>OX453078.1:12605821-13990036 GCA_949699795.1 Spicauda simplicius | reverse complement strand
TGGATGGATGGATGCAGTGATACTATTAATTATATTACTAATTGTTAGTTAAATCTTAAAAAATATAAGCGATTTAATAATGGAGGGAATACTTAAAGGAAACGTTCCATAATTCTACATTTTGTATTATGAAGCGTATTTGTACACTCGTTACTGTTCGTCGCTTGTGGTACGTAAAGACATACTTTATATGTATATAAAATGATTTATGTTTCTCATATTGTAAGATTATTACAAATGTTACGCGCATGGTTCATTTTTTTATGTACATGTATTTTAATATAAAAAAAACACGAAGGTATGTGTATGTATTAAGTCTTGATTGTTTTTGAAGTTAAAATTGTTTTTTTTTTTATTGAAGTAGCAAAAATATCACCTTTTCTGATGTTTTAATATACAAGGTCCCGTAAATCGTGATAACCTTATAACCTGGTGTAGGCCACACAAAACCAATCAGAATACTGATAATAAATAGCTAAATAAAAATTTAATTCGCTGTAATTAACGGAACACATGGTGTGTTCTTAATAGAACTGTAATTTATTTTTCAATAAATAAATTGAAATACACTCAGAGTATGCGATGTACAAAACTCAATGGGAAATAAAATATAACAAAAATAAAAGGAGGTCATGAATTTTATACAACTTACAAAAATGCAAATAAATCAAAAACCATAACAGATTCAACAAAAGAAAAAACTATATTATAGTAAGACTTTATATGTAGTCCCTGTAGTTACGGGATCAGAATAGGGCTACAGCATCACCTGCCTGTCGTAAGAGGAGTCTAAAAAGGGCTTCCGGGGTTGCAGCCCGCTAGAGTGGGAGCTCGAACCGTTCGGTCAGACAATCCCGGGAAGGACGGCGGTATGTGTGGTCGCATACCGTCGTAAAGACTAGACGGAGCGGTGGGTCCAGCCGCCCATCTGGGAGGAGCCCGATGGGGCAACGCGTTCGGAGGATTCCGGTTGAAGTCGTTTCGAGATCCCGGAGTCCTCCTTTTTAGCGCCGAGGACGGCCACCGGGGGGATTTTAGTGCGGTAAAAATCCCACATAACCCTGCGTCGCTCCCACGGCGTCGGGTACCTTTTGCAGGTTTCCCCCTCGAGAACAAAAAAAAAAGGAATTTCTATATAATACACGAAATTAAAAAGGATTTACAAAACAGCCTGCATCTAAATTCCGTTACTAAATTAGTTTAATCATTTCAGATCCGCGGAGCGTCTCGTGAGATTTGTTTATTTTAATTATTATTTCCCTCATTAAATCAAACATTAAATCAAACAAAGCCGAAACAGTAATATTTGCGGAGGGAAACTTTTAATGCCATGAATATTGTCGACGTCGGTAATTATAATCGAATTCCCGCTTGTCTACGGAACGGAAAATGTAAATTGTTTTCACACAACTTTGAAGTTCGGAGTTAAAGACGTTGAGCTTTGGAGTGTTAACCTTTTTATAAAATAGAAGGAGCAAAGAAACATGTAGTCAACCTGATGGTAAGACCATGTAGAACCAGTGTAGTTCGATCAGGGAAGTATGACCGCCACACATATTTCTAGCGTGAAGCATTTCTTGCGTTTCGATGGAAGGGTGTCGTTGCCGGCACACTTTGTTTTGAGGCGACCATCATAATCCTCCGGAGTAGCAACGCATCTGTGATTGACTTCAGATAGATCCCATGTTCTGTTTGAAGTTGCTTACATATGTCTATAGGCGGCAGTGACCACTTACCATCAGGTGGACTGCATGCTCATTTTATACTTCAGTCAAATAATAAAAAACAAATGGATATTGAAAGTCTGTGAGAGTTACTTCCTCTTGAAGAAAGTGAGTTAGCAAGAACATATTTGCAGCAAAAAGCATGTGCTTACTAGCGTTAAGCGGTGTAGCGGTGGTAACTTCCCGGTTAAACCATACTCATCTTCAACCATACTTCATCAGGTGTTATAACCAGTGTAGTTCGACCGGGGAAGTACCACCGCCACACCTATTTCTAGCGTGAAGCATTTCTTGCGTTTCGATGGAAGGGTGTGGTTGCCGGCACACTTTGTTTTGAGGCGACCATCATAGTCCTCCGGAGTAGCAACGCATCTGTGATTGACTGCAGATAGAACCCATATTCTATATGAAGTTGATTACAGATGTCCATGAGCGGCAATGACCACTTACTATCAGGTGGACTGCATGGTCGTTTGCTACTTCAATCAGATAAAAAAACGCTCCTTCTACCACCGGTTTCTGTTTGTTACTCTTTCACAAGAAAACCACACTCATATTTCGCTGTAATTTGGCACACACTGTGACGACCTCCCGCAACTCATCAAGAGATGGCGCTACTAGTATTCTGAAACACGCTATCGAAGTATTCTCAATACCCCGCATATATACAAGTACCGAACGACGACTGTCGGAGCACGGCCGCTCCTCAGGCATGATCACCTAGCCTGGCGGGAGATCTCCCTTTGTGAAACATACATAGTTTAAGCATGTACATTGTATAACCTATACTATCACATATTTAGCATCCTCGTCAACATGGGTTGACTGTCCCACTGCTGGGCACGGGTCTTCTCTCGTAATGAGAGAGTTTAGGCCATAGTCCACCGCGCTGGCCAAGTGCGAATTGGTGGACTTCGCACACCTCCGAGAACTTTTTTTTTTTAAAGAACTCTCGGGTGTATAGGTTTCCTCACGATGTTTTCCTTCACCGAAAAGCAGTGATAATTAATGTATAGTCAGTGGTGCGTGCCTGGGTTTGAACCTCGGACCTCCCGATCAAGAGGAAAGTTTTAACCATTAGGCTATCACTGCTCATATATAGCATACTCATTATAAAATTCTGACTGACTGAAAGTATTCATTTATTCCCTAAATATATCTTCTGCACGTCTACTTTATATTTAAATACAAATTTTGGCTAGACAAAACGCATGTCCAGGCTGTAATTTTGGTAATTACGCTTTGAAACAGGAATGCTTATATAAAACATTTTAAATTGCTTTAAAATGTAAAGAAAATTAGTAAAAACGCTTTGAGAAACGCTTTTCCGTACCGGACTAAGAAACGTTTTTCTGTACCGGACTATGAACAAGTTAAAATTTAGATATTTTAATATAAATAATTGCAGTGTACGACATTTATTATTTATTTTATATTTTGCAATTATTAGGTTCGATTAATATTTTCATTATCTATTTTCAAAAGGAAATTTAATTTTAATAATATTATTTATTTATTATACTGTAGTTTAATTAAAGTAATCTTTTCAAGTCTGCAATAATCTTACAATGTTTCTGTATGTTTACAATGTTAGCAAATAAATTTAAAACTGAAACTTATTTGCTAACACTGTACTGCAAATAATCAATACAATTTCCGGAGCATTTAGAAACTAATATCTAGGTATTAAATAGATTCTTCAAAAAGTTTTCCAAAAAAATTACGTCCTCTGTAATAAGCATTTTCTTTAAATCACAATACTAACTTCGATTTAATATCCATATGTTATAGTTATAACAATTGAGTAAGAGTAACTCTCTTCCTCATTCTTCTCTCTTTCACATTGACAATTAAGTCGATTCTAGTGATAAGTCATGTGTCAAGACATTTGCACACAAAAAAGTGCATTTAGTTACATAAATACTCCTTAAAAACATAACCATTTTCTGACGAAGTCTGACAAAAAAGAACGTGCGGGACTTCGGGACTGCCTCGGTAAAATATTGCATAGCATTTTTTAGCAACATATTCAATTATAATTATTTATTCATTTATGCAGTATTTTTTTCTTGGATATTAACTCAATTTTTTTTCTTTGATACTATATACTTTCTCACTAACAGTTGCTTACATATTCGTTCGATTTCCGAGCAGCTCGTCTCGATCCGTGCGATCTTCGTACAGTCGTACCATATACAAACACGTTAATCGAACGCTCGATACATGATAGGCGGAGAGTGGGGTGTTAGGTTTGTTCGTTACGGAATTTCTTGATTCGGTCGCCGCGCTCAAAGCCCGTGGTAAAAGCCATGCAATAGCTGAAAATCTGGCCATGAATACCCCTAACATAAAATTATCCATATGTCAAATTCCGCGATAACATTAGTCTAAATGTACAATGTACATGCTTAAGCATTAAATCTACTTCTAGTACTGTCTGAAATAGAAGCGAGTCCCGTTTCCCGCGTGAATATTTAACGGTTACCGGACTCATCGCAACGGGTAATGGGTTATCCGTGTTACGCTTTGAGAAACGCTGTTCTGTAGCAGACACTAAAGACGCGAGGAATAATGGAATGAATATAAGATTTTCAAATATCCTATAAATGTATTAAGAACTATATCCATGCAACCAGGTAGAAATATTAGGAAAAAGTAATGCAAAAACCGCATATTGTGAGTACCCGTTACATGTAAAAATGTTTAGATTCGCGATAATATTAGTCTTAAACAGTACATGATTAAGCATTAAATCTACTTTTAGTATAGTCTAAAATAGAAGCAAGTCCCGTTTCCCGCGTGAATATTTTGCGGTTACTGGACTCATCGCAACCGGTAATGGGTTATCTGTGTTACGCTTTGAGAAACGCTGTTCTGTAGACACTAAAGACGCAAGGAATAATGGAATCAGTATAAGATTTTAATATACTTAGCGTAATATTCTAATATTTTCTATAATATAATAGAGTGCCTAATGCTTGAAAACTTGCCCTCTTGATCGGGAGGTCCGAGGTTCAAATCCGATTGACGCAACGCAAATTTTTCTAAAATTATGAGTGTATTAAAAACTAATTATCACTTTTTTACGGTGAAGGTGAAGTACTTTACTCTCATTTTGAGAGAAAACCCGTGCCCAGCGGTGGAACAATAATGGATTGAAAATGATATCCCATAATAATATAGTTTGTACTTGCATCCATCCATGACATAGGTTGACTATTAAGAATTGGCTATTAAAGTTAGAAAGAAGAAATATTTTCTTATTTTTTGGATATAATCATCCAGGCTTTGTGATCTATTGCCCTCCGATGACATTCGCGGCGAGGGAAAATGCTGTTATTAGATACCATACGGCACCATTGTGGTTGTAATTTGTGACGACCTCCCACAACTCACCAAGAAACGGCGTTAAGGCGACAACTAACCGCAACTCATCAAGAGATGGCGCGACACGTATTTCTGAATCACGCTATCGAAGCTTTCTCAATACTCCGCATATATACAATCTCTGAACAGACTATCGGAGCACGGACACTCCCCGGACATGATCAACTTTCCTGTCAGGAGATCTCTCTTTTTAATACTTAACGGGTACTTACGATATGCGGTTTATGAATTCTTTTTGCTGATATTTCGACCCAGTTGCATGGATCATGGTCACGGTCAAACTATGACCACGTGACCACGATCCATGAATGGGTGGAAATATCGGCAAAAAGAATTTATAAGAATTCATAAGCCGCATATCATGAGTACCCGTTAAGTATTAAATTGTATCAATTCCACGATAATTCTAGTCTAAAATCATAGATCTCCATTTGCCAAAAACTCATTTGCACACATATTTTGCATAAAAACGGCTTATTTTTTCCTAAAAGCTATTGTAGAATAAGAATTGAAACAAACCACCTCAGCTCTTTCAAAAAAGAGATCTAAGTATAAAACCTAATTACGATGTTTTATAGCTAAAATATAAAAACAGAAATTAAAACAGTTTCTTGTGCTATTTATGTGAGCGTACCCGTAAGCTTCAAATATGTTGCACCCTGTATTTCCGGGACCAGAACGGAGGGCTACGGCATCCCCTTCCTGTCATAAGAGGCGACTAAAAGGGGCTTCCGGGGTTGCGGGCGGCTAGAGTGGGAGCTCGAACCGTTCAGTCAGGTGATCCCGGGAAGGACGACGGTATGTGTGGTCGCATACCGTCGTAAAGACCAGACGGAGTGGTGGGCCTAGCCGCCCATCTGGGAGGAGCCTGATGGGGCAACGCGCTCGGAGGATTCCGGTTGAAGTCGTTTCAAGATCCCGGAGTCCTTCTTTTTAGCGAGGACGGCCACCGGGGGGGTTTTAGTGCGGTAAAAATCCCACATAACCCTGCGTCGCTCCCACGGCATCGGGTACCTTTTGAAGGTTTCCCCCTCGAGAACTAAAAAAGCTTCAAATAAGTTATTTTAAGATCGACGTAGTTCTATTATTTACATATTGAGCATATTGGCTTTTTTAGATATTTTCAAAACGCCAAAGGCAAGAAATAATGAGACTCTACGTACAATTACGAATATAGGGAAATTCTATCCGATACAGAAGTAAAAACATTTTTCCAATTGGAATGTTTTTGAAGAAACAAATTAATTCTTTACGTTTTCAATTTTATCTTTATTGGTGAAAGAAAATACATGTTCCTATTTTAATAAGATACGCGAAATTTTCCAATTTTAATGAAAGAAATTGATATGCGTATATTTGATTATATATAATTGATTAAAATTGTCTTTATTATACTTTCTTTTTGACAATTATCTATTAGCAGACAATGTAGTGCGACCGAGGAGGTATCACCACCACACTTATATCGAGGTAGGATGTTATTTCCAGCGTACGTATTAGCGTATATAATGATTTGACACGGTGACATAATTATCAATATTTGTATGCCCATATTGGGCTGAATATAGAGCACTTTCCTTGTAAAACATCTAAATCTTACAAACCTGTATTCACAAATAAAGAGATTATTATTATTATTATTATTATTATTATTACTTTTATAAGGCTGAGGCCATGGTCGTCTTAGGAAATGCCATGGGCGTCACGGACCACTTACGATCAGGTGGACTGCATGTTAGTTTGCTACTTCAATGGCGAAACGCATGGCGGTGCGGTTACCATACCGGTCTGACACGCAGTGGGTTCCGGGTTCGATTGCCGGAAAACAGGTTCAAACATCTGAATGATGAGTTTAGATTCTTGTTCTGGGTCTGGGTGTTAATGTATTTGTCTTTGTATCTGTCCATGGCTACCACGACACAGAAGAAAAACCTACTGTGGGGCTAAGAGAGAAAAACGCGTTTTAAGCGTTTTTTAAGAATGTGATAAAAAATCATAATTGACAACTATGTTGCTACATTTATGAAGATTTTTAGAGTGGAAATTTTTTAGGACGACTTGTTTTTTTTATTATATCTGATTCATTTCACATTACACCCGGATGATGATGTGAATTCTGTGTTTTAGTCAGAATCCCAGAATCAATATTGAGGTTTCAAAAAAGCAGATATAGTTAGTTTATTAGTACCCCTTCGAATGAATTTACCTCTATGGTAGGAACCTTTCAACAAATGCTTATTCTTTGGGAATCTCTGCGACAAAAACTACCTATCACTTCTTCTTGTTCAATGTCCTTAAATTTTTTAAATGAAGAAAAGATTAGCTTCATTACTCTAGGCAGGGTGTATCCATGAATAAATTAAATAAATAACAACTATTATTACCCCATTTTCAAGAACGTATTTCATGAACATAAAAGGCCGGGTTGAAAGAAGCCATCTTTTGTACAAAACAATACTAGAATCCTTAATATTATTTATTCAGAGCCGTCTCTTAAGAATAGTCCAGGAGTCTGTCGAAATAATCGTTAGTTGCGCAGAATATTCTAAAAGCTTTTTTAAGCAAACACAGTTCTTTCTGGCTGTTGAACAAAAAAAAATGGGAATTGAAACCTCGTGACACAATGCCGGATGCGACCTGACATCATCAGGGAATGGGGCCACGAAATAATAAGGCCCGGGGCTGGCCTAAGGTAAAGGAAACAGCGGGTAATTACAAAGAAGTACCTAATGAGTTGGAATTATTAATCTGTATTGAATGATTGTTTTAACATTTTTGAGTTTTGGCTTTTTTGAAAAGATGATACTGGTTATTGCCAGCTAAAATGCATGTAATGAGTAGAAATTTGTTATAATTTTTTATTTATAATATTAATCATGCAAATTTATTAATAATTGCCTAATTTAGTGTGAAATATTCTGAAAAACATACTAACTAAAATGTTTCAAAGTCATTTTAAATTATGAATATGATTACAGTGATGCGCATTTTATCCATGTCATATATCATTTTTAAAATGTTGAAAGTTTACGAGGTTTACATATATGTGTCTATTACTCTTGCACGCTAACACCTCTGGTTAGATTTTGCTGATATTTTATGATATAGATTAACAAACAAAATACTCATAATCGTGCTAGACGCGATCGAAGCGAACGAAGGCGCAAAAATGAACACAAAATATTAAACCGCTGCCTCCTATAACTCGCGCCGCGCATACCATTCGTACCGGGTACGCCTTTGTCTAGGTACTGTTCGCGCTATGTTTGTTCCCGTTTCTAAAATTAAAACTATGCGGCCCGGAATTCTGTCGCTGATAAAGGGAATAAGTCCTTTGGCGATTGCTTTACAAACGGCTTGTTCTTTATAATCAGTTGAAATTACGATATGGGACGAGACGATTAGTTATGTGAAGTGATTTTTGACGAATCAACTTCTCGTGTGAGCTGTAATAAGATTTATCTTGACCCCCACCTCTACACCAGAAAGAGAAGAATGTTTCACTTATTTGATTATTACATTCGACGGGCCCTACTTACAAAACGATGTCAAGAGCTGAGAGCAGTGATAGCCTAATGGTTGAAACTTGCCCTCTCAATCGGAAGGTCCGAGGTTCAAAGCCAGGCACGCACCACTGATTTATGTGCGTATTAGAAATTAATTATCACTGTTTCTCGGTGAAGGATAACATCGTAAGGAAACATACACACCCGAGAGTTTATAAAAAAAAAGTTCTCGGAAGCGTATGAAGTCCACCAATTCGCACTTGGCCAGCGCGGTGGACTGTGGCCTATAACTCTCTCATTCTGAAAGATGACCCGTTTCCAGCAGTGGGACAATAATGGGTTGTACCCACCCAAGCCAAGACCCGATCCTCCCCTCCCCCTCTAAGTCGGATTTGAAGAAATTCGACTATTTAGGTTTCAAGCAATTATTGGATGTCCGTTTACTCATTATTACAACCCTTATCGGTGTCCCAGAGCTAAGAATGGGTATGTTCCCATTACTTTTTTTTCATCTGATTAAAGTAGCAAACGAACATGCAGTCCATTTGATGGTAAGTGGTCACTGCCGCTCATGGACATCTGTAATTAACTTCATACAAAACATGAGTTCCAACTGAAGTCACAGATGCGTTGCTACTCCCAAGGACTATGATGGTCGCCTCATAAAAAAATGTGTGCCGGCAACCACAACGTTCTATCGAAACGCATCAAATGCTTCACGCTAGAAATATGTAGGTGTGGCGGTGATACTTCATAACTGGAGCATACGCATATGTTTCTCCTTGTCCCATATATTCATATCTGGACCAACCGCTTTACATGTCCTTCAAGGCAATGACTTAAGGTGGGCATTCACGTTACGACGGCCGCACGGACTGTCGCACGAACTACTGTCGTATGCGACAAGTTCGATCGTGAATCGCGGTCCTAAGGCGGACTGTACGACCAAGGTCATGTCGCAGGTCCGTTGAAGTAATTAACTTGAACTGTCGTTGCGATAGTCCGTTCGACGGTCGGTGCACCCGTTGTAACGTGAATGCCCTTTACGCATGTAACACTAGTTTCATTCACACAACTTCCAGACCCCATCCAAACGCCTGGGGTTATTTTTTCTACAACATTGAAGTAGTACGAGGGTGCAGTCTACTTGTGTTGATAAGTGCTCACTACCGTTCATGGATATCTGTAACTATAGTGGATACTATGAGTGCATCTTAGGTCATGGCATTAAATATCAGTTCTGCTTTGACATTTGTTATTTATTTATTAATTAATAAGGACTGCATGCTCGTTTTCTACTTAAATTGGATAACAATAAAAAACGAGTATATGGTCGACCCGTGTTAGACGGTCTATACCATCCATAGAGAAAAGTTTCATAGGGTTCTGATCTGTTCGATCTTAAGTTAATAACAGATGGGGAAGTGCTGAGGACTGAGGAGATCACATGAAATGAAATGAAATGTCTTTATTTGCCTAGGCCTACGGAGGCACTTACAAATTTTCAGTTACATATATATTTTTTTACACTACCACCGGATCGGAGCACGACCTGAACTGAGAAAATCCAGCAAGAAACTCAGTGGGTTTGTCTTTTTTCTTTGTAAATCTTTTTTTTTTAAGTGAACATCATTTCATCATCATTTTAAAGTGAGCTGGAAACTTAACCTTTCCACCGGAATGCAAGAACTGCCAGTCCAACTTCTCTCGTTGTCAACCCATTATTGTCCCACTGCTGGGCACGGGTCTTCTCTCACAGTCCACCGCGCTGGCCAAGTGCGAATTGGTGGACTTCACACACCTCCGAGAACTTTTTTTTTTTAAAGAACTCTCGGGTGTGTAGGTTTCCTCACGATGTTTTCCTTCACCGAAAAGCAGTGATAATTAATTTCTAATACGCACATAAATCAGTGGTGCGTGCCCGGGTTTGAACCTCGGACCTCCCGATTGAGAGGGCAAGTTTCAACCATTAGGCTATCACTGCTCCAACTTCTCTGATTCTACCTAACTTCGTTTGCTGTTTGCATTAAATTTCATAATATTTTATAAGGAAAAGTTCTGAGAAATATCTAGTTTTTGTTACCAGGAGTTTCAGGTCAAGTACGTTTTAAGTAATAATCGATGTGAAGCAGTTTTCAGAGAAAATGCACACTCTACTTTAAGCTTATGAAGTGGGTTGCGCGCTACTTTAGAAATAATAAGGTTTTTACACTTGCTAAGTAAAACGAATGCAAAAATACCTAGACGTCATATCAGAAATCATAACATATGTTAGATTCTATTAAATTTAAAGCCTAGATTAAGACATAAGGTTTTATCCATGATGATATGATAGGCTATAATTATGCCTAGCGCATATATCGTCAACCTATTATTGTCCCACTGCTGGGCACGTGTCTTCTCTCGGAATGAGAGAGTCTTAGGCCATAGTCCACTGCGCTGGCCAAGTGCGAATTGGTGGACTTCACACACCTCCAAGAACTTTTCTTTAAACTTTCGGGTGTGTAGGTTTCCTCACGATATTTTCCTTCACCAAGAAGCAGTGACAATTAATGTCTAATACGCACATAAATCAGTGGTGCGTGCCTGGGTTTCAAGCTCGGACCTCCTGATTGAGAGGGCAAGTTTCAACCATTAGGCTATCACTGCACTGTATTAAACACACAAAATAAAAAGCGTAAATGTGCGTATATCTATATACGCACGTAAGTAGTCGCGCTTCTTTGAAATAATACCTTGTTTTATCTATTCAAACAACATAAAATGGACAGTAGACGAAAGTAAATATTAAGACTAGGTGTTACATCGGCTCACGCAACTTTGTCACCCACAAACATACACAGATCTTTCCTAAACACTAAAAGAAACTCATAAACACTTTGATCTATTTCAAATGCGCCAAAAACAGTATACGCATAATGAAAATTTCCAAATCACAAACCGGCATTTCAATTTTATTTATCCCGAATAAATTCCCAAAAATCCTTAGCTATTAATTTTACCAATTCAGTATTCGGCCGGTCCGTCTCGTGAATTATGCAAACGACCTCCACCGAACTTGCCACTTAAATAATATATGAAATTATGCAAAATACAAGAAACTCAACCCAAGTTATATGACATTTTGAACGTCCGATGTTAGGTAAATACTTTTGGAGGGGAAACGTGACTTGCGTAATTGACTTCAGACACGGAACATCACAAGGTAGAACCAGTGTACTTCCACCGGGGAAGTACCACCGCCACATGTATTTCTAGCGTGAAGCATTTCTTGCGTTTCGATAGAAGGGTGTGGTTGCCGCACACCCACATGAGGCGACCATCATAGTCCTCGGAAGTAGCAATGCATCTGTGATTGACTTCAGATGGAACCCATGTTCTGTATGAAGTTGATTATAGATGTCTATGGGCGGCAGTGACCACTTACCATCAGGTGGACTGCATGCTCATTTGCTACTTCAGTCAGACAAAAAAAACAATCGCATGTCAAGAATAAGACATGGTGACATAACTGGTCTGACATTATCAGACCAGTTACAGACCAGGTTGTTTGGTCACATTTACAACGGCTATAGGTATTCTTTGTGTTAATTTTTCGCCCTTGTAGTTCCGGGATCAGAATAGGGCTATGCGGTATCCTCGGCCTGTCGTAAGAGGCGACTAAAAGGGGCTACCGGGGTTGCGGGCGGCTATAGTGGGAGCTCGAACCGCTCGGCCAGACGAACCCGGGCATAACAGGGAATGTTATCGCATACCGTCGTTGGTCTATACCAAACAGAGCGGTGAGCCCAGCCGCTCACCTGGGTGGAGCCAGATGGGACAACGCGTTCAGAAGACTCCGGTTGCGCTCCTTTGGAGATCCTGACGTCCTCTTTGTAGCGCTGAGCTGAAATCTGGGATTTTAGTCTGGTAAAAATCCCACATAACGCTGCGTGGGGTACTTTTTGAAGGTTTCCTCGAGAATAAAAATGGTAATAAATAATGTGTGTGCCAAATTTCATCAAAATCCGATCGATAGCTTTTATCTGAAGGAGTAACAAACACACATAAATCCTTAGATCGTCGCATTTGTACCATCTAGTAAGGTAACCGGTTCAGATGGACCAATGACCTGAAGATGATGGAAAATTGGTGGATCCAGAATACAAACAAATAAACGCTTTCTACACTCATAACCCCAGACTTGGATTTTCTCCTGTGTCGTGGGTACCATGGACACACACATGACGAATACGCAAACACCCAGACTCAGAACATTTTTTTTTTATCAGACTGAAGAAGCAAACGACTACGCCACCTGATGGTAAGTGGTCACTGCCGCACATAGACATCTGTAATCAACTACATACAGAAGGGTTCCATCTGAATTCAATCACAGATGCGTGGCTACTTCCGAGGACTAAGATGGTCGCCTCATGTGAAAGTGTGCCGAAACATGAATCTAAACTCATCATTCAGATACCTGTCTGGCCAGGCATCGAGCCCGGGACCCACTGCACGTCAGACCGGTATAGTAACCACTTCGCCACGCGGGTCGTCTTGAGAATGCAGGGAATCGTAGATATCTACAATCGACCCCAACTAAGATTAGAGTTTTATCTGAGATTAACTACTCATGAGGATTACGTTCTTAGTTGAAGTGCCAGGGATACCACATTCTTCATTGCAAAACACAGCAGTGCATAACCCTGCTCTTATTAGACAGAAGAAGAGTAGCGATAGTGCTTTCAATGTCGAATTACTAAGAAATATACAATCTTCACCTTTGAAAATTTTATCACCAGATACAATGTCAGTAAAACCGATTAAAACTTATAAATGACAAACACCTTAAGTTTGGGTGCACATGTTTATCTTATTTTTGTTAGACAACCAAACAAAAAAAAATGAGAATTCTATATTACTGTAATCGGCTATGAAAAAAAATGTAATTTGTATCATTAATTACCGCATAGAGTTAATTATTTGCTCATTGTAAATGCATTACAGCTAAACCAACTGATATGAGTCCCTGCAATATGATTTCGTGTATTTTAACTGAAATTTATGACCGCAATTAAATCCCGTTAACAACTGAATTATAGTGTAATCAAAGTGACTCGTAAAAATCTGGTTGTCCCATTCCAACTTTTGCATTTGCGACGCGAGGGAAAGGGAGGACGCCTACTTTAATATGATAATCGGAAAATTCTGCACATTTGTGGGGATTGCTCTCGACTCGATTACAGCGCTCCTGAATATATGATGAGGATTGTCATTGCTACGTATCTCTGCAATTTATAAGGGTTGTGGCCGAAACTGATTTCGTGGGGAAACGCATAAAAATCTGAATGTATCGTTGGTAATGATTGCGGTGAAATGCAAAATATTCAGGTAATTTTAACATGTTGAAGTAGCAAATGAGTAGTAGTCCCGATTGTAAGTGGTAAATGCTTGGACATCTGTAAGCAACTTCATACGGATTAAGGATTCTATCTGAAGTCACAGGTGCGTCCCTCACCCGAAGATTAAGATGGTCGCCTCATTAAAATGAAGCACACTTTCACCTAAACAAAAAAACACGGAACGCTCTAGAAATAGAAGTGGCAGTAGCAGATATCTCGCCTATTGAACCATATACTTTCTGCTAACTTTGTAGTATCATTGTCATCGCATTATTGTCCCACTGCTGGGCACAGATCAGAATGAGAGAGTTTTAGGCCATAGTCCACCGCGCTGGCCAAGTGCGAATTGGTGGACTTCACACACCTCCGAGAATTTTATTTTAACGAACTCTCGGGTGTGTATGTTTCCTCATGATGTTTCATGTTACCAGCGCGGTGGACTATGGCCTAAAACTCTCTAATTCTGAGAGAGGACCCGTGCCCCGCCGTGTGACAATGACGAGATAGATGCATTGCAATCCCTGAGCTAAAAAGTAAGCTAGAAATCTCTCTAAACTCTCTCTAGCTCTTTTACCACACTCTTCAAATCAGCAGCTCTTGATTCTGCGCTTATAAGACAGAAAAAGGTGTGACGATAGTGCCACCGTGCGTAACTAAAATATTCAAAACCCTTAACCCAAAAACAGCGGTTTCCTCAAATTTCTTGGTACTAAGTACTAGGCGCTCATAAGTCACCTGGAGTACATTCAAAGATCGGTCGTTTCCGACGTCTCATAGAATATTCATAGCGAATTCGGGTAAACTCGGTAATTTGTCAGCATTACATCGCAATTAGATACGGTGACATTGAAATTTAGTTTATTCACAGGATTATGTCGCTCACCTCGTTATATAAGCAAATCTACTTATATATTGAAGGATATTCGTTTATTACGTTTGACAATGAAGAAAGGGGGCCCAATGTTATGTTTGGTAGGGAGGGTTGCGGCTTTATAACACCTTTTTTCTGCGGAAAACGTCTAAGATCGAAAAAATCAACTAAAGGACATGTTTATTTATTTATTTATTTATTTATTTATAATACAAAATCCACAGCATTACAAATAACACAAATTTATCACATAAGCTTGACTTGGCGCCATTTATGGATTTACATTTTATTAAAATAACAAAACTAAGTAAACACGTGCGTGTGTGTATGTATGTGTGTGGACGAGTGTGTGTGTGAGTGTGTATATGTGTGTGTGATAAAGGTGTGTATGTAAAACAAGTATAACATAATAATATAATTAAATAATAATAAAATATAATATATATGTGTTAATATGAATATAAGTAATAAAGTACATGTTAATAAGAAAATAATTAATAGCATTACATATATTGATTGATCAAGTAAGTTGTGAGCCTACCTTACACTATCATTTAGAAAACTTGTAATTTTATGTTTGAAGGAATTCCTGCTACATTTAAAAATATCTATGCTATTAATTTTTTTATTATAAGTGTCTTTATGTTTCTCTTCTAATTTTAAAAATTCACACGTGCGATTAGCTAGTCGTACTTCGTATTACTCCCAGCTGGGAGTACGCTGGAGAGGGGGGGACGATCAAGACCAATCTCACTATAACTCACGAGGAGTTGAAAAATCACCTGGCAGAATGAATGGACTTACACAGACCTAATACGATCATTATAAATAATACCTAATGACTTACCGGCAAATTTAAGAAAAAACATGATAATTGTGAAATTTAATAAAAATGTCAATTTGTACTTGCCACGTTGTTGTTGTAAAGAGGCGAAATATATGATTTTATTACAATCATCTGTAAGCAACTTCACATAGAACAAAGATTCTGTCTGAAATCAATCACAGATGCGTTGCTACTCCCGAGGACTATTCTGGTCGCCTCAGATAAAAGTCTTCGAGCTCTCACTCTAGCCGCCCGCGACCCCGGAAGCCCCTTTTAGTCGCCTCTTACGACAGGCAGGGGATGCCGTACCCCTATTCTGATCCCAGAACTATAGGGACGAATTACAAGGGTATCTAACATTGTGATATCCATAAATTTACAAATGTGTGAGAAATTTTCGGCAACTGAAATTTCCGTAATATCTTTAAGTCTGTAACAAAAAGTATATATCCTAAATAGCACGCACTGAAGAAATCTTCGAAAATACACTTCACGTAGTATTCAAACAATTTCAAGGAAGTAGATACGACTACCAGGGGTACATACGTCACCTGGCACTTAAACTGGAGGGCCACGAAACATTCGTTTTAAAAGTTGAGCGTTAAAAACATATGAAACTCCCCGATCTTATGATGCGATGAAATTTTGAAGAAAAGATAACTGAACGGACATGGCCAGTTTATTTAATAAATAAAGTAATTTATTTGCAACAGGTTTATAAAGCCCATCTCGCCCTTCTCAATAATTATTTGGTTTCTATCACAAAACAAAATATATATATATATATTTTTCCACAAATATATTTTAAACTAGCTGTGCCCGCGACTTCGTCCGCGTGGAATAGTTATTTTGGGCATAATTTATTTTTGCAAACAACCTCCTCAGCTTTATAAATTATAGCTGTTACCCACGACTTTGTCCGTTTCATTTTCTATTATTATTTTAGACAATTTAGTTTTGAAAAGAACATAGCTAACTAATATAGCTCATATATAAAAAAAAAAATTGTGAAATTATTAGAACCTAAAACAAAATATCCTTAAAACAAAATCAAATAGTATTTAAAAAGTATTATTACACGACGATAAAACGACGCAAGATCTCTAAGATATCAATATCTTCTAAGATGTTCATTGAAATTATGTGATGTCAAAGACAATTTTGTTCACAATTAAATACTCTTAATCAACAACACATTTATTTGGACAAAGATTAATATTATTACGTTGATACAACTCTTAACTAATTTCGACCGAATTTGATTACCATGAAAACGGTTCAAGTGAGTTAATGTTAAAAGATAGATATATACTGTCGGGGACATTTTTTTAGATCATTTCAAGAGAAATAATTCTTTCATACATATATTTTTGGTATCTTCTACCGTTTTCGCAGCGCACGCAACGAAAGCCCTCAAGGATGAATAATTTGCCCCGTTTTTTTTTCACATTTTCCATTATTTTTTCGCTCCTAATAGTTGCAGCGTGATGTTATATAGCCTAAAGCCTTCCTAGATTAATGGTCAAATACAAAAATAATTTTTAAATTCGAACCAGTAGTTCCTGAGATAAGCGCGTTCAAACAAACAAACAAACAAACAAATTATTCAGCTTTATATATTAGTATAGATCTAGATATCGGGATATACTTTTTCAACCAACTCCTCCACATTTAAACGAAGACGTATCGATATAAAGATTGATTGTGACATTTCCGGGTAACAAAGCACTATTATCTACTTGAAGTAAATCATTAGAAAATTGGAATATCACTGAACAGCGACATATATTCTAAGTTCATATTTTGTTTCATGTGGTCAAAGATAAGATCTTTTAAGAGGTGCATCGGGCTATTTGTGCGCGTAAATTGTTCTTTGTAAAGCAGAAGACAGAATCAAAACACTTTTACAATTCATACGAACAGGGCGCACCCGCTCGCAGGGCGCTGCCGCACCCTGCTCGCTTATTTTTTATGTTTTCTTTTATGTTCCAACCTAACCTAATCCCTCCTGTTTAAAAAGCTACAGCTAAATCCAACTGTTAATAATAACATGACAATACTCCTGCATTTTCAGGATTTAGGTATTCAAAGTGATACTTTTCATCATAATGTTCTCTCAGGAACGGGTCGTAATGTATTGTAATCAATAAGTACCAAACTCATACGGCTTAAGTAGGTTGTGTACTTAGATTATCAGGGTTGATGAATTTAAGTTTAATTTATTAATCACATTTCAGTTTAATGAGCTGTCATTAAACTCATAATATATACTAAAAACAACCTTAAGCATTATGTGACTACCTTTTATAATTTAGGCTTGCACTATCCCGCATCATCAGGGAGGAGTTGCTTAGGCTTGCAGTACCCTGCATCATCAGGCTTGAGGAGTTGAAGATCGAAATTTTCATCTTGTGTCTTTGCTTAGTAATTATATTACATACCCGAAAGCACTTAATAGCTAACTTCTACGGCTTAGACTTGAAGCACCCCTGTATCATCAGGGTTGAGGAGATGATGGTCAAATTTTCATCTTGTGTCTTTGCTTAGTAATTATATTACATACCCGAAAGCATTAAATGGCCAACTCCTATGGCTTAGGCTTGCAGTACCCTGCATCATCAGGCTTGAGGAGTTGAAAATCGAAATTTTCATCTTGTGTCTTTGCTTAGTAATTATGTTACATACCCGAAAGCACTAAATAGCTAATTTCTATGGCTTAGGCTTGAAGCACCCCTGCATCATCAGGGTTGAGGAGATGATGGTCAAAATTTTCATCTTGTGTCTTTGCTTAGTAATCATATTACATACCCGAAAGCATTAAATGGCCAACTCCTATGGCTTAGTCTTGCCCTGCATCATCAGGCTTGAGGAGCTGAAGATCGAAATTTTCATCTTGTGTCTTTGCTTAGTAATCATATTACATACCCGAAAGCATTAAATGGCCAACTCCTATGGCTTAGGCTTGCAGTACCCTGCATCATCAGGCTTGAGGAGTTGAAGATCGAAATTTTCATCTTGTGTCTTTGCTTAGTAATTATATTACATACCCGAAAGCACTTAATAGCTAACTTCTACGGCTTAGACTTGAAGCACCCCTGTATCATCAGGGTTGAGGAGATGATGGTCAAAATTTTCATCTTGTGTCTTTGCTTAGTAATTATATTACATACCCGAAAGCATTAAATGGCCAACTCCTATGGCTTAGGCTTGCAGTACCCTGCATCATCAGGCTTGAGGAGTTGAAGATCGAAATTTTCATCTTGTGTATTTGCTTAGTAATTATGTTACATACCCGAAAGCACTAAATAGCTAATTTCTATGGCTTAGGCTTGAAGCACCCCTGCATCATCAGGGTTGAGGAGATGATGGTCAAAATTTTCATCTTGTGTCTTTGCTTAGTAATCATATTACATACCCGAAAGCATTAAATGGCCAACTCCTATGGCTTAGTCTTGCAGTACCCTGCATCATCAGGCTTGAGGAGCTGAAGATCGAAATTTTCATCTTGTGTCTTTGCTTAGTAATCATATTACATACCCGAAAGCATTAAATGGCCATCTCCTATGGCTTAGGCTTGAAATAACCCTTCATCATCAGGGTTGAGGAGTTGAAGGTCAAAATTTTTACCGTTCATCTTTGCTTGGTATTTTTATTAAATAACCGTAAGGACCAAATAGCCAACTCTTACGGTTTAGTCTTGAAATACCCTTACATCATCAGTGTTGAGGAGTTGAAGATCAAATTTTTGTCCCATGAATTTGTTTAACAATCTTATTACATATCCATAAAAACAAATTAACTTACTTCTACGGTTCAGGCTAGCAGTACCCAAGCATCATCAGGATTGAAGAGTTGAAGATCAATTTTTTTAGGAAATATCTGCTTAGTAATCTCATTCTACATTCAACCCAATTGGACTCCTACAGCTTAGGTTTGGCCGAGTATCGCTAATTTCGTTAATTTGCTTCAAGGAAATGGATCCTATTTTTCCATATGATTAGAACCGTATCAAACTCATCAGAGTACCCTTGAAGTACATTCTTTCAAAAAAAAAGAAAAATCATCAAAATCGGTTGGCGGGAAATTGAGTTATTCATCTATTTATCGCGCACATCGTTAATGCAAATATCAGACTTATGCGCTTTTCTTATGGATGCCACTGTCAAAAGTGAACTAAAAATAAATGGGACCCCATGACACGCACTACCTTTCAAATGAAAAAAAATCATCCAAATCCGTTCACCCAGTGCGGAGAAATCGAGTAACAAATATAAAATAAAAAAAATAAATAAAAAAAATGCAGACGAATTGATAACCTCCTCCTTTTTGGAAGTCGGTTTAAACCTATGTTTTAACATAAAAATCAAAGCGAAATACTAAATTTTATTGAGGTGGCCTCAATATTGACTGACTTTCATACAAACTTACATCTCCTATTTGGTTTAAATTGGGGGGGGGGGGGGGATCAGAAAATTCATTCTTAACTGACGTCTACGTCATAAAAGGAACCCCTAGTAAAAATCATATTCGTATCTTTAGCAGTTTAGGCTCTACGATGTTTATTCAAAAGATGAGTGGGAGAGCATCCTTTCGTTTTATATAAGTATATATAGATATGGAGATATAGATTTGTATAGTATCAAATAACATAGGTATACACATAACCAATAAAAAATACATAACAAAGGAATACATTTTACAGACCATAACATGTTTAGTTTCAACCAATTCAACTATGCAGTTACTTATCTTATTAACACTTATCGAACACAGAATCAATACTGCGTAGTTTTAAATTGACATAACTTTTTTATTCGTAAACCGATTTACATAAAATAAACACTAAATGTTAAGTGAAGTTTCCCCCAACACATCAGTGAAAATTATATTCAAATTGGATAAGCCGTTTCTGAGATTAGCGTTTTCAAACACACAGACAAACAGACAAACAGACAAACAGACAAACAGACAAACAGACAAACAGACAAACAGATAAACAGACAAACAGACAAACAGACAAACAGACAAACAGAAAAGATTTCTAAAAACCATTATTTTGGGTTCTATATCGTATTAAAGACCTCTAGAAATGGTTTTCACCTAAATTTATTCCATGTACAGACAGCGACCTCTTACAGATTTATTATAGTATAGATTATGGATTATTTGTTTTAATTGGAATACAAAATCATAAATTAGTTTTTAGTATAGCACATTAAAAATCGTTGTCTTTTTTCATTTTCCTTGTTTTTTAGCAAAATCTAAACATAACAATTTCTCAGATGAGCTGTAATCCTCAAACAAACAAATAATGTGTTGTTCGTGAACATTGAAATTGTATTGAACATTGTCTTATAAGGTCAGGAAATATTGCAGCAAAATGTAGCGAAGTTATGTAAGATTTACTTAACGCTGACGCTCGGTCTCGAAACGAATATTTCGTGAAAAGGCGATAACTTGCTTGGCTAAATAATTATGACTAGTATAGTCATCCATCGCAATGGTCGAAATTCGACTGTAATGTAAATTACAAAACTAAACTTCATGTTGTCCACCAAGTAGCATCAATAATTTTCAAGTTATTTTGAACGCACACATTAAAGGTAAAAAGAGGTTTATTTAGCTAAGCTGCTTTTAAAAGCAATGGCGTTGTGTTTTCATAGTCGTCGTCTACCCATTATTGCCCCACTGCTGGGCACGGGTCTTCTCTCAGAATGAGAGAGTTTAGGCCATAGTCCACCGCGCTGGCCAAGTGCGAATTGGTGGTTTTCATAGTAGGTAACACATAATTCTAAGACTACATCCATGGGTAAGACATTGAATGTTCTATTTTGTTTATTATGTATGTGTTTGTGTTAAATGCAAGATAGTGAGTATAATGTGTTTTAGTTGATTTTATGTGTGTTTTATGCATTATTTGAAAACAATATTAGCATTGAAATCCTTCTCTACATCAAGTATAACCGTGCGTAACTTCATACTCTTCCGCCTGCGACAAGTATCTTAATAACGAATCACAAGCTTTTGATTCACGTATTAATATATCGATATCTAATTTCCACCGCACATCATAGCGAAATTAGCTGAAAATCGCTTTCCGCCGTTGCATCAATCAAATATTTCATGGCCCCAGTAAAGATCGTTCGTACCGTCTCATAGAATATTCATAGCGGACACGCCGGTCGAGGAACGGTAATATGTTAGCATTACATCGCAATTAGGTTCGACGACATTGAAATGTGGTTTCGTTAAAGGTTTTCTGATCTTGCCACTATTTGTATGGTTTGGGATTTCAGGGTTCTTATCAATGTTGTGTTAACTAGATATGTTTAGGGATAGATACGTATATTTCTGTTTATATTTAAATTTGTATTTTATAAATACAAATGTTAATTTATACTTAGCTATGTATTAGAGGTGGTAGAACCAGTGTTCGACCGGGGAAGTACCACCGCTACACCTATTTCTAGCGTGAAGCAGTTCTTTCATTTCGACGGAAGGGTGTGGTTGCCGGCACACTTTCACATGAGGCGACCAGCATAGTCCTCGGGAGTAGCAACGCATTTGTGATTAACTTCAGATGGAACCCATGTTCTATTTGAATTTGCTTATAGATGTCCACGAGTGGCAGTGACCACTTTCCATCAGGTGGACTGCATGCTCGTTTACTACTTCGATCAGATAAAAAAAAAATAAAAAAAATGTACAGAAATAAATATAACACCTAATTATTAATATTATAAAAGCGAAATTTTGTAAGGATGTATGTGTATTTGTATTTATTCCATGCAAAGATCAGATTTTGCTGATATTTGGCATACACATACTTTTGGACCTAGATGTGACTAATAATAATACTAAAAAAAACTACACAAATCATTAAAATACCTTATATCTAATAAAACGTTAAATATAAAAAAGTGTGTGTACTTATGTACCTACATGTACTTTTTGGCGTATAAAAATCTATTTATATTTTTAACTTTGGTATTATTTGTAGAAAAAACACTAACAATAGAAAAACTACAATGTGACTACAGCTAACTTCAGGGTGTCACTTTTTCGTGACGGTGCGCGCGTGCATCGTAAAAATTTACTCTCATAATTTTTCCTTGACGCGCCAAAATAACTTCAAAAAGCTTTATACAATTTGTTAACTTTGAGAAGCGGTCCCAAAATGGTAGAAACATTGCCTCCTTGGATTTAAGTCCTATGTCATATATTTGATATACTATATCTTATTATATTAATATTCCTAATAACTAAACTTTTTTTAACAGAGGGTGGGTTGCGACCTTCGTGTGGGTTCAGCTCGTCGTGTCGACGAGTGTGGCGTCTGTGGAGGTGATGGATCATCCTGCTCCCGACCTCGGTACCACTGGCTTGCCACTCCTGGCTCCCTGTGCTCCGCTACGTGTGGTGGAGGTAAGGCTGAGAAAGCTTTTGTATACCGATTTCTGAATCAAAATAGTAGGACCAATACTAACATCGCATAATATGAATTTCTAGGTAAGGTTGAGAAATATTTATGAAAGTATACCGATTTCTAGAACAAAATCGTAATGCCAACTTCATATAATATGAATGTGAACTAATAGCCCAGTCTCGATAATTTTTGAAGAACAAAAAAAATATAGTAGGATGAAACCCACTTGTGGTTTTTTGCATTTTCTGAGAACATTTACCATAGCAATGTATATTTTTATTACTCAACTAAAAAGTAGAGATTTCAAGGAATATAGAGCCTACCGACTTTAAAAAACATCTTATATTTTGACACGTAATTTTTTGATTGGAATTTCGGTTATTTTTTCGATATTTTGTCAATATAAGGTAGAAAAAATAATATCTTAAACCCAAAAAATTACAGTGTATTTGGAACATTAAAAGGTAAGTTTTTACAAAATTTCGTTCTAAATATTATTTTTTTTTGGAAAAGTTAAAATAAAAAACCAAAAACATGTTTTTTTGAATTTTTCACATAAATTTTGATGTTATATGAAAAAGTGTAAATGCAAAAGTTATAAATATTTTTATTACCTACAACTTTGGTATTATTAGATATACCCTTATTTACCCTTAAAACCTCCCCCCCCCCCTCACACTTCCCGACCTCAGATCGCCCGTAATTTATTTTTCCGTTAAGTTTTTTTACATACTCTTCCTTTGCCTTTGACGACCCGCGTGGCGCAGCGGTTACCGTACCGGTCTGACACGCAGTGGGTCCCGGGTTCGATTCCCGGCCAGACAGGTATCTGAATGATGAGTTTAGATTCTTGTTCTGGGTCTGGGTGTTTGTGTATTCGTCTTTGTGTGTGTCCATGGCACCCACGACACAGGAGAAAATCCTACTGTGGGGCTATGAGTGTAGAAAGCGTTTTTTTTTTTTTTTTTGCCAATAAGTTTCATCCTACTATAATTTTCCTCTACTTTTTAATTTATTTAAAGCTATCGGCACTGGCATAGAAGATCGTACAACGATTTTTAGAACAAAATAATGTAATAAAGCAAACTTCTTATGATGAAAATGTGAACTAGTAGGAGAGTCGATTCTACGAGGATGATTTTTCTCGTCGTTAAAGTTGACATCTAAAATGAAACAAATGAATGTCAAAAAATGAAATTTAACAAAATTTGAAACGACATTCTAATAACAAGTAATGATGTAACGTCACTACGAATAACGTAACGTTACGTTACGTAAAGTGACGTAGCGTGACGTCACTTTACGTTACGTGACGTGACATGACGTATTTTAACGTGGTAAAAATGTATAACGTAATGCTCTTTCAAGATAAAATGCATATTTATATACATTCCTCGTACACTCGTATTAATATAAATCCTTTGATACTCGTTGAAAGAGAACAAAGTCATAATGCATTATGAGTCGCAATGATGTATGTTTTATGTTACAATGAACAGGAAAACGTATTTCTATGTAGGTTTTGCTCTACCATTAGCGAAATTGTCATAAAAAGAACTAAACAATATATAGTTGTATTAAAGTAACCGTGCAGCAACAATTTTGGTAATATAAATACTCATTAGTTCCGAAAATCGTCTTCCATGTCCACGTGTCAGTACCTTGTCTAACTAACAATGGATACGCGATGTTTTCTATTAATTTGTAGTAGGAAACGACCTTGCAGTCCATACGATTGCATGCATGTAGCATGTAGTTCACCTGATGGCAATTGGTCACTGCCGCCCATGAACGATAAGTCTGTAAGCAACTTCAACTAGAACATGGGTTCTATCTGAAGTCAATCACAGATGCGTTGCTACTCCTGAGGAATAAGATGGTCGCCTCCGCGCCGTCGCGCCGCCACACCCTTCCATCGAAACGCATGAAGTGCTTCTCGTTGGAAATAGGTGCATCTGTAACCAACTTCATATAGGCTTTGTATGACAGTCAATCTAAACTAAGTATCTGCTCCTTATTACTACGACTGTTACCTTATTGTAAGTCCTGTATCCCTCAAGACAAGGGGATCATGGGCATTGCCCTTTATCTTGTATCCCTGAAAATTTACAAAGATGGTATTTTAAAGTATATTTCTGCTTTATAACAGCCTTTTTATTGAGGTTTGAAGTTTATGTGGTAATGCTAATATTTCAAATTATTTCTCAAGAGCAGTGATAGCCTAATGGTTGAAACTTGCCCTCTTAATCGGGAGGTCCGAGGTTAAAACCCAGGCACGCATCACTGATTTATGTGCGTATTCGAAATTAATTATCACTGCTATTCGGTGAAGAAAAACATCGTGAAAAAAAAATGTTCTCGGAGGTGTGTGAAGTCCACCAATTCGCAATTGGCTAGCGCGTTCGACTATGGCCTAAAACTCTCATTCTAAGAGAAGACCCATGCTCAGCAGTGGGACAATAATGTGTCGTACCCCAGTTGTCATATTGACATAAGCTACAGCTATTTTTATTATGGCGCCTGTGATTAAGAAAACTGTGAAAACCGTACCAAAATTCAAGAACTGCTTTACGCTGGAAATAGGTGTGACGGTAGTAGGCGTCTGGTCGAAACATATACATTCGACTACCTTGTAAAACTAAACGAAGAAGAATCAATCGGTTTAAGTAATCGGACGTAAAAAAATATTTTTTCAATGTTACTTGATTATGTAGACACTAGCAGAATCGATGCGACTTCGTTCGCGCAGACTATAATACAATCTAGATAGTGATATGTTTTTTTTATATTGTAGAACATTTTTTTTGTTCTATTATCAGTAGATATCGCAGTGTATGCAAAGAAAAATAATGAGCGAAATTTTTGAAACTTTGAATCACATTACTCAAGTTTTAGTAAATAAGCCTTATACCTATATTCTGGTAATAAAAATAGCTTATGTTGCTCAGGGGTAGTGAGCCATTCTAATGGTGAAAGAATTTTTAAAATCGGTTCAGTTGATTTTAAGTTTATTTATGATAAACATACAAAAATACAAAGTTTTCCTCTTTATAATATTAGTATAGATATAGATATGTCGGAAATGGCGGTATTGTGACAACACCGGAACACCAGCGCCATGTAGTGGCGTTCGAGGAAGGTAGGGTTGTACCAGTTTAATGGCCGACACCTCAGTCAATCGTTGACGGTCGGCCGAAGCAGACAACTCTAAAATCATCCCGCGTTCTTAGTGCTACGATCACTTGCCTACTTAATTTAGTTTGATTAATTCAGTGATTGTAACAAGTTTAATTCGGCAATATACTGTGTGTTAAAATCAAGTCTGCAATTTATTCTCGTGCTAACATTCGCTATCAGAGCCCACAGTAGGTTATCCTGATACGATGAGCGAAAAACAACCACCCTCTCCGTCAGATATATACGCTTTCACTCGCTTTCAGTTCACGATCAAGCAAGTCCTCCACTCGGCCCGTTACTCCAAGTCTCAGTATAATTTGTCGCCAATTTAATGTAAAATATCGTTTTAATTAACAAATTCACCCTTACTACTTCAGTTAATTGCCTTTTTTATCTGCTACCTGACGGATGGAGTTCGAGTTACTCTTGTATTGGGAAAACAAAGAATTTATTTTCAAGGAAAATTTATTTTATTTCCAGTCTTTAACCCTTTACGCAGTTGCTGAGTAAATACTTAATGAAGCTTTGTTTAAAAAATACAAGAATGTAAAGAACAAAGTCTATTTATACGCCCACGACAGTTTTATTTTTTCGTAATATAATCCTTTTATTATTTAAAATGAACTTATAACACTATAGTATATAGGTCCATTTAAACTTGGTTCATCTAAACGACCCGCGTAGCGGAGCAGTTACCATACCGGTCTGATGCGCAATGGGTTCCGGGTTGGATTCCCGGCCAGACAGTTTTTTATATGTGAAGTAGCAAACGAGCATGCAGTCCACCTGATGGTAAGTGGTCACTGCCACCCATGGACATCTGTTATCAACTACATACAGAACATGGGTTCCATCTGAAGCCAATCACAGACGTGTTGCTACTTCCGAGGACTATGATGGTCGCCTCATGTGAAAGTGTGCCGGCAATCACACCTTTCTATAGAAACGCAAGAAATGCTTCACGCTAGAAATAGGTGTGGCGGTGGTATTTTGGTACTTCCCCGGTCGAACTACACTGGTTCTACCACCTTGAAAGTATCTGAATGATAAGTTTAGATTCATGTTCTGAGTCTGGGTGTTTGTGTATTCTTGCACGTGTCCATGGTACCAACGACACGCGACACGAAGCGTGTTACCTAGAGCTGAGATTAGCCCATCTATATATTAATACGTGAAGCAAAAACACATTATACTCACTACCTTGCATTTGACACAAAAACACACATACATAGTACATAGTTCTGAAGTCGGCGCTCAACATATTTTGCTGGATGACGGTGATGAAACTATGTCTAGTATGAGCGCCGACTTCAGAATTATAAAAAAAAAATACTATGAAAATACATGACGTCAAAAATGTCAGATGTCTTTGTCAAAATACCCGCTATTGCTTTTAAATGCAACTTAGTAAATAACCTCTTTTATCTTTAAAATTGCGTTCAAAATAACTTCAAAATTATAACAATTTATTTGAATTTGAAAAATATTCGTGCTACTTTGGACAATATGAATTTAGTTTTTTAATTTAAGTAACGGTCGAATTTCGACCGTTGCGACGGGTGACGTCAACATAAATACATTTCATTTCATAACATGTGGACTGTATGCTCGTTTGCTAAATAGGACAGTAGATCGTACAAGCTTCAATCAGGAATAGATTATATGGGATGAAGGGGATTACTGGTTCCGCTAAGACAAAAGGCAAGGACAGACGGACAAGATCAAGATACGCTCAGTACAATGGTATTGGCAATATTGACGTCAAGACTAATGGTCAGTGGCCCCTTACATATATATGTGTCGTAGAATCCAATGGATTGTTATCTGAATGGTCGCCATTGTCATCCGACATATATTTGTTTAATTCCAAATCAGTCTATTTATTGACAAAATCATCACAAGCGCTATTGACTGATTCTCTGACATTGATAACTGTAATATATTTTTTTTATCTGACCACCACCTGATGGTAAGTGGTCACTGCCGCTCATGCACATATGTAATAAACTTCATATAGAACAAGGGTTTTATCTAAAGTTCATCACAGATGCGTCGCTACTCCCGAGGACTATAATGGTCGCCTCATATAAAAGTGTGCCGGCAACTACACCCTTCCATCGAAAGGCAAGAAATGCTTAGCTTAATGCTATTGCTTTAGAAATAGGTGTGGCGGTGGTACTTCCCCGGCCGAACTACACTGGTTCTACCACCTTCAATAATGACCACCACTACCTACCACCTTTAGTATGAATGTGGTCGTATACTATGTTAAATTGATTAATGATGTCTAACATATACTTCATCTGAAATGGGTCTAAATAATCTTTGCAGCAAATTGCAAGTTGGTATGAGTAACTGTCTCAAACGAGTATCGGTTACAATCTTTTTGGTTGCTTCCTTATAAAATACTTCTTAATGCCTAATACTGAGTATGCAGTCCACCTGATGGTATATGATCATTGCCACATATGGACATCTGTAATTAACCCCAAGGAAGATCAAAGTCATTTGAAGTTGGACATAGATACATGGCTACCCCAAAAAACTAAATAAAAGGAGGCAAAAATAGGTGTGGCGACCTCCCACTACTCATCAAGAGATGGCGCTACTAGTATTCTGAAACAGGCAAATGGAAGTATTCTCAATACCCCGCATATATACAAGTTCCCAACATCGACTGTCGCAGCACGGCCGCTCCCCAGGCATGATCACCTAGCCTGGCGGGAGATCACCCTTTGCCAAATAGGCATGACAGTGGTGCCTCAAGAGTGAAACCACAAAGCCTTATAGCCTCTAATACTAATCAAATAACTGAGCAAATGACAATCTGTTATAAAAAATTAAAAAATAATTCGCAAAATCGCAAGTGTACAACCGGCCTTATTTCCAAGAAACTGTTGCTTTCAAGACAAAGGAACCTCCGCTGATTTATCAGCAGCCGATTGATAGCGGCCGCACAAATTGCGAGCCGGCGCTCCGATTAACAATGTCGTATTGTATAGTTTATTGGGGTTGGATGGGAATTTATTTCTTTGGATTGGAATTATATCTGTCGTTCCGCGTTTATCATTTCTGACTTTGGTCTTATTTATTTGCGATCCTCTTGATACAAATCTCCAGATATCTGCGACTATGCTATTTCTATGCTTTTATAATTAAATACACAGGTAGAACCAGTATAGTTTGACCGGAAAAGTACTACCGTCACACTTATTTCTAGCGTGAAGCAATAGAAAAGTGTAGTTGCCGGCTGACTTTTATATGAGGCGACCGTCATAGTCCTCAGGAGTAGCAACGCATCTGTGATTGACTTCAGATAGAACCCACGTTCTATTTGAAGTTTGTTACAAATGTCCATGGGCGGCAGTGATCATTTATCATCTAGTGGACTGTTTGCTCGTTTGCTACTTCAATCGCATAAATAAAAAAATGATTGACACTATTAAAATTTGTACTGTGTGTTATCGATCTTCCTAGGCTCCCTTTCAGTGAATGTCATAGAAGGCTTATTTAAAAAAATACATGGGCAGCGTCTTCCTAAATAGCATCAAAAGCCTCATTTAAGAGGGCTTATGTCCAGCAGGTGACTTCAAAAGACTAATGGAAAGTTGAATTGATGAATCAACATTTACATTTATTGTGTGATTCATCTTCTACTACTAGTGCTATTTGCTACGGATTATTTACTACGTTCTACTAGCTTTGTGTAGGAAGTACTCCTGCTCACTAGAGCGGCAAGCTCGTGGTAGGAGGTGGTAGGTAGTTAGTGTAGGTGGTCGAACCAGTGTAGACCGACCGGAGAAGAACCACTGCGAAACCTATTTCTAGCGTAAAGCAATTCTTGCGTTTCGATAGAAGGGTGTGGTTGTTGGCACACTTTCACATGAAGCGACCATCATAGTCCTCGGGAGTAGTAACGTATCTGTGATTGACTTCAAATGGAACCCATGTTCTGAATGTAGTTGATTGCAGTTGTCCATGGGCGGCAATGACTACCATCAGGTGGACTGCATGCTTGTTTGCTACTTCAATCTTATAAAAAAAGAACCTATCCTGATTGTCCGCGTCCAGGACTATCTCTGGTGAGATGGAACTGAAATTTCTCCCATCAGCATTGCTACATCTAAGGACTAAATCGGAATCTCTCATTTATTTCATTTGTTCCCTTAAAATGACAACATAAAATAAGATACTAAAGAAATAGATACAGCGGCGACACTATTCAAAAAAAATTCAAAAATCAAAAATATTTTTATTTCTACAAATTGGGTACAAACAAGTAGTGGTTGAGGCCCCCCTTTGAGTATTCAATCGCTCGTGTTAACTATTAAACTATATGTTGCGACTGACATAACCATAATCGCATGTCTGTACCGGACCTAACGCGAAATTTGTGGGCCAATTCTAATTAAGAAAGCCGTGAACGATGAACGCACAGATAAGATTTAGGACTGCGATGTTACGCTTTATTTGTTCAGCGACCGAGATGGAGTTGATAAGGATTGTGGATGTTTCATCATCTTTGCCTTGAAAAGTTCGAGAGAACTGAGAGTGAATGAGACATGTATTACTTTTTGTGCCGGGATTTTAATTATTTTTACTTTTTATCTAGATTTATGGCTTTAACATGTTTCTTTTTAGAAATAAGGTAGTATAATTATGATTAGTCCATATAAAGGAACACTGTCCAGAAAGATATAAGTAATAAAATACGACGAACATATAGTAGTAAATAATCGATAAAAACAAGCAAGGGAGTACGAGTTTTTGTTGACAAGGGAGATACGACTACTAGACCAATTTCTAGCAGTCCCTGTAGCCTCGGGGTCAGAATAGGGCTACGGTATCCCCTACCTGTCGTAAGAGGCGACTAAAAGGGGCTTCCGGGGTTGCAGGCGGCTAGAGTGGGAGCTCGAACTGTTTGGTCAGGCGATCCCGGGAAGGACGGCGGTATATGTGGTCGCATACCGTCGTAAAGACTAGAGGGAGCGCTGGGCCCAGCCACCCATCTGGGAGGAGCCCGATGGGGCAACGCGCTCAAAGGATTCCGGTTGCGGTCGGACCGAGTACCCGGAGTCCTCTTTATAGCGCCGAGGACGGCCACCGGGGGGGTTTTAGTGCGGTAGATATGAGTATATGATTAGTCCATATCATAGTAAATGAACGCTGTCGACGAAGATATAAGTAATAAAATACGACGAAGATATAGTAATAAATAATCGCTCAAAACAAGCAAGGAACGAGTATTTGTTGATAAGGGAGTCACCACTACTACGCCTATTTCTAGAGAAAAGCAGTTTTAAATTTCTGTGGAAGGATGTAGCTCACTTTCATATAAAGCGACCATCTTTGGCCGCGCAAGTAGCAACGCATCTTTGATTGACTTTCGATAGAACCCCTGTACTATACGAAGTTGCTCACGAGATATTTATGGCCGGTAGTGACTATTTTTATATAAAATCACCTTCAAAGATTGGTACTGGAGTTTTATGGGCAGTTGGAGGTACAGCCCATTATTGTCCCACTGCTGGGCACGGATCTTCTCTCAGAATGAGAGTTTCAGGCCATAGTTCAAGAAGTTTTTTTTAGCGAACTCTCGGGTGTGTAAATTTCTTCACCATGTATACCTACATCGAAATGCAATGATATTTAATTTCTAATACGCATATAAATCAATGGTGAGTGCCTGGTTTTGAACCTCGGCCCTCCCGATTGAGAGGGCAAGTTTCAACCTTTAGGCTATCACTGTTCTATGAGGAGTGCTAAATGAATATGTGATAAAAGCAATTCAAGTCGAGAACATTGCTTGAGATTGACACATTGGGAGTACAGCACTATTTCAAACGCTCTGCGTTATGAACGTGCAATACATTAAAGCAATTTACATAATCTGAATTCAAGAAAGCTCCAGCTCTCAAGTAAACGGAACGGGTAATGAAATAATAGCCACCTTTACCGTTTTAAGTCCCATCAATCAATGTCCACAAAAATATAATGCTCTTAAAAAGATCATTAAGTCCGTACCGTTGTATTTCAACCCTTTAACCGACAAAGGGGTCTGACGTACCCCATTTATCATTGGTGCTCTGACACCTAATTAACAATTGAAACGTCTGGAGGAGTGAAGAGGGGCAGTTTGTCCCGGGTCAGCGAGGCCGGCAGATAATCTCAAAGGTAGCTGACGGGTTGAAAACGGTACAATACCGGACAATAGATACTTGGCATATTTTGGCTTTGTATTACGGTTTCACGAGACAATGTAGCGTCATTTGACAAATACTTCCTCGTTATTGTATAAATAATTAGATAATTATATTAATTGTTTTATGTATTTAGTTAATGTATCATTATCCTCCTCCTCGGATCGTCCACTCATTGTTGAGCATCGTGATGCATCCTCAGTCTTATCCTCAGTTTCCGCCATTCCTGACGGTTAGCGACGCAATGCTATGCTTGGGTGATGCTGGAATCTAGTTGCTCGGATACCTGATCCGATTCTTCGGGCTTCGTCCCCTAGGTCCCTTGCCTTGTAATTTCCCCGTTATTATTAGCATCTCCAGGTTATTGTCATATTATTTTATTAAAGTAGTTAATTCGTCGTCAACCCATTATTGTCTTCTCTCAGAATGAGAGAGTTTTAGGCCATAGTCCACCGCGCTGGCCAAGTGCGAATTGGTGGACAATAATTTTTCCATTTATTAAGTAGTTAATTAATTTAATTAAATTGGTGGACAATATTTTTTCAATTTATTAAGTAGTTCTCGTCAACCCATTATTGTCCCACTGCTGGGCACGGGTCTTCTCTCAGAATCAGAATGAGAGAGTTTAGGCCATAGTCCACCGCGCTGGCCAAGTGCGAATTGGTGGACTTCACACACCTCCGAGAATATTTTCTAATACGCACATGAATTAGTGCCTGGGTTTGAACCTCGGACCTCCCGATCGAGAGAGCAAGTTTCAACCATTAGGCTATCACTGCACTCAACCATTAGGCTATCACTGCACTTATTAAGTAGTTAATTTCCATTTATTAAGTAGTAAATAAATAAATGGAAAAAAATAGGTTAAATCATTTTACATACACACATACACACGCTCGAAAATCATTACCTTGCTTCTGACGCAAGTTTAATTAATTTAATTCACTTTAAATATAACTTCACTGACTCTCTTTTTGCGCTCATAGACTTACCTCTACAAGGGCAGGAGTCTGAGTAGCAGGTGGTAGAACCAGTGTAGTTCGACCGGGGAAGTACCACCGCCACACCTATTTCTAGCGTGAAGCATTTTCTTGCGTTTCGGTGGGAGGGTGTGGTTGCCGGCACAATTTTATATGAGGCGACCATCATCATATGGCATCATATCATCATATGGCATATGGGCAGTGACCACTTACCATCAGGTGGACTGCATGCTCGTTTGCCACTTCAATCAGATAAAAAAAAGTCATCATTTAGACACCTGACCTGGAGTCGAACCCGAAGTTTGGATAAATTTGGCGACCTTTTTTTGCAAAGCTGCAATTAAATATTCGCAAAACATTTGCACAATTCTTTCGAATGCGAATGCGAATGTCTATAACCGTGCGAATAACAAAATGCGAATATAAAAAAAACGCTTTCTACACTAATAGCCCCACAGTAGAATTTTCTCCTGTGTAGTGGGTGCCATGAACACACACAAAGGCATACACAAACACCCAGAGCCTTTTTTTTTGTTTTCAAGGAGGAAACTTTCAAAAAGTATCCGACGTCGTGGGAACGACGCGGGTTATGTGGGATTCTTACCGCACTAAAACCCCCCCGGTGGCCAACCTCGACGATGCGAAGAGGACTCCGGGAACTCCAGTTAACCGCCGCCGGTGTCCGCAGCGTGTGCCCCATCGGGCTCTTCTCTGGTGGGCGTGAACTGCTCACCGCACTGGTTTTTACGGCAACATGCAAGCACACATGCCGCCGTCCTTCCCGGGGTCACTTGACCGGACGGTTTGAGCTCCCACTCTTCCCGCCCACAACCCCGGAAGCCTCTTTTAGTCGCCTCTTACGACAGGCAGAGGATACTGTAGTCCGATTCTGGTCCCGGAACTACAGGGACAAAACACCCAGACCCAGAACAAGAATCTAAAGTCATCATTGAAATGAAATGAAATGAAATGAAATGTCTTTATTTTGCATAGGCCTTCGGGGGCGCTTACAAATTGTCAGTTACATTTATATATATTTTTTTACACTACCACCGGATCGGAACACGACCTCAACTGAGAAGATCCGGCAAGAAACTCAGTGGGTTTGTCTTTTTTCTTTGTATATCTTTTTTTTATTTTTTTATTTTTTTTATTTGCCATCTTGTTTTTACATGGGTAACAATAGTTAGCTCCAGTATCCTGCCCTACATTTGGCCTAACAAGGAGCACGTTTGGCAGGATACGCTACACTTTGACATTTTATTAATTACTACTTATTATTTTATTAATTATTATTACATTCAGATATCTGGCCGGGAATCGAACCCGGCACCCACTGCGCGTCAGTCCGGTATGGTACCCGCTCGGCCACGCGGGTCGTCGGGATATTCATCACATCACTATTCCAAACCGACGTTTCTATACAAAATTCTGATATTCCACAAATGATTGTCGGTGCAGGCCTTTTTGTTTTTAATTTACCTCTTTGTTCGAAGTTACTGTTTTCAGACAAGGCTGCGATTAATTTTGAGCTTTTCGCTGTAAAGCATTGGAACTCATCATTTTTTAAACTACTTTAGCGCGAATTAAAATATAATCATTTTGTAATATTGTTTTACAAGGTATACTTTTTTTTATAAGATTAAAGTAGGAAATGAGCATGCAATCCACCGGATGACAAGTGGCAACTGCCGCTCATGGACGTCTTTAACTAATTTTATTAAAAAGAAAGGTTATATCTAAAGGCAATCAAAGATACCTTGCTACTCCTTGTTGCTACTGCTTGTTTATAGGTAGAACAAGTGTAGTTCGACCGGGGAGGTACCACCGCCACACCTATTTCTAACGTGAAGCATTTCTTGCGTTTCGATGGAAGGGTGTGGTTGCCGGCACACTTTTAAATAAGGATACCATCCTAGTCCTCGGGACTAGCATCGCATCTGAGATTAACTTCAGATAGAACTTATGTTCTATGTGAAATTGCTCACTTAGTACATGCTTGCTTAGTCGATGTGCGGCAGTGACCACGATCAACTTACGAATATAATAAAATAACATTAAAAATATTTTTAAAACAAGCTTTTGTTTCAATGCACTGAAAAGAAAAAAAGAAAATTTGTAGTAATCAAATACATATTTTTTTTACATCGTACAATTCTATCATATAAAAGCTTGTCGCGAGATTGTCTACACTAGATTTACTCAGATCTAGATGTGTGGTTTCCTGGACTATTCTCTATATTACGACTTACGACTCTATATTACATCCCGCGTGGCGCAGCGGTTACCATACCGGTCTGACACGTAGTGGGTCCCGGGTTCGATTGCCGGCCAGACAGGTATCTGAATGATGAGTTTAGATTCTTGTTCTGGGTCTGGGTGTTTGTGTATTCGTCTTTGTGTGTGTCCATGGCACCCACGACACAGGAGAAAATCTTACTGTGGGGCTATGAATGTAGAAAGCGTTTTAAAAAAAAAATATTGATTTTATATAATTGCATTGTCATCAGAACTATACGTGTATGTCAATACTATTCCAGCTCATTAAGACCTTGGGAAATGGGTTAAATCCAAGCAACATTTGACCTAAACACACATACTTACCCACAAACATTCTAAGTTAAATAAAAGCTTTTAAAAAGAACCATGCCAATCGCGTGAACCATAATCACAACTACTACCCGATTTTGAATTTGACTAAACGTAGGTAAATTTTCATAAAAGTAATTGGCTAAGAAAATTCTTAAAATAAAAATGACACGTTTTGCTCTGGAGGTTGAAGAGGTTTGGATCCCCCATTTTTGATATTTTTCCGCGTGACAGACTCGGGAAAGAGTATTAGGTGGTTAGTTAGTTAGTAACAGAGAATTAGGTGGTTACCTAACTCTCAGCTCTTTGCTCTTTCCCGAGTTCTGCATCTAGCAATCTACAACGCATTTATTACTAATATTTAGAGTTGATTCAAGATCTCATCACTATTGGAATGCATACTCATTAGTTTAATTCCAAACAACACAATATAACTACGAATTTCTCTTTGATGTTAACTATTACTTACCAGAAATCCTTAGGATATAATTACGAAGCCAGTAACCTAGTTGTGATATTAGCACGCAATGTCAACCACTGCATAATAACGACCTATAGTCAGTAAAGGCAAGAGTAGGGTGATATAAGCGCGTCCCTGTAGTCGCTCCCACGGCGTCGGGTACCTTTTGAAGGTTTCCCCCTCGAGAACAAAAAAAAAAAAAAAAAAAAGGGTGATATAAGCGATTTTTTATAACATGGAAGTACCAAACGTCCACTTGATAGTAATTCCTGTAGTTCCGGGATTAGAATAGGGCTACGGTATCTTGTGCCAGCATTACGAGGCGACTAAAAGGGGCTTCCGGGGTTGCAGGTAGCTGAAATGGGAGCTCGAACCGTTCGTTCGTTTAATCGACAGGGAAGGACGGTGTGGTCGCATGCCGTCGTAAAGACTAGACGGAGCGGTGGGCCCAGCCGCCTATCTTCGAGGAGCCCGAAAGGGATACGCGGTCAGAGGACTCCAGTTACGTTCCTTTGGAGATCCCGGAATACTTTTTGTAGCCTAGTAAGGCTACCGGGGGGGTTTTAGTACAGAAAAGTTCCATATAACTCTGCGTCACTCCCACGGCGTACCTTTCAAAGGTTTCCCTCTAGAGAAAAAAAGACCACCTGATAGTAGGAGGTCATTGCTGCACGTGAACCTTTAAGCATCGTCATATAGGGAACTATCCTGTGATAAAATTCAGATACAGCGGCGGCATGGCACTGCTACCGAGAAATGAGATGGTGGCCTCATACGAAATTGAGCAACCACACCCATTTATCAAAAGGCTAGAACTAATTTACGTTAGAATTAATTGTGGCGATGGTACTTCCCGGTCGAACCATATACATACCTTGCTGGAAAGATGTGCTTCGCTTTGGTTTCGAAGGGAGGGTGTTTTTTTTTTTTTATCTAACTGAAGTAGCAAACGAGCATGCAGTCCACCTGATGGTAAGTGGTTACTGCTACCCATGGACATCTGTAATCAACTACATACAGAACATGAGTTCCATCTGAAGTCAATCACAGATGCGTTGCTACTCCCGAGGATTATGATGGTCGCCTCATGTGAAAGTGTGCCAGCAACCACACCCTTCTATCGAAACGCAAGAAATGTTTCACGCTAGAAATAGGTGTGGCGGTGGTACTTCCCCGGTCGAACTACGCTGGTTCTACCACCTTCAACGTGTGTTGAAGGTGGTAGAATCATTAAAATAGGTGTGTCGTTGCCGGATCAGTTTTATATGAGGCGACTATCTTGGTTTTTAGGAGTAGCAACTCATCTATGGTTGACTTCATTGTTTTATATGAATTTGATTACAGGTGTCCTTGGGCGGCAATCTTACCATCACGTTTACTGCATGCTCGTTTGCCACTTCAATCAGATAAAAGAAAGCTAAAAATACATTTAATAAAATTAATTCAAAGATTCGTTCAGCAATAAACTTCTGAAGGGCGATGGGCGCAAGCGAAATCGTTTTCGTCCAATTTGATATTCCGCAAATCTCAGGACTAAATGAACTTATCTATTTACATATTTATGTATTCAAAAGAAGCTTCGACTTTCTCCGCCTCGTTAATCGCTCATTAGCATGACGCTAGCCTTAACGTGGATGTACAATACTAGATGTGACAACTTTAAATATTTTTTCTAAGTCTTTTTATAATTATACTACAATTACGGATCACTTTTATATAAGGTGATCATCTCTGACCTCGGAAATAGCAACGCATTCCTGATTGACTTTAGATAGTACCTCTGTTTTGTAGGAAGTTGTGACAGATGTCGCAGGGCGGCAGTGACTATTTTTTTTAACTGACTGACTGCAAACGAACATGCAGTCCACCTGATGGTAAGTCACTGCCGCTCATCGAAATCTGTAATAAATTTTATACAGAACGTGGGTTCCATCTGAAGTCAATCACAGATGTGTTGCTTCTCCCGAGGATTATGATTTTCGCCTCATGTGAAAGTGTGCCGGCAACCACATCCTTCCAACGAAACGTCAGTACTGCTTCACACAAGAAATAGGTGTGGCTAATGCACTTTCCAGTTGAACCATATTCATTATACCATCTTGTAAAACCTGTCTTAATCAATATTTTTATAAAACATTTTTAAGACAATCTTACTCAAATAGAAAAAATTGCAATATCAGACAATTGTCAGAAACAAAAATACCAGAACTAAAAATAAAGTTTAACCTTAATCCTATTAAAATTTGTTTTCTCTATATCCGTAACCACTAATTTTGTTCAGAGCTTACCTAATGGCTATTTAAATATTGCAGGTTCTATCGTATTCCGCTATTCGTTTAATACTGGAAATAGCACTATTGTTGCCTTTGTAGAAACGCTCCCTTGTCCCGCTTGAAATTTTATTCATAAAGTAACTTTAAATAGCTTTGTAATAAGAGGTTTTAAAATTCACTATTCGATGAATAAGAAATTTTAAAACGTGGGCTGCAGTATAAAGTAATTTGATTATTGAAAATTTTGTTACAATGGTATTAAAATTTATGTTTTTCAATTTAAGTTGACACAATGATGGAATAATAAGGTAGAACGTTGGTTCGACCGGGAAGTACAAAAGCACGACACACATTTCTAGAGTTAAACAGTTCTTACTTTTCGGTAAAGGAATTAATTGCCAGCTCACTTTCATGCAAGGCGTCCAGCTTAATCCCCGCGAGTAGCAAACCATTGGTGATTGATTTTAGATAGACGCTATCCTCGATGACGTTGCATATATTTATTCTTTAAACCTAAGACAGTCCACCAATTCACACTGTCCACCTATTCGCACTTGGCCCGCGCGGGGGACTATGGCCTAAAACATCTCATTCTGAGAGAAGACTCCTACCTAGCAGTGGGACAATAATGGATTGTACCCCTAAACCTAAACATATAAATACCAATTAGCAACACTTACCTCGAATACGTATACATACTACATCCTAGCGGTGTAAAAGCAAAAGCTGCTTCAAGCTAGAAATAAGTATGTTGCTTGTATCTTTCCGGTCTACTTTATTACTTTACAAAATAAATTGATTTCTATAAAGTTATTCAAATTTGCCTATATTTTATTTATCACCATATTTACTTTGTCATTTTGTCTTCTGTTATATATTTCTTTCATATTCTTCAACTTTTCTATTTATTCCTCATTGTTTCAGGCTACAAAATGTCTCTGGCGGTGTGCAGAGACCGCCTTACTGGTACGGATGCACCTGAACAGCTTTGCGACGGCTCCAGCAAGCCAGCCGCGTCTGTAGTACGTTGTAACACACATCCGTGCCCTTTCAAGTAAGTTCTGACGCATTTGTTGTACGGTGTAGCAAATATAAAAAAATATATACAAAATAAAAAAAATATATATAAAAAAGTATATAAAATAAAAAACTTTATAATTATATCCTTTAAAAAATGTTCTTCATGCATTAACGGTTCTAAGAGGGTATAAAGATATATTCAAGGTCGTTAAGCTTCTATGGAACCGCCTTATATTCATGATATTTAAAGAAAATTCGTCATTTTTTAAAGGCTTATGCTGAGCAATATGTATGTATTTTATATATTCAAGGTCGTTTAGCTTCTATGGGACCGCTTCATATTCATGATATTTAAGGAAAATTCTTCAATTATTAACGCCTCATGCTGAGCAATATGTATGTATTTTATATACTCAGGGTCTTTCAGCTGATGTACGACCGCTATAGCAATTTAGAAGTGTCTGTTGTGTGATGTTACACATATTGATACTTTTAAAGTATGTTCTTCATTTATTCACTGGTGGCCATATAGGACCTTGTGTATATTGTAGTTCATAATATAAAAGTTATAATGAGATTAATAAGATAGTTATATATTAGGCAAAATATAAATTAACGATAAATTTGACTATCAGGTCTAAAGTTGTGAATTTGTATTTCCGTTCTGAATGGTTATGTTCATTGCACTCACGACACTAAATTCTAAGGCTACGTAGATAGCGTGCTTTCCAAGCGTGATTGAGTAAATCCATAAAAAGTCGAAAATTACCAAAATCTCAGGAACCCTAGCGATTAGGCCAAGGTGAGCGCCTAACATAAAATCCAATCTTTTCAGATCTAAATTACTGTTCGAATCGTGCTATAAGTTAAGTGGAATAGAGGCATAATGGAGTACTTACGCGTTTACGGGTTTCGATTAGTAAATGGAATATTCTCGAAGTAATGTTTGATTTAGGAATGTTCTAGAAATAATGAATGAGGGCCTATAATCGGATTACACTAATTGTTGGTAAATAATTTATTAACCGTATAAGCGACCTTTTTTTTTTGTTTTCGAGGGGGAAACCTTCAAAAGGTACCCGACGCCGTGGGAGTGCCGCAGGGTTATGTGGGATTTTTACCGCTCTAAAACCCCCCCGGTGGCCATCCTCGGCGCTGAAAAGGAGGACTCCGGGATCTCGAAACGACTTCAACCGGAATCCTCCGAGCGTGCTGCCCCATCGGGCTCCTCCCAGATGGGTGGCTGGGACCACCGCTCCGTCTAGTCTTTACGACGGTATGCGACCACACATACCGCCGTCCTTCTCGGGATTGCCTGACCGAACGGTTCGAGCTCCCACTCTAGCCGTCTGCAAACCCGGAAGCCCCTTTTAGTCGCTTCTTACGACAGGCAGGGGATACCGTAGCCCTATTCTGACCCCGAGGCTACAGGGACGATGCGTATAAGCGACCTAGGTAAATCGAAATTGTAAACAATAAAATAAAAAGGTCAAGTGCAAGTTGGACTCGCGCACAAAGGAATCCGTATAATTATTTATACAAAACTACCAATCACAAGATACAGCCAGTAATAGGGTTTCGTTTGTGCACTTCACTTTTAAACTATGGTATAAGCTTTAATCGCGGGCTTTGAGTGCGGTGATCGAATCGAGAAATTCCGTCACGAAAAAACCTAACACCCCCCCACTCTACAATCGGACGAATATGTAAGCAGCTGTTTGTGAGAATGTATATAGTATCAAAGAAAAAAAAACTTGAATTAATATGAAAGATAATGAATAGTGCATAAGTAAATAAATAAATGCATAAGTTGATAAAAATGTTATGCAATAGCTTTACCGCAGCAGTCCCCGAGTGCCGCACGTTTTTTTTTGTATTAATACAAAAAATTGTAGATGTGTAGGTGTCCTCCTCGTGTAGGTTCCTAGGTGATTATTAATTTCTAACACGCACATAATTTTAGAATAATCAGTGGTACGTGTCTGGGATTTGCACCACAGACCTCCCAGCCGAGAGGGCAAGTTTCAACCATTAGGCTATCACTGCTCTAGAGTGTGTTACTTATAAAAAAAAAATGAAAAATGATGAGCAGTGATAGCCTAATGGACGATCGGGGTCCAAGGTTCAAACTCAGGCACTCACCACTGATTTTTCATAACATTATTTGCGTATTAGAAACTAATTATCACTGCTTTTCGGTGGTTTAAAAAAAAAGTTCTCGGAGATGTGTGAAGTCTACCAATTCGCACGTGGCCAGCGCGGTGGACTATCTAAACTCTCATTTTGAGAAAAGACTTGTGCCCAGCAGTGGGTCAATAATAGATTTGTGTTTTGTGTTTGTGTTTGTGTTTTATTTTATTTAATGTTAATTTTATTTATTAGACACCTACATTGATGTTAAATTCACCATTACATACACACGCTTTCTACACTCATAGCCCCACAGTAGGATTCTCTCCTGTGTCGTGGGTACCATGGACACACACAAGACGAACACACAAACACCCAGACCCAGAACAGGAATCTAAACTCATCATTCAGATACCTGTTTGGCCGGGAATCGAACGCGGGACCCATTGCGCGTCAGACCGGTATGGTAACAGCTGCGCCACGCGGGTCGTCAAATTTTGACGACCCGCGTGGCGCGATGACGTCAAGATTGACGAGACTTTGAAAAATAATAACGTGTTTCTAATCAGGTGGTACGTTGGAGAATGGTCATCATGCAGTGTGACCTGCGGTGGAGGGGTGCGCACTCGAAGAGTCCTGTGTGCCAGATCAGCCAATGTATCCCGAGCTGATACTTATGAGCCAGGTAAGTTGCAAGTTTCCGCAGCTTGACGCTAGATGGTGCTGCGCGATTCTGAAACACGCTATCGAAATTTTATCGACATTTTGTACATATTTATTGTATGAGTCTTTGAAATAAGGATAAGTAAGTGCGGCCGATTTCCGGATACAATTTTTATAACATGGAAGTATCAAACGAGCTGGCAATAAACTCCTCAGTTTACCACTATACGGTTAAAGTTGTTAATGGGCAGCAGTCGCCATTTACCATTGGTAAATGGCGACTGCTGCTGCTGTTGTTCTAAATAATCTGTTCACAGTAATTCACAGACTACCGGTTAATAGGCAAAACTACTGGACTAAACTATTTGATCGATGTAAGAATTGAATCTGATGATATCTTTGTGGAATCTTTGATAATATTAATGAGTTATTCTTACCGAATCAAAGGTAAAAGACCAAAGCTTGAAGGTCAAAGGTTTCCTGAAACTGGATGATAAATAAAATAACAAAATGTCGAAGAATTCTTGTGATGTTACGGAATAATAAATAGACGAAAAACTTGTAAAGGTAGAAGACCTTTTGGATACTTTTAGAGGAAAATAAATAAAAATGAAATTTAAATTATTTTTTTGCTTTAGTATGTAGATTTTGTTCGGAGAAGACAAAAGGTTGACCTTTGCTTAGTGTTACAGGATAACAAAATAAAAAAGTTAAGATGATAAAAAGATATTTTTGTTAAATAAAGATAAAAAATAATGAAAAGGTTATTTATGTTAAAATTATACTTTTCTGGGTGTGTTGACAAAAATTGGTCGTTTTTTTTATTTTATAAGTGTATTGTAGCATGCAGTCCAACTGTTAATTTTTGTCAAAAGAAATAATAATTGTAAGGTGGTAGAACCAGTGTAGTTCGACTGGGGAAGTACCACAGCCACACCGATTTCTAGCGTGAAGAATTTCTTGCGTTTTGATAGAACGGTGTGGTTGCCGGCACACTTTCACATGAGGCGACTATTATAGTCCTCGGGAGTAGCAACGCATCAGTGATTGACTTCAGGTAGAACCCTGGTGGTCTATATAAAATTGCTTTCAGATGTTCATATATGACAGTGACAATGTACCACGAGGTAGACTGCATGCTCATTTACCACTTCAGTCATTAGAAAAAAATAAGAAACAAAACTCTATTGAAGGTCTGCGGCATTTTTAAACTAGCATAAATAACTTGTTACTGAAGTTCAATCGTACGGACATTGTTTAAGTTCAATTAAAAGTAAAGTTTACTTAATAATTCTGCATGTCACCGAAAATGTAACCGCAAGAATTTTTTAACTAATATCATAATTTTTATTGTATAAAGGGTACTCACGATATGGGTAAAAACCGCGTATCTGTTTGGCCGTGACTCCGTCCCATGCAAACGGGGTCGAAATATCGGCAAATGAAATTCTTAAACGGGATATCGTGTACTCCGTTATATATTAAAATGTATAAATTCCACGATAAAATTCGACTAAAATCGTAGAAAATGATCGACAGGATCCAGTGCGGAGCCGGGATGCGTCTCACCAGCGCCAAGGTCGACGCAACCCTGCAACGATCATACATGTCCAGCGTGGGTCGCTGGTTCTTGGTCTGGGGTAAGTAACCAACATATATTTTTCCGGCAGCCATGGCAACCCACGACCCGCGTGGTGGAGTTACCACACCGGTCTGACAATGGGTCCCGGGTTCGATTCCCGGCCAGACAGGTATCTGAATAATGATTTAGATTCATGTTCTGGGTCTGGGTGTGTGTGTATTCGTCTTGTGTGTGTACCATGGTACCCACGACACAGGAAAAACCCTACTGTGGGGCTATGAGTGTAGAACGCGTGTGTTTAAAAAAAATACGTCAATACTATGTAGCCACGTGCAAGATTTGAAATGAGCTTCCTTCTGATTCTCGGAACATTATGACATGGGACTGTCTAAGAAGAAGCAAATAGAGCTCTTCTTCAGAACCAGCAATGCATTGCCGACTCTTCTGGTGTTTCAAAACTCCATGCGCGTCGGTGACTACTTTACATTAGGTAGTCCATCCGGTTTGCACTGTCTTTCCTACCACGCACGTGCAAGATGTGGAATGAGCTTCCTCCTGAGGTATTCCCGGAGCGCTACGACATGGGGCTCTTCAAGAAAGGTGCAAATAGAGCTCTCCTTCAAAGCCGGCGATGCATTGGCGACTCCTCTGGTGTTGCAAATGTCCATAGGCGACGGTAACCACTTTCCATCAGGTGGCCTTAACGATAAGGCAGACGCCTTATCGTTAGGTACAAATATAAAAAAAGGTAGCCCTTTTGCCGTATCTTTCAGCAGTAGCGAAGTATTAATTAATAGGCTTGTCATACTTCCTTACTTCTTTCTATTGCCTGAAATGTTGCTAGGAAACTTCTTCTATTCTGAATGATTATCTAAACTTCTTTTCATTCTGTCTCCTGTAAATAAAATTGCAAGATGGAAAACTCTTAACATAGTTGCTACGCTACAGTTATGAAACAGCGATATAAAACATTGTTGTATTTACGAGTTTCAGTGACATAAAACTTAATGTTGCTGTATTTTCTGAAGATTTTCATGATTCAGCGCGTAAATAATTTATTCCTATATTTTGAGATTGAGATTACTTCAGATTTCCAAGTTTGACCTAGTAAGTTATTCTCCTACTAGGCATTATTAGATTTTGTTAATATATTTCATTACACTCTCGTTAAACCATTATTGTCCCACTGCTGGGCACGGGTCTTCTCACAGAATGAGAGAGTTTAGGCCATATTCCACCGCGCTGGCCAAGTGCGAATTGGTGAACACCTGTTAAACGTGGCTTCTGTAGATTTAAACTAATCTAGAAAGTTAAATAAGGGATGGGTGTGCTACCAACGCCCGACAGTGGCAAGCACAAGGTAGCCAACCTGTATCCCTGTAGTTCTGGGATTAGAATAGGGCTACGGCACCCCCTGCCTGTCATAAGAGGCGACTAAAAGGGGCTTCAAATGCGGGCGGTAAAAGTGCTAGCTCTAACCGTCCAGCCAAGCGACCCCGTGTAGCACGACGGCATGTGTGGCCACATGCTGTAGTAAACACGGAGGACTCCGGTTGTGTTCCATTGGAGATTCCTGAGTCCTCCACTCAGCGCTGAGGATGGCCACCGGAGGGTTTTAGTGAGGTAAAAATCCCACATAACCTGGTGTTGCTCCCACGGCGTCGAGTACCTTTTGAAGGTTTCCCCCTCGATAACAAAAAAAAGGTAGCCAACCTGCGGCGGAAGTTTCCAAACCACCAAATGACCTCGTCCTCAAATCTTGTCAAAGGTTTGATGACTACAACCAATAACAGTCGACTTAAGCCATTAGTCAAGCTGTTCTACGACACTTAGTTATTTGGTATGTATATAATTACTATTTGTTAAGAAACTACATAAATTTGCGGGAATATTATAAAAACTATACTATACTATACTATAAAAACTTTATTATATTCTTATTTCCGATATGATTATTTGGGCCAGTTTCTAATGGTTTACATAGTACTGATAAATATTTCAATAATAATAGATGTACAAATTTTTTTTTCCACGTAAATAAGTGAAATAGCAAGAGATTAATAAATTGAAAAGAAACAAGACAAATACGAAACATGAGATTCTTTCAAAGCAAACATTTACAAACTGTAAGTAAATAGCGTGAAAGCTTCGAACATTTTCCAGAAACTATCATTTACTTAACTAGAAAATTATAAAAACTCCGCAACTGAAGTCTGTTTGTAAATAGTCTGAATCGAACTCGCTAATAGATAAAAATGGGAGGTAATATTCTTTAAAGCAACTTTCAAGAAACTTCGTGTATTTTATTGCGTTTTTCACTGCCGGAATTCTGAATAACTATAAATAAGATTTTTTACAAATTCAATAACATACTAAATGGTATGAACTCCTACTTGATCACATTTCAATAGTTAATTTAATTTTCTTAAGGCCATTTTAATGTCACGCGGGTATAAGCCCACGCGCATCCTACCCGCACGCGTGACTTAACTTCCTCAATGGTTCATAAATAGTTTTCCTGTCAACCGCTCGAGTTGACAGGAAAACTATTTATGAACCATTAAGATGCTTACACTTTCATCTTAATGTTTCATAAATAGTTTTGCATGCAAACCCGATCCGCGTGATAAAATATGGACCCGTATGAAAAGTTATTTTTTTTTATAAAGTTGACTTAGTAATTACATTTGCTTTTAATGTAACAAGCCAGTTACATTGTTTTCTTTATTCGCTAGTGCATCGATCAGGTATATTATAATTTGGATTAAAATTTTACATTTTGGGATAAACAAAATCATAAGAGATATTATATAGATTCATTACATAAATTTGGCTTTTAGACCCTCATAAGGACACAATTAATATAAATATGAAAGTTAATTGTCTGGTTAAATTTAAATTGCGCCTTTTACACTCATATTCCTACACTAAGATTTTCTCTACTTTGTGGGTACCATGGACACAAAGATAAATACAAAAATTCTTGGAACCAAACTATAAATCTAAATTCTTCATTCCGTGAATCAAACCAGAAACTCTAGCCGATGACCGCTTTGCCACGCGGGTCGTCATTTAAAAAAAACTAAAGACCGTCTTGCTACTAACAAATCGTTAGTAACACAAAACGCGTGAAAGGAAACTGAAAAAGACGGGTAAAAACCTAGAATTGTTTCAAGTTGCTACGAGTAACAGAACTTTGCAACTAATTCCTTAAAGTCAATACGAAAACAAATACGACACAAGTAGAATTCAAGATAGCCTCTAACAAGTAACTAACCGAACTTTCGACTATTTGTAAAGTTAACGTCGTTGATAAGTTAAATGGAAAGAACATTACACTGTAACAAATAGAAATAAAAAGAAGCTAACAATTTATCAGAGTATATTATATTTTTTAAATTCGCTAGAAATAAAGTAAAAAGTAAAAATATCAATATTATATTATTATTATTATCATTATTACAAGCTCGTACTCGAAAAAGTCCAAAAGGTCTTTTTGCGATAGCTGTACAAGCGTGTTTATGGCTACTATCCCTACTTGTATCCAACTGCCTTTCTATTAGGTTCTTTAAATTATAACTCCTTAGAGGTTCGGCGTGAGCACCGTCAGTTGGTCACAATGTCTAAAATATTTCGCGGAAATATAGATGCACCAAATTTGAGCAATGAGCTATGTCGATTCTATGTGCCTAATAACTACTTTCGTTGCCGTAAACATACACTGTTTGTTGCACCATTAGCACGTACTACTGCGAGAGCGCTCTCGCCTATTCCTCGCGTTCTCACTTCACTCAACACTCTTCTGGATGCATACCCTGAGTGTGATCTGTTTGCGGATGAATGGTCGGAAATTTTGTCTGTATGCTTGAAATTTTGTGAGTGTGAAGTATAACTGTGGTGTCTACAATTAATGTAATTGGTTTTCTTTTTATACCGTTTTAATTGTGGTAAAAAATAAATAAAATAATTAATACGTGTCATATGCAATAAAAATGCATTCTAGCGATTTAGTATAAAATTTTATAAATAAGACTAGCTGAAACCCGCAGCTTCGCCCGCGTTTAAAAAATACATGACATATACCTTTTTTTTCGTTCTCGAAGGGGAAACCTTCAAAAGGTACCCGACGCCGCGGGAGCGACGCAGGGTTATGTGGGATTTTTACCGCACTAAAACCCCCCCGGTGGCCGTCCTCGGCGCTAAAAGGAGGACTCCGGGATCTCGAAACTTCAACCGGAATCCTCCGAGTGCGTTGTCCTATCGGGCTCCTCCCAGATGGGCGGCTGGGCCCACCGCTCCGTCTAGTCTTTACGACGATATGCGACCACACATACCGCCGTCCTTCCCGGGATCGCCTGACCGAACGGTTTGAGCTCCCACTCTAGCCGTCTGCAACCCCGGAAGCCCCTTTTAGTCGCCTCTTACGACAGGTAGGGGATGCCGTAGCCCTATTCTAATCCCGGAACTACAGGGACACATGACATATACCTACGTATCCAATTTTATGCCTACAATTTTTTTAACTAAACAACATTTTTTCGGTAGGACTGATAGCAACTTAGCAACTTCGAAGCGGACTCGAGCACGAAGGGTTCCGTACCATTATTTATAAACAAAACGGCAAAAAGCCCCATTTGTTTGATTGAAAATTCCTTGAATATTTCAAGCTTACCTGTTGTTTCTTATTAATATTGAGTAAATAGATAACATTTTTCACATGAAAGTCCCCCCCTTAAATATTAATAATTCCAGTAGGTACTTGTACACATTGTACAGCATATTGTTACAATTATTGACAGCTCTTATTAATAATCCATGCAAGTCGATGACTTAAGTTATCTTCGTTTCAATTCTACATAGGTAGATAGGTACATATGCCAAAACATCTTATATGATGCTCCATCGCAATCTCACATAGTTCTGAAGTCTTGAATGATGATAATAGTATCAAACTGCAAGTAAACTCCATTGAATGAAAGAAAATTCTTCCTCAGTTGGCCGAAAAATCGATGTACATACCTACATAAAACAAACATACCAACCGAATTGATCCTCCTCCTTTTCGAAGTCAGTTGAGTATATCATTACTTTAAGAAAAAAATATAATATTACCTGCATATAATTAATAGTGATACGTTATAAAATCCTTATTTTAAACAAGTCGTACCAATTGAATCCAACGTAATCGAATTTGAACTCAAAATAATTCACTCACTTTTATATACCTACAAACTTCAGGAATTAGCCCTTGGCGTACCTCAGGATACATCCAGCGACATCTGTTATCCGTTATTAAAACAGTACACAAAGTAAATATTTCTAAATACGCTTGAAAGTTGAGAATGCTCGGACGCGGCAGCATCGTGATGTGTCTGCCTGTGTAGGTGTATCTATAGTTATAATCGTGAATATTGTTTACTTCATGTATAAGTAGTTACCCACCTCGGTATTAGCCGGGGTAAGTAACTACTACGAAAATAAGTCGAATTAATTATATTTCCTTTGTTTTTTGTAGGTATAAATTTGTTAGTACGAAGTGGATTTATTACAAAAAGGTATATTGTGAATTGAAAAACGGAATATCCATTTCCATATTAATTTAGTAAAAAGTAGAATTTTCATATTCAAAAGACATTTAAATTAAATTTATTTGTATGGATGAAAGCACCTAATGGCCAACTTCTGTAGAATATGCAGTAGGTATCCTCGAATCAAGAGCAGTGAAACTTGAAACTTGCCCTCTTAATCGGGAAGTCCGAGGTTCAAACCCAGGCACGCACCACTGTTTTATGTGCGCAGTAGAAATTAATTATCACTGCTTTCGGTGAAGGAAAACATTGTGAGGAAACCCACACTCCCGGGAATTCGTTAAAAAAAATTCTGGGAGGTATGTGAAGTCCACCAATTCGCACTTGGCCAGCGCGGTGGTCTATGGCCTAAAATTTTCTAATTCCGAGAGAAGACCCGTGCACGGTAGTGAGACAATAATGGGTTAACGATGTATCCTCGAATCATAGGGAGGTAAAGGTCAATTTTTACATCATTTGTTTCTGTTTACTCCTCCTTAAATATTTGTTAGTAAAAAAAATCTAACTTTTACGGTTAAGGCAGGCAATACACCTACATCATGAAGGTTGAGGAGTTGAGGGTCAAATTTTTCACCATTTGTTTTAGCTCAAAAACGTTATAACAAATTGGAAAGCAGAAAATGAGGAGCTCTTGCGGTTTAGGTAGGCAGTGCTCCTGCATCATGAAGGTTGAGGAGTTGAAGGTCAAATTTTTCACCATTGGTTTTTGCTCAAAAACGTTATGCCAAATTTGAAAGCAGAAAATAAGTAGCTCTTGCGGCTTAGGCGAGCAGTACCCCTGCATCATGAGGGTTGAGGAGTTGAAGGTCAATTTTTTATCCTATTATGTTATTCTAGATACTCAAGGTTCACTCCAAGTTTCATGTAAACCATATCGACTGAACCTAAGTTATCATTTAATCTGCATAAAGCGGAGGTATTTTTTGAAGGTTTTTATGTTTTTCCGAAGTACCCTAATTATTTTTCTAAAATAAAAGTAGCCTAAGTTACGCGCTGTAAAATTAGCTATCTAATAGTGAAAATCCCGATAAAATCGGACCAGCGGTTTCGGAGATTACCCCAAACAAACAGACAGACAGACAGACAGACAGACAGACAAAAATTTTACTGATTGTTGTTTTGTTATCAGTATCATGTATACTTTCATATGCAATTGATAAAAAGCTGTTATTTTGATATTACAAACAGACACTTCAATTTTATTTATAAGTATAGATTGACTACTAATGACTTTTTTGGCTGTTGCCTTGGCATTACTTACGAGTCAAAATATAGCAGCACAAAAATAAAACACAACAAACCTAGCAAATTTATGATAATTTAGGTTTTTTTTCTGCGATCATGTACATAGTAAAATTGATACTTAAAAATTATGTTCCATGCTTTCTTTTTCTCTTTCATGCCTATATCTTTCTGGTCTATATTATTATTCTTCTCTTCCTCAGTGTTCAGTGTCATGTGGAGAAGGCGTTCAAGTTCGAGGAGTGGAGTGCACTCCAGTGGGTGGTGGCTGTGATCCTACTACTAGACCGGAGATTTCAAGGTCTTGCTCTACTGGTATCAGCTGTCCCTCTTATAGAGAGGCTGATGAGTCTGATGTAAGTATATTTTACTCATTCTCATACCCTACAACATTTTTAAGTTTTAATATTACTGAGTGTCCCTTAGACATATTGCAATAGTCAATAAATTAAGAAAGCAAAAAATCTCATACCTATTTTGCCGCTAGCAGATGTTGCCTAATGTACTTAACATCTGACTCGTGCATATTAGATACAAATTGGTGTATTTCTATGTGGTAATACTCCATATAAACAGAGAATATAACTTAGGGGCCATCCATAAATCACACGAATTTTATGGTTTTTTGACCCCTCCCCCGCTTTGTCACAACTGGTCACATTTTAGACCCTTCGCTTGTGTGATGTCACATATTTTGCTATCCTGCATATAAATTTTAAATTAAAAGCAGTAGTTCCTAAATAACATGTGACATTACCACACACCATGTCACACCATGTCACACTTTATCGACCCCTAAAGGGGGAGGGGATTAACATGTGACGTAATTTATGGATGACCCCTTATAATAATAGTATATTTTTTGTTCAGGATGATATAGAAGAACTTCTACCAGGCGTTGTTTACCACACACAACCACTGATACAGCCCTATCCACCGCCTCAAGCAAAGGCTGAACAGCTTATTGGAGAACCAGATGTTCCAGTAGAGGCCACGTAAGTATTGCTGTATTCAGATGTAGCTAATTGTTCTAGCTGTAGAGGCAATATGAGAATTTCTGTCGTCCTTAAATTTATCAGCACTGAAATAACTATTGCCTTTACACAGAACTCAAACGTAGAATATGAAAATCCTAACACAACTAACGTTAGTCCCGTATCTTGTTTGAAAACAATAACATGTAAAGAAGCATGCGTTTACATGGAGATTATACTAACAATAGAATATGAAATGAAGATTACTGTAATAGAATAATAAATAATGTGTCCTGTCCTATGTCTTCCATAAGAGCTCAGAGTATTTTGTTGTTGTTTTCAGCAATTACAAAATATTCTTTGCGTGTGGCTGGTTGTATGTAAGGTATTGTACCTGAAACTCCAGTTTTAAAGGTTTCACTTTTAAATTCAGAAACATCACACATTTTATTACAAGGAATGACATTACCCCTTCCATCTAACACGACTCCAGTGGATGCTTGCTCCTTTTTGTTCTCAGCTTCTTTATCGATATTCAGAAATGTCTTTGAAATTCTTTCTTCAAAGACCTAAAGACTATTTTTGAATATCATCCAACACTGAAGACTTATAGTTTCTTAAATTAGATCCGGAAGCGAACGCTCCGGCATCATAGAGTATAGACGCAAAGATGAAACACTGTACAGAGCAAATTCGAACAAAGTTTACCATCTCACTTGAATACTGTCATAAATTTCGTCCGCACATTCTCCTCAACTTTTTAAAATCCGACCATTACTACCACATGTCATCGCTTTCGACTGACGTTCACGATTTGTCTATTTTTCTACTCTATGCACTGCACAGTAAGGTTTTGAATTTCCTTGCACAATATACCACACTATCTACAAATTTTCTTACTGTTCTTTTCTTTGCTTTTTGACTCTTTCCAATACTCCGATACTAAACATTTCTGGCACATACACTTACACGGCTACAGTGATTTTTTCCAAAATTTAGATGGCAGATTTTTAGACATATTTCCTTTTTCAATGTTTTAAAGATTGCAGGTGTAAGGGTTAACGATTGGCGATAGAACACTACAAACAAACACTGGTGCACATACTTCTACATATACCAGCCAGAATTGATGAACTGTATTTAGGATTGGTAGACCCATGCCCTCAGCACCCAGCATGTATAATGAAGTCTTGAGTGAATCTTCCATAGTTTTATCATTAGATATAACAAATTCGTTGGCTGGTGAATAAACTTATATTCAAATTTTACGTATTGCCAAAATAAAATTTTTTATTTAATATTAGGACAATATAAGATCTAAATTATTTTTCTTCTCGTCTCTCGATTAATATTTATTATCAATAAATACCTGTTTTAGGGATATTATTTTTCTAATGTCAAATTACTTTAATAAAACTGAAACTCTTTCTAATGAAAACTTTTTCTCGTTAGCCTACATATATATTGCCTTTCGCCAGCTATTTCGAATTTGATAAGTATCTTGAACTTCCAATTTTCTTCCTTATGTATTGTACTATTGATAAAACTCTTATAACCTGGCCTCTCTTATAGCTACATCAAGGACGATGAATGGGGTCCCTGCAGCGTCACATGTGGTGAGGGATGGAGGAAGAAGGAGGTTCACTGCAAGATATTCCTGGAATTCAGCAGAACTATAGCCAAACTACCGGATAGCAAGTGTATGGGCCCAAAACCTTCGGAAGAGACCGAGAGATGCGTGATGGAACCTTGTTCGATGGCATATGGCACGTCTTTTGGAGATTCTGGCATGCCACCTTACAATGGTGGAGACAGGTATTCATTCAATTAATATGATAATAAGTACTATAAATCTATTGAATCCTTTAATATTAATTAATATTCGCATGTCAAATTGTCTACCTTAAGTAGACAATTTGACATGCTATGACAATCTTAAACGAACATTGACTTCAGGTATTATAATAGGCGCGTTAATTGTTTTACTTTGAAGATGAACTTTATTTTTTTTGTGTTGTTAATAATTATGAATGGCGGCTACAATTATTATTATTATCTTTCACGTGAAAATGTGTGTAATTACCACTAAAAAGTATCCATAATTCTAACTAAATAGTTAATAAAACTTGAACTAAATTTATTTAAGAGAAAATTTTGGAATTATTTTTAAAAGTTCGTTTCGTTGCAATGTTTTTGTATTATGATATAGCAAAACGTAGTTAATCAAAATTTCTACACCGATTATTTTTAACTTAGTATTAATTATGCTTGCCATAGTAAAATATCGAAACATCGTAGGAACGTATTTCTGATTTTTTCCATAATTTAATCTTAGGTACTATCTTACCGAGCAGTCATAGCCTAATGGTTGAAACTTGCCCTCTCGATCTGGAGGTCCGAGGTTCAAACCCAGGCACGCACCACTGAATTTTCTAAAATTATGTGCGTATTAGAAATTTATTATCACTGCGTTTAGTTGAAGGAAAACATTGTGAGGAAACCTAAACACCCGAGTCCACCACTTTGCACTTGGATCCGTGGTTGACTATGGCCTAAAATTCTCTATTTCTGAGAGAAGACCTGTGCCCAGCAATGAGACAATAATCGGTTGACGAGAGAGACTATCTTACCTAATAAACGTTTTTTCGATCGAGTTTTTCAAATAATTATCTATTGTGGAACTAAGTAGATTATTTTACGCCCATCTATGATAGAAATAATACTCGATGAAATAAATAACATCAGCAAATCACCGTCCAGCGAATATAATATTAATTGATGTAATATCATAAACCTACCTTTCCACGAGTGAAACGAATATAAAAATGCAATGGAATTATTTGTTCTGCACTGCGATATACTTCTATTTTTGGATTGCAACCGACGTTTTTGACGTAAATCCGAACCAATGAAATGTAACAGTGTTAAACGAACCTGCAAATCTGAAGTTACCATTTACATATCGGCTTTTGAATTACATAAATGACTTTTCAGTTTGAATTTTGATAAAATCAAAAGTGTGATTTTAGCGTGTACTTTTCAATTTTGATGTTTTATCATCATGTTTTATAAAACATCATTACCAAGTTGAATATTGACAACTTCGTCTAATAAGATGAATTCAATAGAACAAACTTTTTGAAGTGAAACTTCTTTATCGGGGTTGGAAAAAAAATTAGTGTAACATTTTTTCGTTACGTGCCATCTTTTTTTATTTTTCGTTACGCGCCATCTTTTTTTTCCGTTACGCGCCATCTTTTTTATTTTCTATTTGTATTTTATCTTTCTAAAATTATTACATCTTTATATTGTACCTTATACATACTGTTTTTCATATTATACTAGCGGACCCGGCGAGCTTTTTTCCGCCTAAAAGTCAAAATCTAAAATTATCAGTGTTCCTTCACCATATGATACATGTATTGTACATACAAACCTTTCTTTTGAATCACTCTATCTATTAAGAACTGCATTAAAATCTGTAGCATAGTTTTAAAGATCTAAGTATACATAAGGAAAGACAGCGGGAAGCGATTTTGTTTTATACTCGTACTATGTAATGTTCGTTATATAGTTTCGTAAGTTTCAATGTTTACCGCGCTGTATTGTGTAATTACAAAATACAAATATTGCCCATGTAGCTGAAAGAGTTATTCAGATATGTAATTAATTAATTTATTTATTTAATAGGAAAAGTTACCAGTAAGCAAACAGTTTCTGTTGTTATGTAACAAAGGATGAAAAAAAGAGTGTGTCAGCTCTGACGCACGACTGGGGTTTACTCGCATTTGAAAATAGATGGCGCCATACTTCTACACAAAAGATATAAGTAATACCAACACATGGTTCATTTTGTAAAATTATATCTAATATATAAGTACGTATTAAAATATCAATATTGTACACATTTACAGAGTATTTACATTACATATCATAACGATTTACTATATGAAATATTGCGATTTCAGTAAAACGTAATCACAAAACCTATGCATATCATCCACGCGTACTGATAAAATAGTTCTAAAGTTTTAACTAGATGGCGTTATACTTAATAAAAAAACGTAACGAGGTGATTCATCAGTAGATTTTACTCCTTACATTTTTCTCATACCGGGCCCTTATATATGCAAATCGATTCTTAAGGAGTAAACTCCAACCAGGATAACGGATATGATTCCAAAATCGTTAAAAATATCTACTTCATAATAGTATCTACTTCAATATATTCATTGCAAAGTTTTTTTGGACGTTTTTCTAAATGCAAAAGTATATCAATCGTAAAATTTTATCATAATAAATTATTATCATAATAATATATTCCAAGAAACTTGGGTATCTACGAATTGTCATGTAGTCCGTTTTGCGGAAGAGCGGAGATGAATAATAAATCTCTCTTATCGCTGCACTTAGTTCGCTAAACAATGCATAAAGTGTAACATGGAAATTGATGGTAGCTTTTGTCTTTATAACTGCTTTTATCGCAGTTTGTTTTATACAAAAAATATATTGCCCTTAGACTTGTTAATAGCATTTACAATACAATACACGCTTTAAAAAAAACACGCTTTCTACACTCATAGCTCCACAGTAGGATTTTCTCCTGTGTCGTGGGTACCATGGATACACACAAGGTGAATACACAAACACCCAGACCCAGAACACGAATCTAAACTCATCGTTTAGATACCTGTCTGGCCGGGAATCAAACCCGGGACCCATCGCTCGTCAACCCGCAATGGTAACCGCTCCGCCACACAATAACAATAATTTACGATACAATTTGATCATATATGTTTTTTGGTTCTAATCTTCCTCGATAGAACTATAATAATGTTTATGAATGCGAAAACGCGCCATTTCATAAATGCATATAAAAAGTGCGAATATTGGATTATATATAGTTTTTTGATAATTAAACTGAACCATAAGGCAGACGAGCTACCTGTTGGAAAGTAGTCACCATCGCCTATGGACATTTGCAACACCAGAGGCGTCGCCAATGCATCGCCGGCTTTAAAGGAGAGCTCTTTTCGCACCTTTTGAAGAGCCCCATGTCATAAGGCCCCGGGAATACCTCAGGAGGAAGCTCGTTCCACATCTTGCACGTCCGTCGTAGAAACGAGCCTGCAAAAGCCTTCTCGTTATAAGACTGCTCGCCAATAAGAGTCTATCTGCTTAACATATTTTGAACCAAACATTTTCATAACGTTACTTTAACTTTTCTCAAGGACCCATTCCCATCTTTGAAACGATATTAAGCTGATGAAGATGTTAATACTTTTAATATCAAAATTGTTAAACATATTTGTAACTTTTAACAACCTTTTGGTCTTAATATTTTTATTAACAACGATATTACTAGTGCACTTAAACATTAAGCAAAAGATAAACATAAACCCATCAAGGTGGAAAAGCTCATGTGGAACGAAGAGCTTTTTACTAAGTGCAGATAACTAAGAGTTATTGTTCATAGCACGTTTATGAGTACCTCTGCTTTTAGTCTATAATAAATAGTGTTCTTCACTTAGAATTTTGGTTTGTTTACACCGAAAATAGATTTCTAATACTACTTCTTATATTTAGAGTTAGGTAGTAATAGCGGTTTAACGACCCGCGTGGCGGAGCGGTTACCATACGGGTCTGACGCGCTGGGTTCGATTCCAGGCCAGACAGGTATCTGAATGACGAGTTTAGATTTATGTCCTGGGTCTAGGTCTAGGAATCCATGGTACCCACGACACAGGCGAAAATCCTAGTGTGAGGCTATGAGTATAGAAAGCGTATTTTTTATAGCACAGCAAGACCTTTTTATAGTACCGCGAAAGTGGAACACGAAATAAGTGGCGACTGCCAACCACGATTACCTGTTATCAACCTCATATAAGATGAAAACCCTACCTGAGGTTGACCTTAAATGCATTGATACCCTTGAACTCTATGGTAGAACACCTCGGATAAGTATAGGTATGTATGTATCTTCCTTACCATACCCTTCAGAGAAGAACGCAGCGGCGCTTAAAATTGTTTTTATTAAGAAGATATAGTTACTTTTAATAATTATTCTTAATCAGTAGCTAAAGAAACGTGTATTCACGCTATAACGTACGTTTATTAGTCTCTTTAGTCGTACATTCGTGGCAGAGTGGTCGTGGCATAATGATTACGAGTGGTCAGTTACAGTTGTCTTTGCCAACAGATCTCGCAATTCTTCGCCACCGGCTTCTATTAAGCGCATTGCGGCTACACTGGTCAATCGAGCACTGTGTGGTAGTTTTTAGAAGTCTGTCCAGCGCGTTGGAGATGTACTGCGTGACCACTTTCCCTCCACCTGACCCTAAACTACCAGCCGTACGTTTATTAATACAAAAGACAAATTTACTATTTATAGTATACATTAACACTCAACTAAAAGTAACTTAGTATTTAAAGCATAATTTTGTATACCCAGCAATAATTAGTAGGATTGTACCTTAAAATCATAAAACTATTTGAACCAGACCTTGGAACTTAAATAAACCATACATATTCTAATATTAGAACCCACAACTCTTAAGCATTTAATCTATTTTCTTCATTGGTTTGTTTGTTTACTTCGCGAAGTTTGTTCAGAGCTTAATTCGACATTTCCTTTTTAACGACACCATTTACTCTTATTTGTTAATTTCTTCGCAAGGAGCTTTAGAACTTCCGTATTAAAACCCTTGTTGCTGAGTGGATACTAAATAGGTTGTATGCAGTGGGTTCTGGGTTTGTGCCTCGGTCAAGTAAACATTCAAATGAATTTAGATTTCTATTATGGGCCTAGATGCTCCTCGATGCATAGAGAGAAGCCTTAATTCTATCAAAGAATGGCACTACTAAATATTAAGCTTTACCTCCGTTGATCTAATAGATAAAAAAAAATTACAACGTTCTATTGATAAATCGAAAGTCACTTACAGTTAAGATTTAAATAAGAAAACGTATAAAATATCTTTATATTTATCCAAACTCTAGTTTGCAAAGTTCATCCAGAACACCATTACATGATGCCTCGTTTACCACATCATTGACTCTTATTTCGAAAAGATTTTCTTCTTCTGGACTTATAAGATCTAATCCTTCAGCTTCAGAACCTTTAAATAATTCATCTTCTTTAGTACAGACTATCCTCAATTCGACCAAAGCGATTATTAGACCAAATGGCAGGAATTCTTTCATCTCGCTCTCGAACGCTTCAACCGGATAAGCGCTATTGGCATCTATGTTGAAAAGATTTAAGAATGATTTCAAGCTGTCGTAATAGATTCTCTTGATGTCTTCGATGTGATTGGTCCTGAATCGGGAGTCGGTGCAGATATAAAGGAAATAAATGATGTCGGTGACAGGACTCGCGTACCGCATCGCTTGGAAGTCGAGGAAGCATACTTTTGTCTTTTCCTGAAACAAATTGACGAAAATAAATCTTTGACATAAATCTTCTATATATTAATATGTAAAGCAAAAACTTGTAACGCATTTTTAAGTAATATGCTGCGGATGGATAAGTATGAAATTTTGCACAATTATAGTGGACGTAGAGAAGGAGTGTAGAATTGTAATATTTATTTCATATAATGCATGTAACATACATAAAATCAACTAAAAACACATTATACACACTACCGTGCATTTGTCACAAACACATAAATAATAAATGAAATAGAACATTCAATGTCTTACTATGAAAACAGATAACGCCAGAAATGTTACTGTCTTTGTCAAAATACCCGCTATTGCTTTTCAATGCGGCTTAGCCAATTAAATCTCTTTTTATATTTAACGGGTGCGTTCAAAATTACTAGGCACAAATAGATATATATAAGTATTTATAGTCTAGTATGAATTTTAACTCATCATTTTGTCGTCTCGAGTTCGAATCCTAATCATACTGCAAACACTCCTGACGTTCCAAAGTTAAGCATATAACACAAACTTTATATAATACGTTTTAACATAAATAATTAATGATAATTTATTAAAATGTAGATGACCGGGAGTTATCTATTAATAACAATAATAATGATAAAAGTATTATTGACTTTTCAAATATTTACCAACAAGATGGATTTTAAATTACATTATACTTAATAAAAGAAAATTCACAATTCATTAAAGTTTACCTTTCTATAAAAATATAAAGGCAAATTGAAATAGCATTTACAAAATTTATTTCGTTATTTATAAACGCTTCACAACATAATTAAGCGATTTATTAAAGTTTTCATGAGTCAAACGATTAATTTAACTACAAAGGATTTCAAAGCGATTCAAAAGATAATTAAATAAGGCCAGTAATTAATAAAATTTCCAACTAGTTGATTATTACAAACAAAATCAATGACACTACATCGAAAAAGTAGATATATAATCGAAACTATAATAAAATTTATCAGTATTTATCATGATAAGTATATAGAATATCATATAATGATTATCAAAGATTATCGAAAATGAGATATGAAAAATAGAGTAACTAATAAAATCTTAAAGAAATTAAAAACAGTGGTCGAATGTAGATTTTGCTCTTTAAATATATGACGGCTTTTAAAATATAGTAATATGAGGCAAAATATGGATTAATTTAAATATATTTACTAAAACGTTACAGTCAGTTTATTAAAATTTCGGTGAAACAATTATTTTTCGGTAAATATCGTTAACATGTAAAAAAATATGATCAAACATCTGAACTTCTAAATTAAGACTTGATTCACGCTCGTCGGTGACTGGATTTTCTTAATTTTGAAAGAAACACAACAATAAATCAAAGTACTTTGCATTGTACATAATTTGTACCCTTTAAAGAGCTTGTTCTAAACACAACGATCAACGAAAAAATATGATTAAAATAAACGGCATGTACAGAGTTTTTTTTATTCTTTTTCTTACTTGATTGAAGTAGCAATCGAGCAGTCCACCTGATGGTAATTGTTCACTGCCGCCTATGGATACCTGTAAGCAACTTCAAATAGAACATAGTTTCTATCTGAAGTTAATCACAGATGCGTTGCTACTCCTGAGGACTATGATGGTCGCCTCGTATAAACCACTTGAAAACTTCTTTCTTAATCAAAATTTCTGTTTGAACCAATTCATACCATGACTTGTTAAAAGTTGTTAAAAGTCTGTTAGCGTCTCTTTTTCACCATTTTGTAGTAGATATTAGACCAGCTCAATGTTCCGTGCTTCCTTTGGTGATTAGGATAGAACTGTAAGTGTATCTAATTTTATTTAACAATCGTGCTGCCTTAAGACTAATGTTAAAAAGAATAGTAATATGTCGTCAACTGTACAGGTCTTCTCTCAGAATGAGAGAGTTTTAGGCCATAGTACTCCGCGCTAGCCAATTGCGAATTGGTGGACTTCACACACCTTCAAGTTTTTTTTTTTAAGAACTCTCGAGTGTGTAGGTTTCCTCACGATGTTTCCTTCATCGAAAAGCAGTGATAATTAATTTCTAATACGCACATGATAGAACCTCGCAAATCCCGATTAAGAGGCCAAATTTCAACCATTAGGCTATCACTGCTCTGTCTACGAAATGAAAATACTAAGTGTTTTACCAACTTTAAATGAATTCATCTTTTTATCATATCGCACACACATTACGATCAAACACGTTGTTAAGATTCCATAGGATTGTAAGTGCTTAAGAAAACTCTCAAGGAAACAGTTAAACACTTATTAAAGAAGGGACTTAAATATTTAGAGGAATTACTTTCTCGGTTTGTTTACAAGTGGCCTTAATTTTGTGCTCTCTTGTTGATAATTTCTTCTGTAAGTAGATAAGTAATTTAGCCTGAATTCTTTACGACTTTGAGTAACGGACTTTTGAAAATAGGCTTAATAATGCTGCATGTTTCAACGTTTTAATAATGTTAATGTTAATTGGATTGACTTCTAAAAGCTTCCTAATTTAGGAGTAGGAATAAGTATAACAGCTGAGTTATAAATTTACTATTTATAATCACCTCTATGTCACTATAACTTTCAGTTTATAGTAATTTCATCACAGATTTCGTATTTTTTCATACTTATTTTTAACGATGACTACAGATGGGCATTCACGTTACAACGGTCGCACGGACTGTCGCACGAACTGCGGTCGTATGCGACAAGTATCGTGGATGCCTTGGTCCTAAGGCGGACCGTACGACCAAGGTCATGTCGCAGGTCCGTTGAAGTATTCAACTTGAACTGTCGGTACGACAGTCTGTGTGACCGTTGTAACGTGAGTGCCTTAATTCATAATAATGATTTTTAAAATTAGAACAATACAGAAAAATACAGTACATGTTTGTGTGCAATAAAATAGATACTTCATTTAGAATGTGTGCGTGTGAGAACACATATACTCGTAAAAGGCGCCTTAATTTTGATATAGGGACAAATTTTATTTAGTAGTCCTTACCTGATGACAAAAAACAATGTTATTAATCCAACAATCTCCATGACACAATACATTGTATTTCTTAGGTTGTGAGTATGTTTTTAAAATTTCAAGTAGTTTTGTTTTGATACTTTCCAATTTCTCTTTCGCTTCCAAATCCTTAACTACATTCAAAGACATTTCATATGATTCAATAAAATAATTTCTAAGTTTACTTTCATTGATGAAACTGTCTCGAAATATCAGATCATGAAAGTTTTTGTTTACTTCTGCATATTTTTTGGAGTCAACCTTATCATATACCAAAGATAAAGCGTGAAACTTTCCTATTTCCGCCATAATAACACATACTTGATCGAAATTTAACTTTTTAAATTTATCAACTTTACAATCAAACTCAAATCCACTTAGCTGTAGATCTTCCAATATTATAACTTCATTTCCTTTTTCTATACTTGATGTGATACACTTAGGAAATATGACTCTGTCTTCTTCATCTATATCACTTTGGATTTCATTATATTTATCAATGATATCTGTATACGCTGTCACTTCTCGTTTATGCAATTCATGAAACAGCTCTTGTCTTGTAGTATTCACTAGAGTTTTTACAATTACACTGATATTGTTATCTTGAATACTACAATCTTTGATAAGAACTCTGAAAACATTCGCGATGTAGTTTTCGCCTTTCCCACATACATAATCAACGTGATAAGTAAAATCTTCAATGTTCTTGATATCAGCTACTGCTTTGATGCAATTATGCAGTTCGTTGCAGTTAAATTCATCTGGTTCACTGATATTTACGTCCAAAGACATTTTTATACGCACTAATTCACAAACGCGTCAATGGTAACTGCAAAGAAATTCTTTCTGTAATCACTTATGATAACGATGATAAGGTGATACTAATATAAAAATACATTATAGTTGTAAAAGATTGTGAGTAATCGATTACGTAATTGATTTATTCATGTAGTGATTATTTTTACTTTTTTCCAAAAAACCGACGTTTAAACGTAATCGTAGCAATATTCAAATAACGTCAATATAGAAATATGAGCAAAAATAACTAATTTTTCGCATTTTGTATGTATCTTTAGTCTTGTGTAAAATTTTAAAAATCTATCGACCTTCTCGTATAAGTATTCACGTATTAGATTTTGTTACTGATAAGGTGGTTCGATCGAGGTACCACTGACACACCTTTTTCTAGCGTGAAACAAATCATGTGTTTCGCTGGAAGGGTGTGGTTGCCGATTCACTTTTACATATATGAGGGGAACATCATAGTCCTCGGGAGTAGCAACGCATTTACGATTGACTTCAACATGTGCCGACGGCCTCATCTTTACTTTAAAAGACTACATTCATTCATCAAATAATTACGAATAAATTACGATGACTCATATTAATCTAGATGTATATCGTTGCTTTAACAGATCGCTAATCTTTGGGACATCGAGCAATATTCGTGTGGCGCCTGGATCCCCCGGGAAGTCTTATTCGTGGAAGGAGAAAGGATACACCAGCTGCAGTGCTTCATGTCTCAGTGGTGTTCAGGTAAACGCTGTAATCACCTACTTTTTGAAGTTAGACTTCTTTTGGCTCGTGGGGTAAAAATGATGAGAGTAAATTTTTGCGATGTGCACGCACACCGTCATGATAAACCGAAACCTTGACGTTATCTATAGTCAACATATTAGTTTTTTCTATTGTTAGTGTCGTTTTTTTTACAAACGTAGAATAAAGCAGAAGATATTTTTTTTAAACAGATTTTTATCTTGTTACGCCAAAGAAGTATAACTTCTAATGCGTGTACATAAGGACACACATTGTTTCTTTTTTATGTTTGTACCTAACGATACGGCTGACTGGAAAGTACTAACCGCCTGGGCCTGATGGAAAGTACTCACCATTCCTTTTGTGCCTTGGACATCTGCAACAGTAGAGGAGTCACAAATGCATCGCCGGCTTTTAAATGTAATAGTTACATAAAAAAATACGTTTATCTCAACCTTACTTTAGTTATTTGTGGCATTACATGACCATCGGGCGATCATAACTATAGGTTTTTTTTTAATAAACTTACTTTATAAGTCTTCTTATAGAAGAATTTGTTTGTAAATTATTTATGAATAACTTGATTTTGAGGTAATCGAGTTTTATCATATCATTGGAATACCGTTTGGATAAGAAGCGTTATGTCGTTCAGAATGTACGTGATAACTAATTGACCTACTCCTATTGTACTTAATCATTAAGCTGCATACAATCTTCTGTCAAAGAAACTTATAAAATTCTTTTTCTTTATCTAGGAACTGATTATCCAGTGCGTGAGAGACGAGGACGGGAAGAATGCATCGCCGTACATGTGCGATCCGCTGACCAAGCCTGAAAACAGAGTGAGGACTTGCAACGACCATCCGTGTCCACCAAGGTAAGGGTCTAGATTACGTTTTCTACTTTGTGTCGCTCATTACAATAGAGATTTTTTCGATATGCGTGGCGGTGCGGTTAACATACTCGTCTGACACGTAGTGGGTAATTCGATTCCCGGCCAGACAGGTATCTGAATGATGAGTTTGGATTCCTGTTCTGGGTCTTTGGGTGTATACACAAACAAAGATGTCATGGATACATACAAAGATGGATACACATCCATCTTTGTATGTATCCATGACATCTTTGAAATATTAACCTTAACTTCTAAATTTTAAACAGTACTTTATGATTTTGTATAAATGTCGTCTGAAAAATGTACTACCTGTATTTTTAATAAACGAGTTTTTTTTAGCTGGCCTCATATATTCATACGTAATTTGAGCATTTAAAGTTCATAAAGCTGAGGACGTTTCAAATTTAAGTTGACTTGAAATCTAGTTTAGCTTGTTTAATTTTTTTTATATCTTTTGAACACAACAGAGTAATATAAATACTATTATTTATTATTAAGCATCTATTACTGTAATGTCCTAATAGGGTACATGTAAGTGCAAATGATTATCTGTGACACCTACTTTTAAGTGCATGAGCAATTTAAAAAAATCACTGAGGAAAAACGAATGACCTCAAATATGAATAAACTAAAATTGTAACTTAAATAAATGTAACAATATAAAATTGATGACATTCTCCGAGACAAAAACAAGACGGCATAAAAAAATTACATTTCATTCCACATTTTACGATTGGCCCATTTACGGAGATAAAATACGGGATATAAGAAATTATGAGAGCTTGTAGCTTTGAAATATAGAGATGTTGAAATAACAAAGCAAATGATTTTTTTTATATTAATGTAGATTGCAACATAATTAAAACATAAGCTTTCTAAAAAACACGCTTCCTACACTTAGCCCTTCACTAGGATTTTTTCCTGTGTCGTGGGTGCCATGGACACACACAATCCGAATACACAAACATCCAGACCGGAACCCATTGCGCATTAGACCGGTATGGTAACCGCTCGGCCACGCGGGTCGTCTGCAGAGTCTGCAGACATGAAATATAAATATGTTTAACGCAATGGTATTGTTTAAGCCGAGGGACGAGCTCAAAACAACTGAAGCAAATAAAAATAAACAATTATTTGTTTCAGTAAATCCAAATAATTCTATAAATGTGACTGTAAGTTTGATTGTTTCTCTTTCATGCCAAAATTTATCTAATTATCATGAATTGGTAATTCATAATATTGTTTGATTTCTTAGAACAAGCATTGGATAATTTTATTAAAAAATAGATCAAATCGAGCAACGAGCTCAAAACAACCGAAGCAAATAGAAATAAACTAATTTTCGTTTCAATAAATCCAAATAATACTATAAATAGAGCAGTGAGCAGTGATAGAGCAGTGATAGCCTAATGGTTGAAACTTGCCCTCTCAATCGGGAGGTCCGAGGTTCAAACCCAGGCACGCACCACTGATTTATGTGCGTATTATACATTAATTATCACTGCTTTTCGGTGAAGGAAAACATCGTGAGGAAACCTACACACCCGAGAGTTCTTTATAAAAAAAAAAGTTCTCGGAGGTGTGTGAAGTCCACCAATTCGCACTTGGCCAGCGCGGCGGACTATGGCCTAAACTCTCTCATTCTGAGAGAAGACCCGTGCCCAGCAGTGGGACAATAATGGGTTGACGACGAATACTATAAATGACTGTAAGTTTGTTTTTCTTTCATGCCAAAACTGAACCGATTATTATGACCAATTCATAATATTCTTAGATGTTTTTTAAAAAAACATTGGATAATTTTGTTAAAAAATATACGTATTTAAGAAATATGGCAGAAATGATTGTTTTGGCAAAAAAATTATAAACCTAAACTTCAACGCGAACAAAGCCGCGGGCAAAAGCTAGTACAATATAGACAGACACTTCATATATTCATAGGTTTATGCGATAAAATGAAGCAATTTAAATTTTTGACGCACGCTGCAATAAAATTAACGTAACGGACACGAGAATGCGTTACATTTCATTAGAATCATCACAGTTGAAATTGTATTATTTATTTTTTCAAAAAGGTTCAATTACGTCCTAGTCGTCCGGCAACGGGCCACCAAACAAATAAACAGAAAAGTACAGAAAAATAGGTCGATTTTCTAGTGTTATCCATTAATTAAAAAAAAAAATTAACTAATGTTACAATAATATGTATTAAACGTTCAATAACAATTGTCGTGGACCCACTATTGTTCCATTATTAAGCACGGGTTTCTCAGGGTAAAAGGATTCTAGGCCATAGTCTACCGTGTTGACCAAGTGCGATGGTAGGCTAACCATAGGTCAAAATAAATATAAACAGCTGCATCTAAATTACTTACGTCTCTTTGCTTCCGTGAATGGAACAATACAAATGCTTCATTCTCACTCATGTATACGCGGGAAATGAAATGCAATTTAAATTTTTGACGAGCACTGCAATAAAATTAACGTAACAAACTCGATGCAAGGAATCATTGCATTTGATTAAAAGTAACATCCCAACTATGTTTATACATTATTAAATTTTGCAAAAAAAAAATACATCTAAGACGTCCAGGGACACAAAACTTAATAAACAAATAGAAAAAGAAAAAAAAATAGTAATTTTTTGCTTTTTTTATTAATTTGTTTATTACGAAATATTAATTGATTTGTGTTACAATTCCGTGTAATAAAAACGTTGAACAACAATATGTCATATAAAATAAATATATAAACTGCTGCGTTCAAATTACTTACGTCTATTTGCTTCCGTGAATGGAACAATACAGATGCTTCACTCTCACTGATGTATAAGTGTGAAATGAAATGAAGCAATTTAAATTTTTGACGTGCGCTGCAATAAAATTAACGTAACGGACACGAGGCGGCAAACATTTTCAGGACGAGAGTTATTTGATTGCAGTTAACATGTTCACGCAATACTGTACTCGGAGATGAAATTATCGTAGGCTTTTTACATACTTCCTTTAATAATATTTTTATAAAGGCGTGCGTTTTAATACTATTTCGGAAGAGATATTTTACGCCCGCAGTTTTGAAGATTGATTTAACGGGTGTTGGTCATATACTTATGTAACAACTACAAATCAATCAATCTTATGTTATTAATATTGTAATGCGTAAGTTTGTGAGGATGTGTCTATGTGTCATTGGTACTCTTTCAGCCAAAAACTACAGATCTTGTTTTGCTGATATTTAGCGCACAGGTAGTTTATGACCTTGTCCCTGTAGTCCCATGCCTACAGTTAGATTAAGATCCGGCTGCAAAAATGTGTAGTTATCGTGTGCGTGCTGAAATCCACATTTTTACTCATATTTATGATTAGGCGAATAAAAATCCACCAGGTTGCCAATCTAAATGTGGCCGATAATATTTTTAATTAAATTATTATTATTTGATTTCGCGGGAAAAACACTTATCAAATTTTGAAATAAAATATCGTTCACTTCACAGAAATAGGTATAAAGACTATGAAAAATCGTAGTTGCCGTTGCGCACTTGGCCGCACCTCTTCGCAGCCAGGTTTAAACAGGTATGATTTCGATATATTTATTCGTCCATAACGAATGTTTATGTTTTATATATCAAAATAAAGCTAATTTTTTTCTCATTATTATAATATACGGCAACCTAATTAAATCTGGCCGCAAGTTAGGGTTACTGGCTGTTAAAGATGGTAAATATTGAAAGGTGAAGGTGAAGGTCCTCTCAGGAAGCTAGCGCGTAACATCACCAGTCTAACAAGGATAGAGATTGCCAGCTGTACGACGTTTTAAAGCTATTGCGCCATACGAAATCACAAGATATTTTTTTTATTTTCCATACGCTTGAATGTTTAATTTATATGTAATAAATGATTGAGTACTTGAATAAAATAGAAAACTATTTCATACGGTACTTGCCCAATATAATTTTCTTTACATAAGTAACCTTGGCTTTATTTTGATCATTATTAAGTTGTACCTAACTATAAAATTTGTAGTTTTGAAATGATGACAATTTTTTTGGAGTATTTATTTCTTTGTCGTTCTTGCTATTGTTAGAACTGGTGATTGAGAACACTAGTATCTGACGTATGTGCAACAGCTTTAAAATGTCGTACAGCTGGCAATTGCTATCCTTGTTAGACTGGTGATGTTACGCACTAGGTTCCTTTCACTCACCCTTCAATATTTACCATCTTTAACAGCCAGTAACCCTAACCTGCGGCCAGATTTAATTAGGTTGCCGTATATCATAATAATGAGAAAAATAATTGCTTTATTTTGATGTATAAAACATAAACATTCGTTATGGACGAATAAATATATCGAAATCATACCTGTTTATACCTGGCTACGAAGAGGTGCGGTCAAGTGCGCAACGGCAACTACGATTTTTCAAAGTCTTTATACCTATTTCCGTGAAATGAACGATATTTTACTTAAAAATTTGATTAGTGAATTTTTTCCCGCGAAATCAATTAACAATAATTTAATTAAAAATATTATCGGCCACATTTTGATTGGCAACCTGGTAGATTTTTATTCTCCTAATCATGAATATGAGTAAAAATGTGGATTTCAGCCCGCACACGATAACTACACATATTTGCAGCCGGATCTTAATCTAAGTATCCCTTGCCTGTCGTACGAGGCGACTAAAAAGGGCTTTCGGCGTTGCTGGCGGTTAGAGTGGGAGCTTCAGCCGTCCAGCCAAGCGACATCGCTTCCACGGCATCGGGTACCTTTTGAAGGTTTTCCTCTCGTAAATAAAGGTAGTTAGTTTATGAACTGAATTCAAAACATGGGATGCCCCTCACAATGATACAAGCGGGAAATGAAATGAAGCAATTTAAATTTTTGACGTGCGCTGCAATAAAATTAACGTAACGGACACGGGGCGGGAAATATTTTCACGACGAGTTATTTGATTGCAGTTAACACATTCACGCATTACTGCACTCGGAGATGAATTTATATTAGGCTCCTTTCACACTTCATTTAACACTATTTCGATTAGGACATGTACACAGTATTAAATACTCGTACTATGTTATCCCTATGTAGTCTGTTGGTAAGTGGCCACCCAAGGCCATCTGTAATCAACTTCAGACCAGACTAAGCTGAGGTGCTCGTGAGGACTGAGTTGGGATGTCTCAAATTGATATGTCTTTCTGACGAGTGGCGTCATCAGACCAAAACACAGCGGCAATTAACACTGCTCTGCAAAAAATTGTGTGGTAATGGTGACTCCAGGGTCAAACGATAGAATTCTATAGCTATAATCGTCGTCAACCCATTATCGTCCCACTGCTGGGCACAGGTCTTCTCTCAGAATGAGAGAGTTTAGGCCATAGTCCACCGCGCTGGCCAAGTGCGAATTGGTGGATAGCTACAATATCTTACTCTTATTACATCTTCATACATATATGCATTTGTTTCTCTTTCATGCAAAAACTACCAGGATGAATTAATTAAAAGTTAGCACACATAGTATATACATAGTTTATGACCTTAATTAACATATCGTCATGGGTCGTTACCCAAGGACCACTGATCGGTTAAAACCCCTGAGTCTACGGAAGGACATAGGCTCAGTCTCCGAGTTCTACCGGCTTTACTATGAGTGAGTGAGTGTCCCGAGGAACTCTTTGACCTGGTGCCTACGTCACCTTCCCTCCACCGCACCACTCGCCAAAGCATGAAGATCCACATCAACTGGACCTGTCCTCCACGTATCGGTTTGCACGCTCGTTTTTCCCACGGACATGCAAGATGAGGATGAGCTTCCTCCTGAGGTATTCCCGAAGCGTTATAACATGGGGCTCTTCAAAAAAAGGTGCGAAAAGAGCTCTCCTTTAAAGCAGTCGATGCATTGGCAACTCTTCTGGTGATACAAATGAGCATAGACGACGATGACTACATTCCATCAGGTAGCCCGTCTGACTTATGGCCAGGTTCAATTATAAAAAAAAATAACACGGTATTTATTACCGTGCACATGACCCCAGCAGACAAAACCGCGGGATTAACCCAGTATCCTGATGAGTTTATTTAATTATTTCTGCCACTACAATTGTAACAGTGTGTCATATGAAACTGCTCCCAACGGTAGCGGTCGCCGTTAAACGCGGAATGTTATAGTGTCATTATGTCTGACCGTCATACCCGTACGTGTTTATTACGCCCAGGCCAAAAATACAGATACTTCACAGGTCGTCAACCCATTATTGTCCCACTGCTGGGCACGGGTCTTCTCTCAGAATGGGAGAGTTTTAGGCCATAGTCCACCTCGCTGGCCAAGTGCGAATTGGTGGACTTCACACACCTCCGAGAACTTTTTTTTTTATAAAGAACTCTCGGGTGTGTAGGTTTCCTCACGATGTTTTCCTTCACCGAAAAGCAGTGATAATTAATGTATAATACGCACATAAATCAGTGGTGCCTGGGTTTGAACCTCGGACCTCCCGATTGAGAGGGCAAGTTTCAACCATTAGGCTATCACTGCCTTATTAGGCTATCAGTGCCTTACTTCACAGGATATTCTATATAAGCTAACGAATAATGATAAAGACTGTCCATACCTACTAAGAATGGTACGATACAACGTTCCGAGCAAAATACCACGATAGCCATGCAAAGTTTTTCAAACCAAGAAGTATAGAACAAATCTTGGTCGATCCTCGTCTGTTGTCCGTGTCATCTGTACAAAGAGCATACCAAGAAAAATCCAAGTCTTGATATACATTTTTATACCATTTGTGAATTTAAGACCAGACTAAAAAAGATGTGAAACACTAATTTGCCATAGTTTACGTTTCACTAAATGTTTTTCAAATTTTTAATTTCTGTAAAAATAATTTCATGACATTTTTATGCAAATATTTTAATTTTCTCATTTGTTGTATTTTAATAATTTTAATTCTGACAATTCATAACATATTATTTAAATTTTAACTAGATGTTCTGAGCATGCTGTGATTACCTTATAATCATAAGTACAGTTAAAAATTGTTAAAGACAAATATTACTCGACATAACTTTGTTGCTGTTACTTGTGTTGGTGATCCAATAAATAAATAAATACATATTATTTTTTAAAATTTCCTGCTTTCTACCATATATAAATAGCATTTATTATTGTAATCATTTCTACCAATTGCGTTCGATGCCAAGTAGAATTATTTCGTCTCAGTCACATTGTCTAATTTAATGATATTAAGTATATTGTATATTTAATTTTCTAGTAGCGTAATTATAATTTGATATTACATAAAATACCATTTACATTTTGACGGTTAAATATATCTCGCAATATTAAACGTTTGCAAAATATTGATGTGTTAAGTATACATACTCTCACAGGTATTATTGCAGAATCTAAATCTTTTAAAATCAAACAAATCTTGAGGAATTTTCATCATTAATCATTGGCTTTGAAGTCCACTCCCGAGGGCTATGATGGTCGCCTCATATAAATATGTGCCGGCAACCACACCCTTCTATCGAAACGCAAAAAATGCTTCACGCTAGAAATAGATGTAGCGGTGGTACTTCCCCGGTCGAACTACACTGGTTCTACCGCCTTCAAATGGTACCACCTTATGAGTATAAAGAAATACCTTGCGTATGTACGCTCTGACCACAATTAATGTTAATATTACTCATATCAACCCATTATTGGCCCTCTGCTGGGCATGGGTTTTCTCTCAGAATGAGAGAGTGTAGGCCATAGTCCACCGCGCTGGCCAAGTGCGAATTGGTGGACAAATTTACTTACTCATAAACATGCGGCTTGGTTAAATTTTGTTCCTTAGTCGCCATTTACGGGACATCAACAGGAAGAAAAATAGCAGTACTATTCGAAATTGACACCACACGACACAATTTTCATACAATCTTCATATAAATTTTCAATTTTCTTACAACATTAAATTCATTGTTATTTAAAGTGTCGTCAAATTTGTAAGGGGAATATAGAGCCAAGCGACTTAACCCGAGGGTGTATTGCTATCAATAAATTTAACTTAGATCATGTAAGTTGGAACTCAATCTAAGTTAGTCCGATATCGATGACATGCTACCCGGGTGATAGCCTCATATTCAGTTTAACTTGAGTCGAATTGTACCTGGCAAAATCTAGTATAGTCAAATATCTTAGGAATATACCTACTATAGGTACTAGTTGACCCGGCAAACTTCGTTCCGCCTAAAAGTCAAAAATCGACTGTGTTTCTGTAATGTGTAATACATGTATAATATACATGTATTACATATAAAAACCTTCCTCTTGAATCACTCTATCTATTAAAAATGCATTAAAATCCGTAGCGTAGTTTGAAAGATCTAAGCATACATAGGGACAGTCAGCAGGAAGCGACTTTGGTTTATACTATGTAGTGAGGAGGCTATATGTTTATTCGGGGGATGATTAGTCCAAATATGACCATTGGAAAAAAAATATCCTTTTTGCTTTTTATGTTGTAGTAGGGTCCAGGAAAAATAGACTTTATTGACAAAAAAGGAGTGACAGATTGAATAATTTTTCAAATTCTTTGCTGAAAAGGGTCATCACTGTCTGTCCCTATGTATGCTTAGATCTTTAAAACTACGCTACCGATTTTAATGTAGTTTTTTTAGTAGATAGAGTGAGACAAAAGAAAGATTTTTATGCATAATATAGTAGAGGAACACTGATCATTTTAGATTTTTGTCTTTTAAGCGGAACGAAGTTCACCAGGTCAACTATTTTTTAATAAATCAACACTAATATGGAAAACACCGAGGCGAAGCGGCAACCAGTGAGTTCCGGGTTCTATCCCCGGTCAGAAAGGGTAGTCAGAAAGTAATAAGGTCAGAAAAAATAATTCATGTAGGTTCTTGTTCTGGGTCTGAATATGTATGTATTAGTTTGTATTCGATCTTTGTGTGTGTCCATAGCAGCCACGACACAGGAAAAAATGCTAGTGTAAAGCTATAAGTGTAGAAAGCGTTTATGTAACATCTAGTTACTTAAACCAATTATAAATGAACACAAAATAAAAAAGTATTTTTGTTTCAGATGGAACTACACGGAATTCTCCCAATGCACCAAATCATGCGGTATTGGAATTCAGACGCGCGAAGTTACTTGCATTCATGAGGTGAGTTGTAAATGTCTTATTCATGACAGATGGACGTACAAAGTATCGGAGCAATCGTTCCATCTGCATTTTATGTTACATTCTCAGTTTTACATGTCATCTGATGCATGCATTTTGAAGCAGCGTTGGAGATATCCTAATTATGCCGTATTTTAGAACTTTTCTTTTCACATGTCCTTGAACGGATGCGACGTATTCGGTATATAGAGTTCGGTCAACGAATCTGTTTGAAATAAACACAAGCGACTCAATCGGTGATCGATTTAATGTAATAAGACAGTTCGGTAAAAGGACCTAAACCAAAAGCGGACAACGCATTCGGTATTCGACCTAATTTAAACAAGTCGCTTCGGTTAAAGAACCAGTTTAATACGGATGCGGGCCACACATTTGATTCACCAAATGTAAATAAAATAATTGGGTTAATGAATTTAATTAAAATTAAACTGGGACAAACGTTCTGTTACGCGGCAGCCCCTGATTGTCCTTTTAAATAAAACACTGAGTGTCACTGCACAAGAGTTTATTAGAAAACTTTCACAGAAAACTGTCCCTCACTTTTCTTTTAAAAATGTAATATTTTACTTAACCACGGATTTATTGCAACTGCCGGTAAAATGGTTGCACGCTGTTTATATTGATTAAAATTGATAACGTCGGCGGTATTGAATATAACATCTCCCCCCCCTTAAATGAAGTTTTATCCCTTTTAAGGGTGAAGCGGAATTAAAAGAAAAGAAAAATGAGGTTTACATCGAGATTCACATTTAACAAAATTTTAATTTTAACTGTAATTATTTAAATAGAAAAAAAACAAATGTCTAAGAAGTTGATAATATTTTTAAAATAAGTAATTGATTAACATTAATTGAATCATTTAACCCTAAAATAACAAAAAAAAGATTGATAATATTAAGGCTAAGTGAAAATTCATAACATAACTTGCTTAAAATGTATTGGATATATTTCAAGGATTTATCATTCAAAACATATAATAATAAGAAAAGTTTAATTTATCGTTACATTTTATAAGTAAGTAATGAAGTAATAGGGTCATTAATGAATTATTATTATTTAAATCTTAATCATTCATTTTAATATTACAATTTATTTTACTTAAATAATTATGAAACATTTATATGTTAGGTACTTAATATTATATACAATTTTACATTTCTTGACAAGCATTTTAATAAGACAATAGTTACAAATATTGAATAAAAAGGAAAAATAGTTTTAAGTATAGGTAAATTAATCTTTGAATATCTAATGAAATCATTTGTTAGCTTTAAGATACATGTCCCGATAGTAAGATAATCAGTTGTGTGATCCACGCACTTTAATGTTTCTTTAGTTGAATTTGATTTCACAATCCACCTATTTCCATTGAGTTTTTGATAAATATCTATACTTCTATAAGTTAACCTAGAATTACACTATTGCAATAGACAAGAATTACATCTGTTAGTAATTTAGGATAAGTGATGCTGGGGAAAATTATACTGCTGGACAGGTAGAATAGTCGTTATCAGCTTTGCAGCACTGTTCTGAAGTATCTAGCATGGCGTAATTTAATCTATCATCAATAATAGCGAGGTGAGGTTTGATAGGTTGGATCAAAGCCAATGTGTTAGGTTGCATTGGATCACGAGAAGTTAATAAAGGAGTGTTTTATATACTGCATATTTTATAGAAAAAAAAGGGAAGTTGAATAACAAGAACAATTTTCTTTTTACAACAGTATGTTGTTAATTTTGAAATATCTATAGGGCTGTATATTGTTTCAATGTTAAGGGGATATGGAAAGTCATATTGATTACCTGTGTGAATTACTATTATTATTATTGATTAAGTGAATACGTGTTAACAATTCCTTTACTAAATTTGTAGAAGTAATTGGTGAGGCATGTAAAACGTTAGCTTTTGGAAACAAATTTGTTAAGAATTGATTTTAGAGAGTTTGATATAGGAGTTTGATTACTTCGTTGTTATTTTTAGTAATTTGAATTAAAATATATTTTAATATATTTGGGAATTCAATCTGTGCTCCTTTTAATTTAATCGATTTAGGAAGGTATTAAACGTATTCATAGTAATAGATTTACGACAAGGATTTTAAACAACTTCACATTGAAAAATAACACTTAGTTGAAACTTAATACATAGGTATATTTGTGATCTAACCATGTCAGATTTCGCAAACGTTCAAAAAATAAATGATAATTACAAAAATGTATTATTATTTTGCCGGTTTTATTTCATTTGTATGATATTTTGTGTGTCTCCGATTAATAGATAGAGTAAGCTCCGTTGCGTCGGGGCCATTCTCGATAACGGAAGTACGTAATTTCAAAAGTAATTCATAAATTATTTTGTACTGAGTTTCGTCATAATGATGAACTTTTGTAAATAAGAAGTAGTATGTTTTACCACGAGATGAAATCTCTAGTATTGAGTTTTGTTCACGTTCAGTTTCAAGGATTTTAGTGGAGTCATCAATATGAGAAAGGAGTTGTTCGCAGTGAGGCATAGAATTATCAAAATCTAAAGAAGTTGGGCATGCAATTAACTTACATTTAGTCAAGTGTAAAGCTTGAGAGTGTTCTTCGATTTGTGTGTTATTAGTTAAAGAATTAGACAACTGTAATTTTAAATAATTTTCGTATGTGTGGTTATTTAAGCTAGTATTGAGTAAACCACGCCGGGTTACAACATGAATAGGAATTCGAGAAAGTGCATCTGCATTTGAATTTAATTTTCCCGGTTTGTAAACAATCTCATAATCATACTCCTCTAGTTTTAGGCGCCAACGGATAAGACGACTGCCCGGATCTTTAACGTTAAAAAGCCAGACTAAGGGTCTGTGATCGGTTATAATTTTGAATTTATAGCCATAAAGGTATGGACGAAAGGTCTTAACAGCAAATAGAATAGCCAGTAATTCTTTCTCTGTCGTAGAATAATTGCCTTCTTGTTTATTTAATGTCCTGGAAGCATATGCTATCGGTTTATCTTTTCCGACTATGCCCTGGGAGAGAACTGCGCCTACGGCGTAGTTACTTGCATCTGTAGTGACTATAAAAGGCTGCGAAAAATCCGGATATTGGAGAAGCGGAGCTGTGACTAGTTTTTCTTTCAATAGCTCAAATGCATTTTGTTGGTCTTGGCCCCAATAAAAAGTAACATCCTTTTTTAACAAAGAAGTAAGCGGTTTAGTAATTTTAGAAAAGTTATCGATAAAGCGACGATAATAGCCAATCAGGCCCAAGAATGACTTAATTTCTTTTGGATTCGATGGAGCTGGATAGGTAGATACTGCTTTGACCTTATCTGGGTTTGGGGATACACCTTTATCGGTAATAATGTGTCCAAGGTAAGATACTTCGCGACGCAAAAACTCGCATTTATCGGGCTGTAGCTTCAAATTATATTCTCTAAATCTATCGAATACTAATTGGAGTTTGTTTATATGTGTAGGTAAATCGTGACTGTAAATAATGCAATCATCTAAGTATACGTAACAGTGGAGGCCTTGAAGACCTGAAAGGACGGTATTCATAAGGCGTTGGAAGGTAGCAGGGGCATTTTTGAGGCCAAATGGCATTCTGGTGAATTCGTAGTGGCCTGAAGTGCCATTAGTATTAATAATAGTAAAACCGGTTTTGGATGCGTCTTCCGGATTTAATTGTACCTGATGGAAGCCAGAAACTAAGTCTAGTGTAGAAAAATATTTTGAATGTCCTAGCTGATCCAAAATATCGGTTATTAATGGTATAGGGAAAGTTTCGTTAACGGTTACGTCATTAAGGCGTCTGTAGTCAATTACAATACGCCATTTTTTTACACCTGAAGCGTCCAATTTCTTGGGTACTACCCAAACTGGGGCACTCCAGGGGGAGATAGAAGGTCGTATGATATTTTGGCTTAACATTTTTTTTATTTGTGAGTCGACTTCTTCCTTATGGCAATCGGGAAAACGATAAGATTTAACATTAATAGGTGCGGCATTTCCGGTATTTATTGAATGTTGTATGGCATTTGTGTATGAAAGAGGATCGCCTTCTAGGTAGAATATATCTGAATACTTAGAACAACAATTTAGAAGGGCTTGTTTCTCTTCTGAGTTCAGATGATCGTGTCGTATTAAATTAAGAACGCGATTAATGCGATCTGAGGATGATGATGAGATAGTATTTATCATTTCGGTAGTCGGCATTATTTTTGAAAATTCTGTGAGATCAATAGGAGTTAAATTAACCTTGAATTCATTAATACGTATTTCAGATTCCGTTGTATTTAGCACAGAAACGTTAACTCGGTTATTTGGTTTTAAAGAAACAATACAGTTAGCTAGGTAAACGCCATCGCAGACCTTATGATCTTAAATTAGCGCTTCACGCAGATTTTGTAATTCTGATGATTTGTTTGCTACCATGCATTCAATTACAGCCTCCGAGCGAGCTGGGACGATATAAATAGGTTTATCGTATAAAATTGGGATGCTCTGACCGTTTAAAGACAGGGATTGAGAGTCGTAATCTATATTAGCATTAAAATATCTAAGAAAATCTGTGCCTATGATTCCATCATATTTTAAATTTACTCCATCATCAATAACGTGAAACTTGTATTCTAAAGATTTTTCAGGCAACTGTAATTGTAAATAAAATGAACCCAGAGTTTCGCTGTAGGTGTCGTTATCGTTAATGCCTTTGAGTTTTATAATATCACAGGAAAGTTGAGGTTTATTTATTAAACTTGATTTTTTGACTATACTGACACTAGCACCCGTATCGATAAGAAGACTTAAAGGCTTCTGCGAGTATTTTGTTATGAGGTTTATAAAGGGTAAAGAAATTTTGTATTTATTTACAGAAGTTTCAAAAATAGGCACTGAATGCTTTGAATTTGTAGGCAAACGAGACTTAATTGAGTTATGATGACTCAGTTTCTGTGGCTGAGGTGAGAGAGGCTTACCACCACATTGGCTTTCAGGGTTGGTATAAAACTTGGTAGGACTCGGTGACCTCGGTTGTGATAAGCATTCTGCATAAGTTTTAGAGCGATTTAGGACTTGAGGCGTAGAGAATGTGGCAGAAGGACTCAGCGGCTTAGGCTGAGATGCGTTGGAATCGGAAAGACTCAGCGGCTGGGACTGAGATGCTTCAGGACTCAGTGGCTTAGACTGAGATGCGTTGGGCTTAGAGAGACTCAGCAGCGGGGACTGAGATGCTTTTAGACTCAGTGGCATAGACTGAGATGCGTTGGAATTGAAAAGACTCAGCGGCTGGGGCTGAGATGTTTGTGGACTCAGTGGCATCGACTGAGATGCGTTGGAATTGAAAAGACTCAGCGGCTGGGACTGAGATGCTTGTGGACTCAGTGGTTTATACTGAGATGCGTTGGGATTGGAAAGACTCAGCGGCTGGGACTGAGATGCTTCAGGACTCAGCTTCTTATACTGAGACGCATTCGTTTTGGAAGAACTCAGCGGCTTAGACTGAGGTGCTAAAGGAGTCAGTGGTTTACAACGAAGTGTATTTGGGTTAGAAAGAGTCAGCTGTTTAAAAAAAGATGAGGTCATATTATGAGAACTAGAAGCGTTGGAGCGATGTGGATGATCGCTAATGGTTACTGTGCCATTTGGATTTGACGAATTCGGCAGGCACTGATCCGAAATCCTTTTTAGTTTAAATAACTATCCTCATTATTACAATTACTATCGTAATAAGTGTCGTCTTTTGCACAATAATTAATTACATTATTTGCTTCATTAGACCTAACGTTGCCGTTTTGAGTAGAATGACCTGGCTCGGGTTGCGACTTCAATGCTGTAACGTGACGCCGGTTGTTGAACTCACGTTTACGACATTCAGTTATCATATGGCCTTTATTTTTACAATAATTGCAGAATTTATTACTAATTATACTGTTTTGAAATGAATTTGGTACGGCAGGATTCGGAATATAATATGATTTATGATGGTTCCTATAACAATCTGACGAACTATGCCCTTGTTTGTTACATAGAGAGCAGTGTTTTGAGGAGCGCTGAGTTATTCTAGTGAGGTTATAGATTTTTTCTTCCTCAATGGCACTGCTAATGGCTTCGTTAAGAGATGACGGGTTTTTACACCTTACTATAGTGGAGATATTGGGGTTAAGCCCCAATATATACGTATTTAAAGCTAGATCTTCCATTGCCGCTATTCTACCCGCCAATTGGGACCTATCAGAACAAGAATAGTGGATATCTGCTTGGATACGGGTTAAACACGTCTCCAACCTAAGGGAAAATTGAGATACAGATTCTGATGGCGACTGACGACAGTTCTGCAGATCAATAAGTAAATGCGAGGAATGTTTCTTTTCGCCAAAATTAGTCCTTAAGAATTGTTTGAAATCCTGCCAAGTTGAAAAAGTTTTGAGACTACACGCTATTTGGGCTTTACCTTCTAGTTGAGATATTATATATTTACATAATATGCCTTGTTGGTCTACAGAAGCTAAAGACATGGCATTCTCACAATTTGTTAAAAATGCTGGTAAGGTTTCCCTTTCGCCGTTATACGGTCTTATGAATTTTGTCAAAAAGTTTAAAGTCATTTTATCGGACTTCTCAACCGGTTCACCTTTTAGAGACATGATTAATTTAATAAATAAACGTTACGGAAATACAATGCAAAATGAATAGTTAATAATACAAATTTAAGGTAAATTAATTAAAGTGAAAATATAGAGACAAAGTAAATTATTTACACTTAGTTACTCACAAAATGCGCGATCACTAGCTATTATTTAGTCCTTTCAGCACAAACGATGACCTGGCCTTGCTTCGCGGACGGCGACGCGATGATGACGTGGCTCTGTCGGGACGATGAGGTGTCCGATGTTGGTTGAGTTGCACGTGCTGGTTGTCGTTGGATGAGGATTTCTGCTACTAGTCTGGTGCAGGCTCACTTGACTCGTGAGACTAGCTGTCGACCACGATGCCTCTCCTGTAGTGACTGCTGGTGCTTGACGCGGGCTCAGCGCTGACTGAGACTGACCGTCGGTCAATGTGAACTATCGGGGGGACCTGCCAGGGGTTCGGGATCTCAGGGTTCTCTTCTAAAACCACTTACGAGATCCCACTTCTGACACCAATGTTACGCGGCAGCCCCTGATTGTCCTTTTAATAAAACACTGAGTGTCACTGCACAAGAGTTTTCTGTGAAAGTTTTCTAATAAACTCTTGTGCAGTGACACTCAGTGTTTTATTAAAAGGACAATCAGGGGCTGCCGCGTAACAGTTCGGTGACCGACCTTATATGGACAAGCAAATTCGGTTAGCATAGCCACTTAAATTGAATGTAGGCGTCAAATTTAGTGAGCGAGCTAATGTCTTGTTTACATTTAGGTCGATCACCGAACTCGTTTACCTTATTCGATCAGTTCAGTTAACAAGTTAGTTTATCCAGAAAGTGGGCGGCGCATTCGGTAATCGACCTAATGTCACCGCGCTATTAACGATAAAATTGTTACAAATCTCCGTCAGTTTCCTTTCGTAGCTATTATTGATAACATTGGAAAGCCTTAATGCCTATCAGTCATTTTAAACCTGTGGCTTTATAGACGCCCCCGTGGACCTATAGAAAATAGAAACATTTCATTTTCCTATCAGCTTATCTACCTATCAATGTATCAATGTATCTGTACGAGGAAATACATATCATTGCTATGATATTTCCACTTGATAATCATGATAACCTTACCCCCAGGTGACCCGTGGCGGCACGAACACAGTGGTGGTGCCACACAGCATGTGTCCCCAACCTCCCCCGCCAGACCGTCAGTACTGCAACGTACTGGATTGTCCCGTGAGGTGGCATACTGGTGACTGGTCGAAATGCTCCAAGACTTGCGGCGGCGGTATGAAGCAAAGAGAGGTAATGTTACTAATCGACATTAACATAGAAAGTACGACGCGCAATGGGTCCCGGGTTCGATTCCTGGCCAGACAGGCCAGACTATGATGAGTCTGGATTCATGTTCTGAGTCTGGGTGTTTGTGTATTCGTCTTGTTTTATCCATGACACCCACGACACAGGAGAAAACCCTAGTGTGGGGCTATGAGTGTAGAAAACATAATAGTGGAAAAAGACTCATAATTTTACAGTTTTTAACTTATAGGCGGAACAAATTTCGCCAGGTCAGCTGGTAAAATATAAAGTCATCTAAAAAAATTAAAGATAAGTATTTTAAATTCACAACTCTGTACAAGGCCGCTATATATCACCAATCAATTTTAAATGAATCCCACGCCACGGGACAAGGTTGATGATAAAATAATGATTGCGATGTTCGGCGTAGCGGAGCGGTCAGTTAGCCTGTCCGCTACGCGGTTCGCTCTATTTAGATTCTTGGGGGTGTGTTTTGTTTTGTGTGATCATGGAATCCACATTATCGAAGAAACTTTTAGTAGCTATGAGCAGAAAGCGTTATTTAATTATTTATCCCTTTTAGGTGGAGTGTAAACAAATAATGGCGCAATCACATGTCGTGGAACGACCAGCAGCACTCTGTAATACCCCGAGACCTGCATCTACGAAGTCCTGCAACAGCAGACCTTGTCTCATTGATACATCGTCTCCCGAAATATCCCTCGCTAACTCTTCTTATATACAACACGATCCAAAGAAAAATAAGGTTAGTGACATGATTAAAAGTAGAAATACTTGTAGCTGAAATTTCAAATTCTATGTATAAGACTAGCTGACCCGACAAACGTTTTGCCATAAAAAAAAATAAGGGTGGACAACCCTTAAGGGGTATGAAAAATAAATGTTGGCCGATTCTCATAGATACCGGATAAGCACAAAAAATATCATCAAAATCGGTCAAGCCATTTCGGAGGAGTATGGCAACAAAAACTGTGACACGAGAATTTTATATATTAGATGTTAATTAATTTGCTGATTATTCTAGTTTCAAGCAGTTTTGCGCTTCAAAAGGATATAGTTGCCGGCGAGTTGCTACTCCCGAAGACTAAGACGGTCTCCTCATATGAGGGTCATATATGGGTCATATGAGGTGACCTGCTTAGTCCTCGGGAGTAGCAACTCGTCTGTGATTAACTCCATATCCCTGATCTATAAGAAGATACAGATTTCCATAGGTGCTATTGTCAATTTACAATCAGGTGGAGTGCATGTTCGATTACTATTTCGATCTTAGAAAAAAAATATCGGCGCTGACGATGGTCTTCAGATACCTCTGTTGGTGACTACCACTGACTTTCGCTCAGACAACCAGCTGTCACCAGCCACCGGCAGCAAACATCGGGCATTTCTATATGAACTGTCAACTGCATATTAGTTCACTGTCGCTCGTGTTTTAGAGCTCTCGAAGGACAACGATAATGTTTTATGTACATCCTAAAATATGCATCCAAATACATACATTTGTTTGCTTGTACAAACAAACTAATATCTTAAATGTTCCAGGTGACCGTCAAAGTGGGTGGATCAGCAACTATTTTCTACGGAACTCAAGTGAAGATAAAATGTCCAGTCAAAGGATACAACAGGACGAAAATACAATGGGCGAAGGATAACCAAATTATCACGAAATCCAAAAAATATAAGATTTCAAAGAAGGTAACATTATTTTCTGTGTGTGTATCGTGTGTTATTAGAAAGAGTCGTTAAGAGATGCTTACAGTAATAATAAGATGCTTTTTTTATATATTAAGACCTAACGATAAGGCTGACGGGCCACCTGATGAAAAGCAGTCACCGTCGCCTATGGACATTTGCAACACCAGAGGAGTCGCCAATGCATCGCCGGCGTTGGAGGAGAGCTCTTTTTACACCTTTCTTGAAGAACCCCATGTCGTAGCACCTCGGGAATACCTCAGGAGGAAGTTCTGCTGCTACTATGAGAACTATGTAATCCATACTAATTATGCCTTGCAATGTCTCAAGTGTAAAATAGGAAGGTACAAATGCGTAGACATTACTGATTTTAAGAAGAGATTTGTTAATTTAGGTAACTTTAATATCCTTTTCTTTTATTATTGAAGTTCCAATATTATAGAATTTTCCACAACATTCCACAACAGGAACAAGTGCACCATCTTTTACTCTGAGAGCCCATAAATATCGGCGTCTAGCATTGCCTTTTTTGTGACGGGGAGGAAACCTTCAAGAGGTACACCGAAGCCTAGGAAGAGACTCCGCGTTATGTGGGATTTTTACCCACTAAAACCACCTCGGTGGCCTTCCTCTGCTAGCGCAGAGGACCCCGGGATCTCCAACAGAACGCACCGGTACCCCCTAGCGCGGCACCCCTTACGCGCTCATCTTTTGTGGAGCGTGACTGTCCCCTACGCCTTCCGGTGCATGACAACATGCAGCTAGACATGCCACCGTCCTTCCAGGGGTTGTTGGCTAGGCGATTAGAGCACCTACTCTTGCCGCCCACAATCCCAGAAGCCCCTTTTCAGTGCCTCTTACGACGGGCAGGGGATACCATAGCCGTATTCTACTCCCCGACTACAGGGTGCTGTCTACGTTAGAAATGCTGTTAAAATTTTACATTAAAAGTACTGTGTAAAAGTGCCATTCATTAGTCTTTTAAGGTTCACTGTTGGACAATGGCCTTTTTTTAAGTTACTGGCACCATGTTAGTGAGAGCAATAAGCTTTGATGCTGCAGAGAAGACGTCGTATAGATTTTGACCTATAATTACCGCTTACATCATCTAAGTGGGGAAGCAGGGTGATAGGCACTATTCATCAACGTAAATGGTATAAGATTTTATCAGTCACTAGCCAATTCGGCGAACTTCGTTCCGTCTGAAGGCCAAAAATCTAAAATTATCAGTGTTTCACAACTACATGTATTATACATAAAAACCTTCCACTTAAATCACTCCATCTATTAAAAAAACTGCATTAAAATCCGTAGCGTAGTTTTAAAGATCGAAGCATACATACGGACAGACAGCGGGAAGCGACTTTGTTTTATCCTATGTAGTGATTAACATTAGTTCATCTTATTAGTGTTAGCATTTAGTCTTAAATTAAAATTGATGAATGTTTTAACGTTGCAGTCCCAATGCTTAATAATTAGCAAATTTATTTATGCCGCTAATTAAAATCAATTTGCGATCCAGGTCAGTGTACATGTATTTTAAAACCTGCAATCTGTAATCTCATTAAATCCGGTCAAATTGAGCATGAAATTTTCGATATGAACGAAACCTGGAACACAAACCGTAATTTATTTAAATATTATTATAGTCTGTATATTTGGTTTCTGTATAAAATAAAATGAAGAGAAACACGCAAAAATACGTAACTGAATTATTTGTTGAAGTGAAATTTTCAAAACTTTTTAGATATAAATAAGCCGAACGTTCCAAAACAATAAAACGTAGACAATAACTAATATTTTATTGACGTTATTTTAATTATTTGATACCGAATCAGTTAAATTATACCGAGAACTTGCGCAAATCAAAGCAAAAAGCAGTATTTGACAAGCTTAGGCCGAAAATTATATTAATAACCTTCAAATTTATTCTATCTTTCTTTCGCACTTGGCCAGCGCGGTGGACTATGGTCTAAAACTCTCTCATTCCTAGAGAAGACCCGTGCCCAGCAGTGGGACAATAATGGGTTGTACCCTTTTCTTCTGTCGTGGTTTTTAGAAAATTGAAAAACCAGAAGCCATTCTCTAACAATTTTAAGACAGTTTGAACGACCCGCGTCGTGGAGCGTTTAATATATTAGTTTGACACACAGTAGATATCGGGTTCGTTCTCTGGCCAGACAGGTATAAGAATGATGAATATAAGATTTTATTCTGGGTCTAAACACGAATACCTAAATAAGGTATTCGTGTTTGTGTGCCCATAGTATCGACATAGAAAAATTAAATGAATGAATGAATTAATATATCATAAACCAGGATTATGTCACTTTTTGTAATATTTTTGAACTTACTAATTTTGATAATACAGCTATAATTTAGGTCAGCCCATTAGGACATTGACGGATTTATACACTGATAAATAGGAAATATTCGTAACATAACTAAATAACCAAATTTACTAAACAAAAACAACTTCAGAACCAGAACTGCCCAAATTATAGTTCTCTAAACTTCACTGACTATTAGGCTCCCTGTTTTTATCACGGTTTGGCTTTCCAAGTCACCGTTGTTCTTAGTTCGTAGACTTAGCAAAAACGTTTGATATAAACACACTCCGCTGCAGTTGTTCCAGTTAAACTAAGGACAATATTTCAAGATCTTGCTACTGGATTACACTAACGAGTTGATTTTGTACATTATCTCTGGACTTCCACGTCTTAGTTTGGACATAAAATTGTGTTAAGTAAGATTTTGTGAACATTACGCCCAGGTGTTTCTCAGGGTACAATTTTAGTTCGTATATATTTTGCTTAGTTTATTTGCGCTCTAAATTATATGTTTCAGTGAATTTTCCAATAAAATAATCTTAGTCTTATTTTTTACTTTAATATTATTAATGTTAAAACATCTTATTTATTAAGCAAATTATGATTCATCAAATAATCTAGAAATATAACGTAAAATTATCACAACAAAGTTATTTCACTGATTCTCTATATAAATGCAAAAGCCACAAATGCCATGGGATCAGACTAAAAAATGTAATAATTGAACACCCAGATGAGCTTCTTCGAATAGTTGCCCTATTTAAGTAAATAGAAAGAGAGGTGGTTAATACACAGTTAATTGATTATCATAGGTATGTAAGGTGGTAAACACAGCAAAAAAAAATGACTAGAAGAGGCCAAGACCTTCAAATATTGAAAGTTTCAGATTGTTTCTATATAAAAGTATAATATAGTTAGCAGTTTATAATTGAGTAATTATCCTTGTAATTTTAGTAAAAGATACGGGTGTGACTTTTTTTACAGGGTTAAAGTTGTCTGTAATGTTTAATAAATCTTATATCATGTAATTCTCTTTTCAATCAGGGTGCTCTTCGTATAACATCACTCTCGCTACGAGATCACGGAATCTACACATGTGTCGCTGGCAGGTCCAGCGCTAATTTGACCTTGTTAGTCAAACCGAGACCTGGAGAGTTTCCTTCTAGCGAAGAAATAGAGAGGCATAAAGCCTTGGACGAACCGTCTTCTCCTCTGGCTGATAGGTAAGATAAACTGTGTTGTTTACTTTCATCTTATCATTTTCTTTGTAAACGTTTCATTATTTTAAGTTTTCCTATTAAGTCGTTTTATGTTATCAACAAATATGTAGAACGCATTTCTAGCATGTAACTAGATTTGCGATTTAAAGGATGATTGTAAGTGCCGGCTCATATATGTGGCGACCTTCTCAGTACACAACAGTAGCGAGGCGAATTTGCTTACAGATGTCCATGAGCGGTAAATACAACTTACCATGACACTTTGAAAACATTTACTGGGGTTCCATTTTTCAAAACTCATTTGCAGTAAAAGCATAATCACGTATCTCATAATAATCACGTATATAAAAAACAAATCCATTTTTGAAAAATTTCCACACGTCTTTTTTGAAAAAAATCTCTGTGTTATATGATAAAAAGAGTCAGGGACAAAAAGAGACAGAGAAAAAGTTGCGCAATAACTGAGCTCTCGGTTATAGCATATGACATACTTTTTCGTTACGATTTTTATGAAATTGCTCTACTTGTAAGCCGCGTTAACGAACTTCGTTCCAAAAAGAATACTTTGTTAACATATTTTCAACAGTAGAGCTGACGGCCGCTACCGGGCTATCATCGGTGGTCGGTCAGACGACCAGTCTCACGAGCAACGGCCTGGAGACCAAAGGAAGACATACAAGAATCGACAGAAAGGCAAGTACATACATTTACTCATGAGACGCGAATTTGAGGTGTACATACATTCGTTGTTTGTAGTAGGGGAGATAATGATGCTAATGCTGTTACTCGAGCGTTGCGGAAACCTATTAGATTTGGTAGATTAGATGATAGTAAGGATAAGATTGCCGAGCAGTGATAGCCTAATGGTTGAAACTTGCCCTCTCGATCGGGAGGTCTGGGGTTCAAACCCAGGCACGCACCACTGATTTATGTGCGTATTATAAATTAATTATCACTGCTTTTCGGTGAAGGAAAACATCGTGAGGAAACCTACACACCCGAGAGTTCTTAAAAAAAAAAAGTTCTCGGAGGTGTGTGAAGTCCACCAATTCGCACTTGGCCAGCGCGGTGGACTATGGCCTAAAACTCTCTCATTCTGAGCAGTGGGACAGTAATGGGTTGATGGGAAAGGATAAGTGGTCTTATAATGTTTTCACTTTAAGCGGTGTTTGAATCATCTACAGAAATTCAAAGTGGGAAAAAAAACCTATGATACTCGAGCGCGTTAGATTAGAATAAGGTGAGGCTAATAACTTATGAGTCTTTACTAATCTGACGATTTGAGGATAACCTAAGGGAGTAGGAACCCATGGTACCCTGAGCGTACTTAAATTAGGGCCTTATATTAGGGCTTATACTGGTTGAAGGTACTTATCGATATATAAAGTATCCTTATATTGTTTATCCGCGCTCGAGTAATCCCCAAAATCCTCTCTTGTGTTCCCCTACTATTGATGCCGGAGGCAGAAGTGTCACAATCTTTTTGCGATACAACAGCAGTTGTAAATCATGAAACGCTGTATTACATTATATAATGCTATTTACATATTTACTCCAGTTACATTGCGCTTAACAATTTTTGTCTTATCAATGCTAATGAAGAGTGGTTTGAAGACTGGTAGCTAGAATCTAACGAATATTTTTTTTAGGTTTTAGTTGTCTTTTTTTCTAAATTAAAACCGTTTAACATATTTTTAACCTAATCTAACATATGTTATACATTTTATGTTTTTAGTTGCAATAAAATAGGTTTATTTCTTCTACCTACTTGTACATAAAATTCCTCTAACGCAATTAACATAAAAAACTCTATTTTCCAAAAATGACGATTGCTACATTCTTTGTTACTGGGGTAGAATAGTCCTCATATAAAGTTCCTATCCTAATTGAAAATGCTTGAAAAATCCATGGATGTAAAAGTAATTCAAGTAAAAGATTGGTAGGTAATGGATTTTAAGTAAAGTATTGACTTGAAATCCATCATACTCTTCTGAATACATTGATGTAAACAGCTTTACTGCATGTCTCAACATCATTCATCCATCCATCCCTTTGAGATCCAATGCTGGACATAGGCTTCCTCTAAATGACGCCACTCCAACCGGTCTTGTACCTTCTGAATCCAACGGTTTCCCACTGTCTTCAAGTCATCGGTCCACCTGGTAGGGGTGCGACCTGTACTCCTTTTGCCTAAATGTAGTCACCATTCGAGGACCTTCCTTCCCCGTCGGTTATCGGTCCTATGAGCGATATGGCCGGCCCACTGCCACTTCAGCTTTGTCTGTGTGTTTTATTTTTATTTCTTTGTCCTGCATGTCTATTTGATAATAAAAGCAAATAAAATATTATATGTATTATTTCACCCAATGCACTGCAACTAAATTAAGGTAAACCGAATACATATACAGTTATAACCATGTTATAAATTTCGTATTTACGTTTTCGGGATTTCAATTCATCGATTCGATAAGTTACATTATCCAAACATGGTAAGCATTGAAATAAGGATAAAAGTTGTTGAAATCAATATGAGCACCTTAATTAGTATTTTTATAAAGAAAATTCAGTCGACTCCTTTTATGCATCTTTTATTTGTTCAGTACATCTTGAATTGTTAACATTTCAAACTTCAGGTTAAAAGTATTAGACTTTTTTTTTTGTTTTTTTGTTTTCGAGGGGGAAACCTTCCAAAGGTACCCGACACCGTGGGAGCGACGCAGGGTTATGTGGGATTTTTACCGCACTAAAACCCCCCCGGTGGCCGTCTTCGGCGCTGAAAAGGAGGACTCCGGGATCTCGAAACGACTTCAATCGGAATCCTCCGAGCGCGCTGCCCCATCGGGCTCATCCTAGATGGGCGGCTGGGCCCACCGCTCCGTCTAGTCTTTACGACGGTATGCGATCACACATACCGCCGTCCTTCCCGGGATTGCCTGACCGAACGGTTCGAGCTCCCACTCTAGCCGTCTGCAACCCCGGAAGCCCCTTTTAGTCGCCTCTTACGACAGGCAGGGGATACCGTAGCCCTATTCTGACCCCGAGGCTACAGGGACGAAAAGTATTAGACTTAGTCCTTAGATTAATCACATACAACTGAACAATTAAAATACTATTGAAGTGACAACGAGTAGTCCATATTTTTGTCAAAAAAACCGCCTACAATCTCATTTTGAATTTTGTAAAAACAAATGTTTAATTTAAAGACTTTAACGTCTTAGCCCTATTGCTTAAGACTTAATACTTAAATACTAGTCAAATAAAAACGGATGGTATGTTGGTCCTAGTATTTGTAAGTTGGTAAAAATAAGTCTTTTCTATAGAACTTAGACGTATCTTTCATCACCACAATCAATAACCGCAATATCAAGTGAGGGTTCCAAAGTGGAGAAGTGCTCAATAAAGTTCGTATTTGTGTAATATAAGCGGTCGCTGAGGTCGGAAACTTTGTCTTGAGTGTCGCCGGTATGCGGATATAATATATTAACTCTGACAAAGTCATTGTGTAAGGTTCTTAGCTCAGCTTATGAGTAGGTATATGAAATCAATCGATTATACATATTAAAAGATTTGTGATACATTTGGACACATGTTGTAAATGAAAATTTGGGAAACATGTTTTCCAAACATTTATAGATGTCACTGGCAATTATCTACCAAAAGTATGGCACACATGATTGTTGGAACATTATAACTATGTGATATATATAATTTATTTGCAAGTAATACGCTAAAACACACACACACACAGTTTTATGTCTGTTAAAAAGTTATTATGAGTACTACTCGACCAAAATAATTAGGCGCACGACAGTTGAAACGTCATTAGAACTAGGGACTTCTATTCTATTACGAAATACCAAAAGTATGTAGGTATACCATTATTAAAACATACACCATAGTGGTGTATGTTCAATAATCGAGTATTTATTAAAGAACTTTCATGTGTTTAATATATTCGCAGACATGGAATATTTTCTTTCTTTTTTTATGTGTGTAAGAGATTGATATCTGTTGCAACACACATTCGATTTTCGACTTGGGAGACAGGAACACTGAGCCCAATACTCTTCTCTTGTTAAAAAAAATGCATATTTTGAATGTAAGAGTCCTTTCACCTCCATGAATAGTCTTTTTCCTACTCATTTTGAGGTTTATTGACGAATAATCAACTAATTTAATAATAACTTTAAAAATTCAACAATCACTCATTAAACGAACATTATAACGAAATAACATTAAACACGTGCTGGCTAACTTAAACACCTATACGATACACGACTGCACGTCACTAGGGCATGCGCGGGGTAAGAAGCGAGATGCGGGGTATTGAACCACTTTTGTTTTATGCGTCTAATTGTTGTGGTCAAGTAATAAGTTGAAACGTTGCACACATTCTTGAATATCTATACATGCGCAATGTCTAAAATGGGAAATAAAGTACGCATATGTAAGTGCGAAGTAAAGATGTTAGTTTATGTTGCACACTATCTCAAATATCTCACAACTCGCACATTTTATGTATAACGAAAATATATAAATATCTTGTATGTAAGAATTTAAATATTTTGACACACTTCAAAACAATTATAAACACTGTTGTTATTTATACTCTACTAGCTCTTCCCCGCGGCTTCGCCCGCACGGTCAAAGGAAATTAACATTGTCATTTGATAGCGAGATTCAGAACTTGCAAATGAATTTTACTAACGCCATCTATTAACAAAGTCTGAAACTACTAAACATCTAGCAAGTAACAAAACATCGATATTCTCATGGGAATGAGAAAGTGCGGTAAAAAAGTGACGTAGGCTACACGTCACTTTCCTCCCTCCTAACTATCTCCCAGCATATAAACCATATCATATAATAGCTATATGGCGACGTGAAAGAGGAACAAACAAACCCACTTTCACATTTATAATATTGGTATGGATATAGTTAACAAAACCAAATGTAATAATTAAGATGATTATTTACCTAGCAATTATATTTTTGTACTTTTAACAGGTAAAATTGACAAAGTCCGTGACGCCCTCTATGGGAACCCAGCCACAACGAGCACCAAAGCATCACCTAGCTTCAACAGCCAAGCTAGAGATATTTATGACGAAAATGAGGTAAGTTTATATATTAATTATCTATTCTTGAAACTGTATAATACCTTGCAACTATAATTGTATATTTGATTTTCTGGATAGATAAGTTGTTTTAGAAATAAATTTAATATCATAGATACAATTGATAGAGATTCAATTGCTACTAAATCATATATAACAACGATTAGCTCAAAATAGTTTAAAGCAATAAGAACAATCTATTGGTAAAATAACTTCTTAAAATAAAAATAAACTTCTAAAAATAATAAATGGAACTTCAATATTAATTAACTTTACGCTGAAACAAATATCATGAACATATATTCATGAATAAAATGACATATTTAAAAATATCCAATCAGACTTCTTGTAACAGAATAGAATATTTTAAGATGAATGTTATTGTTTTTCTACGAAAAGGGTCTAAAGACAAAATGTATTTGAAACAGACAGACATAAAGATACAAACGGTAAATATGAGTGCTTCAAAAAGTATTTGTATTGCTAATAGTATTTGGCCAAACACAATTTGCAGAAATATCAACAGTTAACGATATTTGAACAAAGGTAATAGTGTAAATACTAAACTAAAAAGCAAATGGAGCACTAAAATGCTTCATAATAAATACATACTCTAAACATTTTATGCCTGTAAATACAAGAACGATCATAAAAACAATAAAAAGGCTCTTGAATTTCAGCCAACGACAAACAGCCCATTAACATACAAGTCTAGACGTAATATTATTGTAGAAAGACGAAAACACGTATTTCGACATATCAAATCAGATTTATCTAAAACATAAAACAAAATCTAAAGACATAAAGAAAAACCTCGTAAAACCAGAAAATAAAAGTTCGTAAGTCACGAACTTTGTCTTACTACAAAGGAGGACTGAGAACAAAAAGTCGAAATAGTTGATAGACAAACAACTAGATAGCTGTAAGTAAGGGTCCTTTGAAGTTTGTTTTTGAACGTTTATCAAGTACACAGAGGCATTTATTAAATGCTATAGCCGTTGTATTCACAGGTTTTATTGATGTCATTAAAATGCTTCAGTTGTATTCACTAAGAACGATCGCGGCAGACTTGCTACTTGAACGTAATCAATTTAACTGGTATTTTAGAAAATGTAAGTACGCCTGCAATCATTTGTAAGTCAATTGCTACTATTTTTTGACACATGCAGCGACTAAAAATCACGATGGCGGTTTACATGATACAATTTCCAACGTAATGTCGTAACCTCAAGATCAAATACAAATGTACCTAATTTGTTTTAATGCTCAAAGCTTACGTTTGCATTGCAAAGCTATTTACTCTTGAAAAGGATATTTCGTGGAACTCGTAAACATATGATTATAAGCGACGAAGATTATAGCAATATGATACGTATGAGTATACACTGTATCGTGGAAGCTTTGACACAGGAACGAGAATATAATCACCTGGATCTAGTAAAAACCAAATAATATAACAATAATATTAGTCCTCAGGATCCTAATTATAGTTAGTGTCAACATTGACCCATTTTGGTAAGCAACAACAAAACGACCTCGAATAAGACCAACAACATGAAAAAGAATAAGAATAGGAGTATCTTATATTGCCATTGAAATATCTAACAAAGAATATTTTTCCCAAGGTCTAGATCTGCCATTTTAGAACAAACACTAGAAATATTCTTACTCAAGACAATAAGGCGTCGTTCACAAGATCAGGTGATTTCTTTCACTGCACTGATAAAAATGGTGGGACACGGATCTTTAATGACTGTATTGAATATTTGAAGCCACAATAATTTTAAAGTAACAGATAAGACAATGTCCTTTACGCTTAACTTTAAGGTATGTAGTTTTTTCGTATAACTAGTAGGTACTATTATTTTTAAATAGAACACGTTAAGTAACGAAAAAATTGTACAGTAATTCATTTAATAAGCCAACTTAGATCACAAATCCTATGACATACCGAATCAATTTACGATCTTTTAATTCTACAACAAAAGATAGATTGAGATATATTTATTTCGACCGTTTCAAGTACATGTATAGACATTTTTTTTTATCTGACTGAAATAGCAAACGAGCATGCAGTCCACCTCATGGTAAGTGGGCAATGCCGCCCATGGACATCTGTAATCAACTACATATAGAACGTGGGTTCCATCTGAAGTCAATCACAGATGCGTTGCTGCTCTCGAGGACTATAATGGTCGCCTCATGTGAAAGTGTGCCGGCAACAACACCCTTCTATAACAAGCAAGAAATGCTTCACGCTAGAAATAGGTGTGGCGGTGGTACTTCCCCGGTCGAACCACACTGGTTCTACAACCTTGTAACGAGTTGTTGGTGAAACAGCTATTAAAATTGAAAGTTGCTCATCGCCACATGTACAAGCGCCCTTATCAAAATTGCTTCTGCTATCTCTATTACGTGCAATAAAAACCTTCTTAAGTTCAACAATAAGTCTCTTGAGCACACTCGGTCCTTGCTAACCTTGAAAGTCCTAGGCCTCTAAGTCGTCTAAAAGTTTATAGTACTTGATGTCTCAAACAGGCAGACTTAATTGTATTACTGTCAATTGGTCTCTTGACTTTTGAACAAAACTTATTACATTCACTTCATTATGGTTTGGGTGTGGTTTAAGTGATAACCAGCGTGATCTTAATCGGTGTTCGTAGTTACGTGATGGCTAAATTACTAGCTTTTTTGTTATAAAACTGAGCAGTTGAATTGATGGTAAATAGCTACAGCCGCCTGTGGAAATCTGTAAACCCCATATAAGATGAGTCTGCTGCTGATGTGTTACTTTACCTGAGATCTAAACTGTAATAAGTAATAATAATAATGGTTTACAAAATAAATTATGTATAGTACAAGCTTATATCTAAGTTACCAGACAATTTTGTGTGCAAAGGAGAAGTCTCAGCTTCTGCTAGCACGAGAGACCTCATGTAGCGCTGTTTTTCAGACTCCCCTCTACCTTAGATGTTGCTTGGGAATGAAAGTACATTCTCCGCAGTTATATTATTGATTTATTTTCCCTCTAAAGAATAATAAAGTATACATATGACCTCGGATAAGTATTCCTGACCACACGCTTTAGGCCAAAACATAGTAGCGCTGACCTCGGATCCATGTAGTCCATGCTTACTGTAAGTTATAACTAACGCCCGGGGACATGTTGAAGCAACTTCATGAAGGACATGGGTTTATTTGAAGTCAATTACAAGTGCGCTGCTACTTCCGAAGATTAAGATGGTGACCACATTTTATAGTAAGCGGGCTATTTCACCGAACCGTAAAAAACAACTTGATGCAAATGGCGATCAAATCATTCTCATTCTACCAACTTGAAATTTATAGTTTTTTTTTATCTAACTGAAGTAGCAAACGAGCATGCAGTCCATCTGATAGTTAGTGGTCACTGCCGCTCATGGACATCTGTAACCAACTACAGAACATAGGTTCCATCCGAAGTTAATCACAGATGCGTTGCTACTCCCGAGGACTATGATGGTCACCTCATGTGACAGTGTGCCGGCAACCACACCCTTCCATCGAAACGCTAGGAATGCTTCACGCTAGAAATAGGTGTGGCGGTGAAGAAATAGTAAAGAAATTATAAAAATGTTGCGATCAAGCATTACTATTTTTAAAAACGAACAAGTAATTTAATCCAATTCAAAAATCTATATAGTGTTCTCAGTATTTTTATCGCTAACACATGAAACGATAAAGTATCAAACTACTTACACTAACTTTGCAATTAGAGCAAGCAGAGTTACGACCGCCATAACTATTCAATCATTGAATGGGTTTAATGTCTTTAGTTTTACGGCTGATATCGTAATTATCATTACCAACGAATCAATCCATATTTTATGGATTTCTCCATTATGGGCGGTAGTTATTACTTTAGGTATCGATGTAAGACAAATTCATATCTGTTGATTTAGTAAACTGCTGATAATAAAGTTAAAATATCGTTTTTATGTTTAAATTGACATTTTGTGTGATATCTAGCTTTTTATGTGTAGGCTAAACTAAGGACAGCGACAGAGCAGTGACCTAATGATTGAAACTTGCCCTCTCGATCAGGAGGTCCGAGTTTCGAACCCAGGCACGCACCACAGATTTTTCTAAAATTATGTGCGTTAGAAATTAATTATCACTGCTTTTCGGTGAAGGAGAACATCGTGAGAAAACCTACTCACTTGAGAAATCTTTAAAAAAAAAAAGTTCTCGGAGGTGTGTAAATTGGTGAACTTCACGTCCGCCAATTCGCACTTGCCCAGCGCGGTGGACTATGGCCTAAAACTCTCGAGAAAACAACAATGCGGTATGAAGTTAAAGTTAGAAGAATAGGCATTCAAGTTCCATCTATGTAATATTGTATACATTCAATAATAATTTTATTGCATCCATAAAGCCGGCTATAAAGTTTATTGCGCCGCTTTACTGTTCAACTCCGAATTACTTTAGATAGCTAATCATTACGTCATCTGGCCACCTTAGACTTTGTTATGTGAAAAGTTATCGTAAGGCTTTGTTTAAGTGGCTCTAGTCAAGGTTAGATACAGTTGAATGTGGGCTTAAAGTTAGAGAAGTAAAAGTATGGAAGTAAAGGGTTGTAAAAGTATAAGAAACCGTTAAGGTTTTAAGCAAAAAACACCTATTTCTAGCGTGAAACATTTCTTGCGTTTCGACAGAAGGGTGTGTTTGCCGGCACACTTTCACATGAGGCGACTATCATAGTCCTTGGGAGTAGCAACGCACCTGTGATTGACTTCACATGGAACCCATATTCTGTATGAAGTTAATTACAGATGGCGATGGGCAGCAATGACCACTTACCAACAGGTGGGTTTAATCTCTGCTAGAACAGATGTGTTGGTATGATCTTTGTCTTTACCTCAGTGTAGATGAACAATTAAGAAATAACTCTCAATACGTACAAAACCCAAACTAATTAGAAATCTTGTTCTAATATTATTGGACGAGACCAATTTAAGTTTCCAGGTCAAACTCATTTTATTACCAAAAGTCTCGATTATTCGATAATTCAACATTTTATAAGTTCCGAAACATCAAAAGTAACTTTGAAGGCTATCGTGGAGAAAACATTGTATTATGATTCAAGTACGGTATAAGAAATATACTAATAAGAAGCACGTATAATCTACGAGACGTTGTCCGTCTGTCCGTTTGTATGTAACGCGCTCAGAGGATTCCGGCTGCAGTCCTTTGGAGGTCCCGGAATCCTCTTTATAGCGACGAGAAAGGCCACCGGAGGCCCACCAAATCCCACATAACCCTGAGTCGCTCTCACGGCATCGGGTACCTTTTGAAGGTTGCCGCCTCGAAAAAAAAGACTGTATCTCATGAACCGTGCTAGCCAGACAGTTAAAGTGTTCACTGATGATATATTTCAGGTGCCACTATAACAAAAAAATAAGTATAATAGATATTTAAGGGGGGATTTCATATAAAATGGTACGGAACCCTTTATGCCCGAGTCCAACTTGCACTTGGCCGATTTTATTTCATACTGCTCAGAGGAAAAGCGAGTATAATATTCTTAGTATAAAATGGCAATACATGATGTATCCTTACGCTTCTTGACGTCAGAATAACGAGCCGCCGATAACCAGGTCTGACGCAATGAAGATCCCATATTCGAACCCCGGCCCGACAGATATCTTTATGATGACTGTTCTGGATATTTATGTATGTGCGTTTGTATGAGTCGATAGCATCGACGACATAGAAGAAAAATCTAGAGTAGAGCCATAAGTATCGAAAACACTATAATGTTATGTAAATTACAATTCAGAATTAATAGCCATAGACCAATCATGGAACCAAGGTGCTAAATTGTCGTATTGTCTTCCAAAATTGCTTTCATCGGCGACCAGTCCTTAGAGAATAGACGATTAATCCGACCCCATTAGCCCTAAACCAGGCGATCGGATCCAAGGTCACGTCAACTGTTGTCTAGATTATCTAAGGAATACTCCTATTTATCAAACGTTTAATAGCAATGATGTGTAATGATGCTTTTTAACCGGTTTCCAAAGGAAAAAAGGTTACCAAGTCATTATTTCTACACTCGTGTGTCTTAGGTGCCATGGACAAACATACAACACTCAGACCCAGAACAAGAATATATATTCATCATTCAGATACTTGTTTAGGGATCGAGCCCGGAACCTTCCGTTTTATTAAATATTATTGCTTAACGTTGAAGGAAAATTTCTAATACGCACAAGATTCAAAAGACAATAGTGCGTACCCCAGGAAACCCCGGACATCCCAATCGAGAACCAAGTTTCAATCATTAAGCTATCACTGCTGATTAACCATTAGACTTTCGAGCTCAATTGCTACTTGTTTATTTTTAAACATAGTCATAACATAGCCAATTAAATCGTATCTTGTGGTCAATAACCGAGAATCTTGCTTGTAAATTGCTTTCATGGACAATTCCCTGGAGAATAAAAGCAATTAATGCGATTCCATTAGCCACTGAACCAGGCAATCGGGTCTTAGGTCAGGTCAGGTCAGTACCGGTCTCTCGGGACAAGCCAAAGATTCAACATCAAAGCCTTTCACCTCTAATGCTATTATGAAGTTGTCTGTAAGTTAGCTTTGATTCGCTCTATTTTAATGAAACTTATTTTATTCTTAAAAGTTTTTGATGGAACTGGTTGGTATTTGATTCGAAAGCACTTCCGCTATATATGTCAGCCTAATAAAAGAAGCGTTGTATGCTATGTGTTCTGAGAGCGTTTATATTAAGACTTCAGAGGTTACAACACCTATGAAACACTTAATTTTTAAGCTATTGCATAGCTTTTATCGCGGCCTTTGAGCGCGGCGAACAAATCACGAAATTCCGTAACGAAAAAATCTAACACCCCCCACTCCATCTACCATGTAGCGCGGCCGGACGTTCGCTTAACGTGTATGTATATGGTACGACAGTGCGAAGCTCGCATGGATCGAGACGAGCTGCTCGGAAATCGGACGAAATAAACTTGAATTAATATCAGAGATAATAAATACTGCATAAATAAATAATTATAATTGCATAAGTTGATAAAAAATGCTATGCAATAGCGTTACCGCGGCAGTTCCCGAGTGCCGCACATTTTTTTTTAAATCCGACTAAAGTAGTAAACGAGCAAGCAAGCCACCTGATGGTAATTGATCACACCCACCCATGGACATCTGTGATCAACTTCATATAGAAAATGAGTTCTATCTGAAATTATCACGGATGCGTTGCTCCCGAGGACTATGATGGTCATCCCCCTAGTAAATGTATGTGATTGTATCGGATCCCTAAAATGTCAAAGCGTTGCTACCTAAGGACTAAGTCGAAAATTCTCGTAAACATGTCTCTCCTTAAAGTATAAACGATGATACACCTTTGAGAATGGATATTTTATAACTATTATGATTCGCTTTAGAATAAAATTCAGCTCGTAAAGAATGCAGAGAGTGGACATAATGTTACGATAGCCACGATATATGAGGTGAAGTGGCTTTAAACTTTACAAAGGCTTTTAGTTACGAGCAATAATGGACATAAATGACAAAATAATGTAGAATCTCATACGTTACCAAGTATTGGTGGAATTTTATGGAATAATGAGAATACTCGTGCCATACAATATGTTAAAATTGAAAAAAAAAATGTTTTAGTTGAAGTGATTCACATAAAGATTTTCTTGTCACGCGGGTCTGTGTTCGCGTGTGGATGTGGTTTTCATGCATACTACTTGCATAACGTTACAATAATCGTTAAGAGACCAAAATGGGTTAACTCACGCGTGCAGATGACACATGCACGGAAGCAAGCACCCGCGTGCCACGAAACTGGCCCTTAAGAAAACTAATATTGTTTAAAAAAAAAGAATTTCTTTAAAAAAGAATTATAACAAAATTTCTTAACATGGAGTATCAGAGCAATTATAATAAAAATAACTAGCAGTTATAATAATCATAGTTAACAAAAGATATATCAATTCTTAAAATTTTTAATAGATATTTTTTTTATTTGATACTGAACAAATAAATTGATAAGAAATATGTTACCATGTCGCATATAATTTCAAAATTATTATGACGATAACTAAGTTTTACTACACTTATATCTCAACAAGCAGATATACAAAACAACTTATCTATCCAATTATAAGTTCTAACCAATTGTCGATACATAACTTTGCATTTCTCACGCGGCTTGGATAAGGAGAGCGCTATATCGTCTCAGATGCTTCCGCCCAAGCGCAGCGGCGCCTCCCGGCTCTTGCCGTGCCTGCATTACGTTGTTATGCAGCTTCAGGTGAGGAGTTACCAGAATAGAGCATGCCTGGGTCTCTTTTCTAACTTGTCGTTCACGGTTAAGGCTTAAGCGTCTATTTATTTGGTTACTCGTTGTTATAGTGAACCATGTAACTAGAGTAATGTTTTGGAAAGCAATAGATGCTTATTTGTTTACGTAGTTTTTTTACTATTTTGTTTCAAAACGCAAATTTTTTATTATAAAATATCAAATATAATATTTGTAAAGTTCTGAAAATCTAAGTTCTAACAAATATTCTTAAATAGTAGTGATTTTAACATTAAAGCTAACCAAACTTTTAAAAAGTCTAATATATTAAAAGAAAAAAAAGAATAAATATGAACATTTCTATCGAAAAACATGGTAGTGCTTTGCCAAATTCGTTCTGATAAAACGTTAATGTGTATATTTACACAAAATGTTCTAATTTACGGCAGCGACAATTCACGCCTTCATTAAACGTGGACGACAATTCAGGTGTTCTAATTTCTGGGTTTCGTAGTCCTTCGAAATTTAGTTCGACAATTTCAGTTCTCATTTCATAATTGGGCTCTCCTTTTTAATGGTTTTTGTTTTCGGTTGTCGGTTTGTAGCTATTATATTTTAGTGGGATTCATTTTATGGTCGTTACTTTTATGATTTTATGTATTAAGTGTTATGTTTTTGGTTTATTTCATCCTAATTCAATCAGTTCAATTCATTCATAAATAAAATTTAATTTGGTGTTTTTCATACATCTACATTTCAATCAAAACTGTTCTTTTTTATTTCCATATCATTATCATTAAATTCAACGGCTTTATTAATTAAATTTAATTATATTTATTACCATCATTTTCCAGCATTTTCATTATCTACCTTATGTAATAGAACAGCTATAATTGATATGTCCAGATGTTTTGGAACTTTCAGACCATCGGAAACTCCAGAGGTCAGCGGATGATCGACTCTATAATTATGTATCAGAATTATGGATCTCCGACAAAAACGCGTATCGTAAACCTTCAAGACAAACAAATAGTATTTCCTGAAGATGATGACTCTGACATTATAATCGTAAATGAAGATTATAACAGAAACACAATTCAAGAAGCCAGAGTTGAACATCTTAGGGAAGATATGAGTGAGATGGTAGAATCTACCACAGAACCTACTGAAGACAAGTAAGTGAAATTAAACTTTTTGTAAACCAAATTCGTCGGAATTTCTATACACATTCTATATATTTATTTGTAACGTCAATTATTATCACATTTAAAGCATTAAAGAAACAACTTTTTCTAACAATTACCAACGAACAATGAGAAAAAAGTTACCGACATTATAGAAAAATCTATTTGTTTCTATGTTATAAGTACTTGTATTCAGCCAATAAATGTTTTCTTTTCTTTAGAATAATAGCTGTTGATGCCAAAGAATACAGTTGGATGACCACTGAGTGGTCACCATGCAGCGCTCCCTGTGGTCAAATTGGACACCAAATCAGAGGGGCTGCATGTCAGGTAAATAATTTTACAATATTATTTATAAGCATATTTATCTGGTTATTGGTATTGGTAAAAGAAATATTTTTTATATCTAGATAGCAACAATTTTGAGATTTGGTCCGATACGTTTTGAGAATATACTTTGAATTATAAGTACGATTATCGAAAAAAGCAAAACATTAAGAACTGCATTTTTCGTAAGCCAAAATATCCAAAAAAATCTAATTTCATATTATTAAGCTATTCGTTACATCTAAAAATAATAGAGAAAGTGCCACATGTCCGCACATTCACAAATTCTTTACTACTAGTCTAATTTTAATTAAACAATACACTAATTAAAATAAAATAATACTTAGCCTTATTCTAATTAAATCAATTGAGTTTGTAGAAGTAATTATACGTTTTTTTAAAAGCAAGAAAAACTGTGGAGCTACTCTAGTGAAAAGTAATACTACAAAACAATTCGCTGAATACTAATAGTCCAATCGCTATGTCAAAAAATCAACTTTCAACAAAGCAATACTCAATTCAAGATGAATGAATAATTAAACGTAAATCATAATGACGAAACCAACTTCCAATTGCTTCCTATAGATCAACTATTTCTTCCCGCGCCGAATGATTCGCTTCTCTCTTTATTCCTTTGACAGATTTCTACGATCTCAACGGATTACCACTTCGCCATTTTTCCCCTCTGTTATTATTAATACTTTTGCTATCTCAAAGATTTTTAATCAATGCTAAGGAATGTCCCTAGAATGTAACGGATTTTTAGAATCTTTCCTTCCCTTTTTCATTTATTGTAACAAGTCTACAACTTTTTAAGAACTCCTAAGGCTTATGTTTAAAGCTCTGATCCTTCTTAGCTACGTCTCTCTTTATAATAGTAGGTCAAGAGTTTACTTCAAAACTTTACTATGGTAGCAAAAACGAAATAATTACAAAAAATACATATTAATTCTCGTGCTATCAACATAAATTGAGTATTTTAATGACTGTTATAAATATTGTCTAATAAATTTCTTGTCCCAAGTAAATTTACTCTCAGCACAATGAAGCTTAACTTAAGAAATAAATTGGATATAAATCATAGTGACGAAGCCAAATTAGCTCCATCCTTCAGAACCACTATTTCATCCCGCGCCAAATGAATCGCATTTCTCTTTATTCCTTTGACAGATTTCTGTAATTCCAAATTTAGTACTATCAGCGTCACATTGTTAGGATTTGGTACTCTTTTGTTAGTTTCTGCTAATTTTATTATGTTTTGAAAGATTGGTTGTGCATTTTTAACAGTTAGGATTTCGTATTAACTACACTCTTCTTATTTATGAAGTTTACAATTGTATAGTGAGTAAGAATCTGTCGATTTATTCTACTTTTTACTCGTCATCAATGTAACTCGTACCTTCCTTAGTACTAGTTTATGACGTTTCTTAAAAATCATACTTATTTACGTTTACACTCATCAAAGCAAAGTACATTGTAAGTTTAATCGAAACCGAGAATGTAACGGTGGGCATTCACGTTACAACGGTCGCACGGACTGTCGCACAAACTACGGTCGTATGCGACAAGCTCAATCGTAAATGGCTTGGTCCTAGGGTGGACTATACGACCAAGGTCATGTCACAGGTCCGTTGAAGTAATTCGCGTGCGACCGTTGTAACGTGAATGCCCACCTTAAGCAATGTATAGACGAAAACGTCAACATTACGTTCATACAACGACAACAGTAGGGAACGTAATAAATTCATACTAAGGGCACATGGTATACTGGATATACCATGAATATATCAAATTTAAATATTCATCTTCCTTTATATGAAGAAGATATTAATACTAAGGAATTTCATAATAGCACAAGAAAGACAACAAGACGACGACGGTAGAGGCGGACGAGTGTCTCCTTAGAGGCGCGACACCACCGCAAGTTCTGCGCGAGTGTCCTGGAGACAGTTGCGCGGAGTGGCGGACATCACCTTGGTCTCCCGCCAGGTGTCTGGCTAGCGGTGCTGGTAAGATATTTTAGAACTGTTTTTTTTATAATAATAAAGTAGCATGCAGTCCACCCGATGGTAAGTGGTCACTGCCGCCCATGGACACCTGTAAGCCACTTCAAATACAACATGGGTTCTATCTGAAGTCAATCACAGACGCGTTGCTTCTCCCGAGGACTGGGATGGTCGCCTCATATGAAAGTGTACCGGCAACCATGAACATAGGATAGTCATTATTGTTGCGGACGTGACTCGGTAAGAACATAAAAACGTCCCAGACCTGACTATAAGCAATTTTTTGCCTGGCCCTGAATTGTACCCTGGATATATGGATACATAAAGATACACCTCAATAGCATTTCTTACTAAAGTTTTAGTCATGATATTTGCAGCTTCTCTCGTCAACCCGTTATTGTCCCACGGCTGGGCACGGGTCTTCTCTCAGAATGAGAGAGTTATAGGCCATAGTCCACCGCGCTGGCCAACTACGAAAGACTACTTATTATGTCGATATCTGTAGATTAAAATAACCTGTCGCAATCGTCAAAATTTGACGTTTTCCTTGATATTTTCCTGCACCGAAATCAGTGATAGTTAATTTTAATACGCACATAATTAAAAAAAAATGTGGTGGTGCGTGCCCGAGTTTGAAACTTGGACCCCCCGGTCGAAAGGGCAAGTTTCAACCATTACGCTATCACAGCTCTTACAGCTTATAGACGTGAAAAGTTGACACCCTACCTAGGTTAGGTTTAAAAAAAGTACCTAAAGTTGATCACTAATGTATCCACTCCTAAGGACAAAATTTGCTAATATTATACTTCTTCACATTCCTAATTTCGGTCATGTTTGTAGCAATTGCCCGTCGCCGTGTGGAGTGCGTCTCCAACAACGGTACAGTTCTCAAAGATGCCTCATGCGCCTTCAGCATACAGCCAGAGAAGTCCAGACGAGAGCAGCCCTGCAAGCCGGTTTGGTCTGTTGGACCGTGGAGTAAGGTAGGCTTTCAAGCAATTCTAGCTAGTAGAACCAGTGTAGTTCGAATGGGGAAATACCACCACCATACCTATTTCTAGCGTGAAGCAGTTTTTGCGTTTCGAGAGAAGAGTGTGGTTGCCGGGATACTTTTATATGAGGCCACCATCTTACTCCTCGGGAGTAGCGACGCATTTGTGATTGACTTCAGATAGAACCCCATGTTCTATATGAAGTTGCTTACAGATATCCATGGGCGGCAGTGACCACTTACTGCCAGGTGGACTGCGTGCCCGTTTGCTACTTCAGTCTTATAAAAAAAATGTAATTTTGCAGTATACTAATTGACCCACCGAAAATAAAAAATCTAAAATTATCAGTGTTCTTCTACTATATTGTAAATGTAATACATAACAATCTTCTTTTTTAATCACTCTATTTATTAAAAAACTGTATTAAAATCCGTAGCGTAGTTTTAATGATCTAAGCGTACATAGACAGACAGCGAGAAGCGAACAGACTTTGTTTAATACCATGTAGTATGTATGGTACATTTTTCGATCATAATTATAAATTGTCTGTGGTTTCTCGGACTAATCTAGCGACAAGCTTTTATGACAGAAAATTGTACGATGCAACAAAATGACTACTACAAAAAATATTTTTTCCTTTTCAGTGCATTGAAATAAAGCTTGTTTTAAAAAGTATTTTTTTTAATATTATTTTTTACTTATATTAGTTGTTCCCATAATTTCCAAAAAAAAAATACGATAATATACGAATATTTTTTTTCTAATGTTTCCTTATATAAAAACACAAGATAAAGTATTATTCGTCTTCTCTGTTATAAAATTACTTTTCTTTTCTTTAATCATATATCTATAAATATGTTTTTCTTATCTTTTCTTTTCTTTAAACATTTTAACTTATGTCACCTTTGTATTACTTCTAATTGCTATCTTTGATTTTATTTATGACTAGCTGTACCCGCGGCTTTGCCCGCGTGCAAATCAACGTGTCACAAAGTTTTTCTCGCGCAAATCTCGACACCGTGGGAATTCTATGATAAAAAGTAGTAACATTAATATCGGTTTGGCCGCTCAAGGATTACCTGGTCAAACACAGAGTGAAAAAACGAATTTAAAGTGTGTATTTGGGGGTAGGAACGTATTGTTATGTATTTTTTTTTAAATTAGACGAATTCTAATATTGTAAATCGCTTTTTTGAACCAATTTACATTCTTAGTGGTCTAATTCACAATATCGGGATACTTTTTTTAATCAACTCCTCCACATTTGAACCAAAACGTATCGACTATAAAGATTGATTTGAAGTTTTCCGAATTGGAAAATACTATTTGAAGTAATTTTGGCGGATTCAAATTTCTAAGTAAGATTATAGGTAAACCTACTTTTAATATTAATTTGTGTTCAGGAGTTCCAAAGGCATTAAGGAATTCAAAAATTCTGTTGGATAATGTACTGCTTCCTCCATCTCAATGACTGTGTCTATCGAATAGTAGATCTGTGACGCTGCTTTAATTTTTGAAAAAAAATAAATCATTTATTTTATCGACACGTTTATTGGTGGGTGGGTATATAGCTGTCTTTTGGAACCAATTTATAGTGTTATTGGTTGTATTGACAATATCGGGATATACTTTTTCAACCAACTCCTCCACATTTAAACGAAGACGTATCGATATAAATATTGATTTTAACTTTTCCGGATAACAAAGCACTATTATCTACTTGAAGTAAATCATTAGAAAATTGGAATATCACTGAACAGCGTATAGCGTAACAATATATGTATAGCGTATATGTATAGCGTAACAATATATGTATATTCTAAGTTCATATTTTGTTTCATGTGGCCAAATATAAGATCTTTTAAGAGGTGCATCGGGCTATTTGTGTGCGTAAATCCCGCATTGTTATTTGTAAAGCAGAAGACATAATCAAAACACTTTTACAATTCATACGAACAGGGCGCACCCGCTCGCAGGGCGCTGCCGCGCCCTGCTCGCTTATTTTTTATGTTTTCTTTTATGTTCCAACCTAACCTAACCCATCCTGTTTAAAAAGCTACAGCTAAGTCCAACTCTTAACAATAACATGACAATACTCCTTCATTTTCAAGATTTAGGTATTCAAAGTGACACTTTTCATCTCATACGGCTTAAGTAGGTTGTGTACTTAGATTATAAGGGTTGATGAATTGAAGTTTAATTTATTAATCACATTTCAGTTTAATGAGCTGTCATTAAACTTATAATATATACTAAAAACAACCGTAAGCATTATGTGACTACCTTTTATAATTTAGGCTTGCACTATCCCGCATCATCAGGGAGTTGAAGGTAAAAAAATATATCCCATGTCTTTGCTTAGTATTCTTATTACTTATACGTAAGCACTTGCGAGCCAACTTCTATAGCTTGGGCTTGCAGTACCCTGCATCATCAGGGCTGAGGAGCTTAAGGTCGAAATTGTCATCATGTGTCTTTGCTTAGTAATTATATTACATACCCGAAAGCGTTAAATGGCCAACTCCTATGGCTTAAGCTTGCAGTACCCTGCATCATCAGGGTTGAGGAGTTAAAGGTCAAAATTTCATCATGTGTCTTTGCTTAGTAATTATATTACATACCTAAAAGCACTAAATAGCTAACTTCTATGGCTTAGGCTTGAAGTACCCCTGCATCATCAGGGTTGAGGAGTTAAAGGTCAAAATTTTCATCATGTGTCTTTGCTTAGTAATTATATTAAATACCTGAAAGCACCAAATGCCCATCTCGTATAGTTTAGGCTAGCAGTATCCTGCATCATCAGGGGTGAGAAGTTGAAGGTCGAAATTTTCATTTTATGCCTTTGCTTAGTAATCATATTACATACCCGAAAGCACCAAATGGCCATCTCCTATGGCTTAGGCTTGAAGTAACCCTGCATCATCAGGGTTCAGGAGTTGAAGGTCAACATTTTTACCGTGTATCTTTGCTTGGTTTTTTTATTACATAACCGTAAGTAACAAATAGCCAACTCTTACGGTTTAGTCTTGAAATACCCTTACATCATCAGGGTTGAGGAGTTGAAGATCAAATTTTTGTCCCATGAATTTGTTTAGTAATCTTATTATATATCCATAAAAACAAATTGACTTACTTCTACGGTTCAGGCTAACAGTACCCCTGCATCATCAGGATTGAAGAGTTGAAGGACAATTTTTTTAGGAAATATCTGCTTAGTAATCTCATTCTACATTAAACCCAATTGGATTTCTACAGCTTAGTTTCTGCCGACTATCGCTAATTTCATTAATTTGCTCCAAAAAGTTAAAGATTTCCATTAAATTGTTATAGATCCTATGATCAAAACCTTATCAAACTCTTATCAGACTACCCCTGAAGTACATCCTTTCTAATAAAAAAAGAATCATCAAAATAGGTTGGCGTGACATTGAGTTATTCGTACATTTATCGCGTACATTGAAAATGCAAATTTAAGACTTATGCGTTTTTCTTATAGATATTACAGACGAATTGATAACCTTCTCCTTTTTGGAAGTCGGTTAAACAGAAAAATCATCAAAATCGGTTGGCGGGAAATTGAGTTATTCATCTATTCATCGCGCACATCGTTAATGCAAATATCAGACTTATGCGCTTTTCTTATGGATGCCACTGTCAAAAGTGCACTAAAAATAAATGGGACGCGATGACACGCACTACCTTTCAAATGAAAAAAAAATCATCCAAATCCGTTCACCTAGTGCGGAGAAATCGAGTAACAAATATAAAATTAAAAAAAAAAAATTAAAAAAAAATACAGACGAATTGATAACCTCCTCCTTTTTGGAAGTCGGTTTAAAACGATGTTTTAACATAAAAATCGAAGCGAAATACTAAATTTTATTGAGGTGGCCTCAAAATTGACTGACTTTCATACAAACTTACATCTCCTATTTGGGTTAAATTGGGGGGGGGGGGGGATAGAAAATTCATTCATAATTGACGTCTACGTCATAAAAAGAACCCCTAGTAAAAATTATATTCGTATCTTTAGCAGTTTAGGCTCTACGATATTTATTCAATAGATGAGTGAGAGAGCATCCTTTCGTTTTTATATTAAGTATATATAGATATATAGATATAGAGATATAGATGTGTATAGTATCAAATAACATAGGTACACACATAACCAATAAAAATACATAACAAAGGAATACATTTTACAGACCATAACATGTTTAGTTTCAACCAATTCAACTATGCAGTTACTTATCTTATTAACACTTATTGAACACGGAGTAAATACTGCGTAGTTTAAAATGGACATAACTTTTTTATTTATAAACCGATTTACATAAAATAAACACTAAATGTTAAGTGAAGTTTCCCACGACACAGTGGTGAAAATTATTTTCAAATTGGATAAGCCGTTCCTGAGATTAGCGTTTTCAAACACACAGACAAACAGACAAACAGACAAACAGACAAACAGACAAACAGACAAACAGACAAACAGATAAACAGACAAACAGACAAGATTTCTAAAAACCATTATTTTGGGTTCTATATCGTATTAAAGACCTCTAGAAATGGTTTTCACCTAAATTTATTCCATGTACAGACAGCGACCTCTTACAGATTTATTATAGTATAGATAGAAGAAGATAAGAAGAAGAAGAATGTTCACTTCCTTTGTTATCTTGTTATTTGGTTAAGCTATTCCTTAAATTAATTTACTTCACCTTACCTATTCTTTAAATTTATTGTTACTTTAACTCCTTACTCAAAGGTTGCCAGAAAGAAATCGCCGTTTAGCGATAAGGCCGCCTTTTGTATCGTTATTTTAATTTGTATAATTCTATGCTATGTATACTTTATGCGTACAATAAAGAGTATTTAAGTTTATATTATGTTATTTTTTGAAATTTCTTGTCCCCTAATAGTGCATAGGCCCTTGTGGAAGCCCGGGTCGCCAACATCGCATCTTGAAGTGCGTGTGGCGTCCCGTCGGGAGCGCCGGGAGACGGCAGCGGAGGGAGCGGACCTCCGCCGCTTGCGAGGGCATGAGGAGGCCTAATGTTACCAAGGACTGTGATGTTACACCTTGCGTGTTGAAAGGTGGGTTTGATAAAAGCTGATTAAATTTAAGGCGCTTTTTAAGTTTAGCCAAATAATATATTATTATGAATAAGCGAATTTATTATGAGGGTAGAAAGAGTTTTAGTTGACTTGGAAGGTACTGCCACCACTTTTATTACAGAAGCAGTTCTTTTGTTTCGATAGAATGGTATGAAAAAAACGCTTTCTACACTCATAGCTCCACGGTAGGATTTTCTCCTGTGTCGTGGTTGCCATGTACACACAAAAATACGAATACAATTTTCAAGTTTTCAATACACCTGAAAGGTAAAAAGAAGTTTAATTGACAACGCTGCATTTAAAAGCAATAATGGGTATTTTGAAAAAGACATCTGACATTTTTGTGTTGTCATAATAAGAGATTGAATATTTATTTCGTTTATTATTTATGTGTTTTTGAAAAATGCACGGTAGTGTGTGTAATGTCTTTTTAGTTGATTTTATGTATGTTATAAGTATTACTTGAAAAAAATACTAACATCCCGAACTTCTTCTCTACGTCAACTATAACCGTGCAAAATTACATACTCCTCTGTCTGCGGCAAGTATGTAAAAAACGTACCCCATGTTTTTGCTTTGCGTATCTAATATATAAAATTCTCGTGTCACAGTTTTGTTGCCATACTCCTCCGAAACGGCTTGACCGATTTTTACCAAATTTTATATGCTTATTCAGTAGGTCTGAGAATCGGCCAACATCTATTTTTCATACCCCTTAATGGTTGTCCACCCTTAACAATTTTTTTTTATATGGCAAAACAACGTTTGTCGGGACAGCTAGTTAATATATAGATTTAATCAATGGCAGCATAAATAAATTACAAATTACACCAAAATATACCTTGTAAGTAAATATAATTCAATGGCATCAACGATTCTGAGTGTGTTATTTTTGAACAAAAAAATTATCACCTCATTAAAATAAATCCCTAATAGCAATATTGATATTTCATAAAGTGTGAAAATTCCGCTCATTTTTCATCCCAATCAGTAATAATGCGATGAGTTTAACGAATTGTGTTGAATTAATTAACATGTTGGGTGCTATTTGATGAGTTTAATTAACGTGTTGGGTGCTATTTGATGAGTCGTGTTAAGTGAATGTCATTGTGAATATATTGGGAAAAGGTCCATTAGTAATTCAGTGCGACATTGATTTAACATGTTTTATTTCTTGATGTAAATACTTGATTGTTTTTCAATCTTCGAGCTGTAATAATATATTACTTTTTATATAGATTCAGAAACAAAAACGTAAGCAATTCGCCTGATGGTAAGTGATCACTGCAACCCAGGGACGACTGTAACCATTGAAGGTGGTAGAACCAGTGTACTTCAACCGGGGAAGTACCACCGCCACAACTATTTCTAGCGTGAAGCACTTCTTGCGTTTCGATGGAAGGGTGTGGTTGCCGGCACACTTTTATATGAGGCGACCATCGTAGTCCTCGGGAGTAGCAGCGCATCTGTGATTGATTTCAGATAGAACCCATGTTCTGTATGAAGTTGATTACAGATGCCCATGAGTAGCAAACGAGCATGCAGTCCACCTGATGGTCAGTGGTCACTGCCGCCCATGGACATCTGTAATCAACTACATACAGAACATGGGTTCCATCTGAAGTCAATCACAGGCGCGTTGCTACTCCCGAGGACTATAATGGTCGCCTCATCTGAAAGTGTGCTGGCAACCCACACCCTTCTATCAAAACGCAAGACATGCTTCACGCTAGAAATAGGTGTGGTGATGGTACTTCTCCGGTCGAACTACGCTGGTTCTACCACCTTGGTATTCGATCCAACTACCACCGTCCATGAACAGCAGTGACCATATAGCATTGGATGATACACGCTTTCTACACTCATAGCCCCACAGTAGGATTTTCTCCTGTGTCGTGGGTACCATGGACACACACAAGACGAATACACAAACACCCAGACCCAGAACAGGAATCTAAACTCATCGTTCAGATACCTGTCTGGCCGGGAATCGAACCCGGGACCCATTGCGCGTCAGACCGGTACGTTAACCGCTCCGCCACGCGGGTTGTCAAAAATGATAGAAATGTTCTTGCTCTTTTCATATTTCAAATTTATGTATAAAAAAATTCTAAACGTTTTTTTTGTCCAGCAGATGGAGTATGCAGAGATTCATCCCGTTTTTGTGAAAACGTTCGCGCGATGAACATGTGTGCTCTACGCCGGTACAAGGAACAGTGCTGCAAAACATGCGATGACTGAACTGAAGCCTACGTGTATGAAATACGAAAAAAGTTTTTGAAAAGTTATCGAAATTCATGCATATTTAGAACAAAATATAAAAAAGGCATTTATTCAATGAAATAGGTTACGTTGGTATGTTATGTAGAGGTAATGTAACAGTGTAATAAATTTTTGAAACTGCTCTTAAAATATATGTAAAAATACAGTTTCATCTTACAAACAAGTTTAGTAACAGAAATTGAAGTATTGATTTATTATTTGTACCTTCGTCATTACTGTTCCACTGCTGGGCACGGGTCTTCTCTCGGAATGAGTTTAAGCCATAATCCACCGCGCTGGCCAAGTGCGAATTGGTAATTAAACATAATTAACTAGTGTCGTTCTGTTAAAATTGCAACGAAGTAATTTAAAAGGTAGAAGTGTTGTTTCGTGAATCTGTTTATGCATATCTTAGATTTCGAAAAAAATCGCTTTCGATTTGGAAAAGATTTCGCTTTTATCAATCGAGGGTAGTAAGTTGCATTCTGTAATATATCATTTTCTTACATAAAAAAAACGCTTTCTACACTCATAGCCCCACAGTAGGATTTTCTCCTGTGTTGTGGGTGCCATGGACACACACAAAGACGAATACACAAACACCCAGACCCAGAACAAGAATCTAAACTCATCATTCAGATACCTGTCTGGCCGGGAATCGTACCCGGGACCCACTGCGTGTCAGACCGGTATGGTAACCGCTGCGCCACGCGGGTCGTCACATGGTTACATGGTTAAATTATGTCTCACTTCTATCATGTATTCGTTCTATTACAAGCATACATTCAAAGTACGATTTACCAATTATCCACAGTACTCGAAAACTTTTTTCGTATTAAATTCTCATACTGAGGCCCCTGGGGTTAACCAATTAGTAGGTGGTTTAAGCAATGGAATTTTGTGCGCAAACAGTTATAAAAGATTGTATGGCATTTTCGATTTATTGTAAAGTTAAAATATATTTAAGAACTACCGCCCGGAAAGCATCTGTCTTACAAAAAACCGCATCGAAATCGGTTCAGCCGATTCCGAGCTACGTGTCCATAGACAGACACACAGATAGACTTACCAGTCAAACTTATTACAACCCTCTTTTTGAGTCGGGGGTTAAAGATAAAGGAGATGTTTCAATCTTGGCTAGGTATATGTACACCATCTCAAAAAATTGAGAAAAATCTCAAGAATCCTAAAAAAATACTTAAAATTCATGAAAACGTGTACTTTTCTGGTACAAAACCAATTAAAATCAACTACTTTCTTCGTTTTCCAATATGGCGGAACAACTGATTTAGACAGTCTGTGGATAAAACTGTAAGTAGTTGTCATTTTCTGACAACTGTCATATTGATTCTTTTACTAGATCCATTCATCTGTCTTGTTAGATATTTTCACGGAATATTTTCGTGTGCGTATTGTGTTGGAGTTTCTATATAAATTGACCATCAAATAACTTGAAAGCAATAGAACTGTAAAATGAATGTGTGAAGTGCAAGTCTAAAACGGCATAATTATTAATTATAGTTGACACTTATATAATATGACTGCGTTGGATCAGATGATCATTGACAACTGATTGTCATTGTCACAGTTTGTTTATTAACTTCAACTGTCAAAATGAAATATTACCGCCACCATTATTTCGTGTTGCAATTCTAACTTAAAATTCTCGTGTTGTACCAATAAACCCAGTCGATTATAATAAAAAGCTTAGTTAAAAAGTGCTCTATACTTTATTGGCATTTTTATCATATGGTGTACAGATACCTGGCCAAAGGTCCATACATTTTGAACATCTCCTTTCAGTACTGCATCGTGTGTGTTAGTTACTCAATTGAATAACAATAACATATATAATAATATTATGCAACGAAATGTAGAAAAGTAAATAACATTAAGTAATTCAATATTAAAATGCTTTTTATAAGTTTATACAATCATTTTTAATCGAGTAAACATATTAATAATATTTTTATTCAATAATTATGTTGTTGCATTTTGTCGTCACAATGAATCTTTTCTGGCCGTAATCCATTAACTATCAGAAGTCAATGCAATTTTAAGATATGCTACATTTTTTAAAGCGGATGATACTGCGTACAGAAGCTTGTTATGATTAAAACACCGTACTGTTTGCGCCGAATTTTCATTGCATTCAAGTTGTTTGATCGAATTTTGTATAATGTCGTTCTCATCAAGAGAAAATCGTCGTTCGTTTTAATGACAAATATCGCTTAAAAGTAAGAGTGACTTCCCACTAGCGTTTAACCGCGTACGTGACACAAACGCTGCGATACAGTTGCGTACAGGCTGCGAGACTTACATACAGATCTGCTATGGTAAATACTAAGTTGTAAAACGGAATTCATATTAAATAGAAACTTTTGATGCGTCATGCGTGAAAGAGAAATGGATTGGCGTTAAGATTCTTGTAACATAAGCAGTTACGCTTGTGCGTTGCGTTACGTTACGTGATATCGTATGGTATGTATCCGCCAAAGACTTTCTATTTTATGACAGTTTCACTTCTCGCACGTATATTAGTTTATAAATCCATTTTATTCTAAATATATGCTCTTGATAATTTATTAACAGATAGACCATAGTTTTAAAACTAGATATCCTTATAAATATTTCATCCAGGGATGTAACTGATTTGAATTCAATGACTACATGAAACAACACGCACTTACAAAAGATGGTTTAATATTCCGTGGAGCGTATCTATGTTTTAAATGCCATTCGAAATTGTAAAACCGATAATTTCGATCGCGTTACATACATTCAGATAGGCGTTTTCGCAACGTATATGTCGCGTTTCCATAGCAGGAACACGTTATCGCTGCGTTTGCATTGCATACGTAAAACGCATTCACTAATGTTCATTAGCGTAGACTATGAAGGCACTCTTAATCTAATTAAATACAAAATTGAGGTATACAAAAAGTGTAAGCTCCTCCGAAATGACAAAGAATTGGTTAGTACGTAAAATAATCGGTGTGAGCACAAATTAGCTCTAGTCGTCGGAGGCACTTTAATATATTAAATTAATGGGACCTTTGTCTGGTCGTATGTGGTATATAGTATCAAATTTTGTATGCAAAGTTGTGTAAGAAGTTACTAAGATTTAATAAACGACACATTGATTTAGGGCTAAGCAAAAATATTATAAAATTACCAATCAAATATTAGTTTATGTTCGGTTTTTTTCGTGGTACCCGTTGGTAAAATTGATATCACAAAACTTTTTTAATGGAGTTAAATTTCACGTAAAGTATTTTACTGTACATGAACATTTTACTGTATCAATCACTAAAAAAATTCAAGGGAAAATTGGGGAAATTTGGGTAAGATTTGTATTTTACATGAAATTAATACTAAATATTTTTAGCTTACTGTATATCAATATGTGTTTCATGGCTTTAACCTCTTTCGTGCTTTGAAATCAAAATATCCTAAAATACTTCTTAAACAACTTTGCAAAGTAAAAAATGTAATAGCCTCAATTGATTTAAATGTAAGTAGGAAAAAATGTTTAGAAAAAAATGTTTTGTACTATATATTAAGACATTTATAATATGTAAATACATGAAAATATGAGCACCGTATCGCTACGCTTAGTCTATTACAATGAAGTAAGATTCAAAGTTCTGCACGAAAACGTATAGATAAAAACCTTTAACACTGTTCGACGTTTTTTATTTGTGTACGAAATATAGATCCGCAATGATCGCAGTAACATCAAACTTTGGCTTGAAGACAAGTAATGTGGTAGAAGGTATTCGTGGTTTGACTGTAGCAGCACCATTACCTAAGTTTTTTGAAGTGAAACTTCTTTATCGGGGTTGGAAAAAAATTTAGTGTAACATTTTTTCGTTACGCGCCATCTTTTATTCCCGTTACGCGCCATCTTTTTCTTATCCCTACCACGCGTGATATTAGATAGATTATTATAGATTAGATTATTAGATAAAGTTTATTAAAAGCCTTTTATTAAACTTTATCTAATTTAACTTTATTTAACCAATTTCTGTAAAGTTGCATATAGTAAATTATTTTTTGAAAAATAACGTCATAAAGAAGTTTCACTTCTTACGAGTGTACGCTAGTACACGCACACATTTTTATCCATCTATGGCTATCGCGACAGTCACTGATTAATCATCAACTAGACTCGTCGTCAACCCATTATTATCCCACTGCTGAGCACGGATCTTTTCTCGGATTGAAAGAATTATAGGCCATAGTCCACCGCGCTGGCCAAGTGCGAATTGGTCTGCTATCTAATCAACTACACTGTATGCTCATTTACTACTAGTCTAGGATAGATAACATAACAGTGATTAATACTACTGGTATAAGGTAGAAATAGGTGTGACGGTGGTGCCACTACAACCCAACCTAGAAGGATCCTACCAGCTTCAAAATAAAATGAAAATGTTGTCTTGTCGTCGACAAAATAGAAACTTAATAACCTTTGATAATAAAGACATTGTACAAAGGTTTCGTGTTTCGTGCATAAATAAAAAACATGGACAGTGTAGGTCTTTAGAAGTAAAATCTGCCAAATGAACGCACTACGCGGTGTATTGAAAATACAATCGTGGGCTAAAGTGTTTAACTGTTTAAATTATGTCAATTTAGAAAAATGTTATCGTTAAATAAAAATTTAATTTTGGGTCGAGTTTTTAATCGTAGCTTTCCCTTTAATTTTAAATCTTGCTCACACTTGAGATTTTAATAAAATTAAAAAAATCTTAACAGATTAAAGATTCGACTCTATATTGTAGAATCACGCGATAGATTAATGTAATGTAAATTGACAAATGTAATCTAAATATATAATTATATGAATACGTATACTGATATATAAAATAATCAAATTATATTAAAAGCAATATAATATCGCTTAAAATAACTATGTAAATACAGCAAAATGCATTTGTTACCCTGTTCATGGAATAGGTTTAGAAAAATAGTTAATTTGACCATTTAGTTAGAAAATAACGCAATCATAATCATATTAGCCATATTGAAAGCAGTTTGAAATCAGTGAATTCATTGTCAATTGTTAGAAACCAATGTATATATATATTTATAAAGGTTCCAAAGTATAAGGCATTATTAGTTTAAGCATAGGGTAAGTTGGGGTAAGATGGGGAATGGCAAAATCGTATGAATTAAATTGTAGGCTTATTTAGCTATTATCTCAGAAAGAATATTACTTACAGAATTTCATAACTGAATACTTTCAGATTTAAATCACATGGACTATCGATTGCTGCATCACAGGACCCCATAACTCGAAATTTCTAAAATGACGGTAGTAGATGCATGATTTCATACAAGTGTTTTTAACCCTTAGCCTACAGTTTCTATCGATTTTACCCGAGTACTTCTTACCCCAGCTAACCCAGTTTCACTGTCAGACTAAACTATTCCTGCTGTTTTGACAATGACCGCTGCCTCTTAGTGTAAGCTATATCTAAGTTAACAGCTTATACGAAACAATGTTCTATAGCATTAGATATTTATACAAATTGTAAGCAATACATAATGTTATGGAATGTAGATCTGATGTAAAAGTACAGTAAATGAAAGGTTACCTTGCCATATCGGTGTTAACTGCCACGTTTATTAAAGATTTTTCTGTCCGCGTCTAAACCATTATATGAAACGAAATAGCTTAACATTTACCTAATACGGCGGGATATGAATCTTATGGCATTTTTTTTTACTTTTTTCTACTATCAATACTAAAAAGACAAAGGTGAAGGGATAGTTTTATACTTTATTATGCTAATCTTTCGAAGTAATAGTCAGATGTGAAAATTATAAGGGTCTTCAAGGGCCAAGAAATACTTGATTATTTCTAGTGTGATTCACTCTAAACTTAAACCGTCAACATTCGAGTTACTAAAACAAAAGTCATGTGTCCAATCTTATAAGGATACGAAGTTTTGCAACATTATTTTTTTTTTTAAATGATATTTTAAATTTATTTATTACACATTCATTTTTTCAGATGTAACTTTGGAGTGATGACGCCATATTAAAAATGAATTGAAAGTAAATCATTTTGAAACATATTTTCTGTTTTATCCAATTGTTATCAAATTATAAATTTACGTTAAAACGCCTCTTATATTTTTGAAAATGCCTTAAATAAGATTCGTATTTCGTCCTTGGAAAATATGCTAGTTTATTTTTGTGGTACTCTTTCTACAGATCAGGGTTAAAAACATGCTTTTTTTTGTATTTTTCACTTCAGTATAATAGTTAAATATTAGTTACTGAGCATTTTTTGGATTTATTATTTTTTATTACTTTACTGTAATTTTTGTGAATATTTTTAATGGTTATAAAATTAAGTTTTGCCAATTGTTATTATTATTATTGATTATTACAAGAATAAACTTGGCATCAGTAACAAACAACTAAGTAATTCCTTTAACAGCATTTACAAACAAAATATTCTCGATGTTATTCCAATTTTTTCCAAACCCTTAAAATTAAGCCCTTATTGTACATTGTACCCAGAATTTTCAAATATAAAAATTATATGAGTAAGTTACTGAAAGTTGTTGTTTTATTGCATTTACATTAAAATGTTTGATTAAAAACACTGTCATTTTATATTAATAACTATAATTGGTCTAGAAAGAATTACCTATGTCTAGGAAAAAAAATCTTTAAAGGTAGACCCCCTCTATTATCGTTCGACTCAGGAGTTCGAAGACACCAACTCTACACATATCATTTCTTATTGGAAACTTGCCCCGGTGAACTTCGTTCCGCCTAAAAGTCAAAAATCAAAAATTATCAGTGTTACTCCTCTATATTATGCATGTTTTATATATAAAAACCTTCCTCTTGAATCACTCTACCTATTACAGAAAACTGCATTTAAATCCGTAGCGTATTTTTAAAGATCTAAGCATACATAGGGACAGACGACGGAAAGCTTTGTTTTATACTATGTAGTAATGTATTGACGTGTAAAATGCTGCTGATTATCCGAGACTTTCCGACTTATTAAAATGAAATGAACACTTACAAATTATCAGTTACATATTTTTTTTTACACTACCACCGGATCGAAACACGACCCCATCTGAGAAGATCCGGGAAGAAACTATGTGTTTATGTCCTTTTTCTTTGTATATCTTTTTTCGCCATCTTGTTCTTACATAGGTTATAACAGTTAGCTCCAGTATCTTGCCTTATATTTGGCTAAATAAGAACTATAATACCAGCAGCAACAGCACTTGGTTCTCAGTGGTACCGAATCTGTGGCCAACAGCCAACTTTAGGCAAGTATTTAATCTTATCTGGCGTTGAATAAAGATATCCACAAACAGGAGTTGCATAGGAAAGATATTATTTATTATCTGACTGAAGCAGCAAACGAGTATGCAGTCCACCTGATGTGGTCGCTGCCGCCCATGGACATCTATAATAGACTTGATACAGAACATGGGTTCCTTCTGAAGTCGATCACAGTTGCGTTGCTACTCCCGAGAACTATGATGGTCGCCTCATGTGAAATGTGCCGGCAACCACACCCTATCGAAACGCAAGAAATGCTTCACGCTTGAAATAGGTGTGGCGGTGGTACTTACCTGGTTGAAATTATAACATAATTATATATAACAACATATTATGTTACAAGTTCAATGGGTCGCTTAATCTCAGATTTAATTATCGACAAGCGGTAATAGGATTTGCTGCGGGACTTAATATTCCGGGAAGTATAAGCACGTTATACTCCTCACAAGAAACTTAAGTCCTTACGGGCTAATATTATCGCGGAATTTATACATTTTACTATGCTAAAACCCCTCGGTGGCCGTCCTCAGCGCTGTGAGGAGAACTCCGGGATCTCCAACGGAACACAACCAGAGTCTTCCTAGCGTGATGCCCGTTTCGGGCTCTTCCCCAGTGAGCATTTGAGGCCACCGTATCGCTCGCTGGCTGGGATCGCTTGGCTGGAAGGTTCGACCTCCCACTCAAACGGCCTGTAACTGCGGAAAAGACCCTTTTAGTCGCCTCTTACGAAAGGCAGGGGACACCGTAGTCCTATTTTCATCCCGCATGGGACCTAAGCAATAATATAATAATAACCTAGACCTAATAATAACCTAGACCTAAGCAAAATTATACTATTATTAAATATTGGTTTTCGGCATACAATTCAAAATCTGTGAGATGTTTTAAGTAACAATAATTATATCAACAAAGATTGTATAACTTTTCTCAGACACCAAAAATATAAGCAATTTTCTTAAGAAAACTAACTTCAAACTAAGTACTACAAACAAACTTCATGAATAAAAAAATTGTCCAGAGCTTTCATAAAAGCTCACTTTATTCACAACTTTGCTAATATTTTCTGGAAAACAACTTTCTAAGCTACACTTATTCACAATACCTTTTGATTTACTTGCATCTTAGAGAAAGGACTTAAGTTATACTACACGTATTGAGGTTTGAAAGGGTTGAAAGGTTGTTGGCTGAAGTCAGTTTTTTATTTATTTATTTTTATTTTTTATTTATTTCTTTTATTCTGGACACAGACAGTCATGTATTACATAATATTGGTCTTAATATAACAATAACATTACAGACTTAGAGTGCCAACAATTTTATAAAATACATTAGACAAGATTAAAGAGAAATGTATAAATGAGTAATGATAATAACAGAAAAGTTATTTAATTACAGTTAATGTATATTCAGTTTTTTTTCTTAAGTAATTCAATTTCAACAAATAATGATTGAGTAATTTTGCTTTTAAATGTACTAATTGAATTACAGAAAGGGTCAATATGGCCCATTTATATACTTAAACCTAACGATCCATCAGGTAGCCCGTCTACCATAGACGGGGTACCTGATGGAAAGTAGTCACCGTCGCCTATGGATATTTGCAACACTAGAGGAGTCGCCAATGCATCGCCGGCTGTGAAGGAGAGCTCTTTTCGCACCTTTTTTGAAGAGCCCCATGTCATAATGCCCCGGGAATACCTCAGGAGGAAGCTCATACAACTGACTTCAAAATTAAGCAGCGCACCTGATTGTATTTGGTCACTGCCATGCACGGACATCTACAAAAAAAAATCTTATTATAGAGGGGTTGTACTAGTAGTTCATTCCCCTACCCGTAAAAACCAAATTAAAATATCTCATATAAATATTTAAAAAAATGATAATTACGTAATAAATAAGATAAAAAATGGATTTTTTTCGAACTAAAATGTTAATATTTAATTTCAATACTACCTGTAATTTTTAACAGCTATTATATTTTGAACCAAGTGCTCTTTGGCACCAAAATTCAATAAAAATGTTATGTTACTTAAACGCGGCTGAAACCGCGGGCGCATATAGTGGTGACAAATTACCTTAAACACGTCTTTCATTATTGTATTGTAACCGTAATTTAAAAATCAAATTAGCTTTAATTCAATCTAATAATTTTAAACTTGCTGTTGGGGTTGAGTTCTTCAACCAATAGCAGAGCATTATTTGCAATGCTCATACGGCCTGTCCAATCTGAGGGTAGTATCTCTCGCCATGCTCCGGAAATATGGAAGTATGGCGGCGTGAGCGTTGTTGAAGCGACCGCTAACCGGCTCGTACAAAATCGTATGTGTGGAACGTATTGCCTTTAATTATTCGTGTTAATTGTAAAGATCTATTTGTGTACTCTAAGTGTGTGGACTAAATCAAATCCTTCAACTTCATCGCTGGTGTGAGTGCACGTGTTGTGTGGACCGCGAGGAGCCTTGCCAGGATCCTGGAAGGAAGAGGAGCAACGGGCGGACCGTACGTAGCTAATCGTAAGTATAATACATATTCCGGCAGCAAGTTAGGTAGCCCCAAAATGTTGTGGAGCTGCCTATAACCACCCGAGGTCTTATTTAACCGTATTCTATATGCCTGGGACTTACGGGAAGGTAGTCCTCGCACAATCAGTACATAGTATAAAACAAAGTCGCTTCTCGTTCTCTGGCCCTATGTATGCTCAGATCTTTAAAACTACGCAACGGATTTAAATGCAGTTTTTTTAATAGATAGAGTGATTCAAGAGGAAGGTTTTTATGTATAATATAGTGGAGAAACACTGATAATAATTTTAGATTTTTTACTTTTAGGCGGATTTTAGACTTTTAGTTCGCTGGGTCAACTAGTTATAATATAGAAATATCTGTTATAATAAATAAATATCCATCTGCTGGTGGCTCCGTGGTAATTTACTAGTGAGCAAATTTCTAACTACTAAACTATCACTTTTTAGAACCTCATAAGTTAGCGGAGCCTGATTGTTAGCGCCAAGTGCGATATTTACAACTTGGCAACGCCAACGTTTATATAACTTGGCTTCGCAACTAATACGCTCAGCTCACTAGTACTGCAAGAACAAATTTGTTATATAAATACTCGTAGTTGTAGCTTTTTATTCGAATGCTAGGACAATGTCTTTATTATTTTTCTAAGTATTATTGCGTATATATTTCCTGTAGGAAGTTTACTGAAAAATAATAACGTAAATAATAAACGAATATTTAAGAGAGATCCAACCTCCTCCCGTCATCCCACGCTAGCTTGGATAAAAAAAATATAGAAATCTTCAAACAGGTAGCTTCTTTATTTATTTTAAAGGCAAATGCCAGACAATAGAATAACAAAAAAGACAAAGACTAACGACTATTACTTTTTACTTTAACCGCCGCTGTCCTACTTCTCCTTTACTAAGCTCAATATAGAAGTAGGAAAACATGTACTCCATCTAATGGCTCCATCTAACGGGCAAACGTTTTCACATTTGAAGATATATGAGGACATATATACTTTCACTAGGCCTCCCAAATTATTGCTCATTGATGGCAACATGTCTGTGGCCAACTTCAGATAGAACAATGAACCTAGGAAAAGAATTAAAAGTAACGACCGACTTCAACCGATTTCTATGAAACAAAAAATATTTAAATATAACGTATAAATAGTAAAGTAGTAGACCCCTATTGGTCTCAGTTTCGTCTTCTAACCAGTAAAATCTATAGTGTCAAATGCAATTTAGCATATGTAATGTGTTTTAGTTAATTTTATGTATAATCAATGCATTATTTAAAAAAAAAATGGATTTGCGCAATCCTTCCCTACATCAACTATAACCGTGCGTAATTTCATACTTCTACGCCTGCAGCAAGTATCTTAAAAACGAATCACAAGTTTTTGCTTCACGTATTAATATATATATGAATTTATTTATTTATTTATTTATAGAAACACCAACAGAAATACATGTAAGAGGATTGTACAGTGAAAAAAAAGTCTTAAGTTGCTATTTACACGTAAATCCAATTATAGGTAGTTACAGCATGCAAGATTGTTGTACGATAACATGAAATGATGAAAAAAAAAACTATTACTCAATACATGAATTTTGGACGGAGACATCTAAGAAAGAAAGAAAGAAAAAATAACAATTATTTGAATTAATTCACAATATTGAGCGCCAAATTCAGGAGTCAATCGGTTGTGGCATAAAGAATGACTGTTTAAACATAAAAAACTAGATTACCGCTTTCCTTAAGAAAGTTTTTTTTTTATTATAATGGAGTAGTAAACGAGCATGCAGTCCACCTGATGGTAAGTGGTCACCGCCGCCCATGGACATTTGTAATCAACTTCATATAGAACATTGGTTCTATCTGAAGTCAATCACAGATGCGTTGCTACTCCCGAGGACTAGGACGGTCGCCTCATATAAAAGTATGCCGGCAACCACACCCTTCCACCGAAACGCAATGAATGCTTCACGTTAGAAATAGGTTTAAAAATTGATTGTAGATTACCATGGATGGCAGTGCCCTCTCGTCAACCCATTATTGTCCCACTGCTAGGCACGGGTCTTCTCTCAGAATGAGAGAGTTTAGGCCATAGTCCACCGCGCTGGCCAATTGGTGGAGCATTAGGCTTTTCCAGGTACTGTACTTATATATATCCAAAATTTCAAATTTCATTTACGCATCCCAAAATTTAAATTCAGCTGTAGAGTACAAATAAAATGGTAATTAGATTAACAACTGAAAACGGTGGATGTGTTAATAAATAAATTTATATTTGTATTCGGACGCGGCTTTCAAATATTTATATTAGTTTTCATTTGATTTATATTGTTAATTAATATTTATGCGCTTTACAACCGTTTTCGAGTTTAAATATTCAGTAAGCTAATTCTGGCTTTTATTATTGTGATGTTTTGGAATAAATTTATATTTACTCATTAAAGTAGTTTTACGTAACGCTAACAAAAGAAACTCACTCACTATTCTTAGTACAATTTTATCACGTTTCCTATACAGCCTCTTGTGTCGTGGGTACCATGGACACACAAAACGAATACACAAACCCCAGATCCAGAACTGATATCTAAATTCATCATTCAGATGTCTAGCCGGGAATCGAATCCAGAAGACAGCTCTTCCACGCGGTTCATCGAATCGTATCATCTTGCATCATCACTACATACCTAGTATAAAACAAAGTTGCTTCTCGCTGTCTATCCCTATGTATGCTTAGATCTTTAAAACTACGCTACGGATTTCAATGCAGTTTTAAAAGATATAAAACATGTATAATATAGTAGAGAAACACTGATAATTTTAGATTTCTTACTTTTCGGCGGAACGAAGTTCGCCAGGTCGACTAGTATCTTATAATATATAATTACAAATAATTTATTTAACATAACGATTCAAAGTAACTTCCCGTTACTAAAATCCTTTTAACCTTCTCAGTTCACGCCTAAGTTTTTTTTTAAAAAAAAGCAAATAATTTTTAAAAAAAAAGCAAATAATAAACGTTAAATACTTTTCCAAGTAATACATTTAACGTTAAATTAAGAAGCACAGATGAAAATAAGCCTTCACGCCTAAAAAAGTGTACTTTAAAATCAAATGAAAAAAAGCAAATAATAAACGTTAAATACTTTTCCAAGTAATACATTTAACGTTAAATTAAGAAGCACAGATGAAAATAAGTACACATAAAAACGAAATATCATAATACGGTTACACTGTCCAGCTTCAATTTCAGAGAATTGGGGAAACGCGACATATTCATATCGTAATGAACAAACACGCGGACGGCGCAATTAAGCTTACAATGAGTCTTATGAATCATTTATCGCTCTCAGTTGGACAAGTGACAGGAAGACTGACAAAGGGATTTTACTGCAATATTCGAATCTTCTGATTTTTTTAGTTTGAGGACGATATTATAGTCTTGTCAAGAAGTAGTTTGGTGGTAGAACCAGTGTAGTTCGACCAAGGAGGTACCACCGCCTCACCTATTTCTAGCGTGAAGCATCTCTTGCGTTTTTATTAAAGGGTGTAGTTGCCGGCATACTTTCATATGAGGTGACCATCTCAGTCCTTGGAAGTAGCAACGTATCTGTGATTGACTTCGGATAGGACGTTCTATATTGAATTGCTTACAGATTTCCTTGGGCGGCAGTGACCACTTACCATCAGATGGATTGTGCGCTCATTTGCTACTTTAATCATATAAAAATGTGTTTTTCAGACTTTTAGTAGCAGTTTTGGAAAAATATGGTTGAAGTGTCAATCAGTTCGAAATAAAGTTTTTGAAAATGGATCAATTTCGGAAAAGAAAATTCCAAAACTTATAAACGAATTTTGAAATATCTCAAAAATCCTTTTAACCTTCTCAGTCCACGCCTAAAAAAGTGTACTTCAAAAACCAAATGAAAAAAAGCAAATAATAAACGTTAAATACTTTCCAAGTAATACATTTAACTTTAAATTAAGGAGCACAGATGAAAATAAGTACACATAAAAACGAAAAATCATAATACGGTTACACTGTCCAGCTTCAATTTCAGAGAATTGGGGAAACGCGACATATTCATATCGTAATGAACAAACACGCGAACGGCGCAATTAAGCTTACAATGAGTCTTATGAATCATTTATCGCTCTCAGTTGGACAAGTGACAGGAAGACTGAATAAGGGTCTTTACTGTAATATTCGAATCCCCTATTTTTTAGTTTTATGAAGATATTAAAGTCTTGTCAAGAAGTAGTCTGGTAGAACCAGTGTAATTCGACCAGGGAGGTACCACCGCCTCACCTATTTCTAGCGTGAAGCATCTCTTGCGTTTTGATCAAAGGGTGTGGTTCCTGGCATACTTATAAATGAGGCAACCATTGTGTCCTCGGAAGTAGCAACGTATTTGTATATTGATAACAGCGTATATTGATAAATAAAATAATATTTAAATAATAATAATATTTAACGATTGACTTCGAATAGAACCTATGTTCTATATGAAGTTTCTTACAGATTTCTATGGGCAGCAGTGACAACTTACCATCAGATGGATTGCGTGCTCATTTGCTACTTTAATCATATAAAAAAGTGTTTTTCAGACTTTTAGTAGCAGTTTTGGAAAAACATGGTTGACACTTGTCAATGAATTTTGAATAAAGTTTTTGAAAATAGATCTTTTTCGGAAAAGAAAATTTCAATACTTATAAATGATTTTTGAAATATCTCAAAAATCCTTTTAACCTTTTCAGTCCACGCCTAAAAAAGTGTACTTCAAAAAGCAAATGAAAAAAAGCAAATAATAAACGTTAAATACTTTTCCAAGTAATACATTTAACTTTAAATTATCAAGCGCAGATGAAAATAAGTACACATAAAAACGAAAAATCATAATACGGTTACACTGCCCAGCTTCAATTTCAGAGAATTGGGGAAACGCGACATATTCATATCGTAATGAACAAACACGCGAACGGCGCAATTAAGCTTACAATGAGTCTTATGAATCATTTATCGCTCTCAGTTGGACAAGTGACAGGAAGACTGAATGAAGAGATTTTACAAGCATATTCGAATCCGTATTTACTCGACTCATGTCGGGTAAACACGAACACTAAGGATTTTGTTTTTCTGATAATATTACATTTTATACAAGAAACATAATGTTGATTAGTTATTTAGATAGCTAGATAGATAAACTTGATTGCAAAGCAATAAAATACTCTTGATGATTTAACTCCGCTGTTTTATTGATGTTTTCCCTTAGGTGTTCGTGTTTTCCCCACTTTCCCCTACTAGTGTATGTTTTAGTGTATTAGGATGGGTTCAAAAAAAGCGAAGCTATCTTTTTGCAATATTTTACCACCACTACCATCTGATGACCCGCGTGGCGAAGCGGTTACCATACCGGTCTGACGCACAATGGGTCCCGGGTTAGATTTCCGGCCAGACAGGTATCTGAATGATGAGTTTAGATTCATGTTCTGGGTTTGGGTGTTTGTGTATTCGTCTTGTGTGTGCCCGTGGTACCCACGACACAGAAGAAAATCCTAGTGTGGGTTTATGAGTGTTGAAAGTGTATAATACCACCTGATGATAAGTGGTCTGCCGCCCATGAAAATCTATAAGCAACTTCATATAGAATATGGGTTTAATCTGAAGTCAATCACAGATGCGTTGCTACTCCCGAGTACTAAGATGGTCGTTTAATATAAGTAATCCGGCGACCACAACCTTCCAGCGAAACGCAAGAATTGCTTCACGTTAGAAATATATGTTGACTTCAGATACAACTCCGTTTTATAAGTTTCTTACAGATGTCGATAGGTGGTAAACACTTACCATTTAGTACTTCAGTGTAAAAAAAAACTTGTCAAGCCGATTCCTCGTATAAAACATTATAGTACCTACACGAAAAATTGCCAAGCTCAATCCGGATCGAATTCCGAGTGAAAATCTGTAAAACGAAACATGTTATCAGTGATATTAATCACCTGTCCCACTCAAACAACCGGGACACTGGAAAAATACCGGACTCCGAGAACCGATACTGGTATGTACTGTACTGGATAGTACAATACTTAGATATGTATTGTATAAAGATTGGTTGCAGAAAAAGCGAAGCGATCTTACTTTTTTTTTATTTGACTGAAGTAGCAAACGAGCATGCAGTCCACCTGATGGTAAGTGGTCACTGCCGCTTATGGCCATCTGTAATCAACTTCATACAGAACATGGGTTCTATCTGAAGTCAAACACAGATGCTTTGCTACTCCCGAGGACTATGATGGTCGCCTCATGTAAAAGTGTGCCGGCAACCACACCCTTCCATCGAAACGCAAGAAATGCTTCACGCTAGAAATAGGTGTGGCGGTGGTACTTCCCCGGTCGAACTACACTGGTTCTACCACCTTCAATCTTCAATGACTACATGTCATTTAATACTTTAGTGTAAAAAAAATACTTTTCAAGCCGATTCCTCGTATAAAACATTAAAGTACACGAAAAATTACCAAGCTCAACCCAGATCGAATTCCGAGTGAAAATCTGTAACGAAATATGTTATCAGCGATATTAATCACCTGTCCCACTCAAACAGCCGGGACACTGGAAAAATACCGGACTCCGAGAACCGATACTAGTGTGTGCTATCTATGTATTGTATAGAGACGGATTGTAGGAGAAGCGAAGCGATGTGATTGCTATTTAATATAATAAAAAAATAATAATAAAAATATTATATTTATAAAGGCTTTCAGGGCTGTGCCTAGAGGGTAAAAACGGAACACTGTTAGTAAGACTCCTCTGTCCGTCTGTGTCTGTCTGTCTGTCACCAGGCTATATCTCATGAACCCTGATGCTATTCAAATTCTTGCACATGTTGTATTTCTGTTGCAGTTATAACAACAAATACTAAAAACATAAAAAAATATTTAGGGGGGCGGAGGTCCGATACAACAACCGTGTTTTTTGCCATTTTTTATACATATTAAAAGTGATAAAAAGTTAATAGGTACGGAACCCTTCGCCCGCAAGTTCGACTCGCACTTAGCTGATTTCGTTTCTTACCCCTCACATTTATTAACCTACACGTACACGTTTTTTTATTATTTTTTTATCTGACTTAGGTAGCAAACGAGCATGCAGTCCACCTGATGGCAGGTAGTCTGCATGCTCGTTTGCATCTGCAATCAACTTCATACAGAACATGGGTTCCATCTGAAGTCAATCAGAGATGCGTTGCTACTCCCGAGGACTATGATGGTCGCCTCATTTAAAAGTGTGCCGGCAACCACACCCTTCCATCGAAACGCAAGAAATGCTTAAAGCTAGAAATAGGTGTGGCGATGGTACTTCCTCGGTCGAACTACTCTGGTTCTACCACGTCCTTTTAATTTACACATTAAACTGTAGCTTAACAATTAATTTAGCAGGAATGTCAGACATATTGTTTTTATTTGTAATTCATGTAAACAGGAAAATTCCAGTCGTAATACTAGATCAATTCGTGGTGCTACGACACTACATATATTCAACCAATATAGGGTATTGAAAAGCAATAGAACAATAAAAATGGTGGAGCGGTCAGCACACCGGTCTGACACGGTGGGTTCTTGGTTCGATTCCCGGCCAGACAGGTGTCTGAATTTAGATTTCAGTTCTGGGTCTGGGTGTTTATGTATCCGTCTTGGTATGTCCGTGGCACCCACGACACAGAAGAAAATCCTAGTATAGGACTGTAAGTGAAGAAATTGTGATATAATAACAATAATAATAATCCATCCATCCATCAGCCCTTTGATGTCCACTGCTGGACATAGGCGTCCCCTAAATGGCGCCACTCCAACCGGTCCTGTGCCCTCTGAATCCAACGGTTTCCCGCTGTCTTCTTCAGGTCATCGGTCCACCTTGTAGGGGGGCGACCTGTACTCCTTTTGCCTAAACGTGGTCGCCATTCGAGGACCTTTCTTCCCCATCGGTTATCGGTCCTTCGAGCGATATAGCCGGCCCACTGCCACTTCAGCTTGCTGATTTTGAGAGCTATGTCGGTAACCTTCGTTCGTCTACGGATTTCATCGTTGCGAATCATGTCTCGTAGCGTATAATAATAATCGTTAATTGCCTTTTTAAATAATAAAAAAACACAAATAAATAACTTAAAAATACCGTGGACGTAACTCTGCTTTTGCTGACAAAGATTATATCTTGTGCAGCGCTGATTTTCAGTCACCCCCTTCTCTCTATAGTGTAGTGCGGGAGGAAGAGTCATGGGTTCCCCAATTACCGTCCAGCTGCATAAAAATCTTTACAAGTAGATAAACAAGTAAGACTAACAAATAACCTTTACAAAAAAAGCATACAATAAATAAAATGATATCATAAATGTTACAATGGAATTAGTTTAATATGAAACTGGATATGTATCGCTGTCTGTTAACACAACCCTAAAATAGGTGGATGTCAGAGATTAATCCCTTAATGGAGTAGACGTGTTGAAATGTAAGTAAATGGTAAAATCCTTGCTTAGGTGGAATTCGGTTACAAATAGGTTTAAATTTCCCTTCAATTTCACATTCAGTTACATCAATTAGTACTTGAATGGAAAATTGGTTATTTGTGATTGTGGTACAATTGAAATTGTCTTATTTATTTATTTTAACAAAATCTTATTTGATTGTAGATTTCTTAGAAGGTTTCTTTTAAGTTCCAATACTTTTAATTGTTTTGTTATTAAACTATTTTAATAATTTTGTAACCTAATCTGTCCGGTGAAAAAGAACGCTCAATGTCAAAATTGAGCGCTTATTTCAAGTAGTAAAGTTTTTATTGCTTTTTTCTTAAACCGTTGTAAATAGAACTTTAAATCATGGACGTAAGGTTGTATTGATAAAATAAATGGTCGTTAAGACCATGTATAGATAACTACATAAATTTGAAGACAGTCTTAGGTGTCAAAGTGTGTAATTATAAATGTCACAATGGAATTAGTTTAAAATGAAACTGCATACTTTTATCGCTGTCTGTGAACACAACCCTAAAATAGGTGGATGTCAGAGATTAATCCCTTAATGGAGTAGACGTGTTGAAATGTAAGTAAATGGTAAAATCCTTGCTTAAGTGGAATTCGGTTACAAATAGGTTTAAATTTCCCTTCAATTTCACATTCAGTTACATCAATTAGTACTTGAATGGAAAATTGGTTATTTGTGATTGTGGTACAATTGAAATTGTCTTATTTGATCGCAGATTTCTTGAAAGGTTTATTTTATGTTCCAATACTTTAAATTGTTTTAATAATAATAATAATAATAATAATTCATTTAATTCAGACAAAGTCCATATTTTAAATTTACAAAATAAAATAAAATAAACTCTTTTGTTATTAAACTCTTTTATAAATTTTGTAACCTAATCTGTCATAAACATATTTTATAAAATAATCTGTCGTCGGCTCTTCAAACTCCCATAATTTAATCGGAGATCAATAATATACATCTGAGGTGAATAATACAATGTTAATATTTCTTCACTTGTACACATTACTTTGTCACTACAATATATTTTTACAGATAAGAAGATGTAGAACAAAAAGTATACAAAATATACCTTTTGTATACTTTTTGTTCTACACCAAAAGTGATTCTGTCATCATAAATATCTATTGCATAATTTGCCTTTTCTAGAAATTTGTCCGTCATAAAAATACCTTTGCATTTATGCAAATCAATTGAATTTGGAATTGAGTTTTATATCAATAAAAATCAACTTTTTAAAACTACTAGTCACCCGTCGCATAGGCCGTAATTTAAATTAAAAAAAATCTGTGCGTGTACTAGCGTACACTCGTAAGAAGTGAAACTTCTTTATGACGTTATTTTCCAAAAAAATAACTTGAAAACTTGAAAAATAAATAGATAACATGATCACGCCCACGTATTGGTGTTTTGAAAAATGCAATCAAAAACTGAGGTTGACTTTGAATATTTTAGAAAAATAAATACCACAATCAACATTCAAGTATTAGAAAAAACTAAACTTCATATTGTCCAAAGTAGTACGAATATTTCTCAAATTCCAATCAAATGTAATAATGTTCAAGTAATTTTGAACGCTTCCGTTAAATATAAAAAGAAGTATAATTATCTAAGCCGCATTTAAAAGCTATAACGGTATTTTGACAAAGAAATCTGACATTTTTGACGTTATGTGTTTTCATAGTAAGACAATGTTCTATTTCGTTTACTATGTATCTGTCTGTGACAAATGCACGGTAGTGTGTGTAATGTGTTTTTAGTTGATTTTATGTATGATATATGCATGTATTTAAAAAAAATAGTAACATTCTGCACTCCTTCTCTACGTCCACTATAATCGTGCAAAATTTCATACTAATACGTCCGCGGCATATTGCTTAAAATTTCGTCACAAGTTTTTGCTTCACGTATTAATATAATAATAATACATTATTTGTCACTTCTACATTTTTAATAAATTAATCTGTCATAAAAATAACTCTTGTATACTTTGCTTCTACACATTTTTATGAATTAATCTGTCGTCAGTGAGAGCGTCCGCAGTGACGTCATAATTCCCTAACGCCCCACTTCTTATTCATGACGGGCTTGGAAATTTTACGGTAACGATCAGAACAGGGGAAGTTTAGTTATTTACATTTTATTGAAAAAACACTGACTAATATTATTATAAGAGTCTAATTCGGGAATAAGCTTTGACCGTTATTTAACAAATACGTTTTCAAAACAATAACAAATTACGTAGTACAAGCATAAACGCACACAAACACACACTCACATACACATGCACACACGCACACACGCGCACGCATACTCACACGCACACATTTGTACACTTCCTCACTAAATTGTTATATTTTAATAATATATAAAATTATAAAAATTGTTATGTAATTAAAATATCTGCAAATAGTTATACCAAAATATTATGGAAGAGCGAGGTCCTCCAACACGAGCGATTAAACGCTCAAAGGGGGGCCTCAACCACTACTTGTTTGTACCCAATTTGTAGAAATAAAAATATTTTTGATTTTGATTTTGATAAGCATTGACGACCTTCGTGGCGCAGCGGTTACCGTACCGGTCTGACACGCAGTGGGTCCCGGGTTCGATTCCCGGCCAGACAGGTATCTGAATGATGAGTTAAGATTCTTGTTCTGGGTCTGGGTGTTTGTGTATTCGTCTTTGTGTATGTCCATGGCAACCACGACATAGAAGAAAATCCTATTTTGGAGCTATGAGTGTAGAAAGCGTTTTAAGTTTTTTTTTTTTAAGTTTAAGCATAAGTAATTATATACGTGCGGATGCATGATGATGGACTTGAAAGACCGAAATTCAAATAAAATTATTTTATTTCAAATCGAATGTAACAGATTTGAAGTAAAAACTAAAAACTAGTGTTACTAAACACTTAATTACTAGGTGTGGTATTATTTAATTAAAACTACGTTTTGACTTAAAACTAAAGGTGTGAAACCGAGTCAATGTTAGAGCTCGGATGATGTCCATTCCTATATGTGGGAACGTTCGAGATGCTGCGTCAGCTCCTCGGTTGCTGGCAGGGTTGTGATGCACTAGGGCTATGCATCAGCCTCAGGGTTACGTAGCAAAGTAGTATACAGTCAATTAATTATATTTTCTCGTCAACCCATTATTGTCCCACTGCTGGGCACGGGTCTTCTCTCAGAATGAGAGAGTTTAGGCCATAGTCCACCGCGCTGGCCAAGTGCGAATTGGTGGACTTCACACACCTCTGAGAACTTTTTTTTTTAAAGAACTCTCGGGTGTGTAGGTTTCCTCACGATATTTTCCTTCACCGAAAAGCAGTGATAATTATTTTTCTAATACGCACATGAATCAGTGGTGCGTGCCTGGGTTTGAACCTCGGACCTCCCGATCGAGAGGGCAAGTTTCAACCATTAGGCTATCACTGCTCTATTATATTTGTTCTTAATAGAAATATAGAACATAGACGTAAATAGAAACCATTCATGCAACTCCACTTACTCCATAAAGAGTAAGAGTCCGAGGACTAAGATGATGAACTCATATGAATGGGAACTGAAAACAGCACGTTTGATATACTCGTAGGTGGTACGTTTTTAGGGTGGTAGAACCAGTGTAATTCGACCATGAAATTACCACCGCCACACCTATTTCTAGCGTCAAGCATTTCTTCCGTTTCGATGGAAGGGTGTTGTTGCCGGCTCACTTTCATATGAGGCGAACGTCATAGTCCTCGGAAGTAGCAACGCATCTGTGATTGACTTTAGATGGAACCCATGTTCTGTGTGAAGTTGATTACAGATGTCCATGAACGGCAGTGACCACTTACCATCAGGTGGACTGCATGCTCGTTTGCTACTTCAGTTAGATAAAAAAAATGTGGTATGGTGGTAACGCCCCGGTTGAACCGTATACATTCTACTACATTGGAAAACACCGTTGCAAAGTGGAAGAATGCACACAGTTTGCATCTTTCCAGCACCGGACCTCTACAGGATAGATTATATTATTTATCCGAGGTGTTTACCTCGGAGGTCTGAGTGATGTTATAATACCGAAGCGCTTCTGTTATTCATGGCCCATATTTACGGTCACGATACTCACGATATCGGAATGGCAGGGACCCTATCGATATTGGGCGTCAATTTACGTCTTAAATTACCCACCGGTCAGTTAACCTAAAATATTTTCTGTATCGAAGTGGCAAATGAGCTCCTGAAATCACCTTTTCTGGGTTCCGTAACCAAAATGTCAAAATGCCTATTTATAAATACCCAAAGTGTTAAAACGGGACTCAAAAGACCAATATATTACAAAGGACCAAGATAGTGGCGTCATATAAAAGTGAACCACTAATCACACCCTTCCATCACAACGCAAGAACTTTCATTACAATGTAAAAAAAACATGATTGAAAAAAATACAACATAAAGAAAGGCAAACCCGCTGAGGTTTTTGCGGGATCTTCTCAGTTGAGGTCGTGTTCCGATCCGGTGGTAGTGTAAAAAAATGTGTAACTGTCAATTTGTAAGTGCCTTCCTATACAAAATAAAGTCATTTCATTTGCTTCTTTCCAGCACCTGATCTGAAAAGGATAGATTATTTATCCCACCAAACCACCTCGCAGGTCTGAGTGACGTTATAATACCGAAGCGCTTCTGTTATTCATGTCCCATATTTACGGTCACGATACCGTAATGGGAGGGACCCTATCGATACTGGGCGTCGATTTATGTCTTAAATTGCTCTCCGGTCAGTTGACCTAAAATATTTCCTGTATTTGCTACTAGCATAGGAGCAGTTACCTTTTTAGGGTTCCGTAATCAAAGGGTATAAAAGGGACCTTATTATCAAGGACCAAGATAGTGGCGTCATATGAAAATGAATCGGTAATCATATACTTCGACCAAAACGCAACTGCTTCACAAAGTGATATCATTTAAAAGTGAACCGGTAATCACACACTTTCACCAAAGCGCAACTGCTTCACAGGGTAAAGCTATGTTTATTGTACCTTTCCAGCACCGGACCTCAGAAGGATAGATAGATTATTGTTCCCACCAAACCACCTCGCAGATCTGAGTGACGTCATAATACCGAAGCGCTTCTGTTATTCATGGCCCATATTTACGATTGCGATAGCGTAATGGGAGGGACCCTATCGATACTGGACGCTGACTTATGTCTTAAATTACCCACCAGTCAGTTAACCTAAAATATTTCCTGTATTTGCTACTAGCAAAGGAACAGTTACCTTTGTAGGGTTCCGTAATTAAAGTGTATAAACGGGACCTCATTATCAAGGACCAAGATAGTGGCATCATTAAAAGTAAAGCGGTAATCACACACTTTCACCAAAGCGCAAATGCTTCACAAGGCAAAGCTATGTTTATTGTACCTTTCCAGCACCGAACCTCAGAAGGATAGAGAGATTATTGTTCCCACCAAACCACCTCGCAGATTTGAGTGACGTCATAATACCGAAGTGCTTCTCTTATTCATGACGAGATATTTATCGTCACGATACCATAATGGGCGGGACCCTATCGATACTGGGCGCCGATTTATGTCTTAAACTACCCTCCGGTCAGTTAACCTAAAATATTTCCTGTGTCGAAGTGGTAAAGGAGCACCTGAAATCACCTTTTCTCGGTTCCGTAACCAAAATGTCAAAAACCCTATTTATAAATACCCAAAGTGTTAAAACGGGACTCTATTACAAAGAACCAAGATAGTGGCGTCATATGAAAGAGAACCAGTAATCACACCCTTCCATCATAACGCAAGAACTTTCATTACAATGTAAAAAAAACATGATTGAAAAAATAATACAACATAACAAAAAGACAAACCCGCGGAGTTTCTTCCTGGATCTTCTCAGTTGAGGTCGTGTTCCGATCCGGTGGTAGAGTAAAAAAATATGTAACTGTCAATTTGTAATTGCCTTCCTATACTAAATAAAGTCATTTCATTTGCTTCTTTCTAGCACCTGATCTAAAAAGGATAGATTATTTACCCCACCAAACCACCTCGCAGGTCTGAGTGACGTCGTAATACCGATTCGCTTCAGTTATTCATGGCCCATATTTACGGTCACGATACCGTAATGGGAGGGCATATCGATACTGGGCGCCGATTTATGTCTTGAAATACTCTCCGGTCAGTTGACCTAAAATATTTCCTGTATTTGATACTAGCCAAGGAGCAGTTATCTTTTTAGGGTTCCGTAATCAAAGTCTATAAACGGGACCTCATTATCAAGGACCAAGATATCGGCGTCATATGAAAATGAATCGGTAATCGTACACTTCCACCAAAACGCTACTGCTTCACAATGGTGGTGAAGCTATATAATTTGCACCTTTCCAACAGCGGAACTCAAGAGGGTAGATTATTTATCCCACCAAACCACCCCGCAGGTCTGAGTGACGTCATAATACCGAAGCGCTTCTATTATTCATGGCCCATATTTACGGTCACGATACCGTAATGGGAGGGACCCTATCGATACTAGACGTCGATTTGTGTCTTAAATTACCCACCGGTCAGGTAACCTAAATTATTTCCTGTGTCGAAGTGGTAAAGGAGCACCTGAAATCACCTTTTCTGGGTTCCGTAACCAAAATGTCAAAACCCTATTTATAAATACCCAAAGTGTTAAAACGGGACTCTATTACAAAGAACCAAGATAGTGGCGTCATATGAAAGTGAACCAATAATCACACCCTTCCACCATAACGCAAGAACTTTCATTGCCATGTAAAAAACCATGATTAAAAAAAATAATACAACATAACAAAAAAGACAAACCCGCGGAGTTTCTTGCTGGATCTTCTCAGTTGAGGTCGTGTTCCGATCCGGTGGTAGTGTAGAAAAAAATGTGTAACTGTCAATTTCAAAGTGCCTCCGTAGGCCTATACACAATAAAATCATTTCATTTGTATCTTTGTAGCACCTGATCTGAAAAGGATAGATTATTTAACACACTAAACCACCTCGCAGATCTGAGTGATGCCATAATACCGAAGCGCTTCTGTTATTCATGGCCGATATTTACGGTCACGATACCGTAATGGGAGGGACCCTATCGATACTGAGCGCCGATTTATGACTTGAATTACTCTCCGGCCAGTTGACCTAAAATATTTCCAGCATTTGCTACTAGCAAAGGAGCCTACTAGATTACGGAACCCTAAAAAGGTAATCTTTTTAGGGTTCCGTAATCAAAGTGTATAAACGGGACCTTATTATCAAGGACCAAGATAGTGGCGTCATATGAAAATGAATCGGTAATCATATACTTCGACCAAAACGCAACTGCTTCACAAAGTGATATCATTTAAAAGTGAACCGGTAATCACACACTTTCACCAAAGCGCAACTGCTTCACAGGGTAAAGCTATGTTTATTGTACCTTTCCAGCACCGGACCTCAGAAGGATAGATAGATTATTGTTCCCACCAAACCACCTCGCAGATCTGAGTGACGTCATAATACCGAAGCGCTTCTGTTATTCATGGCCCATATTTACGATTGCGATAGCGTAATGGGAGGGACCCTATCGATACTGGACGCTGACTTATGTCTTAAATTACCCACCAGTCAGTTAACCTAAAATATTTCCTGTATTTGCTACTAGCAAAGGAGCAGTTACCTTTTTAGGGTTCCGTAATCAAAGGTTATAAACGGGACCTTATTATCAAGGACCAAGATATCGGCGTCATATGAAAATGAATGGTAATCATACATTTCCACCAAAACGCGACTGATTCACATGGTAAAGCTATGTTTATTGTACCTTTCTAGCACCGGACCTCAGAAGGATAGAGAGATTAATTATCCCACCAAACCACCTCGCAGATTTGAGTGACGTCATAATACCAAAGTGCTTCTCTTATTCATGACGAGATATTTATTGTCACGGTACCGTAATGGGAGGGACCCTATCGATACTGGGCGTCGATTTATGTCTTAAATTACGCACCGGTCAGCTAACCTAAAATATTTCCTGTGTCGAAGTGGTAAAGGAGCACCTGAAATCACCTTTTCTAGGTTCCGTAACCAAAATGTCAAAAACCCTATTTATAAATACCCAAAGTGTTAAAACGGGACTCTATTACAAAGAACCAAGATAGTGGCGTCATATGAAAGTGAACCAGTAATCACACCCTTCCATCATTACGCAAGAACTTTCATAACAATGTAAAAAAACATGATTGAAAAAAATAATACAACATAACAAAAAAGACAAACCCACTGAGTTTCTTGCTGGATCTTCTAAGTTGAGGTCGTGTTACGATCCGGTGGGAGGGTAAAAAAATGTGTACCTATCAATTTGTAAGTGCCTCCGTAGGCCTATACAAAATAAAGCCATTCTATTTGCATCTTTCCAGCACCTGATCTGAAAAGGATAGATTATTTATCACACTAAACCACCTCGCAGATCTGAGTGACGTCATAATACTGAAGCGCTTCTGTTATTCATGGTCCATATTTACGGTCACGATACCGTAATGGGAGGGACCTTATCGATACTGGGCGCCGATTTATGACTTAAACTACCCTCCGGTTAGTTAACCTAAAATATTTCCTGTATCGAAGTGGTAAAGAAGCGATCACCTTTACAGGGTTCCGTAACCAAAATGTATAAACGGGACCCTACTACTAAGACTGGGCTGTCCGTCTCTCTGTCTATCACCAGACTGTATTTCATGAACCGTAAAAGCTATACAATAGAAATGTCCAAGATGATGTGTTTCTATTGCTGCTATAAAACATAATAATAAAAACAGAATAAAATAAATATATAAGGGTTCTACAGAACAAACGTGATTTTTTGCAGTTTTTATAGATAATGGTATAGAACTTCGTAAGCGAGTCCAACACGTCTGTAAGTAGCACACAAGCATCCACCTGATGGTAAATAGCCACTTCTATCCAAGGACACCTGTAATCAATCCCAAATAAGGTCGGAATGTTATTTAAGATTTTTTCAATTCGGTTGCTACTCCTTTTTTGTTCTCGAGGAGGAAACCTTAGGAAGGTACCCTATGCCGTGAAAGCGAGGCTAGGTTACCACCGTCCATCCCGAAGTCGCTGGATGGTTCGAGCTTGCACTCTTGCCGCCCGTGACCCCGGAAGCCCCCTTTTTGTCGGTACTTACAGCAGGCAGGACATACCATAGCCCTACTCTGATCCCGAAACTACAGAAACGGCGTCCACGGTATCCCCTGCCTGTCGTAAGAGGCGTCTAAAAGGGTCTTCCCCTTGAAGGGGCGGGTAAAAATCCCACATAGACCTGCGTCGCTCCCGCGGCATCGGGTATCTTTTGAAAGTTTGAAAGTTTCCCCCTTGAGAATAGAAAAAAACCCTAAGGACTAAGTTGGAATTTCACGTCTTCCGGACCAGATCACAGTTGGAGATAACGCTGCTATTAACAATATATTGGATACGTGAAGCAAAAACTTGGAATCCGTTTTTAAGATACTTGCCGCGGACGGAGAAGTATGAAACTACGCAGGGTTATAGTTGATGTAGAGAAGGAGTACCAAATGCATTTTTTTAAATATTGCATTAAAGATACATAAAATCAACAAAACACATTACACACACTACCGTACATTTTACACAAACACATATATAGGAAACGAAATAAAACATTCAATGTCTTACTATGGAAACAGATAACGTCAAAAATGTCAGAAGTCTTTGCCAAGATACCCGCTATTGATTACAAATGCAGCTAAGTTAATTAAAAATCTTATCTTTTACGGATGTTTTTGAAATAACTTGAAAATTAATACAATTTAATTGAATTTCAGAAATATTCGTGTTACTTTGGACCATATCAAAATAAGTTTTTTAGTTGAATTACGGTCGAATTTCGACCTTTGCGTTACTGGTTAGGTGGGTGGTGACTAGTTAGACTCAAATAGGTGTAGCTCGTATAGAACAGGGGTCTTATCTGAATCTTAAATGTGTTGCTAGTCTCGAGAGGTAAGATACGCCTGAAATGAAAGCGAGTCGGCAACCACACCGTTCCATTAAAATGGAATACTGCTTCAAGTTAGATATGTGTGACATTTTTTTTTATCTGACTGAAGTAGCAAACGAGCATGCAGTCCACCTGATGGTAAGTGGTCACTGCCGCCCATGTACATCTGTAATCAACTTCATAGAGAACGGGTTCTACATGAAGTCAATCTCAGATGCGTTGTTAATACATAAGATACCTATTACTATTACGAGATCAAAGCAGACAAACCCACAGAAAAATCTAATTTAGTATATTTAAGTCAAAAACTTAAAATCAGCATCATCATTGTTTAACAGTTTAACTTAGATTGGAATTACTCATTAGTCTTATATAAGGCAAATCCTGCCTGCCCAGGCCTGCACTCCTTTTGCCGAGACGTGGTCTCCATTCGAACGATGTATTATTATTATTTCATTTTTTATATATAACAAAAAGAAAATTAAAATCAATTGCGTAGATTGTACATCCCTATCCGAGTTACGACGTGGCGACGTCATACAATATTGAACCAGTGCCGGATTTAGTGCCGCCCGGTTATTATTAGTTCGCCTGAAGCATTCATATTTAATGATCGTCTACAGGATCTGCATTTACTATGTTCTCTATAGGTTTAGGTTTTAAGAATTAATAAGGATGTAGTATGAATATAGAATCCATGGGCGGGAGTAGCTACTTAACATCAGGAGGATTTCATGCTAGTTTCCTAATATATTATTTGTTGACATTGATTTATTGTTTTGTAGTAAATTTAATTGTGACATTGTTTTGCAGTGTATGTATAATCCATTGATAATATTCCTATTACTTTTTATTAATATTTACTGCCGTTTGTTGAAAGCATTTAAATTGACATTTAGGTACTATTTTAATTATTTATTAATTATTTATTATAATTAATTGAAAAATTAGGTGCATTGACGAATTAGGATTACCTGTTAAGCTTTAAGTCTCTGTATTAAATAAATAAATAATAAATAAATATTTCAATCGGATGAAAATTCAACTTAAATTTCAATTATGCCCTCCTAGATGGACCAGAAAGATATTTGGAAAAAAAACTCCCCCCTCCGCCCCTTTAGTCTGATTGCAGGCGCCATTTTGAAAATTTATATTGCCTATGTGACTGCAAACAATCCATACAATCCATCGAGCCGTTATAACTGTGGCGCATGCCGAAGAATGGACTGGAGGGATGGAATGGATTGAAGTACATTCTTTATCTGATTGTAGCAGCAAACGAGCATGCAGTCTACCTGATGGTAAGTGGTCACTGCCGCCCATGGACATCTGTAAACAACCTCATATACAACATAGGTTCTATCTGAAGTCAATCACAGATGCGTTGCTACTCCCGAGGACTATGATGGTCGCCTCACAAAAGTGTGCCGGCAACCACACCCTTCCAACGAAACGCAAGAACTGCTTCACGCTAGAAATAGGTGTGACGGTGGTACTTCCCCGGTCGAACTACACTGGTTCTACCACCCTCAAACATTTATGTACATATACATACACTCAAAAAACAACACCCTTCTTCTGACGCAACCGAGTAAAAAGATAAAAGCTTTCTTTCGTTAAGCTAGATAGATTGCACAATAGCTTTAAACTTACATCACAATTTATCTAAAAAGATAAAACTAAAGTCATAGTTCTGTTCAATTCGCGACGATATCGTTGGAAGTATTGAAAGATACTAGTGATATATTAAAAAGTTTTTGCCATAGATCTACGAGTAACAGACTACCCGGATAGCCTTCGTATGAATTCCTTGTTTCCTCACAACAAGAATTGTTCTAGTTTTCGCTCATTGCTATGTACGTTCTACTACGAAACGTCATTAGGACTAGCTATTTCCCATCCTGATACAAAGTATATTCTATTACCAATTAACAAAAGTATGTAAGTATACCATTATTAAAAATACTTTGTATAGTACTTCCGTGTATTTATTAAAGCACTTTCATATGTTTAATATATTCGCAGACTTGGAATATTTTCTTTCTTTTTTACGTGAATGTACGGCGACTGATGCCTGTTGCAGCACACACTCGATTTTCGACTTGGGAAATTACATATTTTAAATATAAGAGTCCCTTCTCTTGAACGAATAGTATTTTTCCACCCAATTTGAGGTTTATTGACGAATAATCAACTAATTTAATAATAACTCACAAATTCCACAATCACTTATTAAACTAATATTATAACGAATAACATATAACAATGAATCGAAATTATATAATTTCAAAGCACAACTTAAAGACGTGCTGGCCAACTCAAACACAGACGATACACGACTGCGCGTCAGAAGTGAGGTGCAAGGTACGGAAACCATTGTGTATGCGCCTAATTGTTCTGGTCACGTAATACTCGTACATTTTTACTCTACGCGTACATAGCAGTTTCGCCAGGTGGTATGGTTAGTTGGACCCGGAAGGTTTCTGGGTGCACTTGATTAAAAGTAAACGGGAGTATCAAGGCATCTGTAATTGACTTCAGATAGAACCCCTGTTCAAATGAAGATGCTAACAGATGTCATTGGGCGGTAGTGACACTAACCATCAGATGGACTCGTTGACTACTTCAATCGGGTAAAGAAAATATGTTAAATTTGCGGAAACCAGTAACATAAAAACTGTAACAGTAAGTAATATTAGGTATTTGGAAAAAAATGCGTAGCTTATGTTCTTAATATGTTCTAATGTGTTACTAAATAATAGACTTATATAAATCTTATTAATATTATTAAATTAAAAGTTTGTAAGGATGTACGTCTGTTTGTTTGTAACTCTTTCGTTTTTGCTGAAATTTGGCACACACATAATTTATGGCTTATATTAGTAGGATACTCATTACCGTGGTAGGGGTAACTAAAGCAAAAATAATACAACATAACAAAAAAGACAAACTCACTGAGATTCCCGGATCTTCTCAGTTGAGGTCGTGTTCCGATCCGGTGGTAGAGTAAAAAAAAAATGTGTAACTGTCAATTTGTAAGTGCCCCCGTAGGCATATACAACATAAATCAAAACATCGGAAATAACCTTGTATTACTTACATACAACTCATACTTAAGGGACTTAGCTTAATAATTAACAATAAAGTAGGCAATTTCGTAATGTGTACTGTAAAATACACTGTAATGTGTACTATAAAATACAAATTTATTAGGATTATAAATAACAATAAATTATGTCATTTATAAAACTTTTAACGCAGAAAACGTTTTATTTACGTATGTAGATAGAAATTACGCATTCTACGCTTTACGCTTTCAACACTCATAGCCCCACACCAGGACTTTTTTCGTGTGTCGTAGGTACCATGGACACAAACAAGACAAATACACAAACACCCAGACCCAGAACATGAATCTAAACTCATCATTCAGATACCTGTCTGGCCGGGACTCGAACCCGGGTCCCATTGCACGTCAGACTGGTACGGTACCCCCTCCGCCACACGGATCGTCAACATAAGCACACATGAACATTTTCAGAAACTTTCTCGTTTATTTATTTATTTAAGGTTCAGCAACACAAGATACACCATCATTGCTTAATTTATAGTACACTAAATATTGTTCAATCGTGTTCTTGCAATTACAGATGAACACAGCTTACATATTTTTTTTTCACAAAAATCGTTTAACATCATCACATAGGTATAACATTATTATTATTAGTATTATTATTATTATAAATCTAAAAATCATTATTTATTTTACTATTATTATTCTCTTACACCTTAGTTCTTTGAATGTTACAATGTCATTAAATGTCCTTATATAGTATTAATAAGATGAGTACTAGGTTAGGATTTAAAAAATATATAAACTAGAGCTTAAATAGAAGAAAGACTGTCATTAAACCTTGCCTTGCTTCATCAGCGAATCCTTTATTCTATTCACAAATCCGCTAGCTTGCGATGTTATTGAAAATTATTGCATTAATAATGTAATATAAAACATTGAAGCGAGGTTCATTGAGACGAAACCTCGTTTTAATACACAAAGAGCTCCTACCTACTTTAAAACGTAAAAGCCTTACAGTGTAGGCAAATTGTAGAGACTTTGTGTCAATATAACGAAATATTGTATTAACAATGTTTTTCTTTATAATATTATCCAGTGCGCTGGATGGCCTGAAAGTTTTCCATTAAATTGAAAGAAAACCGTTGCCCAGCAGTGGGACTACGACCATCTTAGTATACAGGAGAGCCAATGCATCTGTATCCTATCTATATGCATGATATCTTTCACGTTTGTGTGTAAGCAATGCCATTTATTTGAATCAAGTACAGGGACAATACGCGGCACGAATAAACATTAGGATATCCTCTAAACAAAAAAGTAGCAGTTGTGACAAAAGGCGCACTCTGTATGGCCATAAAATTATATAGTAAACTACCCACCCTAGGCTCATTACCCACCAAATAAAACAAATAAAGAAGGACCACATATGTGCCAGGGTTTCAAAATATATGAACAAAAAATATTAATACGCATATGACGAATGCCTTAAAAAGATTACTATTGTTATTATATTAGATTAGTTGCTCATTTGTTACTTAAATTTTATAAAAAAAGAAATACAACAGCACCCTCTGCTCCAACGTTACTCTGTGCAAATTAATGCAAGAGTTCATACCGCGGAGACGGCGGCTTCCTTAGATCAGATTTTGCTTTCACACTAAAGATTTACGAAGGAACGGCTTAAAATCGTGGACATGATGTTTAATACGTTTAGCTTTTAATGGATAATTAAAGCTAAAAGGAGTGGTTGCCGGCACACTTTTATATGAGGCGACCATCTTAGTCCTCGAGAGTAGCAACGTATCTGCAATTGAGTTTAGATGGAACTTCATGTTCTATATGAAGTTGTTTACAGGAGTCCATGTGCGATAGTGATCACTTACCATCAGGTGGACTGCATGCTCGTTTGCCATTTCAATCTTATAAAAAACAAATTTTTATTAGGTTATTTCTAGCGTAAAGCATTTCTTGCATTTCGACGGAAGAGTGTGGTTGTCGGTACACTTTTATATGAGGTGATCATGTTAGTCCTCGGGAGTAGCAACTCCTGTTCTATATGCAGTTGCTTACAGATGTCCATGGGCGGCAATGACCACTAGCCAGCAGGTGCACTGCGACATTTTATTTTTTTATCTGACTGAAGTAGCAAACGAGCATGCAATTCACCTGGTGGTAAGTGATCACTGCCGCCCATGGATGTCTGCAAGCAACTTCCAATAGAACATTGGTTCTATCTGCAGTCAAACACACATACGTTGCGACTCCCGACGACTATGATAGTCGCCTCATAACAAAGTGTGCCACCACACCCTCTCATCGAAACGCAAGAAATGCTTCACGCTAGAAATATTTAGACTATACATAGTATAAGGTTAATGTAACATGTTTCTTACATGCATGTATGACGCGTGTATATGTGTAACATGTTGTCGGGTGCGGGGTTGGAACAAGTTTGACTATTAATCACAGAACCGCGGTGTGTGTTATTGTTATACAACTAATAGGTTGCTATGTTACTAATATTCGCACTTCGATCTTCAAAATTTATAGTAATTTTTCGTTAGGATTGCTTGTTATTATTGTTATATAACATAGAAGTAATGTAGTAGCAATTTATAGTTGGTAAATTTTGATTCTCATGAACAGGGTTACAAGTTTTCACCCACATCAGCGTATTTTGAAACTCCTGCTATACTAACATATTTTTTTTGTAATAGGACTCATCTTCTATATATTAATACGTGAAGCAAAAATTTGTGATTCGTTTTTAAGATATTTGCCTCAGGCGGAGGAGTATCCGTCTGCAGCAAATTTCAATATGAAATTACGCACGGTTATAGTTGATGTAGAGAAGGATTGTGTTAATATTTTTTTCAAATAACGTATAAAACATACATAAAATCAACTAAAAACACTACACATACTACCTTGCGTTTAACAGAAACACAAACATAATAAACAAAATAGAACATTCAACGTCTTAGATGTCTTACTATGCAAACACATAACGTCAAAAATGTCAGATGTCTTTGTCATAATACCCGCTATTGCCTTTAAATGCAGCTTAGCTAATAAACCTCTTTTTGCCTTTAACAGGTGTGTTTACAATAACTCGATACTTCTTAGGTACAATTATAGAAATATTAGTGCTACTTTGGACAATAAGAAGTTTAGTTTTTAAATTTATATTACGGTCTAATTTCGACCTTTGCGATGGGTGACTAGTATACATCTAAACACCACGAATCCAACGTCGTAGCTTACACTTTGACTCAGCACAAGAACAAAAATGGGTGATGATAAATTAAACGAAGCTACTTAAAAATATATATATTCGTTCTATTCGTCATCTGAAACTCAATTTGCATAAAAACATGGACCCCTTCATTAACTGTAACCCATTTCGGACTGAATTGAACCGGATAGAATTTGTCGCTAGACATTGTTCTTTACCATTAAGCGGTCTAAAATACAGATATTCAAAGGAGAAATTTCATCTTCTCAGAGGTAGTAGTGCATCTGTGCCCGAAATCTTAAAAGTGGATTAATTTTAAAAGAGACGTTCACGAATACACACATACCTTTTTGTAATGCCTTTTGTGTTGATGTACATAGCAATATTATATTTTATAAAAAATCTAAAATTAATTCAAACCATGTAACTATACCCCAAACGGTACTTTTGACAGAAGACCCGGACCTATAATAGGTGACGATAAATTAAACGATGCTACTTAAAAAATATATAATACGTAAGTCTTAATGGGTCCGGTTGCCTCCATTGCCCATTCGTCATCCGAAACTCAATTTGCATAAAAACCTGGACCCCATCATTAACTGTAACCCATTTCGTACTGCAGTACATTCGCAGAAATTATCTCGAACATTAGGGCTGTTTCGAGGCGAGAGCCAACATTACCTCCGCCCTTCGTATCGGGGTCAATGGGGCTCTCGTTATTGCTTACTATACACTTCTTGTGTTACTTTGTGAGGGAGTTGTTTGAAAATTGATAGAGTTTGTGGACACCTTCTGCTACTGCTGCTTTAGTTTTAAAATGTTTTAAAATGTTAATACTTACGAGTATAAGTAGATTTTCAAGTTGACAAATGAATCTGTGACTGATCTATAAAGATCTATAAAGATCAGTCACAGATCCATAATGTAGGTTGATTTTATGCTGTACTACTTATTCCCGCAAAATTTATTTATTTTATTTCAAGTGCCCTATCATAATTTAAGTGCTATGACTGAAAAACAAAGAAGTTCTAAAGAACTAAATAAACCTACGTCGTAATTATAGTCTAAAGGCATCTCACCAACAAGGACCCAAAACCAGAAAAAGGACAATAAATAAAAAAAAATAAGCTTCCTACACTCAAAGCCCTGTCGTGGGTACAATGGACACACACAAGACGAATACACAAACACCCAGACCCATAACAGGAATCTAAACTCATCATTCAGATACCTGTCTGGCCGGGAATTGAACCCGGGACCCGTTACGCGTCAGACCGGTATGGTAACCGCTCCGCCACGCGGGTCGTCAATCATATAAAACAATCCTTAAAAATATATTGTCTTAGCCTTTTTTACACCAAATAACGTCAAAACCCGTGTATATACACAACAAACAACATATTTCTTTCGCCTGAAGCATCCTAACCGTAAACAAATACAGGCTATGGCAAATTGTATTCAAGTCCCTAAATCCGGGTGCAATCGAGCGCACCCCGCTTGTAAAACGTAAGGGTTGATATTCTTAGACATCATTCTTGACGTTTTTTTTTATAATCTCGAAACAGCAAATGAGCATACGGTGCGGTATTTATAATATAAAATGGTGAAAAGCGTTAGAGGCCTTTTCGGAAATGCATGCACGCAATCTCTTAAGCACAAGGCAATCTTCAATATAACCTTTGCTGACATGTTGACAGATGTTGGACATGGACAGTAGTTATAAGTATATTAAGCTATATCGCCTGAAGGGCTGAACGGATCTGGATGAAATTTGGTACAGAGATAGATAGAATTAATTGGGTTCAACCCATTACCCCACTGCTGGGCACGGCTCTTCTGTCAGAATGAGAGAGTTTTATAGATAGGATAGAATTGAATAATTCTCTTGAATAACACATAGGTTATTTTCTATCTCTGAGGAATGTAAGATATAGAAATGTAAGATCGCATAAGAAAACAATATTTGTCAAAAAAACAAGTCTCGCAACCCAGTTCTTCTACCAAAAAAGTTGTGAGATTCATGTAAACTAAGTCGTATATTAATTTGTTCAGTCCCTGTTTAAGCACCTTCTGTGTTAAGTTGTTGCGTAATTATCAAACCTAACATCATCTTATAGTGACCATATCACATTAAAAATCTTTAACGACTCGGCCGTCGCATGAAAACACAATGTATTAGTCACAATATATTAATTGTTTACTGATTCCTGCTACTATGCAGTTGCATAAAGATGTCTATGAGCGTATGTACCAATTACCATCAGAGTGACTGCATTCTCACTTGCTACTTTACTCTTGTAAAAAATGATTAAATTAATAGGTTTAAGTTCATACTTTAATTAAAAATTTTCACTGGCATAAATTAATTTAGTTTAGGTTGACGTACTAAATTATTACATAAAGACAGGCAGACCGATATAGTAAAGGCCCGACGCAGGTTGTCACAACTTAGTAATCTTACCACGTAGCGGAGTAAATTCATACCAAAAACCTATCACCACATTCATCTAAACTACAAAATTCGAACAGTGCAGTTGTATAGCATCGTTAGCGCTATTGACAACCCTAGCGCGACACGTGACGTGACTTTGTAATTGTCGGGTAATTGTTTCCAGATTGCCTTGTGATGCCATTTATACTGACTGTACGCCCAACATCTTTTGTTAAAAAGACGTGACATGGACAAGATTTTTATTTAATGTACGGCCCACAAAACTTTAGGTCGCTGCCTGTTCTTAAGGTGATTGAAGTAGAAAACGTGTCTGCAAGTAAGTAGTCTGTATCACCCACAGATATCTCTTATCAATTTCATATAGAACAAAAGTTCTATCCAAACCCAATTACACTTACGTTGGTACTCCCAAGGGAGTAAGACAATCGCCTTAGTAGGACAAAGATTCGTACACAAAGCACTCCAACATAGTCCTCTGAAGTAGCAACGCATCAGCGACCAAATTGGAACACGTAATATCCTAGATTACTCTATTTACAACGAATCTATGATCGAGTTGATAGTTTTCATATATCGTGAGGTTATCGAATTCGGTTTCATATATCAAATTTGAGGGAAAACCACATATTTCTGTTAAAAATACGCTCAGTGCAACTGTGTAGCATCGTTAGCGCTATTGACAACCCTAGCGCGGCACGTGACCTGACTTTGTAATTGTCGGGTAATTGTTTGCAGATTGCCTTGTGATGCCATTTATACTGACTGTACACGCAACATCTTTTGTTAAAAAGACGTGACATGGACAAGAGTTTTATTTAATGTACGGCCCACAAAACTTCAGGTCGCTGCCTGTTCTTAATTTGATTGAAGCATAAAACGTGCTTGCAAGTAAGTAGTCACTATCACCAACAGATATCTCTTATTAATTTCATATAGAACAAAAGTTCTATCCAAACCCAATTACTTACGTTGGTACTCCCAAGGCAGTAAGATAATCGCCTTAGTTGGACAAAAAATCGTACATAAAGCACTCCAGCATAGTCCTCCGAAATAGCAACGCATCAACGACCAAATCGGAATACGTAATGTCCTGGATTACACTATTTACAACGAATCTCTGATCGAGTTGATAGATTTTTTTATATATCGTGAGGTTATTCGAATTTGAGGGAAAACCACATATTTCTGTTAAAAATACGCTCAGTGCAACTGTGTAGCATCGTTAGCGCTATTGACAGCCCTAGCGCGAGACGTGACCTGACTCTGTAATTGTCGGGTAATTGTTTTCAGATTGCCTTGTGATGTCATTTATACTAACTGTACGCGCAACATCTTTTGTTACAAAGACGTGACTTAAACAAGAGTTTTATTTAATGTAATGACCCACAAAACTTCTGGTCGCTGCCTGATCTTAATTTGATTGAAGCATAAAACGTGCTTGCAAGTAAGTAGTCACCATCGCCCACAGATATCTCTTATCAATTTCATATAGAACAAAAGTTCTATCCAAACCCAATTACACATACGTTGGTATTCCCATGGGAGTAAGACAATCGCCTTAGTTTGACAAAAATTCGTACACAAAGCACTCCAACATAGTCCTCTGAAGTAACAACGCGTCAGCGACCAAATCGGTAAACGTAATATCCTAGATTACACTATTTACAACGAATCTCTGATCGAGTTGATAGTTTTTATATATCGTGAGGTTATTCGAATTTGAAGGAAAACCACATATTTCTGTTAAAAATACGCTCAGTGCAACTGTGTAGCATCGTTAGCGCTATTGACAGTCCTAGCGCAACACGTGACGTGACTCGTAATTGTCGGGTAATTATTTCCAGATTGCCTTGTGATGCCATTTATACTGACTGTACGCGCAACATCTTTTGTTAAAAAGACGTGACATGGACAAGAGTTTTATTTAATGCACGGCCCACAAAACTTCAGGTCGCTGCCTGTTCTTAATGTGATTGAAGTAGAAAACGTGTCTGCAAGTAAGTAGTCTCTATCACCCACAGATATCTCTTATCAATTTAATATAGAACAAAAGTCCTATCCAAACCCAATTACACTTACGTTGGTACTCCCAAGGGAGTAAGACAATCGCCTTAGTTGGACCAAGATTCCTACACAAAGCACTCCAACATAGTCCTCTGAAGTAGCAACGCATCAGCGACCAAATCGGAACACGTAATATCCTAGATTACTCTATTTACAACGAATCTATGATCGAGTTGATAGTTTTCATATATCGTGAGGTTATCGAATTCGGTTTCATATATCAAATTTGAGGGAAAACCACATATTTCTGTTAAAAATACGCTCAGTGCAACTGTGTAGCATCGTTAGCGCTATTGACAGCCCTAGCGCGACACGTGACCTGACTCTGTAATTGTCGGGTAATTGTTTCCAGATTGCCTTGTGATGTCATTTATACTGACTGTACGCGCAACATCTTTTGTTACAAAAACGTGACTTAGACAAGAGTTTTATTTAATGTAATGACCCACAAAACTTCTGGTCGCTGCCTGTTCTTAATTTGATTGAAGGAGAAAACGAACATGTAATCCGTATAATAGTGAGTTGTCGAGTGAGTATAGTCGCTTAATAAGTGGGAAATTCATACACTACGATATAGTCTTCCGAAGCAGCAACGCATCTACAAAGACTGAGATACTAGTAATATCCTAAGTTACGTTATTTGCAGAGCATCGGTAATCTAGTTTCTACTCATGAGGTTTTTCGAATTTGGCTCAAAACCTGTAACCACGTATATCTATCTGTTATAAAATAAGCTCAGTGCAGTTGTATATAGCAAAGTTAGCGCTATTGACAGTCCTAGCGCGACACGTGACGTGACTCTGTAATTGTGAAGTAATTGTTTCCAGATTGCCTTGTGATGCCATTTATACTGACTGTACTCGACACAGCTTCTGTTACTTAGGCGTGGTATAAGTAACTTCTTTGCAATTTAAGGGATAAAATTCCACGTTTCTGCCTGTTGCCATTATTTATTTATTTGAAGTAACAACCGAGCACACAGTCTATTGAATATGAAAAATGGAACTTTGTTTCCGTATAGCGAAAGCATGATTGGACTTACGTATTTTCTTATTACTTTTTAGGTTAATGAATCCCTTTTTCATCACCCGCTTAAAATAAAATAACGAAGAATGTAAATTAGCGTGTTATTGATAATATCTATATGTATGGAACATGTAACACTTCACATCTTGTGGTATACGGTGCCTAAATTATATTTGATTCACTTACGTGTTCGCCGTTTCAATTTGACCTGAAACCTGTAATCACAAATATGTTGTAACCTATAAAACACGAACAGTGCAGTTGTATAGCATCGTTAGCGCTATAGACAGCCCTAGCGCGACACGTGACGTGACTCTGTAACTGTCGGATAATTGTTTCCAGATTGCCTTGTGATGTCATTTATACTGACTGTACGCGACACAGCTTTTCTTACAACAATATGGGTATGGTTTTTTGAGTGCTATACCCGCATATCTGTCTCACGGAACGAGCAGAGTTAACCTGAGAAGTTAGAAGTTAGAAGTTAGTCTGAGAAGCTTCAGTGGCCTTAGTGCTCAGTAAAAGAGTTTATTAAGTGACCCCAAAACGATAATTATTAAAGGTGTAGCTGAAAATAATAACATGCAATATACATTACAGTAAATTGGCAAAAACATGAACGTATATCGTTTGGAGGAAACGTAATAAACTCGGACTGAGAGTTTAATTCTTGGGCGACTTCAGCCGTCACCTAGGAATAGTGCTTCGCGCAGCCTTCTGCTGCACATGGATTCCTTTACGCAAACTACTTGGTCGACTTACTGCGTTTATCTACTCCATTATGAGGTTTTTTTTATCTGGCTGAAGTAGCAAACGAGCACGTAGTCCACCTGAATGTAAGTAGTCACTGCCGCCCATGGACATCTGTAAGCAACTTCACATAGAACATACACGCACGCTTTCTACACTCATAGCCCCACACTAGGATTTTCTCCTGTGTCGTGGGTACCATGGACACACACAAGACGAATACAACAAACACCCAGACCCAGAACATGAATCTAAACTCATCATTCAGATACCTGTCTGGCCGGGAATCGAACCCGGGACCCATTGCGCGTCAGACCAGTATGGTAACCGCTACGCCACGCGGGTCGTCATACATAGGTTCTATCTGACATCAATCACAGATATATTGCTATTCCCGAGGACTAGGATGGTCGCCACATATAAAATTGTGCCGGCACCCACACCCTTCAATCAAAACGCGAGGAATGTTTCACGTAAGAATTAGAATAGGTGTGGCGGTGGTACCTCCCCGGTCGAACTACACTGGTTCTACCACCTTTAGGTAAGCTATCTCTACCCGAGTAATAGGGATATTAGGATTAAGAAATCTTATGTAAGTTTTTATTGTTCTATTATACAGTCCGCCTGACGGTAAGTGGTCTTTGTTCCCGTGTACCTATAAACAATTTCGTACAAAACAGGATTTCTGCCTGAAGTCCGTCACGGATGCGTTGCTGCTGTCGAAGACTAAGATAGAAATTAAATTATTATGAAATTATAAAAACGAAATGAGATTTTTTTGACGTTACAACGTCTTAAATTCGATGGAGCCGGCTGCACGCACTAAAAAGCATGACTCATGCGGCGTTAGCTCGCTCTGAGGCGTTCCATTTAAGGCTTGAAGTGCAAGCGAAAACGCGGAACGAGCGACAAAGAGGCATAATCGACCTCCGCTTTCGGCAGCGTTCGACATCTGTCTCTCTCCTACTTGAGTGAGCGATGCGTCCGCGTGGACAGCTGCTGTACAATAATATATTAACATGTTTTCGTCATTTCATTTCGACATAATTGTATTTATGCGTACCAATAAATGTAAATTGATCAATTACATTGTGATTTCCATTTACCTCCTCCTCTATATCCATACAAAATATCTATCAAACAAATAAAATTAAAATTTTCTTTTGAAAAATGCAACCATTCCATCGGTATTTCTTATGACTTTGTCATGTTCAACTATTGTCAATAAACCGACTTTACAGACAACAGATTTTTTTTCAATTGCATAAAAACTTTCATGCCGATATCCATGTTCCATTATTCTCTACAGACACACACTATACTTAAATTAAATTGCCGAAACACAAGACAAATCCGAACAAACACGAAATCCGACGGTACATCATTTCGGCCGTACTCCGCACAATAAATCTTATAAATCAATGTGGAAATCTGAAAAGAATAAGCACATCCACACTCCAGTCACGTCCGGGACGGCTTTGCAGAAACATCTTATCTATCGCTCGAATTTATCATAAATTTCGCAGAAATGTTTTGCGGCGGAAAGAATTAAGGATCTCGCATATACTAGCTTAGTCCCGTGGCTTCGCTCTACCACGTCTACCACGGTAATAAGTATCCTTTGTGTTAATGTCATAAACGACTCTGTGTTTTTTTATCTGATCGAAGTAGCAAACGAGCATGTCCACCTGATGATAAGTGGTCACTGTGCCCATGGACACCTATGAGCAACTTCAAATAGAACATGAGTTCTATCTGAAGTCAATCACAAATGCGTTGCTACTCCCGAGGTCTATGATGGTCGCCTCATATAAAAGTGTGCCGCAACAAATTCTTCACGCTAGAAATAGGTGTGGCGGTGGTACTTCCCCGGTCGAACTACACTGGTTCTACCACCTGCAAAATTTGCCTGGTGTGCCAAATTTCAGTGAAATCTAATCGGTATTTTTTGCGTGAAAGATTAATAAACACATACAACCAAACATATTCGTGTTTATATCAAGAAAAAATAAAATAAATAATTGAATAAGAAATAGGATTGTCGCAATATTCTTACTCCTAATTTTGAGTTTGCGCTTGCGTTACGGTGGATTTCATATGAAATGATCGTTTCAGACCTCAGGTTTAACGAATCTGTAATAAAATTAAGACTAAAACTATTTTTATGCATTTTTTTATTATTATTCTATATTTATGTATTGTATCTTTATTCTATATGAAGTTGGTCATACATGTCCATTAGTGAAGAACTTACCATCGAATGGACTGTACGCATATTACATTTAGTGTTTCTTTTATTAAAATACTCCGTAAGTTCGTTCGTTCTTTTAAGTAAAATACTCTATGAAAAGTTACTATAAAATAATTACTTAATATAATTATTTATTTAAATTCATGTAACATTTTTCGGCAGGCAAGACCGCGAGCATAACTAGTTTCTATACACAAAAACTTTACAAAATTAAAGTATTTTTTTACTAATTAAACTACAGCTCCACAGACGGATCGTCCATTTAACTTTTACATAATGATTCTGATTATTTGCTACAAGCAAATAGCAATTTAAAGTATTTAAACCTTGAGTTTCAATGAGAGATACGAACCATCCTTTCATCATCTCCTCGGCCGTTATTAGGGCATATCTTGTGGTACACGGAGGCGTCCATAAAATTAATTAAATGGATCACAAGAATGATAGTTATTTACGAGGAGTTTCGGCGCTCTGCATAATGTAAGAGGCCTGAACTAAATCCTGGGCAGATTCTTACTGCGCCGCGCCAAATAGAATTTTTGACAGGGATATCAATACGAGTTGATAATACATACCATCAATACATGGTATAAAACAAATTCGCTTCGCTGTCTGTCCCTATGCATGCTTAGATCTTTAAAACTACGCTACGGATTTTAATGCCTTTTTTTCAATAGATAAAAAAGTTCAAGAACAAGGTTTATGTATAATACATGTATAATATAGTGACGGTACACTGATCCCTACTAATATTATAAATGCGAAAGTAACTCTGTCTGTCTGTCTGTCTGTCTGTCTGTCTGTCTGTCTGTCTGTTACTCTTTCACGCCAAAACTACTGAACAGATTTTTATGAAATTGTGTACACAGATAGTGGTGACCTTGGGATCCATTATAGGCTACTTTTTATTTCAAAAAATGGGTTGAAAATGTTAAAATCGACCATAAATGTTTGTATGGTAGTTCGTTTTTGACAAAGAGCTGTACTAATAATTCCGTCAAGGAGTATCTTAGATTTGATTAAAAACTTATGTGAATAATTTATTATTAAAAAATATTGATTTTGAGTCGACAACATATATCCGTAAAACTCGGTATGTCGCGAATTTTGTTAAATTCCAATGCAAATGACAATCTCCGTATTGGCATTTGACAAAGAGGTGTACTAATAATTCCATCAAGGGGTATGATAGATTTGATTAAAAACTTATGTGATTAATAAAACATTAAAAAATATTGATTTTGAGTCGACAACATATATCCGTAAAACTCGGTATGTCGCGAATTTTGTTAAATTCCAATGCAAATGACAATCTCCGTATTGGCATTTGACAAAGAGGTGTACTAATAATTCCGTCAAGGGGTATGATAGATTTGATTAAAAACTTATGTGATTAATAAAACATTAAAAAATATTGATTTTGAGTCGACAACGTATATCCGTAAAACTCGGTATGTCGCGAATTTTGTTAAATTCCAATGCAAATGACAATCGCCATATTGGCCATTTCGCCTGGACGTCATTGTGAGTTCGTTCAGAAATAATACATTTAAATTGGTAACAATTAATTATCATTCAAATAGATGTGATATAAATTTGATTTAATTTACCCTTAATATGGGTTTATAATATGAAAATGTATTTATAATGCTAAAGATACGAATAAAATTACGAGGAGTTCCCGATGAGTTAAATATTAGGTATACTTGCGCTATCTATCGCTGTTCTGTTGAATTACGTTGAATGAACATTTGATAGATGGCGTTATCTACAACTTTATATCTACATACAATTAATACTAATACTTTATATCTACTTACTTTTATTATCTACATACAATCGAAGTAATATCGTAAATTAAATGTTGATGTTGAATTACTAATAATTCCGTCAAGGGCTACGAAACACTGGTTTGCAAACTTAAATATAAAATAAATCCACGATAGCATATCTATATCTCTTAAGGTTAACTCACAATAATTATTTTTATGTTCCATATTTTAACTAAAAACAATATGTTATTTTCGAGTCTGTTGTCTTTTGTTCAGTATTAATCCATATGTAAATAAATGCATTCGTTAGCTTCGTAATTATAACAAAGATCAAAATTGTCTTTTACACTGTGTGCATTAAATAAATACGTTTAAAGTTATTAGAGATATCAAATTATATAATTTCCTTAAAGGGGTACGATAATAAAATTCCGTCAAGGGGCAAGATAGACTTGATTGAAAACTTATCTCAATAATAATCTGTAGGTATATCTGTATATCTGTAAAACTCGGTATATCGCGACTTTTGTTTAATTCCAAATTCCAACTATCGCCATATTAGCCATTTTGCCCTGATGTCATCCTGATCCTTAGTTCATTATGAAATAATACATACCTATAAATCGATAACGATTAATTATCATACAAATAAATGTGATATAAATTTGATTTAATTTACCCACAATATAAAATTACGAGGAATTACCGATGAGTTATATATTAGGTATACTTGGGCCATCTATCCACTACTATATTGAATTACATTGAATGCGATAGGTGGCGTTATTTACAAAACAACTACGAAGTCTATCGATAATTAAAAATGTTGATGTTGAATACTAATAATCCCGTCAAGGGCTACGAAATTGCAACCTTAAATATAAAATCAATCCGCGATAGTATATCTCTATAACTTATGGTTAAGTCACAATATTTTTTTTTATGTTTTCAACTAAAAATATTACGTTAATTTCGAAAGTGTTTTCTTCTGTTCGGTATTAATCCATTCGTTAGCTTAAATAAATAAATGCATTCGTTAGCTTTTACACTATATGCATCAAATAAATACTTTTAAAGATATTAGAGATTTAAAATAATAAAGATCGCGATGTGTCTCTCGGCAGGGGTAGGTAACCGTCTCGCTCGCGCATGCTAATACAAGCCGGCCGCCGATGCGTGTGCATTATTATAGTAATCTGACCACTTGATAGTGTCGAGTGTTGAGTAGGATACGAATGTTAAATATGAGTTTGTAAGAGTAGCGTCTTTTTGTACTAGACCAGAACAAACATTGCACTTTACGCTGCAGCATCACCCTGAGAACTTTTAAACATACTACAGAAAAGTTAAAATCAATCTTTGTAATCGATGCGTTTTGGTTTAAATGTGAAGGAGGATTTGGTTTACAAGGTGCTTCTTGGTAATGTGTGACCACTAAGATTGTTAATTAATTCAATGAAACGCGGTTTACAATCGTCTAATTTTTAAATTCAAATTTTAATTTGTCTAATTTTTCAAATATTTTTACATAACAATTATGATCCTAACCACAAATACATACTTTAAATTCGTTTCTTCACTCTTTGTATGTCCGGGTAATCGCCGGCCGAGCGGCTAAACTCATTTGGATAGGACTTGCACTATAGAAAAGGTTGTGGAATAACATAATTATAGACTACTTTTTATCATATAATTTGCGATACACTTACTTTTACGCGGGCGAAGCCGCGGGTACAGCTAGTAATTTTATATTTACTAGTCACCCGTCACATCGGTCGAAATTCGACCATAATTTTAATTAGAAAACTAAACTTCATTTTGTCCAAAGTAGTACGAATACTTCTCAAATTCAAATAAAATGTTATAATTTTCAAGTAATTTTGAACTTACCCGTTAAATATAAAAATAGGTTTAATTAGCTAAACCGCTATCTAAAAGCAATAGCGGGCATTTTGACAAAGACACTGATTCACACGTCACATTTCTGACGTTATGTGTTTTCATAGTAAGACATTGAACGTTCTATTTCGTTTATTATTTATGTGTTTGTGACAATTGCACGGTAGTGTGTGTAATGTGTTTTTGGCGAGTTTTATGTGTATCTTATGCATTATTCGAAAAAAAATTAACATTCTGCAGTCCACTATAATCCTGCAAAATTTCATACTAATCCGTCCGCGGCATATTACTTAAAAATGCATCACAAGTTTTTGCTTCACGTATTAAACATATAGATAACTTTTAGGCCGAACAAAGTTCGCCGGGTCGACTAGTAGGCTATATAACTTTAAATATGGCGCCTGCATCAAAGAAAAAGAGTGAGGGGAATGACGATTTTTTTGTTATTATAACAATATAGGGATTGAATGAAAGCTTGTATGTAGACTCTGGTCCGGTCCACTCCGGTCACTCCAGTTACCCGCTCACTCCGCTCCTTCCTGTCCCTACTCTCATTTCGCTCATTCCGGTCCCTACGCTGACTCCGGTAGCACCGGTCCCTCTCATTACTCTGGGAACTCTGCTCGCTCCGGGCTATCTGGGAATTCTCACCACTCCAGTCACTCTGGGCACTCCGGCCAATCCGGTCACTCTGGGTACTTTGAGCAGTCCCGGCGACCCCCCGTCACTCTGGGCACTCCAGGCAATTCGGTCACTCCGGGCAATCTGGGCAAATCGGTCACTCTGGGCAATCTGGTCACTCTGGGCACTTCTGTCAGTCCAGGCACTCCGGTTACTCTAGGCACTCCGGGCAATTCGGTCACTCTGAGTACTGCGGTCACACCGGTCACTCTGAGAACTCCAGGCATTCCACTCACTCCGGGCAATTCCGTCACTCTAGACACTCCGGGCACTTCGGTCACTCCAGTCATTCCGGGACACTCCGGAACACTCCAGGACATTCCGGTCACTCCAGTCACTCTCGGCTTTCCGGTCACTCCACTCACTCCGGTCACTCCGATCACTCCTCCCAATTCGGTAATTTCGGTCACTCCGGTTACTCAGCTCACTCCGTTCACTCCGGCCGCTGGTTCGAAATCTACATCGTATGATTCCGAGAAACAAATTAAAAGTACTCTAACTCATCAGTCGTTCTTTGCCAAGTTGTAGGGCCAGAGTAGTTCCACCGGGAAGTGTCATTGAAAGGGTATTGTAATTGTTAATAATAATAATAATAATGGTTGCCGGCATACTTTTATATCATACGACGATCTTCGTCCTCGGGAGGAGCAACGCATCTGTGATTGGCTTCAGATAGAACTTATGTTCTATATGAAGTTGCTTACAGATGTCCATGGGATTACTGTTAGTGTCCAAAGGCCTGTGTATCTTGCGTTTACCCTCTTAGGGGTCGATTTTCCGCTTTCAAACAGTTGTTGCACTACCTGTGTTATTAATGAGAGTAATTATTGCATTGCAAGCGAAGAAAATTGGCTCCACAGAATACCAGCGCTGGAGGTGACCTCGATTACCTGCAGCAATAAGCTGAGTGGAGACCCTTTCGGTCAATGTAATGTAACTTACATCATTAAGTACTAGTTAATAATAATAACACATGTTTGCTACTAGATGTATCTGTTTTTGTATAACTTTTTGTACTGTACCGAATAAAGTATTTTCTTTCTTCCCTTCATTACTAACTTAAAACCCCCGGGGCTGTTCAAAGACTGTGAAATATTAATTAGATTTTTTGAACTATGACGATGTTCTTATTGCCTTCTCCAACATCCCTTCAACATAATGAGTTATTAGATTATTTATATTGATGTATTTAATTTAATACTGATAACCGTCATTTTTAAAGCCAACTAACATTCGAAAGGAAAATATTAGATATCTAGATATGCTCTGTTAATGTCAAAAATACTACAATGTGAACGTTGTTAACATATTCAAATCAAAATCACAATCTTAATCTTAAAATTAAGTAAACATTAAAAAATATATAACGAAGTGGGTGCGAAACATCAGGATGGTCGAGGTCATCATTACTGTCCGTTCTTAAAGATTTCAAGTAAAACACAGGAGTAAACTTCTTCGATTTTTTCACACTTGAGGAGGTCCGATCGCTTCGACGGTTAAACAAGAATCTCTTTCTACCGACAGGCGCTCGCCATTTTATAACAATGTTTGATGAGGTGACAATAACAAATTTATGGAGGGTAACCTAAATTACAATTCTAAAAATCACTAAATATTGCTAATTTAATGAGCAAACAATTTTCGATCTTTAAACAAACTAAAATAATTATTTTCGGCGACGTGTTTTTCATAAATACGCGGTGTCGCGCTGACATATATTTATTACGAAAAACAAAGCAAACAGCTCTGTATAGATCCCGTAGGCTGCATTCGCAATGCGCTGCCATAGATCCTCAGACTCACCCACACAGCGTTGCCATCGCAGAATTATTGTAGCCGTGACATGTAAAACTAGCTTTTTATACATCACATGTTATGTAAATTACATGTTTGTTTGTAAATTATACTTAGAGAATTTTAAAGACAGGTTTTGTGGTCCGACTCCGGAAACAACAGTGCTGAACATATTTTCGCCAAATAACAACTGTGTTAAGTATTACTGTGTTCTCGTCCCTGTAGCCTCGGGGTCAGAATAGGGCTACGGTATCCCCTGCCTGTCGTAAGAGGCGACTAAAAGGGGCTTCCGGGGCTGCAGACGGCTAGAGTGGGAGCTCGAACCGTTCAGTCAGGCAATCCCGGGGAGGACGGCGGTATGTGTAGTCGCATACCGTCGTAAAGACTAGACGGAGCGGTGGGCCCAGCCGCCCATCTGGGAGGAGCCCGATGGGGCAGCGCGCTCGGAGGATTCCGGTTGAAGTCGTTTCGAGATTCCGGAGTCCTCCTTTTCAGCGCCGAGGACCACCAGGGGGTTTTTAGTGCGGTAAAAATCCCACATAACCCTGCGTCGCTCCCACGGCGTCGGGTACCTTTGGAAGGTTTCCCCCAGAAATGTGTGTTATGTTATAGTTATCAGTCAAAGGGCAGACAAAAGTTATTTACTAATTAGTTAATTACTAATGTCTGTTACTACTTGCTTATTACTACTTGCCTATTCTCCCCTCCTCCACTTCTCAATATTTTTTAATAAATATTAGAGTAAGACATGCACGTTCATTTTATCTATTACTAGCTGACCCGACAAACGTTGTTTTGCCATATAAAAAATAAAATAAGGGTGAACAACCCTTAAGGGGTATGAAAAATAGATGTTGGCCGATTCTCATAGATACCGGATAAGCACAAAAACTTTCATCAAAATCGGTCAAGCCGTTTCGGAGGAGTATGGCAACAAAAACTGTGACACGAGAATTTTATATATTAGATTACGTATTCTCAGCCCAACCCACAGATAATATAAATGTATGTGACAAACAGACAAACTGATATTATAGGTCCTATTTCCCAAGGCTTCTAGTGGTACAATAATGGGTGCAATGAACTCAACCGCCATCCGTACTTCGTGAAGTCTGCGAGGAATTGCCACTGAAGCGTTGAAGGCAAGCAATAAATATCGAGGGTCAGCTATCTCGTTCAAACAGATTTATTCAACTCCCTGATAACTGAGAAGTAATATTTCAACAGCATTATTGCCAAAAGTGGCTGAAACAACTACGTCCTTTATGAGTACATTAACCTTTAAACTCTTTTTTATCTGATTGAAGAAGCCAATTAACATAAGGTTGTCTGCATGCTCGTTTGCATGATGCACCTGATATTAAGTGTTTACTGCAGCCCATAGACATGCATAAATAACTTCATATAGAACATATGTTCTATCTGAAGTCAATCACCGACGCGTACAAGAAAGTACATCATGTACTCTCGCCAACCCATTATAGTCCCACTGCTGGGCACAGGTCTTCTCTCAGAATGAAAGAATTTTAGGCCATAGTCCATCGCGCTGACCAAGTGGTCAGCGCGATGGACTATGGACTAAAGTGTGCCGGCAACCACGCCCTTCTATCGAAACGCAAGAAATGCTTTACGCTAGAAATAGGCGTGGCGGTGTTAGTACACTCTTTCAACCCCCACAGCAATTGATTTAGTCGGTTAATCATGGATGACTCTCTACATGCTCTAGTGTCATCTTTACTTCCTTGCTCGTCCAAACGTTTGATGGCAGGGCCGTCTTAGACTAGGCTGGAGCCCTTGGGTACACAAGAATTCGGGACACTTTTGGAATGCAAAGAAAGTAGATCGTGTACTTTCCAAAGGGGCCCCGACGACTTTCGTGCAACGAGAAAAGTGTAATGCGCCCGACCATAATAATTTGATATTAGATATGAGAAAAATTGTCGACACTTCGGGTATGCCCTTTGGATATGGGGGCCCTTTTTATTTTTTGTTGTCGAGGGGGAAACCTTGAAAAGGTACCCGACACCGTGGGAGCGACGCAGGGTTATGTGGGATTTTTACCGCATTAAACCCCCCCCCCCCCCCCCGGTGGCCGTTCTCGGCGCTAAAAAGGAGGACTCCGGGATCTCGAAACGACTTCAACCGGAATCCTCCAAGCGTGTTGCCCCATCGGGCTCCTCCCAGATGGGCGGCTGGGCCTATCGCTCCGTCTAGTCTTTACGACGGTATGCGACCACACGTACCGCCGTCCTTCCCGGGATCACCTGACTGAACGGTTCGAGCTCCCACTCTAGCCGCTCGCAACCCTAGGCACTGGCCCCGAGTGCCCTTATCGTAAAGACGGCATTGTCGATAGCATTGTTGCACCGTAAGATGTGACCGAAAAACTTAAGGATGCGAAGTTGCACTAAAGTCGATAGACGATGTTTAATATCAAGTTCCTGGAGTATAAAATAGTTAGTGCAAAACTCTGTCCACGAGACTCCAAGCATTTTGCTTTAGCAGTAAAACTTCATATACGCTTGAGCGCTATTTTAAACAGTCGTATATACAAATTTCATCAAAATATTTTCCTTCAATGTAAAGCATTGATAACTTATTTAATACGAGAATTATTTTAAAAAATAAATAAGCCTTGCACCCTCTTATGATGAATAGCAGTGAATATTTACCATCAGATGGTAGCATACGCACTGGCTACTTCTATAAAATGAACGACAAAAAAACTAATTCAGCAAAATAACAACTGATTCAAAACTTTTTTTTTATCTAACTGAAGTAGCAAACGAGCATGCAGTCCACCTGATGGGTAAGTGGTCACTGCCGCACACGTACATCTGTAATTAACTTCATACAGAACATCTGAAGTCAATCACAGATCTATTCCCGCGGACTATGATGGCCGTATAAAATATAAAATTGGAGGACCCGAGGACATATAAAAGAGTGCCGGTAACCACACCCTTCCATGGAAACGCAGGATCTACTTCACGCTAGAAATAGGTGTGGCCGTGGTACTTTCCCGGTCGAACAACGCTGGTTCTACCTTCAAATTTCAACTAATCTAGCCTCACCTGGACATACTACCCCATGTACCGACGACCCGCGTGGCGCAGCGGTTACCGTACCGGTCTGACGCGCAATGGGTCCTGGGTTCGATTCCCGGCCAGACAGGTATCTGAATGATGAGTTTAGATTCTTGTTCTGGGTCTGGGTGTTTGTGTATTCGTCTTTGTGTGTGTCCATGGCACCCACGACACAGGAGAAAATCCTACTGTGGGGCTGTGAGTGTAGAAAGTGTATCCAGAACTCAATACAGCCAGGAAGCAACATTTTATCACACTATATCGTCCACTTCACTAATATATTTCGTTTGCAGCCCGTAAAAATGCCTCGCGTAACATAAAACCCGGAATTCTTTAGTCGGCAGTTTTACAATAAAGTATGAATTTTACAGACTTTATTCAACTCACATGCTGTAAAACTTTGTTTATCTTGCTGATATTGGGTTTCTTGATATTTTACCGTGAAAAGATTAAATTTAAGTAAAAACCGCGGACTTTGGAGCAATATGCAATTTACACGTAGTAGAACATAAATGGTTCGACCGGGGAAGTACCACCGCCACACCTATTTCTATCTGTAATTGACGTTAGATAGAACTTAATGTTCTATATGAAGTTGCTTACAGGATTCCATGGGCGGCAGTGACTTATCATCAGGTGGACTGCATGCTCGTTTGCTACTTCAATCTTAAAAAAAAGTTATTTCAAGGCATTCCAAAAAGTTTTAACACATCTAAAAATGAGTAACCGATTGATTGCATTTTGTTTTTTAAACGTCTACTTCTATTTACTCTTTTGAACCTTAACCTGATTACAAGTGTGAACTAAATGTCTAATAGCATTAACTGTCAGTCAACCCCGAGCGAAGGTGATAATGCGTGGTACGCGTAAATGAAGGTAAGTAAGCTGTACGTCAATTTGTTGATCATACAATAAAATATAACAATGTTATATAACAACTAGCTGTCCCGACAAACGTTGTTTTGCCATATAAAAAAATAAAAAAAAACAATTGAGGAGTGGACCACCCTTATTATTTAGGGGTGTGAAAAATAGATGTTAGCCGATTCTCAGACCTACCCAATATGCTTACCAAATTTCAGAGGAATCGGTCAAGCCGTTTCGGAGGAGTATGGAGACTAACATTGTGACACGAGAATTTTATATATAAGACTAGCTGTCCCGACAAACGTTGTTGGCTTCCCGCTGTCCATCCCTGTGACTTTAAAACTACGATACGGATTTTAATGCAGTTTTAAAAGATAGAGTGATTAAAGAGGAAGGTTTTTATGTATAAAACATGTTTAATATAGTAGAGAAACACTAATAATTTTAGATTTTTTACTTTTAGGCGGAACGAAGTTCTCTGGGTCAACTAGTGTTAAGACACTATAAGTAATATACTAGTATATTATAAGTAATATACTAGCTGTCCCGACAAACGTTGTTTTGCCATATAAAAAATAAAAAAAAATGTTAAGGGTGGACAACCCTTAAGAAGTATGAAAAATAGATGTTGGCCGATTCTCAGACCTACTGAATAAGCATGTAAAATTTGGTAAAAATCGGTCAAGCCGTTTCGGAGGAGTATGGCAACAAAAACTGTGACACGAGAATTTTATATATTAGATAGAGCAGTGAGAGCCTAATGGTGATAATACACTGGTTCTACCACCTACAAAATTCCATTTATTGGCGGTAACGGCCACTTACCGTCAGTTGGAATAGTCGTTTGCTACTTCAATGTTAAATAATATGCTTTCCTTCTTTCATATCAAAAAAAGAACAAAATATAATTTTACTAAACATTAAAAACCCGACATTTTCTCGTTAAAGCAAAATAAACTACAAACTTTTGCGCTATGTCTAGGTGATGTATATGCGTTATGTATAGCCTGGTGTCGATGTCACAGCTTGTGTATTGATGAGTGTCCTGAGCGTCAGCAATATGAGATGCGTTGGAGGAGTTCGTCGCAGGTATAAATGATTATCTCAATTTATTACGATGTAGGTATGGACTAGGCTGTCCACTATTTTCGTCCCTGTAGTTCCGGGATCAGAATAGGGCTACGGTATCCTCTGCCTGTCGTAAGAGGCGACTAAAAGGGGCTTCCGGGGTTGCGGGCGGCTAGAGTGGGAGCTTGAACCGTCCAGCCAGGCGATCCCGGGAAGGACGGCGGTATGTGTGGTCGCATATCGTCGTATAGACTAGACGGAGCGGTGGGCCCAGCCGCCCATCTGGGAGGAGCCCGATGGGGCAACACGCTTAGAGGATTCCGGTGGTGTTTGTTGGAGATCCCTGAGTCCTCTTTTTTAGCGCCGAGGATGGCCACCGGGGGGGTTTTAGTGCGGTAAAAATCCCACATAACCCTTCGTCGCTCCCACGGCGTCGGGTACCTTTTGAAGGTTTCCCCCTCGAAAAAAAAAAAAAAAAAAAAAGAAAGGGCTGTCGATTTCTATGTATAAATAAAAGTATCCACTCCTTAACCAACTGACTAACCACCGTGCAACCTAATCTACTGAAATTAGATCCGTGAAATCTAATCAGCAGGATTTTTTTCAACGCTACCTATACAAAAAAAATGTATTATACATCAAAACATAGGTAACAAAGTTGTATGGCACATAATGTATCGTACAACAGGCGGTTTTGTCACTAAACTAAAGCGAAATCTCATAGGGTCTCTATGAGATTTCGCTTAGAATGGTAGAAGAACCATGACGAGGAAAACAATCCTGGTACATTTTTCTGCAATTTTTATCTGATCTTGCTTGAAGCGTCTTATAACTTATATTTAGTTTACGAAAATATGACCATGTCTCTGAATATCGCGCTAAACTCAAGTGGCTCCCAATTCCCGTTCGCCGAAATGCTCATATTCTGTCTCTTCTTTACTGTATACTTACTATTTAATCCGACTTCCCCTCAATATCTCAAGCAACGTTTCCAATTTCTTCACCTATCCCATGACCGATCACTCCGCTCCACTGAAAACCTTTCCCTCTGCACTCCTTCCCACTCAACTTCCTTTTACAAAAAATCCTTTACTGTTCTAGCAATCCACCTTTAGAACTCCCATCGTTATCTATGCGAAAAGCACAGTCTTTATACTCTTTTAAAAATCTCGTAAAATCTTACTACCTTGAACTCTAACTCACTTTTGCTCTTCTTTATTAATTACGCTTTTATAGTATCCTGTTCCTTCATCGTATGCTGTCACTTTCCTATCAATTCATTGCTATCATCGCTATCATTGACCGTTTATTTATTCTCTAGCTCTGTTAATCATCTACCTAAACTTTGCTTATTGCACCTCATTTTTTATATTTATAACTTACTATAACTCCATACCATTAGGTCGTCTGGAAGAAATCGCTGTTTAGCGATAAGACCGCCTTTTGTATTATTATTTAATTTTTGTGTTCTATGTTATCTTTACTTTTTGGTACAATATAGAGTATTATTATTATTAATTCTGTATACGTCATGGTTATAATACTTATTCGTATTAATGGTAATATTGTTTATATTAAAATATACATTAATTATAGGTTTTATCTTTGTAGTGATCCATTTACTATGTTTTATTAGATACTCGTTTTTTTTCATTGTTCTTTTCTGCCCATTTTTTGTATGCCGACATGTATTAAGTAAAAGCATGTGATTCATAAAACACATCCGCTTCTGACGCAGTCGGGTAAAAAGAGACATAACTCAAAATTTTATTTCCAGCCCATCACTAATCCATTGTGGACATGCAACTACGTAATGGTGCAGCAGTGATGTATCGTTATTGTCTGTGGCTTGTAGCTATCGGTACCGAATACCTTTAATACAAATATCATCACATCAATCGTTTTTACATTCTGTCTTTTAAGGTTTTTTTGGATTTTGTGTCAAAACAGTAATATAAAGGTGTTATGTTGAAATTATATATGTAGTGGGCTATTTATTACCTTTTGTTTGATATTCATGTTGTTATGATAATCAAAAATAATCGTCCCTCTGTAGCCTTATTGTGACCGTAAGCGCCATATTTAAGGATATAACCTATAACGCTCACACTTGAGTCTTTTAATTGATATGTCTATGTCATTTAGGCTGTAGCGCGTATTAAAGAAATGTACATACATACTTACATATATATCTACATACATAAGCCCGAAAAACATATGCCTCCTAACGCAGTCGGGTTACATAACTCAAAATTTCATTTCCAGCCCATCACTAACCCATTGTGGACAAGCAACTACGTAATGGTGCAGCAGTGATGTATCGTTATTGTGTGGCTTGTAGCTGTCGAACGACAGGTACCAAATGAGATTGTTTAATACGAGTTTATATACCCTCTTATCACAATAAAAAAACGTCCCTTCTTATGCTTCTTATGACCGCAGGTACCATATTTAAAAGTAATATTATTATATCCTATGTCACTCACTATGTCATGTATGTAGAGCAGTGATAGCCTAATGGTTGAAAATTGCTCTCTCAATCGGGAGGTCCGAGGTTCAAACCCAGGCACACGCACCACTGATTTATGTGCGTATAAGAATTAATTATCGCTGCTTTTCGGCGAAGGGAATTATCGTGAGGAAACCTACACAACCGAGAGTTCTTTAAAAAAAATCTCGGAGGTGTGTGAAGTCCACCAATTCGCACTCGGCCAGCACGGTGGACTATGACCTAAAAAATATCTTATTCTGAGAGAAGACCCGTGGGACAATAATGGGTTGACGACGATGTCACTCACACCAGAATTGTTTCAAAGGATTTGTCATGTGTAAAAATTCATTAAACCATTTCAGCTGAAGCGCTCGACAAAGAAATTGGCATATACACACACATAGCCATACAACATTCATACATAGGTATGCTCGAAAAACATCACTCTCCTAACGTCTAGTAAAAAGAGACATATCTCAAAATTTCGTTTCCTGCCCATCGGTAACCCATTGTGGACAAGCAACTACGTAATGTTGCAGTAGTAATGTATCGTTATTATATGTGGCTTGTAGTTATCGATACCGAATACCTTTAGTACAAGTTTCGTCAAATCAATCGTTTTGGCATTCTGTCTTTTAAGGCTTTTTTGGATTTGTGTCAAAATATTAATATAAAGCTGTTATGTGCAAAATATTAATATAAAGTGGGGCTATTTATTAGCTTTCGTTTGATATTCATATTGTTATGATAATCAAAAATAATCGTCCCACCGTAACCTATTTATGACCGTAGGCGCCATATTTAATGATATAACCTATATCGCTCACACTTGAGTCTTTTAATTGATATGTCATATGTCATTTAGGCTGTAGCGCGTATTAAAGAAATGTACATACATTCGTACATACTTACATATATATCTACATACATAAGCCCGAAAAACATATGCCCCTTAACGCAGTCGGGTAAAAAGAGACATAACTCAAAATTTCATTTCCAGCCCATCAGTAACCCATTGTGGACAAGCAACTACGTAGTGATGTACCGTTATTGTGTGGCTTGTACCTATCGCTTAACAGGTACAAAAACCTTAGTACGAGTTTCTACAAAACAATCACGTATATCGCACCTCCGGTGCAAGACTGTCACTTTTGCAAAAAATGCAAAAATGAGTTAAATATGCAGTAATTGTCCTACAGCACCCCTTTACTTGGTGCGATAACGTTACTTCTGTAGTACGCATAGTTTCCGTATGAAATCGTGAGTGTCGTTGTCGTTTTGGAGCGAAACACGGCGACGGTTGGAGCAACATCGTTTTATTGGTCAGTTGTGCGTGGTCCCCCGCCAGTGCAAATGATTCTTGGAGCTATACTGTTACTAAGGTAATTGTGACATAATATTTTTTTTTTGATTCTGGAGCAGTAATGACCTAAGATACAGTTGTAACATTATTTTCCAAATATTTAAATATCTTTGAAAATTTGGTTTTGTACTACAGTCACTTTTGTGGATAAGTGACTTTGTTTCTCTAGTCCTTGCGTTTTTAAATAAATGTGCCACGCAATTCACACCTTAGTACTATGAGACCCATTATGCCAAATAGGCCGTATTGCTTATAATAGTGTCGGATATTTATTTACTGAAGCTAGAACTAGTTTTGCGCTAATTGTGGTGATTGTAGAAACAAACTTATTTATTTTAATTCATTTTACCTATTTTCAGTTGTTAGTAATACTGTTATTGACGATGAAAATTTATTACAAAAACAGGTTTCTGAATGTCCAACTGGTGACTTCTCTGGTACAGATTCTGGTGATGTTTTCAAGCCCCCATCAACTACGTCTTTATCCTCAAATAGTTCCTAACAATAATATACATATTTGTAGGTAAAACTATCTATAATGAACAAACCGATTATCCAATGTCGTATCCTCATCCTATAATTGCTTTTGGATCTCTCTCCAACTAACAACTTGATTCTGGATAGTGATGAGAAATTAAGTTTTTTAAGTCTCATAAAAATACGAATCAGTCTTAAAGGCAAAAGAGTTCGATTAAATATTTAGTCTTCTAACTCAGAACTTAAGACGTCAAAGACTAGTAGACGTCAAAGACAAGTAGTTACTCGGTAAATTTGAGTCTTTTCAATAGCAATAAAAAAAATATCTCTTTCATCACCAACAATCAACCTATTTCTAAATTTGAAGAATTTAAAGTATTTGCAATGTACCATTTCATTTAAAGTAAATTTAAGTAAATATTAACTTAAATTCTAACCGACTCTATGATAAAAATGGGGTACATAGTTAAAATTCCCGTTTTGTGCTAATGAGATTGTTGATGAAGAGTTTTTTTAAACTATTTACTTTTCATTTCTTGATCTTTTTTATTATTTTTGTACTACACTAATGTAGAAATGTTAAGAAGTACAAAGTTTGTTATGTTTATTTTGAAGAGTTTTGACTTATTTTTATTTCTTTCGACAATAACAATGCATATTTGTGATTTAAAATAAAACTTACTAACAATTTGTATTCGTTTTCTTTTTAACTTAATGTGACATAACTGCAGTTATCATTTTTCATTAGAGCCACAACGTCACTTCTGAGGGGGTTGGAAGGTTTAAATAATGACGTTGTTTATTTTTACAACATTATGTGATCATTATTTATGCAAAAGTGAAGTTAAAAGTTGACGTTGTAGTATAAGCTATTAATCCCATTTGTATCTTCTAAAGTCACTGTTTTGTGAGGTGTCAAAGTTTTAAATGCTTCTCCTGAAAAACTACATTTTTGCACAAGTGACAGTGTTGCACCGGGGGTGCGATATGTTCTATCTTTTGCCAGTTTTTTGGATTTTGTGTCAAAATGGTAACAAAGATGTTAAGTTAAATGTATATATGTAGTAGTCAATTTACTACCTTTTAGATAAGATCGAAGTAGCAAACGAGCATGCAGTCCACCTGATAAGCGGTACAAAACAAAAGTTCCATGAGAAGTCAATTACAAATGTGTTCCTACTTCCGAGGATTAAGGTGGTCGCCTCTTATAAAAGTGTGCCGGCAACTACACCGTTCCATAAAGACGCAAGAACTGCTTCACGCTAAAAAATTGTGTGGTCGTAGTACCTCCTCGGTCGAATCATTTTTCTACAACCTTGTAAACTTGTTCTTACTTTCATTTGTCACCAATTTTGTTATGACAATGAAAAGAATTGTCCCATCCTTTACCCTGATCGCAGGCGTCATATTAAAAAATATTTAGTCGTTTCCAAAGATATGTGATTTATTATAATCCTTAAATCTAAACTCATACTAATAAAGATATATCCGCCCTAAAAACATTACTTTTCTTCTGAGGCTGTCGGGTAAATATATGTAGGATGTTTGATTTAGATATCTTGTTAAAAGAAATAAATAATAGTTTAAAAAAACTAAAAAACACGCTTTTTAAAGAAAACCGAACTAAAAAATAGAAAATAAATTTAAATGAATTTAAATTAAGAAAATAGTGTTAAAAATTTCAATGAATATAAATTAATAATAGTGTGAATAACAAAAAATTTTTTATTTTAAAAAAAATAGTGTATTGTCATCGGTCCTCAATAAATCTACAAATTTTGAACGAAATCTGGCCGTTTAAAGTGGGTCAAAATCGCGCCCAAAGAAGTCGGTTACAAACATGCAAACAAACATACAGGTGAAGCTAATAAAAAGCAAAGCTAATAAAAATAATTGTCTATGATAATTAGTTACAGTAGGTAGGAAGAGAGGAAGGGGAATAGGAAATTGATTAATGAAGACGGAAGACGTTGTGTTATAAGATTTAAAGATTGTAAAGAGAAAAAAAAAGAAATAAAAGGAAAATTTGTGCAGCCAAGTCGTGTATCATTTAAACCAACCTACATATATATATTTGAAGTGAAACTTCTTTATCGGGGTTGGAAAATTAGTGTAACATTTTTTCATTACGCGCCATCTTTTTCCGTTACGCGCCATCTTTTTGTTATCCCTACCACGCGTGATATTAGATAGATTATTATAGATTAGATTATTAGCTAAAGTTTAATAAAAGCCTTTTATTAAACTTTATCTAATTTAACTTTATTTAACCAATTTCTGTAAAATTGCATATAGTAATTTTTTTTTTTGAAAAATAACGTCATAAAGAAGTTTCACATCTTACGAGTGTACGCTAGTACACGCACACATTTTTTTTATAATATTCCAGTATCTTATTACTTCTTTTGCTATCTTTCTCTGCCACACACTCACCCTCTCTCCCTCTAAAATATTTCTATAACAAGTTTTATCACAAGTACAGCAACTTTTATTCCAGAGTACTAAAATAGGAATAAAATCGAACGAACTAGCAATGTTGAGTCAGCAAAGTCTCACATCTAAATGGAACGAGCGCTTCTATCTTGTTATACTTTATGTACTGCATACGTGAATACGTCCTTTGTAAATTACCCACTAAATTACCTACCACCACCACCTTTGTAAATAACACTTACCCACAGGTCTTTATTTTATTTGTGGTCGAGGAGGAAACCTTGAAAAGGTACCCAACACCGTGGTAGCGACGCAGGGTTATGTGGGATTTTTGCCGCAACAAAATCCCCCTGGTGGCCATCCTCGGCGCTACGAAGAGGATTTCGGGATCTCCAAAGGAACACAACCGAAGTCCTCCGAGCGGGTTCCGCACCGGGCTCCTCACAGATGGGCAGCTGAGCCCATCTCTTCGTCTGGTCTTTACGACGATTTGCGACCACACATGCCGCCGTCTTTCCCGGGATCGCCTGGCTGGACGGTTCAAGCTCCAACTCTAGCCGCCCGCAACCCCGGAAGCCCCTTTTAGTCGCCTCTTACGATAGGCAGGGTGTCGGCGACTCATCTAATTAGTTAGATTAAGTTCCCTTATGTATGATAAGAATAAGATAATTGTATTAGGAATAAGTCTTAAGAAGTAGGATAAAGAATTTAGTTAAGATAATTTGATATTTCGGAAGTGTTTATTACGATAGAATCACAACAGACTCAAGCTATGATTATAACACGATATGAAAGAGATGCAAGATGAAAATACGAGATAGAGAATAGGTTTACTAAAGTTGTATGGAAGTATTATGTAAATCATATGTTTGTTGTAATTTTTGATAGTTTTAGTTAAGATATATTGTTATAATTAGTGTAGATCGATAGGTTAAGCATTCCTCTACATTTTTATGTACAATTCATAGGGAGAAGATTTAGAACTTAGGATTTATTAAGGAAAATAAGTGTACGATAGGACAGAATTGCTATGTTTTTACGATGTTTTTTATGAATAACTTTTTTGTCTTTCTAGATATAAGAATAAGAATTGTATGGCTTTATAGATCTTTTTAAGACGAATCCATTGATGTATGACACATGTATGTAAGATTTTGGGGAATAATAAAGATTTAGCCGGACATGGGTCAGCCAAAGTGAAAATTAGATCGAAATGTTAGGCAATATGGGCTTAGAGCCATGCGGCTCTCTTTAAGGTAATGCCGAAGGGCAGCGGACCAGGCGGGTTTTTAGCTGCGAACATGTCCGCGCGTTCTGAATCAACCCCGGAAATTTCAACCCCCTGTATTGGAGTGAAAAGTGACGAAAAAGTGATTGGCTGGATTGCGGTGCCTTATGGATGCAGTGCCCTTTATTTGGATCACAGTGACCTAAGGATTGCAGTGCCAAAGGAATTTGCAGTGTAAACTGGATTGCAGTGCCGTCGAGTTTAGCTGGAACGGAGTGGAGGCCTACGCAGGAACCAACCGTCCAGTGGAGCGAGACAGGTAAGCCCAGTGTACCTCTCTTTCACACTTTTTCCATCCTACCCTCCGCAAAGTTCATTTCGGGGAGTGAGCAGGACGGCACCATCGTGTGCCTTCGATCACTTGTCCCTTTCTTGGAGAAAGGGTGTAGTGCCGGAGAGACCGCGCGCAACTGATTACCGTCGTCCGTCGCTGGCGCCACTCGCTGGGCTTTGCACCAGCGCAATCAACCCGGTGGGGGATGGCCGCGCGGCGACAGAAGAAACAGGAGGAGGAGGAGATGCGCCGGTCCTCCGGCGCTCCCCATCCAAGTACGAGCAGGGATGAGGGTAGGCGCGTGATGGTGCGCGACTTGTTCGCGCCCCGGAACATACTACCACCCCCTGCGGAGGAGCCCCTGCACTCAATGTTTGTGCAAGGGGGCAGAAAGAGGGGTGCACGAAGAGGCTACCCGCGTGAGGTGTTCCCGCCCACCACCGGAGGCCCACCCGTGCACCAGGTAAACCCGACGGCAGAGGAGGAGATGGCCGAGGAAACAGGAGCCCTTCAAGGCGGCGACATGCCCGGTCTGGAGGCCGACGAGATAGGACCGCTGCCGACTCAACGTGATGAAGCGTCTGCACCATCAACAACACCTCGGAGGGTGAGTAAAATCCCACGAAGGGTCTCGCCCTCCGACGCACTAATAGAAAGACCCGCGAAGGTGCAGACGCTGGAAGCCGCGAGACCGCCAGCAAGAGGGGAGTCCTCATCAGAATATGAGGACAGCGTGGAGGAGCAGGTGCCAGGGGCAGAAACTGTTGCTGCTGTGTCGCCAAGGCCGGTAAGGCATAGGACACCCCCGCGATCCCCCTCCCCATCCCCCCAGCCCCCGAGGGCACCCTCCGTCGAGGCCGGCCTCGACTCGACGTCGTATGTGGGTCTAGCATCGACCGAGTCACCGTCCGGCCGGACGGAGGCAACCGCGACCCGTACCATTCCCGCCCAGCACCCCACCCCTCCCTCCCCGGACGCTCGCAGTAACGATTGTATCGCTATAGACGAAGTTAGGGACAGGGAAGGTAGAGTTACGGTCTCACCAGGTAACGTGAGGCAGGGACTCTCATATGCTGCGGCATTGTCAACTCAAGCACCCCAGAGTGCTTCACCCACCCCAACCCCGGCTGCTGTATCAGCGCCGAGCTCACACGCCGTTGGTGGGCCCTCCCAAGGGCCTCAAGGCGGCGACAGGCCAAAGGGCTACCCCCCCATTGTGGTGGAGCGCATGCCCAACTGGCCGCAGCACTTTGAAGTGCTGCACGCCCGATTGGGTCGTGCACCGAGCGCGCGACCGTATGGAAGGGGGATACGCTTCCTCCCCCAGACACCCGAAGAGTACAGGGTAGTTCAGGCGTACCTGACCGCCCTGTCGGACACAGAGCCGGACCTCTCTTGGTTCTGTTATACCCCACGGGAGGACCGTCCCACTAAGGTGGCTGTACGAGGACTCCCGGGGGATACGAACCCGGAGAGGGTGTGCGGGGCGCTCAGGGCGCGTGGATTCCCTGTACGCTTCGCCACCTACATCCCGCCTAAGAAGGGACGCCCGGGATGCACGTTCCATGTGCAGTTGGACCACATGGAGCAGGAGCAACTCGCTAGCCTATACCGGGTAAACGAGTTGCTGTATATGCCGGGAATAATTATTGAGGCATGGAGGGGCCGCGATGGCTTGGCGCAGTGCCACCGCTGCCAAGGCTTCGGCCATGCCTCATATAATTGTTTCCGGCGCTCCAAGTGCGTCCGGTGCGCAGGGCCGCATGCAGCCCGGGACTGCCCACTCCCGCGAGACGCTCCAGGACGCTGCGCTAACTGCCAGGGGGCGCACAAAGCCAATGATAGGCGGTGTGCGTTCCTCAGGCGGGTGGCGCGGCGCCGGAACGTCCCGCTTCACCCTCCCATTCCCGGCCCTCGCCAAGAGCGGGGCGCTGCACCCACCCGCCCAGTAACCACTTCTGGAGGTCGTGCGCCGCCCACCGCAAGGGGAAACCAGGTACGATTTGTGGAGGAGTACGCGACCACTGCCGGTGCCTCTCTCATGGCTCCGGCTCGGGACGCGGCGGATGCGCGCCGTGAAAAGCAGCGTAGACGACGTGTCCTGAAAAGGCAGCGAAGGAAGGCGGCTCGGCGGGTGCCCCTCGCCGAGTCGACCCCGCAACAGGAGGAGCAAACACCATCCGCTCCAGAGACGCATCCGGCAGTGGTCGTGACCCCCACCGCGGCGGAAGTGCCGGCGCGGACGCGGGCAACACCTGCGGCTGCGCCGGCGCGTCCGAAGCGCAAAATCGCCAAACACCCCACCCGTGCCCCTCCCACAGCTCAGCCTGTCGCCGAGGCGGGCACAAGCCGGGAACCGCAGAGGCGGTCGACAATCGAGGATCCTCAGGAGCCCCCGACCCCCCGTCCCCGCAGTTCCCTCACACCCATCCCCGTCGTGCGGCCCTTTCGGGCCCTCGGGCTGGACACGCCCGCTGAGGTGCTCGTCACCGCCGCTCAGGCAATCAGCGAGGTCGTTGCCCAGCACCCGGACCTTATTGCGGCCGTACGGCGAATCATTACCGACCTCCTCGGGATACAGTGCGGCGTCCCTTCGGGTGCTGTACTGGAACCCGGGAGGGGTTAAATCCCATCTGCATGCGCTGCGTGGTCTCGTACGGGAGCAAGACATTCATGTAGTGCTCCTGGGCGAGACTAAGCTGCGCGCAGACCTCGATTTTAGACTGCCTAACTATCATGTATATAGGCGCGATGAAGTATCGCCTGCGGGCATGGCCTATAGAGGCACCGCGGTCGCGGTACGGAGCGACCTTATACATGAGGAGTTGTCCCACCCGCCATTCGCGCATACTCGCTCCATCGGGGCAGTGGTGAGGGTGGCGGGAAGGGACCTGCGGATCTATGCGGCTTACCGCCCGCCAGGTCCCCTCTTTGACCCGCAGGACATCAGTACCATCATGGATGGTGATACCCCGACCTTAGTGGCTGGCGACCTCAACGCCAAACATTTGGCGTGGGGATCCAGAGTCGTCAACCCAGCGGGACGGAGGTTGTACGAAGACGCCGAGGCAAAGGGATATGAGGTACAGGGACCCGAGGCACCCACCCATATCCCCTCGGCCGAGTCACACCAACCAGATGTCCTAGACATAGTACTCCACAGGAATCTCCCGTGTCCAGTCCATGTGGAGGTGCTGTATGAACTGGACACACCGCACCTCCCCATTTTAGCCGTCCTTGGCCTCGGGGCGGCATGTGTCGAACCCCCCAGGCTCCGCAGCAAGACGGACTGGGATAAGTTCACAAATTTAGTACCTACAATTAAGTTCAGCGGCGCGCTCTCCTCCGTAGAGGGGGTCGAAGCCGCATCCGAGGTAGTACAAACCTCTATTAAATTAGCCTTGGCGGCTTCGACCACACAGCACCCTGTGGAGGCGCGCCGCTATAATACACCGATCCCAGTCCGTCTTAGCGACATGCTCGCTAAGAAACGCAGGCTGCGCGAGCTCTGGGCGCGAACACGGTGCCCCCGGGTCAAGCGCGAGTTAAACGCTTTGGCGGAGCGGTTGTCTGCTGAGATGGCGGAGTTGCGAGGGACCACCTGGGAGACGAGAGTCGACCAGGCTGGTGAGTCGCAAACGTCGCTCCATCATCTGAGCAGACAGCTGACCCGATCCAAGTTGCCAACCTCCCCCCTCCTAGATGGCGAGGGGAGGAGGGTAACTTCAGCGAAGGACCGCGCGGAGATCCTTGCCGAGTACATGGAAGAGCAATTCTCGCCTCATCCAGCAGCACCGTCTGTCTCCGACCACCACGAGCACGTGGAGCGCAGAGTAGGGGAGTTCCTTAGTGGCCCGACACCGGCACTCGAAGGGATAGAGTTTATCTCTCCCACGGAGGTAAGGAAGGCGGTCATGCGTCTACCCAGACGCAAGGCTCCAGGTCACGATGGAATCCCCAACGCGGCGCTAAGCATGCTCCCGAGGAGGGCCTTGGTCGCAGTGACTAGGCTCTTCAATGGGATCCTGCGCACAGGTCACTTCCCGACCATCTGGAAGTTAGGGAAGGTAATTGTACTCCCGAAACCGGGGAAAGACCGCCGTCTCCCGGGCAACTACCGCCCCATAACGTTGCTATCGACCACAGCAAAGCTGTTTGAGAAGCTGGCGTTGAAGCGAATGCAACCCTTCCTTAATATAAGGGAGGAGCAGTTCGGCTTCCGCGCCGGCCACTCAACGACGCTACAGCTGACGCGAGTACTCCATCATCTAGCATACGAGCTCAATTACGGGCGTCATACGGTCGGCGTCTTTCTCGATATAGAGAAGGCGTTCGATCGTGTGTGGCACGCGGGGCTCGTATTCAAGATGATGGAGCTGCACGCGCCGGTGACGCTGGTACGGTTGATAGCTTCGTTTTTAAGTGAGCGGCAGTTCTACATTTCGGTTGAGGGCATAGCCTCAGACCCTAGACCCATACGTGCAGGAGTCCCGCAGGGAAGCTGCCTCTCGCCGTGGCTCTACGCGCTCTACACTAACGACATTCCCACCCTTCACGGTCACCTGGAGGACTGGGAACGTGACGTTACGCTCGCGTTGTTCGCAGACGACAGTGCGTACTTCGCGTCAGCCCGTCGAGCTGACATTGCTGCCAGGAGGATGCAGCGGTTACTCGACCTGTTACCTGTGTGGCTGGATAAGTGGCGCATGGCTGTCAATGTCGGTAAGACAGTCGCAATACTTTTCAGCCGCAAGCGTATCATGCCCGCGCCGCTACGGATCCGTGACACGGATGTAGCTTGGCAGACAACAGTTAAGTACCTAGGATGTAGTATCGATCGCTCGCTGCACATGATCCCGCAGGTGGAGGAATCCCTCCGCCAGGCCAGAACGGCCCGAGCGATGCTCCGACCGGTACTACATTCTAGGCTACCATTAAGAACGAAGCTGATGGTCTACAAGACCTACATTCGTTCACGACTTACCTACGCGGCGCCGGCATGGTACGCGTTGGTATCAAGGTCGAACCGCCAGCGTCTCCAGGTGCAGCAGAACCTAGCCTTGCGAGTAATCGTAGGGGCTGGTCGCTACGTCAGGAACGACGTGTTGCGGCGCGACCTCAAGATCGAGACGGTCGAGGAGTTTGTGGTCCGCCTAGCTCGTTCAATGTATGAGCGAGCGGAGGCTGGACCACATATACACCTAAAGGGGTTCGCGCCTCTTCACGATCGACCACCTGGGGGGCGGCCGCTTCCGCGGGAGCTCCCTGGATTGGCGACCTCCGACCATCAGGAGGACGACCGTCGGCTCGTAAGCGACGCCCAAGTACACCGCACCACCCACTAAACAGTGGGGATGGTAAATATCCTTTACACTTGTATATAAAATTATAATGTTTTTATTAACATTTTAATATTATATATAAATGTTAAAGATCCGGGAGGTATTCGACTTCCTTGAGAATTGCCCGGGTAAAGAGGGTACCCCTCGAGGCCCGAAATTCCCTACCCACCGCCCTTATGTTGACATTGCCTTAGCATATGAGAGACCCGGAGGGTATGACGTCCCACGTAACGTAACGTAACTGCGAACATGGCCTCCAGAGAGAAGCAATACCAAGAAGAAAAAGAAGAAAGAAGACTCCGAAGAAGAAAGAAGACTCTGAAGACTCAAGACTGAAGATTGAAGACTGAAAACTCTGCAGGACGGAAGGACCTTCTGCAGCAGGAAGAAAGAAGATTCTCCGCGACAGAAGAGCGAAGGATATTAGGGCTAGGCAAGGGGGATTAGGGCTAGGCTTTGGCTGGTCCACTACGGCTTAAACAGATAACGTCATTCTTGTTTCTTTTAAAAACGTCTCCTCCCCCCGCACCTACCCCCCGCACCCTCTACATCGACGCGGCAAGAGAACGGCGCAACTCCCCGACGCGAAGTACACACACGAGCGGGCTTCCGGCGCCGGACGAGCGAAAGTCCGTCCGTATCTACATCACGCCCGCACCCCTCCGTCGCGGTAAGAGCCGTCGGTGAGGACTCGCTTTAGCCGACGGACGCGCCTGCGCACTCACGACAACGCACGTGGGGCGCACGGCACGCACGCCCCGCGACATCTGCTGGTCCTTCGAGCCGGATCTACGTGTATTTCGTCGAGACATCGGGTTACTGACGTCGTCATGCCTGTCACCAGGAGCCAGAGGGGTACCTCGCCGCCGAACCAGTCGACTGCGCCCCGTGCTGAAGAAGAGGCACAAGGGACAACTGACTCTTCGGGAACGTCGGGGACCTCGGGCACAACTACAGAGGGAACGTTAACTACGTACGAGTCAAGAGTCACTACAGAGACGGAAGTTGCTGCTCCTGCTGCTCCAGCTGCTGCAACGGCAGCACCTGCAGCAAAGAAGAAAACTCGCTCCGTCGTGTCTACGGGACGTCGGGAACGTGAAGCCAAGCTGGAATTGGCGCGCCGACAACTAGACGAAGCGAAAGCAGCAGCGGAACTCGCCCGGGCCCAATGGGAGTTGGCCCAGGTGGAAGATGAAGAGTCCGAAGTTGAAGAAGAGAATCCTGCATGGGACGCCAACGTGCAGACATGGGTGCAGTCGACGGTCGGTCGGATGTCCGAAGAGGTACGTCGGGGGGAGGTGCCCAAGGAGGGGCACCAGCAGGGCACGTCCAAGGGGCGCGCCATCCAACCTCCAATTGCCGCCGTCAAGCCAGAGGACCAAGAGGAACCTTCAACGAACGGGACCAAGGATTTAGCGGAGGCCATCATCAAGGCAATCAGCGCGGCGCCAAGGAGTGCGCCGAGCTACGTGCACGAGTTGCCGGACTTCGACGGGAGGAGCGAAGAGTGGATCGCCTTCAGGACGGTATATGAAGACACTGCGCCGATGTTTACGGATGCTCTCAACATGGCGCGGCTGCGGCGGTCCATCAAGGGTGCGGCACGGGAGGCGGTGAAGAATCTCCTGTATTCGGAGTGCCCACCAGAAGAGGTATTGGAAGCTCTTCGTCGAAGATTCGGAAGACCTGAAGCCCTGATCCTGATGGAGTTGGAGAAGGTGAAGAACCTGCCACGCATCACGGAAGGTGCGCGCGACGTCTGCGTGTTTGCCAGCCGGGTGAACAACACTGTCGCGACAATTCGGGGGCTTCGAAGACCGCAGTACCTACACTCGCCGGAGATGGTAAAGACCATCGTGGACAAGATGCCGGCGGTGCTGCGCTATCGGTGGTACGACTATGCCGCCGAGAAGGAAGATGAAGATCCAGACCTGGTGCTAATGATGAAGTTTCTCAACAGGGAAGCGGACCGGTGTGGACCCTACGCGACGCAGGAGACGGTGCATCAAAGGCAGCCTCCCCGGCGTCAATTCGCACACACCACGTCTGATCGGGTCGAAGAAGAGAGGAAGACCTCCTGTCCACACTGCCGGGACGAGTATCACCTCTACGAGTGTCGCAAGTTCCTACGGCTGCCGGTAAGGGAGAGGTGGGACGTCGCTGAGAAGTCACGGATGTGTTTCAGGTGTCTGCAAGGGCGGCACCAGAAGGAAACATGTCGGCGTCCTCCGTGCAAGGCATGCAACCGGTGGCACCACTTCGTGCTTCATGAAGAACGGGGGCCTAGCCCGAAGCCCGAAGAGATGAGGGAAATCGCGAACAACGTGATGCTCCCGGTGAATGCGGCAAGGACAGGAAGGGCGTATTTGAAGATGGTTCCAGTCGAGCTGTACGGGCCAAGGGGGGCTGCCAAGGTGCTAGCGTTGCTGGACGAGGGGTCAACTGTCACGCTTCTCGATGCAGCAGTTGCGAGACGACTCGGCCTCAAAGGACCTGTGGAAGCGCTCACCCTGGAAACCGTAGGAGGGAAGACCATCACCAAGGGAGACTCGATGAAGCTCAACATGAAGGTCAAGGGACAGCACCAGGATAAGAAGAGGACCATCTCTGGGGCACGCACGATCGACGATATTAACCTGACGCCTCAGAGATTGGATAAGAAGAAGATTGAGCAGTGTGCTCACCTCAAGTCGATGGCTGACCAGTTGTACTACGAAGAGGAATCACCCAAGCTGCTGATTGGGCAAGACAACTGGGAGCTCATCGTGTCCAGAGCCACGCGCAAGGGGAAGCGAAGTCAACCCGTAACATCATTGACCTATCTGGGGTGGGTGCTACACGGGTCCAACGGAGCATCGTCGAGACCCGTGAACTTCGAGACCAGCGCGCACTTGTCTTCTAGAGAAGAAGAATTCGGCAAGGACATCGCACGGAAGGGGAATCTTCTCTACAGCGGAAGCAACAAGGAAGATTGGCAGAAACCGCGCACCTTCAGGAAGAAGCCCACGGGAATGGAGAAAGAGGGATCGACTGTTGGGGCCCAGCCCGTCGATCAGCGTCCGGATCCAGACCCAGCCAAGTTCGTAAGATGGACGCAACTGGTGGGGGCAACAGCGAGGCTACTGCAAACGAAGAATCAAGAGAGAAGATATACTCCCCTCGAGCACGACAAGATTATGGAAGCCGAGAAGATTGTACTAAGAAGAAGTCAAGAAGAGAGCTTCCAAGAAGAAGTACTCTGCGTCAGAAAAGGGAAGCTGTTGAAGAAAGAAAGCCGGCTTAAGGAACTGGACGTCGTCATGGAAGATGGACTACTACGACTCCGGGGAAGAATCGACGCAGCAGTACATACGCGGCAAGAGAGACCTGTGGTGCTGGATAGCCAGCATCACATCACCGGGCTGCTCATCACATACTACCATGAGAAGTTGGGTCATGGTAATCAAGCAACGGTGATCAACGAGTTGAGGCGACGCTACTGGATCCTGGGACTACGGTCTGCGGTCAAGTCGACGGTTCATCGATGTCAATGGTGCAGGGAGCGCCGTGGCACGCAAGAGGTCCAGCAGCTGGGGAGGTTCCCGCTGGAAACCTCACGAGGGGGAGAACCGTTCAAGCTAAGAAGCCGTCACCAAACTCAACAAGGAAGACGTCATCACCGCGGCAAAGAAGATGGGCATCAGGTGGAAACTCATACCACCTGGGGCTCCCAGCAAGGAGGGCACGTGGGATCGCCTCGTCTGGTCCCTAACAAGGACCCTGTAGGCAATCCTCCAGAGAAGGCATCCCAAGGAAGAAGTCCTGCACGCACACCTACTGGAAGCAGAGCACCTGGTGAACTCAAGACCTCTCATCGAAGCCGACGAAGACATGGAAGAAGGGGCCCTCACTCCCAATCATTTCCTCATTGGGAGGTCCTGCGGCACAAGATTGGGAATACTCACCGACGAAGATCTCACCGACCAGCGGACATGGAAGACGGCGCAGCGACTAGCCGACCACTTCTGGAGCAGATGGGTGAAAGAGTACCTTCCTACTCTGATCCCGAGAAGAGTCGACGCAAGAGCTGCCAAGAGAGACCTGCAGTGTGGGGATACGGTCCTCATAGTGGACGCCACACTGCCGCGAGGAGTCTGGCCAAGGGGTGAGGTGGTCCGAACCTATACTGGACCCGACAGGCGCACCAGAGTACTGGAGGTGCGCACGGCAGGGGGCGTCCTGAAACGTCCCAGCTCCAAGGTGGTGCTACTGGTTCCGGCGCAACGCGACGAGGAGCAAGCAGTCGTCGAGCCGAGCAGCGGGTCGGCGGATAGCGAGCCAGACTGCGGGGAGGCGGTCATCGCATCGGGCCAGCAGCACGGAGTCGCCGGGTCAGGAGTTGGTGCTACGCACGAGGGGGAGGATGTCGGCGACTCATCTAATTAGTTAGATTAAGTTCCCTTATGTATGATAAGAATAAGATAATTGTATTAGGAATAAGTCTTAAGAAGTAGGATAAAGAATTTAGTTAAGATAATTTGATATTTCGGAAGTGTTTATTACGATAGAATCACAACAGACTCAAGCTATGATTATAACACGATATGAAAGAGATGCAAGATGAAAATACGAGATAGAGAATAGGTTTACTAAAGTTGTATGGAAGTATTATGTAAATCATATGTTTGTTGTAATTTTTGATAGTTTTAGTTAAGATATATTGTTATAATTAGTGTAGATCGATAGGTTAAGCATTCCTCTACATTTTTATGTACAATTCATAGGGAGAAGATTTAGAACTTAGGATTTATTAAGGAAAATAAGTGTACGATAGGACAGAATTGCTATGTTTTTACGATGTTTTTTATGAATAACTTTTTTGTCTTTCTAGATATAAGAATAAGAATTGTATGGCTTTATAGATCTTTTTAAGACGAATCCATTGATGTATGACACATGTATGTAAGATTTTGGGGAATAATAAAGATTTAGCCGGACATGGGTCAGCCAAAGTGAAAATTAGATCGAAATGTTAGGCAATATGGGCTTAGAGCCATGCGGCTCTCTTTAAGGTAATGCCGAAGGGCAGCGGACCAGGCGGGTTTTTAGCTGCGAACATGGCCTCCAGAGAGAAGCAATACCAAGAAGAAAAAGAAGAAAGAAGACTCCGAAGAAGAAAGAAGACTCTGAAGACTCAAGACTGAAGATTGAAGACTGAAAACTCTGCAGGACGGAAGGACCTTCTGCAGCAGGAAGAAAGAAGATTCTCCGCGACAGAAGAGCGAAGGATATTAGGGCTAGGCAAGGGGGATTAGGGCTAGGCTTTGGCTGGTCCACTACGGCTTAAACAGATAACGTCATTCTTGTTTCTTTTAAAAACGTCTCCTCCCCCGGCACCTACCCCCCGCACCCTCTACATCGACGCGGCAAGAGAACGGCGCAACTCCCCGACGCGAAGTACACACACGAGCGGGCTTCCGGCGCCGGACGAGCGAAAGTCCGTCCGTATCTACATCACGCCCGCCCCCCTCCGTCGCGGTAAGAGCCGTCGGTGAGGACGCGCTTTAGCCGACGGACGCGCCTGCGCACTCACGACAACGCACGTGGGGCGCACGGCACGCACGCCCCGCGACACAGGGGATACCGTAGCCTTATTCTGATCCCGGAACTACAGGGACGATCCACAGGAAGTCTGGTGAGCTTTTATCTAAATCACTGATGCGTTGTTACTCCCGAGGATTAAGATGGTCACCTCAAATGAAAATAAGACATCACCCACGACCTTTCTGCCTCACGCTAGAAATAAGTTTGGCTGTTGTACCCTACTGGTCGAACTATCCTCTCTTTTATGTGAAGTGGCTTACAGATGCCCATGGGAGCAGAGATCACTTACCATCAGATGAACTTCATACTCATTTATAAGTATCAAACGTGAAGTATGAATCTTATGAGAGTGTGTGTGTCAGCACGACTGGAGTTTACCGGCATTTAAAATAGGTGGCGCCATACTCCCACACTAAAGATATAAATAATACCAATACCAATAGTTCATTTTGGAGAAATTATATTGAATAAGTACGTATTAAAATATTAATACTTTACGTATTCACAGAATATTTACATTACTTATCTTAACGATTTACTATTTTAAATACCATTGAGATTTCGGTAAAACGTAATCACGAAACTTATGGATACCATCCACGCGTATTAATAAAATAGTTCTTAAGTTTAAACTAGATGGCGTTATACTTAATAAAAAAACGTAACGAGGTCATCCATCAGTAGATTTTACTCCTCATATTTTTCTCATACCGGGCCCTTGTATATGCAAATCGATTCTTAAGGAGTAAACTCTAAAAGATATTTTCTTACAATAATGAGAAGCTAGACTCTACTCTACAACGCACGTAAAAATCTTTTAAACCAGCGGTTTTAGAAAGGGGATGAAAGAAACTAATATTCTTACTATTTTAATATAAACTATTCAGATAAAACAAATATTATTCTTTCAACATATCTTAACCAGGACATCGAATACAAATTTAATATTAAATAATATTAAGCTCCCTAGCTACCTCCGATCATGTTTATTAATTAGTGTGTCGAAACTAAAGCCTACATACTACATAAACTCATTAAACACTGCTCGGGACCTGCTAACTTAGAAAGTCAAGTATACTTAGCTTACTTAGCAAGTTGTGAACTCCATCGCAAATTAATTGACTTAAAATTGCTTGGGTTCTACTATATAATTTAGCGCGAATAAGGTTGATAACGAAACACTTAGAAATGTAAATGACTTCTACGAATTATCTTGCTTTTAATTATAATGATAACAGGGAACAGTGATAACAAATCAGTGATAACCTGAATAAACCCTAGGCTCGAATATCAAGCTATCTGTCTAAATTGATGTGCTTATTAGAAGGTAATATCTACGTATACCAGTATTTTATTTTACAATGATGTACATTTTAGAAATTAATTATCTTTACTATAGTATGCGTACTTCTCTCTTCCCGGGATCGATTGCTCAGTTCGGCCGGCGGAGTAAAGAATAAGCCGACGCCCACGATATTTAATAAATAACCTAACCGAAATACGAATTAATATAAAGTCTCAGACATATTAACCAACAGTTTATCTATGAACAGATAAAATAAATAAAGTTAATACTTATTGCATATTTTTTTTTAACAAAAAATATCCACCGACTTCCATGGCACAAAAAAGAAACAAATAATTTAAATATATATTTGGTTTAGAACATACTCAGTACTTAGTACATATCCCGATTCGGCCCTAAACATATTTCGCTGGACGACGGTGACGAAACTATGTCATTTATGAGAAAATAAAAAAAAAACATCCAAATCGGTTCATCCGGTCCGGAGTAATCAGGTAACAAATATAAAATAAAAAAAAATACAGACGAATTGAGAACCTTCTTTTTGGAAGTCAGTTAATTAGATAGCCCATTAAAACTAGACCACTTAATCAGGGTATTAAATATTTAATACCCGGGAGGTTATTTTTTGAAATATTACGTGTACCCACATTTGACTAGCATAATTGGCATAAAGGACAAATTTGATTCATTTTACGGTAAAAGACCAATTTAGCTATGGAACAGATAATAAGTGATAATGGCCTCCCATAAAGAGCATAATGAAGTAACATCAGTCAGCGCCACTCGATAAACACATTGAAACGGGCATCGTATTTACAGAAAGGTGGTCGGATAATAGGACAGATCTCGTTATATAGCCCCGTGTGTACACAAAGAGCTTGCTCTGTGAACAACCGGTTAGAACTGGTTTGGTACAAGTGGGAAACAATCGTGGGTCGGACAATTGAGGAGAATTGTGTAAACAACTGACAAACATTTGTTTATTAAGCATGTGAAAAATTTTAAACCAATGAATTTTTGGAGGAACTTATGTGTTATAACAGATTCTTGTACGAATAGATTCGCTGTTGTTGTCCAAGACTCCTGTAATTAGAAGTGATCCATAAATGATAACTATAATTGAATCGGTAATTTCAAAACCTCTTCAGTAACATTTTTTTCCAATATGCTTTTATTCCTGAATTCCTTAAACGTAAATGCGTATTCTGGGGGAAAACCACGTAAGTCGATACATTCCGTCCTTTTTAAAAATACCGAGCGAAAGACGTTCATTGCATAAACAACATAAGTCGTTAAATAGACGATTTAAATCAAGTTCAAGATATCATTCTAGAAGAGAATATGCCATTTTATGACAACATTTCCAGCTAGCAATCTGCAAATGTTGAAGATAATCTAAATGACAATGATGGAGAATATGGTTCATTCCCCGTGTTACTACCAATCTTACTACCAGTAGTAAGACGGGGAATTTAATTACCGTTGTTACTACTGCTGCTGCGAGTAGTAGCACGGGGAATAAAAAAATACCGTTCTTACTACTATCTTAAATCTCAAACGAAAAATCCATTTGGGCTCTGGGCTGTAGAGTAAACCCAAGAAATGGACATTTATACACAGTCATATGCTCGCAAAAAAATACCCTCCTTACGACGCAGTCAGGTAATGAAGTTAAGATTAAACTTTTTTTTATGCGACTGAAGTAACGAACAAGCTTAGAATCCACTTAATGGTAAGCGGTAACTGTTGCCCCTGGACATCTCCAAGTAACTTGGAGATTTCAAGAACATTGGTTCCATCTGAAGTCAATCACTGATGCGTTGCTACTCTCGAACACTAAAATGTTTTTTTCTCTTTGGATAACATCAATTTTATAAAATGTATTTTCTGAATTTATACGAACTAGACGTACTGCAACACTTAACTATGTGTTTTCTTATAGATTACAACCAAACAAGACATCACCATACAACTTCTATTAGAACAGGGATTCGATCTGAAGTAAAAATAAGTGTGGCGATGGTATGGATGTACTTCCGTTTAGAACTTACCTAAGATCGAATCAAAATTGGTCCACACATTTATTTTGATGCGGTGATCAAGAAAATCATACACGACATTGACGATTTTCTCACTTTTTTAACTTTAATGCAATAAATATATATTTAAGAGAAATGTATTATAAAAGAAGTAATAGGCCATGAGAAAATTTACATTATTTGCCCTGTACATTTTTACATAGGACTAGTGGCTCCAGAAAAAATACAGATGAATTGAGCACCTCTTTTTGGAAGTCGGTTAAAAAGTGCGAAATTAATCCGAAAGTGGTATTTTTCGCCAAATCTCCATTAGATACGATACAGTAATATCTACTTTCCGCAGATACGTTGGAGTTTGATCTTAGAAGTGCATTTTTTATGTTTTATAACGTTTATTCATAAATTATGATGAAAAATTTTACTTTAAATTCCTTTACCCCGACGATTTTGGTAGAACTATAGCGTTGGATATGGGTTGAATTAGATTTGGTTGTAACATAAAAGAACACACAAACTAGCGTTCTGCGAGCGGTTACGTATAGTTCATATAAATTCAAAAAATACAATTTATAAAAAAAGTGTTGTGATTGACTTCAGATGGAACCAATGTTCTTGACATCTCCAAATTACTTGGAGGGTATTTTTTGCGAGCATATGACTGTGTATAAATGTCCATTTCTGGGGTTTACTCTACAGCCCAGAGCCCAAATGGATTTTTCGTTTGAGATTTAAGATAGTAGTAAGAACGGTAATTTTTTATTCCCCGTGCTACTACTCGCAGCAGCAGTAGTAACAACGGTAATAAAATTCCCCGTCTTACTACTGGTAGTAAGATTGGTAGTAACACGGGGAATGAACCGAGAATATGACTATGTACCATAAAGATAATAAAACATGACAAATTAATACATGTAATATGTTAATAAGATAATTTTTACGTTTAATTTTCAATTATAAGCTATAATAAATATGATTATTATTAATATTAATTAAAAATATTAATATTTATTAATTTGGAAATGACCGAAATGTCAAGTCCCGTCAAATTTGTTTTGAAATAAATTATCTGTGCAAATCAGTTTCGCCGGTTTTGCAATTTTAATTAAATTTATCCATTAAGATTGTAAGCTCAAAGCAGTTTTGTCGAGAATCAAAGTGTGATACATTAACAGAACCGATATAATTGTTTGTAGCTTGTTTCACGCGTGTAACTGTGTGAAAATGTGATGTTTCAAAAATTTGATGCTTTGTTTGCTATTTGGGGCGGGTCTGAAAAAATTGGTCAGGTAAATGGACTACAGGTATATATTTTTTTGCTCCTTTTGTACTTACTTTAGTATATGTGTCTGGGAACGCTGTGTCTCCCTAAGTTTAGTGTAATTAATTTGTTTTATGTCTCTGTATGTACCAACCTATGATCAATATTTTATTTTGTGTTGTGTCTTAAGCTGGGAAATAAATGTTTTTATCTATCTATCTATTATTACGATTGTTATGGTGAAATAATATACCACTAACCCCATTTCTTGCTTAAACAACATAAGTTAAGAACTGTTTTTCAGGTTTTTTCTGTTAATAAGTTATTTTATTAATAAGTTATTCGTTATTTTATTGAAGTGAAACTTCTTTATCGGGGTTGGAAAAGTGAAACTTCTTCATCGGGGTTGGAAAAAAATTTAGTGTAACATTTTTTCGTTACGCGCCATCTTTTTCTGTTACGCGCCATCTTTTTCTTATACCTACCACGCGTGATATTAGATAGATTATTATAGATTAGATTATTAGATAAAGTTTAATAAAAGCCTTTTCTTAAACTTTATCTAATTTAACTTTATTTAACCAATTTCTGTAAAGTTGCATATAGTAAATTATTTTTTGAAAAATAACGTCATAAAGAAGTTTCACTTCTTACGAGTGTACGCTAGTACACGCACACATTTTTTTTTACCGCTCAAATACTTAAACATAAAAAAGTCCTTTAAAACTTATTTGGTTAAGTATGAAACAAATGTATGTTGAGTATGTTGTTGAGTATGATATGTATGTTGAATGTTTATTGATTTCTGAAAAATTCTAATTGAGTGACTTAAAAGGTTTTTTGAAATTACTGATTAAATTCATTTACCGTTAATTCAATAAGCAATGGAAGAGATGGTAAGTGATAATTGTCTACCCATAAAGAGCATAATGAAGCAACATCGGTCAGCGCCACTCGATAAACACAGTCAAACGGGCATCGTATTTACAGAAAAATGGTCGGGTAATAGGACAAATCTCGTTATATAGCCCCGTGTGTACACAAAGAGCTTGCTCTGTGAACAACCGGTTTGGTGCAAGAACAATCGACGATCGGACTATTGAGGAGTATTGGATAAAGAAGTTACAAATAATCGATTATTACGGTTTTTGTATGGGAGCCTCCCTTAAATATTTATTTAATACTGTTTTTATTGTTATAACTGAGGTTTAGTTTAATATTAGTTATTATAGTGAAAAAGAAGTAAGTCATCTGTGAAAATTCACATTGTCTAGCTGTCACGGTTCCTGAGTTATAGCCTGGTGATAGATAGAGAGACAGACAGATGGACAGCGGAGTTCGTTTTTACTCCTTGGTTACGGAACCCTAATTATCTCTTACAGACTAGTAAAGTATCCTAAATCATTTTTTCTTAAAGTGTACAATAACCTACCCCTGGACGCTAGAGAACTACCGGGGAAGAGCCCAGGGAAAAAATAGTAGACATAACATTTCACGAGGCGAATGTTTGTGTTTTTCTAAATAGACCTAATGTGGAAAACGTCGGAGACATTATTTTTAGTGGCCAAATTTGTTTTTAAAATAAAAAGACGTTACATTAAAAATGGGTGACAGATGAAAGAACTTGGAACAAACCTGCTAATTTTTAAACTTATTATTAGTAATTAATTTACAAATAATTGTCACTAAACAGTTAAAATAAAGGGTAGGTTACCTTATTAAATCAACATTGGGTATTTTGCACAAAGGTGGTCGTATAACAGGCCAGATCTCGTTATGTAGCCCCGTGTGTAGACAAAGACCCGCTTGTTCTGGGAACCGGGTTGAACTGGTTTGAACCGGTTTGGTACAAGTTAGAAACAATTGACGGTTTATTATGGAAATGTTATGACTGAAAACAAGTGGTTAAAGATATTTCGAGTTAAAGGAGTATCGTTCGGCTGTGGGTGGAATTATCATCGACAGACCTTGGTTCTAGGCAATTGCTTTACATATTCAATGCACATTCCAAGTTTCATAAAAATCAAACCTGCAGAAAGCGAGTTATCTTAAATTATCTAAAAAGAAGAAGACATGAGGAGGGGTGGTGGTGGTTTCCACCCCATAATTGAATAGTGAAGCATCACAGCATACCCATGTCCAAGAGAAAAAGTTGCATCATGAAATTTCCTATCAAATGAAAGAAAAAAAAAATATCGGTTCAGAAACACTCAAATTATTCAAGACGTTATGAAACTGTCATTTTCCAATTTTCCGGGAAAACCGCTGAAAATTTTGCAATTTCCTCAATATTGCCTTTGAAACTAGCTGCATACATTATCGTATAAATCGTGTCGGTAGGTCGGCGGCGTCTGGCCAAACGAGCGTGGAGTCCACCTGATGGGAAGTGGTCACCCTTCCATCGAAACGCAAGGAATGTCACGTTAGGAATAGGTGTGGCGGTGGTATCTCCCCGGTCGAACTAGACTGGTTCTACCTTTAAATTATCGAGCTCTTTTTTATACTTCATTTTTAAAAAATAATCTAGTGATAAACCTTACATTTGTCTCTTGCCGCTTGTCACTTGTGCCTTGTTTCCAGTGCAAATCCACAGAGCGCTGGCCATCACAGCTGTCCACAGCTCACTTGCAAGTGATGTTGGTTTGCGTATATAACCAGCCGATAGAAGAACCATTGTAGGTATTAGTTTATAGTATGTATACATATTTAAATTACCCTGAAAAAATAAATCTGGAAGAGAAGTATGGAAGTGTTGAAAAAGATGCAAGGTATCACTACATAGTATAAAACAAAGTCGCTTCTCGCTGTCTGTCACTATGTGTGCTTAGATCTTTAAAATAACGCTACGAATTTTAATGCAGTTTTTTTCATAGACAGAGTGATTCAAGAGGAAGGTTTTTATGTATAATACACGTATATATGATATAGTAGAGAAACGCAGATAATTTCAGAATTTGGCTTTTAGGCGGAAGAAGTTCGCCGGGTCAACTAGTAACTTATATAGTTTGACTAGGGAAGTCAAAGTATATAAGTTATACCACCACCAGACCTGACGTAAAGTGTTCTTGCGTTTCGGTAGAAATGTGCGATTGCTGGCTCACTATTATATGAAGCGACCATCTGACGCACAATGGGTCCTGAGTTCGATTCCCGGCCAGACAGGTTTCTGAATTATGAGTTTAGATTCATGTTCTGGGTCTGGTTGTTTGTGTATTCGTCTTGAGTGTGTCCATGGTACCCATGACACAGGAAATGCCTCCAGCATTGAACCACGTAGAGAGTATAGTTACTTCAAATAGATTGGGTTCATAAAATTCTAGATTTTTTCCAAAAGAGATAAGAAATCTTCTGAATTGCATTCTACTTCGCCTTTTCATCTTATTAAGAACCACTTTGTATTCAGTGGCTATTTATTTAAATGAAAATCAAACGAAGAATTTTTAAAAATCACAGAATACACACTGTAGTTATTACCATCTTGCCCAATTATTGGAATCCGTTTCGGCGCATTCCTTTAACATACATCTACAAAAATTAAATAGTTTCTACCTATTTCTTTCTAAAATTACACTAATATTATTTATAATATTAGTATAATTTTAGAAATTTTGTGAGTTTGTATGTTTGTTACTTCTTCACGTGTAAAGGACTTTAGCGATTTTCATAAAATGGTAGGGAGTTAGCTGATACTCTGGATTAACATATAGGCTACTTTTTACTGTAGGATCTTATTCCCACGGGTCAATCGATTTTTATTGACGCGGGGGAAGCTGCGGAATTCAACTAATAAACAGTAAGGTCCGACGGGGCGGTACCACTGTCACACCTATTTCTAATGTAAAGGTGATCATGTGCGTTGGAAGGTCGTGGTTGCTGGGTAACTTTAATAAGAAGCGACCATCTCAGTACTGAAGAGTGGCAACGCGTCTGTAATTATTTACGTAGAACCTCTATTCTATATGGATTTGGTTACATTTTCCTATGGCCAGTAGTGATCACTTAAATTCAGAAGCCGACTGTTACTCCTTTTAATTCCTCTATATTCAGGTTGAAATCTAGCCAAAAATTCACGGAAAGATTCTTACAATCGTTTTTAATTTTCTCGTAGTTTGATTTTATATCAAAACGAATATTAGGCGTTATCTAAGTATTTTCTGTATTCTAAGAAAGCGTGATGCAAGCCAAGATTTGAACAAAGACTATTCATTGTGTGTATATGTAAATACAAAATGGAAAACTAAGAGATTTTTTGGTTTATTTTAGCGTTTGCAATGGAAGCGCTGGAATAAAAGAAATTTATAATTAATTGGTTAAAAAATGAGCAGTGATAGTGTATGGTTTCTTGCTACATGCACTATTAGAATGATAAATAAAATATTAGATTAGGGATTCTCTGATTATATTTTCCACGAACTAATTTAATGCACGCGACACACTTGATATCTAATTGCGAACTGATCAAAAATACATTAAATTGCTGACCTCAGCAAATGCACGGTTGTACCGTACAGATAGCTTAACGGTTGAAACTCTGCCTCATAATTAATGGTCCAAGGTTCGAAACCCAAGCAACCACCATTATTTTTTAACCGAATTCCAAAAAGGAGGAGGTTCTCAATTCGACTGTATTTTTTTCTTTCATATTTGTTGTTACCTGATTTCTCCGGACTGGGTGAACCAATTTGGATGTTTTTTTTTATTTGAAAGGTAGTGCGTATCATGGGGTCCCATTTTTTTTAGTTCACTTCTGGAAATGGCATCCATAAGAAAAGCGCTTAAGTCTTAAATTTGCATTAACAATGGCCGCCATAAAAGGACGAATAACTCAATATTCCGTCAACCGATTTTGATGATTATTTTTTTTGTCAGAAAAGATGTACTTCAGGGGTACTTCAGGGACTTCGGGACTGTGTACTAAGTACTGATTATGTTCTAAACCAAAATTAATTGACATTATTTTTTACTGTTTTGTGACATGGAAGTCTGTAGATATTTTTTGTTAAAAAGTTTTTATTCACGATATGGTTATTAAAATTAATTGACACGGCTTTACAGTGAAATAAAATAAATAGTAACAGTGAGAAAACCAGTGTAACTTTTCTGAGACTTCTTTATAACATAAGGTTAATCGCATTTAGCCCGCGAGATGGACTATGCCTTAAACTTACTCATTCTAAAAGATTTATTAATATTAATTAATTGTTATTTATTTTACTCGCTATGACATGAAGTTCTTCAAGAAAGGTTTAAAAAGAGCCCTTCTTCAAGGCCGGCGATGCATTGGTGACTGACTCCTCTGGTGTTGCAAATGTTCATAGGCGACGGTGACTGATTTCCACCAGGTGGCACGTCTGCCTTAAGGTTATTTCCATCTATAAAAAAGAGCAACGCCCAGCAGTGGGACAATATTGGGTTGATAACGTATATTAAAAATAGTTTTTTTTATCTGACTCAATTAGCAAATGAGCATACAGTCCACATGATGGTAAGTGGTCACTGCCGCCCATGGACATCTGTAATAAACTTCATACAGAACATGGGTTCTATCTGAAGTCAATCACAGATGCGTTGCTACTCCCGAGAACTATGATGGTCGCCTCATGTAAAAGTGTGCCGGCAACACCCTTCTATCGAAACGCAAGAAAGACTTCATGCTAGAAATAGGTGTTGCGGTGGTACTTCCCCAGTCGAACTACACTGGTTCTACGACCTTGTAAATGCATACGTACAGTACATTAAAATGGCACAATGGCGTCCAACAGTCAAAATTAAAATTTCTCTATTCGTAGCATATTAAAAATTGATTTCTATACAACTCTTTCGGAGCGTGAACTTACAATCACGGGCCCCGATTTTTTGACGGAAGATAACAACTCAAATTTATTTGTTAGTACATTTTTTTATCTGACTGAAGTAGCAAGCGAACATGCAGTCCACCTGATGGTAAGTGGCCACTGCCGCCCATGGACATCTGTAATATACTTCATACATGACATGGGTTCCGTTCTAAAGTCAATCACAGATACGTTGCTACTCCCGACGACTATGATGGTCGCCTCATGTGAAAGTGTGACGGCAACCACTCCCTTCTATCAAAACGCAAGAAACGCTTCCCGCTAGATATAGGTATAGCGGTGGTACTTCCCCGGTCGAACTACACTGGTTCTACCACCTTGAAAACACAAACCATTTTTTTGTGTAATATAAAATGTTACTAATATTATAAAGGTTTAAATTCGTTAATATAGAGGAATATTTGTTGCTCTGTAAATAAAATTTAGCTTACAATCAATTTATGCCATTTAGAGTAGGCCTACGTCCAGCAGTGGACATCAAATACACACGCTTAGTCATACTACACTACACTCATAGCCCCACACTAGGATTCGCTCCTGTGTCGTGGGTACTATCGATACACATAAGACGAATGCACAAACACCCAAACCCAGAAAATGAATCTAAGCTCTTCATTCAGATACTTGTCCCATTAAACAAAAAAAGGGTACAATAGTATATTATTTTCTTAAAAATGAAACACATAAGACTAAAAAAGATACATATGACACATACGCACAATCACAAAAAGAAAAAAAAGGTACTATTCCATACTACTTTCGTAAACAAACAAAAGACTTGGCTCCAAATAATAGCAGTACTCCTGTAAAACAGAAAGAGAATCAGCTTTTTCGTTGATAAAAATAGTCACACATATTTCAGAGTCTTACACCAAAACATAGCAAATTTATCATCTAAACGTCATCAATTGGAAATTACAATTTCGCAATTGGCTGATATGGGTAAACTACCGCATGCTATTTGTTTAACAGAAACGTTTATTAAAGAAGGATTTGAAAATGACGCGAAATTGACTAACTATAATATGGTAGCCCATTATTCAAGGCCTACAAAACGAGGTGGAGTTTGTATACTTCTCAGAAATGGATTTAAATATAGTAAGATACAAAACATTTCACATATTGCAGTTCCTCAAAATTTTGAATGTTGTGGCGTTGAAATATTAGAATGTAATCTATTACTTGTATGTATATATAGGACCCCAAAGTCAAATCCATCTAACTTTTTAGATAAACTTGACAGTCTAATGCATAACTTAACCAAAAACAACAAGAAAAGAATTATTATAACCGGAGACACAAACCTAAACACGTTGAAAACAAACAGACATACCACCTACTTCCTTGACCTGGTAACTAGTTATAACCTAATTATGCACATTAAATCACCAACAAGACAACAATCATGCATTGATCATTTAATTAGTAACATTAAGGACAGTACAATATATATAATAAAACTAGGTTTATCAGATCATAACACGGGACAAATGATACAGTTCTCTACATCTTTGAGTAAAATTCCGCCAAAAATGTTATTCTTTTATAAAAGAGACATGTGCAAAACAAACGTTTTCTGAGATGTATGAACAAAACGATATTAATGACGCATTTAAGGCTTTCCATGATTTATTTAGTCTGTTATACAAACTATGTTTTCCTGTAATAAAAAAAAGATTAGTCTGTCATTATCAAACACCAAAATGGATCTCAAAAGGCATAAAAAAAAGTACGAGAACTAAATGCAAACTAAGATTTAATTATTACAAAATTAAATCTCAGAACAGTAAAATAATGTACAAAAAATACACAAAAATTTTGAAAACATGTATTCAAAAAGCAAAAATTAATTATAATATGAAATATATTGCTAACAGCAAGAACGTAGGTAGAGCATCATGGACAATTATCAAAAACGAGTCAGAGAACACGTCAAAAGGACACTTTAACTCGATTCAATATGAAAGTAATACAGTTGAAAACCCATATAGCATAGCAACAATTTTTAATGAGCATTTTATTAATCTAACAACAAACAACAAAATCAAAGACAAAAATATTACAACAACAAAAGGATCAATCCCAACTCGGTCTCTCCAAAGATCATTGTTTTTAACTCCTTGCACAGAAACTGAAATCAAAACAATAATTAAATTGTTAAATAACTCAAACGCTGTTGGATTTGATGAAATTGCAACAAAAATATTAAAAGAGTGTATAAACGAACTCACCCCACTAATAACGTATATAGATCATCATATAAAGGTATGAATAGTGGCGTACCTCAAGGAAGTGTTCTTGGACCTCTATTATTTCTCTTATATATAAATGACCTTCCTAAGGTGACACCATATCGTAGTATACTTTTTGCAGATGACATTTCAATTATTTTGACCTCGAAGAATAAATCTGACATTCATAAATTCGAATATGACATTAACAAAACTGTTGAAGGAATAATAAACTGGTCGACATGCAATAATCTAAGTTTAAATTTATTCAAGACGAATTATATTACATTTAGGACTAAAAATAAGCAACATATAAAACTTAATATTCACTACGAAGGGCAGACAATAAAGGAAGTGCATAACAGTAAATTTTTAGGTATAACACTTGACTCCTATCTTACCTGGGCTAATCATGTGGAAAAAGTTTGTAGGAAACTAAACAGATTTCGTTACGTCATTGCTAGACTCCGGCAAACCACATCTATCAAGATTGCACTTACTGCATATCACGGATATGTGGCCTCTAATATTAGATATGGCTTAATATTATGGGGCTCATCATCGCATGCCCACAGAGTTTTTCTGGCTCAAAAAAAATGCATACGAGCAATTTCGGGTATTCCCCCTTATGAGTCCTGTAAGCCACTGTTTCGAGAGCTTAAGATACTAACTTTACCATCCATGTATATCTTAGAAGCATGTGTATTTGTTAAAAAACATACAGAATTATTTAAAACTGCAGACCATGTCTATGTACGCTGTACAAGGAACACTAAAAGACTTGTTTACGATAAACCAACACGTACTTCATTACTCCAACGTAATGCATATGGAATGTGCGTAAAAATATTTAATAAAAATCCTGTTCACATAAATAAATTACCAGAAAATAAGTTTCGAGTGACATTAAAAAGGTTTTTATTGACATCAGCTTATTATGACATCAACGAATTTATAAACTGTGACATAGATATTTAAAATAATTGTAACCTTAGGCTGACAGTGTTTGTTTGACTTGACAAAAAATTGTATACCCAAAAAGGGTGGACTGTTGTTGACTAAATTATGATTTGTAACACCATATTGTAAACCAACAGTGAACAATAAATTATTATTATTATTATTATTATTATTATTATTGTCTGGCCGGGAATCGAACCCGGGACCCATTGCGCGTCAGACCGGTATGGTAACTGCTCCGACATGCGGGTCGTCGCAAAGGGCTGATTGATGGATGAATGGATGAAAATTATGACCTGAATTGAACATAGGATACTTTTACAATGGTACATTTAGGCCAAGCGAGTGGAGTCACGTAAATACATAGTCATGTTGTATGCATAAAATAACTTGCAAAACACCTCGGTAAATTACAGCAAAGTATTGTGATCTCCTAACTTCTAAGAATCTTTGCCAAATCTCCAGAAAAAAAGGAAAAATACGCCATAGCGATATATTAAACTAGCAGAACTCACGCGACTTTGTTCGCGTAGACTATAGCATATTCGTTAAAATAAAATTTTTATCCAATTTTATTACACCTTGACTTACTTCACTGAAGGTTTATCTAGGACTCTTATGTATTCTAGTAATAAAATTAGCGTATGTTACTCAGGAATAATGTAGCATTGTAATGGTGAAAGAATTTTTAAAATCGGGTTAGTAGTTTTTAATGTAATTCATAACAAACATACAAAAATACAAAGTTTTCCTCTTATAACTTTTAGATTAATAAATCTCAATGTAAACATTACCTATTTACAGAAGTACACTAAACATAATCCACTCTAAGTAGCCTTCCCAATTTTGCTAAGACCTCATAATAAGGGTTTCACTTAGTAGTCCCTGCATATTATATTATATGGAAGGACTGTATGCTTGTATTCTACTTCTATATAAATTACGCAATAAGGCACAGGACCGGTTACAGTGGCGTCATTTAGGGGAGGCGTATATCCAGCAGTGGAACTTAAAGGGCTGATGGATGTATGGATGGATGGATGAACACAATAAGATCAACAGATAGAGAGTGTCGTGTTTGATCGCCAAATGAAAATAACGAAATAGGCAGTCATAGGAAGTACCGATGGAAATGGAAACTTAAAAGTATAAATAAGAACTTTGCTTCATATTTAAAACTTTAATTTAACTTGGCGACACATTATAGTACGATATTATATACCCACTAGATTCTTACAGTAAAAATAGCAATTAAAACACACACAGAGATAAAGTAAAACAAACAGAATAACACCCATAAAGTTTTTATTATTTTTTCACACTTTCAGATGGTACCCGTGTTTTGTATGAATTTGATTACAGACGTCCATGGGCGGCAGTAACCATTTACCATCAGGTGAACTGCATGCTCGTTTGCTACTTCACTGTAATAAAAAAATACTAGGATCAAAGCTGTCAAGGCACATCGTGATGCAGCGCAAAAAGCTTTACATAACCCGAAAAAATTAAGCCTGCTGTCATGTATATTGTAAACGACGTTACAAAAAAACATGTCGGTAAATTACGGCAAAGAGTTGTAACCTAACTTCTAGGGACCCTTGGCAAATCCCCAGAAAAAAATGACGGAAAAATCCGTAGCAAACGTAACATTAATAAATCACTATGTAAACATGACTCAGTCTTATAGTCACTTAGCATAACACACTCGATATAGCCTTCCCAATTTTGCTAAGACGTCATTCAGCTTTAGCAAAGGAATGTGACCCTTAAGACAGAGGAACAAGGATGACAGTTGCCAAGCTGTCTCCACGCTGCAATAAATTTCTTACGAAACAGGGCAGCTACGCAACGTTCTTGCGTAGATTAAAGAGTATGTAGATGGTCGAAAAAGAACCTCTTTTATGCCTAATTGCAAAATCATTTTTTTTTAGTGCATTCAACACTCAAAAATAATAATAAACGTTATCTATATTAATTGTGCCGTGTGTGTGTTGAATAGCGCAACGTGTGAATTTTGTAAGAAACCTCTAAAGAACAAATTTCAATTTCAATTTTCGGTCACGAATATGCTTTCCAGCAGCGACTAAACAAGTCCTGGCTGACCTAAGGTCTATGTGGACGCGCCCCCACCACTTCTGTTAAGATCAGCCTAAAAGTAGTATATTAGTTGTGACTTTGTTTACTACTTTGAAAATGTTGACATAGTTCACACTACCGATTAGTGATTATTCGACGAATATTCGAATAATATAAAATGCACATGTATTTAGACATTCGCAATCGCAAGAATTGTGCATTAAATCGAATAGCAGTTTGTCGATCAAAAAAAAAAAATTGCCAAATCTACATCCACCTGCATGCCAAAAAAACACGACATTAGCGCGTCCCCTGATCCTTGGGCCCTAAGCTGCAGCCTAGTTAGCTTATGGGTTAATCAGGCCCTGCTTACCAGACGCAGTAACTATTGGCAAAAACCCACACTCGTCCTCCTAATTACACCTGTAATTCTGGGCTTAAACTGCAGCCGGGCCGGGCTACTATATCCCTTGCCTATCATAAGAATCCGACTAAAAGGCAACTCTCGAAGTTGCAGATCTCTTCTTCACATGGGAGCTCGAACCGTTCAGTCGAAAAACCCCGAGAAGGACGTTGGAATATGTGGTCGCACATCGTTGTAAAGACCAGACAGTGAGGTAGGCCCAGGGTCTCACCTCAGCCCGATGCCCCTTCGCAGCGCCGAGAACGGCCACCGCAGGGGTTTTAACGCGGCAAAAAGTCCACATGAATGGTGCAGTAAAACGCAACGCCGCTCTTACGAAAACGATTTGATTCCGAAGTCCCCTCGAATGCTAATACGCTACAGAACCTAGTAAGATAGATGAACGGATGGGATGGATACTAGTTAAATTGTTTACAAGTGTAGTTAACTGACTAAAGTTACGTAGTTAGTAACAATATGCGTAAATTAATAAATGGTGTACTGTTAAATTATATCGTTATTAACTTAGTCTGAAATGTAAGGTTTACCAAATAAGGTGGTAGAACCAGTGTAGTTTGACCGGTGAAGTACCACCGCCACACCTATTTCTAGCGTGAAGCATTTCTTGCGTTTCGATAGAAGAGTGTGGTTGCCGGCACCCTTTCACATGAAGCGACCAACATAGTCCTCGGGAGTAGCAACGCATATGTGATTGACTTCTGATGGAACCCATGTTCAGTATGAAGTTGATTTCAGATGTCCATGGGTGGCAGAGGCTACTTACCATCAGGTTAACTGCATGCTCGTTTGCTACTTCAATCAGATAAAATATATATAAAGTGTACAGTGACGTATCTACGAACTTCATTATTCTTTGATCTCTCGGCGCCACTCAGTCGATGGCGACTGGTGGCACGGCCAACACTATTTGTGGTTTTAATGCTCAATCGAGCGACATGTCTACGCTGTAACACTGCAATTGTTAAGGTCTAAATAACTAGATGTTATTAGACTTACCTAAATATACATAGAATTTTGGTCATGTTCATACCATCCATCCATCCATCAGCCTTTTGATGTCCACTGCTGAACATAGGCCTCCCCTAAATGGCGCCACTCCAACCGGTCCTGTGCCTTCTGAATCCAACGGTTTCCCGCTGTCTTCTTCAGGTCATCGGTCCATCTGGTACATCATGTTCATACATTCATTAGCAATTTCAATACAATATCAGATAAAAAATAGCATATTTAGTAAATAAAATGATATGAAAAAAAATGTTTAGTAAAGTTTATTTAGAGTAGAAATTATTATTTTTTTACTGTTTTTTTAAAACACGTGTAGGGACCATGTAAGTATGAATGGCTGAGTAAGCAAGTTTGTATGCAAGTGTGAAGTATGTGAGGAGTCGAGTTAGTTACTGCGCACTAACCGACGCGAATGCATGTGTATTCGTTTCGGGGTAAAATTGGAAATACAAAAGTGAACTATATTGAGATTTGGACTTTAATTTAACATCCTGGTGGCAGTAACTCCCAATGCAGGAATAGGGTGGGACACGTGGCCATATTAATACCACATTGGTGACCTCACGACGTTTTAGAACTGAATTCGCGAGTGAAGTAGTGTCGAATATCTAAAAACTTTATCGGTGTGAATATGAATCCTACGGTGCCTATTCCTGCAGCGGTCGAACTTAGTGGCGAATTATCGCAAATAACAGTGTCATCACGCATACCGGAATTCTGGACGGATGCTCCACGGCTTTGGTTCATTCAATTTGAGGCTGTAATAGCGAACCAGAAACTCGGCGATGAATCCAAGTACAATTTGGTTATCACAAAATTGACTAAAGATAGCATTCAGCAAGTCACTGACTTACTATTGCAACCTCCGATGAAAGATAAATACTCCAGTTTAAAGGACAGACTATTAACAGTGTACGAGGAATCTGAACTACGTCAAGTGCAAAAATTATTAAGCGAAATTGACCTTGGTGAACAAAAGCCGTCACAACTACTACGTCGCATGAGAGAATTGGCTCGTGATAAATTTTCCGGCGACACATTACGCATATTGTGGACAGGACATCTACCTTCGGCTGTGCGCGCCATCCTAACCGTCAGTGAAGTTAAAGATCTTGAGAAGTTGGCGGAAATAGCGGATAAGGTTATGGAATCATCCAGAGTGAGTAGTACTATCGCAGAAGTTACACCGACAACCTCATCAGCGTCACACGACTTTCTGGTAGCTGAGATATCCAAGCTTAGTAAGTCGATTGAGAATATGCAAAGAGGTAGACAGCAATGGCGGCATCACTACAACCAACGTGGTAGATCCCAATCGCGAGGTCGACGCAACACTTCGTCACACAGGCGTAATCCACAATCACCTGACTGGTTATGCTTTTACCATTTCCGTTTTGGTAACCGAGCTCATAAGTGTGTACAACCATGTAATTACAAGGAAGGCAAGGAGAGTAAGGAAAACTAGAAACGGTACAGTCGTCGGCGGGATACTGTACTGACTCCGTCAATAACCGCCTATGCGTTACGGACATTAACTCTGGCTTACGATTTTTAATTGACACTGGTGCAAATGTGTCAGTTTTGCCTGTATCACAGAAGGTAAAAACCCAGAGTGAGTGTAATAATTATAAGTTATATGCGGCCAATGGAACTGAAATTCGTACGTATGGTATTAAAAATTTAGTATTAAACCTTAATCTTAGAAAACCATTTCGATGGCATTTTATTGTGGCAGATGTTAAACAGCCTATAATCGGCGCTGATCTATTACGTCATTATGGGTTGTTAGTGGATCTGAATAATAGAAAATTAATTGATAGTGACACGAATTTGTTAACACTTGGCAGCATAATTTCTTGCACTGACCCATCAGTGAACACTGTTGAAGCTAATCATCCTTTTCTTAAATTATTATCTGAATTTTCAGAAATTACGAAGCCTATTTCATTTAAGGAATGCGAGTCTGATAATGATGTTTATCACCATATCGAGACCACGGGAGTTCCAGTTCAAGCGCGAGCACGACCACTTCCTGCTAACAGGTACCATAAAGTTAAAGAGGAATTTAGGCTAATGCAAGAATTAGGTATATGCAGACCGTCAAAGAGTCAATGGGCAAGTCCATTACACGTCGTCATGAAGAAGAATGGGGATATTCGGCCTTGTGGTGACTACAGACGTCTTAACGCCATCACCAAACCGGACATGTACCCCGTGCCACGTCTGCATAATTTTACATACATATTGGCAGGTAAGAAAATTTTTCTAGGCTCGACATTAATAGGGCATATCATCATATTAAGATAGCACCGGAAGATATTGAAAAAACGGCAATAATTACAGAATTTGGCTTATTTGAATTTTTACGACTTACATTTGGTTTACGTAACGCTAGTCAAACTTTTCAGAGATTCATGAATAACAACGTATTAAAAGGTTTCGATTTTCTTTTCAATTTTATTGATGACGTAATTATTGCAAGTGATAACTTAGAACAGCATAAAATACATTTACGTAAAGTATTTGAACGATTTAGAAGTTTTGGCATTACAATAAATTTATCTAAATGTGATTTCGGCAAGACTAGTATTGAATTTTTAGGATATCAAGTGTCAGTCGATGGTATACGACCACTTGACCACAAAGTTCAAGCTATCGTAGATTACCCTAGACCGGAAACTGTCGAACAATTACGACGTTTTTTAGGCATGATTAATTTTTATAGAGCAAGCATACCTAACGCGGCAGAATGTCAATCAATTTTAAACGCATTTTTAAAAAATTCTAAACGTAAAGACAAATCTAGCATACCCTGGACTGAGGAATCAATTGACGCTTTTGAAAAGTGTAAATTAAGCCTTAAGAATGCAGCCATATTGTCACATCCTATCCCGGATGTACCCTTATCTCTTATGACGGATACTTCGGACAAATCGGCTGGGGCAGTTTTACAACAATGGATTAACAATAAATGGTTACCATTAGGTTACTTTTCCCGTAAATTTACTAAAGCGCAAGAAAAGTACTCAACCTATGATAGGGAATTGACTGCAATATTTATGGCTATAAAACATTTTCGATATATTATAGAAGGTTGTCAATTAACTGTATTTACGGATCATAAACCATTAATTTATGCTTTTGATAAATTACAAAGTAACAGCGAAACACCGAAACGGACAAGACAATTATTATTTATTAGCGAATTTACAACAGACATTAGGTACATTCAAGGTAGTAACAACGAAACTGCTGACGCGTTATCGCGCGTGGAAACTATACACTGTCCTACGTCAATTGATTACTCGGAACTGGCTGATGCTCAGGAATGTGACGAACAACTGTCGCAATTGTTAGATGAAACTAAATATAATAATTCTTTCAAGAAAATTTTTATTCCTAATAATAACAAATTCATTTATTGTGAAAATTCAACTCCTACGAGCAGACCTTATATACCCGAAAACTTGAGACGAATTGCTTTTAAAATTGGTAGACATACTATATCCGACTTTGAAGCCTATCCATATGCTAACCGTTTTGAGCATGTACATATAGATATAGTAGGTCCTCTTCCGACATCGGCGGAGGGATATAAGTATCTAATTACTATGATAGATAGATATAGTAGATGGCCTGAATGCATTCCAGCGAAAGATATTACAGCGGAAGCTGTGGCTAGAATATTTTATGAATCATGGATCATTCGTTTTGGGAGTCCAATCAAATTGACAAGCGATCAAGGACGTCAATTTGAAAGCAACTTGTTTTCAGAACTTTTAAAGTTAATGGGTATTAAAAAGTATCGTAGTAGTCCGTACCATCCTCAAAGTAATGGTATCGTTGAACGGTGGCATCGATCTTTGAAAGCAGCACTTACAGCACGGTTAATAAACAATTCTTCTTGGTACACTGAGTTGCCTACTGTGTTATTAGGGTTACGTGCGGCAAGTAGAAGTGATAATGGTGTAAGTCCTGCAGAATATGTTTACGGTCAAACCATTCGTTTACCTGGAGACTTTTACAACGTGTCAGATAAACGAATCGGTGACGATTTTACTTTTTTAGAACAATTAAAGTCTACTATTAAAAATTTAAAACCAGTATCACGAAATCATCAGAACTCACGGACATTATTTATACACAATGATTTAGGTAAGTGTGAGCATGTTTTCGTACGTAATGATGCGGTACGCAGACCATTAACACCTGCGTATGATGGTCCTTACCGAGTCATCGAAAGGCGAAATAAAGTATTCGTAGTACAACTGCCTAATAGAAAGGTAAGTATATCAATAGACAGACTAAAACCAGCATTTTTAATTAATGATCAAAATTGTGATGTAAGAAATTGTGATGCCAGTGTGAGTAAAGCATTAGATTTTACCAATAAAAATGTATTATGTAATGAAAAAGCAACTAGGAGTGGCCGTAAAGTTAAACCACCCGTTCGATTTAATTGTTAATAAAAAAAATTAATAACTCATAAATTTCGTCTAATAAAATATAATATTGCATAAATATAATATTGTAATTGTAATAACTACTTATACTAATACTGAACTGTAACACTAAATATATTGTTTATGTAACATACGCGTATATGAGCTTGTAGTATAACTCATATTTTAGTCGTAAGCAAAGACAGTATAAACAACTTGTTATTGATGGACTAATTTTATTCATTTTGTTTTTCGAGAACAATACTAATTGTTATTGTTACAGCGGATTGTTATTAAATTGTCAACATTGCATTATGCACACCTGAGACCTACTTACTTGTTTCTTAACGTTAAATTATAGAAATCATTTATTATAATTATCACCTTCGTTAGTTAAAGTACTTTCGGTAATTTGAAATTACAGTTTTTAAGATGGGCAAATCGTATAGCAAAGAAGAAGTAATAATAGCCCAAAACTCAGCGGTAGAAATGCACATATCTAAATATAACTTAATTATGTCTATAATGGCAGCAATGCTGGGCATTATCATCCTTTTTGCATCGTGGCGACTTTGTCGTCACAGGGCTAAGAAGTGGCTTAGAAGAGAGATAGTGCGGATCCCAGGAATAAATCCTGCACCATCGACGGTAACGCACACGGTTCCCATGCAGCCGTCTACAGCCAGCTACGCGTAATTTAATACATTTGTTATTGTGTTCCAAGTTCCAAGTACAGTGAAGTGCATAATGCAGTGTAATGTTATGATATTGTAACAACGTTAGTATTATAGATTTTAAATTTTTATTTGGATTGTAAAAATTTGGGGGGTGTAGTGTAGGGACCATGTAAGTATGAATGGCTGAGTAAGCAAGTTTGTATGCAAGTGTGAAGTATGTGAGGAGTCGAGTTAGTTACTGCGCACTAACCGACGCGAATGCATGTGTATTCGTTTCGGGGTAAAATTGGAAATACAAAAGTGAACTATATTGAGATTTGGACTTTAATTTAACATCCTGGTGGCAGTAACTCCCAATGCAGGAATAGGGTGGGACACGTGGCCATATTAATACCACACACGCTTTCTATACTCAAAGCCCCACACTAGGATTTTCTCCTGCATCGTGGGTACCATGGATACACACAAGATGAATAGAAAAACACCCAGACCCAGAACTTGAATCTCAACTCATCATTCAGACACCTGTCTGGCCGGAAATCGAACTCGGAACCCATTGCCCGTCAGACCGGTATGGTAACCGCTCCGCCACGCGGGTCGTCTAAATTATGTTTAGCAAAGTTTATAATTGTTTCAATATTGCTTCTTCATAAAGTTTGAGTCTAATGATACCTAGGGTTGATAACAAATGTCAATGGTCGGCACTTTTCACTTTTTGGAAGGATTCATGCATGAACTATTAATTCTTGTACGGTTTAAAAACTAAAGATGGGGCATTGGTGTCTCTGAAATCTAACGATGTTTAAAGGCTGACATGGACAGTAAACCTTTTCAAATCCAACTAGCAAATGAAGTCTGTTTATTATTTTTTCACAAGGTGGTAGTACCAGTGTAGTTCGACGGGGAGGTACCACCGCCACACCTATTTCTGATATGAAGCATTCCTTGCGTTTCGATGGAAGGGTGTGGTTGCCGACACGCTGTTGAACTCCACTGGTTCTCTCGTCAACCCATTATTGTCCCACTGCTGGGCTCGGGTCTTCTCTCGGAATGAGAGAGTTATAGGCCATAGTCCACCGCGCTGGCCAAGTGCGAATTGGTGGACTTCACACACCTCCGAGAACTTTTTTTTAAGAACTCTCGGGTGTGTAGGTTTCCTCACGATGTTTTCCTTCACCGAAAAGCAGTGATAATTATTTTCTAATACGCACATAAACCAGTGATGCGTGCGTGCCTGGGTTTGAACCTCGGACCTCCCGAACGAGAGGGCAAGTTTCAATCATAAGGCTATCACTGCTCTGCTGCCACTGGTTCTACCACCTGTTAAATAGAGTTAAATACCACCTCTTTAATAGAAGCCTGTATTTATTAATGGTCTTTAAAAGACTAATAGATGGATAGATGATCTATTAGAAGTTTACACTCTCGAACAGGTTTGAAGGAATAGAGAACTTGTACAAATGTAAAAGGTGTGAAGCATACCCGACTGCAGAATTAATTCTCCGACCTTTCTCAATGTTAACACAAGACAGATAACACGAATTCCGACAAATCTCCGAGTTAATGTTAATTTGAGGCTGTAAACAACTTTGCCTAACACTTAAGTTACCCGCAATTATGCCTAAATTGTCTAAATACTGGTTCTTAGTACTAGACATAAATTACGAAACGTATAGACTTCTAAAGACTTGTAGCTTTCTTCAAGCAATTTGCGGTATTCACCTAACTTTAAAAATTGAGAGAGAAGTGAACGAACCATAATGTTCGTTGTCGGTACTACCAGCAAATTTTTTTTATAAGATTTAAGTAGCAAACAAGCATGCATGTACAACTGTAAATAACTTCATACAGAATATTAATTCTATCAGAAGTAAATTACAGATGCGTTGCTACTCCCGAGGACTATGATGGTCGCCTCATATAAACGTGTGCCGGCAACCACACCCTTCCACGAAGTGCAAGAACTGTTTTACGCTAGAAATAGATGTGGCGGTGTTACTTCCCCAGGCAAACTACACTGGTTCTACCACCTATAAAAAACTAGGCAGGAAAAATTTAACGATCCGCGTGGCCGTGCGGGTAAGAATCCGGTGTGACGCGCAATGGGTCTCGGGTTCGATTTCCGGGCAGACAGGTATCTGAATGATGAGTTTAGATTCATGTTCTGGGTCTGGGTGTTTGTGTATTCGTCTTGTGTGTTCATGGTACCCACGATACAGGAGAAAATCCTACTGTGGGACTACGAGTGTAGAAAGCGTGTTTAAAAAAAAATCATGTGGTACCGCCGAAAACAAATTACACAGAGTTCTACCACAACTAAACTCAGAGGAGAGAATATTTAGTAATTTTTTCACTATAATTTGAATACAGCTATATTGAAAAAACATTTTCTGTACACCAGCTGTACCTACATAATAACCCGCAAGTTCATTGTTTGCGGTATTTAAAGTTAAAGTAACTAAAATTCGGCAAGTGTGCTCTTTTGTTACTATACCCGTAGCACTTTTAAGGACTTGTGTAAACATCTCACATCCTTATATCATTAGCGAGTAGCGTTATTAGTCGCTTACTATCACCAATACACACCGAATGATAAATGATGAAATGGCAAAGCGTAGAAAAACACGAAAGTAAAAGATCACCTGCCACTCTGGCCCTAATTAGTTGTGAAAATGGCTGAAAAACACTCGGCCTTCAACTATCTGTTAGAGATTACAGAAAGACATTTACACTACACTACACTTTCATTACTCCACTGCGACAAAGCCTCCAAAAAAAGAAAAGCTTATTTGAAACTCTTCCTTTTTTAATAATAATGTAGTAGCAAACGAGCATGCAGTCCTGATGGTAAGTGGTCACCGCCGCCCATGGACTTCTGTAAGTAAGCACTAGTGATAGATTAACCTATCTACCCTACGTCTAGTTCGTTTTTCTTTTCGCCACCGCAGTTTCGCCGTGACCACGATCCATACCACTGGGTCGAAATATCGGCAAAAAGGATTCGAAAAGGATTCAAAACCCGCATATCGTTAGTACCCGTTAAGTAATAAGATGTGTCAATTCCGCGATAATATTAGTCTAAAATCTGTAAGTAACTTCATATAGAAAGTAAGTTCTATCTGAAGTCAATCACTGCGTCGCTACTCCCGAGGGCTATGATGGTCGCCTCATATAAAAGTGATTAACATATAGGCTACTTTTTACTGTAGGAAAATATCTAATTCCCACAGGACAATCGATTTTAGTTAACGCGGGCAAAGCTGCGGGATTCAACTAGCATAAAATATTGTGAGGGTCACTACATACCTAAGAGAATTCACGAAAGTTCATCAACTTAAACTTGGGCAGCGCGGTGGCCTATTTCAGAGAGCAAATTCGTGCCAAGCAAATACAATATAATTATGTAGAAGTAAAATAATAAATGTGGAACTCTTTGTGGTAAAACTCCGTTGCCACAAAGATAACACCACCTTGCACCAATTTTTATCTTTATTTTTATTTATCTTTATTATATTACTTTATCTTTATTATATTTTTAGGGGAACCCTTCGAAAGGTACCCGACGCCATGGAAGCGACGCAGGGTTATGTGGGATTTTTACCGCACTAAAACCCCACGGAGGCCGTCCTCGGCGCTACAAAGAGGACTCCGGGATCTCCAAAGGAACAAAACCGGAATCCTCTAAGCGCGTTGCCCCATCAGGCTCCTCTCGTGTAGGCGGCTGGGCCCACCGACCCGTCTAGTCTTTACGACGGTATGTGATCACACATACCGCCATCCTTCCCGGGATCGTCTAACCGAACGGTTTGAGCTCCCACTCTTGCCGCCCGCAACCCCGGAAGCCCCATTCAGATAGGCAGGAGATATCGGAACCCTATTCTGATCACGGAACTACAGGGAAGAAGACAACTTACCCTAGGCATTCGAACTTACTTATTAGTAAAGCAATGTCATATAGAAGAGTATTGAACAGTCGTTTAGGATGTACGCCTCATATAAAAGTTTCATTTTCAATATTGCGTAACTTCGTATATAAAATTTCGTTAGAAATTTTCGGAAAGATAGATTCCCAATTTCAATGTCCACTGAACAAAATCGATTCCACAATTCCGCTGCATTTTTTAGATAAAATAGTTTTCGAAGTTGTCAGCTGGTCCGTCGGATGTGGTCGGAAATCTTTTAAGGAACTTTTAATGGGAAAAACTAGTTAGATGGGCTGATGAAAAACGTATCACAATGAGACGAGGTTCTTTTATCTTAACGTGAACACTGAATTCGTATTCTAAAGGTTCTGGAAGCTTGGACATCTTCATTGCTCGTTGAATGTAAAGCAGAAACGTTTTGAAATCTACAATTAATTATATATTTCTAGTATATTTAAACTCTTACTTACTCTTATGCTTTATTTATATAGATACAGCGGAGAAATAATAAATAAAAACTAAACTTATAAATAAATAACAGTAAGGAACTTATTATTATAAATAAAAAAAATTAAAAAACAACTATTCATATGCTTCAATTTAAATAATTGTTATGCAAAGCGTTGAAGTTGCTGTTCTGAAAAATATATTTTCATAATACTCCTTATTGATATACAAAACTATTGATGATAGAGAATTATATTTGTAATTATTCTCAAGTCTTGCGTAGAACGTGTTTGTTGCGTAATATAGAAGGAGCAAATTAGCATGCGATTCACCTGTAAAATATCATTGCTACTCAAGAACAACTCTAATCAACTCTAGATAAGATAACTCGACCTTGGCCCCAGGTAGACCTTAGGGAAAATACTTTTTTTTTGTTTTCGAGGGGAAAACTAAAACCCCCCCCGGTGGCCGTCCTTGGCGCTGAAAAGGAGGACTCCGGGATCTCGAAACGACTTCAACCGGAATCCTCCGAGCGCGTTGCCCCATCGGGCTCCTCCGAGATGGGCGGCTAGGCCCACCGCTCCGTCTAGTCTTTACGACGGTATGCGACCACACATACCGCCGTCCTTCCCGGGATTGCCTCACCGAACGGTTCGAGCTCCCACTCTAGCCGTCTGCAACCCCGGAAGCCCCTTTTAGTCTCCTCTTACGACAGGCAGGGGATGTCGTAGACCTACTGTGATCCCGGAACTACAGGGCGTCAGGGAACAAATACCTAAGGACTAATCAGAAACTCCTCAGATAAATATGATGACCCACGTGGCGGTGCGGTTACCATACCGGTCTTACACCTGGGCCCCGGGTTCGATCCCCGGCCAGACAGGTATCTAAATGATGAGTCTAAATTCTTGTTCTGGGTTTGGGTGTTTGTGTATTCGTCTTTGTGTGTGTCCATCACACCCCCGACACAGGAGAAAATCCTACTGTGGGGCGATGTGTGTAGAAAACGTTTCTTTAATATGTGTCCCTCACACATACTTATCCGAGACCACCACAAGAAAAATATTAAATAAAATGTTCGGGCAAAAAGGGACCGCGGTCCCTTTTTCAAGTGGTCCCTTTTGACCAAAGACTCTCAAGCCGGAATATGGCAGCGCTATATACTCATGTTAAGTGCAGCGTTACCTCCAGTGTGGAACCATATGGAGTTCGTCTTCAGGGGGTAGCAATGGTACGGTAATCAACCAGCCATAGGACTCCTGTCCTATCTGGAGTTGGTTCCTTATGTCTTTGGACAGCTGTAATCAATGACCATTTCCGACATGGACTGAATGCTAGTACGCAAATTTCACCATATAAAAACCATGATCTACCACATCCACTAGATGACTTTAAGCAGTGACCATTTACTATGTGGACTGACTATAAGTTTCCTTGACATTCCAATACGTAAAGTTGCTCAGATCTCAACATGTGTGTTGTACGTACAGAGCTATTAAGCGTATTAATGTTCACCTTCAACACGTCTAGAGCTGTCCGCAACAATACACAGTGAGTGATCGTGACCGACACGGCAGTACCGTCCTGCTAATATCCAATCTTCACATTACGAGAGTAATGTTTGTATGTTACGACACTACCTACTTATTTTTGTGTAGTATATTTGGCGAATGTTTACCAAAGTTTTAATAGACATTTCCATCAATTATGTTATTGCCTAATAGTATATTGAAAAACAAGACACGTTTTACTCGTTATTAATCTTGGCTAAAAGGTAAAAAATATAGATAAGTTTAATTAAGTTTGCGTTATTTTTGTATTACTATATTCATTTCCATTACGCAAACTATTTGCATGTATTTTTTAATCAACGCATCAATTAAGATTTAAAACACCGAAAAACTTGCAGACTTTCAGACAGATTTCCAATATAAATTTAAACATAACTTTGTGAAGTGATCTCAACATCAATGTCCGGTACGTACAGAGCTATTAAGCATATTAATGTTCACCTTCAACACGTCTAGAGCTGTCTGCAGCAATATACAGTGAGTGATCGAAACCGACAAGGCAGTACTGTCGTGCTAATAGCCAATCTTCACATTACGAGAGTAATATTTGTAAGTTACGACACTACTTACTTATTTTTGTAAGTTGTAGTATATTTGGCGAATGTTTACCAAAGTATTAATAGACATTGTAATCAATTATATTATAAACAAGACACGTTTTTTCATTATTCTTGGCTAAAGGTAAAATAATTAGATATGTTTACTCAAGTTTGCGTTATTTTTGCTAATACTGTATTCATTACCACTACGCAAACTATTTACATGTATTTTTTAATCAACGCATCAATTAAGCCTTAAAACACCGAAAAACTTGCAGACTTTCAGACAGATTTCCAATATAAATTTAAACATAACTTTGTGAAGTGATCTCAACATCAATGTCCGGTACGTACAGAGCTATGAAGCATATTAATGTTCACCTTCAACACGTCTAGAGCTGTCTGCAGCAATATACAGTGAGTGATTGGGACAGACACGTCAGCAGTACCGTCCTGCTAATAGCCAATCTTCACATTACGAGAGGAATATTTGTATGTTACGACACTGCTTACTTATTTTTGTAAGTTGTAGTATATTTGGCGAATGTTTACCAAAGTTTTAATAGACATTTCCATCAATTATGTTATTGCTTAATAGTGTATTGAAACACAAGACACGGTTTTTTCGTTATTATCTTGGCTAAAAGGTAAAAAATATAGATATATTTACTTAAGTTTACATTATTTTACTAATAATATATTCAGTTTCACTACGCAAACTATTTGCATGTTTTTTTTTTATGTACGCATCAATTAACACCCAAAAACTTGCAGATTTTCAGACAGATTTCCAATATAAATTTAAACATAACTTTGTGAAGGGATCTCAACATCAATGTCCGGTACGTACAGAGCTATTAAGCGTATTAATGACACCCTCAACATGTCTAGAGCTGTCCGCAGCAATACACAGTGAGTGATCGTGACGGACACGTCAGCAGTACCGTCCTGCTAATAGGCAATCCTCATAAAGAGAGGAATATTTATATGTTACGACACTACCTACATATTTTTGTGTAGTAATGTTAACTGATTTTTTATAATCATTATTCAAACTAATAACGTTATTACTCGTACATACAGAATAATCAAAATAAAATATGCATATATATTTTTTATTATTTTGGCAAGTGTATGCAAAAATGTGAATAATAAAAAATAACAGACATTCTTACACAAGTTTTTGTTACTTTTTTGGCAAAACTATGTTTATTTTCCCTGTGCAGACCATTTGTCTATGTTTTTTAATGTGTTAATTAAAAACTGTCTGTGTTTTTTATTCTGTTAAGCCGTAAACAACTAACAAACTTACAGACTTTTAGATTCCAAAATAAATTCAAATACATATGACATTGTGAAAAGTTATTAACATGTATGTACGGTACGTACAGAGATATTAGCTATATTAATGCTCACCCTCAACACGACTAGAGCTGTCCGCAGCAATACACAGTGAGTGATCGTGACTGACACACCGGCAATACTGTCCTGCTAATAGCTAATCTTCACATTATAAGAATAGTATTTATATGTTACGACACCACTTACTTATTTTTGTAACTCCATAGCATCCGTTTAAAGCGTTTTAACTACGTTATTATGAATAAAAAACAACGTAGTATTATATTTTATTATTATTATCCTGGCACATGTTATTATTATTTTTTCCCAAAGGCAATAATTAAAAGACATTGTTGCACAAGTTTTCGTTATTTTTTGAAAATTTATACTATATTTTATTCGCACCTCCACATCTATGTGTGTCCGGTACGTTCAAAGCTATTAGGCGTATTAATGTTTCCCTCAACACGTCCACAGCTGTCCGCAGCAACACACAGTGAATGATTGTGACGAACACGTTGACAGTACAGTTCTGCTTATAGCCAATCTTCGCATAACGAGAGTAATATTTATATGTTTCGTCACTTTCTATTTTTTATGTGTAGTAACATTACCAAACTAAATATTAAAAAGCCATACACTACTTTTATTATTATAATCGTCAATAATAAAAAATAACACGTATTCATATGCAAGTTAGGTTCTTTTGCAAATACTACATTCACATATACTATATTCACAAATACTATATTCATTTTTACTATGCAGCCTATTTGTCTGTGTTTTTTATAGATGTATTTAAGAAAGATTTCCCAAATAAATTCATATTCATGTGTAGTGACCTCAACATCAATGTCCGGTACGTACAGAGTTATTAAGCGTATTAATGTTCCCCCTCAACACGTCTAGAGCTGTCCACCCACCACTGATTATATGTGCGTATTAGAAATTTATTATCACTGCTTTTCGGTGAAGTAAAATCGTGAGGAAACCTACACACCCGGGAGTTCTTAAAAAAAAAAGAAAGTTCTCGGAGGTGTGTGAAGGCCAGCACGGTGGACTATGGCCTAAACTCTCTCATTCTGAGAGAAGACTCGTGCCCAGCAGTGGGCCAATAATGGGTTAATGAGAGAGTATTAAAGAAAGATTTCCAAATAAATTCATATTCATGTGTAGTGACCTCAACATCAATGCCCGGTACGTACAGAGTCATTAAGCGTATTAATGTTCCCCCTCGACACGTCTAGAGCTGTCCGCAGCAATACACAGTGAGTCATCATGATTAACAACTTGTCAGTTCCCTCCAGTGCCCTCAGTACAATGTATTTTACAATGGTGGACAATTACGGAAAAGGATCGCTTTGATCTTTGATGAAACGATACGAACTTGTACTAAGGAAGCAAATAGCCGATAATCATATTACGATAAGATATTTAACTATATTACAAGAAATAAAAGGTTTTATTTTAATAAATACAAAATTGTATGTTTTATAGAAATATAGACTTTTATATGTTAAGACACCTACTCATATGCTGCCTAAACTATATACATACATAATAAGCTTTTATACTATACTAACTATATACTAACTATATTACAAGAGATAAAAGGTTTTATTAATAAATACAAAATTGTATGTTTTTTAGAAATATAGACTTTTATATGTTAAGACACCTACTCATATGCTGCTTAAACTATATACATACATAATAAGCTTTTATACTATCTATATATTTCTTTACATGAAAGTCCCATAAAATAAACATTAAAATAAAAATCATGAAATAAGAAAATAAGGCTCTATTCACCTTTAGACAAATAACTTCTCTCTCCTACAAAAATAAAATTGTTATTTTCATTAAACAAAATTAATTACGACTTACAAAGAATTACGGAAAGTTCGTGAATTGACTAATTACAAAAGAATTAAATGTTCTCAACCTTGGGTTTATTTTATTTACAGGGAAGCCGGTGTGAAAAATTACAAAATATTTCGCTGAACAAACTTTGGGTGCGTTTATAACCTTACTTGTAACATTGAGCAGCGATAGCCTAATGGTTGCCTCTCGATCGGGAGATCCGAGGTTCAAACCCAGGTACGCACCACATTTTTCCAAAATTATGTGAGTTTTAGAAATAAATTATCACTACTTCTCGGTGAAGAAAAACATCATGAGAAAAACTTAACACCCGAGAGTTCTTTAAAAAAAAGTTCTCGGAAGTGTGTGTAGTCATATAATTCGCACTTGGCCAGCGCGGTGGTCCATGGCCTAAAACTCTCTCGTTGTGAGAGAAGACCTGTGCCCAGCAGTGGGAAAATAATGGGATGACGAGGAACCTGACGCTGACCACTACTTAAACAGTACATTTAATAGTCATCGAGTCTTCAAAAATTTTTATCTATACTAATATTATCAAGCGGAAGAGTTTGTTTATTTCTTTGCTTGTTTGTTTGAATGCGTTAATCTCTGAAAATACTAGGTGTTATAAATGCGATACTATATAGTTGGGTATAACCAATTTTATGAAGCAGGTACTGTTGATTGAATCTATAATGTGAGTTGGGGTAATATCGGACATGGGGTAAAACTGTAAAATTGAAACTGTAGGCTAATGTAGCTATCTTCTATCAAATTGACAACGTCATACACGTACATAATTTTCATGGTATGGTAGATGAAGTCACAAAAAAAAGAAAATGGCTGGCTTAAGTCTTCAACGGTTTTACCCCATGTCCAATATTACCCCAACTCACCTTACTTGTTTCTGTCCAGAACTAATCAGGTTTCCGAAGTCCACAGCTGAACATAGACCTCCCCTAATAGAGGATTTTACCAATGCATTACATGAAGATGACTGCGATAGGTTGATATTGATACGTCTATTTACCAGATTTTGTCTCTTAGTCGCCTATATTATTTCCATTGGAAGAGGTTTTATGGCGCTTTCATAGACTGTCACCACTCAAGACGATATGAAAATATTACGATGATTATTTATTTTATCGTTTATTTGTGTGGCATTTTTACTCTGAAGTAAATTATTTTATATCAGTAAAAATTGCACATGTGAATTAACATTAATCAAATCAACTTCTTATGTATAATTCCACTGTTAGACAAAGGTACGATATTAAGAGGTACAAAATATTATATCCTACCCTACTTATCTACTTTTCTAGAAAGCATAAAAAAAGTGTAACCAGGGACTGGTTCATCTTCTTCTCTATAATCGCACCCCAAGAAGTTCCCAATTGAGTCAGACTAATTTTGCGTATGCCTGAGTTAAATTGCTTTACCTCCATACAAAATTCACCTTAATTTTGTTCAGAGAAGCTACATTTTGGAGCGAAACAGTCCGTAGGTAAGACATTGATACACCGCCCAATCAGAGAATTTTAATTGAACATTTCATTCAGTAGAGGAATGTAAATGTTTGGTCCATTTTAATAATAATTCGTTCGAGTACAAGGCTTACGATTTAAGCCGGCATAATTTGTTCATTCAATGGATTTATCATTGTTTTTGATGAGCACTGTACGAAATGTGGTAGTATTAATTAATTGTATTATAGCGTTGAAATCTTTTCATTACTCGACTAAAATCATATTTTAAAATGTATCTTTTATCGTATTGAGGTACCAAATGAATATGGAGTTCACCTGATGGTAAGCGCCCATTGTCGTCCGTAGACATTAGTAAGCAACTTCATACAGAACAAGAATTCTATCTGAAGTAAACCACAGATGTGTTGCTGTTCCCGTTTGATAAGATGGTCGCTTCATATAAAAGTGAACCGGCAACCACAAATTATTGATTAAGTAAATAAGTAGTATAAGATTCTGTTTGTTATAATAACAATTTAGAATACCGCACATACGAGCATGAAAGGTCGAATGACGTTGAGGCAAAGAATCACAAGGCACACCTTGACAAGGTGAACCGACGGACCGAAGAAGACAGCTGGAAACCGCTGGATTCAGAAATCACAGGACCGATTTAAATGGCGCCGTTTCAGTAAGGCCTATGCCCAACAGTGGACTTGAAAAGACTGTTGGATGGATGCATGACATATAAGTTTCCATAGGTAGGTGCCACTTCAAGGACCGTCCCTGTAGCCTCAGGGTCAGAATAGGGCTACGGCATCCCCTGCCTGTCGTAAGAGGCGACTAAAAGGGGCTTCCGGGGTTGCAGACGGCTAGAGTGGGAGCTCGAACCGTTCGGTCAGGCAATCCCGGGAAGGACGGCGGTATGTGTGGTCGCATTCCGTCGTAAAGACTAGACGGAGCGGTGGGCCCAGCCGCCCATCTGGGAGGAGCCCGATGGGACAGCACGCTCGGAGGATTCCGGTTGAAGTCGTTTCGAGATCCCGGAGTCCTCCTTTTCAGCGCCGAGGACAGCCACCACGGGAGGGTTTTAGTGCGGTAAAAATCCCACATAACCCTGCGTCGCTCCCACGGTGTTGGGTACCTTTGGAAGGTTTCCTCCTCGAAAACAAAAAAAAAGGTACTTCATGGACGACGCACTGAGGTGAGTTTGATTTGGTTTCGTTAGAGATCTCCTCGTCGGACCGAGGAGAGCCACCGAGGATGTTTTGTGCGGTAGTACTAACCATCCTTGGCTACTTGGGAATCTCTTCCAAGAAACTATCTCCAAAAAATGTTCTCAGGGGTGTATGTACTAATTGGCACTTGACCAGCGCGGTAGACTATGGCCGAAATCTCTCTCATTCTGAGAGAAGACAATTCCTTTACCATAGTAGAAGTTCTCTTCTACGAGGAATTCCAATTAATCTTTAGAGCTACCAACACTCCTATCGCCTACATTAAGTAGATCATGTGGTTTGCATATTCTTTTGCTAATCCCAAATCATAAAAACATATATCGATGTAGGCATGTTCCAATTTTAACCAAATAATGAATTATTTATTATAATATATCTCCATAATAATTGCATAATATATGAACTTGGGTATTTTGTAGATTTTATTCGTATTTCGTATACGTGAATCGAGGGGTACAACAAAATCTGCCGGCGCGGAGGTGAAAGTTTACACCTGGTATCGACAGCCGTGTGACCACGAAGTACTAGGACTTGAATACTTTTACAATTACCCGAATTTATTTAGACTAATATTATCGTGGATTTTATACTTTTTAACACATATCGGGTAATTGCAACCTGCGATTTTTGGATATCTTTTTGCCAATATTTTGTTCCAGTTGCAAGGCTAAACTTAACTGTATCCACGACCCATGCAAATAGGGCAAATATCGCCAAAAACAAATTCAAAAATAGTATATCTTGAGTCGAGTACTGATTGTGGGGCATTACTTTAAATTTAGAATTCGAATAAAACTCACTGCCACAACTATTTCAAACGAAGATTCAATTCTGGGAGCACCACCACGTATATCTTTGTCTAATAATAAAATGTTCAACGTAGCTGCTTTCCGATTTCAACGGCGCGGTAAAGGAGACATGAATTATGCTAGGCGTTCAAACTTGTCCTCAGTAGTAGCGATGCATCTGTGGCAAAACTCGGGGAAGACACTGCTCTTATCTGAGATTGATCACAGATTCCCGTGGGTGGCAGTGGCCACTTAACATTAGGTAGACTGTATACTCAATTTCTTTATCCACATTATAAAAAACGTATTGTAACATACTTACGGGTGGTATGGCGGTGGCCTAAAACTCTCTCATTCTGAGAGAAGACCTGTTCCCAGCAGTGGGACAAAAATGGGTTGCACCCCAACCCATGGATGGCAAATTCTTTGTAATTTGAAGTCAAACTGAGTGCTGTAGAATTTAATATGTCGTATGCATGCATCTGTCAAACCAATTGGGCAGGTAGTTTGGTCAAAGGAATAGACTTACATACGAACATAAATACTCATACATACCTACGATAGAAAAACATTACTCTCCTTCTATTTAAATGTATCACTTTTTGTTTAAGACCCTATTTCATCTACATTGGTTACCTCCGACTTTCTCTACAGAAATATGGGTTATAGAGATAATTTATTTGATTTTGTTTGGAAATATACCTGCACACGTAAAAAATGTACACTCATTTAACGCATTTAAGTCCAAACTGTCAAAAAACATTTTAGAAAACTATTCACTATGAAATACACTATTACTAAATGCGTTACCTGGGTACATTAAAATGACGAACAACTATTTTATCTTTATTTATGTTTTTTGTTTATATTCTCATGTAAGTGACCTGTGTCTTTGAGAATAAATGTCTATAAACAGAAATTCCAGTAAATATATAACAATATTTACACCTTATACAAATATGAACAATTTAAAAATATATTATATATATGAGAAGAAAAAATATTTACAAAATTCTACAGCCAAATAAAATTTATCTTAAGTCCACAGTTTCAGTGCAAGCACATTTCGAATACGGAATTTCCGCCGCATCCCATTCGCTCGGGGACCGGATCTGCACCTTTATTATTTATGCTCCCCCGAACTATAGCCGATGATAAATTATTATCGGCTCATCTTGCTTTAACATATGTTTTGATTTAGGTATAAAAAACGAGAATTTTTTGCTATTCGCTTGAATTGTCTGTAATTGATAATGTTACTGTAGATTTTTGCTACAAAAATCAATTATTGTCTAACTAGGAGGTAATACTCTCCATTTTTCTTATTGTGTAGCCTGCCATAATGAAATGTAATGGCGCTTACTTTGTTAGTACAACCAAATAAATAAATAAATATATAAACTACAATATTTTGCTCAAAGGAATAGAATCAGAACATGCCAGTAGAATGAGTATAGTTAGGGATTATGAGATTGGGATACCACCGCCGCACATTCTAGTGTAAAGAAGTTCTTGCGCGTGAAAATGTGTGGTTACCGGCTCACATACGAGTATGTATGAGGCGATAATGATAATCCTTGGGAATGGTAAAGTATTACGCCTTGCGTAATTTTCTCTGAGTACTTCGATAAAACGCCTCTTACAAGTAAGTCGCCTACCACACGGCGCGAATCAAAACAATTCTTCATGCACACCTGCACTGGTGCCATAAGGCTAAGACAGGTACGACAATTGTCGTTATTGTCCCACTGCCGGGCACGGGTCTTCTCTCAGAATGAGAGAGTTATAGGCCATAGTCTACCGCACTGGCCAAGTGCGAATTGGTGGACTTCACACACCTCCAAGAACTGTTTTTTTATAAGAACTCTCTAAGTGTAGAGGTTTTCTCACGTTGTTTTCCTTCACCGAAAAGCAGTGATAATTAATTACAAATACGCACATAAATCAGTGGTTGGCCTGGGTTTGAACCTCGGACCTCCCGATCGAGAGGGCAAATCTCAAGCATTAGGCTATCACTGCTGTAGTTAATAAACGTTTTTCTTAAAAAAATAGAAATCTATCGAAAGTACTTTTTAAAAAAAGACGATTTTGACAGTTTTGACAATTTTGTAAAAATCAGACTTACAGACATTTTCTCTGAAGCATAGATAATAACGTATTAACTTGTGGCAGATATACGCTAAGTTTAAAACTTTAACATGTAAAGTTAATATAACTTCTCGCGAGAACTTTGTAAAAATGTTTACTTATTTGAATTTAAATTTCGACTGCGGCAGTGATTGTCCAGTTTAATTAAACTTTTTAATTAAATGTCGCCAAATTGTTTAATTTTCAATTTGACTTAAAGCGACGTGTCAACATTTGAGACGGAAGTATTATTTAAACGGAGTAACTACCGACATACTTTTCTAGCGTGAAGAAGTTCTTTCGTTTCGGTTGAAGGGTGTGGTTGTCGGCTCACTTCTATAGGTGGTAGAACCAGTGTAGTTCGACCGGGAAGTACCACCGCCACACGTATTTCAGCGTGAAGCTGTTCTTGCATTTCGATGGAAGGGTGTGGTTGCCGGCACGCCTCTATATGAGGCGACCATCCTAGTCCTCGGGAGTAGCAACGCATCTATAATTGACTTTAGATAAAACTTCATGTTCTATATAGAGTTGCTTACAGGAGTCCATGGACGGCGGTGACCACTTACCATCAGGTGGACCGCATGCTCGTTTGCCACTTCAATAAGATAAAAAAGGGACCCGGCAACCACACCCTTCCACTGTAACGCAAAAACTGCTTTACTCTGGAAATAGGTATAGCAGTGGTGCCCGGTCGAAGCGTTCGATGGAATGGTGTCGTTGCCGGCCAGCTTTGCTGGATTTTTGTTTAGTAAGTCGGGAGTTAGAAACTTTTTGAGTGAAAATGCGGGATTTCATAGCCAAAAGCGGGACAGGAGTCCTCGCGGTACAAAGGGTGTCGCGCCTCACAGACACAGGGACAAAAATTTTTAGTTCTCTCATTGGGAGAGGAAGGCCGGAGGACTTAGCGACCTTTTTTTTGGCGACGAACTGCAATTCCACTTATATTTGCAATTGGCGACCTTTTTTGCAAAAGTCCAATACTTCCCGAAAAGCCGGATGGAGCGAATCACGCGCCGGACATTAAATTTTGGATAAAAAATCGGAACGTCTGGCAACCCTGTTACTGGCATACTTTTATATGAGGCGACGATCTCAGTCCATGGGAGTTACTACTCCCAATCACAAGGTCAATCACAGGTGCGTTACTACGCATCTCAGAGAAAACGTATGTTTTGCATAAACTTGCTTATAAATGTCCATGGGCGGCAGTGACTACTTACCACTAAGTGTACTACATGCTCGTTTGCTACTTTAATCAGATAAAAAAATGCTCTTGTGCGTTTCCTCTTAATTCGTCATAACCAGTCTCAAATTTTTTATCACCATTACGATGATTTTTTGGATTAAGTCTATTTTGAGGAGATTTTAACGTATATGATACGTATAATTATGTTGAAGTTAAGAAAATATCATAATGGTTATATTAATTATATGTTCAATTATGTTATGTGTCACTACGACATAACTTTGGATTAAGTCAATTTTGGGAGGAATGTTATATTAATTTAACAGTTTCAAATTTATCATAAAGTTTTTTTATAGTATTGATCTTTATAATATCTTTAAGCTTAGATAGTTAAGTTATAGTAAAAGCCATGTTGCTTAAAAAAACTATTTCGGATTTCAGAGCACCAAAAATTCATTTACCTACAATAGGTGTGGTATCACGAAGTAAGGCAGTGACGGACAGTTCAGGTAACATGACAGCTTCTGCAGTGACGTGATAGACTGATAACACCTCGCTAGTCGTTTGCCCTAACTTTCAAAATCAGTGACTGATTAGGTAACTCTAAAATGTTGCTATCAAATTACTTTGTAGTTTTACTTGATAAAACGACTAAGTTCATTAGCATTTTCTTGTAAATAAATCATAATAATTATATCCTCAAATATGTTACGTGTCACTACGACATATCTTTGGATTAAGCCAATTTTGGGAGAATTATTACAGATGGGTATAGAATTTAACAGGTAGAAAATAATTTAGCAGTTTCAAATTTATCATAAAGTTTTTTTCATAGTATTAATTTTTATAATATCTTTAAGTTTAGATAGTTAAGTTATAGTAAAAGCTATGTAGTTTACATTTCAGGGCACCTAAAATTCGTTTCCCTACAATAGTCAAGTTAATTTGGTATCACGAAGTTAGGCAGTGACGGACAGTTCAGGTAACATGACAGCTTCTGCAGTGACGTGATAGACTGTTAACATCTCGCTAGTCGTTTGCCCTAACATACAAAATCAGTATCTGATTACGTATATTCAAAGACTTGCCATTGCAAAATATAAATTACTATACATTTATATATAAATTAATATAAATTACTATTTGTTCAATAGCTCTTATGACTTTTCTAGGTACTAACTCAAAATTAAATTCAATTTAACTTATTTTCATGTAAATTCGGGTTCGCTTTTTTTAAGAATAAATTAATAATTTTATAAAAAGTAACAAACTTATTTCAGAGTAAAATATATATGACAATGTTTATTTTTCTTAAAAATCAAATCTTTTATTAATTTTAAAACACAAAATTTTAAAACTATCTAACTCAAAGGACTGAAAATAAATTTACCTACAATAGTCAATTTAATTTGGTATCACGAAGTTAGGCAGTGACGGACAGTTCAGGTAACATGACAGCTTCTGCAGTGACGTGATAGACTGATAACATCTCGCTAGTCGTTTGCGCTAACTTCCAAAATCAGAGGCTGATTAGGTAACTCTAAAGTGTTGCTATCAAATTGCTTTGTAGTTTTTATTTGACGAAACAACTACAGCTCCTAAGGTCATTAGCATTTTCTTGTAATTTACTTACAATAAAATGCTTGTAAGTAAATTACAAGATACACAATAATTATATCTTCATATATGTTATGTGTCACTACGACATATCTTTGGATTAAGCCAATTTTTGGAGAATTGTTACAAATGGCTATAGGATTTAACAGGAAGAAAATTAATTTAGCAGTTTCAAATGTATCATAATGTATTTTTCATAGTATTAATTTTTAAAATATCCTTAAGGTAAGATAGTTAAGTTATGGTAAAAGTTATGCAGTTTACATTTCAGAGCACCAAAAATTCATTTACAAACAATAGTCAAGTTAATTTGGTATAACGAAGCTAGGCAGTGACGGACAGTTCAGGTAACGTGACAGCTTCTGCAGTGACGTGATAGACTGATAACACCTCGCTAGTCGTTTGCGCTAACTTTCAAAATCTGTGACTGATTAGGTATCTTTAGCCAGTTGCTATCACATAAACTAAATTGCTTTGTGGACTGTACGTAACAAAACTTGCAAACCCCTATGACATTCACTCTGCGCTTGCAGATGATTCAATGGAAAAAAAAAACTTTGTAATAGTCAAACCCATCATTATGTTGCTTGGTATAATTTTTTATCATATAAAGGCTTGTCAATCGGACACTGAAAAGGGGGTAAATTAACGTTGCAAGATTTAATCTAAACACACATACCCACAAACATTGTAAGCTAAATAATAGCTTTTAAAATCAACTTACCTTTGTCTTTATGGAACAAAATAAAACTTCAGCCTTTTTTTTACAGCATCATTTGATCCCGAAATCTCTTTTTAAATGATTGTTTCAAACTGAAAAAAGTATCAAAAATTTAGAAAATACATAACGAAGTGATCGAATGATGACAGGAAGGCCAGGAGTCTTCATTACTGTCCATTCTTGAAGATTTCAAGTAAAACACAGGAGTTATTCTTCTTCCATTTGTTCACAGTTGAGGAGGTCCGATCGATTTGACGGTTAAACAAGAATCTTTTCTACCGGCAGGCGCTCGGCTTTTATAATAAAGTTGGGTGAGGTGACAATAACAAATTTATGGAGGGTAAACTAAATTAACATCTTTAGAAATCACTAAATATTGCTAATTTAATAAACAAACAATTTTCGATCTTTAAAGTAACTAAAATAATTATTTTCGGCAACGTGTTTTTCATAAATACGCGGTGTCCCGCCGACATACATAATGTCGAAGACTCTCACATAAAACAGCACGAGTAGAGTTACGAAGATCGTCATATTGTGAAGTAGCAGAATCCTCTGTTGTTCAATTTTGAAGGCACCTTTGGTAAGCATAGAGTTTTAAAGACAATAGCAAATAAGTTATACTACTACCTACTCATAAAATTTTAAAGACAATATTAATTAGTAGTTAGCAATAACATCTTCCGTCTTTGAAATAGTTAAGGTTCATTCATATAATTATTCGGCTCGAAGGACCAAAAATTTTCCTACCTGCAATCGAAGTAATTTGAAACTACCTTACTGACGGACAGTTCAGGTAGCATGACAGCTCCTGCGATATGATAGGATTCTAATAACATCTCGGACGCTCGCGCTAACTTTCAAATGATGAGAGACTTATTACGTGTCTGTTATTGCTATCAAAATCAACTTACCTTCGTCTCTATGGAACAAAATGGAACTTTATTCTTATCTTTTCTTCTTTATGTCACTTGATCTTTTAATTGCTTTTTAATTGTTTGCCTTTCAATTTGAACAAAATTAAATAATTTAGAAGATATTGAAAGATACAGTATATTTTATTTTCAAGGTGGTAGAACCAATGTAGTTCGACCGGGGAAGTACCACTGCCACACCTATTTCTAGTTAGAAGCATTTCTTGCGTTTCGATAGAAGGGTGAGGTTGCCGTCATACTTTTGAAGGTATGCCGGTGTAATAATATAAAGGCGACAGTTTGTGAGTGTGTATGTTTGTTACTTCTTCACGTCTAATCGGCTGGAGTGATTTTCTTAAGATTTGGTAGAGAGTTACCTGACACTCGAGATTAACGTATAGGCTACTTTTTACAGTGGGAAAATATCTTATTTCCACGGGACAATTGAAATATCGCTTTTTTTAACGCGGGCCAAGCTGCAGGATTCAGCTACTTTTTAACAAATACGATTGTTTGAATATAATCTCTGTATTTATAAAACTATCAAAGCAATCAAGGAAATAGACATTATTTTAACATATTTGAATAGATAAATAAAAATTAATTAAACGATCTTACTAAAGTAAAATGGGTAATAATAGAAAACCAGTCGCAACGGTCGAAATTTGACCGTAATTTGAATTAAAAAACTGAACTTTATATTGTCCAAAGTAGCACCGACATTTCTATAATTTAAATAAAATGTAATAATCTTTAAGTTATTTTGAACGCACCCGTTAAAGGTAAAAAGAGATTTATTAACTAAACTGTATTTAAAAGCAATAACGGGTATTTTGACAAAAACATCTGAATTTTTTGACATTATGTATTTTCATAGTAAGACATTGAATGTTCTATTTCGTTGTTTTGTTTTCGTTGTTTCTAATGCAAGATAGTGAGTGTAATGTGTTTTAGTTGATTTTATATATGATTTATGGATTATTTGAAAAAATACTAGCATTGCGCAATCCTTCTATACATCAACAATAACCGTGCGTAAATTCATACTCATCGGTCTGCCCTATCTTAAAAACGAATCAAAAATTTTTCCTTCACGTATTAATATATAGATGCTACTGTACAAGAATATCAATGAAAACATATTATTGAACGAATAAGCGCATATTTCTAAGAAGACTGCGCTATTTGCTTGAAACCAATACTCTATTGAACATGAGAAAGACAGGAATTGAACGAGCGAATGCAAACTATTTTAACGTTTAGAACTAGTTTTTATTCATGACTTCACATGCAACCAACTGATATTCAATTTTATCTTATTTCTTATTATTAATATCCCTTCCAATATTATAAATGTTAATTTAAGTTTGTTTGTTACGTTTTCACGCCAAAATACTTACTCAACAGATTGTCATGAAACTTTGTACACCAGTAAAGACACTGAACAATGAACATCTGTAATCGACCGTTAAAAGGTGGTAGACTCTTTGTAATTCGACTACGGAGGCACCACTCCTATCTCTATTAGGCAAAATGAAGAAGAAGAAGAAGAAAGAAGAAGGCAACAAAGTTAAGCACTGTTGTGTTCTGATCTGCAGGGTGAAGTTCTTAAGGAAAGTAACTTAAAGAAAATAAAACGCGTGTCGTGGGTGCCCAAACACACACACAAAGACAAACACCCAGATCCAGAACAAAAATCTAAACTCTTCTTTAAGATACCTGTCTGCCAGGAATCGACCTCGGAACACTTTTTTCTCGAAGGGGAACGTTCAAAAGGTACCCGACGCCGTGAGAGCGACGCAGGGTTATGTGGGACTTTTACCGCACTAAAACCAAACAAAGAGGACTCCTGAGATCCAGGTGTCCTCAAAGGAATGCAACCGGAATCCTCTGAGCGCGTTGCTCCATCAGGCTCCTCACAGATGGACGGCTGGGAGCACCGCTCCGTCTAGTCTTTACGAATGTATGCGACCACACATACCACCGTCCTTCTCGGGGTTGCTTGATCGAACAGTTCGAGCTCCCACTCTAGCCGCCCGCAACCTCGGAAGCCCCCTTTAGTCGCCTCTTACGACAGGCAGGGGCTGCCGTAGCCCTATTCTAATCCCGGAACTACAGGGACGCGAACCCGGAACCCACTGCATGACAGACCGGTATGGTGACCGCACCATCATGCGGGTTGTCAAAAAGTAACGCACATATAACCTACACCTATACACGTATAATAATATACCGCAATTTAATACTCGTTGAAAAAGAGCTTACATAGAATTGAGCACTCCATAGCATTTACATCACTACTATGCCAAGTAGGACGAACTAACAAGAACTTTATATACGTAACATAAATGTATGATAGAGAATAAAATGTGAAAACTAGCTGATTTGTTAAGCCACAATACTTGGAAATGTGGAGTAAGGTTAAAATATTTCAAGAAGTTATTCAAACAGTGCCGTTTTCTTGACTTGAATATGCGAGAGAGTTTCTCACGTTTTTTGACGTGACGTCTTATGATTCGATGGAGCCGGTTGAACTCATCAACATGACTTATGCGTCGTTACCACGCTCTGAGGCGTTCCATTTTAGTCTTTAAGCGCAAGCTAGAGCGCGGAAAGAGCGACAAAGATAGAGAGGCACAATCGGCCTATAAAAACTAAATGTAAATAACACTGTAAAAAAAAATATATAATTGTATTTATGCGTATAAATAAATGTAACTTGATCAATTCCATTGTGATTTCTATTTACTTCCTTCTCTATATCCATACAAAATATCTATCAAACAAATAAAATTGAAAGTATTTTGAAAAATGCATGCAACCATTGCAACAGTATTTTCTTATGTCGTCACGTTCAACTATCGTCAATAAACCGACTTTACAGGCAACCGATATTTTTTATTCACTGCACAGCACGATACTTTTCCAATCTAGGTTTCCTCACGATGGTTTTCCTTCACCGAAAAACAATGATAATTAATTTCTAGTTACGCTATCACTGATATATAAATCAGCATGTAATTGAGTTTGATATGTTTACTTTAAAGTCACAGAGACTTTTAAATGTACATTAAAGATCACATTTCATAGCAACAATTCCCATAAAGACTACACGTAATTACACCATCCTCCTGTATACGTCACGAGTCACCGTCAAATTGGCAGAGTCAGTCTGCGGCGATGTCGAGTGTCTTTCCATCTAAACTGACGGGAAGGGGTTAATTAAAGAGTAGGACACCAGTACACGGATCCTGTAGGAGAGAAAGGGATGACGCTACGCCTGATAAGCACTCTCGAGTTTCAATTCCCTGTTCAATACAGCCAGAGTGCAATCTAATTTGATGAATGGATATTGTTGACGCTCATAACCCTGTCATGTCCTATAACTAGCTTTAATAATTTGAACTTAAGACCTGCTTCTTGATAAATGTTAACTAAATTTGAAGTATTATTATTATCTGACTGAAATGGCAAACGAGCATGCAGTCCACCTGATGGTAAGTACTCCTTGCCGCCTATGGACATCGGTAATCAACTACATACAGAACATGGGTTCCATGTGAATTCAATCACAGATGCGTTGCTACTCCCGAGGACTTTGATGGTCGCCTCATGTGAAAGTGTGCCGGCAACCACACCCGTCTATCGAAACGCAAGAAATGCTTCACGTTAGAAGTAGGTGTGGCGGTGGTATTTCCCCGGTCGAACTACGCTGGTTTTACCACCTTCAAAAGGATACAGTTAGTGTTTTGTTACGTATAACGTATATGGAACCTTAAAAATAAAAAGCAAACTAGAAATCAGGTAAATAGGTTAGTCTACCACAAGTGCTTGTCAACGGCGTCTCCCAGCCACCCCAGTTACACCATGACCACGATCCATGCAACTATATCAAAATTGAATCAAGTATTGGTCTGTGAATGCAAATAATTTAAAAAATATATACCTATCGGAAATATCGCTACATATTTAAATACAGAAATGTATGTTTCACTTCTTATCAAAGATGTAGATACATATTATTAACTTTACTATAATAACAACCACACAACTAGTGCCATGCATACCGGTCTAACGCGCAATGGGTCCTGGATTCGATTCCCGGCCAGACAGGTATATGTATGTTGAGTTTAGATTCATGTTCTGGGTCTGGGTTTTTGTGTATTCGTCTTGTGTGTGTCCATGGTACCCACGACACACGAGAAAATCCTAGTGTGCGGCTATAATTGTAAAAAGCGTGTGTGTACAGTCGTGCTATTTATTGTAATGAAAAATGTCAAAAACACGTCATCTTTTGTATTTATCTTGCGTTATTTTATAGAAAAAATTAAATATGGCTCCATGTAAGGAAGATATATGTACGCGCAAGTCGCATTTATCAGCACATCGGCTCGAGGCAACGGCGCCCGACGGGACTAGTGTGTGCTGGGAGTCGGTGACGATTTTAACTATTGCATCAAATAAGTAATAACTCTTCTACTACATTAAATAAGCACTATTAACTCTTTTATGATAGTGGGTATTCAATTTTGTGGTATGTGGCTTGATTACGGGCTTACTTCAGATTTGCTTCTGAGATTTCTATATTTTCATAGCGTGGTAAAAATAATAAATAATAACACTCTTTCTCCTTTTATCATGAGCGCTTTGGACGCAAAGGAATACTACTCTAGTCTAGTCTAGACAAAATCTAAATTTGATAATCGTTTATCTAGTCAAAAGTTTAATCCTGAGTCTTTTGGATATCAAACTAGAATATTGACTCTCACATACAAGTCACTAAATACTAGCTTTATTAATAAAAGGAACCTCATGTATGTTCAGCGTGGATTGCGGTATAAGTAGTTCTTTCTTCTAAATGTTTACAATACAATACAAAACATCTTTATAGTACACCAAACACACAAAAATATAACAAACAAAGAATTATAATAAAAAGTCAGTAAATGTACAACAGGAGGTCTTATGAGTAAGATAGTCATCTCTTCCAGACAACCTTAAGAGTGACAAAAGGAAAAATATAACAAATACAAGACAGGGTAGGGTGTACAAAATTATAACAAAATGACATTTATTCTTTTTACTTATTTTATTTTTTAAATTTTAAGCTTTGACTTGATACACTAATAATAAATGTAGCAAAAATAACTTAACAGTAAATTTAAACATCGCAGGCTCTCAGCCTATCCCTCAAAGCGCTCACAAGTAACAAATTGGCAAAAATTCTTACACATGTTCCTTTCAGTGGTTAAGTTTCCGAACGGCATTTTATACTTTGCGGTTGTTTTGAGATATTAAGGGAAATTTGTCATGAGCTTTCCGTACGTATTATCGGGAGTGGTTTGGGAATTTTCGGGAGTTTTTTCATCTTTAACGGCTTGTTACTTGTAATCGTTGGATCGGGAATTCTGGGGAATTTTCTGGTGTATCCTAATTTTTTTGATATATCACTTTTGCTAATGGAAGCGAGCGGCGAATGGTATTCAATGCTAACAGAACAAAAGTATAGAACAGAAATGTACTTAGTGTTGTTTGGTAGCGTTTAAATATTGGTAAGCTAGCGCTTGTAACATTGTTACATGTGCCATGTTTAAAAATTATATAGCTTATGTTAAACTGACAAGTGAGTCCATTCCAATGATAAGTCATATGTTACAATTTAACATGCCATGGGCGCGTTCCAGAAGCCGCTCACAAGACCCAAAACACCCAAAACGTCGTTCCACAAGACGACCTCGGTCGTTGTGGTCGCGGCGAAAACGTCACTCATGACATCATAACTTACGCCCACGCAAAGCTCACGCCGACCGGATCTATAAAGGTGGGTTGAAGTGATCGTCCCACTAGAGATTATGTCAGTAATGCTCACCAGCTAGTGGAACGGGAAAAACTGCGGTCGTGAGCGTGCGCTTTGTGAAGGTCTAATGGAACGCACCCTAAGTCATATGTTACAATTCGACATGCATTATAACCTATGTCACTCTGACAGCTGAGTCAATTCGAAAGAGATTTCATCTGTTACAATCCGTCAATCCAATTGTACTGTAGCGCGTGCCAAAAAAAAACGGGCAAACTGACATACATACAAACATACACCCCCGGAAAACATTACACAGACAAATATCAACATGATTTCTGACGTCACTAGTGTTTCTATTGTAGCATTAACATTCCATTGTAGTATAAGACATAGCATACAGCAGCATTCCATTGTATAAAACTCTATAACATAAGCAATTAAATTTAATCCGCATGTTATTACTATAGACTTATTTACAGGTAAGAATAAATCCCTTGTCCGAAGGCGCCAGCCGACTCAATGTAAATGTCTAGTTGACGCCTGAGTTAGTCAAAAGTTCGTCGACTTAGACAACTTAAAAGCCTTCCTTAGTGGCAAAACCCTTTGTAGTTTGTAGTTCGGTAGGTCTGGCACCTATTACTGCCTTACGTAGTGATAAACTCTGTTTGTAAAGTTGTACTAAATGCACTGGGTATTATGCCAACTAAGGCTAGACGTAGGCATTTTCCGAAGGTAACACACCGGTGTAAATGAACCCTAATTGTTGGAATCTTGGCAAGCACAATGTTTGCTAACACCTCCTTACATTTTATATCGCATTCCTTGCTGTTCTACCGAGTTGATAAGTAGAACTTAATAATTTTGTAACTTTCCAAAACTCATCAAGAGATGGCGCTACTTTAAGAGGTACTCTGAATCACGCTATCGAAGTTATTTAATAACTTATCAATCTACAAGCTCCGACTTGAGACTATCTGAGCAGGGCTACTCCAAAGGAATTATCACTTAGCCTGATAGTACGTAGTCCTTTGCCAAAGTAGTTTATAAGGTGGTAAAACGTGCATAGAACTGGTACCACCATATACTTGCACCAATCTGGAGAGCTACCGCCACCATACCTGTTTCCAACATAAAGCTGTTCTTTAGTAGAAGTGGAAGGATGTTGTTGCTGTCTCACTTTTATATTAGGCGACCAGCTTAGTCCTTTGGAGTTGCAACACTTCTATGATCGCTTTCAGATAGTACTTTTATTCTCTCTGCTTTATAGAGACTGAATTTTTTGTATGAAGTTGCTTACAAATGGGGTGTGGCAGTGACCACTTACCAAATGGACTGAATGCTTGTTTGCAAGTTCAAAAAAAATATATAACAAAGCATACAAATATATTGCAGGTGGTAGAACTAGTGTAGTTCGACCGGGGAAGTACCACCGCCACACCTATTTCTAGCGTGAAGCATTTCTTGCGTTTCGATAGAAGGGTGTCGTTGCCGGCACACTTTTACATGAGGCGACCATCATAGTCCTCGGGAATAGCGACGCATTTGTGTTTGACTTCAGATGGAACCCATATTCTGTATGAAGTTGATTACAGATGTCCATGAGTGGCAGTGACCACTTACCATCAGGTGGACTGCATGCTCGTTTGCTACTTCATTCAAATAAAAAAAATAAAAAATAAAAAAAATGCTTCAAAATTACATTTTGTATTCGTTGTTATATTTAAACTGTTTCATTATTATGAAGTACAGAACAACCAAACTAAATAAACCTATATAGGCGTGGCGGTGGAAAATTTGGCAACTGTTCTGAGTACAGCGCCTTCAAAGCGCACAGTTGATTTAGCAAGCATTCCGCATTTGGCTAATTTTACTGGGAGTCCTCCCTCGCTTCAGAGATGCGAGAAAAGGATGCTCTGAAAAAATGGATATGACTGTTTGACAAATGCTTGTCAAACATTTTGTCATATCCAAAAATGTAGTGCTAGAACAGATTTTGCAGTAAGCAGTTCTTGCGTTTCGATGGAAGGGTGTGGTTGCCGGCACACTTTATGTGAGGCGACCATCATACTCCTCGGGAGTAGCAGTAGAGTGTTCTGTATGAAGTTGATCATAGATGTCCATGAGCGGCAGTGACCACTTACGATCAGGTAGACTGCATTCTCGTTTTCTACTTCAGCCAGATAAAAAAATAAATATATTACGTAGTTCTGCAGTAAAAAACCCAACTTCATTTTTCTGTTTGTAAGAAAGTATGTATATAGTATCAAAAAAAAACTTGAATAAATATCAGAGAAAAAAATTCTACATAAATAAATAAAAAATGCTATGCAATGCTAGGTTTACCGCGGCGGTCCCCGAGTGCCACACTTTTTTATTTATTATATTTATGCACAAAAATATTAATAAGTAACCCTAAATGACAATACCATATCCGATGAAACATATTCCTTCATCTAAGGACAGACCTACTTGCCGCGCCTGATTGCCGCCGTCTCGAATATTTATTGAATAAATATTGAATCGTTTCATTTCTTCCGCACACTGTCAAACGCCCGACTTCACTGACTTCAACGAGTATATTTACGCCTTTTCTTAATTTTAAAAAGTCTTACAAATTGATAACTGTGGAAAGCACTCGTGAACATTTTGATGTGTTTTGTGTGTATATTATGGTATTTTTAACAGTATCTTACAACTTCATTTGAACTAAACTTAATAGAAAAACTTTTTATTCATAATTTTAATAAAAAAGTTGCACGCCATGAAAGTATATGGCTAATTCTGCCGTCGTAATTAAAAAGGGCATAACTAACATTTTGCAAATTTTGAGAAAATCGAGATTAAAATATTTTTTGAATGTTGTTGAAAAAACACATCTAAATTGTTATTTTTTCAAATTGTGTGAAGGTTAAAAGTTTCCTTAGTTTAGTATGTATACAACGTTAGTAATATTATATTTTTATTATAATGGATATACTTGATAACTAGCATTATTATTTTTAACTTAACATAAAAATTATCATTAAAAGGGCGATCTTACGTTTAAAAGGCACATATAACCAGATATGCCTTATTATTGTAAAATTTTGGATTAAAAAACAAAAATGTTATCATAAAAAGGCACTTTTACTTAGTTGAGCCTTTTCACTGTGATTAATTAGAATAAATACATACAATAAATACTAGAATTAATTCCTAATATTTATATTTTATACTTTTTAATGTGTATTTTATTATATCCTAGCAGTACGATTGTATATATTATATAATAAGCTGATAAATATAATTGTGTTGGAAATAAGGTACTTGTAAGAAAATAAAACGTTTATTAAGGTTCCGATTGAATGATTTAAGTACTTTGTAATCTTTGTCTAACACTGAATCATCAGAATCAAAATCTTGCCAAACTCCCTCACTTGATTCTTGTACGGAGTTCTGAATGCGACTTGTTGACGGGACAGATATTTGTTCGTCTCGTCTCTGTAGTTCTGGGATCAGAATAGGGCTACGACATCCCCTGCCTGTCGTAAGAGGCGACTAAAAGGGGTTTCCGAGGTTGGCTAGAGTGGGAAGTCGAACCGTTCGGTCAGGCGATCCCGGGAACGACGGCGGTATGTGTGGTCGCATATCGTCGTAAAGACTAGACGGGGCGGTGGGCCCAGCCGCCCATCTGGGAGGAGCCCGATGGGGCAACGCGCTTAGAGGATTCCTGCTGCGTTCGTTAGGAGGTCCCGGAGTCCTCATTATAACGCCGAGGACGGCCACCGGGGGGGTTTTAGTGCGGTAAAAATCCCACATAACCCTGCGTCGCTCCCACGGCGTCGGGTACCTTTTGAAGGTTTCCCCCTCGAAAACAAAAAAAAAATAATAAATGCAGTCCACCTGATGGTAAGTGGTCACTGCTACAAGTAATAAAAACAATGTCACCGGAAAGCACTTACAAGTGTAGCCTCGTCTCGATACGTCAGGCACAACTGACGGCATTCCCTGCCTACTCTGCCCTCCGGACTTCGTTTCCGTTCAGAGATGTTTAGTAGTAAAGGCACAACCGCCAATGTGCTGTTTTTAATACAAAATTTTAGAGCGTAGGGGTAAATAGAAAGGGCATAATTGCCAGTTGTGACTTTTCTTTCTACTTTAATTGCTGAAGTATCGGTATAAAAAATAAGCACAATTGCCACATAAGCCTTTTATATGTAACTAACGTCAGGTATGTCCTTTCAATTAAATATATTAAAAATAAAAAGGTGACATAAAAGTCATATTTCACAATATGCCCTTTTATTGTAATAAAACTTAAAAAATTGTGCAGTTGTGCCCTTTAAACTTATGCTATCTCTGTTATTATTGTTTCTAAAAATCCACAAAAAATCCGGCAGATAGGCCTTTTTTTCCTGATTCCGAATATATATATAACTCAATTTCACAAAAAATGTTAGTTGTGCCCTTTTTCGGTAACACGGCAGAATTGTGTAGAACTATATATATTGACCTGAGACCATGTTACACCACAATTATTGCAAATAAATATATTCTATTCTATTCTAATTAATTAGTCATTAATCTGCAACATCTGAACATACACTATGCAATTTCTTTCCATACACGTAAAATTGGAGAACTACTTCAAGAAGCTAATTTAGAGCTTAATAAAAATGTAACATGTCGGCGGGACACCAAGTATTTATGAAAAACACGTTGCCGAAAATAATTATTTTAGTTAGTTTAAAGATCGTAAATTGTTTGATTATTAAATTAACAATATTTAGCGATTTCTAAAGATATTCAGTCTACTTTCCATTAATGTGTTATTGTCACCTCAACCAACTTTGCTATAAAAAGGCGAGCGCCTGCCGGTAGAAAAAGACTCTTGTTTAACCATAGAAGCGATCACACCTCAACTTTGAATAAATCGAAGAAGAATAACTCCTGCATTTTACTTGGAATCTTCAATAATGGGTAATTAAGTAATCTTATCTTATCTTATCTTATCTTATCTTATCTTATATATAATAAAACTGTAGAAAAGTTTTTTGTTGTCCGGCTTTAACGCAAAAACTACTGGACGGATTTTGATGAAACTTTTTTGTTATATAGCTATTAGTCCTCGGCAACATATAGGCTATAATTTATTATGGAAATTTATGTCTGTCTGTCTGTTGAAAGATAAAATATATAAATAATATAACCTAGACACTTGAAATTTTGTACAGGGGTTCTTTTTATGATGTAAGTGAGCAATTTAAAAGAATTTTTGAAATATTCGCCCGTTAAGGGGATCAGAATTGAGAAAAGTTTGTATGAAAATACGCCAATTTTTATGTTAACTTATTGATACTTATCTGGAGGGGTACGAGTGTTTCTTTTGGAAGGGGAACTCCTAAAATTTTGTTCCCTTCAAAGGTCAGTTATCAGGTGCCATGGAATAGCGAGGAAGTCGCGTTTGCCACACAGGCCTACTTATCCAACGGTGGGTCACAACCCAACGCGCCTTCCGAAACAATTTTAATTTCGCGCCCTTGGCCCATGTTCCAGACCAAAAGTTAATTGTTGGTATGGTCAACAATTTTTGTAAAACGGGAACTGTCATGGAAGACCCAGGCAGGCATCCGGCCCGTCAGAGCGGCAGAAAATGGCGACGCAGTGAAACAGTCCAATCACCGCAGCGCACTGCTTGCAATCATGCGTAGGTCCTTGGTTTGTCGGGTTCTGTGTGGCAAATTCTTCACGAAGACCGTAATTTCCGTCCCTATAAGTTTTTTTTTGCGATATTCTTAGTTAAGGTTATCAGGCCATGGTGTTTTGATAAAAACAAACCGACGGGGTGCTTCATCTCTCTCAGAAGCGATTGGAGTGGCCGCCTCGATCACCAGATTTGAACCCGTGCAACTTCTTTTTGTAGGGTTATCTGAATTCCCGGGTCCCAGTTCAGTATATTGACATTGGTGACGTTTGTTTGAAAGTCCGCTTACTTTAAAGAAATGTTATCAATTAGATGCAATGCAACACCTTATTAAATGCCTTTAGAAAATCTCTCAGAGGAATAATAATCCGAAAGTCTAATAATTCTAACTCCTAATCTTTGTACATAGTATTAGGCTATATTGTTAGTAGTAATATAATACTTTTCTAACTGTTTATGGAAAATCAAACCCAAGCATAATAAATGGCAGAAAGTTCGCATGTAAGTCCAGCAATTTTAAAGTTAGACACAAGAACTTAGGTGGTTGTATTTTGTGTTGTCACAAATAGCTCAATCTCAGCATTCTATGAATAGATGACGTGGTACAAACTTTATTAATGGGCGTTGGTGAAATCTTTTATAAATCCTATAAGACAAAACATTTCTTAAAGATTGATATATTTATCCTATGTTTAGCCACTGCACAAACTTAATGAACCATGCATTTCACCATTTCACATGGGTAAATAGCGATTAAGGAGTAAATTAAATAAAACTTCCAATTCCGCCAATGTTAAAGTAAACAATATGGAAATTGGTATTTGTCCCTTTGTAGTAAAAGTGATGAAATACGTATTCATCCTTTTTTTGAAAACCAACTATTATGGAAAATAATTTTATAAATAAGACCCTGTATTCGATTCGACCCTATATCGATAGACTAGACAAGGAAGACTTTTTTGAAACTTTACCTTAAACGGGTTGAAATCAGGGTATCAGTGTGGGGCTTCAAGGCTTGAAATTGCAGATTGAATTTGCGGGGCAGGAGAGGGAGATAGCAATTAATCGTCCGATGCGCAGCCGGAGAGTACGTCACCCAAGGAAGGTTGCTGCTCCTCCTCTGAGTTCGGACACGTTTTTGGCAACTCACACGAACAAAACCTAGGCGTTGGTTACAGAGTCTCTTACCACAGCGTTTTTTGATAAGTATACTTCCAGAACGCACACATTTCATAAAAAGTACAGGCACTCTAGCAATATCTCAAAGAAAATCTCCTTAAAAGGGGTCCAACGCCAGCCAGACTATGGTAGAATGCAAAATCGTGTCCTAAGCCACGTCACATAGCTTACAAAGAAAAGTTCCTATTTTTATTCACGGTTAACCTGCCTAGGTTAACTGTCTGTGACAGAAGGAAAAACATGCCAGATATGTATCACAATAAATTCAAAAAAATTGTTAAAATTTTGTAGAGCAATTTCACATTTTTAGAGTTAGCATAAAATTTAGGCTTCCTATTAGAAATAAAAAATAATATTATTGTTCAGAAACTTAGACTTCGTACATGTAAATTTATTGATTAAAATATTCTGCACTGCGTGGACATACCACCACGCCTACCCTGAACTATGTCGGATTTTTGGATAAATATTGTTATAGTCCACGCGGACGAAGTCGCGGGTACTGATTGTGTATAAGTTTGGATACAATAAATAAATAATATAGAGGAGAAACACGCATAACTTTAAATTTTCGTTTTTTAGGCGGAACGAAGTTCGCCGGGTCAACTAGTAAGTAATAAAGACGTTCACTTCGTTAAACATTTCTTATACCTAAATATTTGTAAAAATACTCATCATCGATCGAGCCTAACTATATCCGATACTATATATATACTATATCTATATCTATATCGAATAGTATACTATATCCGATAAAAAATATTCCATAACCTAAAGACAGATTTACTTGTTACGCTTGATTGCCGCCGTCTCGAAGATTTATAAAATAAATATTGATTCGTTTCATTTGTTCCACACGCTGTCAAACGCCTGACTTCACTGACTTCAGCGAGTATATTTACGTTTTATCTGCCCTCGAATTACAACTTCAGAACGCTTAGACAAAACTACAGAGTTTCAAAGTTGGAAGCAACACATCTGCATTAAATTAGTTTTTGTTTTAAATTATTAATGTATTCGTTTAACTTCTTGTATAAGTATATACATTTTAGAAACTTAAGCATTATTTATGAAACTCAAATGTTTCCCTCTATAAAACACGACACGCCTTTATTATCGGGAGGTCCGAGGTTCAAACCCAGGCACGCACCACTGATATATGTACGTATTAGTAATTAATTATTTTTAATTATCACTCCTTTTCGGTGAAGGAAAACATCATGAGGAAACCTACACGCCCGTGAGCTCTTTAAAAAAAGTTCTCGGAGGTGTGTGGAGTCCACCAATCACATACAATGTAATTCAGTTGAATAAATTCACGATACAGAGACGAATTTTCAAAATTTTATTAAATAAATCTAATAAAACTCTAACAGAAAAATAATAAATAGTAGTCAAAGCGATTGCATCCATTGAAATTAATCAAACGCGAGTCTAAAGTGTAGCATACCGTATGTGCTAGTTGGAAATAAGGTAAACAGAAACACAAAGCCCGCACAAAGTAAATTGGACAATGTTTATCGGATTCGATTTTGATTACAAAAAACTTGTGTGGCGTAATTTTGGGTACCGTTTGTTATTTTCCAATTTAGTGTACTACCGTGATTTTGGATACCTTTAGTTATTTGGGGTCTAAGTTAGCGTAATACAAGGGTATTAATTATTTTTATATGCATTTAAGCAAAACTTAGTAGGTATACAAAAGTAGCGAGGATTCTGTAAGCTTAGTACAAGTTTCAAGGTGGTAGAACCAGTGTAGTTCGACCGGGGAAGTACCACCGCCACACCTATTTCTAGCGTGAAGCAGTACTTGCGTTGAGTACGGGAGTCCATGGGCGGCAGTGACTACTCACCATCAGGTGGACTGCATGCTCGTTTGGTACTTCAATCTTATAGAAAAAATTAAAGTGTTTATCAACGCTCTCTTCTCACTTACGCACTTTCGCCGTGAACAAACTCCTTGGAACTAGGTAAAAAAATCGGAATTAAATAAATTAAGTTGAAAGTATGCAACTCGACGGGGAGGTGAACGGGCATCGTGAAGCGGTTTTTGGGTTTCGGTAGAGTGCGTGGAACCTCTTAGTCCTCAGGAAAAAAAAGTATCTCTAATTTCAGATAAAACACACACATCCACGCGGGCAGTGTCCACTTACCACTCCATTTTCGTTTGCTATTTCAATGTTATACAAATACATCTCGACGACCTCAGGCAAGACTAATGTTCATTGGTGATAGTGCCAGGCTATACTAAACGCTCGTGTGCTACATTGGATGACCTGCGTGGTGGAGCGGTTACCATACCGGTCTGACGCGTAATGGGTCTCGGGTTCGATTCCCGGCAAGACAGGTATCTGAATAATGAGTTTAGATTCGTTCTCTGGGTTTGGGTGTTTATGTATTCGTCTTGTGTGTGTCAATGGTACCCACGACACAGGAGAAATTCTAGTGTGGGGCTATGAGTGTAGAGCGTGTATTGATTAATATACAAAAGAGAATATCAGGTATAATCCATTAAGAAGAGTTACCGGTATAGAGACGAATTTTCAAAACAGTAATTATCTACGACAACCTAAGCGCTTTATGTCCACAACACTCCGTGTTCTGCTATAGTTAAAATTCAATAGAGCAGCGCGAAATCTGCACAGAGAGGCGTTATGATGAGGAACGATATTATGCCGATAGGTTTTTTGTAGATATTGCGTATATAAGTTAAAATATTATTTCAATTGTATAGCAAAACACCCTCTCTGTGGATTCCGAAGAAAGCGACTAAAGACAACATTAAGAAAAGGGGCTGTCTTCCTGTGTAACATCAAAGTCCTCTACGGTCAATAAAACGCTTGCCAGGTACGGTCACCGTTAGCAAAAACTCGTATTAGTGAAAACCGATGCCCAAAAGTCATGCCATAGGACTAATGGGTGGATTATTTAATTTAGAATTTAGTACTGTTATTGTAAATAATTCGTAAATAAACTCTCCAGTACGATAAAATATAAATGATAAAATGATTATTTATCCATTATAAATTGGTTATTTTACTTTATCATTCATTAGTGCATTTTATTTTGATACATAGGTATTTTAAAGTCTTTTTTTCCACCGTAGACTGGATTTAGAATAACGTTAATGTGACATCACCCATGCACTTAAGTAATTATGAAATAAAAGCAAAAGTTATGAAAGAATAAAGAAAGTAATGCAAAATTTGCGTCGCTTTTATGAAAATAATAAATCAGAACATGAATATAAACTCATCATTCACACATGTCTGGCCGGGAATCGAGCCCGGGACCCATTGCACCTCAGACCGGTATGGTAACCACGCCGCAACGCGGGTCGTCAAAGGTTCTATCTATCGTCAATAACAGATGCATTTCTACTCTCTAGGATAAAATTGTCCCATTTAAAAGTAAGCTAGTAACCACATCCTTCCATCAAAACGCAAGAATTGCTTCGCGCTAGAAATAGGTGTGGCGGTGGCACCTCCCTGGTGGAATCATATACGTTCTACCACCTTGCAAATCCTTGGTTGATGAATAATAAAAATCCATAGATGGCGGTAGCCACTTACTATAAGGTCGACTGCATGCTGGTTTACTACATCCATCACTACATAGTATAAAATAAAATCGCTTGACGCTGTCTGTCCCTATGTATGCTTAGACCTTTAAAACTACGCTACAGATATCAATGTAGTTTTTTAAATAGATAGAGTGATTCAAGAGAAAGGTTTTTAATATAATATACGCATAATATAGTGGAGGAACGCTGATAATTTTAGTGTTTTGACTTTTAGGGGGAACAAAGTTTCCCGGATCAGCTAGTATTATATAACACACACCTCAAACTTAATTAAAGATAGAAATAGGATCAATTTTGTTATATTCAACATTTAAGCGAGAACAAATGCATTATCAAGTAAAATCGAAACAATCTCGTTCCTAGTAATAAGAGCTGTGTCCATCAATATTCCCGGTACAGTTTATGCAAAACTGTAGTTGGTTCTGGACAAAGTTTGTGGCAGCCCTGATCATAACATTTATGTTGAACAAACTATATTTATATAATATCTAGTTGGGCTCGCAACGTTATTTATACTTTATACTCAATTACTTAACGTTAAGCACATGAATTGTATAAATATTACGATTGATTATTGTAATATTTTCAGACAAAATCATACTAATAATTTAAAGACGAAAGTTTGTGAGTGTGTATGTTTGTCACTTCTTCACGTTTAAACGGCTGGAGCGATTTTCATAAAATTTGGTAGGGAGTTAGCTGACACTCTGGATATATGGGCTACTTTTTCTGTGGTAAAATATCTTACTCCCACGGGACAATCGATACATCGATTTTTTTAACGCGGGAGAAGCTGCGGGGTTAGCTAGTATAACATAAATGTCGACGCCAGAAAGCAATCTTGCGTTCTCTTAAAATGCAATAAGATTGTCTTATTGCATTTTAAAAAACATAACTTTTTAATACAATAGATTGTCAATTATTTTTTTGAGACCCACCTCTGAGAATTTTATAGTTGTTTCTAATACGCATATTATATTAGACAAATAATAGTGCGTGGGATTTGAACCTCGGACTCGCGATTGACAGGCCGAGTTCCAATCTAGCATTGCTCTATTATTCTTTTTTTATAAGATTGAAGTACCAAACGAGCATGCAGTCCACCTGATGGTAAGTGGTCATTTCCGCCCATTGACATTTGTAAGCAACTTCATACAGAATGTGGGGTTCTATTTGAAGTCAATCACAGATGCGTCGCTACTCCCGAGGACTAAGATGGTCGTCTCATTAAAAAGTATGCCGGCAACCATACCCTTCCATCAAAACGCAAGAAAGACTTCACGCTAGAAATAGGTGTGGCCGTGGTACTTCCCCGAGGAAGTTTACCAGTGTAGTTTACCCGAGTAAACTACACTGGTTCTAACACCTATAAATTTAACTTATTTACGTTATAAATGATGCAAAAGTTTGTAAGGACGTTAATATGCTGGGCACACTGACTACTGATATAGTATTTATTCATGACTATTCACAACTTGATGAGTGATAGCCTAATGATTGAAACTTGCCCTCTCGATCGGGAGGCCCGAGGTTCAAACCCAGGCACGGACCACTGATTTATGTGCGTATTAGAAATTAGTTATCACTGCTTTTCGGTGAAGGAAAACATCGTGAGGAAACCTACACATCCGAGAGTTCTTTAAAAAAAAGTTCTCGGAGGTGTGTGAAGTCCACCAATCCGCACTAGGCCAGCGCGGTGGATCATGGCCTATAACTCTCTCATTCCGAGAGAATACCCGTGCCCAGCAGTGGGACAATAATGGGTTGATGACGACGATTCAAAACTTTAGATTTTTTTCTTAGATTAGTTAGTTTGTTAGTTAGAATGAATTTAATAAAATAAAGTAATGTTATAAACATTGTATTATTTTATTAAAATAGCATCGTATAAACGTAAAGTAAATTAATATTATACAATCCATTTTCGTAGGACGGTCGTAGCTCACGGCTACGGCGTAGCACCTCATCGTATTACATTATGAGATTCGTAGAACTCGTAGCCGTCTCAGTAATGTACAATTAGATTAGTTGATAGTATCAGAATAAATGAATAGAGCTTTATTATATTTTCTATGTAATGGACGCTATGTACCTACTCACAGAAGAAACTAATTGACACTTAGACCCAGAATAAAAATGTAACTATACTTAAAACTAGTTGAATCCTGCAGCTTTGCCCGCGGTAACAAAAATCGATTGTCCCGTGAGAATAAGATATTTTCCTACAATAAAAAGTAGCCTATATGTTAATCCAGAGTATCACCTAAGTCGTTACTTAATATTATGAAAATCGCTCCGGCCGTTTACACGTGAAGAAGTAACAAACATACACACTCACAAACTTTATAATATTAGTATGAAAAGTATGATTATATTTTTTCTCGCTAAAATGGAATTTAGAACCGTCTTCATATTATTAATATGATGACATGTAAATATATGAATCTGTTTAGATTATGTATATTTCAGAATGTCTTTTTCAAGCAATTATCATGTAGGAATAAGATAAATTATTCCATTTACAAAATTCACTATCTACAAAAGCACTATCTACAAAAGCACTATCTACAAAAGCATTATCTATAAAATTGAAGGTGGTAGAACCAGTGTAGTTCGATCGGGGAAGTACCACCGCCACACTTATTTCCAACGTGAAGCATTTCTTGCGTTTCGATGGAAGGGTGTGGTTGCCGGCACACGTATATGAGGTGACCATCATAGTCCTCGCGATTAGCAACGCATCTGTGATTGTTTTCAGATAGAACCCATGTCCTATTTGAAGTTGCTTACCAATGTACATGAGCGGCAGTGACCACTTACCATCAGGTGGACTGCATGCTCGTTTGCTGCTTCCATCATATAAAAAAGCACAAAGCTTTAGTTACCTTATGTATAAATCTATTTACATATTATTTATATCTTTACATCGGTAAAAATCATAACTCAATCTTTTAGTCCACCGTATTCGGGTAAAATCTAACGCTGTTCTCTAAAAATACTTCTTCCTATTTAAATTGCCAGAAATCTTAAAAACTTTAAAATTCCGTTCTTTTCCACAAGTTTATTTTCATACATAATAAACACATATTCTCAAAATTAATTTTATCCTAACGTTGCACTAAGCCGAATAAAGCTGGCTAAGCAGACTACCCAAGTAAAATTTTCAGTATTACCTGCGTACTGTTATAAAAAGTACTAGCGAGGCACGTACGATATTTTGTTGCGGGAACTAATCAGCGTCACAAAAATCTACCTAATATTAGCGAGTGGCGGACTTGTACAGACAGACAAAAAACGTGCATTTATAAAAAAGTGTATGTACGTAAGAAGTGGAAGTGATCGAAACAAAAATATGATTGGTACGTATCATATTATACCGTATTATATCACATGGTATTGTATCATATCATATCGAAGTCATCTTTTTGGTTCGCCGTAAACGGGTAAAATCGGGTAAAAATACTTTCAATTCATAATTTCAATTTTAACTACTCTCCCAAAAACCCTAGAAAGAAGTTCTCTGAAAAATACTTTTTTCCATCTTTTTAAACTGCCAGATATCATAAAACATTAAAAAAAACGTTTTTGCTTTTCCGCAAAAATGTTTTTTTTCTAAGCAACAAACACGTATTCTTAAAATAAACATTACCCTAACGTTGCATAAAGCCGAATAAAGTTGGCTAAGCAGACTACCCAGCTAAAATTTCAAGTATTGCTGCGTACGATTTTCAAAACGTACTAGCGAGACACGTACGGGATATCTTGTTGCGGGAAACTAATCAGCGTCACAAAAATCTACCTAATATTAGTGAGTGGCGGACTTGTACAAACAGACAAAAAACGTGCATTTATAAAAAAGTGTATGTACGTAAAAAGTGGAAGTGATCGAAACAAAAATATGATTGGTACGTATCATATCATATTATACCGTATCATATCACATGGTATTGTATCATATCATATCGAAGTCATTTTTTTGGTTCGCCGTAAACGGGTAAAATCGGGTAAAAATACTTTCAATTCATAATTTCAATTTTAACTACTCTCCCAAAAACCCTAGAAAGAAGTTCTCTGAAAAATACTTTTTTCCATCTTTTTAAACTGCCAGATATCATAAAACATTAAAATAAACGTTTTTGCTTTTCCGCAAAAATGTTTTTTTTTCTAAGCAACAAACACGTATTCTTAAAATAAACATTACCCTAACGTTGCATAAAGCCGAATAAAGTTGGCTAGGCAGACTACCCAGCTAAAATTGCAAGTATTATCTGCGTACGATTTTCAAAACATACTAGCGAGACACGTACGGGATATCTTGTTGCGAGAAACTAATCAGCGTCACAAAAATCTACCTAATATTAGCGAGTGGCGGACTTGTACAGACAGACAAAAAACGTGCATTTATAAAAAAGTGTATGTACGTAAGAAGTGGAAGTGATCGAAACAAAAATATGATTGGTACGTATCATATCATATCATATTAAACCGTATCATTTAAAAAAAATCGTGATATGAATCATGTTACGCTTTTAAGTTTATAAATAGATCAAATTTTTCGCCGATTCGCAATTTTTTCGTACATCATAGTATGCACACCGACATACAAAAAAAATATTAAAATGGCTATAAATTGTTGCTGTGTACCACTAGCCCATCCATCAAACTTTTGAGGTCCATTGCTAGACTTACCCAAAACGAGAATTGCTATTGGTCACCGTATCTGACACGTGTATTGGTGTCCACATTGGGTGTTGCTTTTACGCAGGAAGACAATTTCTTCTTTCTTCCTTCAAAGGACTATGATGGTCGCCACATATAAAAGGGTGCAGGCAACCACACCCTTCTATCGAAACGCAAGAAATGCTTCACGCTAGAAATAGGTGTGGCGGTGGTACTTCCTCGGTTGAACTACACCGGTTCTACCACCAGTATACATAGACATTGCTGTCCATTACAAGAACTTTGTCCCTTGATCGCCCCCAACGGCACCCACGGGATGATAGAAAGTGTTGCTATCATAGACGAGAGTTACATTAATAACTTAACTTAAAAAAATAAAGCTTTGATTTTAAAACTTCAAAGTTTCAATTTCCAAAATAATTTATTTACAGACACTTTAATTTTATTTGCTTATATATTTACATCAAGTGTTTCATAAAATGCAATTGTGGCGACCTCCGGCTACTCATCAAGAGATGGCGCTACTAGTATTTTGAAACACGCTATCGAAGTATTCTCAGAATCCTGCATATATACAAGTTCCGAACAACGACTGTCGGAGCACAGCCGCTCCCCAGGCATGATCACCTAGCTTGGCGGGAGATCTCCCTTTGCCAAACAATTATTATTAAAATTCCTAATCCATTTCACCAACTTAAAACGTTTTAAACATTATTTTTTCTGACGGTACATCTCATCAATATTCCCGCGTACAGCGTGACGTCGCAATAAGATTTATTCGCTCCCTCATTACTCATGTTTTCATGTGCTTACATATAGGTTGTTAACATATAAATTTTCATATTCCGTTTATGTGTTCACGGACTCTTGATCTCCATGATAAGAACATGTTTAATAAATATTAAAGTTAATAAAAAACATACTTTTAAAAAAATGATTCTTAAAAACATCTATCAAAGATATTGATATATGTCATCAATCGACTAAAACTCTTAAAAAAAAAAATTACCGCTCATCTCTTTACATAATCTGTATCTTTTGTATCTTTTCTTTTATTTAATGTTAAATTCTCGTCACTGATTTATTAGCCTCAATTATTTAGCCTTTTTTTTGTTATCTTTTTGTATTTGTTAGGTTTAGTTTTGTCTTATTTTTTTATTTTTTAATGTAACATAAATTAACAACAACATCTACTCTAACGAATGATGTACGCATCCATAATTGGCATGCACACCAATTTTGTCTAGTGTAAGTTACTATTGTAAATGTCTGTGTGTATTGCTGTCGATGTGTCAAAAATAAAATAAATAAATAAATAAACATCTAAAAACAAAAATGAACGAAAATACTAACATTATTGTCAAAAGGTTGGGAGGTTTTGTGCTATTTTTTTCGTATATCAAGCAATCGAAACTATATTATGCTTCACGCTTCACGCATTGTTCACACATCACAACATCTGCAATTTGGACTCTACCTATCATCGTGAGGTACACCCTGGTGACAGAAAGACGGACAGCGTAGTCTTAGTAATAGAGGCTCATTTTTAGCCCTTGGGAAAGAATACCTTTTTTGCCAGATTTTCTAAGTCGAAGTCATGTTCAGAAATGAATTCGGTGGTACCTCTTTTTTTATCTGACTGAAGTAAAAAACGAACGGCAACGTCACCCTCCCATCGAAACGCAAGAAATGCTTCACGCTAGAAATAGGTGTGGCGATGGTACTTCTCCGGGCGAACTACACTGGTTCTACCACCTTCACCTCTGGATTCGAAGGCAATTAGGTCTAAAAACTTTAGAACATAGCGAATTTGAAATCGTGAGGTCAGTCTTAAAATCAACTCAATATAAACGCACGAGGCTTTTAATATTACAGAAACCATTTACTTTGCAAATAGATTTGCCTACGACAAAGATTTTTAGTTTTCTGAGGGCTGTCTACAAAATAATAATTACAATCTCTGTAATTTTTAATTTTTAATTTTAAAAACATTTTTTGATACATGAAAGAATCGAAGTGCTTAATTGTTATTTGAAACATGTAATTGACGAGCACTATGGAATCTGATAGGTGCCCTGATCAAACTACTCCTTTGCATACATACATTTCTCCAACAGAAGTCTCTGTGTAGCGCTGAAGAAGTTCCACATAAGCGCCATAAAATCCCCCACACCTCCTCCTGTCGCTAAAAATTACAAAGTTCTCTCTACCATTCGGATCCTTGGAAGACCAGCGCTGGCTGAAAATAATCAACCAGCTTAATGCTAAAAAGGGTCCGTTTTGTGATGTATACCACTCACGTATCGCATGTTTGTTGGTACTATATTATTATTGTGTCTTTAAACTGTATGAGTGTGTACGCATTACGAATAAACGATTTCTTTTTTTTCTTTCTTTTCTTTATCTCAACAGTGAGAAATGACTCATGCTTAGCAGTGAATATAAAAAATGCACTTTTCTCTACAATTTTCTGTTGACATTTAACATTACCGTTCTTTTAGAGAAATATAAAGAAAGTACCTTAAAGCCGTGAGTTGACAACCCTAGTCTCGCCAAGTCACGTGAAGCATTTAAATGCAAGGCAAGTGCTTGTTCCAAGTCGGGCCGCAGTTTGTTACAATTTTTATTTTCTTTGATTTACAAGCTTGATTCGCTTTAGAGGCCATCTTGAATGGAAAGTAGTTGAACTTCGTTTCTCAGTTGTTTTTTTTACAAAAGTTTGTTGTTTTATTTTTATGTCATGTTTTCTTTATAATTTTTTTAGGGACAATAAAATTTCATGACTAATTTAGACCAATACGCAGATCCACCAATTCGCATTTGGTCAGCGCGGTGGACTATGGCCTAAACTCTCTCATTCTGAGAGAAGACCCGTGCCCAGCAGTGGGACAATAATGGATTGACGAGAGAATTTAGACAGAAGAGCAATCGTACTCATACACATCACAGAATGATATTCATAAAAATCATGTATTCATTGTTAATTGATTTTTTTTATCTGATTGAAGTAGCAAACATGAAATCGAAACGCAAGAAATGCTTCACGCTAGAAATAGGTGTAGCGGTACTTCCCCGATTTTTAATTATTTTTTGTCAGGTCGGCAAGATTTCATCGCTGTTACCTATTACCAACATGAAATAATTATTTCATTACGTTGTAGCACCTCTATACTACTTAGCAACTCACATACATACGAGGTGGCCGTCTCAGTCTTCAGGAGAAGTAACGCATCTATGGTTTACTTCTGATAGAACTCCTGTCCTATATAAAGTTGGTTATAGATGTCGTTACCATCGAATAGACTGCGTACTCGTTTGTTACCTCAATATCATAAAAACATGGTAACATGGCACACTTTCACAAGAGGTGACTATCTACCTTAGTCCTCGGGAGTAGCAACGCATCTGTGATTGACTTCAGATGGAACCATCTGTGATTGACATCCATCTGTGATTGACATCCATCTGAAGTCAATCACAGATGCGTTGCTACTCCCGAGGACTAAGGTAGATAGTCACCTCTTGTGAAAGTGTGCCATGTTACCATGTTTTTATGATATTGAGGTAACAAACGAGTACGCAGTCTATTCGATGGTAACGACATCTATAACCAACTTTATATAGGACAGGAGTTCTATCAGAAGTAAACCATAGATGCGTTACTTCTCCTGAAGACTGAGACGGCCACCTCGTATGTATGTGAGTTGCTAAGTAGTATAGAGGTGCTACAACGTAATGAAATAATTCCATATTTTGTATGTTATTGATTACAGATGTCCATGAGCGGCAGTGACCACTTACCATCAGGTCACTGCATGCTCGTTTTCTACTTCAGTCAGATAAAAAAAACTTAATTTAACTAACTAACAGATTAATCACTCCTGTAGTGATAGCTAAGAAGATTCTAATTAATAAATAATGCTATGTTTCTTAAGTATACGTTGCTACTAAGCATATTGAAAACTCCTCAGTCAATGACGTCACTTGCTTTGACACGCGCTATCGGAAGGAAGCGGTGATACCGATCTGCCGTGTCGCTTAATTAACAATTTTCTTTATTCCCTGACGGAACGAAGTTGATATAAAGTATCCTTGGCTTTTTAGAACCAGAAACCGAAAAGCAGTGATAATTAATTTCTAATACGCACATAATTTGAGACAAATCAGTGGTGCGTGTTTGACCGTCGGACCTCCCGATTGTATCAAATCTAAAGTAACCTTCAAAATCCATCAAAGTTCAAGGTCGTCTACATTTCTTCCCAATAGTTGGTACAGATATCGTCTCTACTCCGTGTTAGTGGAGGTACATTCCGTGCGCGTAACGCCGGCACCAGCATGTGTGACATGTAATGTGCACCGCATTATTCAAACGTCACACTGCAGGCGGGAAGTTCACGAGACGACTAATAAATATAACGAAGAGAATGTGAAATGTGACGCGTCGGGATGGTCGAGGTCTTTATTATTTTCCTTTCTTGAAGATTTCAAGTAAAACACAGGAATAAACTTCTTCGATTTATTCACAATTGCGGAAGTCCGATCGCTTCGACGGTTAAACAAGAATCTTTTTTACTGGCGTTCGCTCGCCTTTTTATAACAATGTTTGGTGGTGTGATAATAACAAATTTATGGAAGGTAAACTTAATTACAATTCTAAAAATCATTAAATGTTGCTAATTCAATAAAAAACAATTTTCAATCTTTAAACTAACTAAAATAATTATTATCGGCGACGTGTTTTTCATAAATACGCGATGTCGCGCCGACAAATAAATAATGCTATGTTTCTTAAGTATACGTTGCTACTAAGCATATTGAAAACTCCTCAGTCAATGACGTCACTTGCTTTGACATTCGCTATTGGAAGGGAGCAGCGATACCGATCTGCCGTGTCGCTTAATTAACATTTTTCTTTATACCCTGAAGGAACGAAGTTGATATAAAGTATCCTTGGCTTTTTGGAGTAGCAATAAATTAAAATCCGGCTCGAAGGACCATGTTTTCATTTTATATATTATCCGACCTAATTGAAGTAAATGTTTTTAAACCAGAAATAGCAAATAGGTTTGCAGTCGTTTTGATCGCATGTAGCTGCAACTACCAACGAATATTTGTGATCAGATAAGATCCCTAACTTAAGTCGGGCACAATTAATACGATAAGACCCCTAAAGACTAATATGGAACGTCTCATATAAGTAGTGCCAACCTATTATTGTCCCACTGCTGGACACAGGTCTTCTCTCAGAATGAGAGAGTTTTAGGCCATAGTCCACCGCGCTGGCCAAGTGCGAATTGGTGAACTTCACACACCTCCGAGAACTTTTTTTTTAAAGAACTCTCGGGTGTGTAAGTTTCCTCACAATGTTTTTCTAATGTAACAATTAATCGCTAATACGCACATAATTTCAGAAAAATCAGTGGTGGAAAAATCTTGCCCAATCGGGAGGTTCGAGATACAAACCCAGGCACGCGCTCGGGTTTGTATTTCGGACCTCCCGATCGGGCAAGATTCAACCATTAGGCTATCACTGCTTCAAATCTACAAATCTAAAGTAACCTTCACAATCCATCAAACTTCATGGTCATCTACATTTCTTCCCAATAGTTGGTACATCTATTCCGTGTTAGTAGCGGCATACATTCCGTGCGCGTAACGCCGGCACCAGCAGCTGTGGCGTGTAATGTGCACCGCATTATTCAAACGTCACACTGCAGGCGGGGTGTTCACGTGACGACAAAATGTATGAAACGAAGTTTTGTAATGTCCATACATCTAATGAAAGGAAGTTCTTGCGTATCTAAATGTAGTTTTTATTTGCGATTGAAAAATATGGGTGACTGAGAATAAGTAACAATCCAAATTTCTATAATTTTTGTCTGTTTATTTGACCGTGTGTTTGGAATTTAATAAAACCCAAAATACTGTACTTTGTTTGAATATATAATTATAGTCTTCAAATAAGTTTATAGTACGTATGGATGGTTTATATACTTGGATTTTAAGGTGCGATATGTGCCTTATTCATTGATTCAGAATAGTCACTTACTATTACTTACTACAGATACTTACTAATAGTAATTACTTTTGATATAATTGTATAAATAATAAGTTGTAACTTCATTTAAAATTAGGTGTATTCAATGCCTGTTTGGTACTTTCTGAGATCTTCGTAAGGCTTCTGTTTTTGTGGTAGCGTAAACGCGCGCGCAGTGTACAGCTAGTTATAAAAAAATACATATTTCAACAGAAATGTTACGACGATGTGTTAACGGTACGAAATTCTAAATTCTATTAAATTAATTTATGACATCAAATGTCGCGGTGTGAATAGAAAGCTTTAACCCAAAACAACAAGCTTTGATGGGAACTACGTGCATTAAGTGCACACTAGCACCTCTTCCTCGCTTTTATTACTTATATATTTATTATAAGATTATTATTATTATTATAAGAGGCAACCATCTAAGGGACAAAATTTGACCCTTTCTCCTGGATTTTGACCAGTATCAACATCTGTCTAGCAGCGGACCGGAAAAGAGCAGAAAGATGGATGTATAGACATACATCGACTTATTCAAAGATAATATCAGACATTACCTGGACATACATATTAAATTGTTAAAAACATATAACATATTGGTCTTTGACTTGAGGAATCATTAATAACGAAATATACTATAGTAAAAAAGTGTTATTATGTTTGTTTAATATATATAATTATAGTATATATAGAAACGTTATTTTTTAGCATATTACCTCTAAACTCAATTAATAGTATTAAAGACTGTATAAAAAATATACTACTCACTTAGCAATATAGTAGTTTAAAAAAAAAATTCTGAAAGTACTCAGATGAGATGCCAATTGTACATAAATCTCACAAAACAAAACAAACATGGTCTTCGCGAGGAATTCAATTTGTTTATCTAGTTGCCGGTTTACCTACGTAATTAATCATATATCATTGTTGTTACAGGCTCAATCACTATGCCATCTGATAAGCAGTACACAACACTATCAAAGCGCATTGTCTATTGTCGCGTCGTAAATGGACAGCTTTAGTGAAGAACAACATGCTCTGATTAGACGCTTACCTGCGAATATATTCATAGCTTTTTTAAGTTAGGGATAATTTATCGAGCACTACTTAAAAATGTTTACATCTTCGTATTTATATGACAGATACTAGATAATCAATTAATTAGCATTTCACTACTTGAAAACGAATATCACAATTACGTATTTTCAATATTCGAATAGAAATTTCGTCCTTTTTAATGACACGTAATAATTACAATAAGAGGTTCAATAAATTTAAATAATTTAATGTTAAATCTACCAAAATCAGCTTTTTAGAAGTAATTTGAAGCTTTAATGTGTCTGTGTAATATCTATTTCATAGGTGTGGTAACAATGTATCTGTGTTCAACTTTCCATAAAAAACACCTATACGATGTTATTTTAAGTGCTTGGATGTCACGGGCGACAGTGACCACTTACCGTCAGATTAACTACATTTATGTTTATTATCATCGGTGATAGTTAGATCATCAAAGATTAGATTAGTTAGATTAGTAACATCAAAGATAATGTCTTTAGCGCAACTTTTATACTGTAAAATTGACACAGATAAATATAAAAAAAATATTATCGGTTTTTAATATTACAATTCTAATTACCTCCTATCACATCATACATCCCAGTTATACATACACTAAAACTTTATCAAAACACCTACATTACACCCTATTGTGGTCACCTATTGTCGACACCGGACAATCAAAGCCCATTGTCGTATCGTGAATAGGCAGCTTTAGTGTCAAAAGGTACCTACATCTACCGCTTTATTGCCGTGGGCAGTAGGCCTTATTTCTTTAATTTCCTGTTTTATCTAATATTCTATTCTATATAGTACCGTGTTTTATCTTTTTTTACTTCATCATCATCGTGTATTACCGAATTATAAAAAAAATATATTACAGATTCTTTAAGGCAAAATGCTTAAGAAAAATATTACTGTAGTTTAACCCTTACGTAAAATAACTAATACACAGAGCTACTGGATATATTGGCATCTGTAATCCACGGCCAAAGTAAAGATAAAAATATAGATAAAACCTTATTATCTTATATTGCAATGTGAAAGTTCGTGAGAGTATGTGTGTGTTGTTACTTTTTCACGCAAAAGTTCCCCGTCGGATTTGGTAAAAAATGACATACACATAGTTTATACCCTACATTAACACACATGGGATAAGTACCTATTATTACAGTAGACGTGTCCGAAGCAAGCGAAGCCTCGGGATTGACCTAGTAATACATAAATAAAATTAAAACGTTGGCCAAGCGGTTTTATTTCATCGGCAACTCGCATCCAGACTTTAATTCACCTATTCCTCAACCCTCTAGGAACAAATCAGTCAATTTACATACTATTAAGACACGCGTCCAGCAACATGTATTGTTCACAAAGACAGCACACACCTATTCACACAGTCATCGCATTGTCGCACCATGAATAACCGGTTTTAAAGTCAAGAACATGCCCTGAGTAGACGCTGACATGCGTCGCTTAATTACCGCCGAAACACCACAGCGCTGCAATAATGAGATTGCTCCGCGATAGTGCCTATGTTTCATCTTACAATGGCCTGTTGTGATGTAATGTGATAATACTGATAGTATAATTGATTAGTGGAATAGATTCCCAGATATTAATTTCGGTAATTCTCGGGCGTTTGGATTCAAATCTCATTAAATTTACCAAGTACGTTTTAGTAAAAGCAATATTCTTCGACTGGGGATGGCGACCCACGTGGCGCAGCGATCACCATACAGATCTAATAGGCAGCGGGTTCCAGGTTCGGTCAACGGCCAGACAGATATTTGAATGTTAAATTTAGACTTCTGTTCTGGGGTTGCATGTTTGTACATACGTTTTTGTGTGTATACGTGACACCAATGACATAGAAGTAAAACCTAGTATCGGGATATGAATTTCTAAAAAAGAATATATGATTTTAGACTAGTATTATCGCGGAATTGATAAATTATAATACTTAACGGGTACTCACTATATGCGGTTTATGAATTCTTATAGAATTCTTTTTGCCGATATTTCGACCCAGTTGCATGGATCGTGGTCACGGCCACACTGCGGTAGCGGGGAGAAACCGTAGACAAGCACTAGTGGTAAATTAACCTATCTACCCTACGTCTAGTTCGTTTTTCTTTTTTAGGTTCCATATCACGACACACAACACTAAATGTAACCACATTTTGCACTATTTTAGATAAACCGCATATCGTGAGTACCCGTTAAGTATTATAATATTCTAAAAAAGAATACAGCAGTCAACTAACATTCTATTAAGGTTTGCATCCAACACCATATATTGTCCCACACAGCTCACACCTATACAGTACATAGCTCCATCACACCTATTGTCATACAGTCATCGCATTGTCGTGCCGTGAATAGTCGGCTTTAAGGTCAAGAACATGCCCTGATTAGACGCTTACATGCATCGCTTAATTACCACCGAAACACCGCAGCGCTGCAATAATGAGATTGCTTCGCGATAGTGCTTATGCTTCATCTCACAATGGCCTATTGTGATGAAACGTGATAATGCTTATAGTAGAATTGATTAATGGAATAGCCTAATACGATGTTCTGTAATTCGCGGGTTGGATTCAAATTTTGATGGAATTTGTCAAGTACGTTTTAGATTTTACCTTCTCTCATCAACCCATTATTGGCCCACTGCTGGGCTCGGGTCTTCTCTTAGGATGAGAGAGTGTTAGGCCATAGTCCACCGCGCTGGCCTAGTGCGAATTGGTGGTCTTCACACACCTCCGAAAACTTTTTTTTTTTTAAGACCTCTCGGGTGAGTAGGTTTCCTCACGATGTTTTCCTTCACCGAAAAGCAGTGATAATTAATTTCTAATACGCACATAAATCAGTGGTGCGTGCGTGGGTTTGAACCTCGGACCTCCCGATCGAGAGGGCAAGTTTTCAACCATTAGGCTATCACTGCTCCTTCTGATGATGATGATGATGATTTTATCTTACATACATATTATTAAGGCTTGCGTCCTACAACATACATATATTGTGAAACACCGCAGCGCTGCAATAATGAGATTGCTTCGCGATAGTGCCTATGCTTCATCTCACAATGGCCTATTGTGATGAAATGTGATAATGCTGATAGTGTAATTAATTAATGGAATAGTCTAATACGACATTCAGTCATTCGCGGGTTTAGATTCGAATCTTTTAAAATTTATCAAGTCACTTTTAGTTTTTACCAGGTCGAATCAGTGTTGTTTAGTGAGGGATGTGCCACCAACATATTTATTTGGGTGGATGGGTGTGGTTGCCGGCACACTTAAATATATCGACTGAGTCCTCGTGAATATCAAGTTGACTTTAAATGGAACACCTGTTTATAATGTTCCGGCACAATTGTAAGTTGCTTAAAGAATCTCTCACAGCATCAAATCGCATAATTGAATAGCCGTAGTAAAAATAACTATAACTTTGTTAAAGCGGAATCTAAAAAAGGCGATAGGTAATAAAAATCGTTGGCTAGTCTCCGAAAGGTTTTCTCGACGGAGAAGAATAAATATACTCTCAAATTGACGAGAAATAAACAAGCCCTCCTGGTATTTCCTTTCGCACTAATACTTGAGAGCGATGAAACTATTTTTTTAAGTATTTACTATTATTTTAAACCTTTAGTGTCCTGGACAATGATCACTGGTCAATGGTCATGCAAGGGCCCTTTCCCTTCGGTGAAGCACCAGTGAGATTGTGTGCATTTAAGCTGCCCAGGGCTGAAATTACCCGCCTTCTGCTATAGTAAAAAGGCTTCCTAAAAAACGAAAAAATGATAGTCTTAAATAAATTAACGAAAAAACTTTCTCAACAAAGAAAAATGCATTTCTCGAATTTTCCATTACAGATGAATCAATTACACACAACAACTACACATAATTTTTTTTTTTTTTATTATTTGACTGAACTAGCAAACGAGCATGCTGTCCACCTGATGGTAAGTGGTTACTGCCGCCCATGGACATCTGTAATCAACTTAATACGGAAAATGGGTTCCATCTAAAGTCAATCACAGATGCGTTGCTACTCCCGAGGACTATGATGGTATCGCCTCATGTGAAAGTGTGCCGGCAACCACACTCTTCTATCGAAACGCAAGAAATGCTTCACGCTAGAAATAAGTTTGGCGGTGGTACTTCCCCGGTCGAACTACACTGGTTCTACCACCTTGTGATAGAACCAGTGTAGTTCGTACTTTACTACGTACTAATCTTTACCGCCCTTCGTTCTCACCGCTATGGGAATTTTCCTGGCTTGCGCCGCTCTCGGATCGACCCTAGTCAACACAGATCATGAAGATTATCCTCTTAACCTTGCCTAACCTCACAAGTAGTTTAGCAGAAATATCAGATTTGGTTTTGTATGCTTATTCCATATTATGCAAGTTCACAAGCAATATTTCAGTTTTAGGAAAAGATTCTTAGACTTTAAACTATTATATCAAGTCATGATGATATGACCCCTGATGTTACTATTAACATCAGGGGTTATTTTTGTACTATTACAAAAATAAAAAACGTGCGGCACACAGGGTCTGCCGCGGTGTAACTATTGCATGGCATTTTCATTTTTTTTTTCATTCCGATTTCAAAGTAGCCCGTCTCGTCGTACCATATACATACACGTATACACGTTAAGCGAACGGTCGGCCGCGCTACACTGTAGGTGGAGTAGGGGGTGTTAGGTTTTTTCGTTACGGAATTTCTTGTTTCGGTCACCCTGCTCAAAGCCCTTTATAAAATCTATGCAATAGCTTAATCGAAAAAACAAACTTGAAAACTAAATGTATTTCCATTCGTATAAATAAAAAAAAACCTTTCTTAACCCACCAGATTTTTAATATTGTAAGAAAGTCCTCAATCATAAAAATGTATTCTTCCAATTCAATTAATGAATTTTCACATCGCAATTTTTTTACGAAAATATTGACCATTTCAAAAGCTAAAAAAATCATCGATTAGTCTCCGATGAAGTGGAAAGAGCCACAATTCCAATTATCGTATCTCCAAGCGGATGAAATAAGAAAATATAAGAAATGCAATTTCCTCTCAAACACGAACAACATTGTATAAGAGACGAGGGAACGGGACGTAATGACTTGAATAATTTTTGTATCATAATTTTTCTTTGTGCCTCGACATGTTTTAATTTATTGCATGTCTCACTATGACATATAAACGATAGGCGTTTATATAGTTTGTAAAAGAAACTTTTCAAAAATAAACAATAAATCAAAATGATAATTATTTGTTTAGATTTTATAAATATATGATTTGCAATGAAAATCGTTACTGTTAAACATATCAGAAGTTAATTGTTATCAAAATAGAAACAGATAAATATCTTTTAACTGTAAAAATAAAAAATCTAATGTCCACTTTTCTGGTTCTAAGTTAAAAAATATTCATGGAAATAGGACAAAGTATAAAATATCATTTTTCAATCAGGTTCTAATCAAGTGCAACGAACCACATATTTCATTATCGTGTATATTTTTAATAAGAAAATCTTAAAAACACAACCATTTCTCTGAAACAAACAACAATGTGTATTATAACAAACGACAAATCGGATCCTAATGATTGGTAACATTTTCGTATTAACAAAAATTTTTTATTGTTTAAGCTTACTGCTTAAAGCTTTAAAGTTGCTTAAAAATTTCATTATGACTTTGATTATTAAAGAAGTCATATTCATTAACAGAATCGGACACGTCTTATCATACAATCAATTATGGCGGATTAGTGCCCATCGCTCCAAGTCAGTCATAATATTTCATCGCTTCACTCGTCTTCATGAAACACGTCTCTTAAGCCGCTACGTGTTTTAATTTAAGCTCAGTTATTCAGCTTTGTTTTCCCAAAATCATACATATTTTTTGTTGAACTAAAGCTTCATGAAAATGTATTTGCTCCACTTTCTGTTTAACATTGAAACTTCATATTGAACGACAGAGTTCAAGGCAAAACTGTATTACGAATTGTTCTGAAAAGATTTTAAATGTAGTTGTGTGAAACATTATTGTTTAAGATAATTTGGTACACAGGGTTCCGGATACAATCTCCGGCAAAATTTTGTAATTGATAAATTTTAAGAAGCGTATTTTTTGTATGTTAGCGGACTCATCTGTTCATATGTCTCTGAACGTTAATCTTAATTTAACTAAGTTTGAAAAGTTAAGATTTATTGATTTACAATTAATAATTTTTAATTGATCTTATAAAAAAATATTTTTAATGTGTTATTTACATAAGAAACAAATAATAGATTTGTTTCTTATGTAAATAACACAGTATGTACTTAATATTAAAAAAATTATAGTATTTATTGATTTATATAATAATTTAATAATACAACTTGGTAATAAACAATTCCCAATAAAGTACAATAAATCATTTTTTATCTTACATTTAACTTACATTAATGAGAACCAAAAATTCACAAGTTAAAAAGCGCGTACAGAAAAATCATTTTATCTTTCAACTCCAAATTCACACACCAAAGTCGTTACAATTTGCTTTTATTTATAATAATAATAAGTTCCTTTCTGTTATTTATTTATAACTTTAGTTTTTATTTAGTCTAATTTATGTTATCTAATTTTATTTACTTTCTGTGTTGTATCTATATAAATAAATAAATATTTTCTACGTACTTTCTCGTATTACTAAGTCAAAGTTCCATTATCGTTTTTAAGTTATTTGGCACATACGTTAACAAAACCATAACCCCAAGTTAAAGTCTGAACAAAAACGATTAACCTATATTCTTTAAACCTATTTTTTACATCCCCTTTGCCCGTACGTGCCGTTCCCGGTTCCGCGAACAAAGACAACACTTGAGGAGCACAAGGGTTCTTCGAACAAGCCGAGGGTTCTCCGAACCACCCCGATATGGTGTCAATGCTCTGACGAGAAGGCTCACAATGGAGCGTGTTGAGGCAAGTTTTTTTAATAGATAAGTAGGGTAACGAGAAGAATAGATAATTTGCCTTATCTTTCGCGCTGGCTTTTTAAGAACGCTCATAGGGAGGTAACTAGACTAAATGTTTTTCGAGCGTATGTATGTGTGTGTGTGTTTGTATGTATGCGTGTATATATGTATATATGTGTATGTGTGTGTGTATGTTTTTTTTTTCTGAGGGGTAAAATACAATTACGTATCATAGGGTCAAGATGTTTGCGACCCCGTATGTCGGGCTTGGTAAGATAGCGACATGTACCGACTAAAAAACCGCCTCGCTCGTCTACCTTCGTTTCTCCTCATGGAAGTCAAGTATTACTACACAGAAGGACTTAGCTAGTTAGCTATTTTCACGTACTACTTCGCTGCCACGCATTTCAGCTCTTGCTCTTTCTTGGCCACGTAGCTCAGTGAGGACCTTCGTCGCATAGGTGTTAGTTGCGTCCCATGCCTCTTCTGATTGAATCACGCTGGGATGCGACAAGCAAAGGAAGATGGACCCATACCGGAAATAGAAAAGTGGATCAATCGTAAACATGGAGACCTGAACTACTACCTAACTCAAATGCTCTCAGGCCACGGATGTGTGTTTGTATGTATGTGTGTGTGTGTGTGTGTGTGTATATGTATGTCAATTGTTTGGCACGCGCTATAACCCAAACGGCTTGACGGATTGTAACATATGAAATATTATTTAAAAATCGGTTGTGAGAGTAACATAATGTAAGTATTTTTAATATGGCGCTTATGGTCAATCAATGAGGAGGGGGGGTTTTTTACAATCATGGCAATATAGGTAGGTATATAAGTCAGTAAGTAGACCATTACAGGTATGTATGCATTATCATACTTTTGCTCCTAACAACTAGGGATAGTGTAACAAGAAGAGTAATAACTTGCATTATCACGCACTTATTGGTAAACAACCAAAAGTATTCGATAATAAAGAGGTAGATTGCTCTGCCGCCCATTCACAGATATAATAAACTTCATCAAGGTCAGAAGTTCTGCCTGAAGTCAATCACAGATGCTTTGCTACTTCCGAGTAGTACCTAAGATTGCCTTATCTGATAGTGACCCGGCAACCACACCCTTCCGACCAGGGACGGCTCCAGCTTGTGTAGCACCCGTGTGCAATAAAACCCTGGCGCCCCCTGGTCCTAACCCCCCCCCCCCCCCTCGCGCCTATAACTATTAACTTTGCAGTCGTAACAAGAAAGTTTTCTCATATTTCAATAAGCTATTTTATAAGTAGGTATAACTTACAGTATGGCATTGTACGCGCTGGCTGGCCGCTTCTGTCATATCATTGTTGTACCATGATGGTCCAAGACGATGCTCTTGGGTGTCTTAGGGAGTGCCGCGGCGTCCTCTGATATGGCGGCGCCCGTGTCCATTGCACACCTCATACTTCCGAAACGCAAAAACTGCTTCACGCTAGAAAAAGGTTTGGTCATGGTACGTCGCACTATACACGTTCTTTTGATCATCATAGTACAAAAGCTGTTCATCCGTGAGCATTTCTGCGAATTTGTACGAAGCTTCAGCACTTCCTACTTCAACCGCATCACTTTGAAAAAAATCGCGTCAATCGAATCACTTTAAAAAAATCACATCAATCGCATCAATTTCAAAAAATTTTTTTTCTTCCGCGTAAAAACTACTGGTTCGGCCGTGTGGTGTCGGCCTTTTAGAATAGCACCACTCCCTCTCTACCCGTGGATGTCGTACGAGGCGACTAAGGGACATAAATCCAAGAGATGGGCAGCAGCATCTCCTTGTGTAACTTACACCTACTGCGGTCACCAACACGCATGCCAAGCGCGGTGACTATCGGCAAAAACCCCCTAATGAAAGGTGCAGAAGAACCCCGGCCCCCAGTCCCCGGCAGCCCCGCTATTCCGGGCTACGGTAGCGGCCAAGGTAACGGCGGGGCAGGGGGTGCTAAGAATCTCCGGCAGAGATCCGGCTACCGCAACCGACGACTTCTGCACCTGGCAACATACAACACCAGGACACTGAGGACCGACGAGAAGATACGGGAGCTGGAAGAAGAGATAGACAAGTTGAACTGGAGTGTTTTGGGATTGTCTGAAGTCCGAAGACAGGGTGAGGACACGATAATCCTTAAATCGGGCAACTTGTTCTATCACCGGGAGGGCGACCACCTGTCTCAGGGTGGTGTCGGGTTCCTCGTCCACAAATCCCTTGTTAACAACGTGGTAACAGTCGACAGTGTGTCGTCAAGGGTAGCGTACCTTATACTCAGAATATCTAAACGGTATTCGCTGAAGGTCATACAGGTATATGCGCCGACTTCGACACACCCAGACGATGAGGTCGAGGTTATGTATGAGGACGTAAGTAGAGCCATGCATACCTCAAAGACCCATTTTACCGTTGTTATGGGGGATTTTAACGCAAGACTGGGCACGCGGAACGACGGCGAGCGGAAGGTGGGGCCCTTTGGAATTGGACAACGGAACCACCGAGGCCACTTGCTTGCCAACTTCTTGGAGAGGGAGGGCCTCTTTATGATGAACTCTTTCTTCAAGAAGAGGGCACAGCGAAAGTGGACTTGGATAAGTCCTGATGGTTCCACTAAGAACGAGATAGACTTCATTTTGGCAGACAAACGGCACATATTTAATGATGTCTCTGTGATCAACAGGGTGAAAACCGGAAGTGATCACCGGATGGTAAGAGGCACATTAAATATCAACGTAAAGCTGGAACGGTCACGCCTAATGAAGTCTACGCTCCGACCAACACCTGTCCAAATCCAGGGCTCCGAAGAGTTTCAACTTCAGCTACGAAACCGTTTCGCGTGTCTCGATTCTTGCGTTTCTGTGGACGAAATTAACACCAAGGTAGTAACAACTGTCCACGACGTGGGGTCTAAGTACTTTAAGACCCACTCCAGTAGTAGGTCTCGGGTTCTCTCAGAACATACTCTCAGTCTCATGAGGGAGAGGCGAGAACTATGTGTGCAGTCTCCAGCCTCAATGTCGAAATACAGACTGCTCAATAAACAGATCTCTCAGAGTAGGCGACGCGATTGGCGTGCTCATAACACCCATCGCGTAAAAGACGCTATTGAGCGGAACCAGGGCTCGAAAGTGTTCGCCAGGGATCTGTGCGTTGGGCAGAGCCTGCTGACGAGGTTGAAGACCGAATCGGGCACCATGGTTTCGTCTAACTCCGATGTTCTGAGAGAAATTGAGAAATACTACGGACAGTTGTATGCCTCCACACGTGCTCCCGCCCGTAACAAGGCGGGCGACAAACGTGCCAAACTGACCCGACACTATACTGAGGACCTCCCGGACGTCAGCCTGTATGAGATTAGAGAGGCTCTCAAACAGCTGAAAAACAACAAGGCACCGGGCGATGACGGAATCACAACAGAGCTGCTAAAAGCTGGCGGTAAACCCGTACTAGTGGCGCTCCAAAAGTTGTTCGATTCCGTCATTACTAGTGGGACAACCCCGGAAGCGTGGAGCAGAAGCGTAGTGGTGCTGTTCTTCAAAAAGGGCGACAAAACTCTTTTGAAGAACTACAGGCCCATTGCGCTTCTGAGCCACGTGTATAAGCTGTTTTCGAGAGTCCTCACTAACCGCATTGCACGCAGGCTAGACGACTTCCAGCCTCCCGAACAAGCCGGTTTCCGAAAAGGCTACAGCACCATAGACCACATTCACACGCTGCGGCAGATTATACAGAAGACCGAGGAGTATAATCTGCCGTTATGTGTTGCTTATGTGGACTATGAGAAAGCCTTCGATTCTATCGAGACCTGGGCGGTGCTGGAGTCCCTTCAGCGATGCCAGATCGACTATAGGTACATCGAGGTGCTGAAGTGTGTATACACTGCCGCCACCATGTCAGTCCGAGTACACGACAGAAGCACAAATCCAATCCAACTGCAGCGGGGAGTCAGACAAGGCGATGTTATATCGCCGAAACTGTTCACCGCTGCGTTGGAAGATTTGTTCAAGCTGATGGAGTGGAAAGGTCTTGGCATTAACATCAATGGCGAACACATCACGCACCTTCGATTTGCCGATGATATAGTCATCTTGGCAGATTCGCTGACGGACCTCAGCACAATGCTAGGCGACCTCAACAGTGCCTCACAACGGGTGGGTCTTAAGATGAACATGGACAAGACGAAAATCATGTCTAATGTCCATGTCACACCCGTACCGGTAGTTGTTGACGGCACTCCTCTCGAAGTTGTCGACGAGTACATTTACCTGGGACAAACGATCCGGATGGGTAAGTCCAACTTTGAGAGGGAGGTCACTCGAAGAATCCAACTCGGCTGGGCTGCGTTCGGGAAATTTCGTAGTATCTTCTCGTCCACAATTCCTCAGTGCCTGAAGTCGAAATTATTCGAGCAATGTGTGTTGCCAGTGATGACCTACGGCGCCGAAACGTGTTCCTTCACTGTAGGCCTCATTCGGAGACTCAGGGTCGCTCAGCGTGCTATGGAGAGGGTTATGCTCGGAATTTCGCTACGAGACATGATTCGCAACGATGAAATCCGTAGACGAACGAAGCTTACCGACATAGCTCTCAAAATTAGTAGGCTGAAGTGGCAATGGGCCGGCCACATCGCTCGCAGGACCGATAACCGATGGGGAAGGAAGGTCCTCGAGTGGCGACCACGTTTAGGCAAAAGGAGTACAGGTCGCCCCCCTACCAGATGGACCGATGACCTGAAGAAGACAGCGGGAAACCGTTGGATTCAGAGGGCACAGGACCGGTTGGAGTGGCGCCATTTAGGGGAGGCCTATGTTCAGCAGTGGACATCAAAAGGCTGATGGATGGATGGATGGAAAAACTACTGGTCGGATAGCGCTGAAATTTTGCACACAGCCAGATCTAAATCAGGGTTTCTCAAAGTGGGGTACGCGAACCCCCAGGGGTTCGCCATTCGATGGCAGGGGGTTCGCGAAAAGATTGACGTAATAAAATTACAAAATTATTCTTAAAATTGACTCCATTTGTGACAACAAATAACCATCACGGTAATAGTAGTAGAAGTACATTCTTTTAGCACTTTATTGTTACCTTTTATTGGTATATTAAATAAAAACATAATTCTCTTCAACAGTCAATTTGATTGTTTTCTGGGGGGGGGGGAGATTTCATTACTTCGAACCCCCTTAGTTCGCTGTCAATTGTAAACTAATAGGGGTAAGTGAAACCGAAAGTTTGAGAAACCCTGACCTACTGAACTACCGAAACGGGCGAAGCCCTGGAATTGCAAAGTCCTTCATATACATTAAATGTTTGAGTACTCATAATGAGTTTTTGATTATTTGCAGGTGAACTGCAAATGTGCAAACTGGTTTAGTAGGTAGGCAAATCGCCACTAATTGCTAATTGCTGGCTTGTAAATGCATCGATTATCTAGTTAGTTAATTCGCACTTTCCTCTTTCCTATGTTTACTTCCAATCCCAATATGTGGGTTACTGATTTTAAGTGAAACTGCTTTGAAATCATTGTGATTTGAGTATCGTAGAAAAGTAGAACCAGTGTAGGTGGACCGGGGAAGTACCGCCACACCTATTTCTAGCGTAAAGCATTTCTTGTGTTTCGATAGAAGGGTGTGACTGCCAGCACACTTTTGTATGACGCGATCATAATCCTCGGGAGGAGCAACGCATCTGTGATTGACTTTAGATGGAACCCATCTTCTGTATGAAATTGATTACAGATGTCTATGGGCGGCAGTGGCCACTTACCATCAGGTGGACTGCATGTTCGTTTGCTACTTCAGTCAGATAAAAAAACACTAAAATTACTTACTACTTTTTTAGTGAATATTGTAATATTTTACTTGAAACTCGATGAAACTTTACGAAAGCAACTTTCAGCGCTATAACTAGATGGCGCTGTGCTATCTTCTGAATCACGCTAACGATTTTACTTCGTAATGTAAAAGTTCTGGTATACGCGAAAAATTGAATAATTTTCACATGTGCCGCCAGTAAATTGCAAACACATTTATGTGTTTTTATTTACAGTAACAAAGTTGCGTACAGATCTTCTGACAGGCGGTCACTATCGACCACATCGTTATAGTTAACTAAATAGAAATGAAACGAAATGTCTTTATTGTGTAGGTCTATGGGGGCACTTACAAATTGTCATTTACACATTTTTTTCCTTACGCTACCACCGGATCGCAACACGACGTCAACTGAGAAGATCCGGCAAGAAACGCTAAAAATAGGTGTGGCGGTGGTACTTTCCCGTTCGAACTACACTGGTTCTACCACCGTCAACAGTGGTGCGTGCCTAGAATTTGTACCCCAGACCTCTCGGATAGTGCAAGTTTCAACCACTAGTCTATCACACCTCATAATTCAGACATTTCTAATTAAAACGCATTAATTAATGGAACCGTATTCGAGTGTTTGCTGTGCAAATTCGCCGTCAATCTGGTTTCAAATAATTGGTTTATCAATTCAATTGGTGGCCGCAGTTGGGATTTTGTAATTCCTCTATGCAATTTTCAAAAAATCTGAACTATTAATATAGAATATTTCAACCAATACAATCCAATTAAATGTATGTATACACAAATAAAGTACTACTGGTACTAGTACTTGGTATTAGTACGTGGTACTAGTACACCACGAAAATATTATCATTGCTGTTTTACAGCAGAAAATTATGTTTGAAAACAAAGAGTTGTAATACGAGTTATGTTGGTGGCGGCCGGAGGTCGCAGAGAAACTCAAAACCATACTTAATATTTAATTTAAACTAAATATAACAACTACAGTTTAACTTAAAACTAAAGGGGTGAGACCGAGTCGATGTTAGATCTTGGAATGCCGTGTATTCCCACGATATGTGGGAACGTTGTCAGCTCCTCGGGTTGCTGGCTGGGTCGCGATGCACTAGGGCTGTGCATCAGCGTTAGGGTTATGTAACATACGTGATGTTTTTACGTAGTTAATACTTTTTTGGATAGATCGCATTTAATTAAAAATAAATGCCTACATTTTATGCCAAATGCTCTATAAATGTAATAACTCAGTCGTCACATAACAAAAATATTTTCCCACCATTAATTTTCAAAACAAAAAGGCGGTGTACGCACGGGTTACGGGGTACGTATCAAGGAAATAAATCCTAATCGCCTGTGCCCGGCTTTGAATAGGAACAAAACATGGCACCGTTCTCGGCGCGGTCCGGAACAATAAATTAATAAAGCGAAATTCAACCTGCCATCTCCGTCATTGTTCCAACTTGGGCTCTCCCTAATCGATTATAGAACGATTGCCCATTATTGTTGTAATAATGATTTCATTTAACCTTTAACTGGATCACATAAAAGCTTTCATTGCTGTTTTAGAGTAGAAAATTATGTATTACACGAATTACAAAAAGCTTTTATACGTGAACTTTTTATGCAATTACAAAGAAAACTAGAAATTAGGTTAATTAACTAATTCATTTAATTGGATCACGGAAATATCATCATTGCTGTTTTGCCGCAGAAAATTATGTAGTAAACGAATTACAAAGAGTGGTAACACGTGATATTTTTATATAATTAATAAGATTCTTTTGTATAGATCGCATTTGATTCAAAAAACTTAGGCCTACGATTTGTTAAAGTTGTTATACCTGAACTTTTTATAAATTACAAATAAACCTAGAAAATGTAGAGATCGGATACCTAAATTACAAAGCAAACAAAATACTTGTGCGAATCCTTGAAATAAATCCAAATAACGTTGTATACATTTATAATCAAAACATGCTTAGTACGAGTACTAGTTTTACAAAACTACACTTTTTTTAATAGATTAAGAAAAGTAAATAAATAAAAAATGATACCAACTAAGTCAATATTCTAAGCCGACTCGCATGTCCCAATTACACTTTTATTATTTTAAGCCCATTATTTATTATATAATATTGCTTAAAATCTTCCCAAAAATAGACCGATGTACCTCAATTACTGATATTGTAAGGCAGTTTTAGTAGAAAGCAGTTTAAGTAGTTTTAGTAGTAGTAAGCATTACGACCAACCAAATAAACAGAAACAAAAAAAAATGTTTTACTTCGAAACTACAGGCTAGGCTGGTACAGCACGAAAATATCAGCCACAATATATTCCGGAACAAAAAACATCCACGCACGGGTTAACCAGCCCCTAGAGAATTACGGAAATAAATCCTAATAGCGCTGTGTACGGCTTTGAATAGGAACAAAACGTGGCACCGTTGTACTCGGCTCGGGCCGGAACAATAAATTAATAAAGCATAGTTAAAGCTGCCAACTCGACCATTGTTCCAACTTGGGTCGCACGCCCTAATCGATTTTAAAACGATTACCAGTTATTGTTCCAATATTGGAAAGCGCTCGAAATTTGAAACTAAGTTCGTCACGTCATTTTATATTTTTGTAGAATCCAGTTGTTGCGGCACTAATGTATATCAGTATATTTGTAATCTGTGTCAGCAAAGGACTCGATGTCAGTTCGTTTGTGACAATTGTGTTTTTTATCTGTGACATAAGTTCCGTTAAGTTATCTGTATTTTTATATATATATTTTTTTATATCTGTGACATAAGATCCGTTAAGTTATCTGTATTTTTCAATTCGTATTTCCTTCTTCGTAAAATAAATGGTTACATTGGAACGTCCGTCTCGAATATTCATTTGGCACCTAATTATATCCTCTAAAGATATAATACCAGTCGTGATATAGAACATTAAATAAGAAATCGACGCTAGACGTAGGGTAAACAAATTAATGTTCCACTAGTGCTACGGTTTCTCTTTTCTCTGCAGTTTGACTGTTACTACGATCCATTCAACTGAGTCGAAATGTCAGCATTTAAATAAACACATATAGGTATTCCCGGAGCGCTATGACATGGGGTTCTTCAAGAAAAGTGCGTAACGAGCTCTCCTTCAATGCCGGCGATGCATTGGGGACTGCTCTGGTGTTGCGAATGTCCATAGGCGACGGTGACTACTTTCCATCAGGCAACCCTTCTTCCTTATCGTTAGGTTAAAGTATATAAAAAAGAAGAATTACCAGTTGGAATGTTAAAACTTATTCGGTATATTTATTAATTACAATTTATTAAAAGTGTACAAAACCACAGGACCCAGGCAGTTAAAACATAAACATAGTATGGATAAAGTAAAACATTGACAATTTAATGAACATTTTCAAGCTTTCTAATAAATTGGAATATCGAAAACTAAAACAAAAGGCCTGAACTTGATTGGGATTATAAATTAATAACGTTAAATTCAACTTAGCTCCGTTGTTCCGGGAGGCGGCCGTAATCGATTGTTAACGATTCTATATTGTTAGAATAACGAAACACGGACGAAAGAACAAACTTTGCATAAATTCAGAAATAAATACAAAAATTGAAATTTGATATTTCGAAGAGAGAGTTACAGGCCATAGTCCACCGCGCTGGCCAAGTACGAATTGGTGGACTTCACACAACGCTGATAACTTTTTTTTAAAGAACTCTCGGGTGTGTAGGTTTCCTGACGATGATTTCCTTCACCGAAAAGCAGTGATAATTAATGCCTAATACGCACATAAATCAGTGGTGCCTGGATTTGAACCTCGGACCTCCCGGTCGAGAGGGCAAGTTTCAACCAGTAGGCTATCACTGCTCAACCTTAGAGCACCTGATGGTAAGTGATCACTGCCCGCCATTAACATCTGTAAGGAACTCCATAAAGAACAAGGGTTTTATTTGAAGTCACAATTGTTTTGTTACTCCAGAGGACTAGACGACGGTCGCCTCAAATGAAAATTAGGCGGTAAGTACACGCTTCCACCAAAACACAAGAAGTACTTAACGTAATCTATGTATGTGTGACGGGGTAGGTGTTTTTTTTTTTTGTTTTCACGGGTGAAACCTTTTAAAGGTAGCAGACAGTGAATACCGTAGCCTTGTGGCGTTTTGGACGCCCACTCTCACTCCTCTGAGTTCAACACATTCCGTGGACCGTTCGGCACCTTCCTTTGCAAACATCACGCCTTCGCAAACGATGATCATGCCGTCTCTATGCTGAACTATCGATAGCTACTGGAGAAAAGATAATCCAGAATTGTCCTGAACTAGCTGATCCAGCGAACTTCGTTCCGCCTAAAAGTCAGAAATCTAAAACTATCAATTCCTCCAGTATAGTATGCATTTATTATAAACTAACTGAACTCCGCAGCTTCGCCCGCGTTATAAAAAATGCTATTTCGATTGTCCGGTGGGAATAAGATATTTTTCTAAAGTAAAAAATAGCCTATATTAATTTATTAATTTAGTAGAGAGATGGTAGAGTACAGAGATAAATTTAGTAGATATAAATTTGGTGAAACCACCAAATTTACCAAAATACCAAATTTTATGAAAATCGCTCCAGCCGTTTAGACGTGGAGAAGTAACAAACATACACACTCAAAAACTTTCGCCTGTATAACTTTAGTATGATAAAAACCTTCCTCTTGAATCACTTTACCTATTAAAAAAACTGCATCAAAATCCGTAGTGTAGTTTTAAAGATCTAAGCATACATAGGGACAGACAGCGGGAAGCAACTTTGTTATAAACTAGGTAGTGATTTACTAAAGGAAATAAAATACTTCACAATGGATCGACAAGATCGTACCAATTAACAACGATAAATAATTGAGTTCATAGAATTTGTTAGTTTTTGTTTCGCCCGCGTTTTATTCAATTTCCCGACTATCTTTAATAAAATCGTGTTTATCTTTATTAAAATCAGCCGAGAATCTATGTTCCGTGAAGCTTCGTTAATAATATTCTGTAGAAACAATTAATATAAATTTACGAATAACACTGAAACTGGAACATTTTTTCATAATTTACTTTTATTTCTTCTTTTTTATAACATAGAAGTATAAGTATTAAACAACAATCTTCCATCAATAGCAAGGTGGCAGAACCAGTGTAGTTCGACCGGGGAAGTACCACCGCCACATCTATTTCTAGCTAATCAAGGTGGTAGAAACAGTGTAGTTCGACCGGGGAAGTACCACCGCCACATTTATTTCTTGCTAATCAAGGTGGTACAACCAGTGTAGTTCGACCGGGGAAGTACCACCGCCACATCTATTTCTAACTAATCAATGTGGTAGAACCAGTGTAGTTCTACCGGGGAAGTACCACCACGATATCTATTTCTAGCGTGAAGCAGTTCTTCCGTTTCGGTGAAAGGGTGTGGTTGCCGGCACACTTTTATATGAGGCGACCATCATAGTTCTCGGGAGTAGCAACATCTATGATTGACTTCAGATAGAACCCATGTTCTATATGAAGTTTTTTACAGTTGTCCATGGGCGGCGATGACCACTTACCATCAGGTGGACTGCATTGCTACTTCAATCAGAATAAAAAAAGCATGGATGCATTAACGACCCGAATGGTGGAGCGATCATGTCATTGGTGTGACACGCGGGCGTTCCGGATTCGATTCCCCTCTTTGCGACCAAGTACCTACTAGTGCAGACGTGTTATTGATATTCTAAGTTATTTAATTCTATTGTTGCATCAAAACAGTATCAATCTATACTCAAGTTACACTAAAAGAACCAAGAAGTTGTAAGCTGTAAAACTGTGGAAAAATTGTGATCAATTATAGTGAAATAAAGTGAAAAACTTAAAAAAATATTCTAAAATATTCCGTTGGGTCAGTATAACTCAGTTCGGTAAACAAAGGATTGGACTTTGGACTCTTTACACACAACTTACCTATAACGGCTACTTTAACAAAGTCCAATGAAGGTGTCGAACTTACTACTAAAATTCGCCTGATCAACTTGCAGTCCGCGTGGCGCAGAGACATAAAACTACAGTGTAGCGCGGTAGACGCGGGTTCCAATCTCCGGACGCTAGTGACATTTCTTTCATTTCTTTTCTTTATTTATTTTTTTTTTTTTTTTTATTTTTGGCATTTTTACAACATAGAAGAAAAGTATTATTATAATTACATATACTTTTCATTTATAATTTTACTATTTGTGGAAGAGAAGAAAAAAAAAAAAAAAAAAGATAATAAGCTAATAAAATGGCTACTACCGTTAAGACTTGCTCTGGATGTAAGAATAAACTGCCTAAAAAGGAATTCATGATATGTGCTACATGCAAATTAAGCTATGACTTGCTGTGTGCTAACATATCATCCAAAAGATTCTACCTCTTGGATCAAGATCACAGAACGACCTGGACCTGTCCGGAGTGTCGCAGCAAGGAACCAAAATCCGATAATACAAACACTCCAATACGTGCCACAAATCGTCGTGCTGCTTCCGATGAAGATGCTGACCAAATACTAGGAGAAGAGAGAAACGTGACAATACGAGTCAGAAAACAACGCTCAAAGTCAGATGGGGAAACATCATATGTTACTGAAGACAACTTACGTACAATATTAAAGCAGGAAATCACAGAGACAATTACGCAACTGGTTTCTGATCGCTTAGCCAATATTGTACAACAAATATCCGATTTTCATGACTCTCTCTCATTTTTCAGTAAACAATATGATACACTAATGCAAACAATTAATGAGAAAAATGAAACAATTAACAGCCTAGTGTCAAAAAATGAGTATTTAACATCACAATTAAAGAATGTAACAGAACGTTTAGGACTAATAGAGCAGAACGTACGTGCACCTAATGTGGAGATTAATGGGATTCCGGAACACAAATCTGAAAATTTAATAAAAACCATACAACAACTTGGTTCAATAGTTAAAAATCCCATTGGAGACAGTGAAATATTACACGTGACACGAGTAGCGAAGTTCAATAAGGAGAACGATCGTCCACGCTCTGTGATTGCTAAATTAACTTCTCAACGCCGTCGCGATGACTTACTTGCTGCAGTTATTAAGTTTAACAAAAACAATCGTGATGACAAACTGAACTCAGAGCATCTAGGAATTGGCGGAACTCGGACACCAGTGTTTGTTTCCGAACATCTAACGCCCACAAATAAACACCTCCATGCGGCGGCTCGTAAGAGAGCAAAGGAGACAGGCACCAAGTTTATCTGGGTTAGAGACGGAAGGATCTTCGCAAGGAAAAATGAACAGAGCCCGGCTATCTTCATCAAAAACGAAGAAAGTCTTAGATTGATTGTCTAATCTATCTAATAATCAATGTCTTGGTTTGGTTACTTTAAAATGTCTTTTACCATTTATTACCAAAACGTGCGAGGCTTGCGTACTAAAACGGAAGATGTTCTTAAAAATGTTTTGAGCAATAATTATAGTATAATTGTGTTTACCGAAACATGGTTAAATAGTAACATAGCGAACAGTGAATTTATAGATAGGCGTTATGTTACATACAGGAAAGATCGATCATGTTCACAGAGTTCAAAGAAGGACGGAGGAGGTGTCATGATTGCAGTATCTAAACATATACCTTCATCCAGGCACATCAACTGGGAAAGTAATGCAGAAGACTTATGGATATCCATTGATGTCAAAATTAACAACACCTTCAAAAAAATATCTATCTGCGCTGTATACCTGCCACCACCCGTCAGCTTTGAGGCCTTGTCATGCTTTGTAGAAAATACTACCAACATTATTGAGCAAACTGATCAGGTGATTATATTAGGTGACTTCAATATGAGCTTTATCGCTTGGTCCCGTGAGTCTGTGGGTAGCCCGTGTTATCCTACAAACTACAGATCTAAACTAGGGTTGTCGCTTGTAGATTTCATGTCACTCAATAATTTGACTCAAATGAATGATGTAACAAATGTCGATAATAAAATATTAGACCTTGTCTTTTCCGATTGCACTGGCTTGGAAGTAATTAAATCTAATAGCACATTAACCAAACTCGATCCGAAGCATCCACCTATTTTAATTTTGTTACCACTTTATTCCCCTACTTACCTAAAATCTATTACAACTCCCCGCTACAATTACTTCAAAGCAGATTATAATAACATATCACAATATCTACATAAAATTAACTGGAACGTGAAATTCGAAGACTGCAAAACTGTGAACGAAATGACCAAAACATTTTATGATACAATTTATAAGGCTATAGAATACTACATCCCAAAAACAAAACCTAAAAATACTAAATATCCCATATGGTTTAGCAAGTCTTTGATTAAAATGATATGTGAAAAGAATAGAATAAGAGATAAATACCTAAAATATAAAAATCCACGCGACCAGTTAGAATACAAACTTTTGCGCGACCGCGTTCATAAGTTGAGCGAGAAATCCCTTAGTAGTTACAAGAAAAGAATAGAAACCGATATCTGTAAAAATCCTAAAAGTTTTTGGAGTTTCATTAAGGACAGGCGTAATGGCGAAACTACCATACCGGCAGCAATGTATCACGGTAATCAGATTGCAAATACTGGACCTCAAATCGTGGAAATGTTTGCAAATAAATTTTCATCAGTATTTTCTAATGCAGCTTTAGACAATAATGTACAGTCTAAATCCAATGGTTCGTTTTTAAGCTGTATTCAAATTACGGAGCGTAACATCATGCAAGCAATTAAAAAACTTGATACATTTAAAGGGGCTGGTCCGGACGAAATACCCCCCGTCTTTATTAAACGTTGCGGCTTTACGATAGCACTACCGCTTTCAAAAATTTTTAATCAATCTCTGTCCGATGGAATATTTCCAGATGTGTGGAAATCCGCCAAAATAATACCTGTACCTAAAAAGGGTGCTGCCAACGATGTCGGTAACTATCGACCAATTTCAATTCTTTCATGCATTTCAAAACTGTTTGAGTCTTTAATTTGCCCAATAATCACACGCCATTTGAACGCTGTACTCTCCGAACACCAACACGGATTCAGAAAAGGTCACTCGATCGAGACTAACTTAGCATCATTCACTTCGTATGTTTGTAGAAAAGTCGATAGAGGTCAGGAAGTCGACGCTCTATATATGGATTTTTCCAGTGCCTTCGACAAAGTAAGTCATACACGTCTTGTCAACAAATTAAAACAATACGGAATTAGTGGATCCTTACTGGAATGGTTCCGATCATATTTAGCGAAAAGACTACAGTTTGTGGTAGTAAATGGCTACAGGTCACAAGAGTTTATAGCAGTTTCAGGCGTACCACAGGGATCCCATTTAGGCCCCGTCCTTTTTTCTGCCTTTATTAACGATCTAACATCAGAGATCCGTAACTGTAAATTTTGTCTCTTCGCTGATGATTTGAAAATATTCAAAACAGTTGATTGTACTCTTGATACTAAAGCGATCCAAAATGATCTCAACAGGATTTATCAGTGGTGTACCTTGAATGGTATGATATTAAATACTAAGAAATCTTATCATATTAAATTCTCCAAGAAACTCAATAATGTACCATCTTCTTATAAATTAAACGGTGACCCACTTCAAAGAGTAGATGAGGTTCGTGATCTTGGTGTAATTTTTGATAGCAAATTGAATTTTAAGTCTCACATAGACACAATAGTAACGAAAGCGGCTAAAATGTTTGGATTTTTAAGAAGGAATACAAAAGGTTTCACGTCTTCTATAACCAAAATTATCTTATATAACTCCCTTGTTCGCAGCCAACTAGAGTTTGCATCAGTGATTTGGAGCCCCCAATATGTTACATACTCACAGCGTATTGAGAGTATACAGCGAGCTTTTACTAGGCATTTGGCATTTCACTCCTCTGGTATTTATCATCGTTCAACTTATGATTTTCGGCTGAAACACTTCAAAATGATGTCACTCAAAAACCGTCGCAAATTGCTAAATATTATGTTTCTCAAGAAACTCATTTCTGGTCATTTAGATTGTCACCACTTACTTCAGGAAATAAAGATAAATGTACCTCATCATTATCCACGAAAAAGTATCACAAAAATATTTCATATCCCTCTAAGCAAAACCAACCTTTTTAAATATTCGACCCTACCAAGAATTTGTGATGAATACAACCAAGTATGTGCATTAGAGGAAGACATTGACATCTTTCATGACACAAGCCTTGCTTTGAAAAAAAAGCTAACAAATTTACTAATGTAATTGAGTAAAACACAAAAATCTGTTACCATATAATTAATTAAAATAAAAATAATACGTCTTTTATGTAAATTGTACACGCCTATAATTGGCTTACATACATAGAATAGTTATATTTAGATGTAAAATGTTATAGTTCATAAGTTTTGTTTGTTAAGCTGTTGGTGTGATAAAATAAAAATAAATAAATAAAAAAATAAATTCCCGGCCAGACATGTCCTAATAAGGAGTTTAGATTTTCGTTCTGGGTTTGTGTATTTGTCTTTATACGTATTTCCGACCCACGACACACAATAAATTCTAGTACGGCTACGACCTAAATAATGCATAAAATATTATTTATATTTACTTATATTACGCTTTGAATAAACATCTATTCAGTCCAGCAAAGCCTATGACGTAGCCTACTAACTGGTAAATAGGTCAAAACGCTGATTCATTATGATTATTGTACGACTACTGGTATGGAATATATTTAATTCCCAATATGCAGTGGACAGGACATTTATGAGTGCTGATATAAAAGTTGAGATGCATTCTAGACCGTGCGCTCCAGCGGTCTGTCAGTAAGGATAGCAAAAAAATACTGTAATTAAATTTAATTATATTTGTAATAATTTAATATTAAGTTTGGTTATACGAAACATCTTTAGTATTATGGTTATTGATGATGCTCATAATGTAAACTAAATAAAAAACATGTGACAGCATATTCTTAAATCTTAAACAGTTGTTATTAGTTGAAGTGAAAAAAAATATAACTGTGGCGACCTCCCGCTACTCATCAAGAGATGGCGCTACTGGTATTCTGAAACACGCAATCGAAATATTCTCAGAATCCTGCATATATACAAGTTCCGAACAACGAGTGTCGGAGAACGGCCGCTCCCCAGGCATGATCATCTAGCCTGGCGGGAGATCTCCCTTTGCTAAAGTGGTAACCCCAGACAAAAAGAACATGTCCCTTTTCATGGTGGTGACTTCACTCCCTGGATGGACCGCAGCTCTCAACATCAGAACAGCGGCTCAACGACAACAAATCGAGGAGAAGATCATCTAATATATACGTAAATACAGTAAGTACTTTTCATAATTTTAAAATATATTCTAGGCTATGTTTTATAGCAACACGAAATATAAATGAAAAACGAATGTGTATTTTTCATAAAAACATATTAGAATTATTATAAATTATTAATTAAGAAGCATGTCTCATCAATGAAGGTCATTTTCCTTAGTAATTACAAACAAAAACAAGGAAAACGGTTTACTTTTCCGAAATATCAGGGCGCTTTTATTAATATTATACAAAACACAAACAGCCCTCGTTGAGATTAAAAGGATTTGGGATTTATTAATTCCGCCGAGCTATCATTACACGGCTGGAATTAAATTTATTAAATTTACAATTAACCTTCTACAGAAAATAAAGTCAAGTTCAAAAATGGCAGACTTAACGCTCACTTCAATAAGTGAAATATCACTGTCCTATTCTTTAATTGTCTCGTAAGAAGCTTTAAAATTGAGTCAATTTAGTGTATATTTAAAATTTAGCGTTATCTAAGTCAAAATTTACTTCAGTGATTTGAGTAACAGTTTCACCCTCTCTTTTTTTATGCCGTTTAAGTAATGTTTGCCCACGAGCATGCAGTCCCCCAGATGGTAAGTGGTCACTGCCACCCAATTGCGTTGGTTATCTCACACTAAGATGATTGACTCAAATTAAAGTGAGATCATATACTTAAATGTGTCTACATGTATGAGTATAAATATAGTATGATAAAGAAATACAGTACATGTACATGTTTTATGTATGCCAATATGTTAATATAAAACTTTATAGACAATACATGTAATAAAGTGTACAAGCAGGAGTTGCCTGTACATGGCATATATTTCAATGAAAATGTTAGAAGACTGATAAAAATAATAATAGGATTTTGTTTACTATTTTTTCCGATATTTTGTGTAAGTCCTTGAAAGGGAATCGCGCTTTCTACACTCACTCATATCCCCACAGTAGGATTGTCTCCTGTGTTGTTGGTACCATGGACACACACGAGACGAATACACAAACACCCAGACCCAGAACACGAATCTAAACTTGATCATTCAGATTCCTGTCTGACCGGGAATGGAACCCGGGACCCATTGCGCGTCAGACCGGTATGGACTACGCGAGTAGTCAATCAAATCAAAACTTTTTAATTTAATTTAAAGCTCTAATAATACACTTATAGTACCTTAATGTAACATTCAGAAAAAAATATTTATAAATCAAAATTGAATTTAATTAAAAAATATTATTTGTTTGTTGACCTTACTATGAATAAAAGAGTGCATATAGAGGAGATACTACCTCCCTCAATAAGCATATTCGAGATATTCATAATACGGCCAGTGCAGATCAGGTGGGGTTTAAATCAAAGAAGAAAGAGGTTAATACCGAAAAATATTAAAATTCCGTGATACTTAAACGATTATATGCGTTTAAAAACGATTTAAAAGGGTTTTAAAGATTACAATCATATTTTTAAGAATCCTACATTAATACTTATAATGTTCATATTAGCTATATATTTACTAGCTAAAAACTCTTGTGAACTTTAGTTATTTTAAATTAACGAATTTTAAATCAATCTTTATAAAAACAAATTAATATTCTTACCCTCTGTAAAATTTAAACACCAATTCATATTTTACGTGGAAAATAACCAACTAAATACAAAATTTAAAAAATTATAATAATGGATCATTTCTATGAAATTGCGTACCTAACTAAATCATTATAAAATAAAAAAATCATCGTAAAATAAATATTTGTAACAAATAATTAACAGCAAAAACACACTTAAATGTGTTGAAACGCTCGTAACCTATAACTTGAACGCAAAAACACCGAGCGATTCCATAAGTGGCAGCGATACCAAACCGTTCAATATCCAACCGGACTGAACGTATACGTTTACGTTAAACATAATCCGTATACAAATGTAGGCTTTAATACCACAATATCGTATTAACGTTACTCTGGAATCTGATAGAGATGCGCAAACTAGAGGGAATTCTGATGAAATGAATGGATACTGCCTAGGTTTAGAACAGAGTATGTAGAGTAGAGTTAATATAGTATTTTATTATAATACTTAACGGGTACTCACGATATGTGGTTTATGAATTCTTAAAGAATTCTTTTTGCCGATATTTCGACCCAGTTGCATGGATCGTGGTCACGGCCAAACTGCGGTAGCGGGGAGAACCGTTGACAAGCACTAGTGGTAAATTACGCTATCTACCCTACGTCTAATTCGTTTTTCTTTTTTAGGTACCATATATTATCACGACACACAACACTAACTGTATCCTTACGCACCACACTTTGCACTATTTGCGATTTACATAAACTAACCACCGGATTCCACGCTTGTGCAAGTTTAAAACCATCTTCTCTGTTAAAATTCTTAGGATGTTTTTTGATCTCTATAGAGTCAAAATATCGGCAAAAAGAATTCTATAAGAATTCATAAACCGCATATCGTGAGTACCCGTTAACTATTATAATGTATCAATTCCGCGATAATAATAGTCTAAAATCAAATATAGTATTTGTTTATTCTCTAATTTCATTTTTTCCACTGTGTACTTAATGTTACTTATGCTACTGTAATTTCTGTCCTTCATTAATCCTTTTCTAACTTTACACACACTTCCCACTCTCCATTCCTGTTATCTTTCCCAATTCCATGCATAGGTTGTCTGGAAGAGATCGCTGCCTAGCGATAAGACCGCCTATTGCATACTACAGATCTACTTTGTATGTTATTGTTATTTTTGTATGTGTTTATAGTGTGACATAAAGAGTATTCTATTATATTCTATCGTAATATACCTTATAATACCTTACGTGTTTTATATAATATTGAAATATCAAAGGACCATGCAATCTAATCTTAAGTGGTCACCGCCCATTGACAACCGAAATCAACTCCACGTGAGAACAAAAGTTTCAGTCGAAGATAATGATTGAAGGTGGTAGAACCAGTGTAGTTCAACCGGGGAAGTAGCAAACGAGCTTGCAGTTCACCTGATGGCAAGTGATCACTGCCGCTCATGGACATCTGAAATCAACTTCATACAGAACATGGGTTCTATCCGAAGCCAATCACAGATGCGTTGCTACTCCCGAGAACTAGGATGGTCGCCTCATTAAAAGTGCGCCGGCAACCACACCCCTCCATCGATACGCAAGAACTGCTTTACGCTAGAAATAGGTGTTGCGGTGGTACTTCCCCTGTCGAACTACACTGGTTCTACCACCATCAAAACAACATAAAATATAAATAATCAAAATGTAATAAAATAAATAATCAAAATCTTACCTAGAGTTGTCCACAGATAACTGATTTTATAAGGCGATAATAAGTGAGGCGGTGGTGGAGTGGAAAACACTCAAATCACAAAGAATTCCACCTTCAAAGCTTTAATTTTTAATTACAAATACTAAGAAGGGATGACTATCCCTTCTAATAGTCTATCCCTCCTCATACTTTCCCAGCTACTAGCCACTAGTGCTAACACGAACAAAGTAACCAAAATCCCAAGTAACATTCGTGTTTCATTTTCAGAAAAGATTTTGTGCATGCATTGCACCTACGTAGAGGCTTTCTACGCCGTAGCTTTACCGTAGCTTTTGACGTAGCTTTTTCGTAGCACGATTTACTTCGGAAACTCAACTACGTGAACTGAAGAGAAGTAGTTCTTTATTGACTCTTAGCTTTCGACTTGTTTCTCATTCAAACGTGCCTCTGAAGAGCAATTGGCATATACTTCTAGGGTTTATAATCACTTGGTAAGCACCATTTACTTTGTGAGTACTTTAAGTTATGTCGTTACTTAAACTTTTCGATGTGTGAACGGGATGGATTACTTCATAGCTTTTTTGTCTTTTAATAACTCTCGTCAACCCATTATTGTTCCACTGCTGGGCACGGGTGTTCTCTCAGAATAAGGGAGTTTAGGCCATAGTCCGCCGCGCTGGCCAAGAGCGAATTGATGGACTTCACACACCTCCGAGAACTTTTTTTTAAAGAACTCTCGGGTGTGTATGTTTCCTCATGATGTTTTCCTTCACCTAAAACAGTGATAATTAATTTCTAATACGCACATAAGAAAAATCAGTGGTGAGTGCCTAGGTTTGAATATCGGACCTCCCGATCGAGAGGGCAAGTTTCAACCATTAGGCTATCACTGCTTTAAATAACAGCAATAAGTATTGTCGTATTCTAGTATTAAGGGGTAGTAAGACGAAGACACTAAATTGAATTTGGAGGTACAGTAATACCCCGAACATACGCAATAGGTGGGACTGACTGATAACCGAATAAGTCGGATTCACGTAAGTCGGGGTATAAAGGTCCCTGTAGCCTCGGGGTCAGAATAGGGCTACGGTATCCCCTGCCTGTCGTAAGAGGCGACTAAAAGGGGCTTCCGGGGTTGCAGACGGCTAGAGTGGGAGCTCGAACCGTTCGGTCAGGCAATCCCGGGAAGGACGGCGGTATGTATGGTCGCATACCGTCGTAAAGACTAGACGGAGTGGTGGGCCCAGTCGCCCATCTGGGAGGAGCCCGATGGTGCAGAGCGCTCGGAGGATTCCGGTTGAAGTCGTTTCGAGATCCCACCGGAGGGTTTTAGTGCGGTAAAAATCCCACATAACCCTGCGTCGCTCCCACGGCGTCGGGTACCTTTTGAAGGTTTCCCCCTCGAAAACAAAAAAAAAAGACAGGGTATAAAAAATATGTAACACAAAGTAAATTGCAGCTGCTATATATAGTTCATAGGCTAACTTTCCCACACTATTATTTAGTAGTGTGGGAGAGTAAGTCTGCAGGTTCGAGTGGGGACGTACCACCGCCACACCTACTTCTAGCGTGAATCATTTCTTGCGTTTCGATAGAAGCGTGTGATTACCGGCACACTTTCACATGAGGCGACCATCATAGTCCTCTGGAGTAGCAATGCATCTGTGATTGACTTCAGATGGAACCCATATACTGTATGAAGTTGATTACAGACGTTCATGGGCGGCAGTGACCACTTACCATCAGGTGAGCTGCATGCTCGTTTGCTTCTTCAGTTAGATAAAAAAACACACACAAAATATTATCAACCTCACTTTAAATCGCTTCTAAAACTACTCATTAAATGCCTCAGAACCAGAACTGATGAATAGTTCGTCGATCTCACAAACTTCTTTTCTAGCTAGTAGCTGAGTAATTGACTTTGTTTTAGCGCAACGAATATCTTCCGAGGCTACTGTAAGAATCTCATGCATAGTGCGTCGATATATCGATAATATAATCACACATTTAATGATTTAGTTATTGTCAGCTTAGTAAAAAGTGAGAGTGGCTCTTAAATAGCCATAGAATAGAATCGTTTATTTTCATAGTATTCAATCAGACATTATAAATTAGATTTTTTCTTATCTCTGATTTCTCTTATACAAAACTAGTATACTATAGTATACTATATACTATACTATATATACTATATATACTAGTATACTATACTATACTTAAGCATACAAAATATTTTTTTATTTAAACACGTAAAAAGCTAGACATATTGGTTGTTTTAACGAACAAACTAGGCAGCTATACATATTAGTTGTTTTATGCAAACAAGGCAGATTACTACAATAGATAATAACTGAATATATAGGATATAAGTTACTAAACATATAAATAATTGATAGCAGCAATACTATAAACTGGCTACATTAAACTCTTCCACTGCCGTAAGTCACTTACACATCAGTAAGTAATTTCATACTAAACGCTCTATCTGAAAACAATCACACAGGCCTTGCAACTACAGGCCTGAGAAAGAAAATGGTCGTCTCACACAAATGTCAGAAAAAATACTGCATAAATAAATAAATAAATAATTATAATTGCATAAATTGATAAAAAATGCTATGCTTAACCGCGACAGTCCCCGAGTGCCGCACGTTTTTTTTTTATCTGACTGAAGTAGCAAACGAGCGTGTAGTCCACTTGATGGTAAGTGGTCACTGCCGCCCTGCGATATCTGTAATCAACTACAAACAGAACATGAGTTCTATCTGAAGTCAATCACAGATGCGTTGCTACTCCCGAGCTCTATGATGGTCGCCTCATAATAAAGGTGTCGGCAACCGCACCCTCCCATCGAAACACTAAAACTGCTTCACGCTAGAATTAGATAAATCGGTAGTTCCTTCCGAGTAGAACCGCCGATGTATCTTTATAAGGAAGTAAGCAATTTCCTATCTTATTTATTTTTGATCATAATATTAAAAACAAGATAGTCTACAATAAGGAAAAGCTAAGTGCAACTACATTTATAGGCGATGACTGCTTGCAAAAGGAGTGAGTAACATGTAAGTCAAATAATAATAATAAAGAAAAGAAACATTTTCTGTGGAATAAGATAAAATTAAAATTAAATTAAGTTCAATTTGAACAGATTTTATATGTCAATATTGTTTATGATACATAAATTAATATTATTATATGTAAACTTGCAAATGTTAAAACAGTATATTCTATTTATTAATTTTAAAATGACCATATGAACATAATCAATAACTAAATTTTATAACTATATGTATATGTCGGCGCGACACCGCGTATTTATGAAAAACACGTCGCCGACAATAATTATTTTAGTTAAATTAAAGATCGAAAATCGTTTGTTTATTTAATTAGCAACATTTAATGATTTTTAGAATTGTAATTTAGTTTACATTCCATAAATTTGTAATAGTCACACCACCAAAAATAAAAAGACGAGCGAACGCCGGTAGAAAACGATTCTTGTTTAACCGTCGAATCGATCGGACTTCCTCAATTGTGAATAAATCGAAGAAGTTTACTCCTGTGTTTTACTTCAAATTTTCAAGAATGGACAGTAATGAAGACTCCTGGCCATCCTGACGTCACATTTCACGCAATCACTTCGTTATATATATAAAAGAATAACTTGCAAATGTTATGCATAAAAATTTCAAGATCGTATTACCAATATTGTTATTAATAATATTGAGTATACAGTCTGTGTCGATTACTTATCAATTAGAGAGGTCTTATCCTAATGCCGGATTAGCAATTAAATTAATTATTTAGTCGCTACGTCGATTACATTAATTAGTCGGATTGATATAGATCCCTCGTTAATCAGGCTTCTCTTGTATCGGAAATTTTCTAACTAGACACATTTCTTTTTTGAATGTTCCACATTAAAACCATCCATCCATCCATCCATCCATCAGCCTTTTGATGTCCACTGCTGAACATAGGCCTCCCCTAAATGGCGCCACTCCAACCGGTCCTGTGCCCTCTGAATCCAACGGTTTCCCGCTGTCTTCTTCAGGTCATCTGTCCATCTGGTAGGGGGGCGACCTGTACTCCTTTTGCCTAAACGTGGTCGCCACTCGAGGACCTTCCTTCCCCATCGGTTATCGGTCCTGCGAGCGATGTGGCCGGCCCATTGCCACTTCAGCCTGCTAATTTTGAGGGCTATGTCGGTAAGCTTCGTTCGTCTACGGATTTCATCGTTGCGAATCATGTCTCGTAGCGAAATTCCGAGCATAACCCTCTCCATAGCACGCTGAGCGACCCTGAGTCTCCGAATGAGGCCTACAGTGAAGGACCACGTTTCGGCGCCGTAGGTCATCACTGGCAACACACATTGCTCGAATAATTTCGACTTCAGACATTAAAACCGATGTTTACTATCTTTATAGAAGTATAATAGGTACCTATATATATTTTATATGAGGCGACCATCTTAATCCTCGGGAGTGGCAACGCATCTGTAATTGACTTCAGACAGAATCCTATGTTTTATGAAGTTTCTTACAGATGTCCATGGGCGGCAGTGAACACTTACCATCAGGTGGACTGCATGCTCGTTTGCTACTTCAATCTTATAAATAAAAAATGTGTTTCTACATGTATTAAAAGTGGTAAAACTATTTATATAATTATACTATAATCGATATGGGTTTAAGCGTAATTTATCTTCTTTTTTTTTCATATTTGTACGACAAACCCTTCTCTTCAACACATTATCCTTTTTAACTGCGCTGGCCATGAGTTTATTGGTATATTTCACGCAAAATTAAATGTATATTTCTTTCCCTCAGTTGTCTACGGTTCCTCACATTGGTTTGCTTTACCTTAGCAAGATACTGGAGCTAACTTTCATTACAATACAAAAAAAATTGAAAAAAAAAATACAAATTAATAAAAAAGACAAATCCGCTGAGTTTCTTGCCGGATCTTCTCAGTTGAGGTCGTGTTCCGATTCGGTGGTAGTGTAAAAAAAATGTGTAACTGCCATTTTGTAAGTGCCCCCGTAAGCCTATACAGTAAAGACAATAAAGACAATAAAGAATTTTTTTCATTTCCTTGCCCGTTCATTTTTATACTAGGCGACCATCTTAGTCCTCGGGAGTAGCAACGCATCTGTGATTGACTTCAAATTGAACTCTTCTTCTATACCAAGTAGCTTACAAATGTCCATGGGCGGCAGTGACTAGTTATCGGTGGATTTTATACTCTACTTCTGAGCTATTTCAATATAATATAAAAGTCTAAATAATTATCGCTTTAGGCATATCGGGCATGTAGTTTCGAATAGTTTGTGCTCGGAATTCCTCAAACCCTTAGATTGAAAGACCGAATATAAAACCGCTAAGATCCGTGACGGATCTTCAAACACCAACATCGTTTCATTACTATCGATATTCTTCAATACATCGAACGTACCTAATAACAGAATAAAGTGAAGCTGAAAGCAAGAGAAGACGGATCGCGTCGACTAGTCCATTTGCATAATTTTATCTCTTTTAACTTGCAAGAATAGTTGCCTTTAATCACGCTCTATCAGGAATCGAGCGTAAATAAAAATACTTTTAGCGCTGTCTTCAAAAGGGATCATAGTCCAGGGAAACCACCGCCATAACTATTTCAATCGTGAAACAGTACTTGAGTTTCCGTGGACTTAATTTTTCACATATTTTGTATGAGGCTATCTAAGGCCTTGGGAGCTCCGGTTGCGTTTCTTTGGAGATTCCGGAGTCCTCATTGTAGCGCCGAGGACGGCCACGGGGGGTTTTAGTGCGGCAAAAATCCCACATAACCCTGCACCACACCCACGGCATCGGATACCTTTAGAAGGTTTCCCCCTCGAGAGAGAAAAAAAAATGGCCTAGGGAGTAGCAACACATTTGTGATTGGCGTCATATAGCATACCCATTCTGTATGAAATTGTTTTGAGATATCTGTGGTCGGCAGTGGCAACTCACCATCAGATTGACCGCATGCTGGTACATAATTCAATCTTATAGAAAAACCATGTATATTCTTGCACACTCGTTTGCAGCTTCAAAGAATCTATATACAACTCTATATTAAAATGAATCCTGTTATTGTACAAGATTTATCATTAAAACCAATATCTGTTAACCTAACAACTATGGCTAATCCTTATCGGAGAATGCCAATCAGTGAGGATTTAAATCTGCAACACAATATATAACAAGCGTGGTAAAATCTTCCAGTAACTCTACTGTATGCTTATTTCACAAGAAATAGAAACAGTCTGCTTATTTCACAAGAAATACAAAGAAATAGAAACAGTCAATAAGTCATACGTGTTCTTAGTATAAGCCGACGAAGAACAACGTCGACAACGCGCTCACAATTTGCTTTCTGCAAACCAAGTTTTAAGCTGGTCTCGATGGAAGCATGTTACACCGTAGTGTTATTGTTAGTAAATTTGTGTAATGATTCATTTCTGTTTTTTGGTGCAAGGATAAAGTTTTCAGTTCGCATATATGAGGTGACTATCTTAGTCCTCGGAAGTGGCAACGCTTCTGTGATAAAAAGTTAGCTACAAATGTCCTTGGGTACCAGGGACCAGTTGCCATCATAGACAAAATGGTCTTTTACGACTTCAATATTATTAAAATATGTGTAATAAATTTTTATATTACAATAAATCAATTGTTATTTAAATATATATCTTTGTATTGGGAAATAAGTACGCTTATTTCCCAATACAAAGAAAAAGAAACAGTCAATAAGTCATACGTGTTCTTAGTATGAGCCGACGAAGAACAACGTCGACAACGCCCTCTCGAGATTGACTCCAGATAGAACCCTTGTTCTGTAAAAGTTGCATACGAGCGGTCGAGACAACTTACTGTCAGGTATATTGCATACCCTGTTTACAACTTCAATTATATCAAAAACACTTTAATATGTATGAGATTGAGCTGAATTCATGTAGAACAAAACATACGAGTAACTTGTTTAGTTCATTTATTATCAAGTAAGAAAAGAAAATTTGCATAACCGCGGCCACTATTACTATCTATTCTTTTTTGCTGACAAAAACATTTACATTTTTTTTTTGAGATTGATTGTAATTTAGCTCGGACACCTGCCACATTGTGCCTTTTGTAATTATTAGATACCATAAAAATCAATACTTGAAGAAAATCGCAACTCTGTTTTTTTCCCAAAAAAAATTGTGAGATCTATGTAATACCCAGTCGATTATTAATTTATTCAGTCCCTGCTTAAAGTACTTTCTGTCTTAAGTTGTTACGTAAGTTCTAACCTAACAACATGTCATAGTGACCATATCAATATCTATATTAAAAATATTTTTATAAATAGGTTGACTCGGCAATCGCATGAAAACACAATATATTGTATCTCACAAGTAATAGATACATAAATTAGATTGTTTAATGGGATTGCCAAGTCAATTGGTACGCACCAGTGTGACAGGAGGTCGTACTTAAGCCGATGGATGGAGGAACATAACTTGTTTGCATTCCTCCGACCGGCACCGAGTTGTCGCACTACTTTTGTCATATGCAACGCTTAAGGCGATGTTATTCACAACTCTAATACTAAGGTTTTTTTATCGTATCCTACTTAATATTATAAATGTGAACGTAAGTTTGTTTGTCACGCTTGTACGCCAAAACTACTTAACCGATTATCATGAAACTTTTTATACACATTGTTAAAGGTACTAGTCACCCATCGCAACGGTCGAAATACGACCATAATTTAAATTACCAAAAGTTTAAATTCCAATGTGCAGTTTACATTGTCCAAAGTAACACGAATATTTCTCGAATTAAAATAAATTGTTATAATTTTCAAGTTATTTTGAACGAACCCTATAAAGGTAAAAGGAGGTTTAATTAGCTAAGCTGTATTTAAAAGCAATAGCGGGTATTTTGCCAAAGACATCTGAAGTTTTTGATGTTATGTGTTTTCATAGTGCGAAACTGAATGTTTTATTTCGTTTATTATTTATGTGTTTGTGTCAAATGCACGTAATGCGCGTAATGTGTTTTTAGTTGATGTTATGTATGTTTTATGCATTATTTGAAGAAAATATTGCGTAATCCTTCTCTACATCAACTAAAACCGTGCGTAATTTCACACTCCTCCGTCTGCTCCAAGTATCTTAAAACGAATACAAGTTTTTGCTTCATGTATACATATAGATTAGGAAACGTAGAATATTTTTTGTTTAAAAAAATATAATATTTTGTATGTAGCAATTTTGAAATACTCAATGTTATTCGTTATTCAGTATGTAAGGGTATTAATGCGCGCGAAGCCGTGGTTAAAAGCTAGTTAATATTATATGAGGTTTATGAGGTTGTGTGTCTGTTTATTATTCTTTCGTGCAAAAACTACTGATTGGATTTCGCTGAAATTTTGCACATAGATAGTTTATGACCCGATTAAACACATGAGATATTCATTACTGTAATAAGTATGACAGATGTGGCCGGAACACAGGAATAAACTAATAAATAGTAAGTAATAAGAGTACATAAACACTTAGCATCTCAATTAAACACATTGTGACTTTCATGTGTTAGATAAGGACAGCATTAGATATATTCTTCGCCTTACAATTCCAAACATATTTCTGTTTTGTTATACAGAATTTGTTTCGAAAATTGTTGTCGTGGACTGAAATTTGAAGTATTGAATAGATTCTCGGAACACCTTAGCGGAATATATTTGAAAAGTTTGAAGTTTTCGCTCTATATTACAATAACCAATAGAATTTTATCATTACCCGACTGCGTAAGGAGGGTAATGTTTTTCAAGCGTATATAATATGTATGTATATGTTTGTATGTATGTCTATGTATTTGGTACTTGCTATGTCTACCAATTCGCACTTGGCCAGCGTGGTGGACTATGGCCTAGAACTCTCTCATTCCGAGGAGGACCCGTGCCCAGCAGTGGGACAATAATGTGTCGACGATACAGCCCAAACCGCTAGACGGATTGTAACATGTTATAATACATCATTTGAAACGACTCAGTTGTGAGAGTGACATAAGTTATATTATTTTAATATGGTGCCTGCGATCAGAGAAAAAGGGGGTGAAGGGACGATTTTTTTATTATCATAACAATAAAACTATTAAATGAAAGCTAGTAAGTAGACAATTACAAATATATATACGCTTTAAATACGCTTTATACACTCATAGCCCCACACTAGGATTTTTTCCTGTGTCGTGGGTACCATGGACACAAGACGAATACACAAACACCCAGATCCAGAACATGAATCTAAACTCATCATTCAGATACCTGTCTGGCCGGGAATCGAACTCGGGACCCATTGCGCATATATATGCATTATACCTCTTTTATATTAATATTTTATCGCAAATGGAAAAAATAATTAAATTAAAAAATATTACAAAAACCAAAATAGCGATTGATTCGTTTTATAGACATAAGCAGGGATTTTAATTAACGCAACATTGTTACTTATTTGGATAGTTTTTTTAAATAAAACATTTCGGCAAATACGACATGACCCAATGACAATGTGTCTCTTACATCGACCTTCACACACCTCCGGGAACTTTTTTTTTAAAGAACTCTCGGGTGTTTCCTCATGTTGCTTTCCTTCATCGAAAAGCAGTAATAATTAATTTCTAATACGCACACAAATCAGTAGTGCGTGCCTGGGTTTGAACCTCGCACCTCCCGATCGAGAGGACAAGTTTTAACCATTCGGCTATCATGTCATATTTGCGTACATAAAATATATTGGGTTAAATACTAAAATTACTCCTAATTACATAGTCTATCATATCGTCGTAAATAGCCCGATGGGACAACGCGTTAGAGGATTACGGTTGCGTTCTTTTGGAGGTCCCGGAGTCCTCTTTGTGGCGCTGAGGACGGCCACCGGAAGGGTTTTAGTGCGGTAAAAATCCCACATAACCCTGCTTCGCTCCCACAGCGTCGGGTACCTTTTGAAAGTTCCCCTCGAATTTGTATTCGAGGGGAAACTTGGAAAGTTGGAATTCCCAAATAAGTCCATCCCATACATAAAATTCATACCAGAACACAGTAGCTCGTAACACTAAGTACGTCTCAACAAAAACATTTCATTACAACATTCTTCGAAATAAATCTGAATTATTCACTATCAAAGCCATTTACTTAATCTATAGAAATACTTTCAAAAGAACCAATTTAATAAGCGAGAGGTGGCCTTTGGTACGTCGTTAAAGAAAACGTCAACTATCGACGGGAGCACGCTAATGATTTGGCTGCAGGGCTGCCGAAATGTTTTTTATATAAGACTAGCTTTTACCCAAGGCTTCGCTCGTGTTAATAGTCAATAAGATTTTAATTTGACAGAAGTTCATACATTTGAATTTTTTTGACAATCATGTCTGCCAAAATATTATTAATATTCTTTAAAAAAGTTTCCTATGTATTTTTGACACCTCTAAGAATATATATACAAAAGTGTCATGATAACCGGTTAATTAATTGTAATGTTAAACGTGTTACGCTTTAACATTAAAATTAAAATAATTTAGAACATGGGTTCTATTTGAAGTTAATCACAGATGCGTTGCCACTCCCGAGGATTATGATGGTCGCCTCATATAACAGTGTGCCCCTCATATAAAATGTGTTTGTTGCTTTTCACATAAAAACAATATACATAGTTTATGAACTAAATTAACACATAGGATACTCATTACGATAGTGAAGTGACAAAAGCGGGTGAACCCATCGGAATATCCTAGTCTAAAATATAATCCAGTTCCAAAATCCAAGCCCGAACCATAATAAAAGATGAACTGTACTTACAGATAAATACTTGAACTACTTTTCGATAGATTTGGCAACCCTCGCCGAAGGCAAGTACCGCTCGCTCGTTATACAATACTTGGAGCGGTGAACGCAACATAGTTTTAACAGTCGAAATGCTTCGGAACGCTTCGACATACTTCACAAAATTGTAAGATGAAATTCTGAATGTTGTTTGTTCTGCAGTTTAAAATGTTACATGTTTATAATTTGCTTTTTAATATTTTATGTTTGATTGTATATTTATTATTTATATTGATATCTGCAATTAATTCAAATTTGGACTTAAATTCGTGGGGTTTGAACTCTTAATAATTAAATAAGTGATTTAAAAAAACTTCGTCTGTAATTCAAAGTGCAGTGGCGCCATCTTACGATAAAAACCAACATTTAAATTGTAATTAGTTTAATATTTAATGTACCTATGTCTTAAAAGGAAATGTTTTGATCTTTTTTCAAAATAGATTGAAGGAAGAATTTTAAATCCACGGGTGTATAATCTAAAATGAAATGCAGCTCCATCCCAAACCACAATAAAAGATGAACTGTACTTACAGATAAATACTTGAACTACTTTCCAATAAATTTGGCAACCCTCGCCGGAGTGCTCGCCGCTCGCTCGTTATACAATACTTGGAGCAGCGAACGCAATAGTTTTAACAGTCGAAACGCTTCGGAACACTTCGACATACTTCGCAAAAATTGTAAGATGAAATTCTGAATGTCAAGTAAATTGTTTGTTCTGAAGTTTAAAATGTTACGTATTTATAACTTGAATATCTACTTTCCACTTTCTTTTTGGATTTATACTTATCATACATGGACATCTGCAACTAATGACAATTCGGAATTACATAAATTCATGGACTTGAACTACAAATATTATAAAGTTGTTTACAGATATCCATAAGCAGCAGTGACCGATTACCATCAGGTAGTGCTCGTTTGCTACTTCAATGGAATAAAAAAATGTTTTTTTTTATCACATTGAATTAAATTATCTCACTGCTGGGAACAAGTCTTCTTCCTGTATGAGAGAACTTAAGGTCTTTTACAAACTTTTTTTGGAAGATCGCTAGTTAATTGAAGGTCATTTAAAATTGAAGTTTAATATCCCATCGAGTAAAAGCTGTCTAAATGTCAAACGTCAACTATTAAAAGTTTCTCCTTCTGTGTTAAAAAGCTTGTCTACGAAAGCTCTTTGATCGTATCAAGGTATCCTTTGAATAATCACTTTGTTGATGACTTGATTCTTTTAAAATTGGAACAAACTTCCATTGAGACGGTGAATTTGAGTGACCAAGTGAGCGTCGAAATAGTCTAAAACTATATTAAAAATGCCCAGAGAAGTTATAAAACTGAGTAATAAAATTAAATTCTAAATATAACTAATGATATCAATATGATATACATGACGATATATGACAAACTAAAGGAAGAGGTAGGCAAATTTCTGTACCAATATCTATAAAAATATCACATATGTTGTATGGCGACCCCCTTAAATAAGTATTTTATTATATATTTTTAGTATTTGTTTTTATAGCGGCAATTGAAATATATCATCTATGAAAATTTAAACTATCTAGATATCACGATAGATGAGCAGTGATAGCCAATGGTTGAATCTTGCCCTCTCAATCGGGAGGTCCGAGGTTCAAACCTAGGCAAGGACCACTGCTTCATATACGTATTAGAAATTAATTGTCCATGCTTTTCGGGGAAGAAAAACATCGTGAGGAAACCTACACCTACCTACCCTAGAGTTCTTTATTAAAAAGTTCTCGGAGGTGTGTGAAATCCATCAATTCGCACTTGGCCAGCGCGGTGGACTATGGCATAAAACTCTCTCATTCTGAGAGAAGACCCGTGCCCAGCAGTGAGACAATAATGGGTGGACTAGAGAGATTTCACGGCTCGTGAGATACACCCTGGTGACAGACAGACTGACGGACAGTAAAATCTTACCAATAGCCATTTTTACCCCTTGGGTACAGAAACTCTACAAACACATCTCAAAGAAAAAACCTCAAAACATTTGAGAGAAAAAGTTTTATTGATTGTAACAGTACAATATCTTAGATTTGTGGCGCAATCAGATAGGACATCTGTCCCTGCTTATCTGATGGACGACGGAAATGTCGGCCAACGAATCGAACAATTGATTCCGGGCTATCTTGTATGTTGATATTTCTGTTACGGGTAGCAGAGATAAATCTGTCACCGCCTTTTTGTGGAAACTGTCTACGTTACGCTATCTACAATGTTTAATGGTTGCTGTAATTTTTGATTTAACATCTTCTTCTTTATAAAAATGAATGATTGTCTGTATGTCCTCTATATAATCATAAACTATTCTATTGATCATGTGATGATCTTTAGCAAAGTTGTTATTCATGAGCTCGCGAAGGTTTCTGGTGTATTTTTTATGTGATGGCGTAGCAACGCGCGCAGGGTACAGCTATATATTACTAGGTGTACTCTGGGTTGTACCTGTATTTAATAAAACGGTAATACAATTATAAATTGTAATAACTTTTCACACGACGACCCGCTTGGCGGAGCGTTTACCATACAGTTCATACACGAAGTGGGGTTCTGGGTTTGATACCCGACCAGACAGACATTTTGATTGTCATTCTGGATCTGGGTGTTTATGTATACGTCTTTGTATGGCACCCACTACACAGGAGACAATCTTAGTGTGAGGCTATCAGTGTAAAAAGCATTATATATATTTTTTTGTACTCGAGGCGGAAACCTTTAAAGGGGTAAGCCGTGGGAGCGACGCAGGGTTATCTGGGATTTTTACCGTTCTAAAACCCCCCCGATGGCCGGCTTCTTACGACAGGCAGAGGATACCGTAGCCCACAGACAATACAGACACAAAGCGCTATATACCTACACTAAGTTTTATTAAACTTGCTTCAAATTTTTGAATTGAGAGAATTAAAAACTTCCTATTACTATTACTCAATAGGCTGCACTGACTTATTATTTATTATTATTTATTTAATAAATTAAGATTACACGGATCCAAATTGTGTTAGTAGAGACTTAATTCTAGTGTTAGTACAAAATATCATTAATTCATAAATAATTTCAATAAAATTTCAATTGTAAGATAAAATATTTATGCAGGATAAAATATTTCTCGACCCGCGTGGCCGAGCGGTTACCATACCGGTCTGACGCGCAATGGGTTCCGGGTTCGATTCTCGGCTAGACAGGTATCTGAATGATTAGTTTAGATTCCTGTTCTGGGTCTTGGTGTTTGTGTCTTCGTCTTGTGTCCATGGTGCCCACGACACAGGAGAAAATCCTAGTGTGGGGCTATGAGTGTAGAAAAGCTGTTTTTTTTCTTACCTATACCTTAAGTAAGGCATTAAATTTCATTTTATTTTGCATGCTTCATGTGGCATTACAATGCATACCGGGACGGCCAGAACATATATTTACAAATATAAGAAAAATGTAAATAAATCTCATAATTGTCAGGTGAGTAACATAACATGTTGTTTATATTTTATTTAGTAGTTTATAATTCGATGCGATATCACGCGGCTGTTCGTAACAAATAAATTGAGAAGAATTGTCAAGAAAAATTTTGATATTGAACGGTTTTGTTTTGAAAATAAAAGTAATATCAATGTAGACAATGTACGAAAAACTAAAAAATTATACAATAGGTCTTAGGTACTACTAACTATCATAATCATCTCTCTCCTTATCAATCTAGGGTGATTAGACGAATGGGTCATACACAAAATGGGGGCACAACAAGAAAAATAAAAAAAACAATGGAATATTGACTTAATAATCGGTATTTATTTTAAAGGCATTATTAATAATAATATAAAAATATCAGTATAGCTCAGTCTTTATTAATTTACGAGAAAATCACAGTTTTTAATATTTTACGTCTACAGCTGAGATCGATTTGTCTACAGAAAATAACAAAAATAAAACTAATAATATCTTCTAATTATAAATCAAGTTAACTAATTCTTATACTTCAATCATGATGTATTAATCTTCTCAATTGTTACTAAACATTAACAAAATTATCTTCAGAAACGTATAAAAAAAAACAATTAAAAGTGACCACAGGAAAGATATACCTTTCTGTGCATGAAACATAACTACTCGGAACTTTCGTCTGAATCGTGCCATATCCTTACGGGTGGTCGTCTACGTAGTGGAAATATTTCCAAAGACGAATCTAAGTCTTCTAAATTTAAAAAAATAAGCCGAGTTCTTTTGCAGGGCCTTTTTTTTTCGAGGGGGAAACCTTCCAAAGGTACCCGACGCCGTGGCAGGGTTATGTGGGATTTTTACCGCACTAAAACCCCCCCGGTGGCCGTCCTTGGCGCTGAAAAGGAGGACTCCGGGATCTCGAAACGACTTCAACCGGAATCCTCCGAGCGCGCTGCCCCATCGGGCTCCTCCCAGGTGGGCGGCTGGGCCCACCGCTCCGTCTAGTCTTTACGACGGTATGCGTAATGAAGTTGTGGCGTTGGGTGTTAACCTGTCACTAAATCTTGGTGAAACTGACATGGTTGAGGCTACAGGAGTTGCAAGGCCTTCGTCATCATCTGCAACATTAGAGACATCTAATGAAGCTGGACTATTTGGAGCTTCCTCTGAAGACTTTGATTTTTTATGTATTATACCAAGTTCGGGCACGACGTATACTAAGCTTCTTTTGTTCGCGCCTTTTTTTATTTTTTCCTTTTCCGTTAGTTGAGATGTAGATTTACTTTTTTATGGCATTCTAAAAAAAATATTCTAAATACTAGTTTTGCTGTTAATTCAGTCCGGAATACGCAAATTTAGATATGAGAGTAAGGATTTCTAAATAGGTACCATAACAAAGAGCATAGATAAATGCGTATTGTATATATCTACGAAAACTAATAAACTCATCAATCATTATGATTTTTAAAATACAAATAATATAACCATATTTTTTTTAAATATAATACCTATATATAAAAGCTGAAATGCTCATTCAGTTATATAAGTATAAGTGCATAATATTAGCGTGCTCATATTTAGCAAAGTACACACATACGCATTTTATTGCCATCTATGGCTATAGCTAAATAATTAACTTAATTATGACTTAATTTCACCGTTGTTATCACTTGACGTCTCTATAGATGTAGTAAACTCAGTAATAATATCACTTCTGTAGATATCATCTTTTCTGTAAACACCGCATCTACAGCAATGATGTCTACATGAGGGACATCAGCATATTAAATGTAAGGTGGCGATTAATATTTTGAGGTTAGAATTCAAACAATGAAGCATTTGCATTGCGCTCCCCGAAATATACATGAACATCACTATATTATATTTTTATTTGTTGTATTTACTTTTTAACTTGCCATGCAGGAAAGAACAACGAAGTATTAGAAAAACTTGTGTATTCACTTTAAAAAATATTTGATAACATTTTTTACGTGTACTTCTCACAATTACAACCGGCGAGTGACACGGACACCAATGCTACGAACAGTGAAACACTAATGTAGGATGCGTTAAATTTAAAGTATATTTTTTATCCATTTTGAGCGTCTACAGACAGAGACCTAAGAATTGGGAACAATTGTTTATTGATTATATCTAATGAATAAATTGACATATATTTTAATTTCAAACTAAAACGTATAGCCGTGTAATTTTAGAATTTTATTGCATTGAAGTTAAGGTATGCATATATCGGTTAATATTTTTAATGGCCTCTCGAAGTTCAATACCCTTTGTTATAACAGTCTACAGAAAGAGACATTTTAGTCAAAATATTTTTATTTAACAATTAAACTTTTGCAAAAATGCTTGTCTATTTATATAGAGTACTACACGTGGAAATAGTTCAATTTAATAAAATAATTAAAGCACTGAAATTTGTACTAAACAGGATTTAATAGATGGGAACACATTTTTTCTCATTTTTGTGTATGACCCGAATAATAAAATCGTTGGACATGAAAAATTCTACCAAGTCAGCCCACGGATTTTTTTTGTCTGATTAATGCCGTCGATCGATGCAAGAATGATAAGTTATAAATTGTGATATATTATATAGTGTGATAAGTATATAGTGTTATAAAAAGTGATGATTAACCATAATTTATAATGATGTATATAAAATAATATAACAGTTTCTCGTAATAAATAAATAATCTGATAACCCGCTGACTTGTAGTTCAAGTTTTATGCAAACCATAAACAATACATATTGTTTAATTAAAATGTTTATTTAAATTTCAAAATTTGCAAACACAGACGATTCATTATTCATACTTATGCATTAAAATTTAATTGTGTACCGTTATTCTGACAAATTGATATCGGAAATAATAATTAAATTCAGCAATTAATCAATTACTTCATTGTTTTGTTGACATTAAGTTAAAATGGATGCGGTAAAAACTCTTCTCATTTGTATACTGTTGGAGACGACACATGAAGGTATGTTTTCTTTTTTTTTATCTGGCTGAAGTAGCAAACGAGTATGCAGTCCACTTGATGGTAAGTAGTCACTGCCACACATGGACATCTGTAATCAACTTCATATAGAAAATTGGTTCTATCTGAAGACAATCACAGAAATAAGTGTGGCGTTGGTACTTTCCCGGTCGGAGAAATAGGTGTGGCGGTGGTACTTCCCCGGTCGAACTACACTGGTTCTACCACCTTCAGAAATAGGTGTGGCGGTGGTACTTCCCCGGTCGGAGAAATAAATGTGGCGGTGGTACTTCCCCGGTCGGAGAAATAGGTGTGGCGGTGGTACTTCCCCGGTCGAATTTCGATTATAATTGTAAAACTTTAGTCTAAGTTTACGCTAATGTGTTGCAAATCTAGTTATCAATCTGTTATCTGTCTTTACAACGAACATGCCAAGGAAAATCCAGGTCTTGATATACATTCCGATACTATTTATGACTTTAAAAAAAAGATGTCAAGCCGTGATTGGTCAGAACAGTTTTTAATTTCAGTTAAAATAATTTTATGACATTTTAATTTAATTTAAATTAAATGACATTACCGATTTTTATGACAATTTGTATTGTGATTTTCTCATTTCTTGTTTAATTTTCTTAATTTAATTTTCTGCTTTGTTGTATTTTAATAATTTTAATTTTGACAATCAATGTAGCAATTATTTAAATTTTACTATATTATTTGAGCATGCTGTGATTATTTTATAATCACAAGTACAGTTAGAAATAAAATTGTTAAATCGAATTATTACACGACATAACCTCGTTACTATTACTTGTGTTGGTAATTCAATAAAAAAATAAATATTATAGTCCCACTGTTGAGTATGGGTCACTTTTCAGAATGAAAGAGTTTTAAGCCATAGTCCACCGCGCTGGTTAAGAACATTTATAACTTTACATACCTTGGAGATTTTTTTTTGAAAATTTTTAGATGTGTAGGTTTTCCGACGCAAATGGTAGGTTTATAAATCTTACTAAATTTTTGGATTCCTTGTGACGAAAAACCCCGTTCTTATGAAAAAGAAATGCTTCATGAAATACCAATCATACTTTCTAAGAATATAATAAAAGTCAGCGCAAAAAAATAAAGAAAACTAACGTAATTACAGATTTACGAAAAATAAGACCAGGAAAGCCCAATATGTCTTCAGTAAGGACAAAAAACTTATGTGGGCTTGATAAGTCACCGATAACAGTCGTTTACGAAGGAGTGGGGACGATCGAAACCTACCCTTGGCTGGGCACACTTTATTATCCCAGACGTAAGGAGTACCTACTATATATTCCAAAAAAAAAATAACTAAAACATAGGTAAAAGCAATTCCAAAAGTGGGAGGTGGGAGCTCGAACCGTTCGGTCAGGCGATCCCGGGAAGGACGGCTGTATGTGTGGTCGCATACCGTCGTAAAGACTAGACGGAGCGGTGGGCCCAGCCGCCCATTTGGGAGGAGCCCGATGGGGCAACGCGCTCGGAGGATTCCGGTTGAAGTCGTTTCGAGATCCCAGAGTCCTCCTTTTCAGCGCCGAGGACGGCCACCGGGGGGGTTTTAGTGCGGTAAAAATCCCACATAACCCTGCGTCGCTCCCACTGCGTCGGGTACCTTTTGAAGGTTTCCCCGTCGAAAACAAAAAAAAAAAGGTAAAAGCAATTCATGATATCAAATCAAAGCTTTGTTTATAATACAAACGAGCATGCAGTCCACCTGATAGTAGGTGGCCACTGTCACCCATGGCAATCATAAATTATCCCTTTTTTTGTTCTCAATGGGGAAACCTTCAAAACGTACCTGACGCCGTGGGAGCGACGCAGGGATTTTTACCGCACTACAACCCCCGGTGGCCGTCCTCAGCGACACAAAGAGAACTCCGGGATCTCCAAAGGAACGCAATCGGAGTCCCCTAAACACGTTGCCCCATCGGGCTCCTCCCAGGTGAGCAGCTGAGCCCCCCCCCCTTTGGTCTTTACGACGCTATGTGACCGTCCTTCTAGGGATCGTCTGGTCGAATGGTTCGAGCTCCCAATCAAGCCACCCCAACCCCGGAAGTCGTTTCGCGCTGTTTGTCACTATGTATGCTTAGATATTTAAAACTACGCTGCGGATTTTAATGCAGTTTTTTAGTAGATAGAGTGATTCAAGAGCAAGGTTTGTGTATATAATAAATGCATAATATAGTGGAGGAATGCTGATAATTTAAGATTTGTGACTTTTAGTCAGCTAGTCATATTATAAAATTTAATTTTTAACTTCCAGAGGGTAAGCGATACATCACACCCGTGGTTTTGGTGACTAGACAAATTGTGATAGGATCTGCCCTTGACATTGATAAACTGCCGAAGACAGATTTCAGGTAAATGACCGAGTTACAATTCATAATCCTAGACCCATTTTTTAAACAAAAGTAGTAAATATACATTCAGTCCACCTGTTGCTAAGTGGTTGTTGCCACCGTGAGCAAGTAGTCACACTTCCATTAAAACGCAAGAACTGATTCTCTCGTCAACCCATTATTATCCCACTGCTGGGTACGGGTCTTCTCTCAGATTGAGAGAGTTTAGGCCGTAGTCCACCGCGCTGGCTAAGTACAAATTGGTGGACTTCACACACCTCAGAGAACCTTTTTTTAAGAACTCTCGGGTATGTAGGTTTCCTCACGATGGTTTCCTTCACCGAAAAGCTTTGATAATTTTTTTTTAATACGTACATAATTTTAGAAAAATAAATGGTTCGTGTCTGAGTTTGATCCTCGGACCTCCCGATTGAGAGGGCAAGTTTCAATCATTAGGTTATCACTGGAGAACTGCTTACCGCTAGAAATATGTGTGGTGGTAATATCTGCCTACTACACTGGTATTACTACCAATACCACTTGGTGAATTCCTTCGTATATCGTGACATAACGTAGATGCACCTGCCAAATTAATGGTATGGCGAAAACAAAGCTAAAGGTAATATTTACAAAGAATTACATAGCAGTCTCTGCAAAAAACCCCGTAATTAGGAGTCGCCTAGAGCGACCATCACAGCAACATTGGTACAACACAATGGACATTCAATTCCAATGGATTCTCTATTGGAGCAATCCATCTAAGTGAAGAGAACGAAAGTATTATATCTTTCAATGTTTACTAGTTGATCGAGCAAGAATATCAGAATTTTCCATTTACTTGCATATCTTACAATCTTGCAAACATTGCAAGCAAATTTGCATAGATTCGTCGTAGAGTATCGAATCGCGGTGCTACGACGATATAAACCCGATATTGAAATCAACTTCATCCTAACAGCGGATTAGAATTCTACATAAGATCGATAAAGTGATGTGTTGATACTTTGGGGAATAATTTAGAACGCCTCTTGTAAATGTATATTCTTAACTAGAACACAGGTGCGCTTAACACCTGTTTCAGGCAGAAATATGTTAGATGATGGGAACAAACCATGGAGGTTTCAACCACTTAGATGTCTAATCTCTTATTCACATATCCGCCAGAAATTAACACTAGAATTTCGTGTGTCCCAAATTTGACCCACTTCGATGTTCTTCCTGCTCTAGTTAATGTTTTATTATGCGTATAATCGAAGTTTTGTGACTTTTCATGAAATGTGATATTATGTACACGGAACTTCAAACACACAAATACTATTCACTTTTTTTACCAAATGCATCCGCGCTTCTAGGGGTGTCAAAACGTTCCGCGCTTGTGTTAAACCAAATAAATTAATAATTTCATCAAGAGTCAGGCTATAGGTACTCACTTGACTCCGAAGTTCTACTCAAGAACCGAAAAGCTAAAAACAAAATTCTATTAAGAAAAATCATCCAAAAACCACTTCAAATTAAGTACAGATCCACTATACAGTAGTTTAATCTTTTACGTCGTATTCGAAATTCCCCACAGATCTCGTTCAAGAGTGGTCCTTGGAACCCATTGCAACGGCCCCAGCATCCGTGTACGTGAATACGTTTACCATCCTGCTTACAACTCAACCACATACAGCGCGATAGCTTTAATACAGCTGGAGACTGCTTATTTAATACAGGGTAAGTATTATGTTTATTGTGGACTGTCGGTCTTTAATGGCCCCATTCACTCTCTTTCTTCCCGTTGATATCAAGGAGATACGAAGGGTCTTCGCTCTCTTCCCGTGGATGTAGCAGGCGACTAAGTCAAGGACGATAGGCAGCGTCTTCTTCAATGCTAACCAGGTAAAAGTCACAAATCGGCATCGCGCTTGCAGAACGCCGATTGTGTTGGAAAACAGTTCTCCACGCAGTGCTGAGGACGGCTACTGGTAGTTTTAATGGGTAAAAATCACCAACATGCGTGTTAAGCGGAGTGACTATTGCCAAAAATTCCTAGGAGAATTCCCAACTAGAATAGGAGTATTACCTACAGCCAGCACAGATTTGTTGCCTGACTCCTAAAGACTATGATCTGATCATAGGACTATCGCAAGGTTGAAAAAGATCAAGAGTCACAATAGTATTGCCTACATCCACGTCACTCAATAATCATTTTTTTATTTATATTTTATTGAGCAGTGATAGCCTAATGGTTGAATCTTGCCCTCTCGATCGGAAGGTCGGAGGTTCAAACCCAGGCACGCACCACTGATTTTTCAAAAATTATGTGCGTATTAGAAGTTAATTATCACTGCTTTTCAGTGAAGGAAAACATCGTGAGGAAACTACCCGAACATACCCGAGGGTTATTTAAAAAAAAAAGTTCTCGAAGGTGTGTGAAGTCCACCAATTCGCACTTGGCCAGCGCGGTAGACTATAGCCCATAACTCTCTCATTCCGAGAAGACTCGTGCCCAACAGTGGGACAATAATAATAATTTTATTTTTTTCCAGAACTGCGGCCAATATGCCCGCCGCCGGCCATATGGAACAAACCGCAGTTCTACGCCGTGACACTCTCTGATAGTAATTAACACTTCGTCACATTATTGCTTTTACATTGGCGACTTTAAAACGAAGCGATTTCGAAATTAACGAACACGAGTTATCTACACAACATTACCCCATACAAGTTACCCGAGAGCCATGAAATATTCATATTTCAAGCATTTGAATTTTTAACCAAATATCGCTGCAATTTGTAACACAATTTCATGAAACAAAATTTCGACATATATTTTTAGGCTAATGCATAGCTTTTATCACGGGCTTTGAGCGCGGCGACCGAATCAAGAAATTCCGTAACGAAAAAAACCTAACACCTACCACTCCGCCTACCATGTAGCGCGGCCGAGCGTTCACTTAGGTAACGTGTATGTATATGGTTTCCTGTGAGCCTTGCTGCTTGTGGTCCTCGGATTATTTCTATTCGTTTTAAGGCTTAAATTCCTTTTATTGTGATCCTTTCACAAATACAGTACCTACTGTCAAATATTCTTGTTAATGGACCCACTCCATTCGAATGCTAAGAACAAATAAAATTAATTGGGATTAACTGAAACCATATTAATAACCAATAACTCGCTTTCCAGAAATTTCTGTGCGAACAAAATCAACCAACGATGTTATATATACATTAACATGACGCAGCAACAACCCTGAGAAGTATTTTTATCTGACTGAAGTAGCAAACGCGCATGAAGACCACCTGATGGTAAGTGGTCACTGCCGCCCATGGCTATCTGTAAGCAAATTCAAACAGGACATGGGTTCTATCTGAAAACAATCACTACTCCCGAGGACTATGATGGTCACCTCATATAAAATTGTGCCTGCAACCACACCCTTCCATCGAAACGCAAGAAATGCTTCACGCTAGAAATAGGTGTAGCGGTGGAACTTCCCCGGTCGAACTACAAGGATTCTACCACCTGTTATGTTACAGTTTCTATTCGATTTATTCGACATTACTTTGGTGGACATTATTTCAGAGATGATATTACGTAATTTCAATGAATCATAATTCCTGGCGTAGTCCGAACATTGGAATCAGCTCCACACCCGACTCACTTATGACTAGAATACATTTAACTAACAAATTCTTCTACACGTAAAGACGTTATTCAATCGCCAGTATGAAAACAACACGTGCACTTTAAAACAATCTGAATGTCACCCATATGCCCCTAACTGCTGGACGCGGTTTCCCTCCCCGACCACAAACAATTGGCGTGATTAATGTTTCGACAATGTTGTTTTAGGTATGATTTTATAGAAGGGTTGCTTTTTAAATCGCGGTTTTCTAGCGATTGAGCGTTATAAAATAATATACGTTAAACTATCAGTAATTAAATTAAAAAATATATAATAGGTACATCTAGTTTTAGAAATCAGCGACTTCCTTATAGTCCTTTACTTGAGATTTTTCAAGTTTTTTTTTACCTGAATGAAAGCAAACGAGCGTGCAGTCCACCTGATGGTAAGGGGTCACTGCCGCCCATGGACATCTGTAGGCAACTTCATGTAGAACAATGGTTCTATCTGAAGTCAATCACAGATGATTGCTACTCCCGAGGACTAATTGGCTTCATATAAATGTGTGCCGGCAACCACACTCTTCCATTGAAACGCAAGAAATGCTTCACGCTAGAAATAGGTGTGGTGGTGGTACCTCTCCGGTCGTACTATTCTGGTTCTACCACTTTGTGGTAAGTCAGAGGCCTGAGGTTCAAAACCCAGGCAATTTTTTTTTAAATTATTGTTTCGAATTCGATCCATTTAAATAAACTTACATGCTTGAATCTTTTAAAAAATCTCAAAGATCTTAAAGTCAACCAAACCACACGTGACCAATGTGGTGCACATATGTATTTTTTTATTTATGCTGCCTTTGTTTACAGATTGTAAGAACTCTAAGATCCATATATACCAGATGAGCTACGTTAGTTTAAAAAAATGCAAAAACTATTACATGAAATCTGGGGTAAGTACACAGAAAACTTCAGATTTTGTTAGATATGATGTTATACAATCCTATGTACTCTTAGTCACTCTTATAATGTAATCAACGACAGCAGCGATCGGCAACCTTTTGGCAACACGGGCCACTTAATAACTACCTGAGGTATTCCGCATTCCGAAGTAATCTCTGAACATAACGTTCGTCTTGAAAAATTACGCCCAAAAACCGTTCCAGTAAAGTCTACGGGTCACAAAAAGTATTTCTATAAAGACCCACAGGTCGCAGGTTGCCGACCGCTGCATTAAAACAGATTGTCTTCATAATGGCAACAATGAAACAAAAAAAAAATGTTGGCGGAATCGTTTATAATGTACTAACTCGCGATGTAATTTTTTATATTAAAAAAAATACAATCAATTTGGGTAACATTGAACAGCGGTGTAACTTTGAACAAAGTTGTGAAAAAAATATATTAATTTATTACATGGAAACTTCTTGTTGTTTCAATATCGTACCTGCGTAAAATGGTTTGCCAAAATGTTGTAATAGCAATGAAAGTAAAAAAAGGTACCTTTCAATGTCATAATTTTAAAAAATACCGCCTTTTCCGTAGTGAAGTTGTTGCAAGTGTTTGATGCTTCATTTTGAAATAGCAATTATAATATAAAACTTACCGTAAACAGGTGTGTTTTGGTGTTTATCTTTAAAATGTATATTGTGTATTGTTATTTTGAAACTGTACTATCCGTATCCCATGTTGAATATTGCGTAAAACTGTTAAACTTTTGACGACGTCGAAATTGGATGTTATATGGGTAACTTTGAACGGTTCAAAGTTACCTGTATCATAAAAAAATATTTTTTTCGGAGGCTCAGGGTCGCTCAGCGTGCTATGGAGAGGGTTATGCTCGGAATTTTGCTACGAGACATGATTCGCAACGATGAAATCCGTAGACGAACGAAGCTTACCGACATAGCTCTCAAAATTAGCAGACTGAAGTGGCAATGGGCCGCCACATCGCTCGTAGGACCGATAACCGATGGGGAAGAAAGGTGTGGTGTGGTGGGTGGAGTGGCGACCATGTTTAGGCAAAAGGAGTACCGGTCGCCCCCCTACCACATGGACCGGTGACCTGAAGAAGACAGCGGGAAACCGTTGGATTCAGAGGACACAGGACCGGTTGGAGTGGCCCCATTTAGGGGAGGCCTATGTTATGTCCATGTTCCGTCCATCCTTTTTTTTTTTGTTTTCGAGGGGGAAACCTTCCAAAGGTACCCGATGTTCCGTCCATCCTATGGATGGATGGAATAAATAATCAAAAAAAAACTAGTATCTTATTTTACCACCAAATTGATCGACCTTGATTCATATGGCAAGAGCAAGTTGTCTATTGTATTTATATATCAAAATAAATGTATTTTTTATAGATTTGGTTTTAATTAACAAAAATATGTTAATTAATTTTACTCAGACCTTAAAATATTCGATTAATGACGGATTTTATATCCTCAAAAAATTATATTCAAAGTTACCCAAAACTAAGGATAACTTTGAATTTGAGTTTTAGGGGTAATTGTGGATAGTTTAATTGTTTTCTCCGTAAATTTATTGTGTTAGATTAATAAACCAGCTAAAAAGGACACTATTCATTTAATAAAAACAAGGTGCAATAAATATAAAACAGATTATAATATCACAAATATTGTAAAAAATGTTCAATGTTACCCAAATCGAGGTTACTTATTTTATTAAGCGAATTTTGAACGCTGCCATTGGCACTTTCCATTTCCGTTCACCGAACGATTGAGAATTCCATATAATCCAACATTTTATATTAAAATGTTAGGAGTAACACTTTATTTACAATATTGGAGTTGAAAACGAGCATGCAGTCCATCTGATGATAAATAGTCATTACCCCTCAGACATCAGTAAGCAAACTCATATAGAACATAAGAGAACTGAAGCCAGCCATAGATGCGTTGGTAATGCCAAGGACTAAGATGGTCGCCTCATACAACAGTGTGACAGCAAACGCACCCTTCAACTGAAACCCAAAAACTGCTTCACGCTAAAAATAGGTGTGGCGGAGATACCTCCCCGGTCGAACTACACTGGTTCTACATGGGTTAATTGATATATAGTGACTTGATTTTATTAAATAGTAATATATTGTATTATACTTATTACTTATTGTATGTACATCAGGTGGTAGAACCAGTGTAGTTCAACGAGGGAGACACCACCGCCACGCATAGTACCGTAACGTAGTAGCGTGAAACCTGTCGTTCCTGCCGATGGAAGTGTGTGGTTCACTTTTATGAAGCGACCATCTTAACACTAGTGCGGGCGTCCAAGACCCACTTTGATGTTCTTCCTGCTCTAGTTAGTATTTTATTATGCATATAATTATTTATACCTAATAAATCCGCACTTTTAGAGGTGTCAAAATGTTTTGCGGTAAAAATAGGTGTGGCTGTGGTCTCTCCCTGCCTGAACCTTGTTCTACCACCTTACAGTATATTTTTATTTTAATGTTTGATCAACAGCTAGATATGGAAAGTATGTGGCCATCACACACAGTGTGCGCCAGAACCGTGCACGGTAAAGAGTGTGTTTGGAAGAATGGAACTGTGCTGATGATGCGGCAGGATGACCGATGGAGCTTGGTACGTTAATCAGTCGGTGTTAGATGTAATGATAGGTCATTTATCTTGGATTTTTGAGGTCGTTTGAACACAGTATTCAATTGACAGGGGTTTTTGCTAAAAATCTCCACGCTTGGTACACGTATTGTTGGACTTCTTTCTGAAGAGCTTCTTTTTGAATAACAACTCAGGAAGACGCTACTGCCTATCTCCTGGATTTTGTCACTTAGATGTCCCCTGTGTCCATGGGAAAAAAGAAAATGCTATTCGAGACCGACTCTAATAATGGAAAAGCAAGGTGTTAGAACTTATAACCTGACGACCCGCGTGGCGGAGCGGTTACGATACCGGTCTGACGCACAATGGGTCCCGGGTTCGATACCCGGCCAGACAGGTATCTGAATGATGAGTTTGATTCATGTTCTGGGTCTGGGTGTTTGTGTATTCGTCTTGTGTGTGTCCATGGTACCCACGACACAGGAAAAAATCCTAGTGTGGGGCTGTGAGTGTAGAAACCGTATTTTTTTTATATGATTCACCTGAGGACAGGCGAGGAGGTTACATCACACTTATATCTAACGTTAATCGGTTCATGAGATGCGGCGTGGTTGACAATTGTAATCTTTAAAGGTAGCAACATACTTGTAATTGGCTTCAAATAAAACCCTTGTTTTGTATGACGTTGCTTACAGATGACCATGGGTAGTAGGGGCCTATTATTTTTAAAAAACGCTTTCTACACTCATAGCCCCAGAGTAGAAATTTCTCCTGTGTCGTGGGTGCCATAGACACACACCAAGACGAATACACAAAACACTAAGACCCAGAACAAGAATCTATACTCATCAAACAGATACTTGTCTGGCCGGGAATCGAACCCGGGACCCACTGCGTGTCAGACCGGTGTGGTAACCTCTGCGAAATTAGTATAAATATTCGATTATAATATATATAAATAGTCGATTGCATGATTGTTTTCTACTTCAATTGGACAAAGAAAACAGCAATTCACATACACATGAACATTCCAAAATTAACTTAGAATATTTAATAAATACTGGATCTTGACAATATTCTACCGTTTCATCTATCATATTCTAATAAAGATAATAACCGTCAAGGTAGCTCAACACCTAAAAAAACTTCAACATAATCGGTCAAGCCGCCTTTATCAAAATCGGTCAAATGGCGTGACCGATTTTGATAATGTTTTTTGAACTTACATTTGCAATTTACATATAAAGATTGTATGTAGACAGGTTTCGGCATATCTGGCCCAGGATGCCGTGCACCAGCGAGGTTTATAGACTACGGTGTGAGCAGCCAGTGGGTGACGCACAGTATCGCGAGGATCGGGAGACCAGCGGTCACGCGACTTGCTCGGAACCATGTGGTGATGAGGCGAAGTATGCATCTTATGCGTCAGAGATCAGTACTCGATAGTTGACAAGTAACTGTTAATTAAAACGAAAACTCGACTACTAAGAAACAAATCAATATTTTTACCTGCTCATCCATTTTCTCGGTCGCAGTTTAATAGGTAAATAGTAGGTATATATAGCGTATATCACTTAGCAAATTGAGTCGATTCCAATCACAGATGCGTTGCTACTTCCGAGGACTGAGATGGTTGCCTCATATAAAAGTATCTCGGCTACCACACCTTTCCATCGAAATGCAAGAAATGTTTCACGCTACGAATAGGTGTGGTGGTGGTACCTACCTGGTCGAACTACACTGGTTCTACCTCCTGGTATATGTTACAGTCCATCAAGCTGTTTGGGCTGTAGCGTGCCAAATAATAAATAATAGTTTAAAAAAAACTAAAAAACACGCTTTTTATAGAAAATAGTGTGAATAAAAAAAAATTATTTTAACACCCCACGCTTTTTTTAAAATAAAATATTTTTTTTTATTCACACTATTATTAATTTATATTCATTGAAATTTTTAACACTATGTTCTTAATTTAAATTCATTTAAATTTATTTTCTATTTTTTAATTCGGTTTTCTATAAAAAGCGTGTTTTTTAGTTTTTTTAAACTATAATTTATTTTCTACTTTTTAGTCAAATTAAAAAATGGAATAATTTTATCAAATTAGTGTATTGTCATCGGTCCTCAATAAATCTACAAAGTTTGAACGAAATCTGGCCGTTTAAAGTGGGTCAAAATTGCGCCCAAAGAAGTCGGTTACAAACATACAAACAAACATACAGGTGAAGCTAATAAAAAGCTAATGAAAAGGCATATATATCTACAAATATACATACTTACACCATATAATACATTTATACAAAAACATGTTACAAAATACCCGACTGCAAATTTTAATTTCGACCGTCGATTTTATTCTCCTGACAAATTCTCCTTCCAAGTTACACACGCTTATCACATATTTCCCCGCTTACAAATTCAGTTACGCACAGCTCATAACAGTATCGAACTAACTCGGTGAATATTAATTAGTGTTCACGTTACAGAGCCATCAAACTTGCAGCGGTACGGCCCGTGCGACCCGGAGGAGATCAAGGGGGAATTATTTAGGGACCGCACTTCCGTCACGGCGGCGCCGAAAATAGAGGCACGGCGGATTAGATACAATGTAAGATGTATCAATATGTTATTATAATGTGGGAATGTATGTGTGTTTGTTGCAGTGACTTAAGCTGTGGCGTAGCGCGGACCAAGTAGACGTGAGCAAACTAATATCAACGAGGTCACTTGCATTATTCCATTGGATGATGCCCTTGAAAATGCCTCCGCCTCCTCCACCAAAGAGGCCTCGCGAGGCATCTTTAAGTGCGAGGCCGTGACCAATGGCCCACTGCGCCCACGCCTAGCAACGCCACTGGATATAACGTTCGTGCCGCTCGAGGCTGAAGTAGAATTTGCCGTAAACCTAGATTGAATTTTTAGTCGGCGAAAAAAGGGTCACAAACTCTTAGTCTACGACAGCTATATCTCTGCAAATTAGACTTTTACCACCACACCTATTGCTAATGTTGAACAGTTCTCGCGTTTCGATGGGACTTGCAACGCATCGATCTTTGACTTCAGATAGAAGCCATGTACGATTTGAATTTGCTTACAGCTGTCCATGGGCGGCAGTGACAACTTACCGTCAGATCATTACGTGCGTATTAGAAATTAATTATCACTGCTTTTCGGTGGAGAGAAACATCGTGAGGAAACCTACACACTCGCGAGATCTTAAAAAAAAGTTCTCGGAGGTGTGTGAAGTCCACCAGTCCGCACTTGGCCGCTTTTTATATGTCCATAGGCAGCAGTGACCTAAGTTTTTTTTTACCTGAATGAAGTAGCAAACGAACATGCAGTCCACCTGATGGGAAGTGACCACTGCCGCCCATGGACATTTGTAATCAACTACAGACAGAACGTGGGTTCCATCTGAAGTCAATCACAGATGCGTTGCTACTCCCGAAGAATATGATGGTCTCCTCATGAGAAAGTGTGCCGGCAACCACACCCTTCTATCGAAACGCAAGAAATGCTTCACGCTAGAAATAGGTGTGGCGGTGATACTTTCCAGGTCGAACTACACTGGTTCCACCATATTTAACTAGATGCAACTTGATATAGATCAAGGATTCTATTTAAAGTCAATCACAGATACGCTAGAAAAAGGTGTGACCGTGGTACTTCCCCGGTCGAACTGCACTGGTTCTACCACCTTAAAAAGTTACCACGTTTTTAAGCAAACTATTATTATTATTTCATTGTTTTAACAATGTTGTTTATTTCTTTCAGTTTACAATATTAACAAACACAGAGTACTCCTGCATAGAATTCAGGGTTGACAACGAATGGGATACCCATCAAGACCCGCCATACATACGTCTGCGTCGATGGTGCAATAGTCGCAACCCTATTTGCTACAGCTTTCAATATCTACAGCTAGATTTGTATGTAGAGATAATATTTACCGGAGATATGACATACAGCGTTGCCGCTTATGGACGAGAGGCGACAAAGGTGGATATGAAGAAATTGGTCGCATATACAAACCATAAGAGGGGTTTTCCGGAAGTCGTAAGCTTAAATTTTATGTCACGCTAATATCGCAGTGAAAATGAAAGGGACCAAATCTAAAACGATAAATTGTGGGAAATATGTACTTCGAATTACTAATGACGGAGATCGTCTAGCAGATTTAAAAATAACAGTTTCATCTATATTAATATTATAAAGGGGAAATCTTTGTATTTTTGTATGTTTGTAATGAAACTCAAAAACTACTGAACCGATTTTAAATATTCTTTCACCATTAGAATGCTACATTATTCCTGAGTAACATAGGCTATTTTTATTATTATAATAAATAAGAGGTCCTAGCGAAACCTTCAGTAAAGTGAATCAAGTATGGAACCGCCCCCGCGCAATGTTCAGTGCGCCTCAAAAGATCTCAAATGTATAATGGTTGGATAGATTACATAATAGTCTGCGCGAACGAAGTCGCGTGAGTTCTATTAGTGCTTGATAATTCTTTTACTAACAGGGCAGGTCCGGAAAAAATCTATAATTTTTTTTATTGCACAAAATTCTTCGCACCTTGCAATACGTCTATGTTTGTACCTAGAATATTATTGTACTAATTTATTTTTGTACTTTTCTTTTTACTACTACGTTTTGTTCAACGAATGGATGATAATTATAATCCGATAGTGTTAAATTATTAAAAAAAAATGCTTTCTACACTGATAGCTCATAGTGGTAAAATTTTTGCGGACTCACTTTTATATGAAGCGACCATCTTAATCCTCGGAAGTGGCAACGCAGCTGTGATTGACTTTAAATAGAACGCCTATTGTATATAAAATTACAGATGTCAATCTTATAAAAGAAAACGTGTGTTAGGTTTTTTCGTTACGGAATTTCTTGATTCGGTCGCCGCGCTCAAAGTCCGCTATAAAAACTATATACCTAATAGTTTTAAAAAAATGGTGCTAACTCTTTTACTACAATCTTATATAAAATTATATACCTAAGATGAAGTAAATGGATTTTAATGAAATAAATACTAAATAATACACCATGATAGGCCCTATGTATTTTCAATATCTTAAATTATGTATTTGATTATTGTGTATTTAAAATTTTATACATTAGTATGTATTTTCAATAATTAAATTATCACTTTGCTTGATGCAATTTCTAACACACACGTAAAAAACAAACAGACAAAAACACTAAGAAATCATAGAAATTGTTATCTATATCCTCCGCCAGGTTTTCAAATATTCTATTTTTATATTATGGAAAACCGCCGAATAGCGCAATTCAGTGTTAAATCTTTACGAACTGCATTACACTTTACTGTGCCGTTGCCTCGGTCTGACCGCGGAGTGACGTAAAATTATGCAAACGACAATTCCACTCGCCTTGGCTGGATGGAATCTTTCTGTAAATTGGGGCAGCGCCAGCGAGGCATCTTAGCGTTTATTAAGTTATACTTAAAGAACATTATAAATCTACTTTTATCATTCGTTATATTAATTAGTGAGTAAATTACATTAAAAAGTCAATCGTGGTTTCAAGTGAGTGTTATTTTCTAAACCCATTTGTCATCATTAGAAAAATTAAACCATATATATATTGTCGAAATTTTAAGTTTCTCATTTCGTCGTTGTCAATTTTTTATTGTACAAGCGAGCTGTGCCAGTGCAAAGTGGTAGAAAAGTCAAAAGGTTTGTAAAGACAAACCTTTGAATTAAAAATTAATTAAATTTGGGGCGTGTAGGTTTCCTCACGATGATTTCCTTTTCCGTGAAGCAGTAATCCTTGTTATTATTACTTATTGCAGTCCCCAAAGATGTTATTAAGCAAATGTACAAATACAAACTTTAACTCTGCTTAATTGCATTACCTATGTTAAAACGCTGAATACTGCAATTTAGTGTTAAATCTTTACGAACTGCATTACACTTTACTGTGACGTTGCCTCGGTCTGACCGCGGAGTGACGTAAAATTATGCAAACGACAATTCCACTCGCCTTGGCTGGATGGAATCTTTCTGTAAATTGGGGCAGCGCCAGCGAGGCATCTTAGCGTTTATTAAGTTATACTTAAAGAACATTACATATAAATCTAGTTTTATCATTTGTTAAATTCATTACATTACATTAAAAAGTCAGTCGTGGCAGTGGCGGATTTATAGATTTGCCGCCCATAGGCTATTCAATTTTTGCCGCCTCTAAATTTTGATATCTTAGTCCACAGTCATATCAATTTTCTATCAATGAAATTTCAACTTTATAATTTGTGCTCTATCATCCTCGTTACATCAACTTTTCCCATATAGTTATTATTATTGAGAACTATGGTACCGTGCTAGATCCTTGGTTATTTTTATAGCAAAGAATTATTAAAAAACATTATTTTAAGGAAAAAATATCGAAATTACCGAATCGTCATGTCGTTTGTTCTGGCGTTACAATACAAATACGACTACGCAATTGCATGCCTTAAGTGCGAAGCGCGTAGTAGGTATGCTCTATTCTTGCCTAAAAATCTAAATCCGATATTTTCTCACATTGAACCGTACCTAACAAATATGATGTACATAAATATTATTTAAAAAGCAACTTATCAGAAAGAAAAATAATCGCTGAGCTTATAAAAAATATTTTTTCGGTTATGATTAATTATTTTTTATTTAAAAGGAAGTAATTTTAATGCCATATCGTATGGATTTTGGATGATCGTGTTCACAGTAAACACGATAACTTTCGAAAAAATCATTTTTTCACTTCAATTTTTTTTAATATACTTATTTAATTGGAGAGAAGCCGTTGAATAAAAAATTGCAGCTGAGTATTGTTTTATCTTATTATAATAAATTCATTCCCATTGACATTTTCTGAAAAAGTTGGCTTTGCAAAAAAGTTATCAAATCTACTGATGTAAACATTTAATTTAGATAATTCGTGTACGACATGAGCGCTTAAGGCCTGCTCATTTGGATTTTCAAAACTTTTTCTTACTACAAATAAAATAATTAACTGATAAAATGTATCAACTTTCTAATGAGCAAATTGTCTCACTTCATATTTTGTGGAAGGATTTTTTTTATTGTCAAGTCACAGTCGTTCAACTATCAGTTATTCGATTAATATGATCTCTATAAGATATTGAACTAGTTTTTTATTTAATAAAAATTAGTCAATTTTAGTCAGTATTTTTTACGCATAAAGAAATTACTTTCTGAAATTGAATTTGACAAGTTGCAAACTTGCTTCAGCAAGCATGGTTAGACCATCGTTATTATATCAAGATTGAATTGGGTAAGCAGATCTCATAATTATTAGGTACACGGAGAAAAAATTATAGCAGTTATCAGTGAATATGTAAAAATTACTAAATTTCGATTATAATATCGAATCGCTATTGCGATATTCTAAAAGTTCATAATCAGTAATGTATAATTAGTAAAGCGTTTAGGAATTGTTCATGCAGAGATGTTGAAATATTTATTAATTAGCACTGGATATGAGAATATTTCGATTTTTGTTAAATATTTTAATTTCTCTCCAATTTTCGAAATTCGTATTATGTGTGTATAATATATTTTTTTTAATTTGTAAACCGAAATAAAAAATTTATGAACTCTTAAAATTTGCCGCCCTAGGTTCCAGCCTACTCAGCCTGCTGGTAAATCCGCCACTGAGTCGTGGTTTCACGCGAGTGTTATTTTCTAAACCCATTTGTCATAATTAGATATAATAAAAATTAGACCATAATTATGTATACTGTCGAAATTTTAAGTTTCTCATTTCGTCGTTGTCACCTTTTATTTTACAAGCGAGCTGTGCAAGTGCAAATTGGTAGAAAAGTCTAAACGTTTGTAAAGACAAACCTTTGAATAAAAATTAATTAAATTTAAGGCGTGTAGGTTTCCTCACTATGATTTCCTTTTCCGTGAAGCAGTGATCCTTGTTATTGAAGTGAAACTTCTTTAAAATCGTTGTGATTTCAAACCTGATGCAACGGAAAAAACGACAGGTAAGAGACACAAATACAAAAATGTGTAGAATGAAGTCGGTAAAGAATGAGACAGAAATATACACACGTCCCCACTCCCGTCTTCTAAGCATAGTCGCCTGTAATTAGTGAGCCAAAGCGAGAGAGCACACTGTTTAATACTTGCTTGTGTTTGAGCATTTAACGTGTGTTAGTATATGTAAAAAGTACGTGAGCTAATACCATTCTTTTCTCGATTTACTGAAGTTTCACTTCTATCGTGTGTGAATCGCACACACACCTTTTTTTTATTACTTATTACAGCCCAACCAAAGATGTTATTAAGCAAATATGTACTTACAATGTACAAATACAAACTTTAATTCTGCTTAATTGCATTACGTATGTTAAAACACTGAATACTGCAATTTAGGGTTAAATCTTTACAAACTTACATTACACTTTACAGTGACGTTGCCTTGGTCTGACCGCGGAGTGACGTAAAATTATGCAAACGACAATTCCACTCGCCTTGGCAAAGATCGAATCTTTCTGTAAATTGGGGCAGCGAGGCATCTTAGCGTTTATCAAGTTACGTCTTAAAGAACATTATGAATCTAGTTTTATGATTCGTTAAATTAGTTATTATGTAAACTACATTAGTCCACCAATTTGCACTTGGCCAGCGAGGTGTGGCCTAAAACTCTCGCATTCTGAGAGAAGCAGTAGGACATTAATGAGTTGTAACCCAAACAACATTAGTGTCAGTTGTGGTTATAAAGTGTGATTTGCCATGCGATTTTATTTGTAAATTTTAACATAGGTTTTTTTTTATTTTCTTTTCCTCACTTATTTATAAAAGTTAAAAATCCGAAAAACTACTTTTGTTCAAACGTAAAGGTAACACTACCATATTTATTTTTATATGAAGTAGTTCTTTTTCATTTCAATAAAAGGCGTGGATTTCGATTTCCATATACCTAAGGGGGAATTGAAGCGACTACATTAGTCCTTACAATTCTCATCTCATCTGACTTAACTCAGCTTCAGATAGAATCATCCTCACTATATAGAGCTATGTGAAGTTAGTCGTCCAAATGTGTCACTTGCCATCACATGAATTGAATGCTCGTTTGCTACTTTAATCTCAAAAAAGGATATAATAGTAACTATCTCAAATCAACAATATATTAGATACAAGTCTTTAAAAATTAGAACTATTTTCAAGCACTAATTACAGACAAATCAAGAACTTTATGGCTGGTAAGACGTATTAATTTACATTAGGAGGAGGTAAAATTAAGGGGAGGCCTCTGTCCAGCAATTTACTTCAAAAGCCTGATGGGTGGAAGATGTGACTATAGTTTTTTTTTTTAAGTGAAACTTCTTTAGGCGCATGAGGGTAAAATTTTTACAGATGAAACATCACGAAACGTCAAAAAAGAGAAAGAGAGTGATTGAGACCGATTGAGAGAGAGTAAGACAGGGCGAACGTAGCATGAGCAACTAGCCGTGGAGTGAGAGTAGGGAGCAAGCGAGTGAGAAAGATTGAGAGAAAAAGTGAGACAGAGCGAACGTCGTATCACGCCTTTTTCCCTTCCTCATAATCTTGGAAATTTAAAGTTTTAGATTTGTATAAATATAAACAAGATTTATAAATTAGTTCGCCAAAGAAGTTTCACTTCTGACATGTGTACTTTGTACGCACGCATGTTTTTTTTTCAGCTACGCCTCCACAGACAGATCGTCCGTGCCCTTTTTTAGCATGGTTTTATTTTTGTCTTCACGTCATTATTACAGCTCCACTATGAGCCTTCGCCGTCGACATCGCCCACAACTAGGTAACAGTGTAAGCTGGGTCCCAGCTGTGTGCGGTGGCGGCAGCGGCGGCTTGACTATAATTGCAAATATTAAGACTGTAGCAGGCCTGAAAAAAATGTAGAGTTTATAGAACCTCACAATTGATGAGCGATCAAGCCTAAAACGCAAACAGAAATAAATTTTAAGCGAAACAAAATCGTAATTTATTGTCTCGAGCTTAAAGTAATTTTATCTAAAACGGATCGTTTAAATTAAACACCGAGCCTTGAAATTAGAAAAACGTACCAAATTGGTATCTGAAAATCCACAGAACTCCATCAAACATTTTACGTAGATTGCTTTGAAAAGCACTTTTAAAACTAAACTGGGTAGAATAAAACGAATAGACTGCTTCGGCTTTGTCACCAAAGCTATTCTGTTTGAATTAGGGCTGGCTGTGGTTTGGTTACGAAATTATCGACACTCTCGCGCCTAACCACACAGCAGATGGCGTAATTTTAACCAAAACCAAACCAAAACGAAGTAGACGAAAAAACAGTACATCTTCAATGACTTGTATCGTATTTTGTGTACAATTTTAAAAATTGAAGTCATCTGTGAATAACCACAAATAAAAACCCTCTTATACATGAAGTTGCTTACATTTTTCTTACATGGGCATGGATCACCATTAGGCCATGGACGATCTTAACGATTAAAAAAAAAATATACGTGACGAATAGATAACCTCTTTCCTTTGGGAAGTCGGTTAAAAAATGATTAGGTTGCAGCGTCTTTCTGTATAACTATAACGCCCACTGCGGTCACCAACACACATGGGTACAACGCATTACTGTCTCACTGATGGGCACGGGTCTTCTCTTAGAATGAGATAGTTTAGGCCTTAGACCACCGCGCTGGCCAAGTACTAATTGTACCAACACACATGCCAGGTGACTATCAGCAAAAATTCGTATGAAAAAAAGCCTATATCCAGCAGCGAACCTCTAAAAGCTAATGGGATAGATATTATTTTTATAAGATTGAAGTAGAATAGTATATGCAGTTCACCTGATGATAATTGGTTACGGCCATCCATGAACATCTATAAGTTACTTCAGAATAAGGGTTCAATTACAAGTAGATCACAGATGCGTTGCGACTACCTAAGGCTAAGATGGTCGTGTCAAATGAAGGAAAACCTAGTGAATAATAAAATTAAAATAAAAAATACATCAACCACCTCACATCACTAATTGCAGAACAAAGGCTCTATCAGAATTTAAAAAACAACTACATGCGGGGCTCGTTGAAAAATGTTTTATACACTGAAAGAATTTATGTCCTAATCATAATTTTATTCTATTAATATTATAATTGACATTAATTAAACAATACCATACTGACTCTATAAAAATGTATTTTGCACGCCAAATATGGCAAATGTGAGAAACTTTTAAATTGTGTACACACCTTCTAACCACATTTATGCAAATAAATAATTATGACTTATGATGACTTATGAGAAGACAATCACTGATGTGTTGCTACTACCGAGAACTAAGATCGCCTCAAATGAAAGTGAGTGAATAATGAAATAAAAAAAAATCGACTTAGCACATCACTAATCCATCGGATTTAACCTGCACAGAGGACATTTCCAATAGATTAGTTCGATTCTCTCGCGATCATTCTTTCGTACTAAGCTTTCCAAGATGATTTTAACAAGTAATTATTGAATCTCCTTCGTTGAGCGCGAGATTTTATATATTGGAACTCCATTTGGATTATTCAAAATGTTCAACGATGTTACATAATCGTATTCTCTATAACCGCTCCCATTGTTGTTAACTTTCCATTTTTATCATTTTCGCTGGATTTTTGTATGTAATGTAAATGTAGCATAGAATTTACTTACAAATCTTACTTTTTTTTTTGTTCTCGAGGGGGAAACCTTCAAAAGGTACCTGACGCCGTGGGAGCGACGCAGGGTTATGTGGGATTTTTACCGCACTAAAACTCACCCGGTGGCCGTCCTCAGTAAAACACAAAGTGGACTCCGGGATCTCCAAAAGAACGCAACCGGGGTCCTCTGAGCGCGTTGCCTCATCGGGCTTCTTCCAGGTGAGCGGCTGGGCCCACCGCTCCATCGTCTTTAAGACGGTATGCGGCCACATATAGCAGCACTCTAGCCGCCCCAGGAGCAACTTTTAGTCGCCTCTTACGACAGGCAGGGGATACCGTAGCCCTATTCTGATCACGGAACTACAGGGACGTAATCTTACTTTACCCTTTTTAATACGTTGAAATAGCAAACGTAGTAAGTGACAACTTCACACGGACAACTGTAAGTAACTTGATATAGAACAAAGAATCTATTTGAAGACAATAATAGATACGTTGCTACCAAACCCTTCCATTGAAACCCAAGAACTTGTTTACGCTAGAAATATGAGTGGCGGTGGTGCCTCCCCGATTAAACTACACTACTACCACCTGGTGGTATAGATGTTTGTTGCTCATTCACTCAAATATGACTGATCAGAGTTGAATATTTTTCAAGGTGGTAGAACCAGTGTACTCAAGGTGCTAGAACCAGTGTACTCAAGGTGGTAGAACCAGTGTAGTTCGACTGGGGAAGTACCATCGCCACACCTATTTCTAGCGTGAAGCATTTTTTGCGTTTCGATACAAGGGTCGGGTTGCCGGCACACTTTCACATGATGGGACCATCATAGTCCTCGGGAGTGACAACACATCTGTAATTGACTTCAGATGGAACCCATGTTTTGTATCTAGTTGAGTACAGATGTCGCAGGGCGGCAGTGGCCACTTACCATCAGGTGGACTGCATGCTCGTTTGCTACTTCAGTCAGATAAAAAAAAAGATAGATAAAGAAGGGTGTGATTGCCCACTTTTAAGGCCATCTTAGTTCTCGTTAAAAACTATTTATAGAAAAGTGCTTTGAGAAGTTTACTAACGACAACGACCGCTTACCATCAAACGAACTGCATGCTCGTTTGCTACAATGTTATAAAAATGCCATTTCAATATTCGTACATTTTTCATTGGCAATTAATTTATACATTTCCGTGCCAACTCAATAGTCTAAACGATTTCATTTTGATCCAATTTGGAACGGTTACATGTCTTTTCGGAAACTCAAAACTTCCGTTTTGCAAATGTACTACTAACGACGGTTAAATCCTTTTCTATTCCAGACAATTTCTAAACTAGGTATTCTCGTTTTTCATAAAATAGATGTAGGGAAAAGCATGCAGTCCACCGTGCAGATGACAAGAAGTCACAATCGCATTGACATTTATGATCAAATTTTGCAGAGGTTCGACCTATAGTCAAGTATAGTTGTCACTTATGACTAAGATGGTCGCTTTTTATTAGTATCCACTCTCCCGGCTTTCACACCCTTCCAACTAAACGCGTGAACTAGGTGTGACGGTGAAAACTCCCCAGTCGAATAATAATGGTTCGACCTCCTTTTGCATATTCCAAAGTCAACAGCGATGTTAGTGGTTAACGATCTACAGACCAGATCCCAAATGGCATTAGACATATTCCTTTCTTTTTATAATAAAATCCATACTATCTAAACTTCAATACTTAATATTATAAATGTGAAAGTGTGTTTGTATGTTCCTCTTTCACGTCGCTATTATATGATATGGTTTATATGCTGGGAGATAGTTAGGAGAGCGGAGAGTGATGTAGGCTACTTTTTACCACATTCCCACATTCCCATGAAAATATCGATGTTTCGTTAGTTGATACATATTTAGTAGTTCCAGACGTTGTTAATAGATGGCGTTAGTAAGTAAATTCATTCGCAAGCACTGAATCACGCTATCAAATGCTAATATTAATTCCCTATGACGGTGCGGGCGAAGCCGCGGGTAAGAGCTAGTCCAGCTATAAAACAGTCTGATGGAAAACAGTCACAGTCGTTTATGAACTCGAGCAATACCATGAAAGTCGCCATTGCCACGCCGGTTTTGAAGAAGAGCTCTTAAATTATTTTTCCCAAACAACCAACCAAGAAAGTCGTATACTCAAACTCTCAGACATGAATGAATGAAAATAGTTTATTTTTCTCACAAAGAAGGTCTTAGACTACGGTACAATTATTTAAACATATGTATATCCCAACCTTACGAAGTGGGAACATGGTGCCTATTATAGGTATGGGAAACCTGGATTACAGGTCACCAGTGCCCTCCCGCGAAGACTGTATGATAAACATTTGTTTGTGTACGTGTATGTGTCACCTGTGTGTGTGCATGTGTGTGTGTGTGTTTGTGTGTGTGTGTGTATGTTTTTGTGTAATAATATGTGTAGGTGCGAGTGTGCTGCTGTGTATGTGGGTTTGGTGTTTGCATTTAATACTGACATAGAACTGAAATCTAAATTCATTATTCAGATACGACAAGATTCGAATCCAGAGGTGTCAGACCGGTATGACGATCACTCCACCAGGCGAGTCGTCAATCTGCTCAGCCGTGCACCTTGGTGGAACCTAATGAGTCCTGATGAACCAGAAGAGTCCAGTTGCGTTCTTTCGAAGACTACGGAGTCCTCTTCGCAGAGTTGAGGACTAGCGGGACTGACGGCTAGCGGGTGTTTAACTGCGACATGAATCATATATAACCCGCCATCGTTCCCACGGCATCGGATACCTTTTGAAGGTGATCCCATCGAAAAATAAGGGATTACTTTAAGCAAAACACAGACAGATCAACTAACTTTAGTTACAAACTAAAAACTCAGTAAATATCATAACTGCGTATGAAATTCGCAGTTTTGGCAAAAGGATAAGAAAATCAAGCAATTTGCATAGAAATGACCTGAACTCTACAGCGTATAAGGTTTTAAGTGAGTATAAAAATTTAAATGTTAATCCGTAGCGGAGTGGATACGGCGGAATTACAGGAAAACATTACACTTCAAGTCTTTTTCATAAAAAATACAATTTTAAAATGTTCATTGCTTGTACACTTAATGCATAAAATTGTAATCCGCTCGATATTGTCCGATCTCTGAAAGGAATTCTCACAGGAAAGTATTTTGAGCCAAAATTGTTGATGCTCGTGTATGTTATAGTGTGCTTAAATTTTCATTTATTAAAATAACAGTATTATACGAATATATTACAAAATTATCCCATCGTTTGACCGTGAATGTCCGTGAATTGCAAACTTTATTACGACAGCCTGATAATATGGCTGAAATAAAAATCTGACCATGAGTGTCCGTCACTGGCAAGCTTTATTACCATAGCCTGGTAAAATAGCTGAAATGCATAATCTGACCATGAATATCCGACAATGGAAAGCTTTATTATAACAGGCTATATTATTTCACCAGATGGTAGAACCAGTGCAGTTCGACCAGAGAGGTACCACCGTCACATCTATTTCTGGCGTGAAGCACTTCTTGCATTCCGATGGAAGGGTGTGGTTGCCAGCACACTTTTATATGAGGCGACCATCTCAGTCTTCGGGAGTAGCAACGCATCTGTGATTGACTTCAGATATAACCTATGTTCTATATAAAGTTTCTTGCTGATGTCCATGGGCCATTTCGGCTGCCCCATTTCAAAACCTAGTATGGATCATTTTTTTTTTAAATGTTTTTTTCGAATAATCGTTATACATATTTTATGACCCTTCTGTAGAAAAAACACCAGAGTAAATATTTTACGTATAACCAGAGATCTGAGTACCACTAAACCTAGTAAGTGCATTCGTGACTGTCTTATAACAACTAATAAATCTAGTAAGTCACTCGCACCATTTCAAAACCTAGCAAGGGTTGGAGACTTACTAGATTTTGATGTGGTTAATGCGTCTTGCTAGGTTTTTGAAATCGAAACCAAACACGAGGTAAAGTAGGGCATGGTGCGCCGGAGACACAGCAAGTCGTGACTTGACAGTGCGCTGGCTTGCTTAGGTAGTTCGGATTACACGGCGTTAAAGGAAGCCACGTTGTAGTTTCGTTCTTCCATTTATTATTAAAATGAATCGCCAACTATTTGACAAAAGGGCATACTCATATGTCAGCAGATGCAGTTCATGGCAGTATTGAAATGAAAATGAGAAGACAAAATAATGTATATGATTTTCAGGATTTTAAAGATATAGTGCTGCAATCAAGAAGACGAAAATTATTCAAGTTAATAACCGCTATGAATGGCCTAAAAAGAAGAGAGCAGCACGCTATAACGATCCACTAAAATAATTTAGTTTAAACAATGTAATACAAGTAAAAATGGTCGCTGGATCAAGAAATCTGTTTTACAGAACAAGGTTTTACACATAATATTATACTAACTTTATAAAACAATTATATCTGAACTTTTTTCGGGTCTACTTCTGATTTTAACTCCTATAGGTGTTATTTGAAGTAAAATAATTTAAATAAATACATCAATATTCATAAATAAATGTAAATATCATTATTATTTTGGTGAATATTACTCAGTTGGATTAATTTATTTTTCCGATTTGATGAACCGATCAAGGAATTGGACTTTTTGATGAAAAATTTAACTGTACTCTGCCACCTGCAAGTATTGACAGTCCAAGAGGCATAAAACAGGAAAAAAAAAAGAAGAAATAATTAATAAACTAGTTTGTCTTATGCCCGAATCTCAGAAAACATTTTGGTACAACCTACCAGTTAACGATTTATCTGCCGATCTAACTAATAATGGACAATTATTGACATCTGATTAAATAATTCTAATATTAAAATTTTAAAAACACTGAAATAATTTATTTTAATATACCAACCTAAAAACATACTAGGAAATGAATTTATTAGATTTAGTAATACAATATTCTATAAACCAGATCAAAACCTATTAATTGCACTTACTACGTTATAAATCTAGTTATTACACGACACAAGCCGTGGTACGTCAATTATCAAAGTTAGTAAGGGGTTTAAAATATGTAATATACAAAAATATATATTTATTTGTAATACTAAGAGTTAATTAGTTAATATTGTATATATCATTTGCGTTTTTTTCTCTTTTTATAAATGTTTATTGGGGAGTTCATACGTTTACGTTAAATGCTCTCTCCTGTAAAATTTTGTGTATAGCTGTTACTAGGTTTTGATATGGGGCAGCCGATTTGTGTCCACTTAGCATCAGATGAACTGCATTTTTTAAAGGTAGTAGAACCAGTGTAGTTCGACCGGTGCTCGGTGTTCGACCATTTACTGCGTTTCGATAGAAAGGTGTGGTTGCCGGCACACTTTCACATGAGGCGACCATCATAGTCCCGATCTATATGAAATTTCTTGCCGATGTCCATGGACCTCTTGTGGCCACTTACCATGCTCGTTTGCTACTTCAATTATTTGTGTATTTGTAATTTTATCGTTAGAAACAACTAAACAATCGTATAATAAGCACTCGGTTGAAAACAATTAAATTTTATTATACATTTGGGTACTAATTCACACTTGGCTTATGCATTTGTGTTTAAAGCCGTTAATTTGGCTTATCAACCCAAACCCCAATCCGCGCCAAGCCAATATTTCATAATTATGTTTTGCAATTAAGTCAACTCATTTGAAAACTAGGAATTACCTCGTCGTCAACCATTATTGTCCCACTGCTGGGCACGGGTCTTCACTAAAATGAGAGAGCTTTTGCCATAGTCCACCGCGCTGGCCAAGTGCGAATTGGTGGGCTTCACACACCTCCTAGAACTTTTTGTTTTTTAAAGAACTTGGGTGTGTAGGTTTCTTCACGATGTTTTCTTTCGCATACATACCTACCATGGTCTGCCTACACAGGCAGACCACACAAAAAATGGGATGATGATATCAAGGAAGTAGCAGGAGTGACGTGGAACAGATGAAAGATCAGAATGGAAATGGTTGGAGGAGGCCTTTGCCGACTGGCAGACAGATCTACAGAAAATTAGCAAGAGACAAATACTAGAATAAGTGCAACTTGTTATATTTATTATAAAATAATTATTAAATTTATTAGGTTAAGTTTATCTGAATAAAAGGCTATTAATTAATTAATTAACATACATACGCATACGCGCATAAATAAGTGGTGCGTGCCTGAGTTTGAACCTTGAATCTCCTAATTGAGAGGGCAAGTTTCAACCATTAGGCTATCACTGCTCCCTCACGATGTTTTCCTTCACCGAAAAGCAGTTTTTTTTACAATAGTTTAAACGACATTTATTTAAATGCGTGTAAATCCAAGAGGCACAACTAGTTAATATTAAAACTGTTGAAACATCGATTCGAAATAACGAAATACGGTTCCCAAAACCCTTAAAAAGGTGCTAAACGAAATCACGACGTAATCAAATTAAATGATTCCCGCCTTCGGATTCCTAAAATATTCAAAGCACCGCCATACGAGGCACGCAGCCAACTTAACCTGAATAATTTAAAGAGCCCAAATTCGAAGTTCAGTCAAAGTCAAAATGGTCATTTACAATTTAGTAGCATTATAGCCTTCGATGAGGTTTAAACTGGGACGGAGTGATGAATTATATATGGTTTTGTACGAATGAAATTGTCGTCGGCGTCAGGTGAAAATGGAGCGATTTGTGGGCGCCTGTAAAGAATGTCCATATACAGAAGAGATTTTCAACCTTAGCTCACAAATGCACAGTGCTTTTCACATTGGTAGGTTAATCACATCCGCGCGAAATTAGACTCTCTTAAAATTGTCGGGTAATTTAATCGTGAAGTCAAACGAATTTCGTGTTGAATTTTTAAATACTTCCGTGTGTAAATTCATGCTCATCATATTACTGCAAGACAGGTACCTATATTTTATTAAATATAAATAAATCTAAATTAAAATCCGACTACAGTTATTACCTTATCTTTAAATATAAAACAAGTTTTCTGCGATCTAAGAATATTCTCGTTCAAGTCAAAATTCAAACTAAGAAATGAAAATCTACTAGCAGATGAAAGATTGACTGGCAAGATACACTTTTATAGAACTTGATGGCTACAACAAAAATATATTACTTAAAAGAAAATTTGGATCACAATGTGCAACCTCTACATGTAGGGTTGCCACCTTTTTTTCAACGATTAAAGTACATTGGCTACAAAAGGTATAAAGAAAAAAGTACGTAGCTTTAAAATAAAGTACTCTTTATATTATTACTTAATTTTTGGCTCTGGGATACATTTAGAATAGTAGGCAAAAAAAATGTAGCTAGTAACTTGGCGCCCATATTTTTAAAAAAAGGTCACCAAATGTAAATGTTATACTACTTTCTAAAACAGGTAGCTACGGAAACCTTGTGATTAAAGGAATTTTAGTTTACTGATTATAATCAAACTTTTAAATCCCAGATATACAAAATAAAGTATTTTCGCGTACTTTATTTTCCTCATAAAGTATAAAGTACAATTGCCCCGAATAAAGTACAATAATTTATAATAAAGTACGGGTGGCAACCCTATCTACATGGTACTGAAAAAAAGGGAATATATTTTTCTTGTCTTGAAATTGCGCATAACACATAATTAGCTTTTTAAAAAAATGTTGTTTGCTAAAAAGTGTTACAACTGAAAACTTTCAAAATGCTTTGTTTAACTTCAATACGATTTTTTTCACGGAGATACACCATTTGAAAAATCACAATAATATCGATATTTTTTTGACCCTGTAACATTTTCATTATTGCATAATTATCATTGAACAAATCCACTCTTAAGCTCGTCTCTCCTCTATAAAGAACAAGGATTTTATTTAAATCAAATGACTGAGGTTCATCACCTGAATAAAAGCCGACTAAAAAGGGTTCCGTAACATTATCTATGATAAACAGCAAAACAATTAGGTTGTCCATACAGGATTAAAATTTTTTATTAGCTTTTTATTAGCTTCACCTGTATGTTTGTATCTTTGGAACCGACTGAATAAAAAAAATATTTTATTTTAAAAAAAGCGTGGGGTGCATGGTGTCTATGGTTATAGATATTTTATTGACAGATATGAGTAGAGTGATTATCATTTCGATAATATCTTAAAAAGCACCCCACGCTTTTTTTAAATATTTTTTTTTATTCACACTGTTATTAATTTATATTCATTAAAATTTTTAACACTATTCTCTTAATTTAAATTCATTTAAATTTATTTTCTATTTTTTAGTTCGGTTTTCTATAAAAAGCGTGTTATTTATTTTTTTTAAACTATTATTTGTTTTATACTGTTTTTATTGTTTTTGTTATTTTATTGTATTTGTTATTTAGCTTTCACGGTTTATGAGATACAGCCTAGTAACAGACAGACGGACACACGAACAGCGGAGTTTTAGCAATAGAAGAAATCATACATAAAGAATATTTGATAAAGAATATTACATCGCAGTCGTAAATTATGCTGTAATTGTACAATAAATAATTCCTCTTCACTTCGCTTTGATGCGATTCGTTTCATTCCATTTCATGTCATCGATCGAGTATTTTGCTATTATGTAGTTTTTTTTTATCGGACTGAAGTAGCAAGCGAGCATGTACCACCTGATGGTAAGTGGTGACTGCCACTCATAGACATCTGTAATCAGCTTCATACAGAACATGGGTTCTATCTGAAGTCAATCACAGATGCGTTGCTACTCCGGAGGACTATGACGGTCGCCTCATGTGAAAGTGTGCGGGCAACCACACCCTTCCATTGAAAAGCCAGAAATGCTTCACGCTGGAAATAGGTGTGACGGTGGTACTTCCCCGGTCGAGCTACACTGGTTCTACCACCTTGATTAGCTAGAAAGAGGTGTGGCGATGGTACTTCTCAGGTCGAACTACACTAGTTCTACCACCTTGATTAGCTAGAATTAGATGTGGCGGTGGTACTTCCCCGGTCGAACCACACTGGTTCCAGCACCTTGATATTGATGGAAGATTGTTGTTTAATACTTATACTTCTATGTTATAAAAAAGAAGAAATAAAAGTAAATTATTAAAGATTGTTCTAGTTTCATTGTTGTTCGTAAACTTATATTAATTGTTTGTACAGGATATTATTAACGAAGCTTCACAGAATATAGATTCTCGGCTGATTTTAATAAAAATAAACACGATTTTAATAAAGATAGTCGGGAAATTGAATAAAACGTGGGCGAAACAAAAACTAACAAATTCTATGAACTCAATTATTTATCGTTGTTAATTGGTACGTTCACCCTGATGGATCGATTGAGAAATATTTTATTTCCTATAGTAAATCACTACCTGGTATAAAACAAAGTTGCTTGCCGCTGTCTGTACCTATGTATGTTTTTTTTCTATTTATGCTTTTTTTTATTTTTTTGTTTTTTTTGTGCCCAGACAAAGGCAAAGGGCTACCTTCCATGCGGGGAGGGTGGTGGTGAATGCTCATGCATACCAATATGGCCGTCCGCATTGGTTATGTGGGACTCACGAAAGAACCTACGTGCCTAACCACTAAACACCACCAGATGTTGGCTTTGGCCTCTGAGGCCTTATGGCGAGCTGTGGACGTATGCGAGTAGGGGATTATATACCTCACCTTTTTTGCATAAGCGAAAAAGGTAACATTCTTAAAACTCCTGCCGTTTTATGCTCGATTTTATTGCGAAACCTCCCTTCCCTCTCATATTAAAAAATATTTTCAGAGACTAGGGCATCTTTTTCTACTACTTTAGTAGTCCCCTTTAGCTAGCTCGCTTTTGTAAGCCAATGCTTCGAATCATACACATAGATATACAAACTTATACCTAAGCTTAGAAATAAGATATTATGCAATCGAATACTGGATGTAGTCCCAGGATGGGTGTCTAATTCCCTCGCCTCCGTTGGAATCCGATAAGATGCTTACCGCAATTCCACGACCGTGGATGTTCTCAACCCATTTATATAAGGACCTTAATATACTAGGTACATGTTAGATAGATTTTATAAAGACCTTAAAGAATATAAACCGCTGGATGGTGCGAATTATGAAATTGTTATACATTAATACACGAAATTCATATAGAAAACAACAACACTTTATTATATTATATATAACGAAATGAGCGTGACGTCAGGATGGTCGAGGTCTTCATTACTGCCCATTCTTGAAGATTTAAGTAAAACACAGGAGTAAACTTCTTCGATTTATTCACAGTTGAGGAGGTCCGATCGCTTCGACGGTTAAACAAGATTCTCTTTCTACCGGCGTTCGCTCGCCTTTTATAATAATATCGCGTGAGGTGACAATAACACATTTATGGAGGGTAGACTAAATTACAATTCTAAAAATCACTAAATATTGCTCATTTAAAGACAAACAATTTTCAAACTTTAAACTAACTAAAATAATTATTTTCGGTAACGTCTTGTTCATAAATACGCGGTGTACCGCCGACATATATATTCGGGACAATCGCAATAATTAACAATACCAACTTGCGACTGTTTTCGACTAGTTAAAAAACTGCACGATTACAAAAATCTATAGAAAGAATCGGAAAATTACAAAAATCTCTCCCCTCTAAATATGCCGCCCTCTGTTTCACACTAGGCTCTTGCCACTCAACTTGCAACTCAAACCCAGCTTGGAAAATAATAAGTAATAAGTAAATGAAGGCTCAAAAAAAATGTGTGCGTGTACTAACGTACACTCGTAAGAAGTGAAACTTCTTTATGACGTTATTTTTCAAAAAATAATTTACTATATGCAACTTTACAGAAATTGGTTAAATAAAGTTAAATTAGATAAAGTTTAATAAAAGGCTTTTATTAAACTTTATCTAATAATCTAATCTATAATAATCTATCTAATATCACGCGTAGTAGGGATAAGAAAAAGATGGCGCGTAACGGAAAAAAAAGATGACGCGTAACAGAAAAAGATGGCGCGAAACGAAAAAAAAAAGATGGCGCGTAACAGAAAAAGATGGCGCGTAACGAAAAAATGTTACACTAAATTTTTTTCCAACCCCGAAGAAGTTTCACTTCAATTAGTAAGCTGAAGTGGCAATGGGCAATCAACATCGTTCGTAGGACAGACAACCGATGGGGTAGAAGAGCCTTCGAATGGAGACCACGTTTGGGCAAAAGGAGTGGTGCAGGCCGCCCCCCGACCAGGTAGACTGATGACCTGAAGAAGACGACGGGTAACCGCTGGATTCAGATGACTCGGGACCGGTCGAAGTGGCGCAGATTAGGGGAGGCCTATGTCCAGCAGTGGACCTTCAAAGGCTGATAGATGGATGGAAATGAGCTAAGCACCTTCTTAAGTTACTATAAAATCAAGACTTACATTTCGTAGAAAATATTATTACGTAGAAAGAACAGGTTTTCAAATTGATTACAATACTAAGGTGGCTTAAGATTTGAGATAGCGCACGAAGCAATGAAATATCGGAAGTACTCCTGAAAATCAGGAATAATTCAGTTCGCATTTCCACGCTTCTAGAATTGTAATCTAATACCTACATTTTGAAATGATTTAAGATAGCACACGGAGATCTTAAGTATGAATAGGACCTACATAAGTATCAATAATACATTTTTCTACCAATAAATGCATTAAAAACGCTTTTTTTTAACTCTTCCTAGACACCACACACTAGTCCCACAGTAGGATTTTCTCTTGTGTCGGTCGTGGTTGCCATGGTGATTGGTGACACACAAAGACGAATACACAAACACCCAGACCCAGAAGAAAAATCTAAAATTATCAGTATTTCTCTACTATATTAACATAAAAACCTTCCTCTAGAATCACTCTATGTATTAAAAAATGCTTTTAAATCTTTAGCCTAGTTTTAAAGATCTAAGCATACATAGGGACAGACAGCGAGAAGCGACTTTGTTTTATACTATGTAGTGATTATGTATATTTCAAGATGGTAGAACCCTCTCCTGTTCAACTTCATAGACAACACCGCCATCATAACAGCAGTGCTACGTTTTCAGTGTTTATAAGTGCTAAATACATAAGTTCTTGTTGGAAGAATAAGGAAAAACGATGAGAAAGGCACAACGTAATTATGGTCAATTAAGAAAGTCTTCATCAAATTCAAATATGTTTTAAAGTAAAAGCTCCTTTGTTCTTCACATTAAAATAATTTAATTGAAAAAATCTATCCAATAGGATATTTCGCATCGTGTTCCAAAAAAAATCTACTTTCGTAATATAGCAAAAAGCAAGCGAAAAAAATCTCTACTTCTGCAAATACCTCTTTATAATAATTCAGGTTAATACCATTTTTAAATACACCACGTTTTATCTTTTCTTCAGCGTTTTTATTCCGATCTGACGTCATTCCAATAGTACCTAAGCAATATAGTTGTCATACTATATATCTATGCGACACAAACATATTTACTAAAACAATGACATCACGAGCCAAATAACACGCCAATATCCGCTAACCGGATATATAAATTATAAATCGTTTTGGGCACTCTTCGGTTTTATAAAATTGAATAAAAATTCTAACAATATATTGCCATTTAGGTTTAAAACATTTTTTACAAAACCAATAATTATTTAAACAAACGTTTAAATATATACGATGTGGTAGAACCAGTGTAGTTCGACCAGGGAGGTACCACCGTCACACCTATTCTAACGTGAAGCATACCTTGCGTTTCGATGGAAGGGTGTGGTTGCCGGCACACTGTTCTATAAGGTGACTATCTTAGTCCTCGGGGGTAGTAACGCATCTGTGATTGACTTCAGATAGATAACCTTTATTGTTCTATCACTATCACTATCACTTACCATCAGGTGGACTGCATGCTCATTTGCTACTTCATTTTTATAAAAAAATATATAGCTGCTTGGATTGAATAAAAACATAACTCAAAAACAAAATTTACAGGAGAGCCAAGTAAAAAATGAACAATTCTATGTATTTATTTTAATCTTTTTTTTAATATATGAACTACCTATGTTTTTATTTTTATCTTTTTAATAAATGCAGATAAAAATAAAAACAAACTAAAAACGCATTAAACACGGTGTACTTACTCACAGTTTCGAGTTTTAAATTCAACGCCTTTTATGGATGAAATTATTATATTTAACTGAAAATTAATGTTTTAATAGTGCGTATTCAGGCAAAGCAAATATGTCCATCAGCGAATAGTAAACCTTGAATAAATCGTCACCTGTACCCAAAAAATCGGAACTGAAAAATCCAAAAGCTTTGTTTTAGCGATGTCAAATTCTCACCTTCGGCCAAAATTATGACTGCTTTTAAAAACCACATCACCTTCACTTGAATATTTAACACCACTGTTGCTTGTGCGCTTGTGATAAGGTACATATTGAGAAGAATTCGATGCAAAACCGTTCGTATATGAAGCCCGAAATACAAAAGATTGAAGGTACGTTGTAAGCCCCATGAGGACTGCTTTTACACCTAAAATCGAATGATTGTTAGGGTATGCTCGCATGTACTTCATGCAATGCAACAACGGTACGTTTTGAAAAGTTAATATTTTGTTTGGTATAATTTTCGCTACTACTTTTATAATTATGATTGGAGTTGAGATGTATTTCAGATTTGTTCACAATAAATATTGAATAAAGAAAAACATTAATCATGAAAACATTATCCAAGATATGAACATTGAAAAATGTATTAGCAAAAACGTAAACGAAAAAGACTTTTACTAAAGGAACGGTTAGGTTAGGTTAGGTTCCCCACCTTCCCCCTCGAAGGGATCTCTACCTTGTCGTGGTGAGGGGGCTCAGTAACCGTGGCTTGGGGCGCCGCGGTGAAGCCAAGAGGGATTCCAGGGAGGGGACGCTCCGAGTGGGCTTAGCTGGAGGCCCGCTCCAGATGCATCCGAGGGGGCTACGGGGACCGGTGTTTTCTGTCCTCCGCAGCCAGGAGGGGTCGCAGGAGGAGAGGTGTCTCGGTGTGTCGTTGCCATGCACCTTGTCTCCCGCGACCAATCGGGGGCGCACTGTCATATGCGTTGGCGGTGAGGGCGCAGAGGAAGAGGAGATGCGGTGTGTCATTGCCGTCCTCCCTGTCCTCTGAGGCCGTTTGGTGGTTTGCGGCGGAACCAGGGATCGGATCCGCCGCTGGGTGTGGGAGGTCGGTGCCTTTGCGGGTATCGGCTTGCCCATGCCCACGGCTCCTGGGTGGCGGTCTCGGGGTTGGTCCGTCGCCCTGCGGATGGTAGCCTTGGAGGTAAGGCACGCCTTTGTGTTTTCTGGCGCGCCTTCCTGTTGGAGGGGAGCTCCATTCTCCACGCGGGAGGAGGTTGCGGAAGCGACCAGGCACCGGCGGGTTCGCGGATGAATATGAAAGCGCGCCCGTGTTCCCGCCAAACGGTGCGGAGGTGAAAACACAGTGGGGGTTTAGCCGGTAAGAGTCCGGCATAACCCAGATGCTGCCCCGGGCGGCTGGGTATTCATGAGGATTACCCACTTAGCCTAATAACTAATATTAGAGCCTAATAACCATAAAAAAAGGAAAATATAAATCTAAACGAAGAAACCTCGGGGTCTCCCTGCAAACGGATACAATTCATGTTCATTCACCAGATAAGATACCCGTATATAACCGTGCCGAAGATATTATCTGGTACTTGTTTTTATAATATTTAATATTTATCAGTTTTTACCTTGACAATGTTGCAGACGATTTTGCTAGCCATATTCGTAATGCTAGTTTACGTTCAATTAACAGCTAGCCGTTACAGATAACGATACCCAGTATATAAGTGTATCATCTATGACGATACCGTTGAAATAGCTGCCTGAATGATATTTACCCATTTAGTAAAATAGCTGGCCAAATGACTTGGATCAAATCAAATCAAATCAAATATTTATTTGTATAAGCATAGGTACATATTAAGGTGAAATATTACAGTTTTTTATACTTAGTTGGGTTGCAACTAATGCGTTGCAACCCAACTAAGTAGGAACTTCTTTGTAAATAACTATGTCTCTATGTAATCTAACATTTTACCTTTAGTTCCTATCTCCGTAATTACAAAATAAATATCTTTCTCTAAGCTCATACACTTATTTGCACAACACTGACATGTTTCATACCAGTCCTGTTTATATAAGATACCGAAGTCCTGCCCTTATTGGGAGACTTACTACAGAAAAGCAATATCAGCTCTGAATTGCTCTTGACCTACAAGCTAGATTTACTTGGATATATTCCGATAAAGTACAAGTAAGAAATACCGAACGCGTGGAAACCTTTTGCATTATGCCGCACAGTGAGACGAAAGGGACGGCAAATTAACTAAATACTTCCTAGTAATTCCAATTCGTCGTCCCTGTAGTTCCGGGATCAGAATAGGGCTACGGCATCCCCTGCCTGTCGTAAAAGGCGACTAAAAGGGGCTTCCGGGGTTGTAGGCGGCTAGAGTGGGAGCTCGAACCGGGAAGGACGGCGGTATATGTGGTTTACCGTCGTAAAGACTAGGCGGAGCGGTGGGCCCAGCCGCCCATCTGGGATGAGCCCGATGGGGCAACGCGCTAAGAGGATTCCGGTTGCGGATGTTCCGAATTCGAAGAGTCCTCTTTATAGCGCCGAGGACGGCCACCGGGGGGGTTTTACTGCGGTAAAAGTCCCACATAACCCTGCGTTGCTCCTACGGCGTCGGGTATCTTTTGAAGGTTTCCCCCTCGAGAACAAAAAAAAAAGTAATTCCAATTCGGACTTGGCCAGCGCGGTGGGCTATGGCCTAAAAACTCTCTCATCCTGAGAGAAGACCCGTGCCCAGCAGGGGGACATTAATGGGTTGACGAGACTTTCTAATAAGGTAGTATGACGTCTAGGAACTTTAAAGTGCTGATTTCGTGATAGAAAAGGACAAACATAAATTTTACGTCCATTTAATAACTGCGGGCTTTAAGAAACTTTCGTTATTCTGCCGCCTAATCATTCTAAGGGTGGCACCCGGGGGCGAAAGTTGAGCTTCGAAGTGTTTTCTAGAAATATACAGACTATATAATACAAGTAGTTAAACTTTGCCGCTACTCAAAATGATCCGCTCGGGGACATGGCCCTCTCTGCCCGAAACGCTATACCGCTACGTCACAGCATTTTTCTAATGCATTCCTCTTTAGCGATAGCCGTTTTCAGGTACCTATCCATTGTGTGAAAATTCTGGCCAAATTTGTCCTTGCATCTGCATACATGCCGCGCCCACTCTTATTTCTATGATATTTATAATTTTGTACTCACAAACAGCAACATGTTTTGTTCGAGGTCTTCTAAAATTCCCGGTCTATTTGGAGTCGTTAACAGATAATGTCAACATGGGTTGCATAAATGTGGGAACACAGAGTGAGTGTGATGGGCAATAGTGGATACATTATGGATATTAACATGTATCGATACTACGATACGTCTTATTTTGTATCGATATTTCTGGATTCGTATCGTAGCATTTAAGTTATGTACTGATACAAAGTAATAAACTAAAAATATGTTTAAAAGTGTCAATACTAAAATACGTATAGCTATAAATAGTTTTTTTGACCATTTTTATATATATTAAAGTTGGTTATACCTATGCTCTACACTAATAAATGTCGAGATCAGATGTACTCTACGGAATACTTACCAATAAAATAAAGCACGGTTGTAACGATGGCCTTCTTAGCGGAAGCGGAGTCGCATGCGGAGGAGAAGACATTCGCATTTTTATTTTTATTTTGAGGCCTTGAGGAAGCCTTGAGTTTTATATATAAATATATGAAATAATATGTCTTGAGTTACGTTTCGATTTACGTCGCATGTTTTGAGAACCTAACTAAGTACAAGGACTGCCTGTAATAAAAAATCACGCCGTCCCCCCTTTATATCTGATTGCAGACGTCATATTTAAATATAATAATTATTATTATTATGTACCTAGCCTGTGTCACTCTTACAACAAAGTCAGGTGCGCTGATGGTGTATCATAATTACTTTACAATACGTCAATCGGTTTGGACCTACCGATACCTACCTACATACGCTCGAAAATCGTTACCCTCCTTCTGAGGCAATCAGGTAAAAAGTTACTTTTCTACATATGTACATATTTCTTCATTAACATTTATCTTGTTATTAATGGCTGTAAACTTACAATATCTTTACCTTATTTTGTTGAAAGTGACATATTTGACAGTACTGAGTTGTAATATTTGACGTGTTCTATTCTAATAATGAATCGAACTATCGATAGAAGTACTGTCGATAGTATACAACTCATTAATTAACTCATTATCAAAAGTTTTATCAAAAGTTTTAATAAACAATCCTGTTAATAGTATCAATAGTACTGATAAATATCGATACTCTTTTTCCATCGACAGTCGTGAATTTTCAATAGCATTAAATGATTGAAAACTAGATAAAATATAAATAATATCTAAAAAAATATGTAATGAGAATTGTTATAATTCAATTCGTGAATTGTATTTCTTTATGTTTGTATGTTGTCTAATAAAATGCATACTTATTAATTCAAAATAATAATATTAAAAGAGGATACTATTGGGTAAAACAACTAATTGGCAACTAAGGATCTTGGAAGAGGATATTCTGATCGAGTCTATTAATAAATAATAATATTAATCTGATAAACTATATCTTTTAATGCTATATTATATCGATATTTTGCAACAGTAATACTATCGATAACGGACTATCGATTCTAATATTGTAAACATACCACTCCTTCGGGCCTAATGTTCGTTGGATTAGGAAGTAATTTAACTATCATAGAATTCTATTCAATTCCTATTGCCCTGTTGCAAGAACTATACAAGAGCTAAGAGTTAACAACAAACAATACAGAATTACGTTTAGCAGATTATTTATATAAACGTAAGTAATTTTAAATATTATTAATTTTCTTATCATAAACTCACTTCTATTTTTACGTTTTATTAAGTTTAAACTAGTCGCCTATTTATTGTGGAACAATAAAAGCTTATGTGATAATGCTTAGGAACTGTGTTACCTTACCGTACCTTTCACGTTACAATACTTACTACAATTGGAAATATACTGACACCGGTACTGCCGCAAATAAACTTATCTCAAATTACAAGTAATTATTTATATACAGTAGCATAATCTTAATTACTCAAGTCCTATCTTTTAATTATCTCTCATTAACAGGTTTGTTTGTATAATATTTAATGATTGCATTGATAAAGCACAGTCATAACAAATCAGTTGAAATGTTTTGTTAGTGGTGGAAAAATAAAAAGGTAAAATTGATAATTACTATATAGTATAAGACAAAGTCGCTTCCCGCTGTCTGTCAGTATGTATGCTTAGATCTTTAAAACTATGCTACGGATTTTTATGCAGTTTTTTTATTAGATAGGCAAGTGGAAGGTTTTTATGTATAATACATTTATAATATAGTGGAGAAACACTCATAATTTAAGATTTTAATTTTAGGTGGAACGAAGCTTGCTGGGTCAACTCGTACATAATATCATAAATATTAATTTTGCCGCATATGACCGCTTTATAAATTCCTATTATTCTTTCATGTTTTGTCTATTTGTTTGTTTGAAATTGTATCAAAGAAACCAAAATAACAGAACTTAATTAAAATGACCTAAAATTAAACATTGCAGCTTTATATATTTTTTTTAATAAAATCCATCATTTCTATCAAAAGTTGTTTACAATAATTATATAAAGTGGTGTTCCATTTTTTAAAAAGATAGTTGTTAACTCAATAATTGTTTATAATCATTATTCAGTAAAAGGTAAGTTCTTAAAGCTTACTCAAATATTTAAAAAACCATTTGTGTAATGAAAGTTGTCTGTATAGATCAATGATTAAATATCCAGTGTTAATATTTTATTATTAATTAGTTCTTTCTGGCGTTTCGGTAGAAGGCTGTGGTTGCCGGCACACTTTTATATGAGGCAACCATCATAGTCCTCGGGAGTAGCAACGCGTCTGTGTTTGACTTCAGATAGAACTCATGTTCTGTATGAAGTTGGTTACAGATATCCATGAGCGGCAGTGACCACTTACCATCAGGTGGACTGCATGCTCGTTTGCTACTTCAGTCAAATAAAAAAAAAAATCCTTTTCACTGACAATATAAAAATGAGGTTGTTACATCATAAAGCAGCTAATGTGTTACTACCAAAATTATCAGTTACTAGCTTATCCCTGCGGCTCAGACTGGCTTATGTTTACCATGATAGTGAGTACTTCTTGTGTCAATGAAAGATCAGCGGTACTCAACCTTTTTATTGTACGGACCACAAATGTTTCAGCGGAGCGTCCCATGCCACAAGCAGTGGCCTAAATAAAAAAAGTCTAGAAACCTTGCTTACTCAAAATTGTCAAACAAAAAAAGAAAGATAGCTAAAAGATACAAGCCACTTGAGGTTGGAAGCAAACTGATTTAGGTATATTTCATATACCCATTTAAGTCCTAATATTCAAAAATATATAACAGTAGCCAAATATAAATTCAGCTGGGCCAATCAAAAGGGTCCGAAGGGCCGCAGGTTGGGTATAGCTGGTCTAGATCAAAACTATCTGTATGTGAAATTTCTGTAAAAGAATACAAACACATGTACTTCCTCAAAAACTTTTACCTTTATAATATTAATAATACTCAATCAACATTTTTAACAAATTTAGACGTACATGTTGTTGTTTAGACATTCAAATGTAGACATTCATGTTAACTTGCATGTAAACTTCTGTATATTTATTTGGAAACCCCCAATAGATTATTGTTTATTGCCGTTCCAAAAATATGACATAAATAATGTCACATTGATAACCTCCTTTTTCTGTCTGTCTGAAGTCTGGTAATAGAGATAATTAGCAATTTGATAACTGCATGTATAACGGGTTTTGCTCGGATTTTAGCAAAATGAACTTTTTTCATCAAAATTGTTGGAAAACGGACTTAGGATTTATATAATTTGGGCCCACCCGCTTAAAGGGCGCTGCCGCTCCCTGCTCGCTTATTTTTATGTTCCAATCCAAGCCATAAGTAAAGAAATATTTAATAACCTAGGATTTTTCTTCAAGCTTGATATTTAAAAAAAAACGCTTTCACCCTCATAGCCCTACAGGATTTTCTCCTGTGTCGTGGGTGCCATGGACACACACAAAGACGAATACAAAAACACCCAGACCCAGAACAGAAAAGAACACATACCTGTCTGGCTGAGAATCGAACCCAAGACCTACTGCGTGTCAGACCGGTATGGTAACCGCTGCGCCACACGGGTCGTCGTAATTAAAATGCCGTTTGCGCTAATCTAATATATAAAATTCTCGTGTCACAGTTTTTGTTGCCATACTCCTCCGAAACGTATTGACGTATTGACGTATAAACGTATTCAGTAGGTCTGAGATTCGGCCAACATCTATTTATCATACCCCTTAAGGGTTGTCCACCCTTAACATTTTTTTTTTTATTTTTTATATGGCAAAACAACGTTTGTCGGGACAGCTAGTTTTCGTTATAATATTCGTGATCAAGAGGTCAATAGATAGAAAGGTAACATTATACAGATTTTCAAATCAGCCAAATTACCTATGTATTACACCCTCTGCCAAACGATGTAAAAATTAAGCATAAAAATATATTTCTAATTGCAGGTTCCACCATGGCCGACGAAGACTACAGTACCTTGTCAGGTGTATCTCCATTGTTAACTGATGAAAGGGTCAGTGAATCACTGAGTGCTTGGTTCGGAGAAGATATCACGTTCACCCATTGGGATGTAAGTTTTGTTATTAAATACTGTTATTCGTAAAGCTTTGTCCGCATCTATCTTGGTTACCGTGGTAGTATACATCCAGTTATAGTGGCTTGAAAGAGTAACATACACAGCATTGTATCTTATTTTTTAACACGCTTTCTACACTCATAGCCCCACAGTAAGATTTTCTCCTGTGTCCTGGGTACCATCGACAAACAAGACGAATACACAAACACCCAGACCCAGAACATGAGTCTAAACTCATCATTCAGATACCTGTCTGGCCGGGAATCGAACCCGGGACCCGTTGCGCGTCAGACCGGTATGGTAACCGTTGCGCCACGCGGGTCATCTTTGCAAAGCTGACCATTTATAATATTTTCTTCTTTCTTCTCTCCAATTTTACACCATAGCCATTTTTTTTGTTGTTCGGGGGGGGATACCTTCAAAAGTTACCCGACGCCGTGAGAGCGACGCAGGGTTATGTGGGATTTTTACCGCACTAAACCCCCTATTGTGGGCGTCCTCGGCTACAAAGAGGACTCCGGGATCTCCTGGAATTGCCCCATCGGACTCCTCCCAGTTGGGCGGCTGGGCCCACCGCTCTGTCTAGTCTTTACGACGGTATGTGACCACACATGCCGCCGCCCTTCCCGTGGTCACCTAACGGAATAATATTGTGTATACCTAATAATACTGAATATAACGAATAATACTGAATAACCTGTGATAATTAATTTCTACTTCTATGCGATACCTAGCTAAAAATTCTTTGTTCCGTCGAGGACTAAGTTTACTTGCATAAAAGTCTTCCTCAAATCCCCGATCATAGCTGTGTAAAATTGGCGGAAACATACCTTAAACATATAGCAAGCTAAAATTAATTCGACTAATCTAAAAATATTTGATTAGGTTTGTTACTTATTAATAAAATTCTTTTGCTGTCCAAAGATAACTCTATCTAGCGGTACAAATAAATAAATACCGCCGCTATCTCTGTGCTAACATAGCACTTGATAAATGGCTAACTACCCGACTTCGTCAGAAGAAGGGAAGAAGATTTTACGAGCGTGTCGCACTTTTATTGATAAAAAGAAACTTCTTTAAATTTTTGATTTCTGACTTTATCACCTTGTTTGTTCGCTTTATGGGCTAAACTCGTGAAATACATACATTTTGAGTTATATTATTTTAGACTAGTATTATCGCGGAATTGATACATTTTAATACTTAGCGGGTACTCACGATTGTGATTTATGAATTCTTATAGAATTCATAAATCGCATATCGTGAGCACCCATTAAGTATTAAAATTTTGAGCTATTTCGTTTTAAGAATAAAGGTGCAATTTGTATGTGCTTGTAAGGTTTATAATGTTACAAACAGATGGGGACTTGAATTTTACTTATATGTATATCCTTTGTAATATGATTTTGTTTGCGAAGGAGGGTGAGGTTTTTCGAGTGTATGTATGTCTGTATGTATGAATGTCCATTTAGTACGTGCTACAGCCCAAACGGCCTGAAGGATTTTAAGATATGAAATATCATTAGACTCGTTTATAGAGACATAGGCTATGTATTTTTTTTATAAAGAAAGCTTGGATGTAGAGAAAAAGAGGGAGAGACGACCTTTTATGACTCTTTATAGCAATATGGATATTAAATGAATGCTAGTAAATAAAACATTAAAATATATTATAACACTTTTATGTTATTATCTGGACACAAACTAAAAGGGTTAAATAATATCATACTGTAGCGGCAGTGCAAGTACCGCACAATATTTATATTCTTACTACCCCCGGCTACGGTAACAATGACTTGCATCAAGTACCAACATTACATTTATTATGCAACTACCCCGGCTATGGTTACAATGATATTTTGATTTCTTCCGAAGAGGAAACCATATAAAGACGTTCTGAATAATTTGTTTTCGAAACAAGAAACAACTTCATCGTCGGCAAAACATCTTCAGCTTCAAGATTATCCATATAATCTTCATCACGCAGCATCATCGCCGGAACTCGCCGCCGCTTTCCTGGAGCACTCGCCGCCGCTGAGAGATGTCCACACGTCGCCGCCGCCGATCCGATGATGCGCGCGCTAGCAACCCGCGCTATATTTATAGCAAGCCGGCAGCACAAGCGAGAAGGCTTAGATTTCTATTTCTTTCTAACATTTCTTGTAACTACCTTATCTATTATTTACATTTTTATTTATTCATTATTTATAATATTATTTACTTAGTTACTTAAGAATTATTGGTAAAAATCCCTTTTATTTTATTGGTTTGTATAATTATTTAAGTCATTATTGGTCGATCAAAATTGTAGCCGGGAATATAAATATAGGGTGCCTTCCTTAATAAAGCATTCCATTCTCAAGCCTCAACCTTCTGAACAACCAGTAGTTTTATTCAACCGCCACTACGATACCTGGAGTCAGTAGGACACCACTACACCCTACAGTGGTGATCTTACAGTGGTGACCCCGAGCTCGAACACCGAGGACCCCATTCTGGAACACCGAGGAAGCTCTGCAACAATCCAGCGAGGAAGCTCTGAAGAATTTTGAAGATCAATCCCTGCAAGAAATCAGTGTAACCTATCGTCGTCACTATGGAGGAATCCATAAAGAAACATCTTGTAGAAGAAATTAAGAAGCTATCATCCGAAGTTGCCGCGCTGAAAGCATCGCAGGAAACCACGTTGAATCAGTACAACACGCAAAATCACCATCACAGAAGACCACCCTATCGTCGCAGCCGTTCTACAAGTCGAAGTCGTTCAAGCTCAAGAAATTCTCTTTACTGCTACTACCATCGTCGTTTCGGTCATGAAGCAAGAAAATGCACATCTCCATGCTCATTCAAAACTGAAAACATGAAGACGAAGTCGGAAAACTAACTTCCACGCTCGATGCGACGGGATCTGGCGTCACGGAAAAATCCTACCGTCTATTTGTGACCGATAAGCGAAGCAACCTCAACTTTTTAATCGACACTGGAGCGAATATCTCAGTTATTCCGCCGCAACAGAAGATGAAGCCACTGGAATTCAAACTCTATGCCGCAAACAATACAGAAATTCCAACATACGGAGAGAAGACAATGGAACTCGATTTAAATCTTCGTCGACCATTCAAATGGAAGTTTATCATCGCGAAAGTCAGTAAACCTATAATCGGTGCTGATTTTCTAACGCATCACCAACTAGTTGTCGACATAAAGAATCGCAAGATCATCGATGGGAAGACCAATCTTTCGTGTAACTCGTTCGTGCAAGCAACAAACCTTCCTACTATAAGAAGTATAGACGTCGAACAGCCATATCATAAGTTACTAGCTGAATTTCCCGGAATAACAAGATTAACTTCAATGAAGCTCACACCGAAGCACAACGTGGAACACTTCATTGAAACAACCGGCCCACCACTTCATTGTCGCGCACGTCCAATCGCACCACACCGCTACGAGCAAGTCCGAAGGGAATTCGAGAACATGATAGAACAAGGATTATGCCGCCCAAGCAAAAGCCCTTGGTCATCACCACTTCACGTCGTACCTAAGAAGAATGGCGAACTACGAGTCTGTGGAGACTACAGAAGACTCAACTCTGTTACAACTCCTGACCGCTACCCAATACCGCGAGTCAAGGACTTCACTCATCATCTGTCGGACAAGAAGATATTCTCCACAATCGATCTCAACAGAGCCTACCAACAAATTAAAGTACGCGATGAAGACATAGACAAGACTGCAATAATCACATCTATGGGATTATTTGAATTTCCACGAATGACACCTGGATTGAAGAACGCCGGTCAAACCTTCCAAAGATTCATACACGAAGTACTTCAAGGACTCGATTTCGTATTCGCATTCATCGACGATCTTCTAGTTGCAAGCCCAGATGAAGAAACTCACAAGAAGCATCTACGTATTATTCTACATCGACTAGAAGAAAATGGCATCACTATCAACCCATCAAAATGCATATTTGGACAACAAGAAGTTCAATTTCTTGGTTTCACCGTTAGTAAGGAAGGAATCAAACCGCCTGCAGAAAAAGTCCGAGCAATTGTTGATTACGCCAAACCACAAACAATTGAAGAACTCAGAAGATTTCTTGGAATGTTAAATTTCTATAGAGAACACATTCCGAATGCATCCGAAATACAAGCACCGCTTCACGCCTACCTTCATAATACAAAGAAAAGAGATAGAACTATAATCGAATGGAACGATGACGCCACGAAGGCATTCGAAGCTTGTAAAGTCGCGATTCAAAATGCAGCTTTACTTGCTCACCCATCACATGAAGCAACACTTGCTATCTTCAGCGACGCGTCTGATAACTCAGCGGGAGCCGTACTTCAACAACACATTAATGGAAAATGGCAACCACTAGGCTATTTTTCGAAGAAATTCTCCGATGCACAACGCAACTACAGTACATTCGACCGAGAGCTACTTGCTATCTACATGGCTATTAAGCACTTCAGAAAAACTTTCGAGGGAAGAAACCTGATAGTTTTTACCGACCACAAGCCATTGACTTATGTACTTCAGAAGAAACCTTCAACATCGGAAACACCACGTCGTGCAAGACAACTAATTTTCATCAGTGAATTCACAACTGATATTCGTCACGTCAGTGGGAAAGACAACTTAGTCGCCGACGCACTCAGTCGCACACAGATCGACAGTGTATCATGTCCAACGACAATCGACTATTGCAAGATAGCAGAAGCGCAAGACAGAGATAGAGATACGATCAAGCAACTATCGAACCAAAATAACTTATCTATCAAGCAAGTTATTTTACCGATGTCACATCTACCTATCTACTGTGAAGCTTCAACATCTACTATGCGTCCATACCTACCTGAAGAATGTCGTCGTGAAGCATTCAACGCTCTTCACAACATTAGCCACCCAGGCGTCAGAACAACAAAGAAGCTTATTACAGAAAGATTCTTTTGGCCTTCAATGCAAGTTGATGTCGGAAACTGGACGAAACAATGTCTACAATGTCAAACATGCAAAGTACAAAGACATACATCAAGCAGCCCATCTTCATTTCCACCATCGGATCGATTCGAACATCTACACATCGATATCGTCGGACCACTACCTACTTCACCTCAAGGATATCGATACCTCGTTACGATGATCGATAGAACAACGAGATGGCCTGAAGCAATACCTACAGATGACACTTCAGCAGAATCTGTTTCGAGAATTGTCTACGAAAATTGGATTACTCGATTCGGTTCACCAAAGGTAATTACAACCGATCAAGGAAGAAACTTCGAAAGCAATCTCTTCAAAAAATTACTTCAAACAATGGGTATTGAGAAGACTAGGACAACGCCGTTTCATCCATCTTGCAATGGAATCTTAGAGAGGATGCACAGATCGCTCAAAAATTCTATCAAAACTCGTCTATCTGAACATACAACGTGGATTGATGAGTTACCTACCGTATTAATGGGTCTACGAGCAGCACCTCGCACAGATACTGGTATTAGCGCCGCACAACTCACATACGGATGCAGCCTACGTCTACCATGCGATTTCTTCACTTCAACATCAATAAACAACCAAGAGATGGACACCGATTACGTCAATCGACTTCAAGAATCGATTCGTAATGTATCACATCAAATAACTTCGCACAGAAATAAGAAGCCGATATTCATCCATCAAGACCTACGTAACTGCAAAGAAGTTTTTATTCGCAACGACGCTGTAAGGAAACCATTCCAACCTACATACGACGGACCGTATAAAGTCTTAGAGCGAGATAGCAAGACTTTCAAGTTGGAATTACCCGGTCACAGATCATCCGTTATCTCAATCGACCGACTCAAGCCTGCTTATACTATCAATGAGGATACTTCGGAAGACCTACAGGTACCATCACGTCACCCACCAGAGAGGAAGCAAGACAGCCCATCAACACCTACATCAAGTCAAAGAAAATCTATCTTGAAGACTACAAGATATGGGCGAGCCGTCAAGCCTCCGGTACGCTTTCGCTAGGGGGAGAGTACTGTAGCGGCAGTGCAAGTACCGCACAATATTTATATTCTTACTACCCCCGGCTACGGTAACAATGACTTGCATCAAGTACCAACATTACATTTATTATGCAACTACCCCGGCTATGGTTACAATGATATTTTGATTTCTTCCGAAGAGGAAACCATATAAAGACGTTCTGAATAATTTGTTTTCGAAACAAGAAACAACTTCATCGTCGGCAAAACATCTTCAGCTTCAAGATTATCCATATAATCTTCATCACGCAGCATCATCGCCGGAACTCGCCGCCGCTTTCCTGGAGCACTCGCCGCCGCTGAGAGATGTCCACACGTCGCCGCCGCCGATCCGATGATGCGCGCGCTAGCAACCCGCGCTATATTTATAGCAAGCCGGCAGCACAAGCGAGACGGCTTAGATTTCTATTTCTTTCTAACATTTCTTGTAACTACCTTATCTATTATTTACATTTTTATTTATTCATTATTTATAATATTATTTACTTAGTTACTTAAGAATTATTGGTAAAAATCCCTTTTATTTTATTGGTTTGTATAATTATTTAAGTCATTATTGGTCGATCAAAATTGTAGCCGGGAATATAAATATAGGGTGCCTTCCTTAATAAAGCATTCCATTCTCAAGCCTCAACCTTCTGAACAACCAGTAGTTTTATTCAACCGCCACTACGATACCTGGAGTCAGTAGGACACCACTACACCCTACAGTGGTGATCTTACAATACTAATCATACTTTCATACTAATATTATAAAGGCGAAAGTTTGTGAGTGTGTATGTTTGTTACTTCTTCACGTATAAACGGCTGGAGCGATTTTTATAAAATTTGGCAGGGAGTTAGCTGACACACTGTATTAACATATAGGCTACTTTTTACTGTGGGAAAATATCTTATTCCCACGGAATAATCGATACATCCGTTTTTTACGCGAGCGAAGCTACGTGGTTCAGCTTCGCTCGCGTAAAAATAACGAGATAGCGTAAAAAAAGAGCTAGATTATTAAAAATCAGAACAACCGATTGCAAATTTCAGTTCTTGCCGTCAGTAGTGCCTAGTAATTAACCTAATAGATAGAAACAAACATATATTTATCTATCCACTTAAGTCTAATATTATTTCGCTTCTATTAGCTGCTGACATATTTAAATTTAAATTGCTCTGTTTTTATTTTTTGTACACCCTACTCTCTTTCATATGTGATGTTGTTCCTTCTGCGATTTTAAGGTTGTCTGGAAGAGATCGCTATTTTAGTGATAAGGCCGCCTCTTGTACCTTGCATTATGTCTTCTTATATTTGTGATATATATTTGTTTATTTGGTGTACATTAAAGAGTTTTTGTATTGTATTGTATTGTATATAACTATTATCTCTATATTTGCGTAATACCTACATGTTGTATTCTAATTTTGTCCTCATTAGCAGTCAGTGGAAGATACAGAGGGCTATGAACTCCATTCCTTCAAGTTCATCCGTAAACGCAGAAAGCGGTACAATTTAAGAGGTCGCCTACCTCTTGAATGTCACAATCTAAAAATATGAATATCAACGAGCGACGAAACTTGTGAGATTTTTTCACCTCATTTCGGATCATCTAGTACTCCTCCTGCGCCATTAAGTCTTACTTCCCAGGTACTCTGTATGGGGTACAACCCATTATTGTCCCACTGCTTGGCACGGGTCTTCTCTCAGAATGAGGGAGTTTTAGGCCACAGTCCACCGCGCTGGCCAAGTGCGAATTGGTGGGCTTCACACACCTCCGAGAACTATTTTTTTTAAGAACTCTCGGGTGTGTAGGCTTCCTCACGATGTTTTCCTACACCGAAAGGTACTCTGTATGGGTACTATTGCTACCGTGGATCCTGGATATCTCTTTTAATCGTCTCCTATGACAGCCAGGAAATTCCGTAGCTTTACTCTAGTCCCAAAACTAAAAAGACAGTTCAATAAACCAATGCATTCGTTCAACTACAAAGTTCAACTACAAAGTTTTCTCTTGTTTTTATAATATGTAAGTAGCAAACAAGCATGTAGTCAACCTTATGATGAGTGGCCACTGCCGTCCATGAACATTTGTGATAAACCACAGAGAGGATCAGTCTTATCTGAGATAAGTCGCGGACGCGTTGCTACCCTTGCAGACTAAGTTGGAACGCCACGGATAAGTAGATCTGCCTTTTGACCAAAACACAGCAGTACTTATCAATTTTGTGCTGTGTGTCCGAAGTCAAACCCCAAAAAGTTCTATCACCTTTCTCTCTTATTACAGTTTGTTGGCGACACAGGCAAGGGCGACGCCTACCTCAGCGAAGTTATACGCATAAGAATTCACGGCAAAACAAACGAAGGCGTCTCAAAACACGCACAAGTTATCCTAAAATCCATCCCCAGGAACACTTCACGAAGACTCACCTTCAGAAGTCATGACTTCTTCCAAAACGAGATTAATTTCTACCAACATTGCTTGCCAGCGCTACTGAAGTTCCAAGCGAAGAAGACCGTCAAAGATCCTTACGATAAATATGCGAAGCTCCTAATGGCGTATGCTGATGGGGTCCATGACGTCATAGCCTTGGAAGACGCCGTGTTAGAAAATTTTGGAAGTGCCGTGAGACAAGAAGGCATTGACTATGATCACTGTAAATTGACGTTGAAAGTCTTAGCACAATATCATGCAATGTCGTTCGCGATGAGAGACCAAGAACCAGAAGAGTTTGAGAAAATTAGCAAAGCCGTCAAGGAAGTGTATTACGACGATTGTTATTGGGGCTGGTATGAAAGATTCTGGGCGAGAATTTGCGGAATAGCAATAGACGCGGTCGAGAAAGAGTACCCTGATTCAATCTACGTGGAAAAGATCAAAGAATTCGCTGTTCCCGAACGATATAAATACATGTGTGCAGCGGTTAATGACAAAACGAACGCAGTGATCTCACACGGCGATACGTGGACGAATAATTTCCTGTACAAGTACGATGGAAACCGTCCAGTTGATGCGAAAATGATTGACTTTCAACTAGCAAGATGCGCCAGTCCAGTACTAGATGTGTCGTTCGTTATATACGCGTGCACTTCTAAAGAAATGAGAGATAAGTATTATGATGAGTTGTTGAAGTATTATTACGAGGTATTGTCGACGAATGTTAACGAAATGGGAAGTGATGCTAAGAAAGTGTATTCGTGGGATACTTTTATGGGTGAAATTAAGAAGTATTCGTTTTTCGGTCTCGCGTTCAGTTTTGAGTCAACGCCGTTCATCGTTCTGGCGCCAGAGGACGCTGTTCCTATGGATATGAAGGTATGTAGCATTTATTACGCTATTGAAATAAAGAAATTTCTATTTGGAATAAGTAGGCCTATGTACTGTTGTCCCTGTAGTTCCGGGACCAGAATAGGACTACAGTACCCTCTGCCTGTCGTAAAAGGCGACTAAAAGAGGCTTCCGGGGTTGCGGGCGGGAAGAATGGGAGCTCGAACCGTCCGGTCAAGTGACCCCGGGAGGACGGCGGCATGTGTGGTTGCATGTTGCCGTAAAAACCAGAAGGTGCGGTGAGCAGTTCACGCCCATCAGAGAAGAGCCCGATGGGGCACACGCTGAGGACACCGGCGACGGTCAACTGGAGTTCCCGGAGTCCTCTGCGCAGCGTCAAGGTCGGCCACCGGGGGGTTTTAGTGCGGTAAGAATCCCACATAACCCGCGTCGCTTCCACGACGTCGGGTACTTTTTGAAAGTTTCCCCCCTCGAAAACAAAAAAAATAAAAAGGCCTATGTACTGTATATTTTAAATGTGTAACTACTGTAATGTTACCATGTATAAAAACTTACAGAATACATATATAAATAGCAAATGTACATCGGTTCAGCTGATGGCAAGTCTGCAGCCCATGGACATATGCGATCATCTTCATATAAACAGGGATTTTATCCATCCATCACAGATGCGTTGCTACTCTAGAGTATTATGATGTTCCCCGGTCGATCTGCACTGGTTCTACCACAGGTCTCGCAAAAGTATGTAGTCTATCTGAGACCGGGGAAGTACCACCGCCACACCTATTTCTATCGTGAAGCATTTCTTGCGTTTCGATGGCAGGGCATGGTTGCCGGTACACTTTTATATGAGGCGACCATCATAGTCCTTAGTAGCAACGCATCTGTGAATGACTTCTTAAAAAATAGCAGATGTAGGTTACATTTGCTATTTTTATCTGATTGAAGTAGCACACGAGCATGCAGTCCACCTGATGGTAAGAGGTTACTGCCGCCCTGCGACATCTGTAAGCAGTTTCATATAGAACAGGCTTTATCTGAAGGCAATAACAGATGCGTCGCTACCCCCGAGGGCTATGATGATCGCCTCATATAAAAGTGTGACGGCGACGACACCCTTCAATTATTATTCCTTTAATCTTATGTAATTAATATATATATATTTATTTTACAGGGTGAAGAAAAACTAAACATAGATGACATTTGGCAGATAAAGCCATTCAAGACAAAGGAAGGGAGGCTGAGAGAAGCCAATAACATTGTACATTGTGTAGATAATGGATACATATAACAGTATTTCATATAGCATGACTAAAGTATTAGAGACAAGAAAAGAAAAATAGTTAAAATAAAAAAAAACACGTTTATATTGATCTTATATGTTTTTTATATGAAATTTAAAAATGAAAAATAACTTTGGAAGTAATATGCATGTGTGTAGCTCCTATATTTACGTACGCCTATAAGAAAATATACTGTGATGTTTTATAAAAAAAAATGAAAAAACAAAACTATAGATGTCTACTACAATAGTTGGCAAAGAGATCTCCCGCCAGGTTGGTCATGCCTGGGGAGCGGCCATGCTCCGGTAGGCTGTTCGGAACTTGTATATATGCTAGGGAAACTTCGATAGCGTGTTTCAGAATACTAGTAGCGCCATCTCTTATTGAGTTGCGTGAGGTAACCACAATAGTATATTAAATTCGACCATGGTATATGTGTTACTAGCCGTAAAAATTGTTGAAAGCAACGTCATTACACACATAACTTCCTTATTATAAGTGTCTTATTAACTTCAGACAAGACACTTTATTCTTAAGGAAGTTATTATTTTAACTACATTGTACCTACATATAAGCTTAGAATGTTTTTATTTTGAGCTAATTTATACTCACAACTGCCTTATTTTTTGGACTTTTAGTTAGGGAGTGTTAAAATGTTACGTAACGCAATATTTTTTAATTTTTATTCGGAGGAACTGTAAATTGAAGTATGGGAGAGGGAAATCCTTCCATAGTATTTATATGATTGTGATATTTTTTATATTGCCAGGTATTACATATTATAACGCTGTAAAATAAGACACCAGAAAAATACTTTTAACCGACATTTTATTCTCAATTCGTTTTCAATAATGACAGCTCTGCCACGTCAATCATCGCACCTCTCCGCACCTCACCCCCTCGCCTCACCGCACCTCCTTTGTCACCGCACCACGCCACAATAAAGCATCTCATCACTGCTTTACAATATACATTTTTTATTTGACATTGTAATAGAGATTGTATAGAGATTACGGGCATGCAGTCCATCTGATAGTAAGTGGCCACTGCCGCCCATAGACATCAGTTAGCAACTTAGTATAGAACAGAGGTGCTATCTGAAGTCTGTCATAGATGCGTTCCTACTTCCGAGGACTAAGATGGTCGCCTCACATTAAAGTGAACCGGCAACCACACCCTTCTATCGAAACGCAAGAACTGCTTCACGCTAGAAATATGTGTAGCGGTGGTACCTCCCCGGTCGAACACTGGTTCTACCACTTGGTAAAATTTATTGTGATAGTGAATTATCTTTATATCTTCTTTATAAAAATGAATGTTTGTCCGTCTGTATGTCCTCTATACAATCGTAAACTATTCATTTGATCATGTGATGATCTTTAGCAAAGTTGTTTTTCACGAGCTCGCGAAGGTTTCTGGTGTTTTTTTTTGTGATGGCGTAGCAACGCGCGCAGGGTACAGCCAGTATATATTTTACTAAGTTAGGTCTGATTATGGGTGACAAAGGACACTGGATATCAGGTAGACTGCATGCTCGTTGATTACTTCAATGTTATAGAATAGGATGAAATAGGAATTTAATAAAATATTTGTCACAATTTTTTGTTGTTATATTACTTTACGTATTTAATACGTTTAAAATATGTTTACTATATTTCCAAGCTCCAAGTGAAAACGAAAAAGTCAAATTTTGAACAAAGTGATCTTTATACCAATATTGTAATATATAAGTGATCTTTATACCTTTTAGACCAATATTGCCAGAAAAAAGACAATCGGTAGATTTTTTTATGAGATCACAAGATCTCAGTTTTTCTAATAATTAGGCAGATAAACTCAATCTGTCAAAAATAGACTAAAACCGTTTTTCACTGGGAGCACAGATTAAATCCAATTTAATGTTACCTAATTGACATGTAAAACTGTATGTATTTTAAAAATAAGTTTTAAATAAAACACTGCTTTTAAACAACGTTTTTAATTATTTCATATTTTATATTTATAGATAATAATAACACACACGTAATAACACACATCACACGTAATTTATATCTTTTATTAATACCATAAATGTCACACTTGTCACCTCACTTACGACTCGCACGTATGGGTTGAAACAAAATTACCCCATGTAATTTAATTTATTCATTGAGGATCTTGTAAAAATCAGGCCACGTGCAAGTCGGGCTCTAGCACGAAGGGTTCCGTACCATAGTATAGAAAAAGGGCAAACAAAATGACTTTTACTGTATGGGAACCTTAAATATTTATTGAACCCTCCTTAAATATTTATTTTATTCTATTTTTAGTATTCGTTGTTATAGGGACAAGAGAAATACATCATCTGTAAAAATTTCAAGTGTTCAGTATCACGGTTCATGAATTACAGCCTGGTGACAGACAGACAGACGGACAGCGGAGCCTCAGTTATAGGGTCTTATTTTTATCCTTTGGGTACGGAACCCAAAAAATGGTAATGTTATTTCGCAGTATGCGTAGTGGTTTCCACCGTTTCAGTTGTCGGGACGTTGTAATGATAATGTTACTAGACAGTGTGTGGGTCGCGACATATAAACAATACCCATCTAGCCTCCCTCCACCCCTATGGCATCAAAAATAAGGCAGAGAATCCTTGTAGTGCTTACCTAATACTTGAACGGCCCCTTAGGAGATTTTACAAAATGGCGGACATAGTAAGTTATTTCGCAGTCTGCGTAGTAGTTTCGTCGGTGGTCGGGGGTTCCTTGGTGGTGGTGGATAGTGATCTTGGAGCGTGTCCTGACCGTCGACCGTCTTCTTGGACCTGCGAGTAGTGGTGATATTGACGGTGGTCGGCTTCTCCCTCGTCGTAGTCACCATTTACCCCTTACAACCATATCATCAAAAGTAAGCAAGGCAAAGACCCCCTCTGTAATGCTTGCCTAATACTTGAACGGCCCCTTAGGAGTTCTTACAAAATGGATATTGTAAAGGTTATTTCGCACTCTGCGTAGTGGTTTCCTCGGTGGACGGGGGTTCCTTGGTGGTGGTGGTCCGAGTAGTCTTGGAGCGTGTCCTGACCGTCTTCTTGGACCTGCGAGTGGTGGTGACCTTGACGGTGGTCAGCTCCTCCGTCGTCGTGGTCTGCCTGTACTCGTATCCGTTTGCCACTCTCTATTCTAGACGATGTGTTGGTCGCAATATGTGTAAAAAAGTAAATGATCAACATCTACTCCCTCTTACTCCCATATAATCAAAAATAAGCAAGGCAAAGACCCCTCTGTAGTGCTTACTTAATACTTGAACGGCCCTTTAGGAGCTTTTACGAAATGGATATTGTATAGGTTATTTCGCACTCTGCGTAGTGGTTTCCTCGGTGGACGGGGGTTCCTTGGTGGTGGTGGTCCGAGTAGTCTTGGAGCGTGTCCTGACCGTCTTCTTGGACCTGCGAGTGGTGGTGATCTTGACGGTGGTAGGCTCCTCCGTTGTCGTGGTCTGCCTGAACTCGTAACCGGAGACCTGTTTCTGACTTTTCTCCTCGTCTTCTGTAATGTAACAAGTATATCACTACATAGTATAAAACAAAGTCGCTTCCCGCTGTCTATCCCTATGTATGCTTAGAATTTTAAACTACACTACGGATTTAAATGAAGTTTTTAATAAATAGAGTGATCCAAGAGGAAGGTTTTTATGTATAAATACATATAGTGAAGTAACACTAATAATTATAGATTTTTGACTTTTAGGCGGAACGATGTTTAGGCCCTGTAGTTCCGGGATCAGAATAGGGCTACGGCATCCCCTGCCTGTCGTAAGAGGCGACTAAAAGGGGCTTCCGGGGTTGCAGACGGCTAGAGTGGGAGCTCGAACCGTTCGGTCAGGCAATCACGGGAAGGACGGCGGTATGTGTGGTCGCATACCGGTGTAAAGACTAGACGGAGCGGTGGGCCCAGCCACACATCTGGGAAGAGCCCGATGGGGCAACGCGCTCGGAGGATTCCGGTTGAAGTCGTTTCGAGATCCCGGAGTCCTCCTTTTCAGCGCCGAGGACGGCCACGGGGGGGTTTAGTGCGGTAAAAATCCCACATAACCCTGCGTCGCTCCCACGGCGTCGGGTACCTTTTAAAGGTTTCCCCCTCGAAAACAAAAAAAAAAAAGGCGGAACGAAGTTTGCCGGGTCAACTAGTTTTAAACTAAAGAAAACATCAGTAAGCAATCATGTCCTATCCTCGGAAAGGAAAACTCTCTGGTATATGTAGATATTTACAGAGGTTCGTATGTGTGTGTATTTAAGTATATCGGTACACATAAGTACACCACATACAATTTAAGTATCTACTTATATAAACATGTGTCGGATATCATGAGGACAGGGAACGCAATAGATGGACAACAGTGTCTACTAGTGGAACTACTATATCCAGCTGTATAACGTGGGTTCTGTCTCTGAAGAAAAAAATGACAACAAATAAGGTCGCCAAATCTAAATTGAGCTCTTAAGTTTTTTCTACAAACATGCAATTATATAAAACAAAAAAATAGGTGTTGGTAAGCTCGTTTACTTCAATGTAACATTTTTTTATTTGAATTATTCGTTTCATCCATCCATCAGCCCTTTGATGTCCACTGCTGGACATAGGCCTCCACTAAACGGCGCCACTCCAACCGGACCTGTGCCCTCTGAATCCAACGGTTTCCCGTTGTCTTCTTCAGTATAGTCGTTTGCTACTCAATAATACACTCACATGAGGCGACCATAGCCCTCGGGAGTAGCAACGCATCTGTGATTGACTTCATACAGAACCAATGTTCTGTATGTAGTTGATTACAGATGTCCATGGGCGGCAGTGACCACTTACGATCAGGTGGACTGCATGCTCGTTTGCTACTTCAGTTAGATAAAACAATAATAAAAAAATATACCTGACTGTTCCTTACTGGGCTTCTTGGTAGTACTAGACCAGGAACTATTATCAAACTCTGTAGTGGTCCATATATCGAACTCTGGGACCCACATCTTTTTGTCTAGCGGTTCAAAACCGAATGTGGTTTCGTCGAAGGGCCCCCTGTACTCAACGGGTTGCATAGTGAAGTCCTCATAGTAGGTCCCTTCCTCCCATTTCCATTCTTGTATGTCGAGCAACGTTAAATTCTTCTTCCAACCCCACGCGACCATCTCGAAGGAACATTTGTCAGAAAACATCAGATACACTGATATGTCGAATGATGATCCTTGAAATTAAATATCGATTTTAAAACTATTACTAAAATAATGAATGGTATTTATTAGCTATATCACGTACATACATAAATACGTACATAAATCAATAGTAATCAAATATTATTTAATGATAACAACGTAACGTCCAGCGTAACCGTTTCCGTTACATAATGAATGGTATTTATTAGCTATATCACGTACATACATAAATACGTATATAAATCAATAGTAATCAAAGTTTTTAATGATAAAAACGTAACGTCCAGTGTAACCGTTTCCGTTACAAAATCGTTACATCAATACTTCTGTTCACTTATGGGCATGGCGCGCCAATAGAAATGTTAAAGTAAAATAAAATATCTTAATCTTAAAAACGCTATCTACACTCATAGCCCAACACAAGGTTTTTCTGTGTCGTGGGTGCCATGGACACACACAAGACGAATACACAAACACCCAGACCCGTGAATCTAAACTCATCATTAAAATACTTGTTTGGCCGAGAATCGAACCCGAAACCCATTGCGCGTCAGACCGGTACAGTAACCGCACCGCCACGCGGGTCGTCAGACATTCCACATCAACTCATTATTGGCCCACTGCTGGGCACGGGTCTTCTCCCAGAATGAGAGAGTTTAGGCCATAGTCCACCGCGCTGGAAAAGTGCGAATTGGTGGACTTCACACACCTCCGAGGACTTTTTTTTTTAAGAACTCTCGGGTGTATAGGTTTCCTCACGATGTTTTCCTTCACCGAAAAGCAGTGATAATTAATTTCTAATACGCACATAAATCATTGGTGCGTGCCTGGGTTTGAACCTCGGACCTCCCGATCGAGAGGTCAAGTTTCAACCATTAGGCTATCACTGCTCTTTATCAGACATTATCTAACATTAAAGCATGTATCACCTAACTTACCTTTATACCCATAGCATGGCGGGCCGTACACCACTCGCGGGCAGTAGTGCTTTATTCTCATCTCCGAGACAGCCGACGCGTTCACCAGTTGCAGCGTCAGACAGGAGTATTCTATGTTCTCGAAGATCGTCAACTGGGTACGTAAAGCAAAATCGTGTAAAGGAAGTTTTTTAAACATAACTGAAGCGTCACATGGACATTACAGTGTGTGAAACTGTCCAAAAGACTTAATTAGAAACAGCGGTTCTATCTTTAGTAATTGCCGCTGAAAATTAAATAGAAAAGGGCTGCTACCAGAAGTTAATCATATTATTATGCGTAATTTCTCCCCAAGACTATGATGGTCATCCATCTATCCATCCATCAGCCTTTGAAAGTCCACTGCTGGACATAGGCCTTCCCTAATCTGCGCCATTTCGACCGGTTCTAAGCCATCTGAATCCAGCGGTTACCCGCCGGCTTCTTCAGGTCATTAGTCCACCTGGTCGGAGGCCTGAACTCCTTTTCCTCATTTTTATAATGGTCACCTTGTATGAAAGTGCTTTATATAAATTATTAGTTTAGTTTTACATTTGTCCCTAAACCTATGATGCAATCCCAATTCGATGCCAAGAGTATTATTCCGCACAGAGAAACAAACGTTAGTATTATAACACGGAATCAGGAAACAAATAACAAATTATTTACCAAAATCTGAATTAGTGCATTTCATATTTTTTGATTCAGCCACAAAGAATTACACACTTCGTCTTTGCTTTACACGTACAACATGTACGCAAAGACGAAGTGTCCCTGCACACGCATACACACCGAGAGCGAGAGAAATAAAGAACGGGAACCACAACCAGATAGCCCACATCACCCTTCCTTTATCGTACCACTCGCCGACGGATGAAGTTCTATCCGCATCAACTGGACCCGCGGCGGTCCTCCACGGTTCGGTTTGCACGGTCTTTCCTACCACGCACATGCAAGCTGTGGAACGAACTTCCTCCTGAGGTATTCCCGGAGCGCTATGACATGGGGCTCTTCAAGAAAGATGTAAAAAGAGCTCTCCTCCAAAGCCGGCGATGCATTGGCGACGCCTCTGGTGTTGCAAATGTCCATAGGCGACGGTGACTGCCATCAGGTGGCCCGTCTGCCTTATGGTTAGGACTAACTATAAAAAAAATATAGAAATACTCACATTATATGTAAGAAACTGGTACTGATTGTTGTCTGTACGGAGCACTATCGTCTCGCGGAACACCAAATTGATCTTCTCTTCGGGATCACACGCGCCGAACCGTTGGTACGCGTTGCTACTGCCTGAAACATCAAGATATCTCTTACCAATATTCTCGTCAACCCATTATTGTCCCACTGCTGGGCACGAGTCTTCTCTCAGAATGAGAGTTTAGGCCATAGTCCACCGCGCTGGCCAAGTGCGAATTGTTGGGCTTCACACACCTCCGAGAACTTTTTTTTTAAAGAACTCTCGGGTGTGTAGGTTTCCTCACGATGTTTTCCTTCACCGAAAAGCAGTGATAATTAATTTCTAACCAATATTAATAATTATACATTTTAATAATTGCTTAAAAACACGCTTTTGTGAAAAAAAGTGTTTTTTTTTTCATATTATTGCATTGTGATCAGTCTCAAAATCCCAAAATGACATCAAAGATTCCATTACATTTTTTTATACTTAAACATTTGTAGCATCAGAGCAACATCGCCAATGCATCGTCAGCTTTGAATAGCTCTTTCTTAAAGAGCCCCATGTCGTAACGCCCCGGAAATACCTCAGGATTACATATATTAAAACATATACGTGTTAAACAAGGGTTAATGTGTTAAAAAAAATATGCATATATCAACCACGCCCTATCATCGAAACGCAAGAACAGCTTCACAATAGAAATTGGTGTGTTGATGGTACCTTCCGGTCAAAACATAATCATCCCACCCGTTAAAAATCTAATTTAAAAGTAAAGATAAAAATTTAATTTAACCTCTTATTTCTGCATATCACAACAGTAAAGTTATGGAAATAATCAAACAGGTCATATACAAGTTGATATTCTTCTTATCAACTTAATTCTTCGAACACCCAGAGTCAATTTAGTTTGATATATTTTTTTTACCTGACTGAAGTAGCAAAGGAGCATGCAGCCCACCTGATAGTAAGTGGTCACTGCTGGACAAGGACATTTGTAAGAAACTTCATACAGAACATGGGTTCCATCTGCAGTCAATCACAGATGCATTGCTACTCACGAGAACTATGATGGTCGCATATTAAAGTGTGCCGGCAACCATGCCCTTCTATCGAAAAGAAATGCTTCACGCTAGAAATAGGTGTGGCGGTGGTACTTCCTCGGTCGAACTACACTGGTTCTACTACCTTCTTATTTCTGCACATCAAACCGGCATATACAAGAAGAGTACCAACTTAGTCCTTCGAACACCCAGAGTCAGTTAAGTTTGATAAGAAACAAAACTTACTTCGCAAGACAAAGTTCTGTTTGGATATCTTGGAAATGGTGATCTGCTTGAACTCTGAGAGGGAGCGGGTTATCCAGGGGTAGTAGCTCATCATGTCTAGGTAGCGTGATGGCGCGCCACACCCTGGACCCCTCACACCTAAGCCTAGCTATAAATAAACATATTACACTTCACTACATAGTATAAAACAAAGTCGCTTCTCGATGTCTGTCCCTACGTACGCTTAGGTCTTTAAAAGTTTGCTACGGATTTTAATACGGTTTTTTTTAATAGATGTAGTGATTTAAAAGGAAGGTATTTACGTATAATTCATGTATACTATAGTGGAGAAATACTGATAATTTTAGATTTTTGACTTTTAGGCGGAACAAATTTCGCCGGGTTAACTAGTAATTTTTAAAAAAATAATTTGTATGTAAAAAGGTTGTATGTATGTTTCTCAAAGGGGATCTCCCTTTCTCCGACCAGGCTAGTGATAATGTGTGGGGATCTGCCGTGCTCCGATAGTCTCTGCTCGGAGCTTGTATCCAGGAATACTAGTGATGTGCGCGCATACGCCTCCCCCCCCCCCCCCTCCTCACGCATGCACGTGCGTGCGGGAGACGCATGCGCGTACGACTGGTACAAATGTGTATTTATTTTTAAAAAAATTATATAAATTACAATGAAAGACAAACCCGCTGAGTTTTTGCCGGATTTTCTCAATTGACATCGTATTCCGATCCGGTGGTAGTGTAAGAAAAATAAAATGTGTGCGTGTACTAGCGTACACTCGTAAGAAGTGAAACTTCTTTATGACGTTATTTTTCAAAAAATAATTTACTAAATGCAACTTTACAGAAATTGGTTAAATAAAGTTAAATTAGATAAAGTTTATTAAAAGGCTTTTATTAAACTTTATCTAATAATCTAATCTATAATAATCTATCTAATATCACGCGTGGTAGGGATAAGAAAAAGATGGCGCGTAACGAAAAAATGTTACACTAAATTTTTTTCCAACCCCGATAAAGAAGTTTCACTTCAAAAATGTAATTGACAATTTGTAAGTGCCCCCGTAGTCCTCTACAAAATAAAGACAATATAACTAAAGACAGCAATAAGTTGTCTAAAAGCAAAACCGCCTTTGCAGAAATAATTTTAGGCAAAGAGGCGGTACTAATGTGAGTACCAGTTGCCAGCGGCCCCACACGTCGCGCGCGGCCAGCGCGGCGCCGGCGGCCCACACGCACGGCGTCTCTGATCGCAGGGATACCGCGCACGCCGCGTGCGGGGGCCGCATGCGCGCCGCGTACAGCTGGAACGTTACGGGAAATTGAGCGGCCGTTCATCCATCAGCCTTTGTAAGTCCACCGCTAGACATTTTTTTTAATGCTAGATATAGGCCTCCCCTAATCTGCACCATTTTGACCGGTCCTGAGCCATCTGAATCTGCGACCGTTACTGATTGGTAAATTTTGATCGGCCTACAGAACTCAGCTAATTTTAATTGAGCTGCCGAATTAAAATTTAACTATGTGACCAAAACTCAGCAGCAGAAATTTAAAATTTAATTAAATCTAAGCGACCGAATCTAATTAGCGGAATAATGTTGATTATGGCCACTTAAATCTAAGAGTAAATGATCTAATTAAAAATTTTGCATCCAAATTTAAAATTAAAACTGAACGATCAACTCTCTCAAACTCTCTCATTCTGAGAGAAGACCCGTGCCCAACAATGGGACAACAATGGGTTGACGAGAAGAGAACGACCAACATTATTTATTTATTTATTTATTTATTTATTTAAAGTTGTACCAACAGAGTAATCACTAGTATATACATTTAATTACAATATTGCGTATAGACTTGGAGTAAGTGTTACTCCACTTACAGGTACAATCGACATGCAATTAACAACTAGCAAGCAAAAACAATGGTGTAAAACGATAATAAATTAAATTACTATTCAAAATTAAAATTAACAAAGTGGATATAACAACAATAATTTTAAAATTGAAATAATATAACAAAGAAAAAATATAATCATAAAATATACACAACTCCATAAAAGAAATGATAATTTATAAATAAAATACATTAAATTTAAACGGGTGAAATTTAAACGAAGCGGTCGCAATTAGGTGGTCTAAATTTACTTGACTTGTAAATATTTACTTGACTTCTTTATGAGGATCCAGTTTTATATGAAATGGCTTAAAGCCATCCATAAGCTGCAGTGACCACTGAATATCAGGTGGACTACAAGCTTGGCTACGCCAATCTTACATACATACATTACATACATACATACAGAACCTAAGCGACAAAAATTAAGCAACATAAATCATTAGTTATATCGTCAACTCATTATTGTCCCACTGCTTCTGCTGCTGTCAGCGAGTTTTAGGCCATAGTCCACCGCGCTGGCCAAGTCGCGAATTGGTGGACTTCACACACCTCTGAGAATTTTTTTAAAGAACTCGGGTGTGTAGGTTTCCTCACGATGTACTCCTTCACCGAAAAGCAGTAATAATTAATTTCTAATACGCACATAAATCAGTGGCGCGTGCCTAGGTTTGAACCTTGAACCTCCCGATTGAGTGGGCAAGTTTCAACGATTAGGCAATCACTGCATAATAGTTATAAACGTAAATTATGTATATCAAAAAAGTAGAATCTTACATTTGCTCTGACGTAAAACTCTTTGCAAAGGCTTGCGGGAACATGTGAGACAGGAATCACTTGTTTCTCCAAAGGGTCGTAATCTAAAAGAGTTATTAAAATAATGATTCCAAATGTTTAAACCGAGATGCCGGAGCTAAGTTCACTACCAAACCACCAAAGGGAAAACGTTCGCTCTAAGCGCCAAGTAAAAACCATGTAAAAATATGATAATAAAAAAAGATATACAAAGAATAAAGACAAACCCACTGAGTTTCTTGTCGGATGCCAGTTGAGGTCGTGTTCCGATCCGGTGGTAGTGTAAAAAAAATATAGGTATATGTATCTGACAATTTGTAAGTGCCTCCGTGGGCCTATGCAAAATAAAGACATTTCATATCAAGTCCCAGAGAGCCTCAGTGATCAACAACATATACAAATTAGACTTAAACTTAAGGTGTTGTCTAGATCTTCTCAGTTTTGTGCTTGTATTCACATATCGTGAATATAGTGCTATAGGGACAAGCACTGAAGCGCCATATTTTTTTTTTATTACACTTCCTACACTCATAGCCCCACAGTAGGATTTTCTCCTGTGTCGTGGGCAGCATGGACACACACACGACGAATACACAAACACCCAGACCCAAAACAAGACGAATACACAAACACCCAGACCCAGAACATGAATCTAAACTCATCATTCAGATACCTGTCTGGCCGGGAATCGAACCCGGGAACCATCGCGCGTCAGACCTGTATGTTAACCGCTCCGCCACGCGGGTCGTCAAGTGAATCCTTCCTAAAATAAGACCGACACTTAACGCAACGCTTGTTATACCAATTCGGGGTTCTAGCATCGAACAGGGATAATAATGGTAAATCTTTACTAATATCATGAATGCAAAACATTGTGTTTGACACAAAATCTACTAATTGGATTTGGATTTTTTTGTCTGACTGAAGTAGCAAACGAGCATGCAGTCCACCTGATGGTAAGTGGTCACTGCCGCCCTGCGACATCTATAAACAACTACATACAGAACATGGGTTCCATCTGAAGTCAATCACAGATGCATTGCTACTCCCGAGGACTATGATGGTCACCTCATGTGAAAGTGTGCCGGCAACCACACCCTTCTATCGAAACGCAAGAAATGCTTCACGTTGTATGTAGGCGCAATAGATGTGGCGGTGGTACTTCCCCGGGCGAACTCAATGTAGTTCTACCACCTTCAGATTTGACATATTCATAAGTTATGGCCTGGATAAATGTACTCGTAAAGTAGTCTTTGCAGAAATGTTTATGAACAATACAAACAAATATAATCTTAGATTTTAATACCCAAATTTAAAGTTTATCATACCTTCATTAAACTTAAAAATGTAAAATTCGGGATTCCTCAAAAACTTCGGTGGCGGGCACACTGGTCTTATTGATGCTGAAAATAATAAAAAAAATACATTTGAATAAGTTGTTGGAAATAAGATAGTGTTATATTACTAATAACACTAATAAAAACAATAAATATAAAAACAATAAATTTTAAGATTTTTTTAGTTCACGTATAAACTTTCATATATTTTCTTAATATATCGTATTTTCTTAATATAAAACAAAAATACTAGTTTAGTTCTATCTGAACGATCTATTCTGAGCGATCAAACTTACAAACAAGTTGGATCTTATATAGGCACATTTTGGTCCTTCGAGCCGCACAACCATACTCACTAAAACGCACGGGGTCCTTAAGTTGCACCAATGCGACTGTGTTCTCACTTTCCTCATACTCCGGGTGAAGAACATAGTTCCTCACTCTTCGTCCGATGCCCTTCCAACTCTCGCCGAGAAGCACTCTTGAATTGGTTCTGGAGATCATAAATTGAAAGTTTATCACTGACTTATTAAGTAAAAACTTTTTCGTCATATATAATTTTAAACTAATATCGTGGAATTTATACATTTTAGTACTTAATGAGTACTCACGATGTGCGGGTTTTTAATTCTTTAAGATTTTTTTAATTAAAATGTTTTCATTTTCCAAACAGTCCTCAGTCAATTTTGTTAGCGTTATTAAAATATGATTATGATATCATCGATCAGAGACGTAACATGTAAGTAGTGATGCATTATCGCTACGCATGTCAGGCATTGTCAAAATCCCCTTTTTTTTGATATCACGGGGGACGCCGTGGAAGCGACGCCGAGTTATGGGATTTTTACCACACTAACCCCCCCCCCCCCCCTCGTCCCCGGTGGCCATCCTCGGCTCTGTGTGGAGGACACCGGGATCTCCAACGGGCCGCTGCCGGTGTCCTCCGAGCGCGATGCCCTCTTCGGGCTCTTCCCAGTGAGCATTGTACTGGTGCTTACGATAGCATGTGGCCACACATGTCGTCGTCCTACACGGGGTCGCTTGGCAGGACGGTTCGAGCGCCCACTCCTACCGCCCGCAACCCCGCAAGCCCCTTTTAGTCGCCTCGTACAACAGGCAGGGGATACCGTAGCCCTATTTTGATACCGGAACTACAGGGATATGTCAAAATCCTCCATCAGACTATGCCCGGCACTGGACTTCGAAAACACGTTACTTACTGGATAACTGAATACAGAGCAACATATAAGTTTAACTCTTCACTACTGAATGCGGGACTAAGAGGATCGTTCAAATTACCTAAAATCATGTTTAGGCATTGGTCCAATGTCTGCTGCTGCGGCAATCACGAATTCCTTTTGAATAAGAACCACTGTGGTGACTGCTCTACTCTCTCCCACTTCGCCGTCTGAAAACGCAACAGATTTCTTTATGATGAAGTAGCAAACGAGCATGCTATCCACCTGATGGTAAGTGGTGACTGTCACCATTAACATTAGTAAGCCACTTCATTTTTTCATCGTTATACGTAACGAAGCAGACGGGCCAACTGATGGAAAGTAGTCACCGTAACTATTTTTTAATGAGGTAGCAAACGAGCACGCAGTCCACCTGATGGTAAATGCTCACTGCCGCACATGGACATCTGAAAGCAACTACATACAGAACATGGGTTCCATCTGAAGTCAATCACAGATGCGTTGCTACTCCCAAGGACTATGATGGTCGCCTCATATAAAAGTGTGCCGGTAACCACACCCTTCTATCGAAACGCAAAAAATGCTTCACGCTAGAAATAGGTGTGGCGGTGGTACTTCCCCGGTCGGCCTACACTGGTTCTACCACCTGCAAAAATAAACCGCCTATGGACATATGCAGCACCAGAGGAGTTGCCAATGCATTGTCGGCTTTAACTTCTTACAAAACAAGAGTTCTATCTGAAACCAGACACGTTACGACACCCGAGGTCTAAGATATTTAGCTCATATTAAAGTGAGCCGGCAATCACACCCTTACACCGAAACGCTAAAACTACTTCAAATTACATAAAAGTTTGTCGGTGGTATCTCCCTGTTTCATAGTCAACTACCTGGAAAATGATACTTACAGAATGAATAATACAGTATCCCTACCCAGGGGTACTGCTGGATCTCCACGTTGCCTTCAGCCACGTCTAGATCATGGTCTACGCCGCAGTCTATGAAGTCTAGCTCGACACTAACAGTTTGCGGCACTAAAAATATCAAGCATATGGAATTGTTGATACTTACTACGCAAATAACGTAAAGTAAATTTTTTACAATATAGTAGTAGCAAAGGAGGTGCTACCCCTCACGACTAAGTTGTTATAAATTTATTAAGTCTTCCTTGTACAGTATCGCGAATGTATGTACATAATACCTCACTTCACCTATTATGTTATTTAGTTATATTTTAATTTTAAATATTGTGATGTGTATTTTCTTTATTAGATACATTTTGACATGTACTACACATGTTATTTAGATATGTTTTAATTTTAAGTATTGTTATGTGTATTTTCTTTATATTATATTTTGCCAACGCACCACTCGACCGAGTTGCTCGTCGAATTGGGACACACTGAAAATCAGTGGCCGTGGTTCGCCGCGGTGAGGCAGAGTGTGGACCCTTTTGTAAAATTTTACTGCCGTAATGGTCAAATTTAAAATTAATGTATACTGTTAAGTATGTCTTATTATGTTGTAGTATTTTTTTACAAATAAATATTTCTATCTTTCTTTCTTTCTTTCTTTAAAATCCCTCAGATAATTATGTTCGCATAGATCATTAGGCATACACTACTAGAGTACTTATTCAGAAAAGTACACAGCAGCACATAGAACCGCTGTTTTAGGCAGGAATAAATGTTGCGGTGGTGCTTCCGAAGTCTAACCACAAATAGTTTTACCACTTATTAACTAGCTGACCCGGCGAACTTCCTTCGACCTAAAATTCAAAAATCTAAAATTATCAATGTTTCTCCAATATATAATGCATTTATTATAACAATTATTATATAAATTATTATAAAAACCTTCTTCTTTAATCACTCTATCTATTAAAACAAACTTCATTAAAATCCGTAGCGTAGTTTTAAAGATCTAAGCATACATAGGGACAGACAGCGGGAAGCAACTTTGTTTTATACTATGTAGTGATAAGCGGGTATGTATAAACATATATCCCGCGACCCTCGTGCGGAACGGCCACCGTACCGGTCTGACACGCAGTGGGTTCTAGGTTCGATTCCCGGCCAGACAGGCATCATTTAATGTCAGAAATATTTATGATCTCACTTGCCACTACACACTTCATCAGCCTTTTTATATGCATCTTTATACGCATACTTACAGGTGTGAACGAGAAAAATATATAACTGCTGCCATTTTAGATTTCACGGATTATTGTACCGAGTTACATACCTACTTATTTAAATGGGATTCCATTCTGTAACATATACTATGTTGTATATTTTAAAATACAAAAACAATCTACATTAATAATAAGAAAACACTTACCTTTTAAAGCAATAATGATATACGACAACATATGCATTGTTTTAATTCCTTTCATAATTATATACATACGTACTTACTACTAAATTGAAATAAAGTATGTGTGTACTTGTACTTGTGATTGTCGAATACTTAATGACAAATGTACATTGAATTGATCTGAGAATTCATGTTTTCGTTTTAATCGTAAACAAAAATAAAACAAAAAAATAAACAAATATATCAAGATCGGTTTATATTTGAAACATGAGCATAAACATAAGTTGTTATTAAAGTTTTGTTTACAAAATTCCGAAACCATTTAAGTTTTGTAGTGTATATCGAATTACGTGTGTAATAATAATACATAACACGTCGTATTCAAATAAAAATAATTAAAAATTAAACATATAGCGCATTAAAAGAGAGCCACGAAATCTGCAATCTAAGTATTTTTTTTAACTGATTGAAGTAGCAAAAGCCAGCAGTCCACCTGATGGTAAGTGGTCACTGTCGCCCATGGACATCTGTAAGCAAATTCATCTAGAACATAGATTCTATCTGAAGTCAATCACAGATGCGTTGCTACTCCAGAGGACTATGATGGTCGCCCCATGTGAAAGTGTGCCGGCATCCACACGCTTCTATCGAAACGCAAGAAATGCTTCACGCTAGAAATAGGTGTGGCGGTGGTACATGTCCGGTCAAATTACACTGGTTCTATCATCTTGAAAAAAACAACAATTAAAGAGCTTTTACTGTATTTAAATATTTATCTTTATCTTTATTTCATTACCATGTAAAAAAACATGATTGTAATTAGGTATATACAAAAATGGATATAAATAAGAAAAAAGACAAACCCGCTGAGTTTCTTGCCGGATCTTCTCAGTTGAGGTCGTATTCCGATCCGGTGGTAGTGTAAGAAAAAAATGTAACTGACAATTTGTAAGTGACCCCGTAGGCCTATACAAAATAAAGACATTTCATTTCATTTCATTTAGTTTTCACTTAACATTACTGCCACATATTGTTCTCCTTTAATAAGGTCTAGAATCTGACTGGTTATCTTTACACCGGTCTAATTTCAATAACAGGCAGTTTTAGTGAACAGTATTAGTACACAAGTACTTTTAATTGTATGAATACTTATAATATATTAAAAAACACTATTTTAAAACAATTTGTCTGAGAGACGATTTTGTAATATTAAATTATTTTCTGTTTCTCTAAAAATATTTGAAATATATTTCAATCAGCAGTACTTTTAATACTTATGTTATTATTAGGACAAACCCTAATAATTGAATTTATCTATTAACAATCAATCCTATGAATATTTCCTAATAGTTCTATTTTTTTTTTATATTAAGACCTAACGATAAGGCTGACGGGCCACCTGATGGAAAGCAGTCACCGTCGCCTATGGACATTTGCAACACCAGAGGAGTCGCCAATGCATCGCCAGCTTTGGAGGAGAGCTCTTTTTACACCTTTCTTGAAGAACCCCATGTCGTAGCACCTCAGGAATACCTCAGGAGGAAGTTAATTCTATTAAAAAATATATGAACGAAAATCAAGTACACATATCTATTACTATACAGAGCCAGTACATCAGACCATCATCACATCATTTGTACCATTCACAACACATTGGATGACCATTCACCACTAACACAAAACACTAAGCATTCCTCATCCCAGTTGTCTTCCTATACGCACTAAAGTGTTCTAAGTACTGGTACACGGTATCGATGGGGGTGTATATCTCGTTCATTCTGCTGAGGAGGTGCTGCGGAGGCTGCACGGGTACCGAGGGACCCAGGAGTCCCTGTAGGAACTCTCTGAGGAGACCCCACACTGCGTTCGCCATTACACAAGGACGGTATTCCACCTGGAAACAAAATTATATTAAACAGTTACTGTTTTTGACTAACTACTATAGTCTGTAGTTGACCCGGCTAACTTCGCTTCGCCTAAAATTCAGAAATCTTCTGTTACTCCACTATATTATGCATCACTACACAGCATAAAACAAAGTCATGTCTCGCTGTCTGTCCCTATGTACGCTTAGATCTTTAAAAGCTTGCTACGGATTTTAATATTTTTTTTTAATTGATGTAGTGATTTAAAAGGAAGGTGTTTATGTATAATACATGTTTATTATAGTGGAGAAACACTGATAATTTTAGATTTTTGGCTTTTAAGCGGAACGAAGTTTGCAGGGTGGACTAGTGTATTATAAATAAAAACAGCTTCCGCTTGAATCACTCTATTTATAAAAAAACTGCATTAAAATCCGTAGCGTAGTTTTAAAGATCTAAGCATACATAGGGACAGACAGCAGGAAGCGACTTTGTTTTACACTATGTAGTGATTAACATGAGTACCATTTTTTATTTTATATTTGAAGCTATAACGTTTCGGAAAATTCACAGCAAACGCATACTTCTGTACAAAGAACGTAACAACGTGTGCCAATGTACATATTGCCACATATATTAGGCGAAGTGCGTAGTTATGCGTACGATGTAAAACATATTTTTATGAAGAGAAATTCAAGATTTTTTTCTTCAATACTGTATACTTTCTCACAAACATCTGCTTACATATTCGTCCGATTTCCGAGCTGCTTGGCTCGACGTACACGTTAAGTGAACGCATGGTCGCGCTACATGGTAGGCGGAGTGGGGAATGTTAGGTTTTTTTCGTTACCGAATTTCTTGATTCGGTCGCCGCGCTCCAAGGCCGCGATTAATGCAATAGCTTAACAAAGTACACACCTCTATAAGAACCCCTTTGAAAGTCTGATTCATAGTCACTGAGCCCAATTTCACACAGAAATCACCAAGCTCGAACCTGGGACCTTTGCTCTCTATCTTGGTCTGCTTCTTGGATGTATAATTATGGGAGAGCTTCATCATTAGCAAGTCAAAGAGTCCATCAGCAATGACATGCAGGGTTTTGGATCCACTTTCTAGTATTGAGAAGACTGATGCTGGTTGCTCAGAGTTGTGGAGTATGTGCACTGTCTTTGTGCCTGAAAAATGATTAACTTTCTTTAAGAACTCATATACTGTTTATTTTCATTAGGTATATAATATAAGATACACTTTATTGTAAAAATAAGTAATTATCCAGCTGTGCAATTAAAGTTAGTCTATTGTTTTTAGCAGCTCTTATAGGCATAATTAATCATTTAACAAAATAAGATGAAAAATTTAAAAATATATTTATTCATAAACAAGAGATAATTACATAGATAAATTTTGTTGTTGGGACACCCTTTGAAGTAAACATATACCTGTGCTAGGATACCCTATGCTATGATGAATATACATATTACGTATGCAATATAAAATGAATCTTCAAAGGAATTTGTCTAGAGAGTTCATAAAAACATGCAAAAAATATGTCGACATATAAAAAAATTAAATTTTGGCATGGCAAACACATATATGCAAAAAAAATGGACTGCAGGAGAATATACTAAAATTCTATGATTTTCAGATTTTTGTATATCTGTTTGAAGTTGCATTAAACCAAAACTACTGATTGTCCATATTATGAACTTCGAACGTAATTTAAATTAAAAAACTAAACTTCATATAGTCCAAAGTAGCACTAATATTTCTCTAATTATTATTATTATAAATAAATTGTATTAATTTTCAAATTATTTAGAACACACCTGTTATAGGTGTATAAAGGTTTATTAACTAAGCTGCGTTTAAAAACAACAGCGGTGCGTAATTTCATACTCCTTAGTCTGCGGTAAGTATCTTAAAAACTAATCACACATTTTTGCTTCACATATTATTAATAATATGTATTAGATTTTATATCACTCTCATCAACCTATTATTGTCCCACTGCTGGGCATGGGTATTCTCTCAGAATGATAGAGTTTTAGGCCATAGTCCACCGCGCTGGCCAAGTGCATATTGGATTGTTTGTGGTGGACTTCACACACCTCCGAGAACTTTTGTTTTTTTTTTAAAGAACTCTCGGGTGTTTAGGTTTTCACACTATGTTTTCCTTCACCGAAAAGCGGCGATAATTAATTTCTAATATGCACATAAATCAGTGGTGCGTGCCTGGGTTTGAATCTCAGACCTCCCGATCGAGAGGGCAAGTTTCAACCATTAGGCTATCACTGCTCACAACTTATATCACTAACCTCTAACAACTCTATTTATATTCCAGTTATATGATTATATCACATTTTTTTAAATACAGTTAAACTGGCAGGCCAAATCTAGTTTCCAATAAATATCTTACCCATTTGTGGATGTGACAAGTAGCTCTCACAGTCCACCAAGAACTGTCCCTGTTGTGTGGCACCCAGCGCCATGATCCTCTTGGTAAGCAGCTCTATTACAAATGTCCCTGTACTGTTTTCGGGGACTGGATATTGTTGTAAGCTGAAACAATGATTTATAAGCAATGACACATTGATATATAAGCTGCTTAAGATGCGGTGGCAGATTGTAGTACATTCAAAAACAAGTCTGTAGGAATATTGTTATCAATTAAGATCCAAGGTGAATAATCCACCACTGTGATGTAGCAGCTACAGAGTAGCAACAATATTCATTATAAATAATTGCATTGTCATTATGATACACATATAGTATCACAAATTTCAGCTCAACTGGATACTAGAAAGAGTGTTAAATTCAGCTTGTAAGCTTTAACCTAAACATACTTCTAAACATCTTTTAAAAAATACATACCATTCTTTCTGATTACAACTGAGAAGATACACAAGAAGCTCAGCCGGTTTGTCTTTTTTTTGTAATCATCTTTTTTTAAACATACTTTGGAAAATCGCCCATAGTAGTCACTATACTTAGTTTTACATTGGCAGCTGATATGGCAGCAGATAAGAAAGTTTATAGTAAGAATCTATCTATATACACGATTTGTTGACGACCCGCGTGGCGCAGCGGTTACCATGCCGGTCTGACACGCAGTGGTTCCCGGGTTCGAGACCCGGCCAGACAGGTATCTGAATGATGAGTTTAGATTCTAGTTCTGGGCCTGGGTGTTAGTGTATTCGTCTTTGTGTGTGTCCATGGCACCCACGACACAGGAGAAAATCCTACTGTGGGGCTATGAGTGTAGAAAGTGTTCTAAGTTTGTTCTAAGATTTGTATGATCATTAAAATATATTTACTTACACTGTAACTCCCATACTTGAACTAAATAAAAACGGTTCTAGGTTAGGATCAATGTTTGCGCCTTTAAATCGCGGAATACCTGCAGACATGCAGGTATTTCTTACGGTACTTTCGTATTATACGAATACAGACTTGGAAAACAATGTGTAAATTATTGAAAATCGCGAACTCCTAAAAAAACTATTTGTTTACTAAACGTAAGCCGATTATAGATTAGATAGCAAACTGACATCTGACGGCTAGTTGACTTTGTCATTTTTATTTTTAATCATGATAACTGTGGGCTAACGTTCATTTTAGTGCTTATAGATGTAAGTACGTAAAATACACCGGTGTGATTAGTATAACAAACTATATATTATTAGAGAAGCTATACTTAAGAAATTCTTTTATTTAATTAGCATGTTAATTGTTAACGTTATTAATGAAAAATTATATCAGTTTTTATAAATTGTAACCAAAAACAATGTAGTAAACTTTAATAGAACTATCTGATTGGGTGTTACATAAAACAACCAATCCCACAAGTCTATTCGTTATCACCATATTCGTAACCAATAGTAATTGAGAAAATACTCGGAATGCAACAATAATCTTGATCACCTGGACCAATGAAAAATCGACAGATAATTTTGTACTAAATTGACAAGTACGAGACCTCTAGACTGTAGTATTTTCGGTTCATAATAGTATTTAATATTTATTTACAGAACGTTTATTCGAGTTAATTCGGTCGTAGCTTAGTCGTGATAAGAGCTCCGTTGTTAAAAATATTTCTGTGAGCATTGCATCACCATAATTCTCAATTAACGCTGTGTGATAACAATAATTGTGTAAATTGTGAGTTATATAGCATATAGTGGTATTATCTAAGAGTAGAGAAAGGATTATAAAAAAATAACAATGATACCAGAGAACGTAATACTAATAGTTAAGGCGCCAAATCAGCAGATTGAAGACCAGAATATCGAATGTCTATCTTCGTGGACTGTGAGACAGCTCAAAGGGCATCTCTCCGAAGTATATCCAAGTAAACCGGTGAGTAATTTAATAAAATCATTCTATAATTTTACCTGTGTCAACGCTACTTGACTAGTTTTTAATGTTGCGTAGAAGCTCTTCATAGCTTTAAAGGAATTATTGTAAGGACAGGATATCTATCTTCTTCCTTCTACGTTAATCTCAAATTAGTGTATATGTCGCATTAAAAAGCGTATCAGCTGTCTCTAAGAGCCTACAGACGCGAAAAAAATATCTTTTACGTTTTATTTTGCTGACAGTAACAAACTTAAGCAGTTTGCTGCTTAAGTTTAGAAACTAATATTTTGATAAGAACAACTTTGTTTATTTGTTTACATTAATATGTTTGGTACATCCCTCTTTAATATTTCTCTCTGTTTAGCTCAATTTGATATTTCATAAGGAAACCACACAATAAAGAATAATGTTTTTACATAAAAATCCAACATTTTGATCATATTTCATCATCAACCCATTGATAGCTATCTGAATAAAATAGTTAAGTACAATAAGGTTTATACAAGTAGCACTTGGATTGGTAGGTTGCCTATTTCCCATTTACATTTTTACTGCAAAAATATTACAAATTTATTGTTGATGAAAAACAAGTATGGCAATCGATTTTATACTGCATTTGCTTTGATAATGCTATTTAAGACTCACTATGTATTTATTAATAGATTTGTAAATCTTATTCACAATAGTAAAATCACCTATAAATATGGTGATTTTACTATTGTGAATAAGATTTACCTCATAGTGGTATTGTTCAAACTCTTTAGATAATGATGACATATAATTTAATCTAGTCTTTACTGTGGTTACCACCTTACTTTTAAATAAGGTAACTTTTTCAGTACTTGTGAATAGTGCACCTGTGATTGACCTAAGGATAAGGGGGTCTATCCTTAGGTTCTGTATAAATTTAAACAACTTGGGTATTGCTACTCATGGGCATTTGTGAGCATAGATGTCATTGACTAAGACCACTTTCCATCTGATGGAGAGTGTGTTCAAGAAATCAAATTATAAGGCAACAATCAAGTAAATAGTCTCTCTCTCGAAACGACTTCAACCGGAATCCTCCGAGCACGCTGCCCCATTGGGCTCCTCCCAGATGGGCGGCTGGGCCCATCGCTCCATCTAGTCTTTACGACGGTATGCGACCACACATACCGCCGTCCTTCCCGGGATTGCCTGACCGAACGGTTCGAGCTCCCACTCTAGCCGTCTGCACTCTACCCCGGAAGCCCCTTTTAGTCGCCTCTTACGACAGTAATTACTAGACCTGGTGAACTTCGTTCCACCTATAAGTCAAAAATCTAAAATTATCAGTGTTCCTCCTCGATATTATTCATGTATTATACATAAAAACCTTCCTCTTGAATCACATTATCTTTTAAAAAAACTTTATGTAAATCAGTAGTGTAGTTTTAAAGATCTATGCATACATAGTGAGAAGCGACTTTGTTTTATATTATGTAGTGGTTTGTGATGTAAAATGATATATCATAGTGGCCCATGTAATTAAAAAGATATGTTAAGTTTATATAGGTACTTTTTATCGGCTCTATTTGCATTTTTTCGTAATAAAATAAATATAAAAGGTAGAAAATATAGCACATAGTGTCTGCGTGTGCACTGTGTGTCACAGCAACAATTTATTGCAAACACAATGCTAAAGTGTGTCTGCAATAAATTGTTGCTGTTCATATAATGTGGGTCTTTCTTAATCACTTACACAAATACCTGTTTTGAACACAAAAAGTTGGAATAAATAACTATTTCGATACCAGCAATATGCGATATCAATGCCTTGAATGATGTTATATACCTACTTAATTGATTTAATATTAGTGTTACATATTTTAAACAAATTTACCAGTTTAATTTAAATTATGTGGCCAAAGTCTAACTTTGTGCTATGTATTCTAATGAGGAAAAAGGAAAATCATAATTAATACATGCTTTATTTTTATTTATATTTTATGCTATTTTTATTATGATTTTTTAGTTTCCTTTTAACATTGCTTTGTTATTGTGATTATATAATAAATCCATGAACAAAGGCAACACAATTAAATAAAAACATAATACGAATGACTGTATCATTACATATTTTATATGATAGACTAATAATATAACAGAATTGATAGGTGTTGAATTCATGATCATTTTTTCTTTTTTTATCGCGAATAAATCCTCATGAATCCCCTCTCACCCGGAGGAGCATAAGGGGTATGTCGGACTCTTACCAACTAAAACTCCGCGGCGTTCTTCTAGACGTTCTTCTAAACGCCAGCGACGTCCCGAGAGGGAGGCGCCCCTCTCATTGACGTCTCTTATGAGATGTGCGCGCAGAACGCACACACTACATCTCGAGCCTTAAGACCGGAATTGGATTCCCCCGAATTCGCCTCCGCAGGCTCATGGGACGGGGAAAGGGAGACCTTCAGCGACAGCCTCCCTCCGGCGTCATTCATGATTCATGTCATCTTACTAGGTCAAAATATTGGCAAAAAGAATTCAAATACCCATATTATTGTGAGCACCCATCCATATGAAAGTCAAAAATAAATTTAGGTGAGACATGTGAGAGCCTTTTTGCTTTAAACAGTATGTTTGTATTAAAAGTGAAAAGAGACCTAATACAAATAAGTTTTTTTCTGTAATTTTTGCATTTGGGGTCTTTTTTGAAGCACACGGTTAAGCACATCTAATGGTAATGTTCTTTAGCACGAAACCATCCCTTTCAATTAATTGGCTAGGCGCTTAGTGTGCGATCGACGATCGATTTTTAGCCGAAGCCGAAACCCGCGCCGTTTATTCTCTATTTCCACAACCTTCCACCGAAGTCGAGGCGGGCGAAGCCGCATGAAAAGAACTAGTATATACTGTATTTAATGATACACATATGTTGTATTTGTTATTCCCGCAGCTTCCTCTGCATTAGTTTATAAGCTAGACTTGCTCTTAGGATATCCGTGGTAGATATCCTAAGAGCAAGTCTAGCTTATAAACTATGTCAGTGCCAAATTCAGCAAAACCTAACTAGTACATTTTGTGTGTAAGACACACAAACACACATGCATCCTCTGCAAAACAGCTGCAATAATACCTAGTTATAAACATGTTAGTAGCTTGGTGTCTGTAATTATTCGTAAATTAAACAATATCACATGTTTAAATAACAAACAGCTATCATTCCCAAGTGTCACCTGTACAATCGAACGTCACATTTATCCTTATCGGAGTGTAATTATGATTGTTGTAATGTAACATGTACCTACATAAATATAATTTTAACGTAACAATTATCAAGTCGTCGTCAATACATTATCGTCCTTCTGCTGTCCTTCTGATGAGTCTCATTTCTGGGTTGAAAGGGTTTGTTCGTTACTACGCAGGGCCGGCTTAGACTATGCTGGTGCCCTCGGACATACAAGATTCGGGGCCCTTTTGGAATGTAAAAAGTATGATTTACTTTCTTTACATCTGAAAATGGCCCTACGACTGTCGTGCAACAAGAAAAGTGTAATGCGTAATGATATTCTGATATTAAATGTGACAAAGATATATGATAATATGATAATGGGCCCTCCGGGGCCCTCTGGGGATGGGGGCACTGGGTACTGGCCCCGGGTGCCCTTATTGCAAAGATGGCATTGGCCTCCTACGCGTTAGTGCAAATAGGTAGACTTCACATACCAAACTGTTTTTGAACGACCTCTCGGGCGCGTAGGTTCCCTCACGACGTTTTCCTTGGCCAGTACCAAATAGTTAAATAAACAGTGACAGTTAATTTTAATGCGCGCATCATTTGAGAAAATTTAGAGATTCGTTCCTGGGATTTAAATCTAGGGTCTCCCGATTAAGAGGGCAAGTTTCAACCATTAGGCTATCACTCAAAATACTTATCAAGTAACGGCTTGCAATTATGTTGTTGATAAGACTCTGTTTTATTTACATAATATTTAAAATAAACATGCAATCATTGTCGCTAAATGCAGCGTCATCGAACTCTGGTTCTCAAATAGACGGTCGCAATTAGGGGTAAAATTAGAGGTCGTATTAACACGAGTTGCGAATATCACAATGAAGCACGGAAGTTCACGGAACAATAAAATACGAAATTCTAAAAGACATTCGTGGATATTGTGACTGTTAACCCCATTCGCCCTAGCGAAAGAAAAATGTCAACGCCTAGATTATTACCACCCACTCAGTTATAAGTAAATCGGTGGCCTATGGCAACTTTCAATCAGTCTGAGACGGTGTCAACAGTCCACGTGACACAGGAGGAAAGTATTTGTATAATATAAAAAATACTTAACAATAAATATTTTCAACAACCTTCTATATTTCTGAAAGAAACAATTTTGTACTATCATTATGCTTGTGTAAAGCGAAAAATACTGTGTATATTCGTAGAAGTTATAAGAAGCGACTAAGGGATGGATTTATGTATCCAGCGGATGGTCAGTAGCGTCTGCCTGTAAAACATTATCACTACTGTAGTCACCAATACCAGACAGACAGTGGCGTATCTAGGCGTGGGCGAAGTGGCCCTTCGCCCAACGCCTCGTACTTAAAAGAGCGTCTTAAACCCTTTTAAGGCATAACTGTTTAATTTTTTTTCATTCTTTTTGAAAGTAATACGTCGTAGGGACGACAGAAGAGGGGACCTCGCTGATACAACATCGCCCACGCCACATTTTTCTACGCTAAGCCACTCCTAATATACCTGACAAATGCGGTGATTACAGGCTAACTCATTAGGGGACACCTATATCCAGTAGTGGAGCTCTAAGGAGTTATAGAGATAGCCCAAATGCCCCATTTTTTTCTCTGGAAAACAGAATATATTTTTTTTTAGCCCTTTATAGGAAAATATAGGACTACGTAGAGAGTAACATAGGCTTCTTTCTTATTGGATTACGGACTCGCAAGCATAAACTTATAATGAAATAATGATATTAATAAAATCTAGACGGTTTAAGCGGTACAAGTTTGTAGTAATGGTGAGAAATTGTTATTAATTTAATTTTTATTATTCGGGGGTCACGATTGAGAAACTTTTTTCTTTATCTGACTGAAGTAGCGAACGAGCTTGCAGTCCACCTGATGGCCACTGCCGCCCATGGACATCTGTAATCAACTTCATACAGAACATGGGTTCCATCTGAAGTCAATCACAGATGCGTTGCTACTCCCGAGGACTATGAAGGTCGCCTCATGTGAAAGTGTGCCGGACACACCCTTCTTTCGAAACGCAAGAAATGCTTCACTGCTAGAAATAGGTGTGGCGGTGGTACTTCCCCGGTCGAACTAAACTGGTTCTACCACCTTGAGAGAAACTGCTGGTAAGTAGTGGAGTTGCTGTGAAGGCGAATAATTGTTGCATTTGTGCGATCGAACCATAGAGTTTAACTATATCGGTCTAAAATACAGTGGCTTGTAGGTTCTTTCCCCGACGAAATATTCAAATGATGAATTTGGATGCCGTTTTTGGGTCTCGCTTTTGATCGTATACATGACACCCATGACACTGGAAATGAAATGAAAGAAGGTGGTAGAACCAGTGTAGTTCGACCGGGGAAGTACCACCGCCACACCTATTTCTAGCGTGAAGCATTTCTTGCGTTTCGATAGGCGTGGTTGCCGGCACACTTTCACATGAGGCGACCATCATAGTCCTCGGGAGTAGCAACGCATCTGTGATTGACTTCAGATGGGACCCATGTTTTGTATGTAGTTGATTACAGATGTCAGATGCAGTGACCACTTACCATCAGGTGGACTGCATGCTCGTTTGCTACTTCAGTCAGGTAAAAAAAATGTAAATCTTAGTATGGGTCCAGTGTGTATTTATGTGATTTATATTTTTACCTCTATGTATTCAATATTATGATATTTCCTGCGCCTCAGACATACCAGTATGTTCCAAGTAACACAATAATTACACTAATGAATATTGAATAGGTAATCAATGTTAAAGCGATAGTAATAGATGTCCTTACATGCACTTTAATGTGTGTATTTTACCTCCAAGAATGGTTTCGTGCGATATATTTGTAAATATCACGTCTCTGTCTATAGTTTCTTTCCAGTCGATTATCGGATAACAAAAAAAAATATTGAAAAAGTTGTGTAATGGAATGTGCAAAATTGGGTTAACTCATTTAATTGTGAAAGTATAATGTTTAAATAATTAAATCTTATCTCTTAAAATAAAAAACATAAACAAAATTCTGAATAGTCAGGCGTAGGTCACGTGGACACGAATATAGCCGAATTCAATCCGAAAGTTCTCGAACATGTTATTAAGTTTCATCTGAGACGAAAGTTTCGACCGACGTATGGCCGAAACCGTCGGCCGAAACTATGATTTTTAACTTCATTCAAAAGTATAACTTCAAATGTTATAATTCAAAAGTATAACTTCAATCATAAAGTCGTATAATGCATATTTTCCCAGGTGGTAGGATCAGAGCAGTTTGACCGGTAATTACGACTTATTTAGCGTAAAACAGTTCTTGCCTTTCGGTGGAAAGACGTGGCTACCGGCTCACTACCATACGAGGCGACCAACTTAGTTTTCAGGAGTAGCAACACATCTATGATTTACTTCAGATGAAACCTCTATTTTATATGAAGTCACAGATGTCCATGGGCAGCAGTGACCACTTACCATCAGGATTTTTTTTAACTGACTGAAGTAGCAAATGAGCACGCAGTCCACCTGATGTTAATTGGTCACTGCCGCTCATGGACATCTGTAATCAACTGTAATAGCTAATAACGTGTAATAGCTAAATGTGTATAAACTGAACAAATAATTGATTATCTTATCTTATCTAACTACATACAGAACATGGGTTCTATCTGAAGTCAATCACAGATGCTTTGCTACTCCCGATGACTATGATTGTCACCTCATATAAAAGTGTGCAGGCAACCACACCCTTCCATCGAAACGCAAGAAATGTTTCACGCTAGAAATAGGTGTGACGGTGGTACTTCAACGGTCGAACTATACTGGTTCTAACAGCTTCAATGCACTTCACTCATATAAAAAAATTTGTACCTTTCACAATTTAATTTCTTTTTGTTGTTTAAATTTGCAAACGTGCATAAACGATTAAAATGTAGATTACGTTAACAATCAATTTGTAAGTTACGATAACGGCCGAGATTGCGTCGTTTACAGTGGACGAAGCGAGTTCGCAATTGGGTTGCCACCTATAAATGGAGAAAATTAGTACGTTTACGAATACTTTCGAAAAATCTAGAAAGAAGATACCTTTACTATACACTTTTTAGACAATTCACTTTACTGATCTTTATTATGAAGTATCGGACGGCAATTCTCAGTCCGTAACTTCTTGCGGCCCGCGGATCTTCCTAGAACTACTAATACTACTATTATATTACTGATGTAACGAAAGTTACACACACACACACACACGCTTCCTACACTCATAGCCCCACAGGATTTTCTCCTGTGTCGCGGGTACCGTGTTCACACAAGACGAATACACAAACACCCAGACCCAGAACAAAATCTAAACTCATCATTCAGATATAGTAAGCGCGCGAGTTGAATGTAGAGCTTAAGAATTCGATAGTGCTGTGACCTAATAGGAATTATTGATGTCCATAACGAGTAGTGTCGATACATTTCAACTTTGTTGTAAATTTATCACTTAGTATTTTTATTTATTAACACTTTATTACATTACAAAGTACCTATTATGTATATGTTTATTAAATAACAAAGTACAACACACAATGTTTATCATAATGAAAAACATGGTAATAACTATCATATATTTTATTGTTATTTTACAAAGATATCAAATTTAATAAAATAATATAAAAAATGTCTATGGACTCGGATAATTTGTTACTAAAAATAAAAAAATAACACTGATTCTATATGTGTATATCAGGGATGTTACGGAGCTCCGTATCCGTAATCGATTCCGTTTTAAAAGGTTCGGATAATTCCGCATAGATGAGGAACCTAAGTGAAACGTGTTTTAGTAAATAATATGACGATAATATTTGACGAGCCGCGTGGCAGAGCAGTTACCATACCGGTCTTACGCGAATTGGGTCCCGGGTTCGATTCCCAGCCAGACAGGTATCTGAATGATGAGTTTAGATTCGTGTTCTGGGTCTGGGTGTTTGTGTATTCGTCTTGTGTGTGTCCATGGTACCCACGACACAGGAGAAAATCCTACTGCGGGGCTATGGGTGTAGAAAGCGTGAATAATACCTAATATTGATTAAAGAAGTTTCACTTCAAAAACCTTCCTTTTGCGAATGCGAATATCTGGAAACATATGAATACAAATATTCGTTACGTCACTCTATATTATTATATCTGGGACGTTACGGAGCTCCATATCCGTAATCGTAACCGAATCCTTTTTAAAAGTTTCGGATAATTTCGCATAGAGGAGGAACTTAAGTGAAACATGATTCAGTAAATAATACCTAATATTGATTAGATAGCTTTAATAATAACTGATACGACTTATTGTAATAGCAAATGGATATATAAAAAATAGTAAGTAACTGAATTTTATTTTTAATTTCTTAAAAATCTCATATCCGTAACAGAAACTATCCGAAAGTATCGGATAATCCGTAACAGTCATATCCATACCCGTATCCAGATCGGAAATTTCATATCCATAACAACCCTACTATATGTTTATGTTATTGTACTACTTGACCCGGCGAACTTCGTTCCGCCTAAATATCAAAAATCTAAAATTATCAGTGTTCCTCCGCGATATTATGCATGTATTATACATAAAAACCTTCCTTTTGAATCACTCTATCTATTAAAAAAACTGCATTAAAATCCGTAGCGTAGTTTTAAAGATCTAAGCGTACATAGACAGACAGCGGGAAGCGACTTTGTTTTATGCTATGTAGTGATGAGTGGTAACCCTAGTAGGCGTGGTCTTGCTTTGCTGACTCCGCTACTTCCTAATTTGTCATAGTGACATCACTGCCAAATAGAGCTGATAACGTCAGATGATCGTTTCATTGGTTTAATCGTGTTGTGATGAAAAATAACGTATTCTGTGTGTATTGTGTTATTCTCGTTGTTCAAGAATGTTTAGAACCTAAATCTTTTTTTTTGCTCTCGAGAGGGAAACCTTCAAAAGATACCCGACGCCGTGGGAGCGACGCAGAGTTATGTAGGATTTTTACCGCAATAAAACCCCCCCGGTGGCCGTCCTCGGAGCTATAAAGAGGACTCCGGGATCTCGAAATGACTTCAACCGGAATCCTCCGAGCGCGTTGTCCCATCGGGCTCCTCCCAGATGGGCGGCTGGGAGCTGAACGGAGCGGTGGGCTCCGTCTAGTCTTTACGACGGTATGCGACCACACATACCACCGTCCTCCCCGGGATGGCCTGACTGAACGGTTCGAGCTCCCACTCTAGCCGTCTGCAACCTCGGAAGCCCCTTTTAGTCGCCTCTTACGACAGGCAGGGGATGCCGTAGCCCTATTCTGATCCCGCAACTACAGGGACGTAGAACCCAAATCTATATTCGAATATTTTGTACCTACAGTCAACAAAGCAATACATATTCAAATGTACGTTATATTGGAGAAGGAAAATATAGCTACTCGTATATATATTCATTTACAGTTTTAACAATACATAGTTTAAATTAGTTTCTTTACTAATATGTATAAAACAAAGTCGCTTTCCGCTGTCTGTCCCTATGTATGCTTAAATTTGTAGTACGCTACGGATTTTAATGCAGTTTTATATAATAGAGTGATTTAAGAGGAAGGTTTTTATGTATAATACATGTACAATATAATGGATAAACACTGACAATTAGATTTTTTTGGCTTTTAGGCGGAACGAAGTCCGCCGGGTCAACTAGTAAATAGAAAAAACAGAATTTCGAATATTTGAACATGCACATAGTAATAATGGGCTTGCAATCTGCGCAAATATTATTTATTTATTGACACAGCATGCTACAATCGTGGTATGCTTATTCGAGGCGGTCGAACTTTGTCCTTAAAAACGATATTGTTTTTATTTTCTTTTTGTATGTAAAACTAGCTGAACCCCGTAGCTTCGCAAGCATTAAAAAATCGATCTATCGATTGTCCTGTGGGAATAAGATATTTTCCCACAGTAAAAAGTAGCCTATATGTTAATCCAGAGTATCAGCTAACTACCTACCAAATTTTATGAAAATCCCTCCAGCCGTTTAGACGGGAAGAAGTAACAAACATACACACTCACAAACTATCGCCTTTGTAATATTAGTATGAAGTATGATTAATATGATTGAATAATTCTTCTATACTGTTCAAATGTCAATTTGTATGTGAGGAAAGTTCTCGAAATTATCAAGATCAAGATTAGATATTGATAAGCGTTGACGCAAAACAGCCTAAACGGTATTTGATAGCCGCGTTTGTTTACAAAATACTGAAATTACATACAAATATGTTCTGTATAAATTTAAGAATAATATTATCGCAGAATCGATATACTTATTTTAATATTTAACGGGTACTCACCATAAATATTAAAAAAACAACTTTCTAGTACAGAATCAAATAATATATATATTTTTTACTTTGTAGTAGTTATTAACATGAACTAACATACCTACATTCTTTATTGAAAAAATAAACATGTATTCTAAAATCTATCTTTCCTATATCTTCAATTTAAACCCCATCGAGCATTATTCTTGAAAATTACTTTTGGGTACTTATCTTTTGTTATAATGTTAAAGTGATAGTCCCTGTCTGTCCCAACAGGCCTCATGTTTAGTAACTGTAAGGCAAGATACTGGAGCCAACTTTCATTAAAATGTAAAAAAACACGATTGAAAAAAACAACACAACCAGAAGGACAAACCCGCTGAGTTTCTTGCCGGATCTTCTCAGTTGAGGTCGTGTTCCGATCCGGTGGTAGTGTAAAAAAAAAAAATGTGTAACTGACAATTTGTAAGTGCCCCCGTAGGCCTATACAAAATAAACACATTTCATTTCTAATGGTAAGTAATCTCGGCCACTCATAGCTATCAGTAATCAACCCCAGATTAGATAGTCTTACCTGAGGTCGGTCACAGATGCGTTGCTATTCACGAGGACGTTTTAATCACATTGAAGGAAATGAACAAACAGTCCATCTGATGGTAAATAGCCAGTGCCCATGGACACCTGTAAGCAATTTCATACAGAACTGGGGTTGTATCTAAAGTCAATCGCAGATGTGTTGCTACTCCCGAGGTCTCAGATAATCGCCTCATATACAAACTAACCGGGAACCACTCCCTTCCACCGACAAGCAAGAACTTCTTCAAGCTAAAAATCTGTGTACCTTGCAATTAGTTAAAGCATGAAATGGCTGTTTTTTCCAGAGTACTGACGAGCAGAAAATCATATACTCCGGCCAGCTGTTAGACGACAATACAGTTCTCAAGGACGTCCTACGAACATACGAGAGCCAACTGGGTCACACCATGCACTTGGTGTGCGCACCGAGCAAGACAATGCCGCCAGAGCAGGAGGGCTTGCGGAAGAGGAACGTCACATCAGAACGAGCCACAGAAACTGCCACGAACGCAGAAACAGCCAGGCCAGAAGTCGCCAGGCCGGAAATGAGGCAGAACGATCAAAACCATACAGTCGAAATGCAGAATTACCTAACGTCGTTCGTGAATAACTATGGTCGTGTCCCGCCCTATCCGAACTACAATATTGGGGAGGGGTATCTCCCAGTGCCGAACGATCAGGCCTCCCTCGCCAATCATATGATGATGATGCACCAAGCCTACACGCGGTATATGCAACAGTACGCAGACATGTAAGTATAGTAGAACGATTCTTTTTTTATATTTAGAAGATATTGATTGCAGTAGCGTAACAAACTAGCATGAAGTCCATTTAATGGTAAGTCACTACCGCCCATAGACGTCTGTAAACAATTTTAAATAGAACAGGTGATCTATTTGAAGTCAATCAAAGATACCTTGCTGCTTCCAATGATTAAGATGGTTGTCTCATACGAAAACAAGTCTGCAACCACACGCTTCAAGTAAAATGCAAGAACTTCATGCTAGAAATAGATGTTGCAGTGGTACCTTACCAATTGAATCATACTCCTTGTACTATCTTGCAAAAGATGGTAGAGGACTAATTATTTAGTTCCCAAGCACTGGCACCCAATCTGCTGCCGTGTTGTTTTAAAACGTAGCAAGGTTGCCTGAAGTTTACAATTCTAGTTCTCAAAGTCAACAACGCGTCTAAGATCGACTTTAAGCATGACACCAGATGTTCTTGAATTATAGTAAATAATTCTCATTTCACAGTAAAAAAAAAGCTACGTTTGCTGCTTTTATTACATTTAAAATATAAGCCGTATTAGATGTATTTATAATAACATGTACATGAGCACGTGATGCTACACGAGATATCACGACTATCTTGACAAGCGAAGGTCAAACATATGTACGTAATATTAACCGGTCGAGGGAGCTATGCTCGGCAAATTGTCGCTATCCCATTATTGTCTCACTGGGCACGGGTTTCCTCCCAGAATAAGAGAGTCCGCCGCAGTGGCCAAGGGCGTAAAATCAACCAATACGTGGAACGTACATCCCCACAAAATTACTGGTACTGATATTGTTTTAACTTTTAATGATATGATTAAGTATAATATAATAATAGTAAAATTTTTCGTTTCCAGGTGGCAAGCGACGGCGAACGCGACCCCTCCTCCTCCCGCGACGGAGGCACCCCCCGCGCCCCCCGCCCCGGAGCCCGAGGAGGAGGAACAGGACTGGCTAGACCACATATACTCTGCGTCACGACTCGCGATACTCTTCTCGCTCATATACCTGTACGGCAGCCCCGCGAGACTTCTGTTGGTTATCATGCTGACTGTTGCGGCCTATCTGTGAGTAACCTTTACATTACTATAGTATATTAAGCAACACAGAACGCGACTCCCCCTCCACCCGGCGACAAAGACTCCCTCCCCCCAAGAGCCCCAAGAGAAACAGAACTGACTAGACCACATATACTCTCTGCCTCACGACTCATAATACTCTTCTCGCTCATATACCTGTACGGCAGCCCCGCGAGACTTCTGTTGGTTATCATGCTGACTGTTGCGGCTTATCTGTGAGTAACCTTTACATTACTATAGTATATTAAGCAACACAGAACGCGACTCCCCCTCCACCCGGCGACAAAGACTCCCTCCCCCCAAGAGCCCCAAGAGAAACAGGACTGACTAGACCACATATACTCTCTGCCTCACGACTCATAATACTCTTCTCGCTCATATACCTGTACGGCAGCCCCGCGAGACTTCTGTTGGTTACCATGCTGACTGTTGCAGCCTATCTGTGAGTAATCTTAACATTACTATAGTGTAAAGTGTAAGCTACACAGAACGCGACTCCTCCTCCCCCCGGCGACAAAGGCTCCCTCCCCCCAAGAGCCCCAAGAGAAACATTACTGGCTAGACCACATATACTCTGCCTCTCAATACTCTTTTCGCTCATATATTAATAATTTAACAATATTACTTTATTGTTAAATTATTAAAACGAAAAACTCTACTGCTTAAATACTATTGATTGTCTGCAGTTATTTCTTATTTGTAATAATTTATTTGATTTAAAGCTTTTTCGTATTTAGCGTCGTAAGTAATAACATAAAAGTGTGACATTATGTGATATCCATATTGTTTATCACTTTGGGCCGGGTGCATTGCAAAGAAATGCACATACATACAAAGGCACACATACGATCAGAAAGCACAAAAATATCTTAATACCTCTTGTGTAATTCCAGGCACCAAATCGGCTTCTTCCGCGAGCTCTTCGTCAACGAGGAAAACCCGAACCCAAACGCCAACCAGGCACCGCGCAACCAGCAACCACAACAGCAACCACAACAACCACCACAACAACCACAACAGCAACCACAACCACAACCGAACCGTCCGGAAGAAACCAGAAACCAAACAGAAGTGGACCGCAGTCCATCCTTCCTAGCTGTATCTTGGATGGTGTTCACAAGCTTCTTCGCTTCTCTAATACCGGACACTAATTAACTGGTATCTTTCTGGAACAGGCCTGAACAGACGGCTGTTTCTCCCTATTTATATCTGGCTACCTGATTTGGGAAGTGGGAAATTTGCTGTAGTTAGCTACATTGTACAATCCATTAGACTCTAAATGCTTAGACTGTTTTTTCATGAGGGGGAAACCTTCCAAAGGTACCCGACGCCGTGGGAGCGACGCAGGGTTATGTGGGATTTTTACCGCACTAAAGGGTGGTCGTCCTCGGCGCTACAAAGAGTACTCCGGGATCTCCAAAAGAACGCAACCGAAGACCTCTGAGTGTGTTGCCCCATCGGGCTCCTCACAGATGGCTGGGCCCACCGCTCCGTCTGGTCTGCGACCTGTGGTATGCGATCACAAATACCGCCGTCCTTCCCGGGATCGCCTGACCGAACGGTTCGAGCTTCCATTCTAACCGCCCGCGACCCCGGACGCCCCTTTTAGTCGCCTCTTACGACAGGCAGGAGATGCCGTAGCCCTATTCTGATCCCGGAACTACAGGGAAGAAATGTTTAGACTAGTAAGTCTATGCAGTGTTCTTACGAGACAGTGGCGTAGCTAGGTGTGAGCGCAGTGGACCATCTGCCTCGCACTCAAAGGGGCCTCGCGAGTCGCGAGGCCTTTTTGGAGGAGGAGACACTTTAAAGGGCATCATCAAATGGAATTATGCAAAGGGGCCTCGCTGATAGGAGTTTGACCAAGTGTACTTGGACCGCGCTACGCCACTCGTACGAGATTACTATTTTTCAAAACAGTGTTTACGTTTATACTGAATTATCCAATGTCCACTGCACGTTTACGTTTTCGTTTTTAGCAAAAATAATGCTATGTACTTTGATATACGGTAACGTTAATAACGACCGTTATGCGGAAACGTTGGAAAATCATGCTAAGATTACTGTTAGGGTCCATTCACACGTTCGAAACAAAGTGTTGTACTGCGAAATGTTCGGGCTCTTAGCAATGTTTATTCGTACTAGGACAACTACTATTAAATTTTGTATGAAATGTCTGATGGATTGAAGAATGTAGCGAATTTAAGGCCACAGCTTCACAGGAGAAATGTCTTATGCAAATATATAACCACATCAATATGTTTCACTCACAATCTTTTTTTGTTATAATTAACATGTCACATAAAATGTACTAGTGTAATGTATGAATGCGAAAGTTCGTTAAAATATAAGTCTGTTTGTTCCTATTTCATGCAAAACTGTTGAGATATAATTTGGCACACGTATAGTTTATCGCCTTGATTAACACATCTCGTCAACCCATTATTGGCCCACTGCTGGGCAAGGGTCTTCTTTCAGAATGATAGTTTAGGCCATAGTCCACCGCGCTGGCCGCGATTAACACATAGGAATACACAAATATTAGGTTGTCTGGAAGAGATCGCTATCTTAGTGATTAGACCGCCTATTGTACTTTATGTTTATCTGGTTTTTATTTTATTTATGTATTTTTTATCTATTTTTGTAAAAAGCTTTTGTATTGTATTGTATAGAATACTCGGTACCGTGGTAGACGTAATGGCAGCGGGCAAGTCCGCGGGAATTAGCTAGTCCTTAATACAATTAATAAAACAAACATCAATTATTAAACAATAACCGAGTATATAAAATACGTATAATAGTTTAAGAGAAAAATTGTGAGTTGTTCTGAGACATTTGATTCTTATGTATGTGGTTTTATATTGACTTGGATATACTTCAAGTCTGAAGCATTGTTGAATGTTTCAGTGTCCCGAAGCTTTTTTGAACACATATGTGTACTTCTCAAATTGTTAGTGTTAAATAGACGCCAGTGAGAAAAAATGAAAAATTAGCGTTAAGAATATTTCCGCTCGCATCTGTTTTTAATGTTTTATTATTTTTTATTTATTAGTAATGTATTTTAGGTACTGTTTGATATCCTCGGTTTTGGTGGGAGGGGTCGTTAATTTGTTACGTGGTTGTAAAGATAGTAAGAGACAAATTATCAAAGGTGTATAAAGTAGTCCTCGGGGGAATTATAGATGTTCTTGGGTGAAAGTGAGTTTCTACTATCAGGTGGACTGCATACTCATAAGCAGAGGGATCATCCATAAATTACATAATACAAACATAATGTGTGACAAAGGGTGAGGAAAGCGCATATATTTTGTAGTGTCATGTAATTGCAAAACTTCTCTTTTTAATTAATAATTTCTATATGTAAGATTGTATAATATGTAACACTAGGTGACCCGGCGTTCTGCTTAAAAGTCAAAAATCTAAAATGATCAGTGTTTCTCCAGTATATGTATACATGTATTATACATAAAAACCTTCGTATTGAATCACTCTATTAAAAACTGTATTAAAATCCGTAGCGTAGATTTTTTAAAGATCAAAGCATATATAGAGACAGGGACACTAAGGCGGGGTCTCAAAAAATGGGACCAGCTGTGACACGGTCAGGGAGAAGAAAAAAAACATGAAATTTGTGTGACGAAATTTATGGATGAACCCTAATAGGTATGTGAGTTGATGATGAAAATATGGGATAGTTCGACCTTGTTCCTCAAGGTAGCAACGCCTCTGTGGCCAACCTCAAACAGGATTCAAATCCTAGAGTAGATTAAATATATCAATGGATAGACATTGTTACTTTTAATGGTTAATTATATGAAGTATCCCGTTAGTTCTGAGCAAAAGCACCTGTGGCGGAATTCCTGTTTGACTTGATATTCATTAAAATATATGAGTTGCATGCTTGCTACTTCATATATAACACATGTAACAAATTAGTAACTCTGCTGGTACAATAAAACGTTTTTAGGCTATGAAAAATCGGTTAGCGTATTATAGTTAAAATTATCAATAATAAAGAATCCATGTCGCAAAAAGAGGCGCATATATACATATGTCTCACGGTGAGAATATAAGGAACCTATTGCAAAATTTGCATTTTTAGCAAATACTTATTAGGAATACTACTAATACTAGAAATTACTAATAACCTTATTAGGAGTACTTTCAAGTATTAGTATCTCGTTCCTGTTATTCTCAGTGGGATGTGTTAATTCGTAATTGTTAAAATTATTGTGGCATGTACATATATGATTATGCGTCTAATCTAATCTAAAAATCTAATTGAATTACGAATTGTTACTATTTAAACGTATTCCTATGAATTTTTGTGAAGATTAGCCTGATGCAAGAATTTCAAGTCTAATTCTATGATGTATTCGTTGACTTATTAATGGAACTTGGACTTATGTAAAACATTTAAATATTTGGTTGCAATATTGTTAGGCATCTCGATTTGAATTTTTGCAAGGTGGTAAAATGACTATGGTTCTAACAGGGAGGTACCGCTACTGTTTCTAGCGTGAAGCAATCTTGCGTTTCCGTAGAAACTCAGAGACGACAATCATAGTCCTGCAATATATTTCATCCGTTGGACAGATGAAAACTGCTTGGAAATTGTAGCACTAAATAGGGAGCCCACTAAATCACTCGGTCAATACTAGAATCGATTTAATAAGATTAAAAAGGTAACACACTAATCGTTCGATGCAATCGATTCGACGATGTAATGGATTTGACATCAAACTCAATGTTAATGTTGTACAAAGTGATTTAAAATAAAGTTAATGTTAAAACGTCGATCGTTTCGAGTCGTTGAACAGACACTCCAAACGATCGACCAATTATAGCAGTCGATTCTTACGTTTCGTCGTCAACCCATTACTGTCCCACTGCTGGTCACGGGTCTTCTCTCGGAATGAGATAGCTTAGGCCATAGTCCACCGCGCTGGCCAAGTGCGAATTAGTGGACTTCACACACCTCCGAGAACTTTTTTTTTTTTAAAGAACTCTCGGGTGTGTAGGTTTCCTCACGATGTTTTCCTTCACCGAAAAGCAGTGATAATTAAAGTATAATACGCACATAAATCATTGGTGCGTGCCTGGGTTTGAACCTCGGACCTCCCGATCGAGAGGGCAAGTTTTAACCATTAGGCTATCACTGCTCCACGTGATTCTTACGTTTATATGACTTTATTATAATTATTTACGTGCAATCTTCAAGTCCGTTAGTTAATAAGTCAATGGATACTTTATAAAGGTTGGTTTTAATCGCAGTGCCCTATTTTTTTTGGTATTTATTGTGCCCCTCAAGCGTTATTGTAGTTATTATAGAAATCTAGTTAGTCTATTACATGGGATACAAACACTCGGTGTACCGATGTCAAACCAAATATTAATTGTATATAATTTATATGTTAGCGTAGTTAGATAAGTATTGATGTAGTGCTAAATTTTTGGAAGATTAAAATTAAATGTATTTCATATGACTATAAGTCATTGTTTTCGAAAATATAGAGAAACACCTTTAATGTATATTAACTGTTCAATAAATTTAAATGAAATTACGGCATTAACTTGTATAATAAAAAAAGTAATTTGGCAATTATACTCATGTTTTTGTCCGCAATTTTTTTGTTTAATTAATCAAGATGTAGCCATGATATACTTTTGTATTTTTATTGGAATGTAAATAGTTTTTTGTAAAAATTCAATACGTTTTATATTGTTAAACAATATTACATATGGCCTGTTGGAGCGCTTCAGTATTTAATGTATATTGAGTCATGTACTACTGTTTTCCGATGCTTGCTGTTTTTGGGAACTAGTTCTGAGGTCAATTACGTTGATTATTAGTTAAAGACTGCAGTCATGAACAGTTAAAAATTGTAAAAATGTAGTTTCCAAAATGTTAAGAATATTAAAGCTTTTTAAACGTGGAAGTGACATTCCGGTCGTACGCTGCGAATACAGAAATCGACTACATTCGCGAAAAAAATTATTCCTACCGAATGCAAGAAAATGTCACAATTTTATAACCCGAATAGTAAAAACTCAAGTGCGGAAACCGGGAGTAAGGAGCTTTTACTATGCATTATCTGAACCCAAAATATTGGAATTGCGTAATTATTTCTCGTGCAAACATTGCTACTTTGCGTAAATAACAAAAATTAAAATATACAAATAGTTCAGAGCGAATCACACGAAGTTTAAACAGATGCTTACATATTACGCATTCTACTAATATAATCTTTTTTATCAAATTTAATTGTAATGGTAATTCACTTCTTGCCTGTAATAAAAGGACGTTATGTATATACATTTTGTTTTGTTAGTAACGATTTAATAGGCTAATAATATAACACCAATGTCTCTTTTATATAATCCTTTATTATTCAATATGAAAGAATACAAAGATCATCTGCATTTTGTAAGTAGTAAGGTTTTGAAGTTAATGATATTAGCATGCTATCAATCATTTATGTACTGTGATAAGATGTTTTCATTTGCACCTTCATGAATAAATTGTAAATTTTATATCTGTTGTATTATTTTTAACCGACTTCTCAAAGGAAAGAGGTTATCTATTCGTCACGTATATTTTTATGTTAATCCTTTAAATTGCAATATATTCTAATTTAGATGGGATTAGGAATACAAGTTTAGTCTTAAATAATATCATCGTCGTAGCCAAGTTTTGGCGTCAGTAGTAATTCAGTGGACATAAATCCAAATAAAACAATGCATATTCCCAGTTTAATTATAGGTTAAACATACTTTTATGTTCACGTATTGTACAGTAATACCCCGCTTTACGCGACCCCGTTATGCGCGGTTTCACTATAACGCAAAATTTAAATTTCGCGATTGAGGGGCCTGAACTTGAAGATATCGCGCTAGATCTCGTAGAAATTAGCAACGCAGGACGATCCTCTCAGCAATGCTCTCTGCAGCACTAATCGAGTTACAGAATAAACCTAGCTAAAGAACAAGTAGAAGAAGAAGTTTTATCTTTAGGGGGAATACAAAATGCTCTTTCAAAAAATTATTCAGACAATAATGATGACCGTGTGTCAAACAATTAAAAACAATGTTGGATGTTATGAACATATTTTACAAGAACGTAAAAGTAACGGTACACAAAACACAATAGATGTATTTTTCCGTAAAAAATAATTATTATATTGCATTAAATATTCGTAGTATTAAACTGATTGATTAAAATGATTCCTATTTCTTGTACATATAAAATTTTGACTATGTTTAATCTTAAACTTCAGTTAACGCGATTTTTTCCGGAACGTATCCCTCGCGTAAAGCGGGGCATTACTGTATTAGGGAAAACGAGGTTAAAATAACAAAATTCCGTATAAAATGATTCATTTTGTTTAATTTAATATGTAGCACTTAATACATATAAATATTATCTTTCGGTGTTCCGTCTCTCAAATTGCTCTGTACGAGTAATATTCGGAAAATTGTATTGTAATTTTTGCTTCACATATTAGTCAATCATAGAAAACTTAATGTGAAAAATCTACATTATGTTTTATGACTAAGAGCCTAAAAATCTTCAGTAAAATCTACATCCATTATATCCTCAACATTTTCATTATCTTTGTTACTTTCAACATTGCTTGCTTCTGAAGACTTTTCTGTCTCATTCTCATGCCTTATATCAACAGTTTCTTTAAAATTTGAAGCATCGCCGGTTATATTTTCATCATTATTATGAGTATTTGGTTCATCCATATTAATATTCGTATCAGAATCATCGTATCGTAATGTTCCGATATCTCCTGAATTGTCAGCACTATTCCTTTCAGTTTTGTCTAAAACTTCAGAGTTACTTACATTTGCGTTGATGTGAGACTCATTTTCAATATTTTCTTGACTATTTTTTTCTCCTAATACGACATTATCAGTATCTATATTATTGCTGTGTATTGGTTCTATATTAGTATCTATTACAGATTTACTGTTACAAATAACATTTTCACAATCATCCAATTTATCTCCAATATCATTTAACATATCTTTATTAATATCAACTTGAGCATCATTTTCAGACACTTTTAAGGAGTTACTATCTTCAATGTTATTTATATTAGCAGGATGAACATCAACTGTTATGGACACATTTGTTTCTACAGCTGTTTCTTCATCTGAACTATCTATTACATTAGATCTATTAGTCTTTCTTATTATTTCTATTTCCTCTGCATCTTTACCAACAACTCCTATGTTTTCTACATTGGGTTCTTTATTTTGCAAACTATGTACTGTAGCTTCAATCTCTGTGGTTACTGATTGAGAGCTTGTGTTATTAACAATATTATTTGCGCTTGTGGCATTTTTAAGTCTGGCTAGTCTTCTTTCTTCAGCCAATTTTCTGCTCCTTAGCATCCTTTCTCTCTGTTCGTCGTTTATTGATGGTGAAGATGTTGCTTTTGGCATAATGATAGATGTTGTTCTGTAAGAATTATGATTGTACATTTTGTTAAAACTGTATGTTTTTACTGTGTTTTTTACTTAATTATGCCAACTTGATAGCAGTCCTAAGAGCTATATTCTCAATGTAGGATGTAATATGGAAGGGACATTAATATGAGGCATTATGGCTTATTCCTTAAAGCTTAACACTTAAGCTTAACCTTCAGATAGAATCCAATTCTTTCTGAGGTTGATAACAAATGTCCAAAGGTGACAGTCACCATTTTCCATTAGGTCATTTGCATGCTGGCAAGTAGTAACAAACCTGTAATTGACTTGAGATAAAAGCCTTGTTTTGTATGCTTTAAATGTTTATGGGCAGCTGAGACCAATTACCATCAGGTTGCATACCCATTTTATATGTTACTCTTATTTAAAAAATCCTATACCATAAGATTACATACCTTATATCTTTAAGAGGACTGGTTTCAACATAACCAGGTTTCTTAGCAGAGTTTGGTCCTGGGGTAGATCTTGCCAGCTCAATCTGTTGCTGCAGAAGCTTGTCAAACTCATCCTCCTCTTGCACAGGCATTGGGGTGTCCTCATCACTGGAGTCTTTTTGTACCACTGTATCCTCTGAGAGGAACTGGTCTGAGCGGATTTTGTGAAGATGGACCTGGAAAAGTAGTAAAGATAATAAGTTTTTAACCCATATAAGTAGTATGTGTTATAAGTACTATGGGTTTTTAATATTAGTTGGGTAGTTAATGTTATAGGGTATAAGAACATATAATTAGACAAGTACAGTCCCTAATATTAAATATATTAACAACTATTTCTAATGTGAAGCATTTATTGCATTTTGATGGAAGGGCGTGGTTGCCGGCATACTTTTATATGAGACAAACATCATAGTGATTGGGAGTAGCAACACATCTGCGGTCTACGTCAGATGTTCAGACCATGTTCTATATGAAGTTGATTACAAATGTCCATGGGTGGCAGTGACCACTTACCATTATGTTGACTGCATGCTTGTTGGCTACTTCAATCAGATGAAAATAATGACTAAAATCCTAGATATTTTGGTTAGCTCCAGGCTAAGTGTTGCCTGGAAAACAGGTCACGTTTCTAAAGTCTTAGTTTGGAATTTGTACTAAATTAGTCAAGGGATTAGAAACCTTCGAGAATGTCATTATGTTAGGAACTGAAGATAGGCAATTGATATTTTCAAAATTCTAGATTACCAACTATGAAAGAGTATCAAACACACAAACATCTATATTCATAATACGAATAAGATTGTTTGTTAAAAATATTTCAATTGAGATTTACTTACAGCAACAGGTCTCTTTTTACCAAGCACCTCAATTTTCTTCAAGCAGTCTTCGAATTGAAATTTTGGATACAATCTATATGCCCAATGTTCCAACTTCTTCAACACCAAGTCCAAATCTTCTCTTTCATGACCTTTGCCTGTATTTAAGCAAGTCTTCATATAAATGTATACAGTAGGTACAGGTAGAATGTGGTAGAACCAGTGTAGTGAAGGTGGTAGAACCAGCGTAGTTCGACCGGGGAAGTACCACCACCACACCTATTTCTAGCATGAAGCATTTTTTGCGTTTCGATGGAAGGGTGTGGTTGCCGGCACACTTTCACATGAGGCGACCATCATAGTCCTTGGGAGTAGCAACGCATCTGTGATTGACTTTGAATAGTTCTATGTTCTGTATGATATTGATAACAGACGTCCATGGGAAGCAGTGACCACTTACCATCAGGTGGACTGCATGGTGGTTTGCTACTTCAATTAGATAAAAAAAAAAGTATGCAATATGTTTCAAAGTGCACTCACATCATCATGCATCATTTGCTTATTCCATTTAATTAAAAAAATTGAAAAAAAACTGTAATATTGATGCAAGTGAGGTTGTTGTACCTCAAAAAATGCAACATGATACCAATTAAAGAAGTAAGAAAAACTACATATAGATCTAGATATTTTGTCTTGTATACTTATTTGATTTTATGTATAGGACTTAGATTCATATTTTTCAACATTAAGTTTGCGGTTCAAGTATTATGTAAGCACTATTGGGGTAGGGGGGGCCTGTGATTTGCTTATTTTGGATGACATGGGGGTAGGTGATGATTACGTCAGCGCTAGTTATTTACTTTTTACAATACTGTACAAAAAAATACATTTTTAACTGTAAAATGTTTACTTAAGCATGGGGGGAGGGGGTTAGAGCTTAGCTTATGCTGACAAGGGGGATGGGGGGGTAAATAATTGTAATAAATCTGCTTATGTAATATTTGAACAGCCCCATACAACAAGTTTGAGTTTCTGCATATATATGCTTATGATATACTAGCTGTACCCGCGGCTCCACTTGCGTTCAAATCAATGTATCACAAAGTTTTTCTCATTTCACCCCTTTAGGGGTTGAATTTTATGAAATCCCTTTTTAGTGAGCACTTACGTCCATAAAAGAACCCACATGCAAAATTTGAAACTCCTAGCACTTGTAGTTTATGAGATTTCGTGATGAGTGAGTGAGCTTTCGCTTTTATATATATAGATTCTTAACTAAATAACAACCGTAAGCACTATGTGACAACCTGTTATAATTTAGGCTTCTACTATCCCGCACCATCAGGGAGGAGTTGAAGGTAAAAAAAATCATCCCGTGTCCTGAGCACCTGCACCTGAGCATAAGCACCTAAGAGCCAACTTCTATAGTTTGGGCTTGTAGTACCCTGCATCATCAGGGCTGAAGAGTTCAAAATTTTCATCATGTGTCTTTGCTTAGTAACTATATTACATACCCGGAAGCATTAAATGGCCAATTCCTATGGCTTAGGATTGCAGTACCCTGCATCATCAGGCTTGAGGAGTTGAAGATCGAAATTATCATCTTGTGTTTTTGCTTAGTAATTATATTACATACCCGAAAGCACCAAATAGCTAACTTCTATGGCTTAGGCTTGAAGTACACCTGCATCGTCAGGGTTGAGGAGATGAAGGTCAAAATTTTCATCTTGTGTTTTTGCTTAGTAATTATATTACTTACCCGAAAGCACCAAATAGCTAACTTCTATGGCTTAGGCTTGAAGTACCCCTGCATCATCAGGGTCGAAGAGTTGAAAGTCAAAATTTTCATCTTGTGTCTTTGCTTAGTAATTTTATTATATATCCAAAAGCACCAAACGGCCAACTCTTATATGTTAGGCTAGCAGTATCCTGCATCATCAGGGTTGAGGAGTTGAAGGTCGAAATTTTCATTTTGTGTCTTTGCTTAGTAATTATATTACATACCTGAAAGCACCAAATGGCTAACTCCTACGGTTTAGGTTTGAAGTACCCGTGCATTATCAGGGTTGAGGAGTTGAAGGTCAAATTTTTGTCCCATGAATTTGTTTTACAATCTTATTATATACAAATTGACTTACTTCTACGGTTCAGGCTAGCTGTACCCCTGCATCATCAGCATTGAAGAGTTGAAAGTCATTTTTTTTTAGGAAATATCTGTTTAGTAATTTCATGCTACATCCTACCCAGTTGGACTCTTACAGCTTAGGTTTGGCCGAGTATCGCTAATTCCGTAATTTGCTTGAAAGAGTTGAAGATTGCCATTACTTTGTTATGAATCCTATGACCAGAACCTTATCAAACTCTCATCAGAGTACCCTTGAAGTACATTCTTTCAAATAAAAGATCATTTATCGCGCACATCGTTAATGCAAATTTAAGATATGCACTTTTCTTATGGATACCATTGTCATAAATGAACGAAAAAAAAGGGACCCCATGACATGCACTAACTTTTAAATGAAAAATAAATCATCCAAATCAGTGCACCCAGTCCGGAGAAATCAAGTAACAAATATAAAGAAAACAGACGAATTGATTACCTCCTCCTTTTTGGAAGTCGCTTAAAAATACTGATGAAATGAGAACCTCATCTTTGGAAGTCTGTTTAAAACGATGTTTTAATATAAAAATCAAAGCAAAATACAAAAATTTTTTGAGGTGGCCTCATAATTGACGACTTTCCTACTAACTTACATCCCCTATTTGGGTTAAATTGGGGGGGGGGGGGATATCAGAAAATACATTCTTAGAGGACATCTACTTCATAAAAGGAACCCCAAGTGAAAAAAATCATATTCATATCTTTAGCAGTTTAGGCTCTGTGATATTTATTCAATAGGTGAGTGAGTGAGCATCCTTTCGTTTTAATATAAGTATATATAGATTTGTAAAGTATCAAATAACATAGGTACACACATAACCAATAAAAAATACATAACAAAGGAATACATTTTACAGACCATAACATATTTCATTTCAACCAATTCAACTATGCAGTTACTTATCTTATTAACACTTATTGAACACAGAACAAATACTGCATAGTTTTAAATTGACATAACTTTTTTATTTATAATCCGATTTACATAAAATAAGCACTAAATGTTAAGTGAAGTTTCCCACAATACACTGAGATTAGCGATTTCAAACACACATACAAACAGATAAACAGACAAACCGAAAAGATTTCTAAAAACCATTATTTTGGGTTCTATATCGTAATAAAGACCTCTACAAATGGTTTTCACCTAAATTTATTCCATGTACAGACATCGACCTCTTACAGATTTATTATAGTATAGAAGATTAGCATCTTTAAATTACCTTTGAATTTAAAATCCTTGAAATGATCTGGTATTACTTTTATCCCTCTGGGTCCTGTGAGCCGTGCTGGGTTGAGAAGAAACCGTGGATTCTTTATTACCCTGGTTGATTTTGGCTTTGTTGGATCAACTCGCCTTTTATCCTCCTCTGAAAATGGAACATTTTTATTGATTACTATATTAACCCTGTGGGTTCCACTCTATTAATAAAAGTGTGTCATATAACTTTGCTAAATGTTATCTCAAGATACAGACTATGGTCTTCCAAACTGCATTTAACCAGAGCCATAAACTCTACCATATTGTAGAATCAGTGTAGTTCGACCGGGGCAGAGCCACCACCACACTTATTTCTAGATTTTTTTTTTTTATTTGATTGAAGTAGCAAACGAGCATGCAGTCCACCTGATGGTAAGTGGTCACTGCCGCCCATGGACATCTGTAATCAACTTCATACAGAACACACAGATCACAGATGCGTTGCTACTCCCGAGGACTATGATGGTCGCCTCATGTGACAGTGTGCCGGCAACCACACCCTTCTATCGAAACGCAAGAAATGCTTCACGCTAGAAATAGGTGTGGCGGTGGTATATCCCCGGTCGAACTGCACTGGTTTCTACCACCTTTCAAGAATAAAGCAGATCTTGCGTTTCAGTGGAAGGTGGTTGGTGGGTCTCTTTCGTATGATGCAACCATCTTAGTCATCAGGAGTAGCAATGCATTGACTTCAGATAGAACTCATGTTCTGTATAAAGTTCCATATAGATATCCATGGACGGAAATGACCACTTACCATGAAATGGACTGCAAGCTCGTTTGCTACGTTAATCAGATAAAAATATATAAAAACCGTCATTGGAAAACAAAAAAATAATTGTTTTTATAAACATGACTCCTCAAATCGGAGGTATAAACTTAAAGCGATTTATCTGTACGGTCTTGTGAAACCCTGGCTTATACACATAATACACATTGAACCACCTGTGCCCAGGAGAGACGATAATTAGGCTGATGGATATACCTGCTTCGTCCTCTTTTTCGCTGTTGTCATCGCTGTCCGACCGCCGCCGCTCCTCAAACTCATCGCCCTCAATAACTCGCTCCAACTGCTCGGCTTCGTTCGCCTCATCTTGCAGAAATACGTCCTCTAATAGCGACATAGTTACATAAATGAATACGAGCAATTGAAGATGTTGAAATATTGTATCACACCACAAAATAATTTAAACTTATCACTTAATACATAACATAATAGAAGTTTAATTTTTTGATTCTGAATTCAGTAAAGTAATACCAAAATATTTAAAAATTTCAAACATTTTAACATTTTATTCTCCTATTTTTGGCGGGATTTATGTTTTTTTTATTTGCTGTGTACTGTCAAATGTCACATGTCAAACGTCAAACTTGTAGTTTTTAAATCTTTTGTGTTTTTGAAATCTTGCATTTCAACATAAGCCTCTATAACATACACATACAACTTAGATCTATTTTATAGAATTTAATGCCTATTACCTATTAACTATGATCAGCAATATTTATCGGGTTGTGCATGATGCACTGTTACATTCTGCCGACTTTCATAAAAGTGGTTGCACAGATTAATAAAATAAAAATTATTAAATTAAGATTGAGTCCGTTATGGTTGTACTCTAAGGGCGACATCGTCGGATCTATTTGTACCATTTATGAGCAGAAATAATCGCTACAGTGTTGTTTATTAGGAATGGTAAAAGATATGCACCTCTGGACGACTTCCTAAGAAATAAATGAAAAAAAAAATAGGAGATGTAGACAAACAAGTCTATAAAGACGTAAAAAGTACAAAGATCTTCAATCCATCTACACAAATTATGTGGGAGAGTGGCTTTTGCAGAAAGCCACTCTTTCCCAGTCCCATAAGCCCACAGGGGCAGAATCGGGGGATCCTGCCTCTGGTCACAAGGGTTCGAGATGTCGTGTGTGCGTTCTGCATGCACATCTCATGACACCACTGAGAGGGGCCCCTCCCTCGCGGGACGTGGCTGGCGTTAACATCAGCGCCGGCCGACGTTGCCGGGCCGCGAATGGAATGCTAACGCTTTAAGGTGGGAACATACTACTTAAACCCGACGCGACGCGACGTGACGACACCCGACGCAGACCGTGCACATTTATAACACCCGACGCCACACCTTAACACGCGCCGCTAATGTCATGAGGTCGTAATGGACAGACTTGGGTAGCCGTCTGCATGGATTTACTAGACAATGAAGAGTATTTATATAACAATATTAATAAAATTACTAACGCTTTTCAGATTTTTGCGACAAAACAAGCTTTCATTTCTTATCCATATTATTAATGATAAAAAAATACGTGCACCCCTTTTTTCTCTACCGCTAGCGCCAATTTTAAAATTTTCATATCTTATGTCACTCACACAACAGTTAATTCAAACGACATGTCATAAGATAAAATCTGTGTAGCCGGTTTGGCTGTAGCGCCTGTCAAATAAATGAACAAACATTCCTATATACATACCAAACATCTATACGGTCGAAAAACATCACCATACTTTTGACGCAGTCGGATAAAAAGCATTGACGTGTCGTCGGGTGTTGCCTAGAAACACACTGCATAGGATGCGTCGGGTGGTGTGTTTTCCCCCACTACCGTCAACACGCTGATCCGGATCGACTAGATGTTGTCGCGTGTGAGGGCGTGTTGTCGCGTCGGGTGTTGTGTATATGTTTCTGGCCATATTAATTATATGGAATTGATTAGTACTGACACGCGTCGCGTCGGGTGGCGTGGCGTCGGGTTTTAATAGTCTGTTTCCGCCTTTACTCGTGACCCGGCACCGAACGTCCAGAGGAACGCCGCGGAGTTTTAGTCGGTAAGAGTCCGACATACCCCTTGCGCTCCCCCGGGCGAAAGGGGATCCATGAGTATTTCTCCGCGTTAAAAAAAAAAACACAAATTATGAACATTTATTGTTATGACTGAAATATTGCAGGGTGAATAATGATACGTTTTTAAGCACCTCAACTTATTTTCAGTTTTAAAATTTACTAATATGATGTTTATTTCTACATATATTTTATGAATGAGATCGCTCATAATTTTCTTCCGTTTCCTTGTTTAATCGTTGTTCACTTGTCTGTACATAAACTATAGGCACCGATAATTAGTGAAATGAGACTGATTAAATGCTCCTACAGTACAATAAAAATAAAAAGACGAATTAGGATGAAAATTATAAATACCCATAACTTACCCTTACTATGTCTATGCTATTTCCAGAATCGCATTTAGGGAAGCTCCTGAAGGATACATGCAAAATAATGGACAGTGCATAGACAAGTAAGTTCAATGACCTTTTTAATTTTGACACATAGGATAATCACTAGAGGGAGAACGAATCAGTCTCGTTTTCAGAGATTTTAAAATTCTCTTCTCAGATTTCAAATTTTTTACAACAGTGAAAAACTGATGCACACGACGAAATAATGGTGCCGCCCATTTACTCGATATTAATGAAAAAATAAAATATGCTCCTTCAAACAATAACGTTCCTTTAAAGCAATTATATCACTGTTGTAAAATCGATATAGTATCATGGAAATGTCGATTTTTATAATCGATTAAATAGGAAAGAAAACATTTTAATTTCCTGGACAAAATACAAAACGGCGCCCGAAATTAATGGTATTGCTTATAATAATAGATTTAAACTATATAATTAAAGTTCAAATGAAGTTTTCGGGTGCGAATTGGCACTTCGCTATTTGGTCACACTAAAAAAATAACTAATGATTTAATTGAATAATTTCGTAAAAGTAACAGGTAATGAAACAATATTGTACGTCAATATGTTGAATAACTTTTACGTAATGCGATAGCCAAAAATATTTTGGCAATAAAACTGGCCATTCTTTGAACCGTAACGTTGAACATGGTACACCACTAGGAGGTCACGTGACCAGCTTGCGTTTGAGAGCGCATTCACAGGTATGGAAATTAGTAAATTTTATTAGAAATCGTGTTGTATTTCGAGTCGTATTATAGTTTTAAGGTAATAATGGAAGTTAGTACGATAATGTGCGTCAATGTGTTTGTTGTTAAGTTGTGAATTGGTGCCATAAACGGTTATTTCTTCAACAAAGACTTGTCATTTTGATACCAAGGAAGGTGCTTGAGGAATGGCGTCCCCCACATGTGCCGCCTATTGAATTTCGCCTTCGTTGGACGTTTCAGAAGTTGATGACGTGAACTCCTACGATACGTGCAACTGTCCATGTAAAACAAATTTGACGAAGTTTAAGTGCAAATAACTTAACAGCAACATTGCGAAGTCGAGTTAGCTGGTTGTCGTCAGTGATTCATTGTCTTGAATGGAGCGAAAAGTAGCGTTAAATGTTTTTACCAACGCTATACTGTGTTTTACAGTTCTTCAACACTGATTTTCTAGCATATTCCGCGGAAGATTGGGGTTAATCGGTTGTTTTTCCGCCCAAGTGTTTTGTTTACTAAGTTACCGCTTACTTGTAAAACTACTTCCCGGGCCAATAGTATTCGGTATCGTTTCGTAATTACAATTGTTGTATTACGTCGCTATCACCGAATGGTCGTTGATCTCATTAAACAATCTTATCAAACGCCCAGTGGCTACATTGTTATTGTTAATCAAATTTTGATTTAATAATTTGGCTGTAAATTGTAATTCAAATACATTAAATATCTCATTTAACTTATAAATAACACTGCTTTGAAACAATTTTTTTCCCGAAAACATGTAAAAGGAGCATTTGTTTCAAATTAAAAATTGATATTTAAATCAATTGACTCGTTCTACTGTGGATACTTATACCTGTACTAAGTAATATATTTTCTAGACTTTTTCAAAATTTAAACACTTTCATTTGTATGTAAACATAACCTTTAAAATAACGTAGAAACAACACCAGTTGTTTCAGGGATGGGTGTGTGTTTATTATTATAATTTAATAAGCATTAAAATAAGAGTTTAATGAACTAATTCCCTACAAGTAGAAATGTGGGAAAAATAACTTAACTACAATTTATTTTAATTTTTAAAGATTTTTTTCTTTTGTTTCAACAATTAATGAGATTTTTGTATACAATCATACAGATAAGTTGCTCCTATAACATGTCTGATGGGAATAACAACAAAATTATTTGGAAATGATGAATTCCAACTAGAAAACAGATCTTGACCTACCTCAAATGTCACTTGATGTGGCTGTGTTGATGTTGTGTTACCTCTGAAATCTAAGTTGGAATACCTTCTCTTCTGTACAACCTATGCCTTTAAAACCAGAACATCATGGCAGAAATAGGTGTATGGCCACACCTTTCAAGAGTCAATTCACAAGGTTCTACCACATTCACTACATAGTATAAAACAAAGTCGCTTCCCGTTGACTGTCCCTATGTATGCTTAGATCTTTAAAACTACACTACGAATTTTAATCGATTTTTTTTAATAGAGTAATTGAAGTGGAAGGATTTATAATACATACATAATAAAGCAGAGAAATACTGATAGTTTTAGATATTTGACTTTTAGGCGGAACTAAGTTTGCTGGGTCAGCTAGTAAGTAGTTTATAAGTTGGTCTTTTAACTTTTTTTGTGTTTAACTGCTGTGCGATATGTAAGACTAACTTAAAATGTGATGTATATGTATGTGTTAATACATCAATCATCTCAAATTTAAATCAAATGATGAAAAGATGTAACTGTTCAATCAGGGATCACGCTTAACATATACCCTACTGTTAAATGCTTTAATGTAACTACACAGTAAGGTAAAAAGAACACCATATGATAATTTTATAATTGTTTTATAAATGCCTGCTCTGGTCAACTCAATATTATCCCAGAGCTGGGCATAGGTCTCAGAATAAGAGATCATGCTATAGTCTACTGCGCAAAAAAATAAATAAGTAGACCTTTCAAAACTTCTTTTAACATGTTCACTGCATTACGAGATCTATCTGATCTCTTGCAGGACTTTTGAGTACTGTAAGTGCTCTAACTTGTAAAGTTCTTTATGTATGAACAAGACAAATATACATATTTGTTTCCTACTTAAGATTGAGTTCAAAGACACAAAAAAAGGGATGGATTAGGATCATGCACAGTGCTATAATTTCAAGTATATGTAATTGTTTTTTTTTGGAAGATATAAATTATTGTAAACATTGAATTGTAGGAGACTGAATAGGTCTCCAACGCACCCAGTGATCAATTAGTTTTGAGATCTTTTAGGTCTCTAAAGCACCAGCTGAATTTTCTTTGAAAATGATGTCACAGGCAACGTGTTAAAGACCTCTCAGATGTACATGTTTCTTCTCAATGTTTCTGTAAAGCAGTTAAAACTAATTTCTAATCTGCACATAATTTTAGCATTATTAGTAGTGCATGTTAACATACCAGATATTCAAACCTTGGTATCTCGATTGACAGGCCGAGTTTCAACCATTGTCTATCAGAGCTAAGTTGGTTGTAATGTTTCTAAATATATTGTGAGTGAACCTGATGTTTGATGATCTCTGATTAATGTATCAGTTTATTTTATGATTAATTTTCTATGTAAAGTTGCCATTGATAGCTCCAATATACTATAGTAACTAGTGGTCACAGTCACATCAAAACATCGCGTGACTAGGTTACCGTATATACTCGAAGCGTGAAAAGAAATGCACATACTGAGAAATATAAGTGGATGTGTTAGATGGCGTTAAGCGTAGTCGGTCTCATAGTCTGCGTAGTTGTTTTGAAGGTGGTAGAAACCATTTTCGTTCGATTCTTACCGTCATACTTAATTCTGCGTATAGTAGTATTAATCAGACGGAAGACGATATTTATCCAAGGTTTTCAACCTCAGGTACTAAGAGTGTTACGTGTGGTTGTCAACAGATGGGTCCTTTTTTTAGTGTTTTCGAGGGGGAAACTTTCAAAAAGTACCCGACGTCGTGGGGGCGACGCGGGTTATGTGGGATTCTTACCGCACTAAGCTCCAATTGGCCGCCGCCAGGGTCCTCAGCGTACCGACGTACGACAGGCAGAGGGTACCGTAGTCCTATTGTGGTCCCGGAACTACAGGGAGAACCAGATGAGACCTATCTGGGACTTATCTGGGGTTGAGTACAGTCTCTGGGCGACAATGGCTATTTACTATCACGTGGTGTATCCTCGCGAAAATTCTACTTTTACTTTTTGATCTTCAAGACATGCTTTTTGCTAACGTAGCGTTTGTTATGTTGATAGTCCTCTGAAGATTATATTTTTCCAATGCAACGACTGAGCGTTGTAAAATGATGTGCATAATAAAATATGACTTCAAGGTAAAATCTTCCACTAATAACATCCTCGACCACTTTTGCCTTGTATTATCATTACTATCTCGAACATCGATACTATTATGTTCACAGAGATATAGATCTAGCTTCTGTTTAGTATGTTTTGCTATTACAGATTGTTTGCTTGAGCGGTTTTTACTCTTTAAAAAAATTGGGATATCACCTAGATTTTTTACTATTTTCTAAGAAAATAATTTCTGAGTGTTTTTATCTTCTACTAATTCGTTAAGATTGTGCACAGTCCAAGAAGAAACTTATGATCACTCTGGATCACAATTTGTGGAAATTTGTGCCGACCGTGCCAATCTTCTCCATTTAAGGATGTTAGTTGAAGTTTGCACTTACCAATCCAGTTATACTACTTTCAATTTCGATACATTTATAAGATGTCATGTCCGCATCTTCGAATCAGCTTCAAACAATTCCTTTTGCATCTGCAGTCGAGCCTTATTCAATAGCGATTCTAACTCTGTCCTGATTGAGCCAGTTATGCATCCAATGTCAGAGTTAAACGCATCGCCGACCTCTTGCTTTGTTGCGTAAGTAGTGTTCTGGCAAAATTGGCATAATTTACAAGAGAATGTACTGTATAATGTACCAAAATGTCGAGGATTCTCTCGGTGGTTGGATCAACTTTCCACTGAAAATTTGCATTCATTGCGTGCTAAGTTAATTTAAAGTAGATAATATCTTTAGTATACACTCCCAAAAATTCATGATGCGGAAGTAAAATTAGTACCTGGTAGGTTTAATATTTTCTTTTAATATCCTGGTTTTATAAAATAAAAATATTTGTTATCCTGATAGCCAACTCCGATGTTAGTTTCGATCGTTATTACGGAACGAAGGTTTATTTTTCAACTTCTGTATAAACGTACAATAAATTAAAAAATAAAGTTAGCAACTTTACACGTTTTTCAACTTTGAACAGCAGATTCACGCTACACATACATATTGCTACTTATGGTAACCACCACCACCAATTCGCACTTGGCCAGCGCGGTGGTCTATGGCCTAAACTCTTTCATTCTGAGAGAAGACCCGTGCCCAGCAGTGGGACAATAATGGGTTGACGACGACTTATGGTAATAATTCTTGTGCAAAACTTTTACCTATGGAATTTCTATAATTTTATATTTTGTTTGATCCCACGTGATTAGCTTCTCAATGATACGGTAAATTTTAGATTCTATCACGTGTGCGGGAAACATTTCTAGTTGTGGTAATAATTCTTGTGCAAAACTTTTACCTAAGAATTTCTATTCTTTTACATTTTGTTTGGCCCACGTGGGCCATGTGATTGGCTTTTCTTATTAGCTAATCTTACGTTTAATTAATGTTTCCACTTTTAAATTGTTTCACGTGTTCGGTAGGGAATTTACGTGGGTTTCGTGGTAATTTTAGTCACATGAAGGCGGAACTCTTATCTTTAGAGTAACTTGACGTGATACTATTCCACAGGATAAGTTTGGTTATACTTAGTCTCCCCGATTTACGTGAAATTCCATGAATTTTGATTTATAAGTCAAGGTACTGACTTAGGTAATATACTGTTTTCTAACAAACGTCCAGTAACGTAAAATTTCCAGTTTTGCTGGCTCTTGACACGTATTTATTGATTACTAGCTGAACCCCGCAGGTTCGCCCGCATTAAAAAAAATCGATGTATCGATTGTCCCGTGGGAGTAAGACATTTTTTTATATGTTAATGTAGAGTGTCAGCTAACTCCCTACCAAATTTTACGAAAATCGCTCCAACCGTTTAGTCGTGAAGAAGTAACAAACATACACACTCACAAACTTTCGCCTTTATAATATTAGTATGATATGATTATAACTGGTTTGGACAGCAATGCTCTACCTGATGTAGATGTAAATCTTCTTTCGCTTCATTAATACATTAATGGCTAATTCTCGGTCATTGCCTAGCCATCTGATACAAAAAAATCTCATTAATTTCAAAACATTTTCGCAAAACTGAAATCGATGACGGTGCAGCAGATACTGTAATTATTATTATTAACTATAATTAAAGTTTTCTGCGTCGTATATCCTCGAATGGTGTTATGAACGCAGTTAATTTCAGAATGACAAAGACCAGGGCCGGCAATTAATTTCATGAGTTTTCTTCATGATATGTAGACAAAAAACATTTCTTTTCGTTAAACTCTTTCATATAAGTGGTTATCGCTTTCAAATCAATTACAGCAATTAATTTTTGTTAGCTCTTCTTTGTTTGTTTTACAAACACTTACCGTTGCGGCTAATCTTTATTACTTTGGTACATAATAACTACTTTAATGGGTAAACAGTAACCGTCATCATTATTTACACAATAAACATTGATTGGCGCATATAATGATGTAGTTGTGATAGTCCGTTGACAAAAGTTCCGACTTTTATACAATCTTACAGGATTAACTGATCCTCTGCTCTTGTGAACTTTGTCTGCAAAGTTGTGTGAAGACAAATATACATTTTTCTAGTGTAGGTAACCCTGCTCTTTACCCTGCTAAGGGAGCGTTCAATCACAGCATTATATTAGATTAAATAAACCACAACTATTCTTAAATAAGTAAAACAACGTTTTTATAATGAAGTAGCATGCAGTCCGCCTAATGGTAAGTGGACATGGACATTTATAAGCAACTTCATATAGAACATAGGTTTTATCTGAAGTCAATCACAGATGCGTTGCTACTCCCGAGGACTATGATGGTCGCCTCATACAAAAGTGTACCGGCAACCATGCCCTTCCATCGAAACGCAAGAAATGCTTCACACTAGAAATAGGTGTGGCGGTAGTACCTCCGCGGGCGAACTACACTGGTTCTACCATCGTTAAAAAATAATCATATATTGATTGCGAAGGTATAGGGAATTTGTGGCTATTAAACCTAAGAGCCATAGAGAAAATTTACGACTATCTAGTTCTACGTGTTGTTTATCCATGTAACTATAAACTTTAATGTATTAAACATCTATTGCTCTTCATATTATCGTATGAAGCCACAAGTCTTACGATCGTAAAATGGACCAGTTCACAATATCAGCTTTATGAGACATCTGTGCCAATTAGAAGGAATAGCTTTAACATGAATGCTATACGAAAGATATTACGTATGCACCTTTAGGTGTATATCGAGTTTTTTTTTCTATTCTTGAATCTTCAACATTTGTAGTGTCATACAAAGATCTCAAAAGTCTCTTCTATCAAAATTTAAATTTAAGCAGGAGTTTTAATCAGTGACTCCAATTTATATATAAAGATTTCGATGAAAAGGGTTAAGACGAGTTAGTACATCATAAAAACCGATGGTTCTGCTTAGTTATAATCAGTGGATTTTTACAGTGGTGTCCACGTAAAAATCCACTGCTTATCACTAATCAATTAGAAATGTTTTTTTAAATGTAGTTGTAACATATTACAAACCGATTAATATGTTAACTTAATATGTTAACTTCCTTCGTAATGATCCCTAAGTTCTTGAAAAGCATATGTTTTAGTGTCTCGAAGAATTCTTTGTGGAATTGTAGCTTGCGATATGTTTAAATGTATTTTGCTTGGAACCGGATTTGATATTGATGTTTAACTATTTTCTTGGTTCTTAGGATGTAGCTACATCCTGTTCAAAGGAAGGAAATAATGACCAGTTACCTCATTATGTTCATTTGAAGCGTCTTTTTAATATGGATCTTATTGTTTCTTTTTTATGTTAGTCAGAAAAGCTTTTATCCTCTGCTAATTCCTCTCGGGGTTTTTCAAAAGTTCTTATTTGATAAATCCTACGTTACATGTGGAGTATTACAGTGTTCCTTTGCGTCGTCTGTCTGATAATGTTTTAGTCTTTAAAGTGGTTATTTATTTTGTAAGCGAAGGTATTATCCCACGGTGATTACTAAGCAAAATTAAACCATTGAACTCTTTTACGAACAAAGTATACCTACTATTTTTCGTGCCGTCGTTATATCTTCAAGGTCTTGTGTGATTCCCGATTTGTGCTTATTTAGAAATTGCTTATAAGCAGTATAGGCGAGAATTTGTCTTTTCAGTCGAGGAGGGGACCAGTTTGGGTTTTTTATCAACTAATTTTATGTCTTCTTTATTTCAGGCCCACTTCAAACTTAGCTAAGAAATTTTAGAATCAACCGATTTTCTTTTTTCGTTGACAATCGTTGGACCCTCCTCAATTCCTCATACCATTTAATGTAATCTCTGTTGTATTAGCTTTGAAGGTTGTTATTGAGGTTGCACCGTTTGCCAGTACGGCGATGACGCCCATCGTCATTATTGATTGCTGTGAATAATTTAATAGATTCGCTTGGACCTGTTGACGTAACGGTCAAATTTTAAATTGTACGTTGCGAATATAGATATTACTTAGTTTGAAATTCGACCGTTATCAATCAACTGCTATTAATACGCTTATCCTTTTCAAAGTTCGTACATTCTACTTTTTGTGAGGTAGAGTATGGTTCACCTTTACCACCAATTCACCTAATTGTGAAGTAGTTTAGCGTTTTGGTGGAAGGGTGAGATTGCAACGATCTTATGAAGGTACCATCTTATCTCTCGGGAGTAGCGACGCATCTTTGATTGACTTCAGATAGAACCCTTTTTCTACATGAAGTTGCATAAATATGTTCAGGGGCAGCAGCATCTTGCTGCACGCTCATTTATTATTCCAAATTCATCGATATAGAAAAACCCAAGATACACATTCAGCGTCTCAAAACTCCGGTGAAAAAGAGCGCTCAATTTCAAAATTGAGCGCTCATTTCAAGTAGTAAAATTTTATTGCTTTATGTTTAAAGCGTTGTAAATACAACTTTAGATCATGGACGTAAGGTTGTATTGCAAAAATATATGGTCGTTATGACCATCTATAAATAACTACATACATTTGATGACAGTTTTAGGTATAATTTTCGTTCGAGACTGTGTATCTAGTGTATTTCTATATCGATATCCAAATTATAAAAAAATTAAAAGATTAAAATTTACCTAGGTATTTAAAACGTGTATGTTTATGTGTATATTTTTGTTTCAGCTGCTTGTAAATAGAGGCTGTAAATATAACATTAGAAGATAAAGATGAGTTTGGGTGCGCGCGCCACCAAGGGTGGTGCAAAGGGGGGGAAGGACAAACAACAGGACAAAACCAAGGCTACAGACAAACAAACTCCCAAGGAGAAGGTTAAGCCACAAGTGAGTGTCGTTTTTGTCTAACCTAATGATTAGGTTTGAGGAGTGATAGCCTAATGGTTGAAACTTGCCCTCTCGATCGGGAGGTCCGAGGTTCAAACCCAGGCAAGCACCACTGATTTTTCTAAAAAAATATGTGCGTATTAGAAATTAATTATCATTGCTTTTCGGTGAAGGATAACATCGTGAGGAAACCTACACACCCGATAGTTCTTTAAAAAAAAGGTTCTTGGAGGTGTGTGAAGTCCACCAATTCGCACTTTTCCAGCGCGGTGCACTATGGCCTATAACTCTCTCATTCTGAGAGAAGATCCGTGCCCAGCAGTGGGACAATGGGTTGACGAAACGAAACAGAACAATTCCGGAAACCTAATCTAGCTAAGAACTATATACTTCACAAATATTTATTAATAGATTTTGTTAAACATTTTAATGTCTAACGGGTCCTCACGATATGCGTAGAATTATTTTTGCCTATATTTCGATCCGCGAAGTCCCACACCGTCCCGAAAGACATTTCAAAATTATTCAAAAACCGCGTATCGTGAGTAACCCGTTAAGTATTAAAATGTGTCAATTCCACGATAATATTAGTCTAAAATCATATATTTAAAAATTAGTTCAAACGTTTCCAATGCCTTTTTGAAAAGCATCTCAAAATTAGTTTAAATATTTACCTGTAAAAGAGATCTGTAAGAAACCTCGAAAAATCTGGTTTTTCGTATTATTGGCGTATCCACGGAACATAGAAAATTAAGAAGATGAAGTTGACCACCTTTTTTTCCCAAAAAAGTGCAATATCATTACGTTTTTACTGACCGTTAGGTGTGAGTCAGTTTAAGGCGAATATTTTTTGTTGTGCGAAGAAATCACTTAATCATATCGACTTTTTAACAAACTTCCAAAAAGGAGGAAGTTCTCAATTCGTTGCTTTTTTTTAGTAAATTTTGATTTCCTCGTTCTATTAAACAATGCGTAAACGTTCCATGCCACTGAGCGTTAAATTTCTTATGGTGTTTTAGAGGTGATTATTTATTATTAGTGATGTGTGTTGTATACGAGACGCTTATAAAACCTCTATAGCGTGTTTGCGCGCGGTTTCATACGTGGTAGAGTCATTATGGTTGAAAAAGGTTGTAAAAGTAGTAGAGAACCCTTTGCTTTTCGACTCTGGTAGCAACACCGCCATATCTATTTATGTTTAATAACTATTATGTTAAGTGCTGCTGAGGTCTGGTTTGTATGATATAATATGAGAGAACTCATTTAATAATTATTTTTTATTTATCAAGGCATGCATATTTGGGTTGATTAAAATGGTCATGGGCGGCAATGGTCACTTACCGTTAGTTTCACTGCATTCGTTTGCTACTTGCGTATTATAAGAGTTTAACGAAAGCATACACATAAACGTCAATTATATCTTACTAGTTGACTGTTGACAAAAATCAAAAATTATCAGTGTTTCTCCACTGTATTATACATGTATTATACATAAAAACCTACCATGAATCACTCTATCTATTAAAGAAAACTGCATTAAAGTACGTAGCGTAGTTTTAAATATCTAAGCATACATAGGGACAGACAGCGAGAAGCGACTTTGTTTTATACTATGTAGTGATGTAGATTTTGATGTTTTTGTTTGCTTGTTTGCAGGCCACCACAGAACAAATCCGAATGGCAAACATGATCGACCGTAAAAGTGAAGACATGTGCGACGTTCGGAGAATGGTGAGTATTTTGAATTTTATTCATAAAATATCAGTAACATTAAGTTTTGGTAAGGTTTAATATGAGGCATAAAAATTCGGGAAAAGCACACAAGCGATGTCGATGGTAGTAGAAGTCTTAGTTCGACTATGGAACTATCACCGACACACCTATTTCTACCTAACAGTAGCAGTGCTGAACACTACTGTTTTGATCCATAGGTGTAGTAAGAGTATCCCTGTAATTTCGGTATTAGAATAGGGCTACGGTATCTCCTGCCTGTCGTAAGAGGCGACTAAAAGGGGCTTCAGGGGTTGCGGGCGACTAGAGTGGGAGCTCGTTCGGTCAGGCGACCCCGGGAAGGACGGTGGTATGTCTGGTCGCCTTTGTAAAAACGAGACGGAGCGGTGGGCCAGCCGCCCATCAGTGAGGAGCCCGATGGGGCAACGCGCTCATAGGACTCCGGTTGCCTTCCTTTAGAGTTCCCGGAGTCCTCTTTGTAGCGCCGAGGACTGCCACCGGGGGGTACTATTAGTGCGGTAAAAATCCGAAATAACCATGCGTCGCCGTCGACAAAAAAAAATTGCACGAATGTTCGCCGATAAAACATTCGAAACTTTCCAAATAGTGCAGATATTTCGTCAGATAAACGTTTACCCCCTAAGGAGAAGTAAAGTTTAGTTGACGCCAAATTAGTGACATTGCCGTTTTATTTTGAAGTGGCTTATAGGTGTTCTTTTGCTCCACTAATCTGATCAAAATGACATTATATTATTTATTAGAGATGCGCCGAATATTCGGTTGTTATTCGGTATTCGGCGTATTCGGCATTTTTTTCACTATTCGTATTCGGCGGAACTATTCGGTATTGGTGCCGAATATATTCGGTTCGAGTTTTTTCTATTTTCTTGGCTATAGAACAAGAAGACTAAACTTTTTACGTGTGTCGAATAAAGCTAATAATATAAAGCAAAATCAACATTTTTGAAACCAATCAAATTCGCATTTTTAATTTCAAAAAAACATTTTAATTCTTTTATGAACACACTTTCATAGTTGTTTCTTAATAGGAAATGGTAAGCCGAATAATTCGGACGAATATCCGGTTCGGTATAAGTTAAACCGAATAGTATTCAGTATTCGGTTATTCGGTGAAACCACTATTCGGCGCATCTCTGTTAGTTATCATAAACAAGGCGATATTCACGATCACACCAGACTACGATATCTTTCAACAAGTGAATCGCGAGAAACTCGTCTGTGAATTAGATCCAAGTTTTTTCATTCAGTCATTCGTGGGAACGCCCGATAGACAATAGAGGTCGATTCTCTTGTCGTATACGGTGTAGATGTGTTTGGCGATAAAGCTTTGTTTTTAAAATCAATTTACGTACATAGTTAATGTTTGTTTATGATTGAATTAAAACAATTAGATTTACTATTGAATGGACTCAATATGTTTCAATGTTTTTTTACGTTTTGTAATATTAAAGTAGCAAATGAGCATGGTGTCCACCTGATGGTATGTGGTCGCTGCCGCCCATGGATATCTTTAACCACATGGAACAGGTTCTATCAGTAGTCAATTCGGTTCAGTCGATGATCTCCCCATTCTTGCGTTTCGATGGAAGGGTGTAGTTGCTGGGAAACTTTCACATGAGGCGACCATCATAGTCCTCGGGAGTGGCAACGCATCTGTAGCTGACTTGCTACTCCCGAGGATTAGGATGGTCGCCTCATCTTAAGTGTGCCGGCAACCACACCCTTCCATCGAAACGCAAGAAATGCTTCACGCTAGAAATAGGTGTGGCGGTGGTACCTCCCCGATCGAACTACATTCGTTCTACCACCTTTTAAGACTTCAATCTTATAAAAAAACGGTAGGTAATTCATTTCAATTGTCACATTTTTTATAGTTGAAACATGCAGTCCACCTGTTGGTAAATGGCAACAGTTGCCCCTTCTTAAAAATGATATCCAACAATCGTATTTAATGTATTACTCTGATATGCAGGTGACCGAGTTAATGGAGATGACGAGACGCACAGAGGAGGAGGTGTGTTCGGCGCTCCACGACTCGGACAACGACATGGTGGTCGCCTGCAACCTGCTGCTCGAGGAGAGTCAGCGGATACAGGTATGTATGTGTGGCAGAGATCTTCCGCCAGGCTAGACATGCCTGGTCGTCTGGACCGTGCTCCGATAGTCTTTGCTCGAAATTTGTATGGAGGATGGGAAAACTTTGGTAGCATTCAGAATACTAGCAGCGCCATCCCTTGATGAGTTGCGGGGGGCTGACATATTGGCATTAGCGGGTGCCATAAAAGCAGTGTTACGTGAAAAGTGTAAGGAGGGAACTGTCTAATTTGGTTATATTTGAACACAGATTTAAAAGTAAGATTATCGAGAAGTAGGGAAATTTAATGACCAATGAAGTGTCCTCTAGGATTTGGGATCTACAGCGGTTGCACCGTTCGCCCTATGGCAGGGCACACCCTGTATGGAACTGGAAGTCAACATTCATTTCAGAAAATCATTCAGTATCTGACATTCTAAGAGGAAATTAAAGTAGTTGTAGTAAGTAGTAGTATCATAGGACTAACCAGATCAAATCAGATGGTTGCTGTATATGTTTGGTTCTTTTACGCAATAACTACGGAACGCATTGCAGAAAATGCCACTCAGATAATTTATGAACATGATTAACACGTAGGATGCACATTATTGTGGTAGGCATGACCAAAGTGCATCCACTTTGATCACGTCGACCACTTCAATCCGCGGGAATAACCTCTGTGTGCCAAGTTTCAGTGAAATTCGGCCAATAGCTATACGTGAAAGAACAACAAACACAGACAAACATTGTTAACATGTATTGTGATTTTAATTTTTAATTAGAACTTTTACAATAAATGGAAAATCTGAAATTACTTTATGTATAAGGAATTAGCAAGAAATAAGATACTGTTTTTTATGGTTATTTATTTTGATGAACACCGTGTTCCAGGGCGAGTGGATAACCACCGAGAAGAAGAAGAAGAAGCCGCCGCCGGCGACCGGCAACGGCGAGGTGGAGGCGCCGCGCGACGCCGCCCGCGACGCGCGCGACCCGCGCGACCCGCGCTCGCGCTCCGGCCCGCGCCCGCGTGAGTTGCACTTTGTTTACTATGACTAGTTCATATATATTAGACATTAGACATTTATTTATTGCGTCATGCTACATTCATAAGGTCTTACAATTAGTAGAGTCTGGGCATGAACCCTGCTAGGGTGTTGCAATCAATTTACAGAATATTAAATAAAATTATGATTAAAACTAAATTTCATACATTTTTTTTTTTTTTTGCAGTGTCAAATTGTCAAAAATACATTAGTTAATTAATTATGTCAGTAATAATAAAATTTCAGATCGCGTCAGTACAACATAAAACATTGAATTAAAATAATTAAAGTAAATTAAATACAAAATAAAAAAACAATTAAAAAAAAACACATATAAAAAAACTTTTTAACAAAAAATATCTACCGACTTCCATGTCACAAAAAAGTAAAAAATAATTTAAATATATTTTGGTCTAGAACATACTCAGTACTTAGTACATAGTCCTGAAGTCGGTGCTCGACATATTTCGCTGGACGACGGTAACTACGTCCTATATGAGCACCGACTTCAGAACTATGTACTAAGTACTGAGTATGTTCTAGACCAAAATATATTTAAATTATTTTTTACTTTTTTGTGACATGGAAGTCGGTAGATATTTTTTGTTAAAAAGTTTTTATTTTACACTTTTTAGTGACTATATTTTTATGTTTGTATTTAAATAAAGCCTCTAAGTTTGCTTTGTGCATCTACATATTCACAAAAATTAAACATAAAACACTTTTACAATTCATACAAACAGGGCGCCCCCTCTGGAAGTACCCCTCCATCATCAGGGTTGAGGAGTTGAAGGTCAAATTTTTCATCTTATATTGTTGCTTAGTAATCTTATAACATATACGTTAGTACCAGGTGGCTAACTTCTATGGCTCAGGCTTGCAGTACCCTGCATCATCAGGGTTTAGGAGTTGAAGGTCAAAATTTTAATTTTGTGCCTCTGTTTGGTATTATTTTTACATACCCGTAAGCACCAAATTGCCAACTCCTATGGTTTAGAATTGAAGTACCCCTTCATCATCAGGGTCGAGGAGTTGAAGGTCAAAATTTTAATTTTGTGCCTCTGCTTAGTATTATTTTTACATAACCGTAAGCACCAAATTGCCAACTCCTATGGTTTAGGATTGAAGTACCCCTTCATCATCAGGGTTGAGGAGTTGAAGGTCAAATTTTTGATTTTATATTTTTGCTTAGTATTTTCTTTACATAACCGTAAGCACCAAATTGCCAACTTCTATGGTTTAGGATTGAAGTACCCCTCCATCATCAGGGTTGAGGAGTTGAAGGTCAAATTTTTCATCTTATGTTTTTGCTCAGTAATCTTATAACATATACGTAAGCACCAAATGGCTTATTCCTATGGTTTTGGCTTTAAGTACCCCCGCATCATCAGGGTTGAGGAGTTGAAGGTCAAATTTTTGTCCCATGAATTTGCTTAACAATTTCATTATATATTCGCAAATATCAAACGACCAACTTTTATAGTTCAGGCTAGCAGTACCCCTGCATCATCAGGATTGAAGAGTTGAAGGTCAAATTTTTCATAGTAAATACCTACATAGTAATTTTATTCTATATTTTACTCAATTGGACTTCTCCAGCTAAGGTTCGGCCGACTATCACTAATTTTATTATTTTGCTCCAAAAAGTTGAAGATCCTATGATTAGAACCTTATCAAACTCTTATCAGACTACCCCTGGAGTACATCCTTTCTAATAAAAAAAGAATCATCAAAATCGGTTGGCGGGATATTGAGTTATTCATACATTTATCGCGTACATTGAAAATGCAAATTTAAGACTTATGCGTTTTTCTTATGGATGCCCTAGTCAAAAAAATACTAAAAAAAAATGGGACCCTATGACACGCACTACCTTTCAAATAAAAAAAAAATCATCTAAATCGGTTCACCCAGTCCGGAGAAATCAGGTAACAAATATAAAAAAAAAAAAAAAAAAAAAAAAAAAAAATACAGACGAATTGATAACCTCCTCCTTTTTGGAAGTCGGTTAAAAAGAACATAAAGTAGATATAAGATGTCAAACAACAATATAATAAATTAATGTCGAATTGAATAATAATAATTTTAATTGGTAGGTATTTATGATAAGATGGAATATTTGCAATCATCAAAGAAATCTTTCAAATTATAATAACATTTAGTAGTCAGTAAGTTTTTTAGTTTCTTTTCAAATTGTGACTCCGACTCTATTTTTTGGATGTCTTTAGGGATTCTATTATATATTTTGATGCACATAGAGAAGGGTCCTGAGCTATGTAGTGCCATGTGGGATTTTGGTAATTGTAGTTTGTGGGATCTGCGTGTATTGTGATTGTATACGTCTCTACATAATGTGAATAATGTTGATTGTTTTTTTATAAATTTGCATGTCTCTAAGATATAAATTGACGTCAGCGTTAGGATTTTAAATTCTATAAAATACTTCCTGCAACTTTCTAAGTTGTTAATATTAGCCAATATTCGTATACATTTCTTTTGTAATGTAAATAGTTTGCCCACGTCTGTACTGTTGCCCCACAGAATTACGCCGTATGAGAGCCAGGCGTGGGCATAGGCATAGTAGGCGGCTTTTGCTGATTTCACGTCAGTTACTTTCTTTAAATTATATAGAGCGTAAGTAAACCTGGCTAATTTATTTGACACATTTTGTACATGAGCTTTCAAATTAAAGTGTGAGTCAATGATAAGCCCTAGGAGCCGTATGTTGTCTACGCATTCTATATGTACATTATTTATTGACAAGTTAATATTTAAAGGTTGTTTTTGGTATGGTCTAAATTGTATTATCTTAGTCTTTGTGAAGTTTATTTCTAGGTTATGATCATTTAGCCACGAATTTACTTTTTGTAGAATAGTATGAAGATTTAAATTTAATGTTAAACTATCAGAGCAAGGGTAGATTAGAGAGATGTCATCAGCGAACAAGACACATGGGGTGTCTATGCTTTTTGCGAGATCATTAATGTATATCAGGAATAGAATACATCCGAGAACTGATCCTTGGGGAATTGATTTTTTGACGTCAATGAGCTGGGATTGCACTTTGGAATTTTTTCCCGATTGTACATCATAATGTTCTATCTCTGTGTATTGAGTTCGATTTGTTAAGTATATTCATTCATAGCGACTAGTTCAATCGATATTGTAATCACCGAGAAAATGAAGAAATCATATTGCGGGAATTTTAAGAAGAAGCCGGCGAACGGCATAGGCGAGATTGAGGCACCGCTCAACGCTGCGAATGTCGCACCAAATACGCGTGAGCCTGTAGTGGCAGTGGGCTAGAACTTGAAGGATCGGTAACTGATGGGGAAAAACTGTTCGTGTGACGTTGATGTTAAGAGTACCCGCCCACTAGGCAGCTTGGCTGCGCAGCCAGGCTGCGGCAGCTCTTGGCTGCTTGGCTGTTTGGCTGCCCAGCCAGGCTGCGGCAGCTCTTGGCATCTTGGCTGCGCAGCCAGGCTGCGGCAGCTCTTGGCATCTTCGCTGGGCAGCCAGGCTGCGGCATATCTTGGCTACTTGGCTGCCCAGCCAGGCTTCGGCAGCACTTGGCAGCTTGGCTGGCTTGGTGTGGCTCTTAATTGGCTGCTATAACTGGCTGCTTGGACGCCTCACCTTGGCTGCCTAGTTCGCGGGAAGGCAAAAAGAGCAAAGATCGTCCTCACGACCAGACCTCGCGTCAGATCAATGACCTGAAGAAGTGGGAAATCGCTGTGATGGCGCAGGACCTGCTGGACTGGCGTTATTTAGGAGGGGTCTATATCCAGCAGTGGATTTCAAAAGACTGATAGATAAATGGATGATCCAGAAGAAGAAGCCGCCGCCGGCGACTGGCAACGACGAGAAGGAGACGTCACTGTTCACTTTAATAAGTCATTATTAGTTGAAAGACATTAAAAAATATATCTATTGAATATCTGGTGTTATGTAAGGTATGTCCAAATCGTATAGTACCAGAATATCATGTGCCTGGAGTGTAAACTAGTTTTTAGATTGAAGATATTCTTTTGTTGTATGTTCTGGAAGTCCTCTAAATTGTGCAATAAAGAAAGCAATACACTGCAACGTTATGGTATGCTCTTATTTGTATCTCTTCCCCCAGTACACTGTAACGTTATAATATGATCTTGCTTGTCTCTCTTCCCTCAGTACACTGTAACGTTATGCTCTTACCTGTCTCTCCCCCAGGTCGCGGCGAGGGCGAGGGCGGGCGCGGGCGGGGCGCGGCGCGCGGGCGCGGGGCGGCGCGCGGCGGGCGCGGGGCGGGGCGCGCGCGGCGCGGCGGCACGCGGCCCCGCGTCGCGCGCGACAACGACTGGGGGGACGCGGACCATGCGGGTGAATATGACACGCAATAAACACGCACACACTTGCAGATACACGCACACGCCTACACGCATACACACGAGGGTGTGTGGTACGCACACGTACGCGTGAATGCGGATACACGCGCACGTACATGTGTACGTACACACGTACCCGTACGTGTGCGCACAGCATGCACGCATACGCATACACGACACGTATACAAGCTGGTACGTACCTACGTATATATGCACATACACTCGCTTGTACATAAATACACGCACGCACAAACACATATACATACACCAGTGGTGGTACATTCTTTGCAACATTAATGGCCACTTTCTTCTGAATTTTGAAGGTGTTGGTCGACCGGGGAGTACCACCCGCCACACCGATTTCTAGCGTAAAACAGTTCTTGCGTTTTGTTGGAAGGGTTGTTGCCGACACACTTCTTTTTAAAGCGACCATCTTAGTCCTCGGAAGTAGCAACGCATCTGTAATTAACTTCAGATAGAACCCATGCTCTATATAAAGTTGATTACAGATGTCGCAGGGCGGCAGTGACTACTTACCATCAGGTGGACTGCATGCTCGTTTGCTACTTCAATTAGATTAATATACTCCTATTATCCTATCTACAATTTTTCATTAATACCTTTTGCACAGGTGGCAACAACATCGGCGACTCATTTCCAACTACAGAAGACTGGGACAACGAGGAGTGGTCGGGATCGTTGTCAGATACCAAGGTAAATGTTAATGAAATACTTTTTATTTTATATTACAAACTTTACGTGTGAAAAGTATGCAATTGGAAATCTGAGGATTCTATTTTTAAAGAACATTAGGGGCATTCCAGATGACGCTCACAAAGCCCCAAACGCCCAAAACGTCGTTCCACAAGACGACCGCGGTCGTTGTGGTCGCGGCGAATACGTCATGAGTGACGTCATGAGTTACGCCCACGCGACGCTCACGACGACCCACCTAACAAGATGGGTCGAAGTGATCGGTCCAGTAGAGAATACGTGAGTAAAGCTCACAAGCTAATGGAACGGGTAAACTGCGGTCGTGAGCGTGCGCTTTGTGAGCGTCTAATGGAACGCACGGTACACTTGTACCGTGTATTAATTTGCTCGTTTTGAGCATGCGCCTCTTGTAGCCTTTCGGGCGATATAACCGGATAATAAATGTTTAAAAGAATGTAGAAGTGTTGCCACTAAAACTTGCGTGGCCCTATTTCAATTTAGTGTCATCAAACTACAAATAATGATAAATAATAATAATAATAATAATGATAGAATGTAAGAAATTGCGGTATGTATTTTACATTTTTTGAGATTTTGTTATAACGAAAACATAGAAATGCAGTTTACGATTTGTTGGTTACCTTAGATTTGTAATTTTGTTTGTAATCCTACATTTTATACTAAGGGATCGAAGGTATAGTCATCCTCAATTACCGTAATGATTTAATTATGTAATCAAGTTGGACATAAACTTTGGAATATAGGCACGTGTTAATAAAAAAACAAATGGCGATCATCATAATCGTCTTTTATATTATCACTTTATTGTTGTCTTGTCAAACATCAAACTTTATGACCGTTTAAAGTTGTGACGATTCGTTGCTATATGTACGTACGTTGAATCAAGTAACATACTCCTATAGATGAGCGTGGGGAGGGGCATGACCTTTTGGACCCAATTACATGTTACATGAAGTCATATCTATGGGTGCGTTCCATTAAGACGTTCACAAAGTTCACGCTCACGACCGCAGCTTTTCCCGTTCCACTAGCACAAGCTAGTTCCACCCACATTATTAGATGTGTCGTCGTGAGCGTCGCGTAGACGTAAGTCGTGACCTCATGAGTGACGTATTCGCAGCGACCAAAACGACCGCGGTCGTCTTGTGGAAAGACGTTTTGGGCGTTTAGGACTTTGTGAGCGTCTTCTGGAACGCGCCTTATGTGTAGAGTGGTCATAAAGTTTGACTCGAATTTAATATACATTGTCTTTTGTGTTCTAGTCTGAATATTGTGCAAATCGAAACTTTATTACATCTGCTACAAAATATTTTTGCCAAGTGTTTTAGTCGGTTTATAATCATGCGTTAGGGTCATTAGCTTGTCGTTAGGTATCAAAAATACGGATTTTAAAAATTATTTAACGTTTATAAACACCGTCTAGCTTTATGGCCGCTCCAAGACCATTTAATTTCGTCGTCGTAGTCTAAATTTTAGGTGTTTGTAAGCGGAACGTGGGGGCGGGGCTTGGTCATACGAACAGAACCGTATACTTCGCCCAACTTGACTAGGTGCTAGAGTTTTGCAGGAATGATTTGTTTCAATAAAGAACATACAATAAAATATCCTTTTTCGTTTGGTGTTTGTGGTTGTTTTCCGTTCATATGCCGCGAATTCAGAATTCTATGAGTGACCAAAAGCATTCATAGAAAGCCGACGCGCAATCGCCAGATGTTAAACCTTTTTACTTGTACAAAGTAAAGAATTTTAAAGCCGTGAATCTTAAAAAATACGAATGCGGAAACCGTGAATAAGGGTCTTTTACTATAATTCAAATGGATTTAAATGATATTTCTCTATAACATGTTATGGAGAAGTATCAACAAGAAGCCGTCAGAAAAATTGATATAATAAATCTTAATTATTGGAACAAGTCATATAAGAACAAACCTCGCCCCCATTACGTAAAAAAACACCTACAATTTAGTGACCGTTCAAGCATTATGTAAGCAGATCTATTATAATTATATACCCCCATTCCCCTTATCAGCCAATGATCTCTCCCCGTGCTTACGTAAACATTACATTGTGTAAATATTAGTAGTTTATGTAATGTATGTATGTATGTATGTATATGTTAGTGTAATGTTATGTACCGCCATATCTGTAAAAAAACAAACGATTTGCTGACGTTATCACAAACTAGACTACCTCCCTCCGCTCCATATCATAAAAAATAAGTAAGGCACCCTCCCCTATTGCTTACATAATACTCGAACGGTTCCTTCATATCAGGACACCATTTAATTCAAATGATTTGAAGTCGTGAGTGGTCACAAAGCTAGGTCTAGTACTGATCTAGATATATTTTATAGGTGTTCACGCCGAGCGCCCCCGCGGACCCCGCGCCCGCCGCCCCTCAGGCGCCCGCCACGGTAAGGGGTCAACGCTATACAATACTTTGCCGAACATTCTATGCGCTATGCTCCCGGAAGGCTCTGTTTATGTCAGGTTGAATGGTTGCTTGTGAGTTTTTTTGTGTTGTATGAGTGATCTCTATGTAGATTTTTTTGTAGTTGTTTAATATATATTGGTTGATGTATTTATTGATTGATGCTAGTGAAAATTCGCTTCATAGATATTTTGAGGACCTGTGTATGTGTAATGGGACAGGCCTTGTTGGCTTTATGATTTTTCTTTTGTGGAACGCTAAACCCTACACAAGTATAAATTCATCCAAGTCCGCTCTTCAACTTATTTTTTTTACTACACACCTAAATCAATTGCTGTTATGAAGAAATTGGCCGGTAGCATGTTTTTTACATTGACAATAATAGTTACTTTTTGTTTGAATTCGAGATTTCAAACGAGAGGTTCGGATCATAGGCATATGCAGTCATCCAATACTTGGACTATGGCTTGTGTTACCTGGGTGCACTGGGTTTCTTTTCAGAGAGGACACCCACGCACAACATTATTAATATAATAGACATTCATGCGATGATAATGAAGTCACACTTGTAGTATTCAGATCTAAGATTCTTCATAGTGCTGCCTAATACTCGCAAGATGCATTATTTTTTTCACTACTACTGCTAACATTAATTTATGTGGAATTATAGTTGATGCTAAGTGCTCACATACATGTTATTCAGTGGTAGACCCATGTGCCTTACACCGTTGCTTCTCATTAAAGACAAACAAGAACGCAACAAGTTACATTTTTGTTCTTATGTATGCAGCGTTCTTATTCACGTATGCCTGTATTTGCGAATGAATAATTTCGACTTCTTTCGACAGATGGCATTGTACAATTATGAAAGAGATGTAGTATGGCAGTGACCGTTAATATTCCTTATTTCCGTTCATTCATCAGAGCCTTGTGGGACCATAATTGAAACATTTGAAACGTAAATAGTAATGATTCAACTCAATATCTTTACGAACAGTGCTCGCATGTATGCTTTATTTAATATCTCAGATGTATTAACAAGCGTTTTATGTGGCATTTTAAACTATGATTAATATACGCTTCGTAACATATAAATTTATCTTTAAACTTGGTGTTAGTTAATTTTTTTTTGTTTACTTTTTCGAATATATTTCAATAAAGTAGACAACGTATATTACGTTTTTACCTTTTATTTATTCTTAAGATGGTATAGCTTCTAGGCTGTTTGGTGAAATAAAAATTTGATACTTGCGTACATAATTTCGTTGCAAACGATTTTGCAATGCTTATTTTTTGCTTTTTTATATTTTAGTGTAGGGTTTTAATGTAACCACAACTTTCTTAGTTGACCACAATGAGCCACATATGGTGGTCATAACTCACTCATAGCATAAAATCATGCATTGTGAAAGCATTGAAATGGTGGTCTGACTCTGTATATTAAAACAAGTACATTTATAACAAAATTAGTGTGCGTGTCTGTTCTTCCGTGTGTGTGTGAGTGTGAGTGCATGTGTTCTTATATTTCTTTGGTAAAATTATAAAGAAGGAATTATTACAATGGTTGTTCGTTTTTGTTTAACGTGGTATTAAATAGCACTGAAAGAAATAGATTAGAAATAAGTAAATTAAAGTAATTGAAATGCGAGAGAGATGCATATGAATTTCGAAATCCGATGTAATAAAAAAATGTTGTTTTAATTATCATATGTTTATATGAAATACAAAAATCGTAACGTGACGGTTCAGCGTAAATGTATTGGTGAGATATTATTTAACTGATACTCTTTCCCTTGGATAGAATGACAAATAACAGTATTATTTTTAAAATAGTTTTTATAATTCTTATCAGACCTTACTAGTTACAAAATGACTGAACTATGAATTTAAAAATAAACGCATTTTACACTCATAATAACAAAATATATCTAGAAATTATAAAGAGTTGGTTTATATTAAAATAACCACGAACTAAAACTTATATATTAATATGCAATGGGTTTCCCTGTTTACGTTTTGTAGTGTTTTCTCCATTAATCGCGATGCCAAATTAACTCGAAAAATCAAATTTTGACGTTTCTTTAAAGAACATTGAATTAAGTTACATACATATTTTTTTATCTGACTAAAGTAGCAAACGAGCATGTAGTCCACCTGATGGTAAGTGGTCACTGCTGCATGGACGTCTGTAATTAACTTCTTACAGAACATGGGTTCTATCTGAAGTCAATCACAGATGCGTTGGTACTCCCGAGGATTTATGATTGTCGCCTAATGTGAATGTGTGCCGTAAATAAATTAAACTAATATTACAATAGTTTCATAGACTACTTAGTCTGTAGTAGACCATTTAATTTAAAGAAAATAAATCGGTAGTTGCAATAAACGAGATGCAACAAGGTTGCTTTTCTTTATATGTTGTTTTCGTTTTGCAATGTAGCTTAAACGAATGTACGTTTTAACGCGATACGTACAGCTGAACAGAGGCAAAAGCGATTAGAACTTATTCTAATCACTCTTATAGGTATAATTTTATACATAGTATTAGTTTTAGCGTGAAGTATTTCTCGCGTTTCGAGGGGACCATCTTTGTCCTCGGGAGTAGTAACGCATCTGTGATTGACTTCAGATAGAAACTATGTTCTTAATGAAGTTGCTTACAGATGTCCAGGGCGACAGTGATTTATCATCAGACGGATTGCACGATCGTGTGCTACTTCAATGAGATGTAAAATAGCGTCGGTTTCAGTGAATCAGAATGAATAAGTGGTCGTTACGTTCCCAGGAAGACTGGGAGTGTGCGGCGGAGAGCAACGGGCCGACGGGCGCGCTGGGCGGCGAGCACATCCCCACCTACACGTACCACAACACGCAGCACCACGCCATGCACCACCACGGGATGCGGGAGGTGAGTGAGGGGGGGCGGGTTGGGTTGTCTTTATGCTTTAGCGACATAGGGCGCGTTCCAGAAGACGCTCATAAAGCCCGAAACGCTCAAAAACATCGCTCCACAAGACGACCGCGGCCGTAGAACGAAACAGTTGAACGAAATCAAACAAAATATGTGTATAAATAATAACAAGATTCGATGGCTTTTTAAAATCGGACGCACGCATTTATTTTATTGATCATCATGTTTAGTTTGTATTGGTATTATGATTAGTTTGTTAGTACTGCTATTAAGTTTAGTTTTTAATTAACTTTCTTTGTATCTGTCTTGTGTTGTATGTAGTATGTCATGGAATAAATATTTTATTTATCTATGTATGTACCACACAGATGAACAACACAACGTCGAACCACACGGGCGCGGCGGCGGCCGGCGGCGCGACGGGCGGCGCGGGCGCGGCGGGCGGCGGCGGCGAGCTGCCCGCGGAGCCGTACCGCGCGCACGCCGCGCACCACCACGCGCCGCACCCGCCGCACCCGCCGCACGCGCAGCACGCGCAGCACCACCAGGTGACCTATGCACTCACACTGTACACGGTACACGCTGGCCGCATTCCACAAGACGCTCACGATGCCCAAAACGCCCAAAACGTCGTTCCACAAGACGATCGCGGTCGTTGTATTCTTTACTTTTGCATAGGGGCCATCCATTAATCACGTGATGTTTTTTTTGGCATTTTTTAACGCTCCCCCCTTAGTGATGTGGTAAGATCTACTACCCCTCACCCTCCCCCCAATATCACGTGTATTTTTTCGTATTTGTAAAAAAATACTGGTATAAGTATAATCTAATTTTATTATAGAAAACTAAAGACTACTATAATAACGTTAATAAGTAAGTACACGTAATATATTACTTTACCCCCCCTCTGTGATATTTCGTGATTTTATGGACCCCCCCCCCCCCACCTTCGAGCCTCACATGATTAATGGACAGCCCCATAGACCTTCGAGGGCGCTTACAAATTGTCAGTTACGTATATATAATTTTTTTTACACTACCACCGGATCGGAACACGACCTCAACTGAGAAGATCCGACAACAAACTCTGTGGGTTTGTCTTTTTTCTTTGTATCTTTTTTTTATTTGCGATCTTGTTTTTACATGGGTAATAAAAGTTAGCTCCAGTATCCTGCCCTACATTTAGTCGCGGCAAATACGTCACTTATGACGTCATGACTTAGGCCCACGCGAAGCTCACGTGGACCCATCTAATAAGGTGAGTCAAAGTGATCGTTCCACTAGAGATTGTCAGTAACGCTCACAAGCTAGTGGAACGGGAAAAACTGCGGTCGTGACCGTGAACTTTGTGAACGTCTAATGTAATGGACTTATTGTAGACGCTGGCGCTGATGGTGACTTCGTAGTGATGACGTCACGCACTCGTGCTGCACACGCTGGCGCTAGTGGTGATGTCATGCAATCGTACTAGACACGCTGGCGCTAGTGGTGACATCATGCAATCGTATTACACACTTTCACATGAGGCGACCCTCATAGTCCTCGGGAGTAGCAACGCATCTGTGATTGACTTCAGATGGAACCCATGTTCTGAATGAAGTTGATTACAGATGTCCATGGGCGGCAGTGACCACTTACCATCAGGTGGACTGCATGCTCGTTTGCTACTTCAGTCAAATAAAAAAAAAAATACACATGCTGGCGCTAGTGGTGACGTCATGCAATGGTATTGCACATGCTAGCGCTAGTGTTGACGTCACGCGCTTGCTTGTACACGTCAGCTGACAGTAGTGGTGACGTCACGCAGTCATGCTACACACGCTGGCGCTTGATAATGCAAACTATGCATTGATAGATATTTAATATTTTATTTATATGACGTTTATATATTTATGTTTCAGCCAATGGGTATGTCGGGTAGTCTGAGCGCGGCGCAATCACAGTACCTCTCTCAGCTAACGCAACAGTCTCAACGTCATGACACAAGTACGTATTCGTTTTATAATATGCCTGTACTATATATCATTGATTTTCAATGTGTGCCTCCAAGCGTTTGTAAGGGGATCATGTAAGAATAATATTCTATAGATTTTATGTACGTCGTCGTCAACCCATTATTGTCCCACTGCTGGGCACGGGTCTTCTCTCAGAATGAGAGAGTTTTAGACGATAGTCCACCGCGCTGGTCAAGTGGTGATCACATTTTATGTATGTACCTAACATAAAAGTATAAAGTACACGTAATGAGCGGGGTAAGAAAAATATTTTTACACGTTATCGGAATCGTGCCATGAAAAGGTAGAAAAACATTACTATGTATGATTTTAGACGTACTAGACTGTACGGTGCAATCGCCCAAAACTATAGTCATAAGCAAAAATATTGTCATTCGACAACGTAATTAAATAAATAGGCAAGCACAAGTGCCGCGCGTGCTCAGTTAACATAATTTATCATTTTTATACTTAGATCCTCAATAAAATCATATTTCCACAATTAGTATCAGTTTATCATTTAATAAGGGACTGAAAACCCTTACATGGTCCTTCGAGCAATTTGATCTGGCGCGTGAGGTGATCAAATATCAGGACCTCGCGAGTGGGACACAGCGCACGTGGCTCTTACCTCTTCTGAGACACGTGGCGTGACTCTGAAGAAAATAAGGGAACAAGTGCTAAGCAGGGGTGATAAGTCAAGCAGGTGTATATATAAATGATGATAAATGATGATAAATATATAAATGATGTTATATTTTTATATTTCAGGCGTGTACACGACAAACTACGGCGTGTACGGCGCTTCGGACATATCGAGCCAGCAGCGCAAGACGCAGCGTGCGAGGGTACCGCCTCCGTCCAAGGTTCGATTACTGCTCACTCTTATTCCATCGGAACGTGTGGCCAAATTACGTACTAGAGGGCTACCGTTCTGTATTTCTAATCGCCCTCCTTACGCAATCGGGTAGAAACGTTTTGGGTGCGTTATTAAAAATCCATAAAGATCCATATAGCAGATACGATTATTATTGATATTGATTAGCTTTCACGTGTATCTCTTTATTAACCGAAATAAATTAGTATGGATACTCCTTCGTACTCCTCCGAAACGGCTTGACCGATTCTCGTGAAATTTTGTGAGCATATTGTTCTGAGAATCGGCCCACACCTATTTTCATACCACGTAATGATAAGAGTTGTCCACCGTTAACATGTTTTTAAATTTTGATATACCAAAATAACGATTGCCGAGTTAGCTGGTTTATATTATAATATTTCATTTTGCTTACTTACTTTTCTCAGTGTTGATGCATTCGTTTTTCTTTTGTATGTCTATAGACTAGTGCGAATTGCGTAGACTGTAAATAAAGTTTGAGTTCTATAATTCTACAATCTAAAACCAAGTTAAATATCATTCTGTGTCACAGATCCCGTCATCAGCGGTAGAGATGCCGGGCGACAGCGGCGGCAGCATGTTCCTCGACGTGCAGTTCGGCGCGCTGGAGCCGGACGCGCTGCACTCGCCGCCGCCGCCGCATCAACACCAGCCGACGCATCAGACGCATCAACCGACGCATCAAACTCACCAGCCGACGCATCTAGCTCAACAACCGACGCATCAGACGCACCAACCGACGCATCAGGCCCACCAACCGACGCATCAAACGCACCAGCCGACGCACCAGCCGCACCAGCCGACGCATCAGTCGCACCAACCGACGCACCAGCCGGTAGTGTCGCAACCGCCGCCGACTAGTGTGCAGCCGGTGTCGACGCCGCAGCCGGTCAAGCAGGTTGGTTATTCGTTGTTTTATTTTTATGTAGCGACCAGCTGACGCACCAATCGCACCAACTGACGCATCAGGCCTACCAACCGACGCATCAAGCGCACCAACCGACGCATCAAGGGCACCAATTGCACCAACCGACGCATCAAACTCACCAACCGACGCATCAGTTTCAACACCGATGCATCAAACGCACTAACCGACGCATCAGTCTCACCAACCCATGCACCAGCCGGTAGTGTCGCAGCCAACCGTTGTTCATGTCATGCGGTCATAATATATCCACATTTTGGATAAGTCCATTCTTTTCGTAAAAATCCTAACTATGTATTTTATAATACACTAGTTGACCCGGCGAAGTTCGTTCCACCTGTAAGTCAAAAGTCTAAAATTATCAGTGTTTGCTTACTATATTATACATGTATTATACACAAAAGTCTCCTCTTGAATCACTCGTATTTATTAAAAAACGGCATTAAAATCCGTAGCGTAGTTTTAAAGATCTAAGCATACATAGGAACAGAGAGCGAGAAGCGACTTTGTTTTATACTATGTAGTGATGTATATTTCAACTAGCTTGTTTGTTTCGTAAGGTGACGTCACAAGCGGAGCCTCAACCAGTGTCCACGAGCCACGAGACAACGACTGAAGCACCTAGTAGTACATACCCTAATGCCAATAGTATGGTAAGTGATGATATAAGGTTTTGATTTTTGTAATGCGTTTCTTGTTTACTTTTCTTTTGGTGTCTAATAAAAAATATAATTGTAGGATAATGTATTTTTCAAATTACTTTCTTATGTATGTTAGATAAAGAATGTAAGACAAGATGTTAATATGATCCCAATTAAAACAATAGTTTCAATGTTTTTCTTTTTTTAACATGTCACGTGTATTTAATTACATATATCGTTTAATTCATGATTTAGAGCGAAATACCCGTGAAAAGTTGGAAGTTACAACAATAGTTTAATAATGTATTATAAATTTTAGAATGGTATATAAATTTAATTTAAAAAAAAAACAAGGTAAAATCCTGAAAAAATGATGAATTGACTAATAAGAAGTAAGATCATTTTTCATTCTTACAGAATGCGAAAAATTAAGTGTCAATTACTGTTATCAGTATGTATTATGAGTTTAAGAATGGTTATTTATTAACATAAGTTGAAAATAATAATTAAATTTATTTAAAAATCCTTAAATAAAAATGCATTTTTTAAACGTTTGTCACGTGACACAAAATGCTCCAGATTTGGCGGGTTTATGATGACGTCACTTGCTTGTAAACTTTCGTTTTTTTGTTCACAACAAATGTATGTGGATGACATGAGCCACAGACGACAATACAGGCAAGTGACGTCACCAACCCGCCATATTGTCAAAGTAGCGTTTTTGCGCGCTATTTAAATATTGAATTTTTAATTTGATATTTTTCAGCAAATATGTACAAAAATTAAAAAAAAAACAACTTTTACTGGGTTCCTTAACCTCTGCTAGATAAGATAAAATGGATTTTAAAAACCTGTCAAATAGCCTATTATTTGTAGTCATATAGCAGGATTAAAATCAGACACATTTGTATTGCAGTTAAGTGAAAGTCTATCAGTGGTGGACACAACGCCTACGAGCCAGCCCGTGACGACGGAGTCCTCAGTCACTAACAGCACATGTAAGTTGTTAACATAATCTTATTAATATTATAGATACAGTAATACCTTGACTTACGCTACCCCGATTTACGCGAACTCGGAGTTACGCGGTTTTCAAATCTCCTTAATTTGTATGTTATTGATCGTCAGCTGCACACAATCTCTATATTATGGATTACATAGCCTTACTATCCTACACTATTAAATAAGAGTGCGGAAAAGTAAGACTATGTACTTGTATGACAGCTACATTTTATTTTGCGTTACGTATTTCTTGTACCCCGACTTACGCGGTTATCAGTCAGTCCCACCTATCGCGTAAATTCGGGGTATTACTGTATAATTGTTTGTGAATACTGTTATGTCTATATGTATACTTCTTCTACTACTAAATAAATACACTTTATTATTTAAGCACCAAAATTATTCTTATAAAAGTCTTTGGTTTCCCAAGAATTTGGAAAGGTCTTTTGTGACGGACGTCAAAATCTTAGCTGATTATTTTGTCAAAGAAATATTTAATTGTGTATTTTGCTTGTTGGACAACCTTAAATGTATGGAATATTTCGTGTGATTCATTTGTTTTTTTTAACCAAGTTTTTTTATAGGTAAACAAGGGTTATATCATGGCGACTGTGTTTGTTATTATTTTACGTAAAAGCTATCTCGGATTTCACTACAATTTGGCACACACCTAGTTTATGACTTAGATAAATAATCATTGCCCTGATAGACGTAACCGAAGCGGCTGAAGCCATGGGAATAAAACCTGGTATTGTCATATTTTGACGACCCGCGTAGCAGAGCGGTTACCATACCGGTCTTGCGCGCAATGGGTTCCGGATTCGATTCCAGGTCAGACAGGTATCTGAATGATGAGTTTAGATTCATATTCCGGATCTGGGTGTTTGTGTATTCGTCGTGTGTGTACCCATGGTACCCACGACACAGGAGAAAATCCTAGTGTGGGGCTATGAGTGTAGAAAGCTTAAAGCGTAAGCGTATTGACATATAAGGATTATTCCCCAACTACAGCACGAGGCTAGAGCGGTTCGATTAATTTTGTCGTGATCGGTGTAAAACTCGTGCTATAGAAATATGGACGGAGTTTCAATGATTCATTTGTCGGAAGCGATACATGATTAGAGATGAGTTCTACATTTGAAATAAATTCAATATCTAAAGTATAAACGAATGTGATTGTAATAGTTGTTAAAAGATTAATCAAAGCAAATATTATTGAACATATAATACGACATGTCGTTACTAATTGTGATTATATCACATTTTCACATTGACATGGACTGGAGATGGTCTGCTTTCAATTTGCTGCTGCTTTGATATATTATCTGATGTTAAATGCCACCTGTGATCAATTATAGATAAGAATAGATTTACCTAAATATGGCCACAGATGCATTGCTATCTCTGAAGATTAAATTGTAACTTCTCGGTTTTAAATACTACACTTAAAGTAAAACACTTCTCTATTTATGATACGTACGTACGTATATTTAAAATACGTACGGCGGTGGGTTTGTTGGAATTAAATCGGAAGGGGTTTAATATCATTACAGATGTTCTACTCTTAATTTCCAGCACTAGACAAGCTATCGGCGTCGATGAAGCAATTAGGCGTATCGGGTGTGTCGAGCGTATCGGGTGTGGCGAGTGCGGCCAGCGTGGCCAGCGCGGCCGGCGCGGGCGCGGGCGCGGGGGTGAGCGCGGGGGCGGGGGAGGCGCCGCCCGCGCCGCACGTGGCTCACCACTACGCGCACCATCGGCCGAAGGTGAGTGTGCTAGTAGAACTAGGCAAGCTATCAGCGTCGATGTAGCAACAGGATGTTTCGGGCGTATCGAGTGTTTCGACTGTGGCCAGCGATGAGCGTGAGTCACACACCATTTTATGAGCATCATAGTCCGAAGGTGAGTGTAAGAGGCTTAGCACGAAATAAGTTATTGGTGAAACAGCTCGATGCTCGCTGCTGGGTGTGTCGAGCGTGGCTTGAAATATTTTTGAAGTGAAACTTCTTTAGGCGCATGAGGGTAAAATTTTTACAGATGAAACGTCACGCCGGTATGCAACGGAAGTGTCGGAAAAGAAAGAGAGAGTGATCGAGACCGATTGAGAGAGAGTAAGACAGGGCGAACGTAGCATGAGCAACTAGCCGTGGAGTGAGAGTAGGGAGCAAGCGAGTGAGAAAGATTGAGAGAAAAATTGAGACAGAGCGAACGTCGTATCACGCCTTTTTCCCTTCCTCTTAATCTTGGAAATTTAAAGTTTTAGATTTGTATAAATATAAACAAGATTTATAAATTAGTTCGCCAAAGAAGTTTCACTTCTGACATGTGTACTTTGTACGCATGCATGTTTTTTTTCTTTTCAACATTGGAAAGACTAACGAGCGTATTGTACGCCTGGTGGTAAGCGGCCAGTGCGTGGACCTCTGTTATACCTATTAGTGACATATGTCATGATTTCAATTTTTATTTAAATTATTTAGGTAGTCATGAACAGCCATTATTTTCTAATGTGTCAATAAACTACATATATCCAAAAAATGTTTATTGAGTTTTGATGGAGCAAATCATTAAGAATGTACAAATAAGCTAAGGTAACGTTTGTATCCGCAGGCCGCGGCGCAGCAGAGCGTGTACGCGACGCACGGGGCGCACGGCGCGCACGCGGCGCACGGCGCGCACGGGGCGCACGGCGCGCACGCCGCGCACCACGTGTCGCACCACCCGCCCGTGTACGGCGCCGGCGTGTACGCGCCGCAGGTACGTGCCCGCTGTGTAGTGTAGTGTCTCGGCCCACGCACGGCAGGGTGTGTACGTGATGCAAGGGGCGCACGGAGCGCATGGTGCGCACGCCGTTCACACCCGCCCGTGTACGCGCCGCAGGTACGTGCCCGCTGTGTAGGGCGCGTTCCAGATGACGCTCACAAAGCCCCAAACGCCCAAAACATCGTTTTACAAGTCGGCCGCGGTCGTTGTGCTCGCGGCGAAAACGTCACTCATGACGTCATGACTTAAATCTACGCGACGCTCCAGTAGAGAATACATCAGTAAAGCTCACTAGCGGACGGGAACGGGAAAAACTGCGTGAGGGAGCGCTTTGTAAACGTCTAATGGAACGCACCCGTAGTGTAGTGTGTCTCGGGCCACGCACGTCAAAGCGTATACGCGGCGCACGGGACGCACGCCGCGCACGGGGCGTGTATAATTAGCTTTAGGTGATTGAACGCGTGATACGGATTCGAGCTTGCGCGAGGAGCGACGCGGATGAAACCCGGATGAGTGTGTTCTACTAGACGACGGTCGAACGGAGCGTATACAGGACGCATTTTGCGCATCGGTGACGCATCGTCTATTCGTATAGGGCGCCAGCGTGTACACCCATCCGTCAGGTCCGTTTATGAAGAGGGTTACGACGAGGGTTAGCACGTGACTCGGATGTTACAAAGGTCTCCACTCGAACGAGCCATGACGCGTGGTTAAGACGTGGCTTAAGTACGTTTTACAAGACTGTAATAGATCGGAGAGTGTATAAGCGATACACAGGGCACATCGCGCCGTCTTGCATCATCTGTCCATATAGTGCGCTAGCGTGTACGCGCCGTAGGTAATTAGATGTAGACAAGGGGTTTGGACAGATAGTCGGGAGTGACGCACGGATGTGACGCGTTGTGAATGTGTTCTAACAGACAACAGTGGAACGAAGCGTATATGCGACGAATAAGGTGCATCACGCAGTGTCGAAACATTTCTTTTTAATAAACATGAAAAGGGGAGATTCTATATTCCGCTGTTATTTTTTACGTATGCTCATCAAATTCTCGGCCAACTGTAAAACGATACATTTTTTTAATGAAAGTGTCTAGCCCAAGTAATTTACTAAATAATAATGTCTCTATTCAGGTGAACTCAACAAACGCATCACTAACGGGCGCGTCAGCGATGACCGCGACGGCGTACCCCTCAAGTGTAACGTTAACGCAGTACCAGCCTATGATCAACTCGTATCAGGTACGTTATATTCAGCCTACTTTTACATTTGGACCTACTTTTGCAAAAAGGAACCAACGACCTTTCCTCCTGTATTATTAAAAATGATTATGATTTTCAATAATATCATATTTGTATCATCCATCCATCAGCCTTTTGATGTCCACTGCTGAACATAGGCCTCCCCTAAATGGCGCCACTCCAACCGGTCCTGTGCCCTCTGAATCCAACGGTTTCCCGCTGTCTTCTTCAGGTCATCGGTCCATCTGGTAGGGGGCGACCTGTACTCCTTTTGCCTAAACGTGGTCGCCACTCGAGAACCTTCCTTCCCCATCGGTTATCGGTCCTACGAGCGATGTGACCGGCCCATTGCCACTTCAGCCTACTAATTTTGAGGGCTATGTCGGTAACCTTCGTTCGTCTACGGATTTCATCGTTGCGAATGATGTCTCGTAGCGAAATTCCGAGCATAACCCTCTGAGCGACCCTGAGCCTTCGAATGAGGCCTACAGTGAAGGACCACGTTTCGGCGCCGTAGGTCACACACATTGCTCGAATAATTTCGACTTCAGGCACTGAGGAATTGTGGACGCGAAGATACTACGTAATATTCCGAACGCATATTTGTATACATAGAACAAATTATATTGTGCAACATTGTTATTAGATTTTATTAAAAATAACCTAAAATTATACAGTATACAAAATTTTGACAAAAATGGCTTTTTCTCAAAACTGTCGGTGTGTGGGTTGATTCTGTTTTGCATAAGTAGGTCCATTTGACTTCTGAGGTGCACTCCTGAACGTCAAAGAAGTATAACTTCTTACGCGTGTACATAAGTACACACATATTTTATTTTTTTTTTTTCAATGTTGATGTATGAAATGTTATGATATTGTGTACAGCAGACGTCCTCATCGGCGGGAGTGTACACGGGCAACGCGCTATACACGGCCGCGCCCTACACGCCCTACCAGCCATCCCCACAACCCGCTAAGCAGAATAAGGACTCTACACAGGTACGTGCGCACACTTCAGGATTCATTTTCATATACAGATACCGAATATCCATCCATCCATCAGCCCTTTGATGGCCACTGCATAGGCCTCCCCTAAATGGCGCCACTCCAACCGGTCCTGTGCCCTCTGAATCCAACAGTGCGCCGCTGTCTTCTTCAGGTCATCGGTCCACCTGGTTGGGGGGCGACCTGTACTGCTTTTGCCTATACCTATACCGAACATATCGTGACAAAAAATATCTACATACTATGTAATTTCATATGTATCTTATTAATATTATAAATGCGAAAGTTTAAGAGATCTACCGATCGGATTTCGTTGAAAGATGGCTCACATATTCTAAAGAAGAATATTATTTGTTTACCACGGCACGTTTCTGCCATTAACGGGGCTTAACACAGCAAATAAAGTTGCTCACTTACAAGAAATCATACTTCATACTATTATTATAAAGGCGAAAGTTTGTGTGTATGTTTGTTACTTCTACTCGTTTAAACGGTTGGAGCGATTTTCGTAAAATTTGGTAGGGAGTTAGCTGACTCTGGATTAACATATAGGCTACTTTTTACTGTGGGAAAATATCTTAATACCACGGGACAATCGATGCATCGATTTCTTTTTACGCGGGCGAAGCTGCGGGGTTCAGCTAGTAATTAATAGTACTAAAAAATATACATTAAAATAAACATACTGTTTTAAGATCTGCCCCAATTTTAATTGTTATAATGCGTAATGATTGAACACAAATTTAATAAATACACATTATTTCCAGTACGACAGTTCAGTGGCGTCGAGTAACAGTTTAACGAGTACATCGACGACACAGACGTCCACTTCCAAAGTCACGACAACCACAGGTATGATTGATTTTTTTATATATATTTTTTAGTAAATATTGTACGTTATTTTTTAAAACGAGCTTCTCTGTGCAATTTTTGGCCTACTGTACTGGGTACTATTTTTGTGATTTAAAATGTACTAGAGGCCTTAGGGGTCGTTCAAGCTCTATTGGTTTTTTTTTTTGCTTATTTTGGATGACATGGGGGTTGGGGGGTCTAGATGATGATTACGTCATCGCTAGTTATTTACTTTTTTACAATATTGTACAAAAAACACATTTTTAATTGAAAAATGTCACGTAAGCATGGGTTTTTTTTACGTAAGCAAGGGGGGGGGGAGTTTTTCTTACTTTTGCTGACAAGGGGTATGGGGGGGGGGGGTTAATAATTGTAATATATCTGCTTACGTAACACTTCAACGGCCCCTTAGGCCCCTTATACCACGTGGAGTTATATGATCGTGTTCTGTGTCGGTCAGCGGTGTCAGTGGCGGCGGGCGCGGCGTCTGCGGGCGGGGCGGGGGGCGCGGCGGGCGGCGGGGCGGGCGGCGCGGCGGGCGCGGGCGGGTACGCGGGCGGCGCGCTGTACGGCGGCGCGTACGCGTACGACGAGGCGCAGATCATGCGCGGCACGCTGCCGCACCACATGGTGAGACCTTGTACCTTGTTATATGCATGACCGCTGACGCCTCAGCAAGCGTTAACTCTACGATCTGTACGTGCCCCACAATACGCTATTTGACAGGTTTTTAAAATCCATTTCTTCTTATCTAGCAGAGGTTAAGGACTGGGTTCCTTAACCTCTACTAGATAAGAAAAAAGTTTTTTTTTTTTTTAATTTTGGTACATATTTGCTGAAAAATATCAAATTAAAAATTCAATATTTAAATAGCGCGCAAAAACGCTACTTTGACAATATGGCAGTTTGGTGACGTCACTTGCCTGTATTGTCATCCGTGGCTCATGTCATCCACATACATTTGTTGTAAACAAAAAACGAAAGTTTACAAGCAAGTGACGTCGTCATAAACCCGCCAAATCAAGAGCATTTTGTGTCACGTGACAAACGTTTAAAAAATGCATTTTTATTTAAGGATTTTTAAATAAATTTAATTATTATTTTCAACTTATGTTAATAAATAACCATTCTTAAACTCATAATATATACTGATAACAGTAATTGACACTTAATTTTTCGCATTGTCAAATAGCCTATTGGGTTGTTGCTGACGCATTTAATATTTTTCCTGAATGTCTACGTGCTTGCCCAATGGAGATGTCGCTGAGTCATATTATAGTTAACCATTTAAATATTTACCATTTTTTGAATATAAATTATTAGATAGGAGATCTCATATCAATAATTATAATATAAGTTTAATTTAATTAAATTAGTTTATTAAGTACTTCGTTTTTTCCTTAAGTCCTCCGACTGCAATAAACGTAATTTACATGTCGCTACTTCAAAACAAAAGGGCCACAACTCGAATAGACCTAATTTTACAGGGGAGCCATTTAAAGTTTTGAAAATCAGTTCTTGTATAATTGCTCTGTAATTTTAAATCAGATTAATATGTGTTATACACTCTTAGAAAGGTATTTTTATCCTTCTTTTAGTGGGTAATTTGGATATGGTTATTTAAAAAAAAATCTAAAAATAAGTTGAATATTTTTTATTTGTGGCCCTTTTGTTTTAAAGTAGCGATGTGTGTACATGTACACGTATATAGCGTATTGTGAATGACGATCCGCGTGGCGCAGCGGTTGCCATGTCGGTCTGACACGCAGTGGCTCCCGAGTTCAATTCCCGGCCAGACAGGTATCTGAATGATGAGTTTAGATTCTTGTTCTGGGTCTGGGTGTTTGTGTATTCGTCTTTGTGTGTGTCCATGGCACCCACGACACAGGAGAAAATCCTACTGTGGGGGTAATCCTATGAGTGTAGAAAGCGTTTAAAGCTTTAATGACAGGTGACATTGTACACGTGTGCATATGTACACATATATAACAGGGGAGGGATGAGCTAGCAGCACGCCAACTGTGAATGACAAGTGAATTGCATTAAGAAGTTTTAATACTTAATGGGTACTCATAATATATGGTTTTTGAATTCTTTTAGAATTATTTTTGCTGGTAATATTGGTATAAAAACATATATCGAAAAATTTGATTTGGCAACTCAGGATGTGCGCAGACGATGCGTCCGCTCTCGCCCGGGTCTGGCCGTCAACTGAACCACTCGTCTACCACACCATAAGCACGAGACAGTGTATACAGCTACTACTATTGTAATAGCCCACTACATACACTACGATATGGTTCAACTGTAGCTCTAAGTTCCACTTGAATTTCATCCTAGAAAAATATAATACGCTTTAACGAGACTGAAGAACCACCGCCAAATGACAGTAGTTTTTCCCCCATTGATCAACGCCTATTATTTATAAGCGCTAGTCATAGTTATTACCGTTTATTATTATTTTAAATTATGTATTTGATCTTATATATTTTCCTTCACCAGGGTGGTTATTACGAGGTGGGATACAGCGGTCGGGAGGGCACATTCGGACTGGGCGCCGGCGAAAGGTTCGGACGGACCGACGCCGCCTCGCCGCAGCAGGTACGTGCACACAAACACACACTCACACACACACACACGTATACACACAAACATACACACACATATACACACAAACATACACACACATATACACATACACACATACATGCACTGACGAATATGTATGTCTACGGACACACAAGCGCCCATTCACATATCAGGGTGAGAAAGAATGAAATGCAACCACACACATGTATTTAGATATCCATACGACTACTTACTCTCAAAATAGGGTTAGTAGTTATAACAAACTGCAAATTTACTTTTTAGTAAACTAATATGCTAAAAGAGTCTGGGAAAATTTTATGGAGAGTGGTCTATGAACCAGTACAGATACTGTTGTGTTTTTCATGTAGGGATACCTCAAATATATTCGTGTACAAAGACGCATCAAAATCTGATTCCTACATGAAAAAACACAACAGAATCGCTGTAGTTTTGATAGTCCATTTTCGCCTTTAACAGGATAAAATATTTCTATATACAGATTAAATTATATCGAGTTTATATGTTACTCGAAATTTCTCTTAATATCAATTAAAACATTATTTACATGTTTTAATTGATATCAAGAAACCATTTACATTACATTTACATTTTATTGAATTGCATAAAATTTAATAAAATGTTAATTGATATTAAGAGAACATTTACATTACATAACATTTACATATTTTAAATTGCATAAAATTTAATAAAAAGTAATTCATTTTGATATGGTTGGTACACCACACTATTGTAACCACCATTTTGAAATGTATTTTGCCAATAAATAATTTTCATCTCATTGATAGGTTCCCACAGCGTTACCACCCGGCTACGCGTACTTCTACCAACCACCACCGACCACGTATCAGTATGGAGTATACCCAACGGTAAGTATCTTTGAAAGCGCACGTATTCTTGTATGTTAGCTATTTGTACACCCCTATCCATTTCTGGCAAATAAAATTTGTTTCTTCTACAAATATTAGGTTGTCTGGAAGAGACCGCTATTTTATTTTAGTTCTCTCTTCCAGACAACCTAATATTTGTAGAAGACCACACCAAAATATGTTATCTATTTTGGTGTGCAATAAAGATGTTTTGTATTGTATTGTAATCATGTATAGGTACGTCTTGGTGGTAGAATCAGTACTTTTCGGTTTGATGTACCACCGTCACATGTCAGTTTTATGAGTAGCGACATTAAATGACTAAATTTTTTAGTAGCATCTCGTGGATGTGATAAGAGGTTACTAAGGAGATACAAAACTTATATTGCAACAGTATATTGCTGTGGAATATTAACGCATATGGCGGTCAACAATATGTCTGAAAAAACCCGTGAGAAAAAACCTCATTAATGGAAAGCCACATGCAAGCAGTGAAGTGCAAATGTTAATTCATACGAGATACCCTTGAGATACTTAGAAGCCTTTCACATTAGGTCGGATCGACTGTTTGCCATCTGAGATTTCTAGCTGTTGTAACATAATCAATTTCGGCACACTTTCACATGAGGCGACCATCATAGTCCTCGGGATTAGCAACGCATCTGTGATTGATTTCAGATGGAGCCCATGTTCTGTATGTTGATTACAGATGTCCATGGGCAGTGACCACTTACCATCAGGTGGACTGCATGCTCGTTTGCTATTTCAGTGAGATAAAAAAAATTAAATAATATGATTCGTTCTAGTACGGCGGCGGCGGCAACGTAGGCGGAGTGGGGGGCGTGGGCGGAGTGGGAGGAGTGGGCGTGTCCGGCGGCGGGAAGGTCTCCGCCTATTCCCAGCAGCAACCCCCGTACGACGCGCAGGACACTTATAAGCCTGGTGGGTGTTGTTTATATAGCGGTAAAGGGTAGGCCTGTGGATTCTGTGGTTTGGCTAGATTGTTAACAGAGGACCATGAAATAATAATAATAAACACGGTATTGTCTTAAATTTAACATAACATATATTACTAGGAAGAATCATAAACAAAAATGAATTGATTATATAATTTAACAAGGGTGAAACAAAATTGAGCGACAAATAAAAACAAATGGCATAAAGAATAAAATGTTTTGAGATTCTACTAGGCAATAGGAAGTGGCTCAGTTATTACCACCACAATGATTAAATCTCATAGAGAGCTGTTTTTCAGCCACTCCCTCTCCTTGAGTTCATATGCGGGGAGTGTGGAGGTGAGTGGGTTCTCCAATCATAAGTTGACTTTTCAAACAAAAATGACATTGTAAGATAAATTAGTCTATGTACTGAAGTTACACAATCAATGCATTTAGTAGTAGTAGATTAAATTACTGTAAATTTGTTTGGAACAGTGGTTTTCAATTTTACTTGGCCATGTAAGCCAAATTGATCATACATTTTTTTAGGTAACCTAGCTGGCTATTCCGATAACTAAGCTTTACCTTGTAGTTCAAAGAGAAAACTGATTGTAAATTAAAATAATCATTATAATTTAAGTATTTAAAATGAAGAAAATATGAGTTGTCTTAAAGCAAAACCGCCTCTTTGCAGGAATAATTTTAGGCAAAGAGACGCTTTTGCTTTTAGACAACTAATATATTTTTAACATATTTCCTTATAATACCGCGTTTACGAGTCTTGCGAGAACGTTTCATTTGAAATTCCGACGTATGTTTAGTTTACCTACGGATTTTATTATTAAGATTTTTGTCGCGTAGAGCTTTAATCGTAGTTGAATGTATACTAATAACATGTGTATCCTTAGGCGGTCCGTACAACGCGAACGCGAGCAAGGCGGGCGGCGCGGCGGCGGCGGACCTCACCAACGCCATGTACGCCAAGACGCACGTCGCGCTCAACAAGGTCAACGTGAGTACACCGGGACGCTGGCCGCGACGCGCCAGTGTTGGCTGAGCCGAGCCAATGTTGGCCGTGACGCGCTGTTGTTGGCCGTGACGCGGAAATGTTGGCCGTGACGCACCGATGTTGGCCGTGACGCGCCAATGTTGGCCGTGATGCGACACTGTTGGCCATGACGCGCCGATGTTGGCCGTGACGCGCCGATGTTGGCCGTGATGCGACACTGTTGGCCGTGACGCGTCGATGTTGGCCGTGACGCGCTAATGTTGGTTGACCCGAGCCAATGTAGGCCGTGACGCGCCAGTGTTGGCCGTGACGCGCTAATGTTGGTTGAGCCGAGCCAATGTAGGCCGTGACGCGCCAATGTTGGCCGTGACGCGCCAATGTTGACCGCGTTGCGCCAATATTGGCTAAGATTTTTTTAATTAATTATTAGGTTTGTTAATGCTGTAGACTTTAAGGGGCGTCCATTAAATGCGTGAAGTAATTTTGACGATTGTTTGACACACTTTCCCCTCGGTGTCAGCAAGTAGTGGGATTTAATGCAATCGCTTAATAAAATCTTTTTTTTTTATCCTATCCTAATCTTTTATAAAATCATGATATATGATATGATAACTGAGCATTTCCACAGATGCGTTGTTATCTTTTGAGGAGTAAGATGGAACGGCGCTAACGCTTTTTGTCTTGCAATAATGGTGTAGTTTTGTTTTAGAAAGAAAACTACACCGTATTTGCAAGATATAACATAATGGTGTAGTTTTGTTTTAAGAATAAACATTAGTCTTTTCATTAAAACATTTTAAATTGATGTTAAAGCAATAGTAAACAATTATTATTTTTCAAGTATTTTGTTGTTGAATAGTTGTCAAACATTTTTATCTTATTAATTCCTTTTTTTTAATTTTATCTTTTCTTTAATAAATCAACATTAATGATGGAAGTTTGGAAATAAAGAATTATTCAATGTATATATTTAAATATTTTTTAGTCTTTTTTGTTTCTCTTGTCCAGTTTCTTGGACTGAAAAAAACTTTCTTATCTTAGTATAAGCTTGCGCAACTACTAAAAGTCAGGCGAAGTTCCAACCTCACCTTTTTCTAAGATCTAATCTTAACTTTTGTATTTTAGTCCAGGCTATGGCAACCATTGAACGTATAATGCAACATAGTTATGTTACCTGCTAACGTACTGTTGCTCAGACTATATGGGTTAACACATCCGTAGAACGTATAATGTGTCGTTACGACAATCATGCGAAGCGTTAACTCCCACGTTACGATGTTCATGCGAAGCGCTAACAGTGAGGTGTGTCGGTCGGTTGCAGAGCTACGACAAGGCGGGGTTCCACAGCGGCACGCCGCCGCCGTTCGGCGCCGGCTCGCACCTGTACATCCCCGCGCCGCCGCACCACCACCCGCACCACCACGCGCCGCAGCAGCACCAGGTGCGCGCACCACCCGCACGGACACGGACACACTGACACGCACACTGACGCAGTGCCGACACACACACACACACACTGACACACACACGATGACGCTACACACACGCACACACACACACACACACACACACACACACACACACACGATGACGCTACACACACACACACACGCACACACACACAATGACGCTACACACGCACACACACACACACACTGTGACGTACTAGTGATATACACCGACACACTGACGCACCACTGATATACGCCGACACACTGATGTACACCAATACTCTGACACACCACTGATATACGCTAACACACTATCACACTTCCTGCTGACACATACAAACTATACTGAGACACGCCACTCTACTGGAACACACTAACGCACACACACGCACAGTGACACGTAACTCGCACGAGATACTGAGGACCACTGTATCGTTACACAACGCACGACAGCACTGCAGCGACAATACACTATTGGCACACATACACTAATTACACACATATACGCTACTGATACATACATACATCATAATGAAACATACACAGACATCACATTGATTTACACACGTAGAAAACGCTGTACAAATCAGCAAAATGTCTCAAGACGGCAGCACTATACACACACGCACACAGGCACGCATACACACACAGATACACTACCAAAACATCACATGTCTAATATGAGACTAACTTAGACCCCAGGAAATGGGTTTCAAATAAAATATAAACGCAGTAAGTTTACTTACCATCAGGTTATACAAAAACATTATAAAACCTTCACACGAAGTATAATTCTATTCATAAAACCAAATCAGCCAATCTATTTACATACAAGATATTACGTTGGAAACAAGAAAACCATGTTTACAATAAATAGCATGTGAATCAATTGAATTAAGATTTAGCGTTATTACAGCATTGAACAAAAGCACCGATTTGCAAACAGATTTTTATCACGAAATATTTGAATATGAGCACTGATATTGTCATGAGCTTCTGAATTATCTTTAACACATATGTTCGAACAAAAATGCAACCATTATTAACCTCATGCGGCTTTGTTTTTAATTAGATATTTGAATTGTTATGGCTAAATATAACGTAAATATAAATTTTAAAACCGGAGACACCGGAAAGCTATCTTGTTATATCTCAACATAATATGTAACTATGCCGAAGCCGAAGAAGCTATTAAAAAAAATAAAACCGGCTAAGTGAGAATTTGACTCGCGCACAAATGGTATCATTATCTATAAAAAACGGCAAAATTTTGAGGTGACGTTTCCTGTATGGGAGCCCGCCCGCCGTAAATATTTATTTTATTCTGTTTTTCTGTGGCGTTAGAAATATATAATCTGTAAGAATTTCAACTGTCTTCACGGTTCATAAGATACAGCCTCGTGGCAGATAGACGGACAGCGGAGTCTTATTATTAGTAATATGTTTTTGAGTACAGAAAAAACTATATCTATACTAGTATCTTATTTTGTAAATACTGAATTCTAGAGTAAAAACTATGTATCGGAATAGTAAGTAGTAATAAGTTCGCTATTTCGCGTCGTGATACTTACTTAATTTGATTTAAAGGATTGAAAATATGTCCATAGTTAAAGATAAATGACAGTTTAATGTAATACTGTATATATACGAAAGTAATACAAAATTAGATTTACTTTAAACTTGTATAGATTCAAATGTAACCAGGCGATGAAGGATATTTTTTTATTTTTTATATTATCATGTATGAAAATTCGATATCTAGATTTGAAATATAAACTTAAAATATTTGTCTGCCATTAAGGCCAGACTAATGTTTACATATGGGGTGCGTTCCAGAACGCGATTACAACGCCCCAAACGCCCAAAACGTCGTTCCATTAGACGACCACGGACGTTGTGGTCGCGGCGAATACGTCACTCATGACGTCATGACTTACGCCCACGGGACGCTCACGACGACCCATCTACCACGGTGGGTCGAAGTGATCGTTCCAGTAGAGAATACGTCAGTAAAGCTGACAAGCTATTGGAACGGGAAAAACTGCGGTCGTGAGTTTGTGATCGTGTAATGGAACGCACCCATGGTTGCATTACAATGCTTACGACACTTTCACACAACACACACTAGATATGAACACATTTTGCAATGAATATGCGAGTTGATTTATACATATGTTTGATTTTACTTTTATGTTTGTATTATATCATTTGTAAAAAAATACATGATTCTATTTTTAAAAAAATTATACGCGAGTGGTATGGAAAGTCAGGTTTTTTTTCTGTGGCGTAAGTGATAATAATTTTATGGACGATTCGTAATTAGTTAATGGAACCAATTTTTATATAAAACATACAAAATCATCAAAATTCGTGTAGTACATGAATTCAAACAACAGTATGTATATTGTATACATTAGCGCTTTCCCAAAATGTATTTGAAAATTGCTTTTCGATAGGATTAAGTATTTGGACATTGCCGTTGATATATTTATGATTATATATATATGATGATATATTTTAAATGTTTATACTGTTTACTATATAAAGAAAATTATTTCAGTAATAGATTAAGTTTTAACGAAAATAACAACATTTTTTTTTTGCTTATTTTGAATAAATGATATTCATTCTGTTTTAAAATTATTATGACAAAATTTTCACGTCTGTGCTGTGCATCAAAATATTATAAAACAATGATTCGGTCTAAACCTATTAATTTATTAAATAAGTTTTCCATACCGCTTGCGTAGCATGCAATAAAAAATAAAAATGAAACACCCAACGTCTATCCGACAAGACGTTTAAAACATGAAAATGCATGCGGTTAGCGTTTTTTTTTATTTTCAATTTTATATTATTCTATATTCTTAGAGTTTGCTTTCGTTTGTAGATGGATGTACGGGTGAACAGTAGTCATAATAGGCGGGTAAGTTATATAGATACATATATGTTTATTAATTAAACTAAATATATAACTATATGCTATGTACTGTCGCTTCATGTTTATGTATATGTACGAAAATATCTATGTATTGATATTTATGATTGTTACCCGCCTTTTTAAGTATATGCATGCATGTTGTATGTTGTGAAGGTATCGGCAAATTACGTCTATCTTTCAGGGGCGCGTTCCAGAAGACGCTTACAAAGCCCTAAACGCCCAGAACGTCGTTCCACAAGACGACCGCGATTGTTGTGGTCGCGCGCGCGAGCTTCACGTGTGCGTAAGTCATACGTCACTCATGACGTCATGACTTACGCACACGTGAAGCTCACGACGACCCATCTAATAAGGTGGGTCGAAGTGATCGTGTCACTAGAGATTATGTCATTAACACTCATAAGCTAGTGGAACGGGAAAAACTGCGGTCACGAGCGTGAACTTTGTGAACGTCTAATGGAGCGCACTCCAAAGAGTGGCTTTTTATTTTAAGCTGTCAAACCGGGAAGAGGGGGTTTGGCAATTGTCACAGCGTGACGTGAAAAATATTATTGTGTTGTCATAAATTATTGGAATGAAATTAATGGACAATTTGCTAATATCAATTTTTTAAAAATATGCGTAGAAGATAAATCAATACATAGACCACAATATACAAGTATATGAAATGTAACGATCTGCGACATAGACAATAGGGGTCGGTGGAAAAAGCTATTAGAACCTTTAAATCAAATGACGTAATTTGTAGATGACCTTTTGGGCTGGTTACAAATGTGATCAGACATTGTGTTGTTTACATTGAACGTAGGCTTTATATATACACATATAAATAAATCTGCCGGCTACTATAAACTAAATTTGGACTTTTAATTTAATGCTGTTTTCTGCCAGTTACAGTGTAGGTTTCTGACAAAAATAAATGATTAAAAGATATATTTAAAAATAATATTAAAATAACTGAAGATACAATTTTGTCGGTCAATCTGTAGTCAGCCTATTGCCTTATGTAATTTCCCTATATATATATATATATATATATATATAAAGAATATTTTAAAAATGTGTTTGTCCAAGACTAATATAATGTTATATTATTATTTAATTTGCCTTACGTAATGGGTTCGACTCTTCAGACATTATCATATCGCTCAGTGAAAACAAAAGGGATACTTAAAACAACTCCTAAGGCCCGAAAGCGGAGACTTCGCCAGAGCGGAGACTCCACCAAAGCGGAGACGAGAGGAGCGAAGCGGAAATGTGTATTATTTCTATAGCGCGATAGAAACGGAGATGCGAGATGAAATACGCAAGCTGATAAGCTGTGAAGCCGGGTACTCATTAGCGAGCCGTAACCGTAACTTGCGTGATGCAGTAACGAGGTTCTAGTGCGTACGCGTGTTACAGTTTGGGCTCATGAGTAAGCTCGGTGATATGTCACCGAGCTTACTCATTTTGCGAGCTGTAACTGTAACCAAAGAGATACAGTAACGAGATTCTAGTGTGTACGAGAAGGCCACATCACTGTAAGTATAATGTTATTATGGTTACAGTGATGTGGCCAGATCTATCCGCAGTATTGGTTAGTAACTCCTCGATGTCAGACGAAGTGTCTCCCTTGTGCAGGATACATGGCACCGTTACTTTGATATCCGTCATAGTTCCACTAGAGAAAGCGGATATCTCCGTCCCAGATACATACATGTCTCTCTCAACAACCCATTATTGTCCCGCAGCTGGGCACGGGTCTTCTCTCGGAATGAGAGAGTTTTAGGCCATAGTCCACCGCACTGGCTCAGTGTGAATTGGTGGACATATATGTCTGCTCCAGTCTAACCAATACTGCACAGCTTCGGTAGGGACACCCTAGCTGAAAGACATCTCTTATCGTATCCGCTTCAGACATCTCCGCACATCTCCGCTTTGGTGGAGTCCGGGCCTAATTATGTACTCTATAGACTAGTCAATTTTACAATATATTATTTCTATATAGCGTTAATCACGCGTTAGATCCCTTTTATTCGCACTGTGCGATATTTAGTTCTAGAAAGAAGCTTGCCATAAATATACGATAAAAAAATGAATACCCCTTAGACGGTTTAATATTTATACATATAATTTCGGTGAAGAATGATCTCTTGTTTTTTTCTTCCAAAAAACATATAGTACCACATTTCTACGCATTTGCATTAAACCTATTTTCTGTTGCTGTTAATTTGTTTGAATTTAATTCGTTATGAAATAGCATAGAAATTTTTATTTTTTTTACATAGAATAAAATAAAACAATTTTCTACCTTAAAATATAAATATGTTATTAACTAAACGTCGTTTGTGGAATGCAATGATTTTAAGCTTGATAAATTGCTTATAAAAATATTGTATAATTAACAATTGTGCTTTATATGTCATGTGTATCAAAGGAAACATTAATTATTTAGTTATTAATTCAACTTCCCTCTTAATCTCAGAAAAGGGTGCCAATTTACCGTATAATCTTTTTTTTTTGGAAAAATATAAATAGGATCAGCAGTCACTCTTTAAGGATGATATAGATTTTAATTTCATTGACTAATTAATGCTATCTTTTTATTGAGAGAAAATAATAATATTATGTTCCTCTAGAGAAAAATAAGTTATGTCCAAAAATCTGACTATAATGGGATGGGAATTTATTCTCGTTATTTCTTAGTGTGACACCGTTACATTTTAATTCTTTAGAAGAGTCGATATTATCTTTTTGCCGATATTTTGTCTTTAACTTACTTTTTGTGATATAAAGTATTAGATACATTAGTGTTACATTGTGACACATTCTTACGTTACAATAAATTGTTATTTTATCTGACATATTATGTGTCATCTAGACATTGTTTCAAAGATCACCCAATAACCGTAGTGTTTATATTGTGGCAGATATATGTGTCATCGTGTGTGTCATACGTCCTTTTACAGTGTCTATATTTCATCAGATGTAGTCTATAACCTTCAGTGTAGTACAGATAATACACGGTGCACATGTGCAGATAATACTTAAATAAGGGTTTATACTTAAAAAGAAACAAACACAGTAAATAATGCGTTGTTCAAAACCCCCTTCTTCCTCTACTGTATCTCATAGTAACGTTAGACAAAACCCCCCCTCCCCACTCAAATAAGCGTTACGTAATACTCGAACGCTCCCTAATGTCCAGTGTAGTCTAATATATAAAATTCTCGTGTCACAGTTTTTGTTGCCATACTCCTCCGAAACGGCATGACCGATTTTGATGAAATTTTTTGTGCTTATCCGATATCTATGAGAATCGGCCGACATCTATTTTTCATACCCCTTAAGGGTTGTCCACCCTTAACATTTTATTTTATTTTTTATATGGCAAAACAACGTTTGTCGGGACAGCTAGTATATATATAACGTTCGACAAGATGAAGCTTCTGTTGAGTGTAGTAGATATAGCGTAGTGAATACACGTAGCACGTGTCACGTTTCCGTGTCGCAGGAGAGCGGCGCGGGCGGCGGGCGCGCGGCGGCGGCCAAGCCGGCGGCCAGCAAGCCCAGCTACTCGCAGTCCTACTGGACGCCCAACTAGCGCGCGAGAGGCCCCGGGTGAGTGTAAACACGCACACGTGCGTAATTGCGTACGTACATATATACGAACATACGTAAATACGAACGAACATACATACATACATATGAACGAACATATATACTATTGTCAAAAACTAAAAATAAACTGCAAGCATTTTATAATCCATAACTTTTCTTTTTTTCTTTTGAAGTAGCCCTTAGCCCTCTTATGCACTAGCTGTTAAACGCGCGGCTAGCCGCTTTACCAGTTTAATATGAAACCGCGCCAAAATTTTTACCGCCGCGGTTGGTAATTTTGGGGCGATTTCATATTAAACTGGAAAAGCGGCTTGCCGCGCGGTTAACCGCGCCAGTGGTAACCGCGCGGCAGTGGTACCTGCGTAAGAGGGGCTTAGAGGCAATGATGATACTTTGTAAGAAATTGTATATGTGTATATTAGTAATGTAACGAATATTCACATTCGAATGTTTTGCAAATATTAAAATTCAGTGCAAAAAAGTGTGTGTACTTATTCATGCGTTAGAAGTTATACTTCTATGGCGTAACAAGACAAAAATATTAAAAAAAAAATCTTTCGCTTTATTCTCATATTTTTTTCATAACGCGCCTAAAGAAGTATAACTTCAAAAAAAAATGGCGGCGGTAGAACCAGTGCAGTTCGACTGGGGAGGTACCACTGCCACACCTATTTCTACCGTGAACCATTCCATGCGTTTCGATGGAAGGGGGTGGTTGCCGGCACACTTTATATGAGGCGACAATCAGTCCTCGGGAGCAGCAATGCATCGGTGACTGAGTTCAAATAGAACCTATGTTATATATGAAGTTTCATACAAAAGTCCATGGCGGCAATTACCACTTACTATCAGGTGGACTGCATGCTCGTTTGCTACTTTATTATTATAAAAAAAATAAGCGATTGCATTAAATCTTACTACTTGCCGTTCGACACATTCCCCCTTGGTGTCACCAAGGGGGAATGTGTCGAACTCTCTCATCAACCCATTATTGTCCCACTGCTGGGCACGGGTCTTCTCTCGGAATGAGAGAGTTTAGGCCATAGTCCATCGCGCTGGCCTAGTATGAATTGATGGACTTCACACACCTCCGAGAACTTCTTTTTTTTTAATTTAATTTTTTATTCTTTTTTTTTCGAACGTGTCGAACAATCATCAAAATTACTTCACGCATTTTATGGATGCCCCTTAAATCCTACAGCATTGGCAAACCTAAATAATTGCATGTTTTGATCCTTACAGATGCAGATAACCGCTGTATATAGTTCGGCGCCAGCCCTCACTGTCAGTCAATTGTCAGTACCTACCCCCCTGTATAAAGCGAGCGTCTCCGCGCCTCATCACATGTATACTACACTTACTGCATCGTGCGAGCGAACGTGTATCTAATATCTAAATATAATAAATGTGTAACTGATATTGTAAAATAAAATGAAAGGAAATTGAATGAAAAGAAAAAAACTATAACTGTAGCTATGTTAATGATAATGTTTCGTTTCGTTTCCCTATTAAAATTAATAGTGTATCGCGGCGGGGCGGGGTGCCTTTGGCCCGCGAGTAGATAGAATAGTTTAGTATATTACCGTCGCAGGGCCAAGCCCCGCCCCCTCGCTGTCTCATTTATACGTTAAGTACGCTCCGTTAGGTTACAAATTGTTTTTTTTTTATTAAATTAACGGTAGTGTTATGTATATCTTATCTTTATATATAAAATATGTATATGTAAGCGTTCGGTGCGCTATGCGCGCTGAATATTTTGTATTTAGTTGACAGACTTTTTGTAATTACATATTATTAAAAATAAAGAATGTCGTAGGTTGTTAATCGTAATGTAACATGAACCGTATTGAAAATAGTTGAGATCTTTTTTATGAAAGAATGCTGTTGGGATGATCTCGCGGGCATTTGAAAGTATGAGGGAAATACACATATTGGAACATGAAACGACTTTTTTTTAATAACTCTTTATTATAAGTTTAGAAAATATATATGGAATGTTTTTATATTAATAGAAAAATAGATGTACATCTTTATAAAATAAAAGCACCATACATGCTGCTTACTTCTGGGTAAACTCGAAATAAGTATTAAACAAATAAGGAATACAAAGTTCTACAAAAAAAGCTTCTAGAAAGTTTTAAATTACATTCAAAGTATCGAATTTTTGCGAGCCTGCGCTTAGTGTATTGTCACGTAAACGTGTCATAATATTAACAATATTTGTTATAAACATATTTCAACAGTCATAACTGAGCGAAGTCTATGCGAAAAGTCGCATAATATTACAGGACTCGACAAGAACGTAAAAAAAATTAGAATTGCATCAAGTCTCTTTGAAATGAAGCACTTCTTCCATATACCCTTAGGGTAGAATACCCCAAACAAAATACAATATTACAAATGAAAAAAAAAACAAATAGAAAATCAACAATAACAATAATTCTACCACAGTAATATTCATTTTCTCATTAACCCCTACCTTAAATATTCTCCCTTAACAAAATTATGATCAAATATCACAAGATACAAAGTAACTAAAATTCGAGTTAGCCTTCAAAAGGTAATAAAATACGTTATTACAAATGTGCGGCGGCAGCGTTGTCCACTATCCAATACACTGAGCCACTTACTGGATTCACTCGCCCAGCTGGTAAGTCTTCCTTGTCTTTTAAAATACGCTGGAAAGAAAGAAAACAATAAAACACATGCTATTGAGTTCTTTTTATATGGGCGCCTTCACATTAGGTCGCAAGTAGCGCGGCAGCCGCGCGACTGCGGCGAATGATTATTGAAATTATTGTACATTATTTACTTTTTTTATTATTATTTCAATTATTGAAATAAAGTGCGCCACCCTAATCTAAATATGTCCTTCGGGTATAGCTGCAATAAGAAGCATTACTGCAGTCGCGCGGCTGACGCGCTGCTGCCGCACTACTTACTACCTAATGTGTAGACGCCCTAAGTTGGATGTCAAACGAGCACACATTTCACCTCGTGATAAAAGTGGTCACTGCCTATCTGAATGTGTTGCATATCCAGAGAGGTAAGGTGGTTGCCTTATATAAAATTTAACTAAGAACCACATGTTTGAAACGCGAAAACTATCCTTCAGTCACTAACTGCTATGTCCGTTTTGGTAATAGGTAAGTGCCTACATAATTTAAAAAATAATATTTGCATGTCTTGTATGTAACCTGCATGTTCAGAGGGTGTTTTTGCAAATAATAAGTTAAAGGGCATCCATCAGCCTTTTGATGTCCACTGCTGAACGTAGGCCTCCCCTAAATGGCGCCACTCCAAACGGTCCTGTGCCCTCTGAATCCAACGGTGTGCTGCTGTCTTTTTCAGGTCATTGGTCCACCTGGTAGGGGGGCGACCTGTACTCCTTTTGCTTAAACATAGTCGCCAAGTTATTCTATAACTTTATTCCTTATTTCTACATCTCAGGCATATAGATAAAATAAGTGGCCACACATGCTCAACTATGTAATGTTGATACAGCTCACCAAGTGGAATCAGGTTGTTGACTATACATCTGATGGTAATTCAGTAATTCATTAGTAACGAGGAACCTAACAATTAATGCATAAATTATACTCACTTTTACCATATCTGCCTTCCCACTTCCACTGATAGCAAAAATGCAATTCCTTGCATTATTAATAACAGGGTAAGTCAATGTCACTCTTCCTGGTGGGGGTTTTGGTGAATCTGTGATAGGAGCAACCTTCAGATCAACCTCATCGAGGAGGGGATGACCGGGGAACAAGGAACAGGTGTGGCCATCAGGTCCCATACCCAACAGCAGCAGGTCAAACTTGAAGTCATCACCATTGAAAGCCTTTTTTAGCTTGTCTGAATAATCTGTGGCTGCTTCCTCGGCTGTTGAAATATTAATTATTAATTAACTGTAAATAAATTTATTTTCGAAATCATATGCAACAATCATCATATTGGATATATATTTTGATTATAAGATTAAAGTATGAGGACATATTCTGATAGGCAGTGAATCATAACCTTCTGGTAATTAATAAGGTATTCAAAAATTGACATTTAATTACCTAAATACATGATCATGAATAATTTAGATGGTAGAAAGACCAGCGTGGTTAGACCGGGGAAGTACCACTGCCATATCTATTTCTAGTGTGAAGCATTTCTTGCATTTCTATGGAAGGGTGTGGTTGCAGGCACACTTTTACATGAAGCGACCATCAACTATCCCCGGGAGTAGCAACACATCTGTGATTGACTTCAGATAGATGTTCTGTATGAACTTGATTACAGATGTCCATGGGCGACATGCTCGTTTGCTACTTGAGTCAGTCAAAAAAATTGAATATGAACATGTACTTAATTCTATCAGCTCACAAGGGGGCATTTTTGTCCACTTAGAGTAACACTAATTTAAAATAGTATAAATGTCATACACAGATGGAACCATGTAGCACCAGTTGCATTTTTTTCTGGATTCAACAAAAAACACATTTCAATATTTGCATTAAATATCTTTGTCTCATCTTGTTTAGCACTGCAATTCTTATATTTTTATATAATCTTATCAAAATAAGTATTACTTACCTGTAACATTTTGCTTAATAGCAATAAACTGACTACTTTTTAATTCAGTTTTTGGTACCAGCAGTTTATTGTAAGTTCCGAAAGTGGAATCTTCACTATCTTCTGGCACAACTCTCTCGTCACAAAAGGCAAGCACCCACTTGGACCAGTCTGTGTTCACCCTTGGTAGGGACTCACAAAGGTACTTTACTACTGACCCTCCTGTGGAATAGACAAAAGTGTTTTATTCATTAATGGTGTTTTAATAATAGTTGAATTGTGTATTTTGCCTACGAAGGACTATAATACAATTATATAAAAGGAAAAATGGCAACTATATTGTAAGTATAGCAGTATTCCTTATTACTAGTTGTGCCCGTATTGTAGGATTACCCATATTTATAAAAATGTTTAACTTTAAAATTACAATAATTATTGATAGGGATGAATGTGAATCAAAGATTAAATAAAACCTCAACATTTGGACCATAGATTTTAATTCGAAGTTTTGGTTTGTGATATCAAACTGAATCGGACAGACCGAAAACTTCAATAATTGTCAAAATATCTACTATCACTGTGAAAGTTCTCTCAACAATTTCTTGCAAATGTATGCACCGGCACTGCACGGCATAGGCATAAAATCATGAATTAATTGAGTATTTCATATAATTGATGACTCGTAGGAAAATAGTGGTGCATGGCCTAACCTTAAATACAATCATTCCCATCTATTCCATAAATGTACTACGAAGCTATCATAATAACTATAACAGGTAAAAGATAATGGAATGTTCATTATGAAAATACGTAATGATAACGTACCAGAAAGACCCACGTAAAATTGACCTCGATTGTTAATAGCATCATTCGAGATCTTCTCTATATATGTTCCCAGTTTCGAAATGATTTCCTGCTCGTTCGCCACTTTTATAATTGTTGTCATTGTTTTATGTAACAACAAAACTTTTTAAACTTTAAAATTGATGTAAAGGTCAAATATGAGTGAAAAACTTGAAAATGTTGTCTATTTGATAACAAATGTCAAATGTAACTTGACGCAGTCAAGCTGAGTCAAAAATGTTCGACTATAAATTGATAGACATCTGTAATTCAGTACAATACGATGAGAGGATTTAGACCATAAAGCTACTAACAAAGAATAAGAATAAGCAGGTAATACTATCATCGGGTATCATAAATATTATTATATTAATAATTACAAAATTAATAAATAGGATTCTTTGGAAATCTGTTGATTCTGTAATTACATTAAACAGATTATTTTGCATCCATCATTTATCCAGACAATACATAATTTATAACCTATAAATATTATTTTAAATATTATTATTAGGGATAAGACCCTATTTTACCAAACTAGTAAATCTATGTTTATATGGAACACAAAGCAAACCCTCTATTGGATCGCCATTTACAATTTAAAAACTGTTCTATTGATATAAAAATTTAGTGCAAAAATGAATTAGTTCTCGTATATTTGTAGCAAAATGACGGTGTAAATGATAATTTATAGAATTTTTATTTAAAATAATGAAATATTGTAAAAAAAAAGTAGGATTAACAAAAATAACATATTGTCAGAAGTGGGATTCGAACCCACGCCCACAGAAGTGGACTGCGACCTGAACGCAGCGCCTTAGACCGCTCGGCCATCCTGACTTGTGCTGTTACACTCGAAATATGTATTGACATTTAGTGTATCTGTATGTGAAAGTAAGAAAATCATAATTTAGATTAATAATTATGGTTATAACCATAATAATCTAGTAAAATTTTTTCTGTGTCGTGGTTTGGTCGGTTACAAATTATTTCCATTCAACACAAGATGGCATTATCATTACTCATTAGAGATAGTAGCATAATTTTAGATTACATATATTACAATACAATAAAATTACCAAAAGTAATATATAGTAAAACAGGAAAGCTGACGTAGGAGGTGCCGGTACAAAATAGACCAGATATTATTTACATTATTAAATTCCCAAAGATATTGAAACTTAAGTAAAAAACAGCTTAAAAATAAAACAAAATGATTGTAGGAAATAGGTACCTACAACCGTTAAACTAATAAGTATTGGTAGAAAAAACAAGAAATCGTATTAATCAAAAATTTTTGGGAATTCTGTACTTGTTGGGGAAACTGAACATCCTTTCTCCATGAGGGTTTCAGAATGAAGGTTTTAGAATTTACTGACTGTAAAGTCGAGCATAGAAAGTCATACCAAAACCATTATTGTTAACAACTTTTAATATGAGTCCCATAAAAATAAGAAAACAAAAACAAGGCTGAAAGAAAAGACTTATTTTTTTCAGCCTTGTTTTATAACTTAATTCAACATAAATAAACAATCTATTCTCCACAAGATGGCGATACTAGTTCACTCTGCATATAACTCTAAAGGTTTTTGTTACGTGCCACAAGATGGCGCTCTTAGTGTTAAGTCCAGTCAAATCGGAAACATTTTGTTCCGTCCGTCCGTAGTAAAAAGTGAAAGTACACGCAAGAATACGAAACGAGCACGTCGACCGCCATCGTACGGTTGTTGACCGTCAAAACTATTTGTAGGTGACGTAATAACGGTAATATCGGTAACAGACGGAGTCGTGAGCTTTTACGCTTTTACTGCACCGTTTTCGGTTTCAGCCTGACTCCACTTCCTTTGTGATTTAAATAATGATCAAATCATCTTTTAGCTTTTACTTTCTAAGTTGTTGTTTAAAAATGGTTTCGATGCATTAAAATCAATCATTTATAAATATCATCAAGGATTTGTAAACTATTTTGATTTAGGTACATTTTTTCTCGTATGAGTCGACGTACGTTTCGGAGTCTCCTTGTGAATGTCACGATCGCTAGTTGTTCACCCTTGCCACATAAAGACACAGGAAACCATTCCGAGACTCAAACGCGTCAATCTCCCTTCCTGACTATAGGCGATGATCAACGTTGATTGCCTTAAATTAATGATTAAAAAGTTGTTTTATTAGTAAGCTTCTACTAATATAATCATACAAAATAGTAATATACTTATATATGTGTGCTATAAAAATAGCACGCATTGGCGGATTCAGGACATTGTACTGAGGAGGGCTAGACTAACCGAAAGTAGACTTTCAAAAATGTGTTGGCGAAGCTGCAGTCTTCCTTTAGGGTGGATGCTGTCTTTTAGATTTTGAAACATAAATTTTGATTAAAACTATTTGTATTCCGATTTGACGGGCAGAGGAAGGCTTGTCCCTTATCCCTCCCTCTGGATTGGCTGTTAAATTTTAAACAATTATTCCACCTATACTATTTTTTGAGGCTGATTTTGGGAAATACAGTAACATTTATATGACAAACTGACCTGTTTAACGCTTTAACATTTTAAGATTTCAGTTTTGTGAAGAACCCAATCTTTTTCATTATAAAATTCTTGCACATCAATACGGTATTCAAAAGTAATCATTAAAGTACATATGTAATTATTTTGCCAATTTTACTATACCCTTGAACTGTGGCATGCGGCCGTTCACAATTAACGGCTATTGATTCCTCGACTTTAACATTAATATTCGGTAATAATAACTGATATAACAGTTATAAATTATACACAAGAAGATACATAGATTAAACTTTAGTCTTTGGTTCTTTGTGGAGTTGTGTGAGTTATTGTTCACATCCGGCTTATATTTTGTGTTAGGACCGCGATTTCATATGGTATAATGATACAAAACTCTCGGATAATTTCGCTTGCGATGTAACATACTATGGGACATACTAGATAGAAAGCAAAATTGTAACGTTCTTTCTAAACCACCCAGTGCCGGATTAGCCACATAGCAAGAATAGCAAATAGAGGGGCCCCGCGGTCCAACACCTACTATTTATATTTTACTATCTTTGCTGTCCTGAAACTCTTAAACTGAAAGAAGTAGATATAGAAAGTGTCATCTCTAAATTTTCCCAGATTAAATCCAGAAAAGATTTCTTCTAACAGTTTCGTTTATTTCGTCGTCAACCCATTACTGTCCCACTGCTGGGCACGGGTCTTCCCTCGGAATGAGAGAGCTTCGTTTCTTTAATACCCTTATATAAGGCAAAATATGGGCCTCCTGTCAGAATTGCTACAGGCCCCGCGCTGGCTTACCTAATCCGACACTGAAACCACCTGTAAACAGTGCCGTTGTAATGCAAAATGCTGTTTAATATGTAGCATAGTTTTGAGATAAACGCGTTTAAGAGTTTTGTTTTTCTATTCTAATTCATCTAATTGATGCAATAAATATATATATATAGGTACGATTTGACAAAAGATGTATCGAATACCTAACAACCTACCTTTACAAGAATAACGAAGCATCTTTATTCTTGTAAATTTGGTTGAATTCATTTATGTTTACGCCTTTTCATTACGTTTTCACCAACTTCAATAAAAATACTTATACTTTTATCTATACTCATGTGTAGATAACATTTTTCTGATGCAATTACCGCAAAGAATCTATTTCACAAAAATGTCGATTATTGCGTTCTTAATTACAAGGGCAGAAAAGGAATTAATGATTGAAGTAGGAAATGTACTTTATTGCAAATTAACATGCTATCGTATGTAACAGTGATCGTCTAATATAATAGGAATGAAGTCCTGTCTGATATTGTCTCCGATTGTTACACCTAATATATTATAATACTTAACGGGTACTCATGATATGCGGTTTATGAATTCTTATAGAATTCTTTTTGCCGCTATTTCGACCCAGTTGCATGGATCGTGGTCACGGCCAAACTGCGGTAGCGGGGAGAAACCGTTGACAAGCACTAGTGGTAAATTAACCTATCTACCCTACGTCTTGTTCGTTTTTCTTTTTTAGGTTTCATATCACGACACACAACACTAACTGTATCCTTACGCACCACATTTTGCACTATTTGAGATTTGAGAAATATCGGCAAAAAGAATTCTATAAGAATTCATAAACCGCATATCGTGAGTAGGTACCCGTTAAGTATTCTAATGTATCAATTCCGCGATAATACTAGTCTAAAATCATACACCTAATATATGTTTTTGCATAAACGAAAACTTTTACGCCAGCAAAGTGGTACTCAACATTGTTGTTACAAGGCAACAGATGCGAAATCATGAAACAACCTTACGATTCATTCGAAATATTGCCAGGTTTACTCAAGAGTCCATGGCTTGATGAGGGGAAGGGGAGGGGGAGATAAAAATTGGTGTGGCGGTGGTAATAAATTTTAATTTTAATTATTAAAATTTCTCATAATAATTTAATATTTAATTTAATTTAAATATTCGTTAATTAACTTCATGAGCGAACTATATACGTCCTACGATTAATGTTATTAAGTAGGTATATTTACCATTTGGGAGAGGCAGGGGTTGAACCCCATAAGCCTCCATTGTGTATGGTTATGCCCATACACAATCTGTGTTACCGTTTATATTGCTGCTTGAATTTAATAATAATAGCATAAAAACGCAGATTTTATGATTTTACAGAAGACTCAAGTATTTTTTTTTAATTTAGATCATTTTCGGTAAAACTGTTTATGTGACAAAAAATTGATGATCGTACAAAGAAGCGTTACATTTATTTTCGTTAGCGAACTATATTTACTATATTTTTACTCGCAGTATAAAAATAGTTCAACCAAGTAGGTATCATCGTCACACACATTTTTAGCGTGAAGCAGTTATTGTGTTTCGGTGGAATTTTGTGATTACCAGCACTCTTTTATATGAGGCGACCATCTTAGTCCTCGGTAGTAGCAACGCATCTGTGATTACTTCAGATTGAACCCTTGTTCTGAATGAGGTTGCTTGCAGATGTCTATAGGTTTCAGTGACCATTTAACATCATTTAGGTTCCTTTGCTGCTTAAAATCTTGTAGAAGAAGAAAGTATTTAAATCGTTGATACCTACTACCGGGTAGTAGGTACTCGCTACTTGTAGGTAGAAGCCGTGACTACATGTGGGTATTCTGTATGCATTATATGCATATTATCTTTTTAAACACTTTCTTCCTGAATAGAAATCTCAATTTTAACAAAGGCAATTAAACAGGCCCCAACGCCATCTAGCGCCGAGTTATTAAATCATGGCTAGCTTTAAAAACCACCATGAACACAAAACACGCAAAAAATGCGCTAACTTTCACAGAAATCTTTCGACACAGCGATGTATTTATAAAGTATGTATATGTAAACTTTATAACAATCTGATAAAATCAAGTGCGAACCAGTATGAGTAATAAACGCACCTAATTGAGTTTGATCCGGGCAGAAATCGGAATTTCATACTGGAAACATTTTTCGACGATTTGATCTGCCATTGTTAGCTTAGACACGGTGATTACGCTGTTTTGAAAACATTAATTTCACGATTAATGACTAGTTATATTTATGTTGTCATTGCATTTCAACATTCTAACGTTATTTAGTAATTAGAGATGTGCCTAACAATGCTTAGGTAACTTTTACCGAACTGGATATTCGACCAAATTATTCCGCTTACAATTTCTTGTTAGCAAACAAGTTCAAAAGTGTGGTCATCACTACATAGTAAAATAAAGTCACTTCCCGCTGCCTGTCCCTACGCTACGGATTTTAATGCAGTTTTTTCAATAGAGCGATTCCAGAGGAAGGTTTTTATGTATAATACATGCTTAATTTAGTGGAGGATCGATGATAATTTTAATTTTTTGACTTTAAGCGGAACGAAATTCGCCGGGTCAACTAGTAAAACATAAAATCTTGATATGAGGGTGAACAATAAAATAAGTTACAAAAATGTGGATTTGATTGACGTTTAAAAAATGTTGTATTGTTGTACCTAAGTATAACTACTGTATTTATTAGCTTTATTATTAAAATAAATGAATCGCAATACATTTAAGACGACCCGCAAGGCCGCGAGCCGGTGCGTCACTACACCGGTCTGATATGCGGTGGGTTTCGGGTTCGATCCCCGGCCAGACAAATCAGATATCTAAGTATATGATGAATTCCAGATATATTACAGATATAAATCTGTGCTGTGTCTAGGTGTTAGTGTGTGCATCTGTATGTTTTAAGTATGTGTAATGTGTCAATAACAAACAATAAACAAACAAGATTTTTTCTGTTTAATTTATCTGAACTTCATATTATACATGAAAATAAGCGTTGCAAATTATGCTGTTATAAACTTGCTGTACCTTCAGAATTATTGCTACTATCTATTATTGCTATTTGATTTTTTGGCCTTTATTTTTAATTATAACTAGTCACTGGTCGCTACGACCGAAATCGACTGTAATTTAAATTAAAAAAAAAAACTAAACCAACTAGTCCAAAATAGCACCAATTTTTCTCTAATGTAAATAAATTGTAATATTTTTCAAATTATTTTGAACGCGCCCGTTAAAGGTAAAAAGAGGTTTCTTAACTAAGCTGCATTTAAAAGCAATAGCGGGTATATTGACAAAGATATCTGTCATTTTTTACTTTTTATGTTTTCATAGTAAGATATTGAATGTTCTATTTCGTTTAATATGTATGTGTGTGTCAAATGCAAGGTACTGTGCGTAATGTGTTTTTAGTGGATTTTATGTATATTTTACATTTAGCATTTCGTAATCCTTCTCTGCGTCAATTATATATAGAATCTCGATTATAGAATCGTGCGTAATTTCACACTCCTCCATCTGCGGCAAGTATCTTAAAAACGGATCACAAGTTTTTGCTTCACGTATTAATATATAGATTACAGATATCCATGGACGGCAGAGGTGGTCTACATACCCTGAGTGTGATCTGTTTGCGGATAAATGGTGGGAAATTTTGTCTCTATGCTTGAAATTTTGTGAGTGTGAAGTATAACTGTGGTGTCTACAATTAATGTAATTTTCTTTTTATACCGTTTTAATTGTAGTAAATAAATAAATAATAATAACAAATAAATAATATATTTTAACACTTTGATTGCCTCTATCTAAACATATGTAAACTTTGTTGGGCATAAAAAATAAGGGACGATAAAAATATTTTTACCCTTACAGCCACTTCTATATGAAGATTGATCTATGGATTAACATATGTCTTAGAGTAGTCGATCTTGGCCCACATAGTGCTTTCTCGTTTCAGAGCGTAGGCCGGACTTCAGATTAAAAGAAACGCCAAGTGACAAAAGATATATTGCCTAGGAATTAATAGATCGCCCACACGGCCTTAGGACTTAATGGCATGAAGGTCCGTAACGCCTTTTCAGCATTTAACCAGCATTATCTTTTTGGTCTTGGACGAAAAAATATAGACAAATCCTGTTGAAGAAATAAAATATATGAAACTCTGCCTATTCGTACACTCTAAGTATGTAAACACATGTTTCCGTTAAAAGATTGAAGAAACAAATGAGCATGCAGTCTTCCTAATGGTATTTGGTTACAGCTGTGCTGAATATCTGCGAGTTGCTACGCCATCACAAAAAAATACACCAGAAATCTTCGCGAGGTCATGAATAACAACTTTGCGAAAGATCATCATATGATCAAATGAATGGTTTACGATTCTATAGAGGAAATATAGACAAACATTCATTTTTATAAAGAAGAAGAAAGAAGAAGAAGATAGGATCCATTTAAAATCACTCATAGCTTAGTTATTACTCCTGAGGACTAAGCCACCATTCCTCCGAAACGCAAGAAATGCTTCACGCTAGAATAAGGTGTGGCGGTGGTACCTCCCTTTTTTTTTTTTTTAAGTGGGTAATCCTCATGGATACCCAGCCACCCGGGGCGGCAGCTGGGTTATGCCGGACTCTTACCGGCTAAACCCCCACTGTGTTTTCTCCTCGCACCGTACGGTGGGAACACGGGTAAGCTTTCGCAGTCATCCGCGAACCCGCCGGTGCCTGGCCGCTCCCGCAGCCCCTCCTCGCGTGGAGCATAAAGCTCCCCTCCAACAGCAAGGCGCGCCAGAAAACACAAAGGCGCGCCTTACCTCCAAGGCCCCATCCGCAGGGTGACGGTCCAACCCCGAGACCGCCACCCAGGGGCCGTGGGCATGGCAAGCCGACACCCGCAAGGCATCCCTACAGGCATCGACCAACCACACCCAGCGGGGGATCCGTTCTTTGGTTCCGCCGCAAACCACCAAACGGCCGCAGAGGATAGGGAGGACGGCAACGACACACCGCATCTCCTCTTCCTCTGCGGCCCCACCGCCAACGCATCTGACGGTGCGCCCCCGTTCGGTCGCGGGAGATAGGGTGCACGGCAACGACACACCGAGACACCTCTCCTCCCGCGACCCCTCCTGGCTGCAGAGGCCAGAAAACACCGACCTCCACAGCCCCGTCGGTTGCGTCCGGAGCGGGCCCTCAGCCAAGCCCGCTCGGAGCGTCCCCTCCCTGGGATCTCTCTTGGCTTCACCGCGGCGCCCCCAGCCACGGGTACTGAGCCCCCTCACCACGACAAGGTGGAGATCCCTGCGAGGGGGCGGTGGTACCTCCCTGGTCGAATCATGTTCGTTGTAATCACGATTTACCTATATTCGAAACAAATCATGCCGATCGCATTCCGTCCTAAGATTTTTTTTTTATCTGACTGAAGTAGCAAACGAGCATGCAGTCCACCTGATGCTAAGTGGTTACTGCCGCTTATGGACATATGTAATCAACTTTATACAGAACATGGGTTCCATCTGAAGTTAATCACAGTAATTATCAGAAAAGGCGACCATCATAGTCCTCGGGAGCAGCAACGCATCTATGATTGACATCAGATAGAACCCATATTCTGTATGTAGTTGATTACAGATGTCCATGGGCGGCAGTGACCACTTACCAACAGGTGGACTGCATGCTCTTTTGCAACTTCAGTCAGATAAAAAAAAACATACTTTGCGGTTACTCAAAGTTAACCGTATCAGTCATAATAATATTTTGTTAATTAATTACAAGCATTATAAATGCAACGGATAGACGACCCGCGTGGCGGAGCGGTTACCATACCGGTCTGACGCGCAATGGGTCCCTGGTTCGATTCCCGGCCAGACAGGTATCTGAATGATGAGTTTAGATTCATGTTCTGGGTCTGGGTGTTTGTGTATTCGTCTTGTGTGTGTCCATGGTACCCACGACACAGGAGAAAATCCTAGTGTGGGGCTATGAGTGTAGAATGCGTGCATGTTTTTTTAAGAAATAAATAATAGTGAAAATGTATCTGTGCCTCTTACTCTTTCACAAAACTGTACCTGTCGGATTCCTCTGAAATTTAGCACACACATAGTTTATGACCTAAATTGACACACCAACTTCTTACCAAGTCTTGCGAACCGCAGGAATAACCTACTATTAAATAAGAAAATCCCAATGGACCTTCAATAGGTCGTGACAAATCGCACGTGGTTTCAAGATCCCTCACGCGTGTCTTGCCAGATATGGTATCAACATATGGTAACTGTTGATAATGATCAAAAGGCTAGACCATAATTTATTTGACAACACCCGTGGCGCATCTTCATGTCTATATATATAAGTAGCAAACAATCATGCAGGCCACCGGATGGTCCTATATTTTAAGGATTTTAGTAGCCAATAAGCATTTAATACCTATAGGTAGTATGGGTAGTTTGGGTAGTTTGTAGTATAGGTGGTAGAACAAGTGTAGTTCAACTGAGGAACTACCACCGCCATACCTATTTCTAGCGTGAAGCATTTCTTGCGTTTTGATGGAAGAGTGTGGTTGCCGGCACACTTATACATTAGGCGACCATCTCAGTCCTCGGGAGTAGCAACGCATCTGTGTTTGACTTCAGATAGAACCTATGTTTTATATGAAGTTGCTTACAGATGTCCATGGGTAGCAGTAAGCACTGACTTCAATAATATAAAAAAAAATGCAATCCATCGGGTGATGAGTGGCCAATGCCACACATCGATTTGTAATTAGTTTTAGCCAAGATCAGAGTTTTACTTAAGGTCTACCACATATGAATTCGTGGTAAACAATGGTCTAAGTCTCTCTTTTTTTCAGAGGAGACAAGAGCCCAGCAGCGGGATAGTGGTGACAATAACGACAGATGTTATTGGGTGGTACTGACCATTGGTTGGAATGAGTATGAGTGAGTATTTGAGAGTGTACTTGTCTTCTCATTTCTATACGAGGCGACCATATTATCGTCAACCCATTATCTGCCCTGAAATACCTGTTGAAACTAGCCCTCTCAATCGGGAGGTCCGAGGTCCGCACCATTAATTTATGTGCGTATTAGAAATTAATTATCACTGCTGTTCAGTAAAAGAAAAGCTGGTAAGGAAACCTACACACCCGAGAGTTTTTTAAAAAAATCTCGGAGGAGTGTGGAGTCCACCAATTCGCAATTGTCCAGCGCGGTGGACTATGGCGTATAATTCTCTCATTCCAAGAAGACCCGTGCCCAGTAGTGGGACAATAATGGCATGACGACCATAGTTCTCGAGAATAGCAGCGATCCTGTGGTTAGCTTCAGTACCATCGTTTTACATGAAATTGTTAACACATGTTTATGGGTTCACTGACTTACCACCCGATGCAAGCCTTGACTTCTATTTCATAAAAACAATTTTAAACCAACTATTGTGTAACAAATCTTTGAATATGCTAATCTCATTGTCACTGTGTATGGTAAAGCACACGCTGAACTCATTTATCAACTGCAACAGAGCTCTTAGCCTGTTATAGACAAACGGCTGTACCATTTACCTTATACAGTTATATCCGAATGGTTTTAGATTTGATCTAACTAGCTGTCGCAATTAGGAATATTACTAATATAATATATCGTCAACCCATTTGTCCCACTGCGAGCACGGGTCTTCTCTCAAAGAGAGTTTAGGCCATAGTTAGCGCGGAGGCTGGCCAAGTGCGAATTGGTGGACTCCAAACACCTCCGAGAACTTTTTTTAGTAATATAATATGTGACAGCTTTCGCGTCTTTGCCGAATTTAGTCACAGCTACTAAGGTAAAGAGTTTCCTATGTCTTAATCCAGGTAATAAGCTATCTGGTTTTTTTTATGATATTGAATTAACAAACGAGCATGCAGTGCACCTGATGGTTGGTGGTCACTGCCGCCCGTCGACATCTGTAACTTCATAGGTATAGAACATAGGTTCTATCTGAAGCCAAACACAGATGCGTTGCTACTCCCAAGGACTGAGATGGCGTGCCAACTACCACATTCTTCCATCGATATGTAAGAAATGCTTCACGCTAGAAATAGGTGTGGCGGAGGGGCACCACCCATCTATCCTCCCTAACTTACGCCTGTATAATGTTATTATGAAATTATATTGTTAATTCCACTATTTCGGTATGTATGTAAGTGGTGACAGCATGTGTGGCCACGCTACCGTAGACACCAAGAGGCGCAGTAAGTACAATGCAGATTTAACCTTTGTACATGGTAGATTTAACCAAACAATTAAATCTACCCTACAATTAAATCTAGGAGGGCGCCAACCTGTCCCCATGTTGGCGCCCTCCTAGACGTGATCCCGGAGCTTTGACCCCCCCCCCCCGGCCCCTCAAGCTACTTACTACAGACTTCCATTAAAACAAGCTCGCTATTCCTATTACTATTTTACATGGTGGAAGCAGTGTAGTTCGACTGAGGAAGTAACTACCGCGACACCCATTTCTAGCGTGAAGCTTTTCGATTTGCGTTTCGATGGAAGGGTTGTGGTTGCCGGCACACTTATATGAAGCGACCATCATAGTCCTCGGGAGTAGCAACGCATCTGTGATTGACTTTAGATAGCATGACAGGCATGTTTGATTGACTTCAGATAGAACCTATGTTCAAGATGAAGTTGCTTAAAGATGCCAATGGCAGCGACCACTCACCACCAGGTGGACTGCGCGCTCGTTTGCTACTTCAATCAGATAAAAAAAATACATAAAAAAGGTAAATATAGGAATTGATTAGATATTTTCATTGCCAGCGTCGCCACGTGTCACAACTGGGTTAATGTCGAGTGCACACGACCACCGGTCACTGCAACCCTGAATGCTATTATTACGTGGTGATAATGCAAAAGTTCTATGATAGTATATTTCAGTACGGATGTTGCATATACACTTTAAATGACCAGCATCTTATTTAGGTATGCAATGAAGGTGGCAAATGAGGGGTAAACGTGATGGTAAATGGTCAATTCTCGTCGTAGAACAACGTAAATAGTTTTCATTTTATGCGATTTGGAAATCCATGTGGTAGAACCAGCTTTGTTCAACTGGGAAAGTACCACCGCCATACCTATTTCTAGCGTGAAGCATTTCTTGCGTTTCGATGGAAGGGTGTGGTTGCCGGCACACTTTCACATGAGGCGACCATCATAGTCCTCGGGAGTAGCAACGCATCTGTAATTGACTTCAGATGGAACCCATGTTCTGTATGAAGTTGATTACAGATGTCCACGGGCGGCAGTGGACTTACCATCAGGTGGACTGCATGTTCGTTTGCTACTTAAATCAGATAAGAAAAAAACCATACAAAATATAAGCTAATGACACGCCATGAACTATTATTGAGTTTTTTTTCAAATCCATCCATTATATAAACAGTTCTTACAATTTAAAGTTATGTAACATTTTTAAACGCGGGTAAAACCGCTGGCCACGTCTGGTAATTAATAAAGCTATATAACATATAAGTGACATGGTCAGTGTCCTATGACTGAGCTGCACGACTATTTATCGTTTATCAATCTACCTATGGTGCAATATCTGCGTACGGTTGGAAAAAAAGATATTTTTTTTATTAATTAAAGTAACAAATTAAAGTCTGCATATAAAAATTTGGCTTTCACTATGAATGTGGTGATTACTTGTAGGAATTTTGAAAATTGACGTATAGAAATGAAATGAAATGTCTTTGTTTTGCATAGGCCTACGAAGGCACTTATAAATTGTCAGTTGCCTACATATATAAGGTCAGGGTCTTCATTACTGACCATTCTTGAAGATTTCAAATAAAACACTGGAGTAAACTTCGATTTATTCACAGTTGAGGAGAGGTTACATACAAGAATCTTTTCCTACCGGCAGCGGCTCGCCTTTTTATAATAAAGTTGGGTGAGGTGATAATAACAATTTTATCGAGGGTTGACTAAATTAATATTTCTAGAAATCACTAAATAATGCAAATTTAATAAACAAACAATTTTCGATTTTTAAACTAACTAAAATAATTATTTTCGGCAACGTGTTTTTTGTAAATATGCGTTGTCCCGCCGACATATATATATATTTTTTACACTACCACCGGATTGGAACACGACCTCATCTGAGAGGATCCAGCAAGAAACTCAGCGGGTTTGTCTCTTTTCTTTGTATATCTTTTTTTGCCATACTGTTTTTACATTGGTTATAAAAGTTAGCTCCAGTATAGATAATTAGATACGCATAATTTTCAAGGAATGGTTGTGGTACGAGGGTACGAGTACGGTGTAACCGGGGATGTACCACTTTTATACCTATTTCTAACTTAATTAAGATTAAGATTAAATTCTGCCGTAAAGCTTAAAAATAATAATAGCATTATATTATTATATTTAATAAATGTCAAAGTGTAGCGTATCTTGCCAAACGGGTTCTCTTTTACTGAACTGTAAGGCAAGATATTGGAGCTAACTTTCATTACCATGTAAAAAAAACATGATTGTAATTATATAAAAAAATAATAAAATGGATATAAATAAGAAAAGAGACAAACCCGCTGAGTTTCTTGCCGGATCTTCTCAGTTGAGGTCGTATTCCGATCCGGTGGTAGTGTAAGAAAAAAAATGACTGACAATTTGTGAGTGCCCCCGTAGGCCTGTTCAAAATAAAGACATTTCATTTCATTTCATAACGTGAAACATTATCTGTGTTTTGGTGGACGGTTTGGTTGCCGGCTTCGTTACGTATGAGAAGACCATTTTCATCCTCGGGAGAAGCGTATCTGGGATGTACCTACTTCAGATTTCTGTTCCATTTGAATTTGTTTACAGATGTAAATGGATAACAGTGAATTACTATCACGTAGACTGCATACCCGTTTCCGATTTCAATACTATAAAGTGTATGAGATATGGATTGCAGAGAAATTAGGCGTTTTTTTATGTTATGGGGCAAGTATCATTACATAGTATAAAACAAAGTCGCTTTGTGCTATCTGTCCCTATATATGCTTAGATCTGTAAAACTACGCTACGGATTTTAATGCAGTTTTTTTTTAAATAGAGTGATTCAAGAGGAAGGATTTTTTGTATAATACATGCATAATATAGTGGCGGAACATTGATAATTTTAGATTTTTGCCTTGTAGGCCGAACGAAGTTCGGCGGATCGGCTAGTTTATTATAACATAATTACATTCTTCTCTGTTGAATTTAATATGCTTTTAATATCGAAAACTTGAAAACACAATCTTATCACTACTCTTAATATGTAACTGAAATTAGTTTTAATTACTTTCACACATAGAATATGTACAATTCGCCTTAATATATTTACAGTAAGTTATTTGCGAATACTTAAAAGTTATTATCGAGTCTAATATTCGACCTTAGTTTAAAGACCTATGTATGCATATACGTAGCGTGTAATTAAAAATAACTTATTAATTAACCTTGTATGCTGTCAGTACTAAATGTGTGTCGCTGGGCGCGGCGTGCGTTGCGCACAGATCCGTATATGCTGACCCTACCTTAGTACTTTACATTTTATTTGTTACACATTTGTTAGGGCGTGGCAAACTTTCAGGTGACATTCCTGTTTAGTTCTTAGGAGTAGGATGGACCGTCCCTGTAGTTCCGTGATCAGAATAGTGCTACGGTATCCCCGGCCTGTCGTAAGATGCGACGAAAAGGGGCTTCCGGGGTTGCGGGCGGTTAGAGTGGGAGCTTGAACCGTCCAGCCAGGCGATCCCGGCATATTATATTGTTGGAAAACGGAGATCGTGTAATAGATATATGAGATTGAATATTTTTGTCGCCCTCCCGCCAAGTGAACTGATGACCTAAGAAGACAGTGGAAAACCGTTGGCCTCATAGAGCACAGGACCGGTTGGAGTGGCGCCATCTAGGGGAGGACTTCGGCGGTGAACCTCAATAGCTGATGGACGGATGAATTACATATGAATCTACAACCCGGGCTATGGATATTAACTGAGAACGAGAATAAATTTGGTCAGACCTAATTACCTAACCTTACCTAACAGACCTAAATCAGAAAAATTCAATCCCGAAAAGCTCTTAACAAGGTTTTGTACGGTAGTGTTTGAAATGTGTTTTAGATGATTTTATGTATGTTATATGCATTTTTTGAAAAAAATATTAACATTCCGCACTTCTTCTCTACGTCAACTATAGCGGTGCAAAATTTTATATTCCTCCGTCCTCGGCAAGTTACTTAAAAATGCACCACAAGTTTTTGCTTCACGTATAAATATATAGATGTTTCACAAAGAAATAAAATAAAATGATAAATCCTTTCTGATTCCTGATTTCGGGTTACGATTTTGTCATATATCCATGGGCTGCAGTGGCCAGTGACCTCTGACCTCAGACCAATAGAGGTCAGCTGGACAGTGAGGCTATTTGTGACCTCTGTTATATAAAGTTCAAAAGTGTTTAATAATAATCCTCGTAAATACGTCAAACAGATTAACGCAGAGGTCAAAATGCAGGCGACCTACACACATGTCAACTTATCAACTCTGAGGTCTGTGAAACACAGACGAACAACATCATAGACTCGTAATATATATGGGTACAACCCATTATTGTCCCACTGCTGGGCACGGGTCTTTTCTCAGAATGAGAGAGTTTTAGGCCATAGTCCACCGCGCTGGCTAAGTGCGAATTGGTGTGACTTCACACACCTCGCAGACCTTTTTTTTATTTTTAAAAGAACTCTCGTAATATATATTAAATATTTATAATTTGACGGTGGTAGAACCAGTTTAGTTCGGCCGGAGAAGTACCACTGCCATATCTATTTCTAGCGTGAAGCAGTTCTTGCTTTTTGATGTAAGGTTGTGGTTGCCGGCACACTTTTAAATGAGGCGACAATCTTAGTCCTCGGAAGTAGCTATGCAACTGTGATTGACTTCAGATAGAAACTCATGTTTTATATGAAGTTGCTTACAAATGTCCATGGGCGGCAGTAACCACTTTATATGAGGTGGACTGCATGCTCGTTTGCTACATCAATCGTATATAAAATAAAGAAACTCTCACCATATTTCGCTGGATTACGACGAAACTACATGTATCTTATATGAGCGCCGACTTCGGAACTATGTATTAAGTACTGTGTTTGCTCTAAACCAACGTGCATTTAAATTATTTTTTACTTTTATGTGGCATGGAAGTCGGTTGTATTTTTTGTTTAAAAATTTTTTTTCACGCTTTTTAGTGACAATAAATTCAGTTATACGAGACCGTGTAATACATATTATCCATAAGACTGCATAGTGCATGCATAAATGGAAACGTTAATTTAAACTCAACCTTATATGTCAAGTCAAACAAAAGCCTAAGCGATATCTTACATTACTGTTACAATGCGTATGAACTGAGCGCAACCGCTCGCAGGGCGCTACGGCGCCCTGCTCGCTTAGTTTCTATATTTTCTTTTAAGTTCCAACCTAACCTAACCCATCCTATGTAAAAAGGTTGGCAGTACTCCTGCATCGTCCAGGTGTTTGTGATCATAATTATGTCCTCTCTGGAACTCATTGTTTGTATTGCGAACAATAATTACCAAACTCACATAGCTTAGGCAGGCTGTATACCTATGGTTTAAACTTGGAAGACCCCAGCATTATCACGGTTGAGGAGTTAAAGTTAAAATTTTTCATGTCATATCTTTTCTATGTAATCTCATTGCATACACGTAAGAAACAGATGCTCAACTTCTATGGCTTGGGCTTGCAGTACCCTGCATCATCAGGGTTGAGGAGTTGAAGGTCATTTTTCTTATCATAAGTCTTTGCTTTGTAAACATATTACATATCCATAAGTATCAAATAGCCAACGCCTATGCTTTAAGTCTGAAGTACCCGTGCATCATCAGGGCTGAAGAGTTGAAGGTCAAAACTATAATGTTATATCTTTGCTCAGTAATCTCATTACATATGCGTCAGCACCATATGGCCAACGCCTATGGTTTAAGCTTGAAGGACCCCAGCATTATTAGGGTTGAGGAGTTGAAGGTCAATTTTTTTATCATACGTCTTTACTTTGTAAATATATTACATACCCATAAGCATCAAATGGCCAATACCTATAGTTTAAGCTTGAAAAACTCCTGCATCATCAGAGTTAAGGAGTTGAAGGTCAAATTTTTCATTTTTTATCTTTGCTTAGCAATCTTATCAGATATACGTAAGCACAGTGTGGCCAACGCCTATAGTTTAAGCTTGAAGCACCCCAGCATCATCAGGGCTGAGGAGTTGAAGGTCCAATTATCCATCGTATATATGTTTAATGTTCTATCTTATATCTTTTTAATCTTATTTTAAATGCGTAAGCATGAAATAGCTAGGTTTTATGGCTTAGGCATTCAATACCCCTGCATCATCAGGATTGAGGAGTTGAAGGTCCAATTTTTCGTCGCATACCTTTGCTTAGCAATGTTATTATAAATCCGTGAGCAACAAATGTCCAACGTTTATGGTTTAGGCCTGCAGTACCCCTGCATCATCAGGGTTGAAGAGTTGAAGGTCAAATTTGTCATCGTACATCTTTGCCTTGCTATCTTATTATATATCCGTAAGCACCAAATGGCCATCACCTACGGCTGGGGCTTACAGCACCCTGCATCATCAGGGTTGAGGAGCTGAAGGTCATTTTTTTATCATGTGTCTTTGCTTAATATTGTTATTACATACCCATAGGCACCAAATGGCCAACCCCTATGGTTTAGGCTTGAGGCACCCCTGCATCATCAGGATTGAGGAGTTGAAGGTCAAATTTTTCGTCAACCTATATAAACATAGATATATAATACATATTCCAAGTTTCATAAGAATCGATTCGGCAGAAGTCGAGTTATCTCAAATTATCTAAAAAACTTGAGGAGTGGTGGTGGTTTCCACCCCATAACTAAAAGAGTTAAGCATCACAGCATACCTATGTCGAAGAGAAAAAGTTGCGTGATAAAATTTCCTATCAAATGAAAGAAAGAAAGAAAATGGAAATCGGTTTAGAAACACCCAAGTTATTCAAGATTTTAAGAAACCGACATTTTCCAATTTTCCGGGAAAACCGCCGGAAGGTTTTCATTTTCCTCAATATGGGACTGCCTGTGAAACTAGCCGCATACAATGTCGTATGACTCGTGTCGGTAGGTCGACGATTTCTTGCCATTTCGCCCGAACATACATAAAAAAAATATATATATACGTGACGAATAGATAACCTCTTTCCTTTGGGAAATCGGTTCAAAATAGGGTTTATTTGTAAGGCAAACTGCAGACGGACAAACTACTAAGATGGACGTTATGAAAGAAAGGCAGCAACCACATCCTTCTATCCTAGATGCAAAAACTGTTTAACGCTAAATAGAGTTGCGGTGGTAATTCCACGGCAAGACCACATTCGTCTCGTCAACCCATTATTGTCCCACTGCTGGGCACGAGTCTTCTCGAGGATGAGAGAGACCTAATAATAATAATTCACCTACCTTCAAATATTCAAGTTGAATTAAAAATCTTGCTCGTCTCTCCTTTTTTATGCGCAGGCGCCGCCACCGTTAATTTTAATTTAGAGGGAGCTATCGACATGCTTGTATTTTAATATTTTTCAAACCGTTTAGGCTGTAGTGTGCCAAAAAACATAGATACACACGTTCGTGAATCATTTAGTTAGCTAAAATATTTAGAGATATAAAAAAGCAGTTTCTTAACGGTGTACTTAATTATATTTATGTACCTACTCGAAAGTAGAAATTACGCGGTCAGGTTTCACATAGGATAACTGTATACATATATGTAGGTATTTAAGTAGAATTGCGTTAGAAAGTAAACATTATAAACATTTTTATCCGACTGCGTCAGATAGAGAATAATGCTTTTTAATCGTATGTCAATATGTTTGTCAATGTATGTCAATTATTTGGTACTCATTACAGCCCAAACAGTTTGACGGATAACATGTGACATCACTACATTGTCTAAAACAAAGGCGCTTCCCGCTGTCTGTCCCTATGTATGCTTATATCTTTAAAACTACTCTACGGATTTAAATGCAGTTTTTAATAGATGGGGTGAATCAAAAGGAAGTTTTTTATGTATAATACATGCGTAATATAGTTGAGGAACACTGATAATTTTAGATTTTTGACTTTTAGGCGGAACGAAGTCCGCCGGGTCAACTAGTATCACTATATTCGACTTGCTTTGCAGAGTGACTTAGGCTAAATAATTTTATAAATATGCAGCCTGAGGTCAGAGAAAAGGTGGGAAAAGGGGCAAACGACGTTTTTTTTTTTACCAAGATAATATAGAAATCAAATGAAATCTAAGAAAAAGACCATCACAAATACATTTTATGATACTTTTACGTTACTGTTTTCACGAATTATTCAAAAACGAGCTTTAAATTAAATATATTACAAAAAAACAATTCATTTTTAAGTAGCCGGCTTTTTTGTTGTAACAATTTAACGATGTTGCTATCGCATCTAATTTAGACTTTTATGAATAAACGAGCACTAGGTAAACAGATTCTATTTCTGTATCTATTCAATATGCCCTGACCCTGTTGGAGAAGCGCCAGCTCCCAGCTTTGTTTGTTTAGTTATCCGTGTAATCAAGTGTTTTCTCAAGTGGCTGCTTAAACTGTGAACTAAAGATACATGTTAGCGTTCTCAAAATACTGATATTAATATAATATACATTTACGATAATATTTATATGAAAACTTATTTGAAGTATTACAATAATAAAAAAATAAAAAGAAGGAGATATAGCTAAGTTGTCATGGGTATTAACCGACTTCCCAATGGAAAGAGGTTATCTATTCGTCACGTATATATTTTTTTCAATGGTGCGTCGTTCGAAAAATAATGAAAAGATAGTAAACTAAAAATCTGGTAAATAAATAATTGTAAACTAAGAATCTCGAATAAATAAATAATTGTGATATGAGAATGTATATTATTGGTACTCTAAAAGAGAACCGTTTAATATACGGTTCTTATGATTACAACAATTACTAATGTTTAGAGTTTAATGGTTGAAACGCAAACTCTTGATTGTCCGTGTGAGTCCGAGTTTTAAATCCCAGGTCCAAAAAAATTATTATTTTTAAATTATGTGCGTATTTGAAATTGATTATCATAGTTTTACGGCGAAAATTTTCATACCTGGTATTTTTTTTAAATAGTTCAAACGTGTGTAACTACCAATTCGTATTTGGCCTCGTACAAGACTCGTGTTTAGGAGTGAGACAGTATTGACGATGACACCCAATGCACCCATGACGCCGGAGAGAGTCGGTGCGGGGCAATGAGTGCAGAAAGCATTATTACTATTTCAACAATATTAAGAATTAGTTCAACCCAGCAGCTTCGCCCATCCAGAATGTCAGCTAACTCTCTACCAAATTTTATAAAAATCGCTCCAGCCGTTTTGACGTGAAGAAGTAACAAACATACGAACTCACAAACTTTCGCCTTTATAATATTAGTATGATTAAACACGGACTCCGTAGCAATGTATTAGCAGAGTCGTTTTATGTCAAATTTGGTCTGAAGTTCGTATGTTTCGTGATACTTAAAATTCTGGCGAAGCGGCGCCCCACACCAATGTCATTCTTAATGGTTGTTGCATGCCATTTGCACACTATTATGGCTTTGATGAGGGCAGGACGTATAAATACATCTATTTACATGAAGCTTGCGATGAGACAAAGAAGCCACATGATAAAAAGAATAGTGACTGTAGTCTGTGCATTTGCAACACCAGAAGAGTCATCAGCTCGCTATTTTTTTATTATACTTCTTGATTACTTCTATCAGTATTGTTGGATATTAATTTCAGGCTTTAAAAACCCTTTTTTTTACATTTTAATAGACACGCGTTTGGCCTCGTTCTCACCTGATGGAAAGTGACCATGAGGCCTAAGATGTATGGCACGCTTGTCTAGAAGGAGTCTATTCACTTTGTTTTAAAAATACCCAGATTGTATTTTTCGGGAAACACAGAAGAAGAAGAAAAAAAAAAGAAAACACAGAAGCCGGCAAGGCATTCCACTCTAGCTGTTCGTATTAAAAAGGACGAAGCAAAGGGTTCGTCCGAGCTAGAGAGAGATCGACTTGATATGGGACCTGCCGTGCGTCTTGAAGTTCGAATGCAAATACAATTTTGTTAGTTATTAAATAATGCACAGAGAATAGAAAAATTATCGTATCATCGAGTAAGGAACTACATCATTTCTACAAATTGCAAATTTCGATTTAATTCCTTTATTCTCACCAATGAATATACATTAAATCAACGAGTACGACGTTTAAAACAGGCGATGGTTATCATACTCTAAATTTCGGTTGTTATTTGCATAATAATTAATATCTAGACAAAACCAATGCTCAGATCATACACCAAACCTACACGCGGTATTCATGTTCGTTTGTTTTTGCTGACAGTACTGCAATTCATCAACGCCCCCAAGTAACCTTAGTAGAGAAATATTTTAGGCTGCCTAAGCACTATGTATGACTCTGATCTAGGGCTGCGATTATAGTTTTTTTTTTAACCAGCAGAAGTACCAAACGAGCATGTTATCTGCCCGATGATAAGTGATTACTGTCACACATGGACGACTTTATGTAAGCAGCAACAGTGGTTCTGTCTAAAGTCAAATATGTAGGTAGGTATTTCCGGTCCCCCGTAGCCGGGTGTAGAATACGGCTACGGTATACCCTGTCTGTCGTAAGAGGCGGTTAAACGGGGCTCCAGAGTGAGCTCGTACCGCCCAGCCAGCAACCCCGAGAAGGACGGCGCCTTATGTGGCTGTAAGTCGTTTTTTTCACACCAATTTGCACTTGGCCAGCGCGTTGGACTATGGCCTAAAACTCTCTCATTCTGAGAGAAGACCCGTGTTCAGCAGTGGGACATGAATAGGTTGATAACTTATTTTTTAACTGATTGAAGTAGCAAACGAGCATGCAGTCCACCTGTTGGTAAGTGGTCACTGCCGCCCGTGGACATCTGTAAGCAACTTCATATAAAACATGGGTTTTGTCAGAAGTCAATCACAGATGCATTGCTACTCCTGAAGACTAAGATGGTCGCCTCATATAGTGTGCCGGCAACCACGCCCTTCTATCGAAACGCAAGAACTGCTTCGCGCTAGAAATAGGTGTGGCGGTGGTACTTCCCCGTTCAAACTACACTGGTTCTACCACCTGCAAAACTATTACTTGTTTTTATTGCAAAACTTGTTTTAAAAGTACAGAAAGAAATTAAAAATGGAATTTAATATGAATAAAAATGTTTTTACATTTTTATCATATTAACGTATTCTAGGAAGATTTTGAAAAAAAACCAAACTTTTTCAAGGTGTTAGCGTGGCAATTTAGATGTCAGCCCTGCGTTTACTATACAGGAAGGTATATCACACACTATCCCACGCACACGTTGACAAAGTTTGCTATTCATAATGTGTGATGAATTTTAACATGCAAGGTGCCTTGAAGTATCCTCGCTTCACTAGCTCAGCAAGAAATAACACTTTCTTCACTTTTTTTTTTATTTGCATGAAGTAGCAAACGAGCATGCAGTCCACCTGATGGTAAGTGGTCACTACCGCCCATGAACATCTGTAATCATCTTCATACAGAACACACAGATCACAGATGCGTTGCTACTCCCGAGGACTATGATGGTCGCCCCATGTAAAAGTGTGCCGGCAACCACATCCTTCTACCGAAACGCAAGAAATAGGTGTGGCGGTGGTACTTCCCCGGTCGAACTGCACTGGTTCTACCACCTTCAAAACTTCACTCCTAGCAGTATACGAGTACTAGGTTTTTTCCGTGTAGTGGGTGCCACGGACACACACAAAGATCCTCCTATTTCTATAAGAAGAAATAGGAGGATCTTTGTGTGTGTCCACGGCACAACAGTGTCGTTAGAGACAAGAGGCTACATGGTATAAAACAAAGTCGCTCCGTGCTGTCTCTATGAATACTTAGATTTTTAAAACTACGCTACGGATTTTAATGCAGTTTTTTTAAATAGACAGAGTCAATTAAGAGGAAGGTTTTTTGTATAATACATGCATAATGTAGTTGAGGAACACTGATAATTTTAGATTTTTGAGTTTTAGGCGGAACGAAGTTCGTCGGGTCAGCTAGTTCTTTTAGACAAAATTTCTTTTAGACAAAATTTAGACCGAAGCAAATTATGATTTCGAACTAAAGTCCCATCACTCGTTGCGTTTTGGTTTGAAGGGCTTGGCAAGGGAAAGAAACGATATTGCTTAAATTTGTCCTTAGATTCACAATTGTCAGGTACCTTCAATGTTACGTATATTTACGTCTGTTATTTCGTGTTTACCAATTTGGTTCGTTGGGAAGGAACCACCAATCCTATTACTAGCGTGAAGCATTTCATGATTATCGGAGGACAAGAGTCGATGTCGGCTTACTTTTATATAAAGTCTTCATCTTGTCTTTTATTAGAAGAAGCAACGCGTCTGTGGTGAAAATTTCTGTTCTGTATAAAAGTCGCCAAATATATCCGTGGATGGCAGTGATCACCAATCATCAGTACTATGCACGAAATTATTGTGTTCTTTAAACAATAATTGTATTTCTTAGTTTATTTATTTATTTATTTATTTATTTGGGAAACAAACAATTCACCTTTTACACAAAAAAGATACATACAATATAAAACAAATGAATACAAACAGTTTCCACTATTAGCTAATACAAAATAAAAACGCAAAAAGATGTAATACAATTACAGTGACACCAAAGATAAAATTTTGACGCTAATAGAGAAAAAGGGTTGATAGAAAAAAAAATACATAACAGCTACTAAGACTAGAATATTAATTTAAATTTAAAACTACTGTGATTATTTTATTTTATCAAATTTTCAATCTTTCAATCGCTAGTTGAACACTCCTCCTGTAAGTACCAATAGAGCTGCTGAAAGGGTCGACACTTTGAAGATGATTATTATAATAATTACATGATCGATATAAGAAGGTACTGCTGTTGTATTTAGTTTTACTGAGAGGAGTGTAAAACAGCGATCTACAGCGAGAATTTACTCGAGGGCAATTAAAATTTATGTGACCAAGCAGAAATGGAGATTCGATGTAGCCATTTATGATTTTAAACAGAAAAACTTGGTCTCTTTCAACTCGTCTGTCCTTGAGGGAGAATGTTGATGGTACATGTTTATATCTATATTTCAGATGTTTAATAAATAGGTTAAGGACTTTCTCTATCTTTGCTTGTTTTGTCAAGTATAGTGAACTCCAAACAACGGAGCCATATTCAAGTGCAGATCTGACGTACGCGTTGAATAGAAGGGATATGGTAGCGCTACTTTTAAAATCTTTACTGATTCGTAAGATGAAGCCAAGCATGCGATAAGCTTTAGAAACAATATAACTTATGTGATTGTTAAATGTCAACTTACTGTCTAATTTAATTCCTAAATCCTTTACTTCCTCCACACGGATAACGTAGGTAGTGCCGAGTTTATAATTATATTTTAAATAATTTGGGCTCCTTGAAAAAGTAATAACATTACATTTGTTTAAGTTTAGATATAAGAAATTCAATTTACAATAATTTATCAATTCATTAAGGTCGTTTTGTAGATCCAAACAATCCGCTATATTTTTTACTCTTTTAAATATCTTCATGTCATCGGCATATAATAGTATATCGGAATGTTTAAAAATTGTCGAAATGTCATTAATAAATAAATTGAATAGAAGAGGAGCCAGATGTGATCCCTGCGGTAAGCCGGATGTGACCGGAAGAAAAGAGGAACAAAAGCCTTTTATTGTAACAGCTTGGCTTCGATCACGAAGGTACGATATTAACCATCGTAATAAGTCGCCATGAATTCCGACCGCTTCAAGTTTACGCACCAAGACCGAATGCCTAATCTTATCAAAAGCTTTTGAGTAATCAGTGTATATTGCGTCTAATTGGAAACCAGTACTCATTGCTGAGGCGGCATGGTGTACGAACTCACACACATTAGTTTCAGTCGACTTTTTAGTAATGAATCCATGTTGTTGAGTGATGATTAAGGGCCTTAAAAGTGGAAATATTTTATCATAAATAATTTTTTCAAACAATTTGGCGATTGTGTTAATTTTAGAAATAGGTCTGTAATTTTTAATGTTATGTTTGTCGCCGCTTTTAAATATAGGGACGATATAGGATTCTTTCCAGACTTTGGGCATAACACCGGACTTCAGTGATAAGTTGAAGAGGATAGTGAGGGGCTTAGCTATGTTCTTAGCACATTTCTGAAAGAAGACAGGGGGTAAGCCATCCGGTCCGAATCCTTTCTTAATATCTAAATCCTTTAGGTACTTTTCCACCATGTCAGTGGTGATATCAATGGAGCTTATAAATTCGCATGCAGAATTAAGGGGTTGCGTTACATAGTGACCTGTAGGTGATTGAGGGGGGTCCGGGATACTTTCAAATACTGAGTGAAAGCATTTATTGAACAAATTACAGATTTTTTCGGCATCTTTTGAGGAAGTATCATCTAAAAACATGGTATCTGGAAGGTCAGACTTGTTTTTTTTACTTTTTATAAACGACCAGAATGATCTACAATCGCGTTTAATGTTCGATTCAGCAACATTAATAAAATTATTGTAGCAAGTCTGCTGGACGCGCTTCTCGCGCTCTCGCAGCAACTGAAATGAGTCATAATCTCTATATCCTCCATAAGTTTTCCATTTTTTGTGATATTTTAATTATTTTTAGTTTATATGTTTGTCTATTATTTTTAAGGTAAATTGTACTTAATGGCCAAAAACAAAAATATAAGGATGCAATGTACCGAATAAGCGGAAATTTAAATATTGCTAGTTCAGAAAACTCCATAATAAACAAGTAGGTACTAAGAGCGTTGTCCCTGTAGTTCCGGTACCAGAATAGGACTACGGTACCCTCTGCCTGTCGTAAGAGGCGACTAAAAGAGGCTTCCGGGGTTGCGGGCGGGAAGAGTGGGGGCTCGAACGGTCCAGCCAAGCGACCCTGGGGAGGACGGCGCCATGTGTGGTCGCATGCCGCCGTAAAGGCCTGAAGGTGCGGTGAGCGTTTCACGCCCACCAGGGAAGAGCCCGAAATGGTCATCACGCTCGGAAGACTCTGGCTGTGGTCCGTTGGAGATCCCGGGTCCTCCACACAGTGCTGGGGACAGCCACCGGGGGGGGTTTTAGTGCGGTATCCCACATAACCCTCGTCGCTCCGACGACGTCGGGTATCTTATGAAGGTTTCTCCCTCGTGTGTGTTCCTTACTGTAACTTCACAAAAACACACGTAGTATAGGGCGGGGCTGTGGACACATCTTGTGTAACCGTATAACCATGGAGCTATGTAATTATGATAGATTTAACGCAAATTATCTCAACGACTAACTGATCGTTTTAACCGCATGCGTTAGTTCGGTTGCACAACACGTGCGTTTCGACACCATTCGACGTATGTTTGTCGCAGAAGGCGTAGTGATGTTCATTTTGGCTATCGATATCGATAGGAGAAAAGCGGATTGAAGTACCAAACGAGCATGCGCTCCTCCTGATGTTAAAGGTTACAGCCATCTGTTCATTTTGGTTATCGATAACTTTTTTTTATCTGATTGATAACAAACGAGCATGCAGTCCACGTCATAGTAAGTGGACACTGCCCCCCATGGACACCTTTAAGTAACTTCATATAGAACATGGGTTCTATCTGATGTCAATCACAGCGTTGCTACTCCCGAGGACTATGATAATCGCCTTATATAAACATGTGCCGGCAGCCACATCCTTTCAACGAAACGGAAGAACTGCTTCACGTTAGAAATAGGTATCGATATATCGATAGGAGAAAAGTGGATTGAAGTACCAAACGAGCATGCACTCCTCCTGATGGTAAGTGGTAAGTATAAGCTTCATATGTCTTAAGCAAGAAATCAGTGTGGCGGTGGTACATCCTTGGTAAACCCAATTGGTATCCGTAGTACTACCATTATCTGTCAATGCTTTGTATTTTTATACTTTGTGTAATATTCTTTGAGCTTTTCGCGGAATTTATATTTTTATTTTTATATTTTTTTTTGCATAAAAATGTGTGTTTTATGCCATGCAATGATTTAAAATGTCGTTTTGTAATAGCCTACGAGGAACTAAGAACATCTGGTAAGAAACTCAGCGGGCTCGTCTTTTTTCTTTGTAATCAGTTTATTTACGTTTATATATGTTATGTTTTATCGGGTCTCAACTGCGAAAATCCGAAGGAACATCGCCTTAATTTCTCTGTAACCAGTTCATTTCATATATCGACAAAAATACATATCACAGTTACATGACTAAAAACGGGCGTTCAGGGCGCGGTCGCTCGCCTTGCAAGCTTGCAACCACACATGCTGACACATGTCGGACCGACAGCAGACACAGAAAAGGAAAGGTTAACTTAAGTATTTGTGACAAATTCAGGAGCATAGTTTTGTTATATATTATAATAAGAGAAAAATCTGGTGTTTAAACTAAAAAGGGAAAATTAAGGGCTACAATAAATATATTAAAATAGTAGATATGTAAATAATAATATTAGTTCGCTACCTTAGTGTGAAGCATTTCTTGCATTTCGATCGAAGGATGTGGTGTGTGTGCACACTTTTGCATGAGGCCACTATCTTAGTCCTCTGGAGTGATAACGAATTTGTGAACTTATATATGTCGGCGCGACACCGCGTATTTATGAAAAACACGTCGCATAAAATAATTATTTTAGTTAGTTTAAAGATCGAAAATTGTTTGTTTATTAAATTAGCAATATTTAGTGATTTTAAGAATTGTAATTTAGTTTACCCTCCATAAATTTGTTATTGTCACCTCACCAAACATTGTTATAAAAAGGCGAGCGCCTGTCGGTAAAAAAAGATTCCTGTTTAACCGTCGAAGCGATCGGACCTCCTCAATTGTGAATAAATCGAAGAAGTTTACTCCTGTGTTTTACTTGAAATCTTCAAGAACGGACAGTAACGAAGACTCGTCGACCATCCTGACCTGACGTTTCACGCATTCACTCCGTTATATATGAAGTCGCTAACAGATGTCCATATGCGGCAGTGACCACATCCCATCAGGTGACCTGCATGCTCGTTTGCTACTTCAGTCTTTATCTGACTGAAAAGGTTGGCGGTATGTGTGGTCGCATATTGTTTACAAGTCACTTCTTCATTGTTCACAAGTGGTTTAAGCAGGAAATTGAGGGTAGGACAGTAATGAGTAATATCTTGTGAAGTCTTGTATATTTGCAAAAAGCACGCAAGTATCAGTTCGGTATTTACAAATATTACTGAACAGACAGACAGCATTACTTTTTTTAATAATGAAGAGAAAACTACATAAATAAGTAAACTTAATTAATTTTTAGCTTATGTTAATTTAGAAACTCCTAAAAGGTAATTGAATAACCAACTTATTAATTTACAGTCAGGTCTAATTATGCAAACCATTCATTTATTTGTCACTTTAGTCAGTTAGTTTAGTGTTATAAATAATGGCATTACAAGCTTTATGTAAAATTTATATGAATAATTTAAATTATAATTACGCTTTATCATGCTAACGGTACAAATGTAGGCAATAATAATGTATCAATTTGAGATAAACTTTGCATACAGGAGTCGCAGATCTAGGTATACTTGAAAAGAAGCATGTAATCGTTGAACAAGTATATTTACTTTGCGATAAGTATAAAAGTACTAGTTTTAAAGCAGTGATAGCCTTTTTTTTTGTTTTCGAGGGGGAAACTTTCAAAAAGTACCCGACGTCGTGGGAGCGACGCGGTTATGTGGGATTCTTACCGCACTAAAACCCCTCCGGTGGCCGACCTCGACGCTGCGAAGAGGACTCCGGGAACTCCGATTGACCGCCGCCGGTGTCCTCAGCGTGTGCCCCATCGGGCTCTTCCCTGGTGGGCGTGAACTGCTCACCGCACCTACTGGTTTTTACGGCAGCATGCAACCACACATGCCACCGTCCTTCCCGGGGTCGCTTGGCCGGACGGTTCGAGCTCCCACTCTTCCCGCCCGCAACCCCGGAAGCCTCTTTTAGTCGCCTCTTACGACAAGCAGAGGGTACCGTAGTCCTATTCTGGTCCCGGAACTACAGGGACAAAGCAGTGATAGCCTAATGGTTGAAACTTGCTCTCTTGATCGGGAGTTTCGAGGTTCAAATTCAGGCACGCTCCACTGATTTTTCTAAAATTATGTGCGTATTAGAAATTAATTACCAGTTCTTTTCGATGGAGAAAAACATCGTGAGGAACCCTACACACCCGAGAGTTTAACAAACCGTTTTCAGACGTGTGTGAAGCCCAGCAGTGGGACAGTAATGGTTGATGACAAAGTAAGTAAATTATGTTTTTCACAAATTCTAGTTATAGGTAAAAGTGCAATTAATTTCATGGTAAGTGATCACCGCAACCATGGGCGTTATAAAAAAATGGTCGGCTAGTAGATTCTACTAGCCGACCATTTTTTTGATTAGAAATATGACAGATTAGACATACCTATTTCTGATTAGAAATATGCCCAAAAATCACCATACATCCTTCTGAGCGAGGTTTTTTTTGCCTATTCTAAAAAGAGAGTGTATGCGTTTTGGGCCTATATCCCTTTATATGGCCCATGACCGTCATCCAAGTAGTATTTTTGAACCCCCCAAAACCATAGCCTGGATACGCCCGTGTCTTACAATGAAACTAAATTCTATGAAACTAGATTCTAAAGAACACTCAAACTTCTTTCCCATGCATTTTTCATTTATATCTACTTAGGCAAATACATTTCTTCTTTTAAACACGCTGAGGACACCGGCGGCGGTCAATTGGAGTTCCCGGAGTCCTCTTCGCAGCGTCGAGGTCTGCCACCGGGGGGGTTTTAGTGCGGTAAGAATCCCACATAACCCGTCGCTCCCACGACGTTAGGTACTTTTTGAAAGTTTCCCCCTTGAAAACAAAAAAAAGAAGGCAAATAAATACATGTAAATATCAATAAAAGCATTTAACTCCCTTCAAAACGCAGGTGTCTCCAGTCACTATCAAATAACATACGAAACGGCATGTAGATCATGTGTCCGGCAACATATGCTAATCGGCCTGACCACACGACCAGTAACTAGGTCAGCACTTAGCGAAGTAATTGTAGTTTATGTAACGGTAGCGATATGGCTTGGCCGAGGCTCGAACCTGGGACCTTGTGTCAGAGCGGATTTATGATTGGGATTTAATGTTTGCCTGGCCGTGACTCTTGAAGTAGTTGCAATAATGGTATTTTGAATAAAAACTCGTTATTCGCGGGGGTTAGTTAATGACTAGTAATAGTCAAAAAAGCTGACGCACAAACAGGGGAAACGTATCGTTTTATATATAACTAGCAGTAGCACTAATATATATATATAGCCTAAAGCCTTCCTCGATAAATGGTCTATTCAATATAAAAATAACTTTTCAATTCGAACCAGTAGTTCCTGAGATTAGCGCGTTCAAACAAACAAACACACTCTTCAGCTTTATAATATTAGTATAGATTTATTTTTATTTATAATTCTCTGATATGATTTTATAAAAAAAAATGTTTTGTATATACTGTAAATAGCTTTGTTTGCTTATAAAAATAAATAATCTGAATAAATTAATGTGAACTAAATAATCAAAATTTATTACGACTTAAAATACGTTACTTTTTAAAGTGGGTAAAACTGCAGGGCACACTTATTATAATATGCACATAATATTGAAATTTACTTGAAATCGAACCAAACTCCTTTTAAGTTTTCTAACCATTTCTCGTCAATCCATTTTTGTCCCACTGCTGGGCACGAGACTTCTCTCGGAGTAAGAGAGTTTAGGCCATAGTCCACCGCGCTGGCCAAGTGCGAATTGATGGACAACCTAACCATTTAATAGTTTCAAACTACCTATGGTGACCAGGAGTCCAGAACTCCTCTAGATTTCCATGTCTAGGGACATGGAAAATTAGGGCTCGTGTTATATTGGCTCTTCCTCCTCTATTTCTTACGCGTCCGGCACACGGAATGCATTGCCAATGTCGGCTTACATTACTTACGACATACACTGAAATTGTTATTCTAATCTGTATGTTTCTTAACGTAACCAGATTTACACTAAAACCTGCTCGGATAATGAAACTTCTTACTAAAGAACATTTTTTATCTGATTGAAATAGCAAACGAGCATGCAGTCCACCTGATGGTTAGTGGTCACTGCCGCTCATGGACATCTGTAATCAACTTCATACAGAACAGGGGTTCTATCTGAAGTCAATCACAGATGCGTTGCTACTTTCGGGGATTATGATGGTCGCTTCATTTAAAAGTGTCACGCTAGAAATATGTGTGGCGGTGGTACGTCCCCGGTCGAACAACACTGGTTCTACCACCTCCAAACACCTTCAATAGGGGTTCTATCTGAAGTTAATCACAAATGCGTTTATTCGCGAGGAATAAAATGGTCGCTTTATTTGAAAGTGAGCTAACAACCACAACTTTCCATCGAAACGCAACAGCTGCTTTATGCTAGAAATAAGTGAGGCATCTATTCTAGCGGGAAGCAGTTGAAGTCACGTGTTTGTATATCGTATATATTAAAAAAAATAGAGGATTGAGAGTTGGGTACAACCCATTATTGTCCCACTGCTGGGCACAGGTCTTCTCTCAGAATGAGAGAGTTATTATAGGTCATAGTCCACCGTGCTGGCCAAGTGCGAATGGGTGGACTTCACACACCCCCGAGAACTTTTTTTTATACAGAACTCTCGGGTGTGTAGGTTTCCTCACGATGTTTTCCTTCACCGAAAAGCAGTGATAATTAATTTCTAATACGCACATAAATCAGTGGTGTGTGGCTGTGTGCCTGGGTTCGAATCTCGGACCTTCCGAATGAGAGGGAAAATTCAACCATTAGGCACTGCTCTTTTTGTTTAGTCAATCGTTTTTTTCTTATTATCATAATTAACAAAAATCTTCCTAAACACAAAAACAAAGTTTTTCTCCGCCATAATTGTTATTAATTTTTTTGTCGAAAATAACAATCATGGGAGGCTTGTGGTTTAATAAAAGGTTCACACTAATGACATCCGTGCCATTATTGTATTTAATGGTTTTTGAGTGATTTTTTAAGAGCATACAGTATGCTAAATAAAAAGTTGTTTTGATTTAATTTTGAAAAGGTACAATTACAGATTACCATTTTTTCTCGACTTCGTCAGATTGTTTATCGAGCGTACCTACGTATGTTTGAATGTGTGTTTGTATGTATAGTATGTATATGTATATTCTTTGACACTCGTTGCAGCCCAAACGGCCTGACGAGTTGCTACTCCCGAGGACTGTGATGGTCGCCTCCTATAAAAGTGTGCCGACAACCACAACCTTCTACCGAAACGCAAGAAATGCTTCACGCTAGAAATATGTGTGGCGGTGGTATTTCCCCTGTCGAACCGTTCCGTGGCCTCACGAAAGTCACGGTAACTAGCGTAGAGATTAAAAATCTAACCCTCGCACCAGTTAACCCTGCTAGACATATTGAAAAACGCCATAAATAAACCCGAATTGATTTATACGCGTGACAACCTTGTCAAAGTAACTTACGAGTTATCAGTAAATACTGTTTGCTATGGCTTGGCAGCGAAGAGCAATAATTGGGATAGAGTCCGTCTATGTTATTAATTTCTTACCCTTATAGGGGTCCGATTCCCTACCTCTTAGTATGTAGAGTTGAGAAAAAAAAAATGTAAATACTTTTTGTTAACAAATTTCGGACTGTTCCCTATCACACATAACACACATGGTGATTTTTTTTCATAATATTGAAGTAGCAACCAAGCTTGTAGTCCACTTGACGGTAAGTCGACACTGCCCATGAATGGACGTGTGTAAGCAATTTTATACAGAACATTCTACCTCAGGGGTTATATGAAGTTAATCAAAGATGCGTTGCTACTCTCGACGACTAAGATGCTAACCTCATATAAAAATGACCCATAAGCCAAACCCTTTCACCGAAACGACGTACTTCTTCACCACAGAAATAGGTACAAAGTACCCTGATCGAACCATATACTTTATATTTTATATTTTGTCGGTGGCACAACCAGTGTAGTTCTATCGGGGAAGTACCACCACCGCACGTATTTCTAGCGTGAAGTATTTCTTGCATTTCGATGGAAGGGTGTGGTTGCCGGCACACTTTTATATGAGGCGACCATCTTAGTCCTCGGAAGTAGCGAGGCATCTGTGATTGACTTCAGATAGAACCAATGTTCTATATGAAGTTACTTGCAGATGGCTGCGGGCGGCAGTGACCACTTACCATCAGGTGGACAGCACGCTCGTTTGCTACTTCAGTCATCAAAAAATCCTATACGTTCTACCTTATTGGTGTTCTAACCTATGGCGTCTGTTCACACCCGAGTAACACGGCTCTATATTTAATAATAACTCTTTGACCATGTGTGGTTCGCTACAAACGTATGTGGTTCGCACAGATATTTCTTTTAAAAATCAGTTGTAGACCGTGACATACATTTGATACGTTGTCGCTGTATGTATGTACACATGGCTGTGTATGGTTTTATTTGCATGGATACGTGGTGGGCGTTGTTTGTAAACGGTTACAGTAACCGGTTGCGGATAACGTCGATAATGGTTACGTGAAACGGTCACAGCGTGTAGGTTTATAATTTCAAATGCTCGCTTAACAGTAGGTATCTAATTTCTTAGAAATATTATAAAGGTGAAAGTTTAAAAGTATGTATGTATGTAAATATGTATGCAAATGTATGTTTAGCTTTTCCATGCAAAAAGTTGGTTGATTTAACGTAGGACATGGGGGTGTTGCCACAACCAACTTGCTTCGATGGGACGCGCGCGGTTTTCCCGCGTACACTGCGTAAGGATGGGGACATTCCATCTCCATTCCAATTAGAGATTGGCCCAGGTCCCTGGCAACACCGTTAGGGCCATGGACGAGTCTTATTGATACCTGAGCTCACGGCCAAGGGCGTCCAGAGGAACACCGTGGGGTTTTAGGTGGTAGTAGTTCAGTATTTCCGCTCACCCTGCGACTGCGAGGAACCTACGAAGCAAAAAATACCTGTAAACTATTTGTATCTGACAAATAGATTTGAGTGAAAGAGTAACAAATATCAATTCCTCACTAACTTTCGACTTTAGTATAGCGACTAAAATAATCGGTCGTCAAACCTTTCGGTCGTCAAAATTGGTCGTCGACCTTTAAAGGGTTTCCGCACCAAAAAAAAAGGAAACTACATTTGTTTTCAGGTTTTTTTTTACAAATATTTTACAGATACAAATATCTGCCAAATAGATTTGTGTGAAAGAGTAACAAATATAAATCCTTCCTCACTAACTTTCGCCTTTAGTTTAACAACTAAAATAATCGGTCGTCAAACATTTGACTAGTTACCAAAATAGCGGTTTAACCGTTCACGCTATTAGCACAATCGATTACGTGCAAAAGTGATTAAGACTGAAACCGGCTAAGAACTTGTACTTTTACGAGTACTTTCGGCGACAGACCGGTCCCAGCCTTGCAGGCAACAAATATCTGTTTTGTATCTCCAGTGAATGTTTGACTCACTCATCGTTCATGCATTTATTTAATTACAGTGTTATTTATTATTACAGTGTTATTTGAAACTATTGTTTTTTGTTGTATTCTTGGGCACTTACAAAATTTTAGGTGTACCTACCCGGCACGCGTTGCTACGCCATCACAAAAAATACTTCAGAAACCTTCGCGAGCTCATGAATAACAACTTTGCTAAAGATCATCATGATCAAATGAATAGTTTACGATTCTATAGAGGACATACAGACAAACATTCATTTTTATATATAAAAATAAATGCCAGAAAAGCATCTATCAGCCTTTTGGTGTTCACTGCTGGGCCTAATGGGTCTACCCTAATATTTTTGTTTCAATAAATCCGTTTATCTATTTATCAGCCCTAATGATTTCTTTTACCTTATATTATAATCAATTTCTTAATTGAAGTTTGTAAGAGTATGTGTTTGTTGCTCTTTCACGAGAACTTCTGGTGGGAGTTCGCTGTTTTGCACACAGTTCGTTTATGATATACATTAACACATAGAATATTTATTACATGACCGAAGCACGCGAAACCGGGAAAATAAAATAGTTATTCGGAGTAGCAAACGGCCATGCCGTCCAGGTGATTATTTTTTTTATCACACTGAAGTAGCAAATGAGGATGCAGTCCACCTGATGGTAAGTGGTCACTGCCGCTCGTCATCTGCAATCAACTTCAGAACATGGGTTCTATTTGAAGTCAATAACAGATGCGTCGCTACTCTCGAGGATGGTCGCCTCATATAAAAGTGTGCCGGCAACTACAGCTTTTCGTCGAAATGCAAAAACTGCTTCACGCTAGAAATAGGTGTGGCGGTGGTACTTCCCCAGCCGAACTACATTGGTTCTACCACCTATAAATGTTCGTTTGTTACTTTAAGCGGGTTACATAACTTTAAAAAAAACACTATTTTTTTTTAAAGTTATGTATGCATGCCTAGGATTCGAATCCTTTTATTTAGAGGCCGTGTTTCAAATACCTGAATAGGCTATCACAGCTCCAACATGTACCTATCATATATTTTTTCTGAATAAATGCATTGAACACGCTGTATCTATATTTTCAACACTTTTTATTGGTTTGTTCCGAGTATGATCTTTGAGATGCACCGTGAAATCAGAAACAGTAATGGGTATGTGTCATGCTGTTCACCAAATAACAGTGGTTTGAGGTGTTGATAATATGACCTCACGCATTGTATGGTAATGTAGAATAAACATACGCTCTGCATAGAAGATGTCATAGCTCGGTACTTAGAGAGGACATACGGGTGAATAATTGTGGCGGTAACGCTGTGATATGATTGTCGAACTAATGCCGGGAATAAATGTGTCAATATCTCTGTTACTGTTTTATGGTGCATTAATAGTGTTAGTATTGACATTTTGTTACGTTTAGACGTGCAAAAACTGTAAAGTTCGCTAACGGTGAGACCACACTCATAACTTAGAGCAAAAGATTGATGCTAATGTTTTGATCCGTAGGATTTGGAAAGTATCGTTCCTAAAACGAGTCTCAAATAGTTGTATGAGAATCTCAAATAGTTGTATGGGCTCTGGGTGGCATCAACTCAAATGTCTAAATTTAACTGGATAGGTAATTACAGATATTTTTGACGTCAATGATTGTTAAACATGAAATAGCTAAGCAAAAGATTGATACTAATGTTTTGGTATGGAGGATATGGATAGTATCGTTCCTAAAACGAGTCGTTTTGTATAGGCGATTTAGTTGTAGCTGCCAGTCTGTAATTAATCTTTAATAGAAACCTAGTATTATTTAAGATTCGTTATATAGGGCTCTGGGTGGCATCAACTCAAAAGTCTGAATTTAAGAACTGGACAGGTAGTTATAGATATTTTTGACGTCAATGATTGTAACTCATTAAATAGCTAAGCAACTCGAAATAAATGCTGTGACAATCTGACAGGCATAGTATTGTGATTTCATTATGTTATTATTCAACCGCGGATTATGCGTATAAAATATATCACCGTGTGTATACTATATTTATGCAATCACGATTATGTTGTTTACATCTAGCGATCATACGACAAATTACATAAGGATAATATTGTTATCTTACATTTTTTATTAGATTAAAGTAGCAAACGGGCTTGTATTCATGGTACGTGGTCATCAACGCTTGTGGACATCTATAAGCAAATTTATGTAAAACAATGATTATATAGAAGTAATTAATAAATGGGTTGCTACTCTTGAAAACTAGGATAGTAATTTTATATAAAAGTGAGCCGGCAACCACAGCCTTCCATCAAACCGCAAGTTTTTTTTATAAGATTAAAGTAGGAAACGAGCGTGCTGTCCACCTGATGGTAAGTGGTTATTGCCGCGCATGGACATCTGTAAGGAACTTTATACAGAACATGGGGTTCTATCTGAAGTTAATCCTGTGATTAACTTCAGTCCTCGGGAGTAGCGACGCATCTGTATGCGTCGCTACTCCCGAGGACTAAGATGGTGGCTTCATATAAAAGTGTGCTGACCTTTTTATCTGACTGAAGTAGCTAACGAGCATGCAGTGCACTTGATGGTAAGTAATCACTGGACATCTGTAATCAACTACATACAGAACTTGGGTTCCATCTGAAGTCAATCACAGATGCGTTGCTACTCCCAAGGTATACGATGGTCGCCTCATGTTAAAGTGTGCTGGCAACCACACCCTTCCATCGAAACGCAAAACGCTAGAAATAGGTGTGGCGGTGGTACTTCGCCGGATGAACTACAGCAAGTGCGTCATGCTAGAAATAGCTATGGCGGTGGCATCATCTCGGTCGAATCGTAGCTCTTCTTCTCAGTTCCTGCGGTCTGTGCTGTATAAAAACATTGCTCTCCTAATGCAGTCGGGTAAAAAAGTAGTGCACCATTTTTTTGATGTACTAGGTTTTATTGAATCTAGTACCTACTCATAACTCCGGGATTAAAAGAGGGCTATAGTATCCCCTGCCTGTCGTAAGAGACGGCTAAAAGGGGGCGTCCGGGGTTAATAATAATAATAATAATACTCTTTATTGTACCAAACAGTAAAGATAACATAGAACACAAAAATTTAAATAACAATACAAAAGGCGGTCTTATCGCTAAACAGCGATTTCTTCCAGACGACCTAAAGGTATGGAGTTATAGTAAGTGATAAATATAGAAAGGTGAGGTGCAATAAGAAAAGTTTAGGTAGATAATTAACAAAACAGAGCTAAAGAATAATTAAACAGTCAATGATAGCAATGAACTGATAGGAGAGAGACTACATAAGATGGGGTTGTAGACGGCAAGATGCGTATCTCGAACAGTTCATTGAAGCGACTCCGGGAACAATGTTTTATGTGTAGTCGCATACCGTATTAAGTAAAGACCAGACGGTGCGTCCAGCCGCTCACCTAGATGGACCGTGATGGGGCAACGCGCTCAGAGGAATTTGGATGGAGATCCCAGAGCCCTCCGCGTAGGGCTGAGGCCGTCAGAGTGCTTTAAGTGCGGAAAAAACCCACAACCCGACGTCGCTCGCACAGCGTCGTGTACTTTTGTAGGTTTCCTCTCGAGGAAAGGAATTATTTAATCGTACTTTTTGTGTTGAAAGTTAGAAAAACCAAAGCCTTACATAAGCCCTATATAACTTATGCATAGGGATGCATAATCTCCGTTTTACATAATGTTGAAGTGATGTGGTGATGCAAATATGTTACATGTAAAACGTTGGATCCTATTATCCATTTCATAATATTGTTCTTATCGTAATACATTGGTTTTATTGTTAATGTTATAGAAGAAGTAAACGAGAATAGAGTCCATCTGATTTTGGGCTACTGCGGTCAATGGAAGTCTGTAAGCAACTCCTGATAAGCAGTGGCTAACTAAAGCGTTCGAGACCCGTGGCAAATTCGTCGGGAGGGCCAATATAAAAACCAATATAAAAAAAGTTGTAACCCAGTTCTAAAACTGGGTTACAACTTTTTTATAAATGTATGAATTTTTCATACATTTTTTTACTTGTATATGCAACTGAGTAAGTAACAAAAATAAAACAAAGACAAAACTTTTTTTACTAAACATGTATAATAAATAATTAATGTTTGGAGTTGGGATTCTCCTCTGACCGAGGGAATGAGGGCCCGTGGCATTTTCGGCCTATAACAGGAAAATACAGAAGACAAAACAAATCACCAAACGCGTAACAGATAAATATAAGGTACTAGGTACCAAATCTAACAAAGTTTATTGACGTCTTAATCTAATTAAACGATCAATCTTGTTTACTTTCGTATTAGTCACAAGGTCTTGACAATCGATTATATCTCAAATAATTATTACATAAACGCATAATCAGACAAAGGTCCGACATTAGAGTGTTACCCTGACGAGCCCTGTACAAAAAGATCTAATGCTGATAAATTAAACAAATTATGGACCCAAATTAAAACGCTATAATTCGCTGATCACTTAATTAGATCTAAAGTGATACTAAATCTTAGACGCGATTATCTACCGTCAATACTAAGTTAGGTTGATTTCACACGGTATTGGACTGCAATTTTTTGGAATAAATGTTATCGAATATTTGCAAAGAAATTAAATAGGTCTGGTGGTTGTAACCCACTGAACGAACCATAAACATAAGTTCCTTGATGATATAACCGAGGCGTTATATCGTCAAGGAACCGACCGAGGCGAACTTGCGTTTCGTGTGTTTATATGAAGTTAGGATACTGTAGATGCTATATATTTTTTGATATTTATGTATGTATTTATAACATAGTATACAATACAATGCTTGCTGCAATACAATCATTATTGTTTAGTATAAAATTAACAGTTGCAAAATTTTCAGCCATACAGTCAGTTGACTGTATGGCTGAAAATTTTGAAATAAACGTTAACATAATCAATTTGCAGTAGCACAATCTGTTACATAGTAATATTGCGTTTGAGTTGTTGCATTTTACCGAACATTTTCAATAACAATATAGACAATAATTGATACAATCAGCAGCAATTACAATACGTTGATCACATGTGTAACTGTAGCCAACCATACTTTTCGAGTGAAAATCAATATTTTGAACCTCCCGTTGACTACGTTTTAAGTCTTACTAGTAACCCGGCGCATCAGTCGAAATTCGACCGTAATTTAAATTAAAAAACTAAACTTCATATTGTCCAAAGTAGTACGAATATTTCTCAAATTAAAATAAATTAATAATAATTAATAATAATTTTCAAGTAATTTTCAACGCACCCGTATAATATAAAAAGAGGTTCAATTAGCTATACCGCATTAAAAGCAATAGCGGGTATTTTGACGAAGACATTGACATTTCTGACGTTGTGTTTTCATAGTAAGACATTGAATGTTCTATTTCGTTTATTGTTTATGTGTTTGTGACAAATGCACCGTAGTGTGTGTAATGTGTTTTTAGTTTATTTTATGTATGTTATATGCATTATTTGAAAAAATATAAACATTCTACGCTCCTTCTCTACGTCCACTATAACCGTGCAAAGTTTTTGCTTCACGTATTAATATATAGATACGACAAACAACAAACAATACAGTGTACATCTAGCCTTAGGCGCCACAAATGCCGTTGTAATTTCGTTTGATAGAATCTTACAGGTACGTAAATGATTTTGAACCATATTGTTTAGTGGCAAGGAGCGCGTAGTGCTTGAACAGTTATTGTTATTGTCGCAGCGACATTGGGGAAGGTCAGCTGAGTACTGTACGGTTAGCAAATAAGATATTTACTCACGATTTTATATTTTCGATTCTAAAGTTATTTTAAGCATTGTTTGTCTTATGGTTAAACTGCGGCCTTTAATCTTTGGTTAGAGGTTCGAGCCATAAGCATCATAGATTTTTTAAGGTGATGTGTTCGTAATAAATAAGCAGCATTTAGGAGACATTTAGGAGACTAATGCAGTTAGGAGACAATGAGTTTTTTCGAGCCATTATCATCATAAAATTTTTGCTCATTAATTTCAAAGGCAAAGGTTTGTAAGGGTTAATACATGGATGGTGGCAGTGGTGATGGTGTTGGTAAAGGTGGTAGTATTCGTGGTGGTGGTTAGTAAAATACTTATGTAGTATAGTTTGGCTACTTTATTCTTTTTTATTATTTCTGTCGGTGTGCTCATGACTGTCTCTGTTTTTTTAACTATAACCAATTGGTCGAACCGGTGTAGTTCGACCAAGGAAGTACCACCGCCATACCTATTTCTAGCGTGAAGCATTTTTGCGTTTCGGTGGAAGGGTGTGGTTGCCGGCACACTTTTATATGAGGCAACCATTTTAGTCCTCGGGAGTAGCAACGCATCCATGATGGACTTCAGATAGAACCCATGTTCTATATGAAGTTGTTTACAAATGTCCATCTACGGCAGTGACCATTTACCATCAGGTGGACTGCATGCTCGTCTGCTACTTCGATTAAATAAAAAAAATATAAGTTACAAGATTTTTTTGTTGTCAGTACACTTATCTTTCACCGCAGTTCCGCGAGTGAGTTACGTGAGGCCACGCCGGAAATGCGCTCACCTCAGTCAATGGCACTTTGCACCACATTCTCATGAACGAACCAACTGTTAATGGTACGTTTGACGAGCCGCGTGGTGGAGCGATTCTTGGGTTCGATTCCCGGCTAGACAGGTATCTAAATGATGAGTTTACATTCATGTTCTGGGTCTGGGTGTTTGTGTATTCGTCTTGTATGTGTCCATGGTATCCACGACACAGGAGAAAATACTAGTGTGGGTCTATGAGTGTAGAAAGCGTGTTAGAAAGCGTCTTTGGGGAATCTGTAAAACCTCGGTTTTACAGATTTGGTGATGAATATTACTCGCCATTATTACGTTAAATTGCGGGTTTTATCCAACTGAAGTAGCAAATGCAGTCCATCTGATGGCAGGTGGTCACTGCCAACTCATCGAAACCTGTAAGCATATTCATATAGAACAACGGTTCTACCTAAAGGCAATCACAGATGTATTGCTACTCCCGAGGACTAAGATGTTCGCCTCGTATAAAAGTGAGCTGGCAAGCACACCCTTCAACCGAAACGCACGAACTGCTTGACCCTAGATATAAGTGTGAGTGACTTGAGGCCGCCGTCTACCGGAAATGCACTTACCTCTGTCAATGACAATTTGCACCACATTATTTTTTTTATCTGAATTGAAGTAGCAAACGAGCATGCAGTCCACCTGATGGTAAGTGGTTACTGTCGCCCATGGACATCTGTAATCAACAACATATAGAACATGGGTTCCATCTGAAGTCAATCACAGATGCGTTGCTACTTACAAGGACTAATATTGCTGCATCATACAAATGTGATCGGTTCTCGTCAACCCATTATTGTCCCATTGCTGGGCACGGGTCTTCTCACACAATGAGAGAGTTCAGGCCATAGTCCACCGCGCTGGCCAAGTGCGAATTGGTGGACCTGTGCGGTGTGGTGAATGTGATCGGTTACCAACACGCAAACTAGGGGTGGTGATTACAGGTTGAAACCACCCTCAGAGGCCTTTTTCCAGCGGAGAACTTCAAGAAGCTGATGGAAGGATACAAGGATGGGATCGACCTCTTGAATCAACGTCATAGGTCGGATCGTCCTCACAGGAAGGATATTCCACTAGCGATCACCCATCAAACTCTCGAGTACGACCTCTTGTCAACCCATTATTGTCCCACTGCTGGGAACGGGACTTCTCTTAGAATGAGAGAGTTAGAGGCCATAGTCCACCGCGCTGGCCAAGTGCTAATAGGTGGTTTCACACACAAACTTTTTTTAAGAACTCTCTGGTGTGTAGGTTTCCTTACGATGTTTTCCTTCACCGAAAAGCAGTTATAATAAATTTTAGTCAGATCAGTGGTGCGTGCCTGGGGTTGAACCTCGAACCTCCCGATCGAGAGGGCAACTTTCAACCCTTAGGCTATCATTGCTTGACTCGACTACGACCAACATTGCTTAATAGGTAACGAAAGTTATGATCTACACAAGCCGTTTTGGTTGGTACGTGCTTTGCCGGATCTTAGATACGAATTAGTTAATAGGTTAATGAAAAATATTTATGGTGAATAAATAACCAGTTTCCTCGGAGATTTGATGGCTCATAAATTGTAATGCCATATAAGGTATAAAGCAGTGATAGCCTAATGGTTAAAACTTGCCCTCTCAATCGGGAGGTCCGACGTTCAAACCCAGACACGCGCCACTGATTATGTGTGTATTAGAAATTGATTATCACTGCTTTTCGGTGGAAGTAAATATCATGAGGAAACTTACACACCCGAGAGTTCTTTAAAAAAATAAAGTTTTCGAAAGTGTGTGAAGTCCACCAATTCGCACTTGGCCAGCGCGGTGGACTATGGCCATAAACTCTCTTATTCCGAGAGAAGACCCGTGCCCAGAACTGCGACGATAATGGGCTGACGATATAAGGTATAACTAGTAAGTTTTAAACATTGCTAATGAGTAACAACGTCTCAAATACGTTCATTAGGTTTCATAATAGGAAAATACTCTTGTAATATGAGTAATATAACTGTTGCTCAAACGTTACAACGAACGACTTTTTGTAAGAGGAAAATACGATTTTTTAAAACGTAAACAATACTATTGTTAAATAGTAAACAATAAATACACGCTATTGTTAATGATACTGCCATAAATCATTAAGGTTCATCCTTGCACTGCAAGTGAAGTAAGTTGTCTTCCGCAATGCATTTCCTATTTGTAAACAAACATTACTTGAAGTGATGGAGAATGGATCTGAACAAAATGAATATTATAAACGCTTTATACACTTATAGCCTACACCTTTTTGAAGTGAAACTTCTTTAGGCGCATGAGGGTAAAATTTTTACAGATGAAACGTCACGCCGGTATGCAACGGAAGTGTCGGAAAAGAGAGAGAGAGTGAATCGAGACCGATTGAGAGAGAGTAAGACAGGGCGAATGTAGCATGAGCAACTAGCCGTGGAGTGAGAGTAGGGAGCAAGCGAGTGAGAAAGATTGAGAGAAAAAGTGAGACAGAGCGAACGTCGTATCACGCCTTTTCCCCTTCCTCTTAATCTTGGAAATTTAAAGTTTTAGATTTGTATAAATATAAACAAGATTTATAAATTAGTTCGCCAAAGAAGTTTCACTTCTGACATGTGTACTTTGTACGCACGCATGTTTTTTTTTTTAACGCGGAGGAATCCTGATGGATTCCCTTGCGCCCGGGGGAGCGCGAGGGGTATGTCGGACTCTTACTGACTAAAGATCCGCGACGTTCCTCTGAACGTTTGGTGCCGGGCCACGAGAAGGCCTTAGCATTTCATTCGCGGCCCGACAGCGTCGGCCAGCGCTGATGTTAACGCCAGCCACGTCCCGAGAAGGAGGGGCCCCTTTCATTGGTGTCCCTCATGAGATGTGCAGAACGCATACACTACATCTCGAGCCCTAATGCCCAGAGTCAGAAATGTCAGAATCCCCCGATTCTGCCTCTGTGGGCTCATGGGACTGGGAAAGGGTGGCTTAGTGCGAAAGCTGCCCATGGTGGAAGATGCATTATCCTCCCTGGCTCGCTCCGCGCCTTCTTCGCGAGCACTACTGCTTCGCAGAAGGATCGCACCGCCTACACTAGGATTTTCTCCTGTATTGTCCATGTGCACAAAGATGGATAAAATTCTGGTATAGTAACTGCATTACGGGAGTCGTCAAGATGGAGTTCTGTTACTTCTGATTCACTAACTGTTTTAGAGCTGTAAAATTTAGCCTATGTGGTTGAAATGTCAGGCAACTTCAGATTTTTCAAAGTTGTATATGTATGCTTGTTAGTACAGTACCCATTAACGAGATTAGCTAAGAAGTCAGAGGGGACCATGACGCAGGGATACTAGTCTTGTAGGGCGGAAAAATCAGCTTTCTTATCCATACTGATATTATAAATGTGAAAGTGTGTTTGTTTGTTCCTCTTTCACGTGCCACATAGCTATTATATGATATGGTGTATTTGCTGGGAGATAGTTAGGAGGGAGGAGAGTGACATAGGCTACTTATTACCGCGCTCTCTCATTCCCATGAGAATATCAATGTTTTATTAGTTGATACATATTTAGTAGTTCCAGACGTTGTTAATAGATGGCGTTAGTAAAATTCATTTGCAAGTTCTGAATCACGTTATCAAATGCTAATGTTAATTCCTTTTGACCGTGGGGCCGAAGTTTGTATAATTGTGCAAACGATATTTTCTGTAGAATAAAAATTGAAACACATCTTGCACCGGCACATGCGGGCTTTTTGTTTGATCGTCAAATTGCACATACATAGGTGTCAAATCTTATTTGAATGGCGACGAATGCCGACGCCATTGTCTATTACATATACATGTAAAAAGCTTCTATATTTCTGTTTGAAAAGACAATTTGGAGACTGATAATAAGTATCTATAAATAATTGAAATATCTATATATTTTTTTTTATTTCGCCAAGGTGGTAGAACCAGTGTATATCGACCGGAGAAGTACCACCGCCACACCTATTTCTAGTGTGAAGCATTTCTTGCGTTTCGATAGAAGGGTGTGGTTGGCACTTTCACATGAGGCGACCATCGTAGTCCTCGGGAGTAGCAAGTATTTGTGATTGACTTCAGATGGAACCCATGTTCTTTATGATGTTGATTACAAATGTCCATGGGCGGATGGGCGGCAGTGGCCACTTACCATTAGGTGGACTGCATGCTCGTTTCATTTCAGTGAGACAAAACAAAAACATTTATAATCCGTATTTTGATTTACCAATTAGTACTTGTTGCATTAAAATCTATCAAAAGTTAATTAACTTTTTAAAACCCGAGAGAAACTGCGCTTCAAATGTAGTGCACAATGTAAACATTTTACAATACACACTTCATCAGCTCGGTTTAAATAAATCAAAACGCTTCCTACTTGTAAAGAAACGTTCATTTAGTGTTTATTTATAGTGTGCCCTAGGTCAGGAGCGCTGGGACCTTGGGTTTCTGCAGACGATGTCGGAATGATAATTGTACCTCATTCTCTTAATGTTTGTATGTAACGTTTATGTACACTTAGAACACAGAAATGTGTGGATGGAATCTATAATAACCACTAGATAGTATAAATCAAAGTCGCTTCCCGCTGTCTGTCCCTATGTATGATTAGATCTTTAAAACTATCTCTCGTCAACCCATTATATAAAATTATGTTACGGATTTTAATGAAGTTTTTTTAACAGACAGAGTGATTCAAGAGGAAGGAGTTTATGTATAATACATGCATAATATAGTGGAGGAACACTGATAATTTTGAGATTTTTGACTTTTAGGCGGAACGAAGTACGCCTGGTCAGCTAATATTACTATAAATGTGAGTGTAAGTTTGTTCGGTATAAAGATTCAGAAAATATATTACATCACTTATTTGACAATATAATATTTTCTAAATATAACAAACATTGTTCCGATGTAAGTAATAAATTACATTAGTCGAGACGCATGTACGATGCGATATTGTTGTATTATTCAGTTTGTTTGTTATGCTTTCACGGAAAACTATCGGTCGGGTTTCGCTGAAATTTGTCACACAATTAGTTTATGACCAAGAATAAGGCATAGGATACGTAAAAACATGGTAGGCACGCCCGAAGCGGGTGAAACGGAGTGAATGAGCTAGTTAATATTATTATGAAACTTTGTGAGGATGTATGTAGGTTTGTTAGGGTTTCGTCTTGAAATTTAGTACACATAATTTTTGATCTAGATAAACATATATCTAGATACTCATAGTCAGCGTAGCCAGATTTTTTTTAGTAGGTAAGCCAGGATTTAGTACTTTTTGAGTGAAAAAGGCCGGATTCCATAGTTAAAAGCGGGACAGTAACCCTCGCGGTACAAAGGGCCTCGCGCCTTCACAGACACACAAGAAAAAAATCTCCATGGTGTAGGGGGACCGGAGGACTTATTTTTTGGTCGACAAACTGCAGTTCCACTTATATTTGCAATTAGCGATCTTTTTTTTGCAAAAGTCCAGTCCTTTCCAAAAAGCCGAACTGAGCCTGTCCCGCGCGGGACATTTGATTTAGATTAAAAATCGGGACGGTCCCGCCAAAAGCGGGACGTCTGGCAACCCTGCTTAAACGCGGTGGACGTTATGAATGCAGGCGAAGTCACTTAAATAAACTAGTACAAAATAAGTACCAATTCGCACTTGGCCAGCGCGGTGGACTACGGCCTAAAACTCTCTCATTCGGAGAGAAAACCCGTGCCAGCAGTGAGACAATAATGGGTTGTATCACATTACTCGCCATCACGACGTTGAGTTGCGGGTTTTTATCCGACTGAAGTAACAAATGCAGTCCATTTGAGGGCAAGTGGTCACTGCCACTCCATGGACACCTGTAAGCATATTCATATAGAACAACGGTTCTATCTAAAGCCAATCACAGATGTGACGCTACTCCCGAGGACTAAGACGTTCGTAATTGGCAAGCACACCCTTGAACTGAAACGCAAGAATTGCTTGACCGTAGTGTGAGTGACTTAATTGAGGCCGGATTAAGATTTTGATCAAAAAATCGGGAAGGTCCCGACAAAAGCGGGACGTCTGGCAACCCTGCTCATAGCCGTGGTGGACGTTAAGAATGCAGGCGAAGACACTTAAATAAAATAGTACAAAACAAGTACATTTCATTTCGTTGATTATTCTAAGATCCTATGTAGGTAATGCTTGTATAGGAAGTAAATTGTCAAGATATAGAAATGCATGTAGTTAATGTGTTTATTATTGACTTCCCGTGTTTACGATAAATAAATACGGAAGTCACGAGAAAATGTTAATAATGTTACTGATAATTTTAATATCTTTATTGTAGTGTTATGAATTGATATTATAAAGACATCGGCATCGACACCACTAAGTAATTTCTTACCATTTTCTTTTGATGTATGTTTAGACATGTTCCTTCTAATCAGGCAGCCCCTGATTAACCCTTAGGCTAATTAGGCTGCAGACTAGGGAGCGAGGATTGAGGGGGCGCACTGATATCGCATATTATTAATCTAGCATCTTTCCATCTACCCTTCATATTTCAACTAGACCGAGACAAAACACTAACACACCGGATGACGTAGATTTGGCGACCTTTTTTTTGCTCGACAAGCTGTAGTTAATACTTTTAGGCCGACTGTAACACACCTGGTGGGGGCGCGTCCTTATAATTAGCCTTGGAATAGTGTTCTTGGTTCCTATCGTCAATCCATTATTGTCCCATTGCTGGGCACGGGTCTTCTCTCAGAATAAGAGAGTTTTAGGCCATAGTCCACCGCACTGGCCAAGTGCAAATAGGTGGACTTCACACACCTCCGAGAACTTTTTTTTCTTTTTAAAGAATTCTCGGATGTGTAGGTTTCCTCGCGATGTTCTCCTTACTCTCATCGAAAAGCAATGATAATTAATTTCTAATACGCACATAAAACTGCATTAAAATCCGTAGCGCAGTTTTAAAGATCTAACCATACCTACATAGGGGCTGACAGCGGAAAGCGACTTTTTTATACTAAGTAGTGATTTTATAAAAATAAGATGAGAGGTGTTCCTGAGGTAGATCATAGATGATATCTCTGAGGACTTAGTCGGATAGATGGTTGATTAAGTATGCCTGTTTAGCACGACCTTCATACCAGAACAATGCTGATATAGGAGGTACAGGCAGAAACAAAGCGTCCCTGTAGTTCCGGGATCAGAATAGGGCTACGGCATCCCCTGCCTGTCGTTAGAGGCGACTAAAAGGGGCTTCGGGGGTTGCGTGCGGCTAGAGTGGGAGCTCGAACCGTTCGGTCAGGCGATCCCGGGAAGGGCGGCGGTATATGTGGTCGCATACCGTCGTAAAGACTAGACGGAGCGGTGGGCCCAACCGCCCATCTGGGAGGAGTCCGATGGGGCAACGTGCTCAGAGGATTCCGGTTGCGGTCGGTCCGAGTTCCCGGAGTCCTCTTTATAGCGCCGAGGACCGGGGGGGGTTTTAGTGCGGTAAAAAACCCACATAACCCTGCGTCGCTCCCACGGCGTCGGGTACCTTTTGAAGGTTTCCCACTCGAAAACAAAAAAAAAAGGCAGAAACAGAGAGATCTACTATCGAATATCAGTATTACACACTAATTAACTAACTTATTGAAACAAGGACCTTTCATTTATAATGTAAGTCTGCGGAATTTTATTAACTTACAGAAATTTCAATAAAATTTTAAATGACACTAAAATGCAACTATTCATTTCAACACTGACTTTGTTGAAATTTACTGAGATAATTAGTTTAATTTATAGCCATTATCATAATTTACGACACGTTTATTATTTGTCAAAAACAGAGGTTGATAACAATTTAACGTTTTAAATTAGTTGGGCTGTCTGTTATATTTTTTATACTATAAATCTGAATTTAACTTGAAATTTAAATAATTAAAATTAATTAATAAAAGAACCCTATTTTGTGGAAGTTTTTTTTGCTATGAAACAAGATTCAATTTATAAATTCGTTTATGTTTATACAAAAATATCATTAAAATTTTTATGTAAATTTTTGAATAAGGACGAAAGGAACAAAGGAAAGGACGGTCAAAGGGAATTAACATTAGCATTTGCTTGATTCAGAACTTGCATATGAATTTTACTAATGCCATCTATTAACAACGTCTGGAACTACTAAATGTGTGTAAATCAACTAACAAAACATGGATATTCTCATGGGAATGAGAGAGCGCGGTAAAAAGTAGCCTACGTCACTCTCCGCCCTCCTGACTATCTCCCAGCATATAAACCATATCATATAATAGCTATGTGGCGACGTGAAAGAGGAACAAACAAACACATTTTCACATTTATAATATTAGTATGGATTGCAATATTTTAGCTACCCTTAAAATGTTGCTAACCCCTGTTCGAGCATTCGTCAGAGCCCTACAGTTACACGACTGGCAATATTCGACTCATTCATACAGCGAAGGTCATAATACGATGTATGTATGTCAATAGTTTCTGTGTAAGGTGGTTTTCCTTATACAACCTTAATGTTATCAAAATTATGCGAATTTTTAATGTTCCATGAAAATGCATACGGATGCTAGATTGACGTCATGTGTCAAACTCAAAGTCAAAATGAGTAATTTATGTTTAAATTGGATTATTAATTAATATGAATTTGTATGTATTTGAATTGAATTTGCCTGGTGGTAGATCCTCGTACCTGTAGTTTCGGGATCAGAATAGGGCTACGGTATCTCCTGCCTTTCGTAAGAGGCGGCTAAAAGGGGCTTCCGGGGTTGCAGGCGGTTGGAGTGGGAGCTCGAAGGCTCGAACCATTCGGTCAGGCGACGCCGTGAAGGACGGCGGTATGTGTAGTCGCGTAGTAAAGACCAGACCGAGCGATGGGCTCCGGTTGCATTTCTTTGGTGATCCTCGGAGTCCTCTTTGTAGCGCCGAGGACGGCCACTGGTGGGGTTTTAGTGCGGTAGAAATCCCACATAACCCTGCGTCGCTGCCACGACGTCGGGTACCTTTTGAAGGTTTCCCCTCGACAACAAAAAAACCTCTCTGGGAGAACCATGCTCACACAAGAACGCTTCTTGTAGAAATATTTGTGTGGGTACTCAGTAGAACCATACTTTTCTACCATATGTTTTACCATATCTTTCATTCTATTATATCTATCATCATATTTCTACCATATCTTTCAAACACTTCAACCACTAACTGTTGCCCAAATTTGAATGTCCTGGCCTCGTGCAATCTGACACAGATTGACAAAAACAATCTTATTGTTTTGCAATTATGCATATATCAATATGTCAAGCCCGAAGCCCTAGGGCTACGCGTATGACGTAATGTTTCAATGAAATTTACAAAAAGGCACACACCGCCCGCGGTTAGCTTGTTAGGAAGGCTTCACACCAAGCTGATGGAGAATTATTGAGTTGTTTGACTAGTGAACATCGATATAGAAACACCCAAGATACACATTCAGCGTCTTAAAACTGTCCGGTGAAAAAGAGCGCTCAATGTCAAAATTGAGCGCTCATTTCAAGTAGTATAATTTTATTGCTTTTTGCTTAAAGCGTTGTAAATACAACTTTGATGGTCATGATCATGGACGTAAGGTTGTATTGCAAAAATATATGGTCGTTAATGACTATCTATAAATAACTACGTAAATTTGACAACAGTTTTAGGTGTCATTTGAGTTCGAGACTGTGTATCTAGTGTATTTCTATATCGATGCTAGTGAAATTTATTTTAATATGTAACGGGTGTCACGCGGTTTTTGAATTATTTTTGCTAAAATTACGACCATTCAAAAATTATTCTAAAATCTCAAATCGTGAGTATCCGTTACATTTTAAAAACATAAGTCTTTTAATATTATTGATGCGAAATTTTGTGAATAGTGTTTGTTTCACGCAAAAACTACTGGTCAAATTCGCTAAAAATGGTACAAACTTATTTTATTACATTAGTAATGTGAAAATTTATAGAACAAAATGATACTGCTCGAAAAAGCAACGAAGATCACACAATTTTAAATTAAGCATAATATATTCACTTTAAATATAATATTTGTCTAAATTAAACAATTATAAATAAAATAAATGAACCAAATCGCTGCCTCATGGAAGTGTGAACCCAAGACACTCTAGCAGCATTACCTCGTTGAATTGCCAAACCTATTTATTGGGCGAGGTACGCTCCAGCTCTCAGGTCAATTATTATTATTATTAACGTGGTACACGTGATCGAAGCGGGCGAAGCTCAAGAAATAGCTAGTATTAGTGTAAAATATATATAGAAAACGTACCTATTATTGATGGAAGGTAATTATATACTAGACGTATGCCACGCTTTCACCCAAAGAGTAGAATGAATTTTATAAGACTAAATGTTAAATCAAGTTACGGACTATAGCTGTCATTTTTAAAGTTTTTATAATATAAAATTAATTTCAGTACTTTTGGTACGGTTTAATTCAGTATTGACTGTCTACAATCCGGTAAATGTGCCGTTGCCCTAAGTTAGTACGCAAAGTTGAGAAAAGTTCATTGCAATCGTAACGAAAGAAGGACATTGGGCAAGGAATTCCGATTACCATAATTTATGTATGTAGATACGAGAAATATTTATTTTAAGCGCCAAATGCACTTGCTATCTGATATCGCTTATTATATGATAATACTATCTTGATTAATAGGTAGAGATTTGGTATATGTGATTTGAATAGATTTTCCGTGGTTGTTTTGACAGGTGTTCCTTTTTTATCTGACTGAAATAGCAAACGAGCATGCAGTACACCTGATGGTAAGTGGTCACTGCCGCCCATGAACATCTGTAATCTACTGCATACAGAACATGGGTTCCATCTGAAGTCAATCACAGATGCGTTGCTACTCCCGAAGACTATGATGATCTGCTTGATGAAATGCTTCACGCTAGAAATAAGTGTGGCAGTGGTACTTCCCTGGTCCAACTAGACTGGTTCTACCAGCTTGATTCTAAGGGGGCGAACATGTTTTTGGTTGTCAATTTGCAGACTTGGGTGTTAAAGAAGAAGGGTTGGCGACCTATTTTTTTTCGCCGATAAAGATTTCTAACCAGGTGGCAGTCGTGTAGCGTGGGTAGAGCGAGGATTGGTCCACCCCGGACTGCCCGTTTTGGCGCAGCAAACTGTCATGTTTTGTATTATATAATTGTGTTTCTGGTCAGGTTGGATTAGGTTAGAATAGTATGCAAAGTTGAGAAAAGTTCATTGAAATTGTAACTAAAGAAAGTAGTTTTTAAGTTAATTCATGACAAACATACAAAAATATAAACTTTTCCTCTTTATAATATTAGTATAGGTAGATAATACTAGCTTCATTAATATCTACGATTTATTTTTTGTCGTCGTGTAGACTAGTTTCAAGTGTCTATAAGTATTATTAGTTTGACTCCTAGGGCATCAACCTTACCTGTTTCCCGTATAACATGTTTTATTTTTTATAAGTCCGAAATAGCAAATGTCTGTATGTAGGTAGTTTAAGTCTGCACTAGACTATAGTTGTCATTTTTTCAAGTTTAATCGCATGAATTTCTGATATTTAGAGTTTCCTTTCAATTGTACGTAGCGCGCTATATCATAGTCAGTCTGTTGCACAATAAATAAGTAAATAAATAAAATAAAAGCAAAATCAAAGATCTTTTAACATAATGCTGCCGTAAGTCAATTACGGTTTTATGATATGAATAAATATTATTTCTATCCATTTTAAATGTACCTATTTGATGTATGTACTAGCATAATTACCCGTGCTTTGCTACAGGATATAAATGTCATAAAAATAGTCACCATCTTTAAATAATACCGAAATTAAAAATAGCCAACAGACTGACTAGTACTATTACTATCAAGGTGGTAGAACCAGTGTAGTTCGACCGGGGAAGTACCACCGCCATACCTATTTCTAGCGTGAAGCATTTCTTGCGTTTCGATGGAAGGGTGTGGTTGCGGCACACTTTTACATAAAGCGACCATCATAGTCCTCGGGAGTAGCAACGCATCTGTGATTGTCTTCAGATGGAACCCATATTCTGTATGTAGTTGACTACAGATGTCCATGAGCGGCAGTAACCATTTACCATCAGGTGGACTGCATGCTCGTGTGCTATTTCAGTCAGATATAAAAATACTAGTATAAGCTATATCCATGCAAAATTTCATGTAGGTATACCGAGCAGTGGTTCTTGCGTGATTGTGTGACAAGCAAACACATCTCATTTTTATATATTAGTATAGATTTACTTATCGTTTGATATATCCGACTCAAAGCGTTTACCGAGCTATCAATCATTTACATCAGGGCTGATCAAACTACGGTCCGGGAAAGACATTTATGCGGCCCGCAAAGTCATTTCTAAAAACTTATATTGTAACAAGGGTAGAAAATATTTGATGTGACTTTTCTGACCTGTACATGTATGTTTGTATATAATTATGTCCATTGGTACACGCTACCGCCCAAACGACTTGACCGATTGTAATAATTTATTAATTTTGCAGCGCCGAGGACGGCCACGGGTAGGTTTTAGTGCGGTGAAAATCCTATGTACATATACTATTTGTACTAGAAAGAAACGTATGTTTTGCGAAGCAAATATTGAATTGCAGTTTGACGACAAAAATAGAGGATGACGAATACAAAGACCCCAAATCCATACAACTTTCAGTCAAACAGCAGATTGTTCCCCAAAAAAAAAGATCGTCAAGAATCCTTTGCCCCCCCCATGAAATATATATGCCACTATTTTGACGCAAAAAAGCTTTAAAATAAATTAATTTAATAAAAAACAAACAATAATAATCAACTGAAGTTGAAGGGGATCAATCGTTTTTAAGCAGTCGGCTTTTTTGTACTATTAATTTAACGATGTTACCTGTTAATGGCCAGTGAACGCCTTTGACTTGGACAGCTCTTATTTACATAAACCACTAAAAGGACAATAAAAATGTCGGCCTTTTTCAAGTCTGTAATACGTGTGGTTTATTGAAATTTTATATGCTTACAATTTTATGACACTTAACTTATAAAAGTTAATGTATGTATCTCAAATTTACATTTAGGCTAAAAATTGAGAGAATTGCATTTCGCTTTAAGGTCTGGGTCTTTTCATGTGTGACCTAGAACTTTGGGAACCCTTTGCAAGGTAGAATGAGTATGGTTCGACCAGTTACCGTCGTCACACCTAGTTAATGTGAAGTTTTTCTTACGTTTTGGTGGTTGCCGGCTAAATTTTATGAGCCCTCGAGATTACCAATATGACATAGATGGAATTTCTGTGTACTTATGCTTTTTAATTAACGCCAAATGAGCGAACGTTTTAATATAAATTTCGCCTTTTTGCTTTAAGTTATCAAGTATTTACTATACAAGTGCTATGAGAATTTTCGAGACATTTTCAAGAACATTCAGTATTAAAAAATGAACAATTTGAAAAAACAAACAAGACAAACCTATAAAAACTTAGTTTTGTTTTATTTTGAATAAGCCAACACCTTAAAACAGGCAATTATTTCGTAATCATATACATACTTAAAACATTTATTTGGATAGATTTGATCACGAGTTGAATCCCGGTTTATTTCGACACAAGCACGGTCAGATGAGTTTATTTAGCGAACATATAAGCCCAATGAGATCTCGAACAGCTAATTCAGTCACGAATCACGATGTTTACTGATACAGGTGTTTTGATAGTACCCGTTTGGGGCACAAGTTATGAGAGCGTAGCGTTTGGTCGTTAGAATCCTTTTTACTTCGGAAGTTGTGTAAGTTGTAAGCGAGTTGCGATTGATAACAGAACCTTAGCTGTAGCAATATATAAAGCACTTCTGTAAGCTAGCACTACCAATAATAGCACTAGCTAATGAATAAAATCCAGAAGACGGGCAGTAGCATCTTAAGTAACATATGAAGGTGGTAGAACCAGTGTAGTTCGACCGGGGAAGTACCACCGCTACACCTATTTCTAGCGTAAGGCAGTTCTTGCGTTTCGATAGAAGGGTGTGGTTGCCGGCACACTTTTACATGAGGCGACCATCATAGTCCTCGGGAGTAGCAACGCATCTGTGTTTGACTTCAGATAGAACCCATGTTCTGTATGAAGTTGGTTACAGATGTCCATGGGCGGCAGTGACCACTTACCATCAGGTGGACTACATGCTCGTTTGATACTTCAGTCAAATAAAAAAAAAAACATACAAGCAAGCAATTGCAGACACCATCAATACCTATGCCAGTCTATAAGTCCAGAACTATTAGCAATCCGCTATTAGCAGGCCTATAACTAAAATAATGCTTTCTACACTCATAGCCCCCACACTAGGATTTTCTTCTCAGTTGTTGATGCCATAGACACACATAAACGTATGTTCATACAAACACCCAGACCCAGAACAGGAATCTAAATTTATTATTCAGAACTTTGGCTAGAGTTCGAACCCGGATCCAATCGCATGCCAGACTGGTGACAGCTCCGCCACGGGAGTCATCGACCTATGTTGAATAGTAGATGGCAAAAAGATGATGATAGAAAAGGTTTGAAGATCAGCTAATGTTACGTGGTCGCTTTCACCCATTGTCAGGAATCACCACAGAGATCCATGGGGCTGAAGTAGGTGGATAAGCTCCTACCTTCTCACTGTAACAGATGACATTATTATAATTAAAGAATATTTTTTCGCTGTAACGTTAAAGGAATTTCAAAGTTCTATTTTATACAAAAATATGCGGCTTTTGTTTGTTGTAGTTTTATGGCCCTTAAAAATCAATTAACTAGGGTTACCTTAACTGGTCAAGTCATGTTTTTGTTATCATTGTATAATCTTGTTTTTGTTACAAATGCGAAAAAGTTTATGAGGATGTATGTTTGTTTGTTAGTCTTTCAGGCTAACAAACAAACATACATACCGGTCAGACGTCGCTGGTGGCAAATTGATAGTTTATAAGCGCGGTAGACGTGACTTATGCGGACGAAGAGAAGGAAAAAAAATAAAACCTAGTAACACATAATTTTTAAATTAAATTTAAAGTAATTTAGTTAATCTTGAAATTGTAATAACTTTTGACAAAGTGCTTAAATGGATTTTTAGAAAATAAAGTCTTAATATTACGTATAATGATTAATGATGAGTATTTATCATGGTTAAACATTTCTGCTGGCGTCCCACAAGGTGGCGTGTTGTCTCCTCTTCTCTTTTCTATTTATATCAATTCGATAACTCATAACTTATCTTCACTCTACCACCTTTACGCCGATGACCTACAAATATATTATAAATGTCCTCCCGAGGACTTACCGAAAGCTATCGGTATTATTAATGCTGATTTGGCTTGTATCTCAACCTGGTGCCAGTTACATGGATTAAAAGTAAATCCTCAAAAATCCCAAGCCATCATCATTGGTAGCTCAAGAATATTAAATAAATTCGACACCAGTAGTTTACCTGCAATTATGTTCAATGGTGTCCAAGTGCCTACTACAGACAAAATTAAAAACTTGGGTATTTACTTGGACAGCTGTCTGTCGTGGGTTCCTCAGGTTAACGAGGTGAGCAGGAAAGTGTTTTCAGCAATGGGTTCACTTCGGAGGCTTCGTAACTTCTTACCAATTTCTACCAAAATCTCACTTGCAATGTCTTTATTGCATCCCATCCTTGACTATGCAGATGTTTGCTATCTAGATCTAACTGAGGAGCAACTAAATAAGCTTGAGCGTATTCAAAATTTATTCATTAGATTCATATTTGGGATTCGTAAATATGATCATGTCTCTGAATATCGTACAAGACTCAAGTGGCTCCCAATTCGTCTTCGTCGGAATACTCATATTCTTTCTGCTTTGTACTGCGTCATGTTTAATCCAAACAGTCCAAACTACTTAAAGGAAAGATTTAAATACCTCCATCTCTCTCATGACACTCGCCTTCTTCGTTCAAATGAAAATCTTTCCCTTTTAACTCCCTCCTGTTCTTCATCATTCTATGGAAAATCTTTTACTTCAGTGGCTGTGCGCTTATGGAATTCCTTACCGATTGTCATCCGTCGCGCACAGTCACTTGATTCTTTTAAAAAACAAGTAAAGGACTTCTATCTTTCCCTATAATCTGCTTCTTATTTTATTGATCTTCGCGTTTCTTTATTTTATTGTATCTCCCCTGTCCCTGCACTTCTTCTTTTATTTCTATCCTTTATTTCTCTAACGTCTAGCTGCTGATATATTTATGTTTCTATTAAGTCGATATGTATTCTTCTGTACACCCCTACCCTCTCTTGCATTTTAAATGTTTCCTTTAGCCACAAAGGTTGTCTGGAAGAGATCACTATCTAAGTGATAAGACCGCCTTTTGTACATAACATTATGTATCTTTTGTTTTTGTTACATATAAATTGGTGTACAATAAAGAAATTTTGTATTGTATTGTATTGTATTACCTGAAGATGTGGACTATGAATACAAATATATTTAAATCTCTATGAATTAAATTTAGTTTCGGTTCGATGTAATTTAAACAGACAACAAATTCAAAATTGAAGTTATATTTCTACAATTGTTTTCCCCCATTTCTGTTGTTTACAATCAAATGTGACTAGCTTATATCCGCGGCTTCGCCCACTTCAGTAACGTTTACCACGGTAATGAGTAACTGGGTAACCTTTGTGTTAGTCATAAACTGTCTATTCAACAAAATCCAACCAGTTGTCTTTTCATATATAAATACTACTAGTAGACCCGGCGAGCATCATTCCGCCTAAAAATAAAAAATCTAAAATTGTCAGTGTTCCTCTACTATATCATGCATGTATTATACATAAAAATCTTCCTCTTGCTTTACTCTATTTATAAAAACTGCATTAAAATCCGTAGCGTAGTTTTAAAGATCTAAGCATAGGGACAGACAGTGGGAAGTGACTTTGTTTTATACTATGTAGTGATGGGTAGCAGAAGGTAAAAATTAGGGTTTATAATTTAAAGATTTATGTGGCGCCGCCTAGCCTTCACTATGAAGAAGAAACGACACAAGAAGCTAAATTATTGGGAGTCATTGAAGTTAGCTAAGTTTACATTTAATTGCACTTAAAGAATTGACAGCCAATTAAGTTCCTAAATAAATATTTATGGTAACGTTTTCTATAATAGCACAGTATTAATATCATACAGTAGTCTAACTCTGCCGTGTCCTTGAATTTTATACCTACAGACGCGCTGGGCGAGAGTTCGCGTTAGGGCTACCCGCCTAAAGTATTTTAATACATCTGTATACTTGACTTTCTTTCTTACTTATTATGTATTTTATTCAGTAGATTAAGGTAAAAAACAACGCGTTCTTTTAATATTTAAGAGACAATAATAAATCGTACACAAATAATAGTTATAAATTTCACACTGAATAATATTTTACCAACCAAAATAAAAATTATTAACACTGGACGTGTTTATGCACATTTAAAGCAATCAAAAACAGCCTAATATAGTTTACAACTGCTCTTCGCTACATTATTACTTATATAAAAATATCCACTGCTTAAAAAACGTCACATCGCCCGCTCGCCACTACGGCACATTCGCTATCTGCTAGGTACCTAGTGCACCGAAATCGTGGCGCGTAGGTACAACTTGCGTTTCGTGCGTTTGTAAGAAGTTAGAATACTGTAGTGTAGATACTAGTACTGTGATAATAGTTATCGGAATCGATCCGTTATTGTTTGTAAAATTACCTTAATTATAAGTGGCTCTGTAAGTGTTTAAATGAATAAGATATCTTATTACATAATCCATTATTATTTGTACAATTAAAAACACATTCCAATTAACGTAACATTTCATTTGACACGCTTAGTTAATTATCGCGTTAGCCGGTGTTTAAAAATCGGGACGCGATTAAAATTTATGATTTGCTTAATTTTTGTTTCATTGTTTTAAATGTACATAATATGTCAGACCGTGAGACTGTCAGAAAATATAAGGGCGACATCTCACCGTCAGAGACAAGGGTCGTCGACATGGGTTTTATATGTGTTAATACTTTTAGATTTCGTTTATTTGATTAGCAAACGGGCAAGCAGTGGGTTTATCACTAAATAATAAGAACAGTTAGGTGGTAGAGCCAGTGTAGTTCGTCCACGGAAGTAACACCCTCACACCTGTATCTAGCGTGAAACAGTTATTGCGTTTTGATGGAAGGGTGTGGTTGGCACACTTTTATTTAAGGCGACCATCTTAGTCCTTGAGAGTAGCAACGCATCTGTAATTGACTTTAGATAGAACTTCATGTTCTATATAAAGTTGTTTACAGGAGAAAATGGGCGTCAGTGACCACTTACCATCAGGTGGACTGCATGTTTATTTTTGCTACTTCAATCTTGTAAAAAAAAGTTAATTGTGATTAAGTCACTTCTGACTACATTGGATGCTTTAGAGATGCTGCTCCATTTGATGTGGAAGATTGAAACTTACTTAACTTTTTATAATAAGCTTGACAAGCTATCTAATGGAATGCAATCATCATCGCCCAGAGACATTTTTGACACCAGAGGAGATGATGTATGTAGGCTTCGGTGCTTTCGTATGAGGCGACTAAAAGGGGATTTCGAAGTTGCGGGCGGGCGGCGAGTGGGAGCTCGAGCCGTCCAGTCAAGCGTCCCCGGGAAGGACGGTGGCATGTGTGGTCGCATGCCACCATAAATAACAGAAGATGCGTTGAGCATATTCGCTCACCGGGGAAGAGATTGAAATAAGCATCGCGCTCAGAGGATTCCGGTTGCGTTCCTTTGGAGATTCCGGAGTCCTCTTTTTAGTGCCGAGGACGGCCACCGGTTTTAGTTCGGTAAAAATCCCACCTAACCCTGCATCGCTCCCACGGCGTCGGACACCTTTTGAAGGTTGTCCCCTCGAAAACAAAAAAAGGCTTATAGGTTCTAATCGATCGATACATCTACTTGCTGCTACTTTACTCGTTGTCTGAATTAAATGTCTTTTTCTTCTAGTTTTTCGATCTACTTATTAGTCACTGAGACTTTTTCTAATCCAGTCCTTTTTAACTCCTACATACAATTAATCACAGATGCATCTATATCAAGATTAATTGACGCCTTACAAGATGCTTATCCGCTTACTCTAATCCATAACCGCTTCGCTTATGACTCACGCCGTGACATAAGCCTCGTTCACGCTTATAGAACTTAAGTACAAACAAGTATGTGATCTTGACCTTATTATATTTTGGCATTGAAAGTATTGCGAATGGATATCGTGAGTGACATGTCAGGTCGCTCTTTAGGGTTCCGTGATAAATGTGGCTTAGTAAGCTAAACTTAAGCTGGCTAATGGCCTATGCCTTGATTGTTTTCAAATGGACTCTACAGATTTGCTCTGTCTTGTTGCTCTTAAGAAGATTAAATTTAATCCACGTTTTACTTGACGAGTCGCGTGGTGGAGCGGTTACCATGCCGGTCTGACGCGCAATGGGCTCCAGGTTCGATTCCCGACCGGACAGGTGTCTGAATGATGAGTTCATTCATGTTCTGGGACTGGGATTTTGGGTATTCATCTTGCGTGTGTCCATGGTACCCACGACACAGGAGATCCTAGTGTGGAGCTATGAGTGTAGAAAGCGTGAAAGTACAAATATGTTGATGACCACTTACCACCAGGTAGACTTACAATCTTACTTCCATAGAATGTGTATTACTATGTGTATGAAAATGTACAAATAAAGTTATTATTATTATTGAATTTCGTTACGTTTTCGCCTATCATCAAGCATCATCGTCATTTCGCACATTATAAGGTATGGTCGCAAAAACCGTAACCGGGCAATGTATGACATGGCAATGATGAACGACAGCGTAAATAGTGATTCTTTGGAGGAAAACTTTTTTGGAGGTGGTAGTACCAATGTAGATTGACCGGGAAATTACCACCGCCATACCTATTTCTAACTTATAGCAGTTCTTGCGTTTCATTGGAAAGATGCCGGCTCACGTTTATCTCATCCTTGTTGTACAATATAACTTTATCTGCGTATTTAAAACCTCAATGGCCTGTTACCATTACTACGACTTTATTACGTATTATATTTTTGTTATTTTTAACCTGATGATGAGTGATCACCGTCACCCACAGAAATCTGTAATCTGTCTTCATGTAAAACGGGGGTTCTATCAGTCGCAATAATTAGTTCTACCATAAGATAAGGACTATAATTATTTATAAAACTCTAAATATTAAAATAATGAAACTAAAAATAAAACATATAAGTTGAATTTATTAGACGTGGTGATACGATTTCAAGCACTGAAAAAAAAACATATATTACTGCATATTCTTAGTCTAAACTTTTTTCTTGCCAATATATTCTAAGTACATGATGTTAATTTATGTAAATATGTTATAAACATAATATTTGATATAAAAGTATTAGGACTAGTTGAGTTAGGTTGTGAATCGAAATCCAGCTTATAAACTATATTCCACAATCTTACCAAACTGTACATGCTAGCTTATAAAAGTAGTCAAAATTAAAAAAAAAACGCTTTCTACACTCATAGCCCCACAGTAGGATTTTCTCCTATGTCGTGGGTGCCATTGACACACATAAAGACGAACACACACCTGGCCGGTAATCGAACCCGGGACCCACTCCGTGTCAGACCGGCATGGTAAGCGCTGCGCCACGCGGGTCGTCAAAATTAAAGCGAACCTCTTTTGAACTTGAATGAAACACCTACTAACCAAATATCAAATATATCACGCTTTGAATAACTTTAACCGTATTATTACGCCTACAAGACCAATTTGTCCAAGTGTTGCCTCTGATTAATGTGTATCGGCAAGTGACTGTGCAAGTCAGAGGTCGAACGACTTGCACATTTAAACAGTTCTCAAATATTTAAGTTGAAAATATTGGTGCACTAGCTCCATTAATCGTGCCTGTAGTTTCGGGATCATAATAGGGCTACGGAATCCCCTGCCTGTCGTAAGAGGCGACTAAAAGGGGCTTCCGGGGTCGCGGGCGGCTAGAGTGGAAGCTCGAACCGTTCGTTCAGGCGACCCCGGGACGGCAGCATGTGTGGTTTTAGTGCGGTAAAAATCTCGCATAACCCTTCGTCGCTTTACGGCATCAGGTACCTGTTGAAGGTGTACCCCTCGAAAAAAAAATGTATAAAAAAAGATCCTTAATCATGTTTTACCTTACTGTGCTGAAATGAAACGATTTTTTTACTTAGCGTAGGAATACGAGGGAGTTCACAGTTACATTTGTTTTAAACTTCCAGCTGATTCAAACACGACTTCAACTGAGAAGATAATATATAACGAAAGTTTGTAAGGAAAAGGATCAGATTTGATAGAAATTTAGCACATATTTATGACATGAAATAATATAAGTACAATATAAGTAACAAGACAATAAATATTTATTTTGTACTTGCCGGTGAGTTCAAAGACACAATAAAAACATTAGGGATGGATTAGGTCCCTAAAGCACAGCACTATTATTTGAACTATATGTTATTGTTTGTTGTTATTGGAAGATATAAATTATTTTCAAAACTGTATTTTAGGAGATTATTAGGTCTCCCACACACCCAGGGATCAATTAGTTTTGTGACATTTTATGTATCTAAAGCACCAGCTGAAAGTTCTTTAAAATCGATGTCGCAGGCAATTAATCGTAGTAAATTTAACCCAAGTGGGCAAAAACGCGTTAAAAATTCTAATTTATATGTTTGATTCACAAGGTGGTAGTAAAATACATTATTTGGTTTGTCCGGGGAGGTACGATCGCCACACCTTTTGTAGTTCAAAGCAGTTCTTGCGTTTCGATGGAATAGTCTAATTTCCGAGTCACTTTGATATGAGGCGACCAACTTAGCCCTCGGAAGTAGCAACAAATCTGTGATTGACTTTAGATAAAACCTCTATACAATAACTTACTTATAAATGTCCATGGGTGGCAGTGACTTATCATCAGGTGGAATGTATGTAAGTTAGCTACTTGCACGGTAATAGTATCTATAAGTATATTACCGTGCTACTTGAATCCTATAAAAAATGTTATGTCACTCTTTCAGTTAAAAGCGAATGTTCGGATTTAGATGAAAATCACAAAGATCGTTTACCTATGACATGACATAATACATAAGATACTCGTAACTGTAGTAAACTTGACCCGTCGAAAGCTGCTTCAAGATGCTAACAATCAAGGTGCTAAGATTGTGTGACAGTTGGGTAACGTATTCTACTTTCATTAATATTTATGTACACTTTCAAAAACGTCTTATTTAGTAAAAAAAGAAAAAAAAAAACACGAATCAAATTAAGAAACTTATTTTGTATTTTAATTTAAAATAAATGGGACCTACTGTAGAAATATATCGCTTTGAATGTCTTTAACCGTATTATTACGACAAGAGGTTATTCAGCGCACCAATTTGTCCAAGTGTTGTGTCTGATTAATGGGTATCGGCAAGTGACTGTGCAAGTCAGAGGTCAAGCGACTTGCCCCGTTTAAACGGGTCACAGAATATTAAAGTCCGATTTTTTGTATAGTATTATATTTTCGCATTTGTTGGAGGACTCATATATCTATAGCTTATTCGCGTAACGGAGCGGTTAACATACCGATCTGATATGTGGTGAGTTCCGGGTTCGATCCCCGACGGATATATCCCCAACATATATCTGAATTATGAATTTAGATTTTTGTTTTGAGTCTGTGTTTTTTTGTTTTGTTTTTGTGTGTCTTGTGTGTGTCTATGGCACGACACGGGAGAATTCCTAGTGTAGGGCTATGAGTGTAGGGCGTTTTGTTTATTTATACTTACTAGTCACCCGTAGCATCGGCCGAAATTCGACCGTAATTTAAATTAAAAATCAAATGTCATCTGACATTCTTGACGTTGTGTCTTTTCATTTTCATTTACTAAGTACACATGTGTTTGTGACAAATGCAAGGCAGTGTGTGTAATGTGTTTTTAGTTGATTTTATGTATGAAAAATGCATTATTTCAAAAAAATATTAACATTCTGCACTCCTTCTCTACGTCCACTATAACCGTGCAAAATTTCATACTAATCCGTCCGCGGCATATTACTTAAAAATCCGTCACAAATTTTTGCTTCACGTATTAATATAATAATTACTGACTTAACCAGACGTAGGTACTTAAAGAAAGAGAATATAGGCATTCCAACTCCGTCCCTGTAGCTCCGGGATCAGAATAGGGCTACGGTATCCCTGCCTGTCGTAAGAGGCGGCTAAAAGGGGCTTCTGGGGTTACGGGCGGAAAAATTGGGAGCTTAAACGCCTTGAACCGTATCAAATCCTTAGGTTGCTTACAGATTTTCAGCTGTCGTCGCTGGTGCTAATTTTAGTACCTATAAGTCCTTAATAAATTTCGTTATAATTTTCGTTATAGTTTTTTTTAATATCAGTTATAATTTATGATTCATAAATGCGAGTGAGACCGCGGATTACAGCAAGTATAAAATAAATTCACAAAGCGCTTCAGTATTCCTCTTGAACTATATTTCCAGATATAAAAATCGACAGGACGATAGGAATTATTCTAGGCCGACACCACAATTTTAATCTATAACTACTTTCCCATACGAGATAAAACATATGACTCGGCTGACCTCATTTCCTTCCGTTGTCGACATTGGTACCGCAAATGGCAAATCAGTGCATTTCAAAAACGAAAAATCAATTAAAAACCGGCTTTATTCCATCGAATTAAAAGTTACCAATTATACCGTGACGGTAAAATTAAGTTTGTGTTGTCTCTTCATATGATTACCGTTTATAGTAAGAATGGTAAGGTCGCTACTCGGAAACATTGGTGTTTTTTGCCGCCTTATGTCAGGTAACCTTTGCATTATCTCAATAAATAAATGATGTACAATTTATTTATCAATGATACGTTATTGTGACTCAAACGGCTACTGATTGTTTGAAAAACAAGTAGGACACAAGTACCTATATGTCTTCGAATTGACACCATGTCTGGGCAAAAGAGCAGTGATAGCCTAATGGTTGAAACTTGCCCTCTCGATCAGGATGTCCGAGGTTCAAACCCAGGCACGCACCCCTGATTCATGTGCGTATTAGAAATTAATTATCACTGCTTTTCGGTGAAGGAAAACATCGTGAGGAAACCTACACACCCGAGAGTGCTTTAAAAAAAAGTTCTCGGAGGTGTGTGAAGTCCACCAATCCGCACTTGGCCAGCGCGGTGGACTATGGCCTATTAACTCTCTTATTCCGAGAGAAGACCCGTGCCCAGCAGTGGGACAATAATGGGTTGACGACTGGGCAAAAGTACACGCTCCCAGGTGGACTGATGATCTGTAGAAGATGGTAACCGCTGAATTCAGATCAAGAAGACCGATCGAAGTGCAGCAGAGGAAGCGTATGTCCAGCAGTGGGTCAAGCGCTGATGGATGACCATTTGACGATAAGTGGTCACTTATGCGTAACATATGTAATCGATCCAAGCCAAGATCAGTCTTTACACGTATTCACAGGTGGTAGAACCAGTGTAGTTCAACCGGGGACGTACCACCGCCACACCTATTTTTAATGTGAAGCATTTCTTGTGTTTTGATGGAAGGGTGTGGTTGCCAGCACACTTTTATATGAGGCGACCATCCTAGTACTCGGGAGTAGCAATTGACTTCAGATCGAACCTATGTTCTATATGAAGTTGCTTACACATGTCCATGGGCGGCAGTGACCACTTACCATCAGGTGGACTGCATGCTCGTTTGCTACTTCCTTATTATATAAAAGAACCTTAGACAAGATGAGTCTTTACTTGTATTTGGAGAAGAATTAGGGCTACGTGTAAAAACGTAACACTCATGCTCCTGCGCGCGTCCTCTTTGCAAGGGCTAATTTACTAATGAACTGTTTGCAAATGAACTAGGGGTTTGCTAATGACTACTTATGATATGATGCTATCATTGCGCATGCCTTTTACAAATACTAGGGGTTTTTTGTATGGATACAGATAAGTAGGAAACAATCCCAATAATGGGTTGACGACAATCCCTCTAACCCCTCTTTTACTCTTATGTGTATCAGATATGCAAATCATAAGTGAAGTTCCATAAACCGTGTAGTCTGAAATATATGTATTCTAATAGCATATTAAAATGCGGTCTTATGACACAGACCGATCCGAATTAAATATTTTTTTAAACACAGAAACAAAGTAACCAATCACATTTTGCTTTTTTTAGTTTTTTTTTTAATTATTAAAAAAACATTGTGCCTACCAATTTTCATCTCTTTAGTCTCTTTTTTTTTTAATGTTTATGACCGACGTACAGACAAACATGTACGTAAGTAAGAACGATTTCGTTTTTCCATTTTCCTACGGAACCCTAAATGCTAAGTTAATGAACAAAAGCGATAATTGGCACGTATCCTTTCAAGTCCCTTAACGATTTCCTTTCCGCCAAGGTTCCTTCCTGCAATATTCACTGTGTCTAGGTCGTCCGGATACACACATTCACGTCTCATATGTATGTGTGCTCTCATATGTTAAGAGGTAAATTGTACCGGTGTTAATCGTATTATAAACTGCTAATATATTATATAGTTTATATACATATAGAAATTTCGGGCTTATTGTAAGTTTATCTTAACTAAACCGAGTATTACCATACGTAATGACATATACCACCTTAACAACCTTACAATTAATAATGATTAATTGATAAGGTTCTCATTTTAAATGACAATGTACTTACTTTATTTGTATGTCTTATGAGAAATAAAGATTGTGTAAACCTAAACTAAGCACGGGCTGCACGCTTTTTTTACAGTAGTAAGAACATAGTACTCAGTGTATCCGATGTGAAGTGGTTACCTACTGTTGTCCAAAAGCTTAACCCCCAAAGCAAAACAGTACGCTGTCTATCAGATGGTAAGTGGTCACTATTGCCCAAAGGTTTAGAACCCCCGAAAGAGACGACACGAGATGGAATGCGACGAAATGAGATGGAATGCGACGAAATGAGATGGAATGCGACGAAATGAGATGGAATGCGACGAAATGAGATGGAATGGGACGAAATGTGATAAAATGTGATGAAGTCGGACGAAATTGAATAAAATGATAAAAAATAATACGCGATCAGATTAAACGAAATGTTTTTGTATAGGCCTACGGAGGCACAACTTAGCAGTTACAATATTTTTTGCTACAACTACCACAGGACCGGCACGATCTCAACTGAGAATCTGAGAAACTGAGAAGATCCGGTAAAAACATGTTTGTTTATTTTCTATAATCAATTTCATCTATGTATATTTTGATGTCGGATTTTTGTACTATTTTATACGTGATTAAATGTAGCTCCAGTATCTTCTTGTATGATTAAAACCCTGTAGCGGGTTTTAAGCATACAAGAAGCCTAAAGAGTTTGACAGATTGTAACATATGATAAGAAATATTATCATAGAAATTGACTCAATTGTCAATGTGGAATAAGTAGGTGGAAGGGACGATTTTTTTATTATAAAAGTCAAAACAGTATGGGTATGATACAAAAACTAGAAAATACACCAGTTTAAAATATATTTATTATATCAATTTGATATTATAATATTGACGCAAATAAAAAAGCATTGCATAAAATTAATTATTGGTTTAATTAAAACAAAACTCAACTGACAACAGAAATCAATCGAAACAGGTAATTGTTTTTAAGTTAGATTTTTTGTATTATTAATTAAATATTATTTAAAAAACTTTTCAGTAAGTACTAGTGATGTAACGAATATTCGCATGTTTTGAGATATCCGCATTCGCAAGAACTGTGCGAATGTTTTGCGAATATTGAATTGCAGTGCTTTGCAAAACGCTCGCCAAGTTTATATCCTAATACACCCTATACCCCGTCCCTTTAGTTCATCCCCTGCCTGTCGTAAGAGGCGACTAAAAGGGGCTTCCGGGGTTGCGGGCGGCTAGAGTGGGAGCTCGAACCGTTCGCTCAGGTAATCCCGGGAAGGAAGGCGGTATGTGTGGTCGCATACCATAAAGACTAGACGGACGGCTCCGACGCCCATCTGGGAGGAGCCCGATGGGGCAACGCGCTCAGAGGACTCCTGTTGCATTCCTTTGGAGATCCCGTAGCCCTCTGTGTAGCGCCGAGGACCGGGGGGTCGTTTGTGTCGCTCCCACAACTTCCAGTACCTTTTGAAGGTTTCCCCCTCGAGAACAAAAAAAAAGAAACCAAGAACTGAAAAAAAACAACATTCGCATTCGCAAATGTCGGCAAGGAATATTCTCATTCCCATTCTCTTCGTTCGCATAATATTTTTCGTTACCTACATCACTACTTTGTACATTACTATTTTGAGACCTACATAGAGTTAGTTCAAAAGTACTCCAGTAGGTACTAAGATAAATCTAACGAACCAGAGGTCACTTACCGACCTTGCGAGTCTAGATTAGAACTTAATTATCTAAAGATCACAATTACTACATTATAATTAAGATTATAATGTTGTTAAATGTAAATACTTGCTTGTAATTGTTATTAACAATACAGTTTATGTAGTTCATGTAATTTATTTTTGATCTAGTTGAGTGAGCTTTTTGATTGACTGGATAAGATTGGCGATAAGCGAGTGAGTTATCAAAGTTGATTGTGACCTTCTGACGGTTGAAATACTATTAGAGCCTTTAAATTATATTTTACTTGTTGACCCGGCGAGCTTCGTTTAAAAGTCAAAAGTCTAAAATTATCACTGTTGCTCTACAATGTTATACATTTTTTTTTACCTGATTGAAGTAGCAAACGAGTGTGCAGTCCACCTGATGGTAAGTGGTCAGTGCCGCCCATGGACACCTGTCAACTTCAAACAAAACATGGGTTCCATCTGAAGTCAATCACAGACGCGTTGCTATTCCCGAGGACTATGATGGTCGCCTCATGTGTGCCGGCAACCACACCCTTCTATCGAAAGTTCTTTCTTCTGTCTGTGGAAAGCAGTGAACACTTATCAACTGATAAAAGCAAAGATCGTGTAGAGATGCCTTATTTCTTCCTTTCCCATTTTTTTGATTCACTGAAATTTGACAAACAGCTTATAACTAAGATGACATAGGAAACTTATTACGGGAGAAGTCGCGGGAGTAACCTAGAAATTTATAATCCAGAAATAAATAGATAAGAGTGTTATTTTCCAATAAATACGTCCCCGAACTTGGCACATGACCTCCATTGCGTGCATTGCGAATACTAAACACCATTTGAAACTCGTGGAAATGTCATTAAAGTTGATACACACCAGCCCCCTAGTACGACTTATTTGTTACCTTGTTTTCGCTCATTTGAAAGTAGGTTGTAAATTATGAGAAAAAAATACTAGTTTCGAAGATGATAAACACCTACCGAAAGTGCAGTGATAGCCTAATGGTTAAACTTGTCCTCTCGATCGGGAGGTCTGAGGTTCAAACCCAGGCACGCACCCCTGTTTTTTCTAAAATTAGAAATTAATTATCGCTGCTTTTCGGTAAACGAAAACATCGTGAGGAATCCTACACACCCGAGAGTTCGTTAAATAAATGTTCTCGGAGGTGTGTGAAGTCCACCAATTCACACTTGGCCAGCGCGGTGGACTGTGGCCTACAACTCTCATTATGAGAAAATATCAGCAGTGGGACAATAATGGGTTGACGACACACCAAAAGTAGCCTTCAAAATGTGTGCTAGTAGAGGATTTTAATAAATATTAAATGTTTTATTATATGTTACGTTTTATAATGTTATTAGTATTTTTATATTACCTTAAGCTATCGTTAGAAAATAAAGCCGTGTTTTATTATGATTGTTTTCAAATGTCTCGTAATTTTATTTTCAAGTTTTCAGCGGTTTAATATTTATGTTCTAGTGAATGCGTGCATAAAATAAAGTAATAATAATTTTTGCCGTCTATCTATGTGTTTCCGGATAATTTCCGATACAGTTAAAATAATTTTAAGACGGAATTTAATTAGCTATTTAACCAATTAAAATAGTGTAAATAATAACCATAAATCTCCCCATTTTGAAGGATGAAGCGTTGAAGAATGGTACTCCTTAAAAATATGTCTAACAGACTTCCCAAAGGAAAGACGTTATCTATTCGCCATGTATATACTTTTTTGTAAAATTGTTCAAGGTTCAAGGTTCTATTTTTAAATTTATTTTGTGTTAAATTATGAAACCCGCATTTTAATTTAACACAACATAGATTTAAGCAATATATTTTTAATGACCTACTCTACGACGCGGTACATAAATAATCTTTTAAAACCTAGACCTTCAGTGTGTTTCTACCTGTGCAGTTCGGAAATACCACCGTTTAGAGGCCAGCCGGAAGTCACGTTATTGCTTTTCAAAGAAAACTAATTGGCATCGCTTGTAATTAAATAGGCGATCTTTGAAGACTAGGTAAACAAGAATTGAATGCTATTTTAATGATTTCTGTAATCTGTCGATTATATTTTTACACAAGCTTTGTTATCTTTTTTTTTTTGTTTTACGCGATGGCTTCTCGGTCTTATGACCATTTTGATTTTGTTATCTTCTTTTTGAATGTTTTTGTTTTTTTTTATTTTTTTTTTTCTGATTTTGAAATATGTCTGTGTATCTATTTTATTTATTTATTTGTTTATTACACCTCTTTAAAAATAAAAGGAACAAAAGGACATACTTAATGCCTGAAGGCATTCTCTACCACTCAACCCTGGGTGGCAAGAAAATCTGTGTACAGAAAAAAGGAGGGAGTGGTGATTTTTTTATTATTATAACAAAATGTGGCAACCATCATAGTCCTCGGGAGTAGCAACGCATCTGTGATTGACTTCAGATAGAACCCATGTTCTGTATGAAGTTGATTACAGATGTCCATGGGCGGCAGTAACCACTTACCATCAGATGGACTGGATGCTCGTTTGTCACTTCAGTCAGATATAAAAAAAAAAATTTTAAACAAAAAATACAACCGACTTCCATGCCACATAAAAGTAAAAAATAATTTAAATACATGTTGGTTTAGAGCAAACACAGTACTTAGTACATAGTCCCGAAGTCGGCGCTTACCATATTTTGCTGGATCATGACGAAACTACATGTATCTTATATGAGCGCCGACTTCGGGACTATGTACTAAGTACTGTGTTTGCTCTAAACCAACATGTATTTAAATTATTTTTTACTTTTATGTGGCATGGAAGTCGGTTGTATTTTTTGTTTAAAATTTTTTTTTTCACGCTTTTCAGTCACGATAAAATCAGTTATGGCTGTTGCTAGTCGTCCGCTAACCGGATGAATAAAATTAATTATTCGTCCCATTTTCGGATGAATAAAATTATGTGCTGACGTCATCATATAAAAATAGACTTCTTTGACACAACCGGTCGGGGGCGCTACCGCGCCCCCTCCCTTAGATTCTGAATTGGAAAAATCTGTTCGAACCTAACCTAACCGAATAAAACAACTTTTTCTGAGTAAACATTTATTTAAAGAATAGACCTATAATTATCAATATTTAAAGTAGAAAAAGTAATATAAACCTTATAACTAAGAGTATAATTCAACTGATACTGATAAAAATAACCCATCCAATTTAAAAAGGTTGGTAGTACTCTTGCATCTTTCAGGTAATTGTATTCAAAGTGGAATTTTTGATCATAATTATATCCTCTCCGAAACTCATTGTTGGTATTGTGAACAACAACATTATGTATACGTAAGCACAATATGGCCGATGCCTACGGTTTAAACTTGAAGGACCCCAGCATTATCAGGGTTGAGGAGTTGAAGGTCAAAATTATCATGTCATATCTTTGCTTAGTAATCTCATTACATATACGTAAGCACCATATGGCCGATGCTTATGGTTTAAACTTGCAGTACCCTGCATCATCAGGGTTGAGGAGTTGAAGGTCAATTTTCTTATCATACGTCTTTGCTTTGTAAATATATTACATATCCATAAGTATCAAATGGCCAACGCCTATGGTTTAAGCCTGAAGTACCCCTGCATCATCAGGGCCGAAGAGTTGAAGGTCGAAATTATCATGTCATATCTTTTCTATGTAATCTCATCGCATGCACGTAAGCAACAGATCCCCAACTTCTATGGCTTGGGCTTACAGTACCCTGCATCATCAGGGTTGAGGAGTTGAAGGTCAACTTTTTTATCATACGTCTTCGCTTTGTAAATATATTACATACCCATAAGCATCAAATGGCCAACGCCTATAGTTTAAGCCTGAAGTACCCCTGCATCATCAGAGTTGAGGAGTTGAAGGTCAAATTTTTCATCTTATATCTTTGCTTAGTAATCTTATCAGATATACGTAGCGATCATGTAGCTAACGCCTATAGTTTAAGCTTGAAGCACCCCAGCATCATCAGGATTGAGGAGTTCAAGGTCCAATTTTCCACCGTACACAACCATTTTTCTAATGTTTTACCTTACATTTTTTTAAATATTATTTTGAATGCGTAAGATTGAAATAGCTAAGTTTTATGGCTTAGGCATTCAATACCCCTGCATCATCAGGATTGAGGAGTTGAAGGTCCAATTTTTCGTCGTATACCTTTGCCTAGCAATGTTATTACAAATCCGTGAGCAACAAATGTCTAACGTTTATGGTTTCAGCCTGCAGTACCCCTGCATCATCAGGGTTGAGAAGTTGAAGGTCAAATTTGTCATCGTACATCTTTGCCTTGCTATCTTATTATATATCCGTAAGCACTAAATGGCCATCACCTACGGCTTGGGCTTACAGCACCCTGCATCATCAGGGTTGAGGAGTTGAAGGTCATTTTTTTTATAATATGTCTTTGCTTAGTATTGTTATAACATACCCATAAGCACCAAATGGTCAACCCCTATGGTTTAGGCTTGAGGCACCCCTGCATCATCAGGATTGAGGAGTTGAAGGTCAAATTTTTCATCACATGTCTCTGCTTAGTAGTCTTATTACATATATGTAAGCACCAAATAGCTAATGTTATAGTTTAGGATAGCTGTAACCCTGCATCATCAGGATCGAAGAGTTGAAGGTCAAATTTTTCGTCAACCTATATAAGCATAGATATATAATACATATTCCAAGTTTCATAAGAATCGATTCGGCAGAAGCCGAGTTATCTCAAATTATCTAAAAAACTTGAGGAGTGGTGGTGGTTTCCACCCCATAACTCAAAGAGTTAAGCATCACAGCATACCCATATCCAAGAGAAAAAGTTGCGTGACGAAATTTCCTATCAAATGAAAGAAAGAAAATGGAAATCGGTTTATAAACACCCAAGTTATTCAAGATTTTAAGAAACCGACATTTTCCAATTTTCCGGGAAAACCGCCGGAAGGTTTTCATTTTCCTCAATATGGGACTGCCTGTGAAACTAGTCGCATACAATGTCGTATGAATCGTGTCGGTAGGTCGACGATTTCTAGCCATTTCGCCCGAACATACATAAAAAAAAAAAAAAAAAAAAAAAAAAAAAAAAAAAATATACGTGACGAATAGATAACCTCTTTCCTTTGGGAAGTCGGTTAAAAAATGGGTATTAAATTAAAGCAGTAAAACAGACTATTACAAACATGTATTATAATACTTTTATGAAGTATTTTGACGCAAACTCCTTAAAGCGTAAATTAAATAAATAGATAATAGAATAATTAGTTTCAGCTGACAATTTTTTTCAATATTTTTTTATTAAAAAATCCATTGCTGCAAATATGCACAAAGTACAATCATATTATGTGACTGCGTACCTCAAATAGTAGTTTTTGTATGAGTTAACTATTTAAGAGTATTATAATACATTTTCCTTGTGATACCTAATTTTAAATGCCACGTCAACGGCCTCGGTGGCGCAGTAGGCAGCGCGTAAGTCTCATAATCTTAAGGTCGTGAGTTCGATCCTCACCCGGGGCATATATTTTTAATGAATTGAAATATTTTTTTGATATTTTTCTAATGTCAAAAATTATAAAAAAATAGTTTTGAAAACGGTTCCTTAACGGGTTTGTTTTTTGTTTTTAAACATTTTTGTTTTACTTACTAAGGTTAAGGTTAACTAGTTGTATTTTATATGGAACCCGGATAATTTTATGAGTATTTAATGAGTAGGTATTAAATATTTTTGAAATTATTTATTAATTTGATGTACATTATCAGTTTCCAATATTACATGGCGATGTGTGATTTTTTTTTCTTTTATTAATATAAAAATATTTAAGCTTTAAGATTGTTTTGTTTCCTCCTTGATCTTAAAAATAAATATGTAAATCTCCGAAAAATAATAATCTAATAACAAATGATTTACATATAATATAGGTATATAAAAAGCACACGTTTGTTACGCGATTAAATATATATAAAAAAAAAACTTTCCGAAACTGTCAAGCAATAAACATGTATTTACTTCTCCTATTTTATGTTTATGCATAAAATATATGCCCCGGGTGAGGATCGAACTCACGACCTTAAGATTATGAGACTTACGCGCTGCCTACTGCGCCACCGAGGCGACTGTAGATTAGTATCAAAATATTTGAGTAGTACTGTATATTATAAAGCAGTAGCGAGCAGTGATAGCCTAATGGTTGAAACTTGCCCTCTCGATCGGGAGGTCCGAGGTTCAAACCCAGGCACGGGTGTATTCCACTTTGATCACCCAGGTGATATCACCTAGGTGATCAAAGGCGACTCATTGGTGTCCTTTGATCACCTGAGACATAACCTTACCTTATAAAAACCTACCAAAAATGGGCAGCTAAAATGTTGCTTACCTATGTTTTACTAATATTAAAATGGCAAGAGTTTGTGTCACGGATGCATGGATGAGATGTTTGTTATTCAATCATACCAAAAAGATAGTAGTAGTGGTAGGGTCGTGATGGTAGAGGTGGTAGAGGTGATGTTGTTAGTGGTATTCCGGTGGGGGTGGACCCGGTAGTATTGGGGTCATTATTTATGGTGAAGATGTTAGAGTAGGTGGATGGTTGTGGTGCGATATATGTGGTAAGATGTTGTTGGTGGTTGTAGAGGTAGAGGTGGTGGTTTTGTTGTTGGTGGTACCTAGCTCCTTCACTTCCGCTGTGGAAGCTAGGTTCGTTGAGATTGATGTTGATGCTAAGTAGTGGTTAGAAAATGACAGTATAAGTTGGATATTTCAAATACTTATATTTTAAATATAAAATTTCCGTGTCAAAATGTTTGTTCCCGTACTCCTCCGAAACGGCTTGACTGATTCTCATGAAATTTTGTAAGCATATTGAGTAGGTCAGAGAATCGGCCAACATCTATTTTTCATACCCCTTAATGATAGTCCACCCTTAACATTTTTTTAAATTTTTATATGGCAAAACAACGTTTGCCGTGTCAGCTAGTACCTATAACTATTATTATTACCTAAACTTTTATGAGTTTGGGTAATTAACGTTTATAAAATTTGTGGAAAATAACTATGGGCGCAAACACCATTTTAATACGAAAATCGAAGAAAAACCTCAACATAATAAATATATATTTATTTACTTATTCAATATACTATTCAATATACTAATATTTTATAGGATTAGTTAGGTTAGGTTGGAACATCAAAAAAAATACCAAGCTATTATCAATATCATGCTATTTGCAATATCATGATCTTAATCCATGGGCGTAGCCAGGGGGAGGGTTTCGGGGATTCATCCCCCCCCCCCCCCCCGAAAACCGAAACAATATTTTTTATTTTTTTTAATTAATAATAATAATATATATTTTTTTTTAAAACCGAATAATATAACCTTGTAATTCATACAAACACTATGAAAAACAAACTTATGTTGGTAGTTGGATAACTGTTCAACACCATTTATTAATTTGACAATAGAGCTATATTTTCTTTTCAAGATTTGATAGGTGGGTTTGTTTTATTTAAGTACTTTTTCTTTAGTTAAAGGTAAGGAACTCTCAATGCGCGAGTCCGACTCGAACTTAACCGATTGTTTTAGCTTCCTCGAAAACTAAAACATAACAACGCTCTTGTCTTAATCAACACGTCGAAATAGGTACACCAAACTTCAGATCGGTTGGAGGTATGGGCAAAACGGAAGTTAATCACAAAATAATATGTCTCTGCTCAGAAAACTTATATTCATGTGAGCAGCTAGCTAGCTCTACTAGGTAACTCCTATGGATAAGGTATTCAGTTTCCCCGCAACATCAGCTTAGGGGGGGTTCAAGGTTATTTTTTTTACCATTTCTCTGCTCAAAAACCTTATCATATAATAATACATTGCAGCATATGGCTGACTCCCATCGTTTAGGTAGGCGGCACCCCTGCATCATCAGGGTAGAAGAGTTAAGGTTGGAATTTTTTATTATGAGATGTTAGCCTAGATACTAATTATTCATTCCTAATTGCACGATGCTCAGGTCGGCAAGTGCTATATTATAATATAATTTTTAAGAAATATGGACGTTGTGATCCACCCTATAACTCCCCATAATCTTTAACCTAAACTTCCATCATCAAACCATTCCTATGTCAATAAACGTGGATATCGTAATAAATACCCTTAGAAATCAAAAATAAACGATACTGAAGTCTAATTTAGGCACCCACATCAGATTTTTTATACAGGTGATTAAAGGATACTGAAATAATATATTTTCTTGAAGTCGCCTATGATCACCCAGGTGATTATGTCTCAGGTGATCAAAGGACACCAATGAGTCGCCTTTGATCACCTAGGTGATATCACCTGGGTGATCAAAGTGGAATACACCCAGGCACACACCACTGATTTATGTGCGTATTATAAATTAATTATCACTGCTTTTCGGTGAAGGAAAACATCGTGAGGAAACCTACACACCCGAGAGTTCTTAAAAAAAAAAAGTTCTCGGAGGTGTGTGAAGTCCACCAATTCGCACTTGGCCAGCGCGGTGGACTATGGCCTAATACTCTCTCATTCTGAGAGAAGACCCGTGCCCAGCAGTGGGACAATAATGGGTTGATGGGGTATATTATAAATAGCTTTTAAAACTATTAGTTAATGTCGGTTAATCCAGGGGTATTTCTAAATTACAAACGATGTATTTTTATATGATTTTAGTCTAATAATATCGCGGAGTTCATACATTTTTATACTACGGGCACTCACGATCGAAATATCGGCAAAAAGAATTCGAAAAGAATTCAAAAACCGCACATCGTCACTACCCGTTAAGTATTATTGCTTTTTTTAATTATTATTATTATTTTATCTGCCTGAAGTAACAAACGAGCATTCAGTCCACCTGATGGTAAGCGGTCACTGCTGCCCATGGACATCTGTAATCAACTTCATACAGAACATGGGTTCTATCTGAAGTCAATCACAGATGGGTCGCTACTCCTGAGGGCTATGATGGTCGCCTCATTTAAAAGAGTAACGGCAACCACACCATTCCATCGAAACGCAAGAAATGCTTCACGCTAGAAATATGTGTGGCAGTGGTACCTCCCCGGTCGAACTACACGTCAACCAGAAGGTACCTTCAAAAAATTATATATTTTTACTTCAGACAGGTAAATTTAGTACTAACCACCAATATATTAAGGGGGGATTTTTTACTTTCCTTTCTCCGTCCGTCCGTAATGACCGTACGTTCTTACAGCATAGAGGGGATAAAAAAATCTTTAAAGAGGAGGTTTTTTAACAACATTTTTTTCGGTGTCTATTTATAACGGACGCCCTCACCTTTAGCATTTCGTGGGAAAATATTTTGGAGACTGCACGATTAGCAGATGTTTTTTTCATCGACTTGGTGTTGGACTTAGTGTTGGATTTTACCTTTAATTATTGTTTTAATTAAATGTTTTTAGTGTTGGCATAATAATGTTTAAAATACTTTAGCTACATAGTTTATTCATAGTATGTACAGTCACGAGCAATAAGATGTGACTACGAACAGATTAGCAAAAGTATCTGACACAAGAAGGAGTTCAATAATATCTGTCTACACGAACGCAGCAAAAATATCTGACATTTAAAGGCAGTATAATGCAGTAGCATCAAAATTATGTAGATGAACGTCAAATCACATAATTTTGACGCTATTGCATTATGCTGCCTTTCAATGTCAGATATTTTTGCTGCGTTCGTGTAGACAGATATTATTGAACTCCTTCTTGGGTCAGATACTTTTGCCAATCTTCCATAGTCACACCTTATTGCTCGTGACTGTACATTGTTCAAAGATAATTTAGTTAAAATTGAAATGAATAAATAAAAAATAAATTGTAGAGTCACTCTATTTTTTCTATTAAAGCAGGTGTTAGTGCAGATTTTTTATAATATAATACCGGGCTCATTCTTACCTACATAAAAAATATTTTGAAGATAAGCAGTTTTTATCACGAATATTTGTCAATATGTCATTTTAGACAGTAATTATGTTGATAAGCAATTTCGCGAAATATTTTAAGATATAGACTAAGATTTCATGTACATGTATGTCAATTGAATTATTTCTGTATACCTTGCAGTGCCGGATTGGCCACATAGCAAGAGTAGCAAATGCTACAGGCCCCGAGACTATCCTGAAAATCTTAAACTGAAAGAAGTAGATATAGAAAGTGTCATCTCTAAATTTTCCAAGATTTAATCCAGAAAAGTTTATTTGTAATATTTTTGTTTTATTTAATACCCTTACTTAAGGTAAACAATGGGCCTCCTGTCAGAATTTGAAACCGCGCTGGCTTAATCCGGCACTGATACTTTGTGAATATTGTAAATGCGTAAATTTGTATATGTATGTATGGAGCAGTGATAGCCTAATGGTTGAAACTTGCTCTCTCGATCGGGAGCTCAAAGGTTCAAACCCAGGCACGCACGTGTGACTGATTTTTCTAAAATTATTTGCGTATTATAAATTAATTATCACTGCTTTTCGGTGAAGGACAACATCGCGAGGAAACCTACATACCCGAGAGTTCTTAAAAATAAGTTGTCGGAGGTGTGTGAAGCCCACCAATTCGCACTTGGCCAGCGCTTGGACTATGGCGTAAACTCTCTTATTCTGAGAGAAGACCCGTGCCCAGCAGAGGAACAATAATGGGTTCTAATTAACTTCGTTCCGCCTAAAAGTCAAAAATATAAGTTATCAGTGTTTATTCACTATATTATACATTTATTATACATACAAACCATCCTCTTGAATCACTCTATTTATTAAAAAAACTGTTTAAAATCCGTAGCGTAGTTTTAAAGATCTAAGCATACATAGGCATGACAGTGGAAAGCGACTTTGTTTTCTACTATGTAGTGATGACAAAACATAATTATATTGAGGTGTAATTTAATTAAATATTCTTATGTTATAACTGTACCGGAAAGTTCGATAATCCTCGGTCCTATTCAGGGTTGTCTATTACAAAGTTATTCATTAAACTATAATTTAATACACTGCAATTATGTATAGTTTAAATGAGATTTTTTGTTGTTATTTGGCAGGGAACAAATGGTACCTGCATTTTTTAATAAAGGAAGTAGGTGTAATGAAATCATTTTTTCTGTAATAATCTTTCTACTTAATCTACTTTTTCTGTAATAATCAAGAGTGTTCGCCAGGGATCTGTGCATTGGGCAGAGCCTGCTGACGAGGTTGAAGACCGAATCGGGCACCGTAGTTTCGTCTCAGCCCGATGTTCTGAGAGAAATTGAGAAATACTACGGACAGTTGTATGCTTCCGCACGAGCTCCCGCCCGTAACAAGGCGGACGACAAACGTGCCAAACTGACCCGACACTATACTGAGGACCTCCCGGACGTCAGCCTGTACGAGATTAGAGAGGCTCTCACAACAGCTGAAAAACCACAAGGCACCGGGGGATGACGGAATCACAACAGAGCTGCTAAAAGCTGGCGGTAAACCCGTACTAGTGGCGCTCCAAAAGTTGTTCGATTCCGTCATTACTAGCGGGACAACCCCGGAAGCGTGGAGCAGAAGCGTAGTGGTGCTGTTCTTCAAAAAGGGCGATAAAACCCTCCTGAAGAACTACAGGCCCATTGCGCTTCTGAGCCACGTGTATAAGTTGTTTTCGAGAGTACTCACTAACCGTATTGCACGCAGGCTTGACGACTTCCAGCCTCCCGAACAAGCCGGATTCCGAAAAGGCTACAACACCATGGACCACATACACACGCTTCGGCAGATTATACAGAAGACCGAGGAGTATAATCTGCCGTTATGTGTTGCTTATGTGGACTATGAGAAAGCCTTCGATTCTATCGAGCACTGGGCGGTGCTGGAGTCCCTTCAGCGATGCCAGATCGACTATAGGTACATCGAGATGTTGAAGTGTGTATACACAGCCGCCACCATGTCAGTCCGAGTACATGACCAAAGCACGAACCTCATCCAATTGCAGCGGGGAGTCAGGCAAGGCGATGTCATATCGCCGAAACTGTTCACCGCTGCGTTGGAAGATGTGTTCAAGCTGATGGAGTGGAAAGGTCTTGGCATCAACATCAATGGCGAACACGTCACACACCTTCGATTTGCCGACGATATAGTCATCTTGGCAGGTTCGCTGACGGACCTCAGCACAATGCTAGGCGACCTCAACAGTGCCTCACAACGGGTGGGTCTTAAGATGAACATGGACAAGACGAAAATCATGTCTAATGTCCATGTCACACCCGTACCGGTAGTTGTTGACGGCACTCCTCTCGAAGTTGTCGACGAGTACATTTACCTGGGACAAACGATCCGGATGGGTAAGTCCAACTTTGAGAGGGAGGTCACTCGAAGAATCCAACTCGGCTGGGCTGCGTTCGGGAAATTTCGTAGTATCTTTTCGTCCACAATTCCTCAGTGCCTGAAGTCGAAATTGTTCGAGCAATGTGTGTTGCCAGTGATGACCTATGGCGCCGAAACGTGGTCCTTCACTAAAGGCCTCATTCGAAGGCTCAGAGTCGCTCAGCGTGCTATGGAGAGGGCTATGCTCGGAATTTCGCTACGAGACATGATTCGTAACGATGAAATCCGTAGACGAACGAAGGTTACCGACATAGCTCTCAAAATCAGCAAGCTGAAGTGGCAGTGGGCCGGCCATATCGCTCGAAGGACGGATAACCGATGGGGACGAAAGGTCCTCGAGTGGCGACCACGTTTAGGCAAAAGGAGTACAGGTCGCCCCCCTACCAGGTGGACCGATGACCTGAAGAAGACAGCGGGAAACCGTTGGATTCAGAGGGCACAGGACCGGTTGGAGTGGCGCCATTTAGGGGAGGCCTATGTCCAGCAGTGGACATCAAAGGGCTGATGGATGGATGGATGGATGGATGTAATAATCTTAGTGCAAATTTGTTTTTCAATTTATAGTGACTTTTAAATTTAGTGTGTGGTGTCATAAAAATTACATAATAATAATAAAAAACTGTTTTAACTACCTAACTTCCGAAAGAATATTGATTATTGATTTGATTGAGGAGAGTTGGAATTTACTATTTATTGAAATAAAACTAATATTCCCGGAGCGCTATGATGGGGTTCATGGGGTTCTTCAAGAAAGGTGTAAAAAGAGCTCTCCTCCAAAGCCGGCGTTGCATTAGCGACTCCTCTGGTGTTAGAAATGTCCATAGGCGACTTTGACTGCTTTCCATCAGGTGGCCCGTCTGCCTCATCGTTTGGCCTAACTATAAAAAAAAAAACCGTAAACACATAGCTAATCAAAATAAAGCGCATTCTCCAGTCTCACACTATAATAATGCAAGTAAGTTTACCTTAATTATATATTTTATAACAAATTATATAAAACCTAAAACTTAACTCGATTTTATAGCAAATAATTTGTAAAGATGTACCTATTACTACATAGTATAAAACAAAGTCGCTTCCCGCTGTCTGTCCCTATGTATGCTTAGATCTTTAAAACTACGCTACGGATTTTAATGCAGTTTTTTTTAATAGATAGGGTGATTCAAGATGAAGGTTTTTATGTATAATAAATGCATAATATATTGGAGGAAAGCAGATAATTTTTGACTTTTTGGCGGATCGAAGTTCGCCAGGTCCGCTAGTGTATAATATTTGTCACGTTTTTACGCAAAAACTACTAATTGGATTCCGCTGAAATTTAGCACACATATAGCTTACGAACTTAATTATACATTATTAGGTAGACGCAACAGAAGCGAACCAAACCGCCGGACATACCTAGTAATTGCAATACTACTTAGTACCATTTATTTATTTATTTATTTATTTGCAGGGACATGGGTACACAAAATGTTCTAAATCACAAAATACGTAATAAATGTATACATATAAGTTCGCCAAGGTCCACCAGTCAAGGCATGCAAATTTATAAAATATACAAATTTAAGTTACATCAATTTACAATTATCATTATTATTACATAATCAGATAAATTATTAATAGAATCAAATTATTACAATATTTAATTAATATAAAAATTACTATGTCAATCTATGTCAAATTCAGATAATTACCTAATAAATTAATTACACACAGTTCAGTTTCGTACAATGTCATTTGAAAGTGTCATATTAGGAATACTAACATCTATTACGTGGCGTCATAACAAACATAACATTATCTGAGCTCGATTAAAATCATTTTATTATATTATTACATTATTGCAATTAAAAAAATCTTGAAGTGAATAAAATCGATGTAGGATTAGAAATTCAAATAGCATTTTTTTAAATCGTAGAAGTGGCAAGTCTTTTAGAGAGTCTGGCAAGTTGTTAAATATACGAACACACATATAATAACAGTTTCTTTTAAATAGACCAGTCTTCATTATGCCTTCAACTATTAGTTTTTTAGGCCCACGACATCTGTTACTAAGTACAAATCTATCGCTGTGTTTTCTTACAAACTTGGCAACCTCAAAAATATACATACAGGCTAGTGGTAATATACGGAATTCCTTAAATAACGAACGGCATGATTCCCACGGAGGTGCACCAACTATAGCCCGCACACATCTTTTTTGTGCCAGAAATACACTATTGATATGCGACGAATTACCCCATATAATAAGGCCATATCTTAAAGTGGAAGCAACGTAGCCATGGTAAGCCATGAGCGTCATTTTGCGATCGCTTGTTTTGCTAAGTCGTCGAAGTACATAGACAAATCTATTGACTTTGGAGCAAACATTTTCAATGTGATTCTTCCAGTTACAATATTTGTCTATTTCAATGCCTAGAAACTTAGTTGAGTTTACGGAGTCAATTGCTTCTTCTTTATATTTTACATGTAAGTTATTAGTTACAACAAGTTAACATTAGTGACAACCTTAGTTTAATAGAAGCCGTAGCGCCAACCCAGATATTTGGCGGACCGAATTGTGTCGAATTAGCGACAGGCGGCTCCCGTTACCGCCCCTCACTGTTACCTAGTGTACCGTAACAACCCAGAAGTCTTATGTACATTCTAATAAATCAAATAAGTACAGTAAAAGTTTTTTCGAGGGTGTTACGATAGGCCTATATGCCGTAAATACAGAATCCGTGAATGACTATCACTTCTCAAAGAAAGCGCGCAAACAAGGCATCGAATCTTTTTACTTGTACCGACTTAATCCGCAAACATTTTTTTAGCCGCGAAAATAAGAAAACAAACATTTTTTTAACCCGCGAATACTAAAAACTCGAGTTTGAAAACCGTGAATGAGGTTTGACCGTACATTCCGCATTTGCGGTTAAAAGGGCACTTTACTCTATGTTTTTTTTATCTAATTAAAATAGCAAACGGGCATGCAGTCCACCTTATGGTAAGTGGTCACTGCCTCCCATAGACGTCTGTAATGAACGTCATACAGAACATGGGTTCCATCTGAAGTCAATCACAGATGCGTTGCTACTCCCGTGGCCCCCTCATGTGAAAATGTGCCGGCATGCACATAGGTGTGGTGGTGTACTACACTGGTTCTACCGCCTTATATGTTATTCCAAGTCCAAAAATCAGAAACCCAGTGTTGAATACACTGCTCTTCTCTGCGGGTTGGCCAGGCACCAGGCGGTATCCTCTGATTCCGTTAACGTGACTTTTTGTACGGAGAGAATACAACAACAGACATAATTTAAATACAGTAGGTACAAAGGACTGCTTATTTCAAAATGAAATTTCGTCCAGCAGCCCTCAGATGTGAGTGTACATTTGTCAGGAAAATCGAGTGTGCACAAATTAACTTATATAATAATATATTTATAGAAATTTACGGATATAAATATAAAACAAATCTTTTATCTCCAACGGTCATAAGTTGAGCGGTTGAGTGTGATACTGTCACTGTAACCTAATCCTATTAATTCTAAGAGCTGTAGACTAAGGTTCGATATCTTCTCCATTCGTGATGACATTAACAGATTCTTAGTGGAAATAGTGAAATACCAAGCATACGTAGCTTTCTCTAAGTTTCGTATTGTCAGTTTCTACTATCAGATAATGGCTATAATCACAGTTGGAATTCTTGAAGAAAGACCAACTATAATTAGATTGAACAATTACAATTAGTGAACGTGTGTGATTGGTTTCACCTAGAAATGCCTGAATTTGAGTTGTGACGATGATGCCCGAGTTTTTTTCGGTAGACCAATGTTTGCTGTAGCTTATTTGTCTTCGTTTGGAAGGGGCTAAAGATGTACTTGAGAATAGGCTAGGGCCTATCCTAGATTTTATCCTATCAAAGAATCCTCCTGTAGAAGAAATGCTCGGCGTTTAAAACTTTCTCCAAGCAAGAATATAAATATAGTCCCCGAAATACGTCTGAAGTCTGTAAATAAAGTCCTCCTGTTTCTGAAATTGTCGAACAGTAAAAAAACATCGATATATAAACGATTTTGAATCAAAGGTTTTCAAATATTACTTTAGTCTGTGGTAAATTTCACCCTTTATTATTTCTTTTCTTCTCTGACACTTCTACTCTGTGTTTTTTTTTTTTTATATGGTTGGACCTAATGATAAGTCAGACAGGCCACCTGGTACAAAGCAGTCATCGTCGCCTATGGACATTTGCAACACCAGAGGAGTCGCCAATGCATCGCCGGCCTTGAAGGAGGGCTCTTTTTACACCTTTCTTGAAGAACCCTATGTCATAGCGCTCCAGGAATATTAGTTTTATTTCAATAAATAGTAAATCCCTCGTTGTCGTAGTCCTTCAGAAGGGCTAAGCCTGTATATAATAAAATGGTCTGTCAATTCCTTGCGTTTTAAATGCTTATGATGAAACGTCTTAAGTCTGCAATTCAAATGGAGATAATAACTTGCAACCGATATTGCAACGATTAATAAACCAGGAAATTTCAAGTTATTTCTGCGATTAGCGTGGCTTGCGTAGGTATAAGATGTAATTAGGTTTCTTTACGATATAACTTTTATATACGATAATAGGATAATATACTTTGTAATAGGTAATTTGAGCATGATATGGTGGTTCCTACCTACGGCCGTAAGTGAAAATAACAAATTTTCAAGATGGTTGACGTGTAGTTTGACCGGGGAAGTACCACCGTCACACCTATTTCTAGCGTGAAGCAGTTCTTACGTCTCGATAGACGGGTGTGGTTGCCGGCACACAGATTTCACGTTTTTCATTTGACTCCAACATGGGCGCCGCTAGTCGCATTCGTATTCATGCAATCAGTAATCAGTGATCAATAATCTTCTTTTTACCCCCGAAAAATACCTGATTTACCTCCGCGGGCTAAGAACCCAGGTTAATGATAAAACTCTAGTATAAAGCACAGTAGTCTAGTATACGCAGGAAGCTCGCATTTCGAGGTCTAATGACGACGTCTTATAGGAGGTTCAAAAACTTCAATGTGCTCATTTTTTTTCTAACTGAAGTAGCAAACGAGCATGCAGTCCACCTGATGGTAAGGGGTCATTGCCGCCCATGGACATCTGTAATCAACTTCATACAGAACATGGTTTCCATCTGAAGTCAGTCACAGACGCGTTGCTACTCCGGAGGACTATGATGGTCGCCTCATGTAAAAGTGTGCCGGCAACCACACCATTCCAACGAAACCCAAAGATTGGTTGCCGGCTTATTTTCATATGAGGCGACCATCTTAGTATTCGGGAGCATTAGGATCAATGCATCTGTGATTGACTTCAGATAGAATCCTAGTACCTACCTGTACCTACTGCATGTTCGTTTGCTCCTTCAATCATATGGGGGCGTCCATAAATTACGTGAGGTGTTTTTTCGAATTTTTTGTCCCTCCCGGAGAGAGAGAGGTGAGATTTCGTGAGATTTTCTTAAACCCCCTCCCCCCTCCCCAATCGCAAGTGAAATTTTTCAAAATGTGGGTTTCTTATGTAAACGAGTTGGACTATTGTAAAAAGAAAAAAATAAAATGCTTAAAAAAATACGTGATATTTGCCGCCCCCCCCCCTCTCCAACGTGAGATTAGATGAGATTTGACTCGACCCCCTCCCCCCTTAAATATATTCATGTAATTTATGGACGCCTCCTATAACAAACTAACATTCATACTGATCAAAATCATGACCCTTTCGCTGCGCCGTAGTCAGGTTACAAATTGATTATGGTGCATTTCAACATAGCAAAAATCAAACTATTAATTCAATATACATGAACAATCCACACACATAATAACAATGGAAATTCTTGTCTGTCCGTATATCGTATATTTGCAAAATATTTGTAGAGCAGAGAATACCTAAGCAATGATAGAAATCGTTATCATTTTTATAATCTGTTTGTCTCTGTGGTTGAAATTTTAAATCGTATCAAATTAAAACTACATATTTTAAACACTACAATTTATAAGATTGAAAATGTATTTATTATAATATGTTGAGATTCACAGTCTTTATTTCATTAAAATATGTCAAAAGTTATTAAATTGAATGATGCTAGATACATTATTAAGCAATAAAATCGCGGGCCTGAGCTTGTTCTTGTATAAACCTGATATCAGATCTTTCTATACTGATAAGCGCTCACCGGAGTGCCCATTTAAAAGCTATTAATAAGAACAACATTAAACTTTAGCACTACCTAGGCACCTATCTTAATTTGACAGATAAACGTCGAAATTACACACGCCCCCGCTGAGCATAAACACGGTAATAGTATCTACAGTATTCTAACTTCTTACAAACACACGAAACGAAGCTAACGAATGTGCCGTAGTGACGAGCGGGCGGTGTGACGGTATTTTAGCAGTGGTTCTTTTTATTTAAATAATAATGTAGCGAAGAGCTGTTGTAAACTATATTGGGGTGTTTTTGATTGCTTTAATTGTACATAAACACGTCCAGTGTTAATTGTTTTAATATTGGTTACTAAGATATTATTCAGTGTGAAATTTATAACTATTATTTGTGAACGATTTATTTTTAAGGCTCTCGAATATTAAAATAACGCGTTATTTATTACCTTAATCTACTGAAAAAAAAAAAACATAATAAGTAATAAAGAAAGTCAAGTATGCAGATGTAATTAAAATACTGTAGGTGGGTAGCCCTAACGCGACACTCGTCCAGCGCGTCTGTAGGTATAAAATTCAAGGACAGGACTGAGTTAGAATACTGTATGATACTACTACTGTGGCATAAAGGTCGGCAGTGTTTTTGAAAAAGAAAATATTTTTACAATTAACTTTTTGGGTCAATGTTTTCAACAATGACAAAGTTCATTAACAATACTTATCGAAATCGTGAAACGCCTTTAAGAAAGAGAAATCGAATCGTTTCGTCTCGGTCACACCTCGGTAGTGAAATTGGGAAGGTTTTTGTCTAATTCGGTGTGGTATCAAGGAATTGATTACATGGGCAGTGGTCATAGCACTAAGTTAGAATAAGATTGTTCAAATATAAAGTCATTCATAATTTTTTTTTGCTACAGGACTTATGCTTTTCACCCTGTAGTCGGGGAGTAGAATACGGCTACGGTATCCCCTGCCTGTCGTAAGAGGCGACTAACGGGGCCTCTGGGGTTGCGGACGGCTAGAGTGGGAGTTCTAACCGCCTAACCGTCTGTGTGGCTGCATCTCGCCGTAAGCACCGGAATGTGAAGGGGGATGGTACATGTCCCCCAAGAGATGAGCCCGTCAGGGGCGCTGCGCTAGGGGACACCGGTTCGTTCCGTTGGAGTTTCCGAGTCCCCCACTACAAGCGCTGAGGAAGGCCACCGAGGAGGTTTAGTGGGTAAAAATCCCACACAACCCGGAGTCTCTCCCAAGACTTCGGTGTACCTTTTGAAGGTTTCCTCCCCGTAACAAAAAAGAAGGCGTTATGCTTTCTAAAGAAACTTATATGTTATAGTACACATATAATACCTATACCTATAATTCCTTAAAATTAAGTTAATTAACAAAATAAAATAAAGATTCTGTGGTCTGTTTTCTTAGTGGAAAAGTAACATATTATATTTCTCGGAAAACGCTTTTTCTCCATTTATGTTCCCTATCTTGTGACATCCGCCATATTGGATTCGGAATGATGTTAGTGATAATGCATTGTCATCAAAGTACAAAATTTCATATCAACCAGTACACGAGACATGTATGTACGAGAATTATTATTTTTAAATATATAGGTATGTATGTATGTAGGTTGGAACAAAAGTAAATAATAATAATAATAATAAATAATAATAATAATAAAGCCCATTTATTTCCAATCTACATTTTTTTTTTTTTTTACACTTAAGAAAATGGTAATAATTATAGTTCTAATTTCTAATTCATTCGCTATCATTATTTTCTTCTTCTTCACTACCGTTGATTGGAACCCCTTCTCGGGTAAAGGCCTCCTCCAGCTTTTTCCAAGCCTCCCTATCCATAGCTTTCTTTCTCCACTCTCTTCCTGCTATGGCTTTTATATCTGCTATCCACCTTTTTCTCGGTCGCCCTCTTTTCCTTTTTCCATGTGGACCTTCCCATATGGTTGTCTCTAAAGTCCATCTTTTGTCTGTACATCTTGCTATATGTCCTGCCCACTGCCATTTCTGTTTTAGAGCATGTTGTAGGGCGTCTATAATTTTAGTTTTTCGTCTTATTTTTTTGCTTTTTATTTTTTGTAGCTTTCTTATTTTAAGTACGCTTCTCTCCATTGCTTTCTGGCATGCTACTATTTTAGTTTTTATTTTTGAGTTATATGTCCACGTTTGGCATCCATATGTAAGAGTAGGTAGAATGCAGGAATCCAAAACAATTTTCTTCAGGGAACAAAAGTAAATGCGTAGTTCTAAATGTTATACATATCTACATGTAAAGTTATATAAAGGAAAGCTTGTAAAAAAGAAAATCATTTATCAATTAGTAGTGATCGAAAAATGGGGCACATTATTAAATTCGAATTATACTGTGTGATTTTAAACTTATCCATTTAATTTTAATTATACTTGTAGTTCATTACGTCTGTATCCTTTCCGTATTTCCTTGAATGAAATTGTAAACAATTTTAAGGGAAATAGAAAGGAAAAAGCAAGTTCCGAAAAGCTTCTCAATGTTAAGTTGTTATATAAATAATTCACTTTGCTGAACTGTTTATTTCCTTTTTTTATCTCACTGAAGTAACAAACGAACATGCAGTCCACCTGATGGTAAGTGGTCACTGCCGCCCATGGACATCTGTGATCAATTTCATACAGAACATGGGTTCCATCTGAAGTCAATCACAGATGCGTTGTTACTCCCGAGGACTATGATGATCGCCTCATGTGAAAGTGTGCCGGCAACCACACCCTTCCATCGAAACGCAAGCACTGCTCCTCGCTAGAAATACCTAGGTGTGGCGGTAGTACTTCCCAAGTCGAACGACACTCGCTCACCACACCAACACAATGACACCTGAAAAAAATGTTCCTTATACTAAACTTCGCAGTTTATTCCTATTATCCAAGTATTAAATAATTTCTATATAAAATAGCACTAATTAGCTTCTGTTTTAAACTATGTAGTGATAGCCTATGTCACTCTCACAACCGAGTCGTTTCAAATGATATGTCAAAAAAATTACATACATACAAACAAACATTCATACGCTCGAAAAACTAACCCTCCTTTTGCGGCACTCAGGTAAAAATAACGCAATTTTTGCCTACCGACACAAATACAACGCAATGATATTTTAATTTATTCAAACAATAACTATGATCTCAGTTTCTCCAAGCAATTAACGAATTAATTACTTAGCAAGCACTTTGAATAGAAACACGCATATAAGTGGCGTCATTATTTTTATACAACCAACTAACAGTAGATATTTTTTTACAACCATTTTATTATCTTGTTTTGTATCTTGTCTGTTTAGGTGTAATTTTGAATCTTTGAAACGCGGAATTGAGACATGTTACAAATGTTCACAATATGATATTTGGTTTTAAAACTAGATATCAAAAGTATGAATATAAAAAAAATATACATGACGAATAGATAACCTCTTTCCTTTGTAAAGTCTGTTTAAAAATGCGTAGCATGAGAATTAAATCTTACATTAGATTCCCTATAAGCTAAATACTTGAAATAAAAAGTAGATTCGAGAATAGGATAACAAATAATACCTTAAAATATAGCAATAGATAAAACAAACAATTTTCACACCTCCATAACTAAAAAGCGTAAAATAGTTATTTAAGAAAATCAATTTTTAATCAGTTTTGATCACGACCAAATGAGTGTAAAATAATTATTTTAACGAACGACGTGTTTTCTCTCAAGGTACGAGGAGCTTAGGCGATAGTCCACCGCACTGACCAATCCAATACGCATGACTTCAGATGAGACTAATAGACAAAATCTAATACATCACCACCTTTCTGTGTATTATCAAAACTTACTGTGGTCAATTACACGCAGTGTTGCCAACTCTCAAAAATGTATTCCCCTAAAGTCTTCAACAATCACCCCTAAAATCCCCCATAATGAATAGACTGGCGGGGAGATTTCCCATTAAAAACACCTATATGTTGAAGTCATAAAAACCCCTGAAAATACCCCTAAAAATTTTACACCCCTAAAAAATCCCCATCCTACTTGAAAATCCCCTAAATTTGGGGGAAAAACCCCTAAGTTAGCATCACTGATTACACGCCCGGCGTGGTGTCTGTTGACGCGTACCACAATTAAGGGAGAATGTCTCACAGTGGACATCAAAAGGCAGATAAATTTTTGGATATGGCTATCCTTACTTGGAACTTTTATAATAATAGTTTAATTTCACATATTTAGCCTAAATATAATAAGTGAAACGGAGGCATACTTATACGAAGAATACTATACGTCAGCAACTTAGTCCAACTGTAGCGAGTCATCTATGTCTAACCTCAGTTAAGGTTAAGATTTAATAAAATCAGTGTAGGTCGAGGAGATACTACCGCCAGACCTATTTCTAGTTCGACATTTCTTACGTTTCCTTTAAAGGGTGTTATCGGCTCACTTATATATGAAGCGATCATCTTAGTACCTACTCAGGCGTTGCAACGCGTATGTAATAGACTTCAGATAGAACTCATATTCGAAGGTGGTAGAACCAGTGTAGTTCGACCGGGGAAGTACCACCGCCACACCTATTTCTAGCGTGAAGCTTTTCTTGCGTTTCGATAGAAGGGTGTGGTTGCCGGCACACTTTTACATGAGGCTACCATCATAGTCCTGGGGAGTGGCAACGCATCTGTGATTGACTTTAGATGGAACCCACGTTCTGTATGAAGTTGTTTACAGATGTCCATGGGCGGCAGTGACCACTTACCACCAGGTGGACTGCATGCTCGTTTGCTACTTTAGTCAAATAAAAAAAAAATCCACTTGAAGTTGCTGACACATGTCCATAGTGGCCCCTTACCATCAGTTGTGCTGTACGCTCTTTTCATATTTAAAAACAAAATCTTAATCATAACCAAATCCAAACGGTACGTAGCAACAGTATTCGGTTCAAAGGATATTTACACGTAATTATTAACATGCAACGGCCGAGCAGAACAACAATAACAGTCCATGACTGAATTCATTGCTCTCGATGATTCCGCCCGAGGGCGTATCAGATAAGACAATGCAGATGTTCAACTACATACAATTAAAAGGCTTACGTCTGTTTTAACAGAGGCAGGCCTCAGAGAGACAGTCGAATTTTTTTACCTGACTGCGATTAAAAGGGCTAGGACTGTTTTGACAGAGACAATCCTCAGAGTTGACTGCTTTAAAAGAAGAGGATTTTTTGTTCTAAATTCTAGATAAACGCAGGATAATAAAATACCTTTATTATTGCATTATTATTGCATGTTGTTTTTTATGGCGAACTTAAGTACTTGCGTTTAAATTGGAGGGGGAATGAAGGCGGATGTCCTATTCCACAAATTTTGGACGGTATCATATGAACAGTGTCGTTGGTTTAGGTAGAAATGGGTATGAATATGAATAACATTGTTAACTATTCTAAACGTAATAAGGTTGACCGCCCAAAATATTATAGTTTTTCACACTTCAACATTTTTAATAATATGAATACAGAAAATTAAATGACGTCATGCTAAATCCAATATTAGACGACCCGCGTGACACAGCGGTTATCATACCGGTCTGACGCGCAATGGGTTCCGGGTTCGATTCCCGGCCAGACAGGTATCTGAATGATGAGTTTAGATTCATGTTCTGGGTCCGGGTGTTTGTGTATTCGTCTTCAGTGTGTCCATGGTACCCACGACACATAAGAAAATCCTAGTGTGGGGCTATGAGTGTAGAAAGCGTGTGTTAATAAAAAAAATATGGCTGACTTTTAAAGACGGTGGCTGTAACTAGCATAAAGACTTCATATAGAATGTGGGTTCTATCTGAAGTCTGAAGTCAATCACAGATGCGTTGGTACTCCCAAGGACTATGATGGTTGCCTCATATAAATTTGTGATGCACGTGTGCAACCATACCTTTCCATCGAAACGCAAGAAATTCTTCACGCTGGAAATAGGTATGGCGGTGCTACTTCCCCGGTTGAACTACGTAGGTAGTTCAACCGGGGAAGTAGCACTGGTTCTATCACCTGTGAAATACAATGTATGTACCTGTACAATATTGTCAAAGCACTGATGGTGATGATAACTGACATTATAAGACATTATGAGGTCGATTTTACCTTCTATAGAGTTATTTACTCTTTGGTGTTATCTCAGGTCGTTTATCTGCATTGAATAGTGGTCAAGAAATCCAGATAAATATTAAACACGAAATCGTACGATTACTAGAAATCAGTGGATCTGACAAATTGAGTGGTTTACTATGCAAATGGTTTTTGACCTTAACAGATTAATCTTTAATCGTCTTTGTCAGTTTCCATTTATTCTATTGTGTATTTATTTTCTTTCTTCATCTATTTGTTTCTAGAATATTACGGCTTCGCTGACTTTTGTTACGTCTTTTACGGTAATGAGTATCCTATGTGCAATGCCCTCTTTACTATAAGGGCACTCGGGGCCAGTGCCCAATGCCCCCATCCTCAGAGAGCCCCGAAGGGCCGACACTTTTTCTCACATTTAATATAAAAATATTATGGCCGGGCGCATTACACTTTTCGTTGCACCAAAATCGTCGGGGCCCTTAAGAACTTAATTTGATTTAATGGTAGGTGTTTGAGGTAATGCATTTGAATTGATGAACGCAATGGGTTTAATGTCTAATGGCTGTAGGCGATGAAACTACTTAGCACAAAAGACTGCTTATTCGACTTCTACTTCTATATTCCTTAAATTAACTCTTATATGTTTCCTCTCCACTTTTCAATTTTCAGTCTTATTGTAATCGATATAATTAATGTGGTATCAAATGTGGGTAATGATAGACATATATCATTATGTTTTTTTATTTAAATATCTTTATTTATATGTCGATACCTTTTTTAAGAGGGCGCAAAGCCAATGTTTTCTTTCATTACCTAAAGCTTAAAATATTTGGTAATTGTCAGTACGTTTTAGATCACGACTTAACGTTCTACTTTAAGGCAGAATAGATACAAATTCTTTATTAATTCGATTATGACAAAATATGAAATAATTAAAATAAATTTAATTTCATAATTATATGTATATACAAAATAATAACTTAAATTAAAAAAAAAAATCAAATTGCCAAATTAAATATAAAAACCTGCATCCAAATTACTGTCCCTAGGATGAGTTCCCAGAATACTGGCAACGTTACCTCGTTGAATAGCAGGGCTAATTCGTTGACAGATATGTGCCAGATTTCTGATCATTTGTTGACTCTATCAAACGTTTGGACAGACGCTTAAAATAATTTTGCATTTAATACCCACGGTCCTATGGTTTCCACGCCAAATGCCAGAAATAAGTAATCTTTAATTACACCTCCATATTTCTGGCACTTGCCGATTTCAGCATCAGTCGCCACGACACTGGCTGCCCTGGAAGAGATTGAGTTAGGTTGAATTTTTCTCAACCTACGAATCTACCTGCCATGACAGTTACGTCATACATTTTTTTTATCTGACTGAAGTAGCCAACGAGCATGCAGTCCACCTGATGGTAAGTGGTCACTGCCGCTCATGGACATCTGTAAGCAACTTCATACAGAACATGGGTTCTAACTGAAGTCAATCACAGATGCGTTGCTACTCCCGAAGACTATGATGGTCGCCTCAAACAAAAGTGTGCCGGCAACCACACCCTTCTATCGAAACGCAAGCAATGATTCACTCTAGAAATAGGTGTGGCGTTGGTACTTCCCCGGTCGAACTACACTGGTTCTACCACCTGATAGAACCAGTGTAGTTCGACCGGGTAGATTGAGTTAGATTTTTTCTCAACCAACGATTCTACCTGTAATGACAGATGAATTCTTACATCATACATAGTTTAAAACAGAATAAGATCACAATCTACGATTCTACCTGTAATGACAGATGAATTGTTACGTCATACATCAGGAGTTTCGTTACCATCACCCCAGAAGCCATGTGTCATGAGCTGATTATGCAGTGTAACAGGATCATGGACTCATACATTGCGCAACTAATTGGCTTCGCGGATTATTATCCAACGATTGCCCGTTACTAAGTTCAATAACTTTGCCGTTTCTTCGATTGAGGATGGATTTGTTGGTTGCTTTTCTTTGTCGTTTTAGAAATGAACTGTAATCTGGATTATTATCAAATGATTTGTTGAAATTATGTGCGGTAACTTTCCTGCATATAAACATATTACCTACGTTAACGATAGATTAGGATTTACAGGTGTGTCTTTTAATGTATTTGGAAAGTGATCAATGATATATATAAAATGATTGTAATAAAAAAAATGATTGTTGTAATTATATTTGACAATGTTTGTATGTGAAAAACAAAAAAGACAAACCCGCATAGTTTCTTGCTGGATCTTCTCAGTTGAGGTCGTATCCCAATCCGGAGGTAGTGTAAGAAAAAAAATGTAACTTACAATTTGTAAGTGCCCCCGTAGGCCTATACAATATATAGACATTTCATTTCATATGTATAATTTGCTTTAATCATTCAGCTACGAAACATTTATTAAGCGCTGCAAGCGGTATTGTTAAACAGATTATATAAAATTATGCTTAAATTTGCAGAGATTTCATGACATTAGATCAAACACATTTTGTTTTAACACTTAACGTTGATGATTGGCGCTTGAAGAGAATGTATCTAGCTTCTAGGTGAAGGAACACAAAATTCTTACGCGTCTGAGAGTTCTCAAAATTCTCAAAGGTGTGTGAAGTCTACCAACCAGCACATAACTGACTGAGACCCTATGTTCTCACATCCATAAACTTTTATCCATAACATCTTTTAAGACATAAAGTTTGACACTAACGATAAATATAGCGGAGATTTAAAATCTTTTGTTCATTACGTTTTAAGAATGATCAATTATACACTTGGATTCTGTTATCCAACGATTGGCATACCTAAGTTAAATAACTTTTGAGAGGTTTCGATTGAAATACATGATATAATTGAATGGATTTGCGGATATCTTTAGTAGGTTATTTTTTACAAATAATCAAATAATTGGTTTATTATCTCACAATTAGGTAATCTTTTATTTGTTTTGTTTGCATATCCGACTTCAAACCAATAACATAGTAGTTACTAGGGAATCCTATCGGGATTGAGTTAATTTAAATTCAAGTAATTTACAATATTGTTACCATACATACCACGCCATAATTTACAATTTGTTACCATACCGGCCTGACCGTGGGTCCGGAGTTCGATTCCCGGCCAGACAGGTATCTGAATGACGAGTTTAGATTCTTGTTCTGGTTCTGGGTGTTTGTGAATTCGTCTTATGTGTGTCCATGGTACTGGTAAAATCCTACTGTGGGGCTATGAGTGCTTAAAGCGTTCTTTTAAATATGGTGTTACATAAAATTCTATTCTCTTTTTAATTTTTAATTGCCAATTTGCTTAAACTATTGTCAAACTATAAGCTACATTGCTAAACTTAAGCATGTAATCATAGTCTTGTACCTCTCATTTGCAATTAATAACAATAATGCTAGAGACAGTATGAAGACCTCCACAAAACTGATGCATCACCTTCCATTAAGTATTCACCACCATGTACCGTTCTTGTAGGAAGTGTTCTTGTGGATGTCGTGCGATGATTTTCCGCAACAACGGCCTTTGGTTTGTTGTTTTCCTCAGCTCACTTAGGAAAATGAGTAAGAGTTTGTATGTGATCACTTATTTTTAAACCAACTCTGCACGGAAAGAGGTTTTCTGCTTGTCCCCTATGTATATTTTCATGTTTTCTAATGTTCAAGTGTAGATTCAAGTTAGATAGTGAAGATTTTTTTTATTAACTTTGCATAAAGGTGAATAATAGACTGTGTGTTTAGGTTCTAATTAAATAATAGCTAATTATAAGCATGTAAAACTGAAGTAGGTTGAATTAATTATTTTTAGATATAATAAATTATATATCGACCTGAAATCGTTGTAATCAAACTAATTAACTTCTTATACGTAATTATTAGTTACTACCTGCATGTTCTCAATATCACTGATACGCTAACTTCCACGCTAGAACAAACATAATTTAGCTTAACTTGTATTGGTTAAAAAATAGTTTATTAAAATAAAATAAACTTTAATTTGTTTTGTGCTATGTTAAATAACATAGTAAACACGCTTTCTACACTCATGCTCCATACTAGGATTTTCTCCTGTGTCGTGGGTCCCATGGACACACACAAGACACCTGTCTGGTCGGGAATCGAACCCGGGACCCATTGCGCGTCAGACCGGTATGGTAACCGCTCCATCACGCGGGTCGCAAAAGAAGTTGCTCACAGAATGGACATCTGTGGGCGGCAGTAGCCACTTAGCATTAGGTGGACTGCATGCTCGTTTTCTATTTCAAGAGAAAAACAAAATTAATATGGACCGTTACTCGTTTAGAACTTCATTACATTGAAAAAACATAGTGCGTGTGGGCAACAGGGGCCATGGATTTCAAGTAGACTGCTCTTTAAAACATCTGTATTAAAACAATAGATTAAAATCAGATCTGGGCGTGGTTAATGAATAGTCAATTAACTGACGAAGCGGTTAACTGTTTAACCGTCGAGTTAACTTACAGCTGTTTGTTGCAGGTAATTTAAACTGTTATGATACTGTAATAGGTAGTTTAATTAGTAATACGGTTATTTGCTTTAATTTATTAATTAGGTGTGTGGTCGGTCTTGAATAGCGCTATTTTTCTTCTCGTAGGTGTTATAGGAGGTTGTCCCTGTAGTTCCGGGAACAGACAGGCTACGGTACCCTCTGCCTGTCGTAAGAGGCAACTAAAAGGGGCTTCCGGGATTTCGGGTGGGTAGAGTGGGAGCTCGGACCGTCCGGCCAAGCGACCCCGGGAAGGACAGCGGCATGTGTGGTCGTATGCCGCCGTAAATAGCAGAAGGTGTGGTGAGTGTTTCACGCCCACCAGGGAAGAGCCCGAAAGGGGCATTGTACTCTGAGGACTCCGGTTGTGTTCCTTTGGAGGTCCCGGAGTCCTCTTTGTAGCGCCGAGGACGGCCACCTTGGAGTTTTAGTGCGGTAAGAATCCCACAAAACCCGCGTCGCTTCCACGGCGTCGGGTCTTCGAACCAGTTAACATACCTGAAAGCTACTTACTACTAGCTGAGCCTTTTTTCGTAGTCCCCAGTTGCTCTTCCTGTCAAAAGCTACATCTCTTTATACTTACTATCCACGTCCACCACATCAACCCATTATTGGCCCACTGCTGAGCACGGGTCTTCTCCCAGAATGAGAGAGTTTAGGCCATAGTCCACCGCGCTGGCCAAGTGCGAATTGGTGGACTTCTCACACCTCCGAGAACTTTTTTTTTTTTTTAAGTACTCTCGGGTGTGTAGGTTTCTTTACGATGTTTTCCTTCACCGAAAAGCAGTGATAATTAATTTCTAATACGCACATAAATCATTGGTGCGTGCCTGGGTTTGAACCTCGGACCTCCCGATCGAGAGGACAAGTTTCAACCATTAGGCTATCACTGCACTTACTATATACTTACTATATACTCTTTATATACTTACATACAAACCTCTAGGACTAACGTACTGTATAAAAATAAAGAGACTAAAGACTGACAATGAAAAAAACAAGGATGTTCATACAAAGATTGTTTAGTAGAACACACTATAGGTATATCTAATTATTAATGATAGGTTGATAGGTACTCAATTCTTTATTGCTCAAAACTAGTTTTAGCTTAAATGCCATTTATACAGCTGAAATTTAAATAAAGGAGCGTACGTTAATATTGATAAGGTCATTTGTTTTAAAAAATGTTTAGAGAGATAAAATTGTTTTTAAATATTTACTTAGCACGTTTTCAGTTTTGATAGCTAAGTGGTTAGTAATTTGGCCTATATAAGTTACGAGGTACGAGTCCGGGATTCGTTTCAGATTTTTCAGTCATGGTTAGAAAATAATAATTCAATTGCGATGCTACTCCCTTGACGACCCGCGTGGCGGAGCGGTTACCATACCGGTCTACGCACAATGGGTCCCGGGTTCGATTCCCGGCTAGACAGGTATCTGAATGATGAGTTTAGATTCATGTTCTGGGTCTGGGTGTTTGTGTATTGTCTTATGTGTGTCCCATGGTACCCGCGACATAGGAGAAAATCCTAGTGCGGGGCTATGAGTGTAGAAAGCGTGTTCTCCTCTGGACTAAGGCGACCAGCCTTATAGGATAGTGAACCGGCAACCAAACTCTTCTAGTAAAACGCTACTACCTACTATTTTACGTAAATAGATGTAATGGTGGTACCTTCACGGTCGAACTACGAATATACCTTTTTTTATTCTCGAGGGCGAAACCTTCAAAAGGTACCGGACGCCATGGGAGGGAAGTAGGGATGGATTTTTACCGCACTAAAACCCCTCGGTGGCTGGGGTTCAGTATTTCCGAAGATTACTCCTTATAAACAAATGGATTTACAAACTTTACCTCTTTGTAATATAAGTATAGATAAAACAAAATTTAAATTAAAGTTTTGTAAACGTAAATAAGAGTTCAATCTTAGCGATTGAATTCAGATCACAGTAAGAAGAAGTGTTGATACTTTGTTTACTTAACATTTTTCCAGTTATCAGCAAAAACTAAACAAGATGACACGCTTAAGTCCATTGTGCAGTACCACGTAGCATTATGTAAATATAGCACCCAGTTACCGAACCACTTCTGCCAATACCAGATTCATCATGCTATCATACTGAATTATTGATTCGGTTATCGTGCCACATCGCATAATCATCGCGTGCATTCAAAACCATATCGTGCGTGTTATCTTATTTTCATACGACCGATAAATATAGTTTCAACTTCCAGTGCACCGCGAGCGGAATAATTCCGAGCGACATGTTAAATAATTAACGCTTACCGCCTCGCGCCTCTTAGTCTGCAATGTCATCTCACTTCACGTTTCCGAACGCCTTTTACTGCACATCCCCCCGATATTATAAAAGAGCGGTGCTCGCCGCCGCGCGCCCGCAGTCCGATCCGCGCTATCGAGCGAGTCGCACGCTCCTGTAATGCAATAGTGGCAATCCCACGCGCTACACACATGGAGGGGATACCTCTTAGCCAGGGCGTGACCGAACCGGACGAGGGCATCGCCACCGACCGCCGTCCGTCCTCCGACGACCATGCCGATCTCTCCGACACCGCTTCCGAGACAGGATCCGGAGGCGGAAAGGATTCGGGCTGTGAAGTCGCTCCCGAGCCCCAGGAACCACCCTACAACCCGCCGGACGAGGAGTTGGCCAACCGGATAGTGTCTCAAGTGGAATTTTACTTCTCCGATGCCAACATAACGAAGGATGCCTTCCTGCTCAAACATGTGAGACGCAACAAGGAAGGGTACGTCTCACTCAAGTTAATATCGAGTTTTAAGCGGGTAAAGCACTTGACTAAGGATTGGAGGGTGGTCGCAGAGGCACTGAAGAGGTCTACGAAATTAGAGATCAATGAACAGGGAACGAAGCTTCGTAGGATCGATCCCCTGCCGGCTTACGATGAAACGACTCCGTCCAGGACTGTAGTGGCCGTCAAGATGCCGATAGATCGTCCGACAGTTGAAAACGTTTCAAGATTATTCGCGAGTTGTGGTGAGATCGCTTTAGTTCGGGTCCTACGTCCCGGTAACCCGGTGCCGGCTGATGTGAGGCAGTTTCTCAACAAGAATCCCAGTTTGGTGAATTGTGTGTGTGCTTTGGTCGAGTTCACTGAATCGGAAGCGGCCAGAGGTGCTCTTCGGCTCCAGAGTTCCGATGAAGAAGGTATGAGAGTGTACGAACTTAATGGGGTGCCTCGGGAGCCAAAGAGGAAGACACAGGTGCGTCGCCCAACGGCCAGACGTCACGAATGCGAGTATTCGTCCTGTTGTAGCGGTTCAGAGCCCGAATACGATTACAGATATGGTACACCTTATTATAGAAGGAATTCGAGCGGATTTTTTGCGCCTCGGTCCCCGGAAATTCAGACCTGGGTGCCTAGGAGGCAGTCAACGTGCAGTCACAGCTCGGATTCCGGAGTTTCCTTCTTTTGCGGGTCGAGGCGGGCGTCGCAAGCGAGTACCGGAAGCGCTAGTAGTGCTGAAGGGTGGTTATCACGGAGGTTATCCGGTTGCTCGCTGACGGGGACGGAGTGCGGCGGCCGGCGGTTGTCCTGCGCCCCCCGCTTCGAGCCGCGCACGCCGCTCGTTCCGGACGGCACCCGAGGTTTCCACGCCGCCGCTCGCCAACGAAGAATCTCAGACCTCGCGTTGTATTCGCGCTAGAAAGCGGCCGCCAACCGTGACACCTTTCTAATCACGTTGGATAACTACCTTTCACGTGGCCACTTGTTTTTAATACGAGGAAGCGATTTGTGTTCGCGTGTTATTATTAAGTCTACTGTAAGTGAGCTGGGACGCTGGTGTAATGTATGAATGTAAAGGTAAATCTAAGGGAATGTAAACTAGACCAGCCGTCTCAGTGTTGTATAGTTTGAAGATTGTGATGAAGAGCTCATTATAGGTTAACACTAGATTAAATTATGATGCCGTTTTTAATGTAATTTATTAGTATTTATTATGTATTTATTGTCATTACGTTGTGGTCGAGTTTTGATCTGGTATGTCTGAGTTGTTAGCACAAAACGATAAATACAAAGTCGACATCCATAGAGATTGTAGGCTCTGGTATCTGAAAGATGTATTGAGTTAATGGAGAGGAAATTGCTTAACATCGCATGATGGTACGTAGTATTCCAGCCAAGCGGTCAAATTCTTTTGCATTTTAGAAACAAGTAGACAAATTAGTTCTGCCAAATACATCAGTGAAATCGGTGGTAAATACACGAGGCATTCAGAGATAGTCCTTCGAAAAGGACTCCGTGATTGATCAACGGTCCTTGGGCAGCAATAACACATCAGACTGTATGCTTGATAGAATATTTAATTTTCAAAAAATCCTTAAGTTTGTCCTATTCGATTGAATGATGATTAATTGGGAGGGCCATGAAATATTCGTATCAAGCGACAATCGCTTTTCGCTGCAAGCGTAAGCGATGAGCGTTAAAACCAGGCCATGAAGAATCGCTGCAAATTGTAGGAAAAATAATAACACCCGCCCGTTTTCTGGCCCCATGGTAATCGAATACTATACCGTCATTCATTTCTTTAATAAAAATCCACATTAACTCATACAAATATCTAATCCATCAAAGATGGCTTTCTACACCGATAAAATAAAGCCACCAGCGTTTTGACCTTGTTAATTAAATTTGTTAATTAATTAAGTTAATTTAAGTTACTGTAGTCAGTCGCCATGTCATACTTTCGTTCTCCGTTATGGTGACGCCACATTGTAGTTATGTTTTAAAATTTAAAATAATATTAAATAAAATTTCACATTTTTAGTTACGTTTTGTTACATTTTTGTAACAAATTTACATTTTTTAATGTTATTTAATTGTTTGAACTAGTTTTAAAATATTTCGTTTTATCAATTTACCTGATAAATTAAACTGATAGAGGTAAAATATTACACAAAAATGATAAGATTTTATTAGTAGATATTTTTAACGCCTAAAAACTTGTAACACAATCAAAGATAATAAACTAAATTAGTAAAATTGTTAACGTAACAAAATCGTAAGAATTAGCAAGCTGTTTAATTCAATTTTACTTTTAAAAGTTGGAAATATTTAATTTTGTTATTTTATATTTAGTAAAATAAATTTTCATAGCGTTGTATTAGACGAAAAATTCAGATAAAAATACCAGAAATACAATCGTTCAGTTTTACAATAGCATCAATTACCTTTCATACAAACGCTCTTTATGTTCAATGTTAAAAAGTATAAGTGCAGTGTGGCGCACCATTTACTTGGTAAGTTTGTTGTGATTTTATAATGTAGAGCCTTACATAAGTAATGTATATGCGGTCGGAAATGAGTTGCCTTGCTGTAGGTATTGCGTGCGACTTTCGCCAGCCGCCATTGTGTTTCAGATCAAATTGAAAGACTACGCCTTGTGTGTCTCGGAAACAACGCTTTGATGAATTGTGTTGTGACGGAGCGCTATTTGATTGTGTTATGTAAATTGTATGTGATGTATTACTCCATTTGATGATGTTTTAAATATTTCGAAGCGTTTAGAATTAAAAATCAAGACGAAACGTATCGTTTTATTCGTGATTTTTAATACTGAACGTAATTAGCATGTTTTTACAATGAAACTGTCCCATGTTAGGGATATCGCCACAAGTCATTTGCTAAAATGCTTCAGTTATGTTTCCGAGGCGTAGTCTTTCTTTTTAATCTGAGACGCGCGTACACTTTTGTATTTATTTCCTTTCTAACGCCGAGGCAAAGATATGAGTCTAGATTATTCGCTTGGCTCGAGGAAACATAAAAATACATGACAAATGTATATTATTCGGTTGAGAGATTGAATCAAATAGAGGTCGCCATTGTGCTACCGGTCGCGGATTCGATTCCGCTCCAGGATCTAATGAATTTAGATATCTGTTTTGGTTTTTAGTGTTTATTTATTGTGTCTGAATTAACATGAGGCGACCATCTTTGTCCTCAGGAGTGGCAACGCATCTGCAATTTTCCTCAGATAGAAACCCTGTTCTATCTGATGTCCATCAGATGGACTGCTATTTTAATATTTTAAAATAGTTAATGATATACTATATTTTTAACACGCATGTCACTCACACAGACAGAGTACGTTGCACCAGGCTGTCACACACACATCAATTTTTTCTTAAAAATCGAATGATTGTATGTGTCTCGTTTGTACAGCGAAGTCTAGACATATCTTTGTTCTGAGGAGATTTTGCTTCGCATCTCGCTTTTTTGAGGCCACAGTCTTGATTTGAACTGAGATTACTGTAAGGAACATTTACTGCATAAGATTTTGTATATTTTCACTTTTAACCGACTTCAAAGGAATTTGTCGTATTGCTTATTTCAATAAAGAATGTATTTCAAAATGGCTTTGGTAAAATCCGGCTTAGAGAACGAGTGAGAGATACAATCTCAAGTGAAATTGAAAATTTTGTGTAATATGGTCGAAATTTTGAGACATTAATGAAAAGAAAAATACTTTGGAACTGAAAATGATTTATTGAAAAATGTTTTTTTCTATTTTAATGATTTTTTTATCTTAACAATCGATAAGGTTAGTTGGGGTAAGATTGGCGTAGCTTGTCTAAAAAATTTAACTAAATTTGCCATTTTTTTTTTCAATGGGGGTATTATCGCATCGGTTGAGCGATTCGATGAGTGTAAAAATACGTTACTTTACCCTACTACCGCCAACCTAACCTAAACTAACCTAATCTTAATGTATCTATTTATTTAAGAATGTTTGTCTGTCGGTGCTTACGCTATAGCGTCTCCTCTGTTATAGATATTAATTTTTAATATAAGTTTTTGAGAGATTGCAGTGTTTTATTGACCTTCGAGATGGAAAGTTCTTTTTGACCCCAGTTTGCCTTGATCGGTTCTCACCGTGCGACAATTGCTTAATGTTAGGCCCGGTTTACACTTGCGACCGGTTGGCCATGTATGGATTAGGACTTAATGATATGTGACAACTATCTTTTGGTTGCTATATAAGTAGTAACGTAATCTGAAAGGTACTTAGTTATGCAAAGAGACATTTATTCATATGTAGGTGTCAGTCTAAGTGGTATGACATTCTTTCTGCTTCATCTAGCATTCTCAAGGCCAGAGTTCGACTCTCAAGCCCCGATATATGAAAGTGAAATGTTTTTCGATGAGCGTATTATTATTATTACACACAAATAATATTCTCTCATATATTGTTTAATGGCAGATCCGCTGACCGCATTTGCCAAGTGTGGTTGAGTATGACCTAAATTCTTTTTTACTTTGAGTAAGGAACTTTACCATGATAATTATATGAATTAGTCGTACGAGAAGGTTATTTATCCATCAGTTCTTTCAGGCCACCCTTAATAGGGTTTTTCACCAATAGCCGTCGCGCCAGGCAACGTCTGCACATTTTTTTTTATAATTATAATTATGAAGTAGCAAACGAGCATGCAGTCCACAAGTGTGCCAACCACACCCTTCCATCGAAACGCAAGGAATGCTTCACGTCAGAAATAGGTGTGGTGGTACCTCCCCGGTCGAACTACACTGGTTCTCATGTGCACCACCTGGTGTTCATGTTACACAGGCGCCGCTGCCCAATTCCTGGAGTTTGTTCTTCAACCCATTCTTACGACATTCATGGAAAGATAGGGAGCTATATAAGACGTCAAGCCACATTAAATAATAGCGATCATCCAATCCAGGTTCTAAGTTCTAAGCATTGTTGTTTTGAAGTTATGCGCATCAAAAAACAATCATAACTTGATTTGATTGCAAAACACAAGCATGAGAGAAATCAAATAAACATTCTTCCTGCAGTCGATCACACATGCATTGCTACCCTTGAAACCTAATTTGGGATTCGTCGTATAGATACGCTGTATCTTAACCTTCAGACCGGAATCAGCCTTATAAGATGTCTGAGAATGGTGTTGCCTTTTTCAAGCCGTGAAGCCGTGAAGAAGTTAGTCTGATTATTACTTTAATTAACGTCATGCTCATTAAAATCTGCGTTAATATTGAATACCTACTAATGAGTGAAAAGATTATATAGATTTTGTAAGTTGGCGAATCAGTATAGTTCGACCGGGAGGTACCACCGCTGCACTAATTATGAACTAGTCAACTCGGCGAACATAGTTCCGCCTAAAAGTAAAAAATCTAAACTTATCAGTATTTCTCTCCTAAGTCATACATGTATTATACATAGAAACCTTCCTCTTGAATCACTCTATCTATTAAAAAAAGGTATTAAAATCTGTAACGTAGTTTTAAAGATAGGGTTATATAGGGACAGACAGCGGGAAGCGACTTTGTTTTATACTATGTAGTGATGTAAATAAATTTTTGCGTATTGGTAGAAAGGTGTCGTTGCCGGTTTATACATTAGGCTACCATTTCCCTCAGGTGGCAATCGATGGTTGCATATAGATTTATTTATTTATTTATTTTTGTACGCAAACAATACATAAAAAACAGACATTATAAACTTAAGTACCTACAAAGGACTACTTATTTCAAGATGAAATTTCTTCCAGCAGCCCTGGGATCGGAGTGTGCATTTGTAAGGCAAATTAGGTGTGCACAACTGAAAATTAATATTTATAGTTAAAATAATATATAACTATATAATCAAATACATACATATGAATATATACATACAATATGATATTATGAAAGTGATAAATAGTGCTCTTTGACCCTTTTTTTTACGGTTAAAGAACTTTATTCTCACTAAGAATTTAGAATTCACTTACATGAGAAATTAAACATTACAAACATTAGCATCTTATTCATAAAGTACTGCGATTTTATACATAAAGTGGGTAGCAACAAAAATACATCGTCGACAGAGTGGACTAGTGCGTAAACAAGACATGGAATAAGCGCGTCCTAGATACGGCTTGACACTTCAGGGTAAGTTAGTTAGTTATACTTAATTTTATCAAAATTTTATGATTTGATTAATTGTTTTCTGTTTGTTTATTTGTTTGTTACATTTCTTAATATCTATATACCTATTTATATTTAATAGACAAAGAAACATGTTTATTTAAATACGTTTAAGTCCTTTCTTTTTTTTATTATTATTATTAATTTGTTAATGTGATTTTAGTTTTTAAGTTTATGTAAAAAGTATGGTATTATTATTATTATTTTTTATTCAATTTATATATATATTTTTTTATTATTTTATCAATTGTTTAGTATATAATGTTTTAGGACTTTTTTAAAACTTTGTAAAGATTGAGTGTTTTTTATATCATTGGGAAGTTTATTATATAATTGTACACCTTCATATAAAATATTTTTCTTACCATAATTAGTTCTTGGTGTTCGACATACGAGATTATTTGCATTTCTTAATACAATTTTTTGTACTTGCACTTTTTTTGTGAATGTTATTTGTGAGTGTATATTTTTCGTTAGAATTTTTCTTATTAATAAACAAGTATTATATATGTATGTTTTAGTTATATTTAATAATTTGGTATTTTTGTATAGTTTTTCGGTAGGCGTCCGATAATTATAATTAAATAATACCTTTATTAACTTATTTTGGGCTCTTTGTATAACATTAAGATTGGTTTTTGCAGCTGATCCCCAAATCTCCACCAAGTGATCAATATGAGGTTTGACAAGTGCGTTATAAATAAGGTAACGTACTTTTTGTGGAAGACATCGTGTTACACTTCGTAAAAACATTAGTATTTTAAACATAGATGTGTTATAGATCTCAAACTTATTATAGTAATTAGGTTCCGATGTGGAGATCCGTTGTTCTAGATTGACGACACGCGTGGCGCATCGGTTACCGTAACGGTCTGACACGCAGTGGGTCCCGGGTTCGATTACCGGCAGGTATCTGAATGATGAGTTTAGATTCTTGTTCGGGATCTGGGTGTTTGTGTATTCGTATTCTGTGACCGTGGTACGATACAGTTGAAAATCCTACTGTGGGCTATGAATGTAGAAAGCGTTTTAAAGTTTAAGTTTTTAACACATGATCTGAAATAATTACATATCCGATGACCTGAAGAGGACAGCGGGAAACCGTTGGATTCAGAAGGCACAGGACCGGTTGGACTTCATTTTTAGGGGAGGCCTATGTCTAGCAGTGGACCTCAATAGATGGATGGATGGATAGGATGAGTAGGCTCAGATCGTTAAGTATTTATATGTGTTGAGGCTTCAAGTTATCGGGCATATTAAGACGATTTGTAAATTGGGGGTTGAGAAGGAGCACCATGGTTTATACGACCACTGCGCGTCCAATGTGACTCCTCAGTGGTCGCATAACCCCGTGGTGCTCCTTTTAATAAGTATAAAACTACGACTATTCCCCAAAAAAGTCGGGGATTTTTTTACAAATTCACCTCTCCCAAAACAAATGAAGTTCCGGAACAGGCGAAAGTAGATTATAATATTTGGGTGTTTTGATCTTCGGATTCCAAATTGAGAGGCTAAAATACAAACTCAATAGACTCGGCCGTCTAATGCACTGCTTATTTATTACAAACGGATGTTTATACATAATATGTAAATACAGATAGATAAATCAATAAGAACGTTATCAATTTATCGTACGAATACATAATATTTTGCAGTAGGTATGCCACCGTTTGTCTTAGACTGTTGAACATCAAAAACTCTTTTTTGTTTTAAGTAAGCGATATTTTCTCTAGGAAAAACTTTAAAATTAGAGGACATGGCCAGATTCTGCTTAGTTGTCGAAGTATCGTTACCAGTGCCGGATTAAGCCAGCGCGGGGCCTGTAGCAAATTCTGACAGGAGGCCCATAGTTTGCATTAAGTAAAGGTATTAAATAAAACAAAACTGTTACTAGTAAACTTTTCTGCATATAATCTGGGAAAAAATTGAGATAACACTTTCTACATCTTCTTTCAGTTTTAAAGTTTAAGGATAGCAATGATAGTTAAATATAAATAGGTAGGTGTTGGGCCGCCACCCTGTAGTTCCGGGACCAGAATAGGGCTACGGCATCCCCTGCCTGTCGTAAGAGGCGACTAAAAGGGGCTTCCGGGGTTACGAGCGGCTAGAGTGGGAGCTCGAACCGTTCAGTCAGGTGATCCCGGGAAGAACGGCGGTACGTGTGGTCGCATACCGTCGTAAAGACTAGACGGAGCGGTGGGCCCAGCCGCCCATCTGGGAGGAGCCCGATGGGGCAACGCGCTCAGAGGATTCCGGTTGAAGTCGTTTCGAGATCCCGGAGTCCTCCTTTTTAGCGCCGAGAACGGCCACTGGGGGGTTTTAGTGCGGTAAAAATCCCACATAACCCTGCGTCGGTCCCACGGCGTCGGGTACCTTTTGAAGGTTTCCCCCTCGACAACAAAAAAAAAAAAGGTGTTGGGCCGCGGGGCGCCGCTAGTCACGGGGCCCGTAGCATTTGCTACAGTTGATATGTGGCTAATCCGGCACTGTTTCTGATTATTTATAGATTCTGAGCTCATTTATAATACACTAAGATGCTCTAATGTGATACAATTATTTTTATAGACTGAATATGAATATCATTATAGCTGACCTTTCCTCCCGTGCATATTAATTATGTAAAGGTTAAGTTTATTAAATTTAATTAGTATAAACGTGTTTTTTTTTTGTGTTTTCAAAAATCAAAAGCTTAGTGGTTTGATATTAAGCTCTCACAATTTTTTTTCATAAGTTCGAAGTAACAAACAAATATGCAGTTTACGTGATTGCAAGTGGTCACTGATGCCCATGGAAATTAGAAGGCTACTTCATAGAGAACAAGGGTTGCATCTGAGGTCAATCACAGACGCATTGCTACTCCCGAGGATTATCGAAAAAAATTTTAAACAAAAAATACAACAGACTTCTATGCCACAAAAAAGTAATAAATTATTTAAATACATGTTAGTTTAGAGCAGTGGTTCTTAACCGGTGGTCCGCAGACAACTGGTGGTCCCTGGAAATATTTGAAGTGGTCCGCGAAGCCATTTGAAGTGTAATGACCAAAAAAAAGGTCGTCAAAAGTATACAAATTTGATGATTACCAAAAAAAAAGGGCGTCAGAAGTACATAGTCGTCAGATTCCAATGTGATGATGTGATACCATTGGCCCTGGTGGTACATGAATAACAGGTGGTGTGGAATAAGGACCATTCCATCACTAAAAGGTTAAGAACCACTGGTTACAGTACTGAGTACCTGCATAGTCCCGAAGTCAGCGCTCAGCATATTTCACTGGATCACGACGAAACTACATGTGTCCTATACCTTTTACAGTAAGAAGTAGCCATATAATAACGTATATATATATACATTGTTACAGGCGTAGTGGTGATACCCATTACCATATTTAAATTATTTCCACTAAACTAGTCGCAACGGTCGAAATTCCACCGTAATTTAAATTAAAAAACTAAACTTCATGTTGTCCAAAGTAGCATCAATATTTCTCTAATTTAAATAAATTGTAACAATTTTCAAGTTATTTTTAACGCACCCGTTAAAAGTAAAAAGATGGTTAGTATCTAAGCTGCGTTTAAAAGCAATAGCGGGTATTTTGACAACTGACATTTTTAACGTTATGTGTTTTTCAGTAAGACGTTGAATGTTCTATTTCGTTTATTATGTATGTGTTTGTATCAAATGCAGGGTACTGAGTTTGATGTGTGTTTTAATTGATTTTATGTATGTTTTAGACATTAAATAAAATATTAGCATTGCGCAATCCTTCTCTACATCAACTATAACCGTGCGTAGTTTCGTACTCATCCGCCTGCGGCAAGTATCTTAAAAACAAATCACAAGTTTTTGCTTCACGTATTAATTTTCATTAAGTTTAATAAATCTAAATTTTACTTAAACCATTTGACTTAACTAAACGTCTTTGTAACACCGAATCGTAGAATTACACAGTTATGTAAGATATGAGGTAATTGACCAATTATTGTAACCGTTAAAAAGATTATGTAAAGATGATTTAGAGCGATTTGGTTGCGGTTTTGTGCAATCTTAAGTAATTATATACGTTTGTTGTAAGTTTACTGTAAAATGAATGAAAAGGCAATAAAAAGGTAATGAAATCTAGTTTGAAATTAGGATTATAACGCTGTGAGGCTGGTAGTAGAACCAGTGTAGTTCGACCGGGGAGGTACCATCGCCACACCTATTTCTAACGTGAAACATTTCTTGCGTTTCGATAGAAGGGTGTGGTTTCCGGCACACTTTTATATGAGGCGACCATCATAGTCCTCGGGAATAGCAACGCATCTGTGATTGACTTCAGATAGAACCCATGATCTGTATGAAGTTGCTTACATATGTCCATGGGCGGCAGTGACCACTTACCATCAGGTGGACTGTACGCTCGTTTACAGTACGCTACTTCAGTCAGATAAAAAAAATAGTCTCAGGCACATTTTAACCCGACTGCATCAGATCGAGGTTGAGGTTGGTTTTTAGAGCGTGTATGTATACTTACTTCCATGTGTGTGTCAATTTTTGTGATACGCACTACAGCCCAAAAGTAGGCGCCAGCGAGCTGAGAAAAAGAGGAAGGCAGGAACGATTTTTTTATTATCATAATAATATAGGTGTGAAATGACAAAAAAAAAGATCATTGCAGTAATATTACGTTAATTTTCTGTTTAATGTCCACCAATTCGCACTTGAACGGCTTGGTGGACTATGGCCTAAAACTCTCATTCTGAGAGAAGACCTGTGCCCAGCATTGGGACAATTACCACCTTAACTTCGCTTACTCTGCTACTGCGTGAATTACGTTAAAAAACACGCTTTCTACACTCATAGCCCTACATAGTGTGGTGGGTAATACACACGCGTGACGAATACACAACCACCCATCCCAGAACAGGAGTCTGAACTCATCATTCAGATACCTTCCACATACCCAGTCTTGCCGGGAATCGAACCCTGAACCCATTGCGCGTCAGGCCGGTATGGTAACCGTTCGCCACGCGGGTCGTCCTAGTTAATTTGGAATTGGAAAGTAAATGGAAGTGTAACCTTTATTGCACTTTTCACCAGATTCCCCTGGGAATGAGGACCCCCAGGGTTTAGTGCAGGAGCTCTTATATGAGGCACTTGTTTTTGCATAAGAAGCCCAAGTAGCTTATAACTTGGACTTCCAAACAAATAATTGTAAAAACTATTTTAGGGGTTTCCTATTATTTGCAGTCTTATTAATATTTATTTATTTAATGTATCAAACTTATACCTAACATTTCAGGATACCCTAATGTGATAGATATGTACATAACTTAAAATACTATTTATATTGTAAATCTATTACTAAGTATTTATAATATTAGGTATTATAAGTAGGTATTTATAATATTAAAATCACTCCAGTAAATTCCAAGTCCAAAAAAACGAAAAACAATTTTTTGAAACGTAAATTTAAAATTTTGGAACATAAAAGTAAGTGTGAGCGTATAATATTATACATAGTTAAGTATGACATTACAGACAGACATAAAAAATAATATTATTATAGCTGCAATGCAACTTAGATTAGATAATCGATATGCACCGATAGGCTCAAATGAATGCGTTAATTAATTATCCAGTTAATGCATAATCGCTTACATTTGATGCAATTATAACAATTATGCCTTTTTAAATAATAAATGTAAAGACATTACCATTATTAAATTTATTATTTAATAATAATAATGTCCATTATTAAATAGCATTATTAAATTGATTATATTGTTCACTAGATGAGCCTCTCAGTTTTAATGCGTTTAAAAATGTAATATAATTTTAAAATGTAATAAATTACTTTGGATAGATACTTTAGATCTTAATAAATAAGACTTAATTTTTATGTTACGGTATGAATTATAAACTAAATAGCATTAGTGAATTACTAAATATATTTTCAGTCATTTAAATTAAGTTACTTTTGATATTTTGTGACAGAAAAAAATTGCATCAAACTAGAAAATTGTAATGTTAATAATCCTACACACTTTTTGGAAATATATGCGATGTACACACACGTAAAGCATCATTTTTATTTATTTATTTTATATGTATAAAACACATAGTAAACAAAAGTCTAATATATTACAAACAATTTTTCCATTACAAAACTAGTTGTGATGAGGGTAGATACTATTTTTTGCAACTTGTGTGCCACCAATTAAAGTATATACTATAAAACTACAATATTTTTAGGACTAGAAGATATTTCTAATTAAATATGTAACCATTTTAATTTTGTTTGAAGTGAGAGTGTTCTTTTAAAAAATTATAAGTATGGGTAGGTAGCGACTTCAAGCTATCGAAATATTTCCAATACGTACCTATCTTAAATATCAACGCGATATAGCGGACTTGTGCTACGAAAAAATACAAATTTAAATAATACGTACATAAATCAATTGCACTGGAATGGTTTCATAGTTATAATAGTCATATGGTGTATGATAGTTTTTAGTTACAAATTAAATATTTACAAATAAGGTACTGCTAGACCATTTAAAGAAACTTTTTAAATTATTTATTTCTTTTTTCGAGAAGCAAAATGATTGTTTTCTGGCGTCTTTATAGGTACTAGTCACCCGTCCCATCGGTCGAAATTAGACCGTAATTTAAATTAAAAAACTAAACTTCATTTTGTTCAAAGTAGTAAATAATTTTCAAGTCATTTTGAACGCACCCGTTAAATGTAAAAAGAGGTTTTATTAGCGAAGCCGCATTTAAAAGAAATAGCAGATATTTTGACAAAGACACTGACATTTCTGGCGTTATCTATTTTCATTGTAAGGCATTAAATGTTCTATTTCGTTAATTATTTATGTTTTTGTGACAAATGCACGGTAATGTGTGTAATGTGTTTTAGTTGATTTTATGCATATTATATGCATTATTTGAAAAAAATATTAACATGCTGCACTCCTTCTCTACGTCCACTTTAACCGTGCAAAATTTCATACTAATCCGTCCGCGGCATATTACGTAAAAATCCGTCACAAGTTTTTGCTTCACGTATTAATATAATAATAATAATAATTTATACAAACTCCAAACTTTGACAGGTGATCATATGCCTAAAAATTGAGTATCAAACACACAGTCCAATCCCAGGAACATATCTATAAAAGCATATTTTATAGTTAAATAAAACTTAATCTGTAACGAAAGGACTTATTGTTATTTTTGCAAAACATAAACCAGATTGTATTAACAGATAATATTTCGTTACTTTGTTAAAAAACAAGATAAATATAATTCCTCGTTACTTCATCTTGCAAAAAGGTGTCCAAGGTTTTCGTGATTATTATCTAGTCATTAAGTTGAAGTCATTTCCATAATATTTTTTATTTCGGACATTTTTAAAAAACTTAAAAAGGTAAAGCTCTTTGTTCATTAAATGGATTACAATTAGTTTTGTGTTCTTGTGATGTAAGAAGTGTTTGCATTTGCAAGAACTGTGTGAATATTTCGTATTCGTATCAACCCATTATTGGCCCACTGCTGGGCACGGGTCTTCTCCCAGAATGAGAGAGTTTAGGCCATAGACCACCGCGCTGGCCAAGTGCAAATTGGTGGACTTCACACACCTCCGAGAACTTTTTTTTTTTAAGAACTCTCGGGTGTGTAGGTTTCACGATGTTTTCCTTCACCGATAAGCAGTGATAATTAATTTATAATACGCACATAAATCATTGGTGCGTGCCTGGGTTTAAACCTCAGACCTCCCGATCGAGAGGGCAAGTTTCAACCATTAGGCTATCACTGCTCTTTGTAAATATTTAATTGACGTGAAATCATAGCAAAATAATATTTATAAAAAATATTTTTTAAGCAACTTTTATTTGAAAATGAAAAAATAAATTTTGTATTAGTCAAACCCATCATTTTGATGCATTGTACAATTTTCTATCACATATAAGCTTGTCGCGGGAAAAAGTCTATGAAACCACATAGGAATATTCCAATTTTTAATGGCAACCATCTTGAATTTTTTTTTTCATATTGTACTGTATTGAACATATTAAGCGTTTTTATTTGATACCCGTATTTGCAACCCACCCTGGGTTGCACAAAAATATGTAGTCCGCCATTTTGTTACGTCGCCATTAATCAATAATAATATTGATAACATATAATTGCAATATTACCAGAACTATACACGTATTCCAAATTTCAGCTTAATCGGACAATCAGAAGTGGGTTAAATTCATACGTACTTACATCCTTACATACTTACCTACAATGAAATGAAATGTCTTTATTTTGCATAGGTCTACGGGGGCGCCTACAAATTGTTAGTTACATTTTTTTACACTACCACCGGATCGGAACACGACCTCAACTGAGAAGATCCGGCAAGAAACTCTGTGGGTTTGTTTTTTTCTGTGTATATCTTTTTTTCATTGTAACGTTGTAAGTTAACAAACATTGAAATGAAACGAAATGTCTTTAATTTGCATAGGCCTAAAAATATATATGTAATAAAAATATATATACCTATATTTTTTTTACACTACCACCGTATCGGAATTGTAAGTTAAATAAAAGCTAATAATAAAAAATCGTCATATTTAATCCGCCAGCCCCTACTCCAAACATTGAAATAAAAAAATATATTTGCATTCGTAAATGCCGGTAAGGGATATTCGCATTTGCATTCGTGAATGCTTAACTAAAAACATTCGTCATTATCACTTGTGTTTTTTCGTGGCATTCTACCTTTTTAATTTTTTTTACTATCGAGTTAAAAAGTACCCGGCGCCGTGGGAGCAACGCCGGGTTATTTGGGATTTTTACCTCACTAAAATCCCCCCTCCTAGCTATTGGCCTCGTGGCCATCCTCAGCGCTGCGTGGAGGACTCCGGGATGGAGATCCCGGAATGGAACACAACTGAAGTCTTCCGAGCGCGACGTCCCATTCGGGCTCTTCCCAATGAGCATATGTACTAACTGCGTCTTCTGGTGTTTACACATATGCCGTCGCCCTACCCGGGGTTGCATGACTGGACGGTTCGGTCCAGCCAAGCAACTCTTACCGCCCGCAACATCAGAAGCCCCTTTCAGTCGCCTCTTTCGACAAGCAGACATTTAACGATAACGTAGCCCTATTCTGGTCCCGGAACTACAAAGACATCGTGGCATTCTGCCTAGATGTATAATATTAGTAAATGTTTTTGCATATGCAAGAACACTTACTAATATTATAAGACGATTGGAAGTTTGTAAAGTTTTCCCTTGGTAACAATTGAACTTAGCTCGTAAATACAATCGTCAAAGATATTTAAGCAAAATTTGAAGTACTTGACATTATAAACACCTTTAACAAGTACAATAGTACAATAGTTCAAATAAATTAACAATAATCAAACGCTGTGTATCTAATACATTGTGATATTTTTTATATAAGTAAATAAGGTGTAAGACCATAGAAATAAGAAGCTACAGTAGCTCCATAGTGCAAATTTAATAATGTTGAGAATAATTAATTTTAATACGTGATACGTGATGCAAAAACTTGTGATCAGATTTTAACATACTTGTCGCGGACGGAGAAATATGAAATTACGCACGGTTATAGTTAATGTAGGGAATGAAGGATTACGGAATGCTATTTTTTTAAAGTAATGCATTTAAAATACATAAAATCAACTAAAAACACATTACATACACTACCGTGCATTGGACGCAAACAGATATATTATAAACAAAGATTCAATGTCTTACTATGAAAACACATAACGTCAAAAATGTCAGATGTCTTTGTCAAAATACCCGCTATTGCTTTTAAATGCAGCTGAGTAATTAAACCCCTTTAAACGGGTGTGTAAATTAATACAATAAATAATACTTTAAATTAATACAATTTTAATTTAATTTGAGAAATATTCGTGCTACTTTGGACAATACTAAGTTTAGTTTTTGAGTTAAATTACGGTCGAATTTCGACCGTTGCGACGGGTGACTAGTTAGTAATTAAATAACGATGTTGAAGTAAGAAACAATCATGCAGTCAATCTGATGGTAAGCGGTTAATGTCGCCCATGGACATCTGTAATCAACTTCATACAGAACATGGGCTCTACCTGAAGTCAATCACAGATGCGTTGCTATTAATCGCAGTTTGCAGCGACAAACTAGCAAACTTAAGACACTACTTGCACACCACACACTTTGCGGTTACCATACCGGTCTGACACGCAGTTGGTCCCGGGTTCGATTCCCGGCCACACAGGTATCTGATTGATGAGTTTAGATTCTTGTTCTGGGTTTGGGTGTTTGTGTATTCATCTTTTTGTGTGTCCATAGCACCCACGACACAGGAGAAAATCCTACTGTGGGGCCATGAGTGTAGAGCGTTTTTTTTTACATACGTAGCAAATTAAGCCAGCTGCGAACAGTGTGTCTACTGGGACACATCTTAATAGTGGAACTTCTGTGTATTGTATTGACTGTGGTCAGGTCGTTGGGTCACGAACGACGCGAGGTCGCGGTCAGCAGTCAGGAAGTTTGTGGCGACACATTATTCGCTGGGCTACCACATGCTGGATACATTACATGTAGAAAACAAGGAGGTATACGCTTTCTACACACATATGGTCAATATTTCCAAAAGGTCTAGGGTCAATTTTATTCGAACCTTTAAAGAATACCCGTCATTTTGGGGGCGACGGCGGTTTACTTGGTATTCATGGCAATAGCATCTTCTTGTTTAACCACCACAACGTGTGTACCACCGTCACAACTATTTCTAGCGTAATGCATTTCTTGCGTTTTGATGGAAGGGTGTGGTTTTTTTTTTTTTTTCTCAGCTACGTCTCCACAGACAGATCGTCCGTGCCCTTTTTTAGCATGGTTTTATTTTTCTCTTCGCGTCATTATTACAGCTCCACTAGCCGTCGACATCGCCCACAAGTAGGTAACAGTGTAAGCTGGGTCCCAGCTGTGTGCGGTGGCGGCAGCGGCGGCTTTACAGAAAACCTTATTTATGCTTACTATATGTATAGGACCAAGTTTTTTTTTTTTTATTTTTTTTTTTATTTTATTTTTTTATTATGTTTTGTTTTGTTTTGTTTTGTTGTATACATTTTGGGACATCTTAGGACTTGCTTTTTTTATAATTTATCGCACGTCAAGCCATTGACGGTTTCGACTCTGTGGGTGTGGTTGCCGGGACACGTTCACATGAAGCGACCATTATAGTCCTTGGGAGTAGCAACGCTTCTGTGATTGACTTCAGGTAGAACCCATTTTCTGTATGAAGTTGGATACAGATGTCCATGGGCGGCAGTGACCACTCGCCATCAGGTGAACTGCATGCTCATTTTCTACTTCAATCTTATAAAAAAATGCTTCTCCTAGGCCACCGGGGGTTTAGGTGCTACGTCCCACGTGACCCGGGATCGCTACCACAACAATCGGTACGTTTTGAAGGTTTCCTCTTCAAAATACTATATTAGAGTTCTATAAACTGAGAAATTTGTTATTAACACTGATTCTCATTTGTATTATACTTAACTTTTACAAAACTTACGAATAAAATCATTACTTTAGACGACAAAACTAAAAGAGCTTAGAAACAAGATATCGGGTATTATTTTCAATGACGTAAGTCCGTAACATATCCAATTTACTTTATTCAGTACGAAAATAAACTTAAAAATAGACTTCTAATAAGTCTTACAAATTTTCCAATAGCGTGTATGATTTTTATGTTGTTGTATCCAGGGCCGTCTTAGGCTATGCTGGGGCCCTAGGGCACACATTCGGGACGTTTTGGAATGTAAAGTACATCATCCGGGGATTCCCCCAACCATAGTCAAAGTCGACATTTAATTATGGCGCTATGACATTATAAATTATTTTGTAAACTTTCAAAAAAATCATAAAATACGTGTGACGTAATTTGTGGATGGCTGATCCTCAATTGTATGACATTTATAATTTAATTCAGTTAGAAACTCAGGTCTGTTTGAAATTAGTTGCAAATGTATGCTGTGACCATCAAGTGGACTGCAAGCTCGAACTGTCTTACAGTTGAAATAGGTGTGGCAATAGCACCTTCCCTGTCTATTTTGCTTAATACTTTCTTTGAAACAGATGCGCACGTGTCTACAGCGGTCACCCATCCGACCGCAGGCATTGCTTAACTTTGTAGATCAGATAAGATCTACCCAACAGCTACGCGTCTCAAATTCATGCAATGCTTGCAAATCAGCTTGTAGTTTTCGCCACTAAATATACTCTTAGTACCAGTTTATTGTGATTCTTTAAAACGAGTATTGGTTTTGTTTTCGCTCATAAATTACAATGTCAATGGAACGCCATATTTTTTTTCGACCATATTTTGGTACTTTGAAGTGATGAACAAATACCAGAACAATGCTTGTTTGAGGAAATATAATAAACCCATACTAAGAATAGTATGTTGTGACGAGTTAAGTTATTCGGAGTCTATTGATTTACTCGTCAACGTTACGATGTGTATTACATAACACCATTGACTGGTCGAAGACACTCCTTCATGCAACTATTTTTATTATGTTTATGGGATTTTTATGTTATAATCTTTTCAAACGAAATGTAGATATTAAAACGTCATGGATCGTTTATGTGAAATTCCAATGCGTACAATTTTTTTGCATGTTGGAGTATGGTTCGAAATATAAGTGGGAGAACGAAAGTATTTTTTTATCTGACTGAAGTAGCAAACGAGCATGCAGTCCACCTGATGGTAAGTGGTCACTGCCCATGGACATCTGTAATCAACTTCATACAGAACATGGGCTCCATCTGAAGTCGATCACAGATGCGTTGCTACTCCCGAGGACTATGATGGTCGCTTCATGTGAAAGTGCAGATTTTCTCTCTCAGTTTTTTTTTAATGTGAAATGGGCAGACCACATCGTTTGTAGGACAGACAACCGGTGGGGTTGTCTGTCCTACAAACGATGGGGTATAACAGGAATCACAGCCTCACGATGAAGTATCGCAAATTAGGGGATGCATATATCCAGCAGTGGACTTTTAAGGTCTTTATAGACAATCCCGGCGTGGCGTCGATCCCGGTCGTACTACACTGGTTCTACCACCCGTTAAAGACTTATCATCAGATTGACTACACTCGTTTACTACTTCTTTCCATTCCGAAACTATTCAATTAGTCTTATCGTATCGCGAGAGACAATGCCAAACAAAGCAATTAGAATTATATGCACGTTTACAAGGATGCGTGTGCGGGGAATTGGCGATATCAGACATTCACAGCACGGCATTGTCGAGGAAAGAGTATTATCGGTGTGTACCTAACTATTCTGCAATATCCTTGGCAGTCGTCTAAAGGAACAGTTTTTGGAACGAAGTTCCTTATCGCGCGTTGCGAAGGAGGCTAGACGAAAAAAATTCAGACGAAAAGTTGTCACGACACTTTTTGCTATAGTGTAGTGAGCCGCGCGGCGTGCGCATTTTTTTCTGTCTCTCTCTCATAGAAAGCAAGCCAATTATTTTCGTTTCTTCCTTCTATTTTGCTTTGAATAGTGTAATGTCGCGACGATTATTTTCGTTTTGTTAAGTTTATACAAGTTTTTTTTGCACGCCGCGCGGCTTACTACACTACAGTAAAAAGTGTCGTGACAACTTTTCGTCTGATTTTTTCCTTCTAGCCTCCTTCGCAACGCGCGATAAGGAACTTCGTTACAAAAACAATATGAATATAAAAACCATATTTCGTACAGTTATAACCATATATCGTGTTAAATATAATTATTCGCGTATATGTTAGTCTAAAATTATACAATTCATAATATGTGACTCCTTCAAATTAATATTTCTCTCCTCCGCGGTCTCGAGTTTCATTCAAAACTACTTAGCATTCATTTAAGTCGAATCGAGATTGATATATCGGAATTCGAACTTGTATTACAGAATCGCATTGCAGGAAGGGAAATTATTGTGAGTTCGTTTCGAATCGCTGTTTCGACACTGATATTTATAACTGTAATTGCTTAACGTGATGTTAGTACGATTTAATTGTTTAACGCTTCGTTTTAATGTTTTTGTGTAAGCTCATACTACACACTTCAAGGTGGTAGAACCAGTGTAGTTCGACTTAGGAACTACCACCGCCACACCTATTTCTAGCGTGAAGTCTGTCTTGCGCTTCGATGGAAGGGTGTGGTTGCCGGTACACTTTCACATGAGGCGACCAGCATAGTCCTCGGGAGTAGCAATGCATCTGTGATTGACTTCAGATGGAACCCATGTTCTGTATGAGGTTAATTACAGATGTCCATGAGCGGCAGTGACCACTTACCATTAGGTGGACTGCATGCTCGTTTGCTACTTCAGTCAGATAAAAAAATACTTGTAGTATTAGTAGCATAGTGGTAGCATAGTGTAGTAGTATTTGTATATAAATACCTGTTAATAGTACAGTTTTAATTTGGATTATAAATTAAAACCAGCCGGCGAAAAAACGATCAAAGGATCGCAATGCCAGTATTATTACAGTTAGTGTTAACGATCACGACAAAAAATACCCACGGTAGGATTTTCTAGGTTAGAAAGTAGAAATCGGTGTTAAGCTATATATTTGGCTACCAGTGGTCACCAACGTAAGCAACTGCAAATCGATTGCGATCAGCACAAATCGCATAAAAGGTGTTTATTTAGGTTAAAACCAATTTAATTAGGTATAAAGCACTTACAGAACAGTTCCACTTGTTGCATAAACTGTCGAAACATGAGGTCAATGTCCCCGAGAATTGTATAATTGTATTGTATTGATAATTTTAGTTGTTATCTTTGGTTAATTATTAGAAAGGAGCAATTATGTTTACAGTATAAAATCTTAGAAAGTCGCTAATTAACCTCTTGGAAGAGAATTGAGTTTTTTTACATCCAGTCGAAATGATGGCCAATTCCCACTGTCTCATACATGTCTTTAACACCAACATTAAATGGTATTGGATAAAATAATAATAATAATAATAAATTTTTATTCACGGAATACACAGCAGCATACACATGAAAAAAATTAAATAAAACAAATTCTTACAAAACCAGGAAACATATATAAGGAGGGTACCGCGCTGCGAAATAATAAACCGTTAATTTTTAAGTCTTATTTTGATCGCACAAATCATCCCTTTTCTGATCTCAGACGCCACATTTAAAAATTACATATATAGCCTGAAGTCGGCGCATATGACATAGTTTCGTTGTCCCGATTCAGCGAAATATGTTAAGTGCCTTCGGGACTGCGTAGGTACTGAATACTGTGTATTTTGGAGACCAACATTTTTACTGTTTAGTGGCACTGAAATCGGTTGTATTTGTGTTAAAAAGGTTTTTAAATGCCTATGATTACAGTGCAATACTGCTTTTTGTTCTCTATGGGGAAACGTTCATAAGGTACCCGACGCTGTGATGGCGATGCAGGGTTATGTGGGATTTTTACCGCACTAAAATCCCTCCGGTGGCCGTCCTCCTCAGGAACGCAACCGGAGTCCTCTGAACATGTTTCCCCATCGCGGTCCTTCCAGGTAAGCGGCTGGGCCCACCGTTCCGCCTGGTCTTTACGACAATATGCGACCACACATGCCGCCGTCCTTCCCGGGGTCGCCTGACCGAACGGTTCGAGCTCCCACTCTAGCCGCCCGCGACCCCGGAAGCCCCTTTTAGTCGCCTCTAACGACAGGCGGGGGATACCGTAGCCCTATTCTGATCCCGGAACTACAGGGCGAGTGCAATAGTGCTACTTTTCTAACATATCTACAGCCATAGCAATAGTAGTAGGTTATCTACATAAAACGAAAAAATAAAAAAATCAATTTACTCAAGTAATAAATCAGTGTGATGTAATATTATACTTACTCGTATTTTGTCAAAACTAGCTCTAATCAATTGAAGGCTCTGGTCAAACCGAGCATTTTCCTCAATCATTCGTTGCTACGAAATTAGTAAAAAAAAACAATGACAGCAAATGTCTTGTTTTGCTTTTAACTACCCACTTAGCAACTAAAAAATGTTTTTGCAATAAGCTTTTATGTGTGCTAAGTATTTCTTGTAGCAAGAATAATTATCTGATTGTATTCTTACCTATGCTAGCATAGATGTGCCTACCTATAAGAATTTGATTAATGGTAGTTGATTGGACTATGCTACTTATTATGTTCCCTAACATCTATTAACTTACTTCAATATTTAAAAAAACACATTTAACATGTTCCAGGTAGATAATGTTTTTTGTAATTATTATTATTTTATTGTTGTATGTATTTTATTCTTCTATATTGCTCCGTTGCAATTTTAATATCGTAAAAGACTGTCTATTCTATTAAGGCAAAGGCATTCCTTCTAATTTAACTCTAAGATGAAAAGTAATAAAATAATTAGAACTATATATAACATTGCGATTTATGGTTACCTATCATCTACAAATTTCAGCACGTTTTTACTTTTTTTTAAACCACTAATGATTTCCAATTTGATTCATTGTAACATTTTTTCTCCGCTTTGACTTTTAGCTATATGTGCTTTTTGAACTACAGGCGCAGAGCTGGTTAAACTTGAAACTCCTTGAAGCAAGGATGCTTCTAAGTAATCGTGTCTTATCTTCGGCCGAATCATCTCTTTCCATCATATGACATCACGATCTAAGGCTAGCCACAAAATATAAATAACAGATAGATTAAACAAATATTCATATTTTTGCGACTTATTACGTATCTGTGTTCTAATAAATATCTGTTATTCCAATATTTAAATATTTATCATTTAACTGTCATTCTAATAACAGATAAATAAAATTTATTCTTATTTGTGCTTCTATTTTTAAATTAATACATACTTTGATAGTTGAAACAGGACTAAATATTTCAATCGCATAAATAAACTTAGCCTTATTAAAGCGCATACGGCGATTGGTGTTCAATTCAATTTTTTATATAACACACATTTACTTTCACTTACAGCGCCATCTTGCTCGGTCGTTTTGTGATCTAGTTTAGGGAGGTATTACGTGTTGCATACAGAAGTAACGATCCCGTAAATAATGAATTGTGTGAAAAATCGATTCATTTCATTCCGTTGTGCCACTGACCTGAATGTTGACAATAGGCCGATAATTCATTTGAATAGTTATTGTTACTGATTGCGCTGAAATAACTTATCTCCTTTGTTAAAGCGTGAGTGGGTTAATATATAACTTGATACATTTGGTTAGATACACTAAAACTATTTTAATTTATTAAGTATATTACATATTACACGATATCATGGTATTTTTTTTTATATCAAAATGAATATATTTTTATTTTACTTTTCGTAGTATATTATTACGAATGGTTAATGCCATCTAGGGTGTAATAGTAGCAACTTGATAATTTAGTTAAGCAATTAGTGGTTTCAGCGCCATCTAGTGACGAGTAGATTTTTTTTAAATTACTATGTTGTGTCATAGATGTCGTTATTGAAGATTTTATTTTGAAGATTTTTTTAAAAAAAACACCAAGTTTGTATACTCGTTTTAAAATATTTTTAATGCATTTAATACCATTCTTTTAAAGGTATCACATTAATATTTAAAAAATAATAATTGGTAATTGTATTACTTTGTTGTTTATGGAAGCCGCAGATGTCATAACCGTCGCATGATAACAAAATTAAAAAATTGCTTTAGTTTATGGCGCTCCCGCCGCATGACAGTTGTGTAGAAAAATTGGGAATTATGAAGTGAGGAATTTTACAAATTATTGTGTTTAAATGACAGCAGGAAAAGAAACCATGGGGTGAGTTTAATTCGATAGACCATATTTGATTTGATTGAACACAAATTGTTAGTGTAATATGGTAGAAAGTTGTGAAAAATGGAAATCGTGTTTCGCCAATGCCTGGATATTTTAGGGAGGGGATGCACTTTACCCATGCGAAGGGATAATTTTAGGTGTTTTTCTGTGAAAACGGCGAAGACGTTCCTATTTTCGTATACTGCGATTTTTATTTCTGTTATTGTTCAATTTATTTTTGTTTTAAGTATAACAGTAATAAATTGAAAGTGTTAAAAACATTTTCCGCTCGGTTTGTTAGAGTTATCGGAGTCTGATCATTGATTGCACTCGATCCAGTGCTTTCGCCCTCTAAGGTCGTCAAGAGACGAGGTGACCTGCTATTTATAATGCTCTTGTTCATACTTGAGCGATCTTTTTGTCTATAAGGGGTTGAAACGCTTCTTGCTGTAATTACGCTCGATTGAAAGATGGATTACCTTTTCTTGTTTATTTATTCACTATTTTATCATTATTGCATATTTTCGTATTTTATTAATACTTAACAAATTAGAACTTGAGACCTTTAATGCTCAAAGTATAAAATGTGGCATCCATTTCTAGTGTTTATTGGTAATTAAAGCAGAATATCTGTTACAAAAGCCTCAACATATGCTAATAATAGTAAAGTTGCCACCTGGAGTCAAAGCTAGTGTGTTACACCTACACCCTTTAAATGTAAACTTCTTCAATTACTTTTTGTCTTTAATGAGCATTGGACCCTATTTAATTCTGTATTATATTTCAATCTGTATGCTCTATTTTGTCATCTGGTGTTAATTTTAATAACATCACTCTCCCTCTTTCCATATATATAATTGTCATCAACCCAATATTGTCCCACTGCTAGGCACGGGTCTTCCTACAGAATGAGAGAGTTATAGGCCATAGTCCACTGCGCTGGCCAAGTGCGAATTGGTGGACTTATATGTAACTGGAAGTGATACAGGGTGTACCTTCATGATGGAGGATGCCCCTGCTCATCTGTATCAATATCTAGATTATCAATACTGGCTAAGAAAACAGTTTTATGTGGGTAATATATAAGGCATGGGAGTCATAACTAAACATACAAAAAATTCTTAACATATTGACTACTCAATATCACCTAGCAATGTTTTTATATTTCCAAAGCAGAAATGCTGTTTTTTTTTATTTTTATTTTTTATTTATTTATTTGGATCATCCACAAAATTACAACATACACTAGTTCATACACATTTCGATCATAATACAAGTCTATTGCAATTTTAATTACGGATGAGCAAAGCATGTGTAGCTAAATAGGTGCATTAACATATAAGTTAAATTTATATTAGGAATAACTTAATGTTAAATTTACAGTGATAAGCTCTTAATATACATATATGGTATGAATATATGAATATACTGTTGCCCGAATTACTTCACAAAGTATCACTGCATTAACTGCCTTGCGATATGTGGTATATACTAATGGGGTGTTAAATATGGATATAGTCAACATATTGACCAAGAAATAGGTGTGATATGAAGAATACAAATGTGACTGGATGTATACTGGTCTTTGAACGGACTTGTTTGAGAGTTTGAAATTTTTTCTCAACCTATTAGTTTAAGATTCAAATCTCATTTTATTTCTGGGTAATCAGTATGTTAGATGTAACTATCACTTGATTTAAAAGTGAGGGAATCATCTCAACTAAATCTAAATAGATTTCCTCACATGCATAGATTTCTTAAAAAATGCTTTAAAATGTATTTACACTTAGCTAGCGCGGTAGGCTGCATAGTCCACTTTGGACCCTTGTCTGGTTTTACAGTATATCTGTGCCCAGCAGCAGAATATTAGAGGATTAATAGTGAAGTAGGCAACCTTTTGCCCACTCCATACTTGGATTCTTTTTTTTTAATGTAATGGACAAGGACACAAACACAGCTAGTATTCAGGATGAAATCTTAATTTAAAATTGAGTTGTTTGTTTGGCTATAGGATGGAACCCCAGACTTTCTGTATATTGTAATGATAAAATATTGATTGCTGTGTAAGGCCACCACAAAAGCTTTTCAAGGTATTTTACTTGTGGGCAAACAGTGGAAGATAGCTCCATATCACACATTTTTTTAAAGATATTATTGCTTCTCATTTCATGTCACTTTTCTATAAAAAAGTGGCACAATGATAGTTTTACTGAAATGGAACATGTGTTGCATAAAATTACAACCATACATTTTACATAACTGCACTTTATGAATCAATTCTAAAGGCAGTTGAACCTAATTCTAGCTTGAATGCAAAAATACTACAACCACATCTATCTCGAAACAATTGTGTTAAGCGTTGCTATGTTCTGGTATGAAGGTGTCTCTTATTTGAAGGGAGTGAAGAAGATTCACTGGTGGTAGGACCACTGTAGTTCAACCGGGGAAGTACCACCGTCACACCTATTTCTAGCGTGAAGCATTTCTTGGAAGGGTTTGGCTGCCGGCACATTTTTATATGAGGTGACTATCTTAGTCCTCAGGAGTAGCAACGCATCTGTGATTGACTGCAGATAGAACCCATGTTCTATTTCAAGTTGCTTACAGATGTCCATGGGCGGCAGTGACCACTTACTATCAGGTGGACTGCATGCTCGTTTGCAGATAAAAAAAGGTATACTTATCTGAGGGGCTTAATTTAGTCATCAGGGGTAGCATCACATTTGTAAGGAACCTTGGGTACAAAACAATCCCACCCTGCGTAGCGCAGCGGTTACCATACCCGTCTGACGCGCAATGGGTTGGTTCCCGGCCAGACAGGTGTCTTAATGATGAGTTTAAATTCATCTTATGGGTCTGGGTGTTTGTGTATTCGTCTTATGTATGTCTATGGTGCCCACAACTCAGTAGAAAATCCTAGTGTGGGACTATGAGTGTAGAAAGCGTGTTTTAATATCTTATCTTATTTTGGGTTGGATACACTTGTCAATGAATGGCAGTGGCCACTGACAATGAGGTGAATTGAATGTTAATTTAACTCTATTCTGTTAGCAAAAAGGGTTTGTCGGATAATCATACATCTATAAAATAGTCCATAGATGTTCTTATGAGAGTAATGTTTCTATATTCAAATTAAGTTTTCGTTATATGCCACTAGAGGTGCTGTGTTCTCTATGACATGAAGTGTGTATGAAATGTCAGTTCTTCTTGATAAAATGTTATATTCATATGTGGCATTCTAACAAGATTTTTATTAAAATTGCATAAATTAGGTAAATATGCAACTTTAATAAAAATCTTGTTACATTTTCCTAATACATACACATAGTTTTTTTTGTATAAGATTGAAGTAGCAAACAAGAATGTAGTACACCTGATGGTAAGTGGTCACTGCCGCTCATGGACATCTGTAAGCAATTTCATATAGAACATGAGTTCTATCTGAAGTCAATTACAGATGTGTTGCTACTCCCGAGGATTAAGATGGTCACCTCATATAACAGTGTGCCGGTAACCACACCCTTCATCGAAACGCAAATAATGCTTCACGATAGAAATTGTTGTGGCAGTGGTACCTCCCTGGTCGAACTACACTGGTTCTACCACCTATAAATAGTCCCAATAAGGCTCAAGTAAAATGGTATATCACCTGCCTGTTTCATATTACCTCCGGTTGAAAATTGTTAACACAATAAACTAAGGTTGTACCTATAATTGTTTTAGCATTGACCTTAATGAGCTATGGTTTAAAACCAACAGTTCTTTTATACATTGTACAAACATGCTAATATTTCTGTGAAGCCAAGCCTCATCTATATATTGTGTTTCTACGTATCTATGCCAGAGATTCCCAAAGTGATTGATATTGATTGACCTTTTGGGGAACTGACAATGAATCAACTGCAATGTTTTTAAATAGGAATATAGGATCAATATTAAAAAATGGTAGTGGTAGGATTTTTTTTAATAAATTCGGCTATGGCTCTGACTGATGCCTTGTCATCAACCCATTATTGTCCCACTGCTGGGCACGGGTCTTCTTTCAGAATGAGAGAGTTTTAGGCCACAGTCCACTGTGCTGGCCAAGAGCGAATTGGTGAACACCGTGCTGCCGTGGCTGCTGTGGCTGGCCAAGTGCGACTGATGCCTTAGACCGCATTATTCCATTTAGGAAACAAAGATATATTCTCTAACTAGGTAGTTTTGTAACATATTTATGCTATATGAATTCATTTTAATTAATAACATTTTTTTTCATTCACAATAAGGACTTAATCTATTGACATTTAACAACTGTTGTTACATGTCTGTGTTTCTGCGTTTAGGTGGATTTTAGTTCTCGGGAGTAGCAATGCTTCTGTGATTGATAATTTTGCTGTGTATGAAGTGTCTCATAGACTTTCATGGCAGCAGTGACCACTTAGTGTCAGGTGGATTGCATACTCGTTTGCTACTTTAATCTTATAAAAAAGTTATGGTATTTTACCAATAGCCATAGTGTTTGGCATGGCTGTTGGTGACTGTAGTAGGTGTTGTTGATACACAGGAAAGGGGCTATTTCCCTTTTCCCAGATTTTGTCACATACTCGCATTGTATTAAATCCACAAGAAAAGAGTTAGTGGTGAAGTCAAACACAAAATACACAATCCACCGCCATACCTATTTCTAGCGTGAAGCATTTCTTGCGTTTCGATGGAAGGGTGTGGTTACCGGCACACTTTCACATGAGGCGATCATCATAGTCCTCGGCAGTAAAACGCATCTGTTATTGACTTCAGGAATCAATGCTCTGTATGAAGTTGATTACAGATGTCCATGGGCGGCAGTGGCCACTTACCATCATATGCTCGTTTGCTACTTCAGACAGATAAAAAAAAGCCAAATATTGCAAGGTTGATTATAGATGTACAAGGCCACTCACAATCAGGTGGACTAGGTTGAGGTTTAAGTTGAAATGTTAGTCTTGCCCTTATGCCAGTATACAAACCAGAACATAAAAGGACCTGATACTGCTATTTGATTTGCTAAAATCATTTCCTTTATCTTCAAAAAGAGATACTGTTGTTTGTGCCAAAAGTGAATAATGCACAGTTGATATAATCTTATCTTAAAATTCCTGCATATGAGTTTCTCACGCGCCTGTCATTATTGATCGGTTTATCAACTGTCCCAAATATCGATTTGATACACAAATACTACCCATACTACCTGACAATAAGAACTTGTTTGTTGTAAGACGTTTTGTTGACATTGGTACCGAATGAAATGTTTCCTTTGCAATGTTGTAACAGTCCAGTTCCGATTGAGTTGTCTGCGAAAACTATTGTGTTGAAATGGAGTTTAAAACTGATATTAAGTAAGTTGATTATTTGTATTGGTTGGTTATTGGCTGCTTATTGTAACGATTTACGCTGAGTATTTGCTGTATTTGAAGTGTTTGACTATGTTTTTGTTCGTAAATTATGGTTTTTGAAGTGAAACTTCTTTAGGCGCATGAGGGTAAAATTTTTACAGATGAAACGTCACGCCGGTATGCAACGGAAGTGTCGGAAAAGAGAGAGAGAGTGATCGAGACCGATTGAGAGAGAGTAAGACAGGGCGAACGTAGCATGAGCAAGTAGCCGTGGAGTGAGAGTAGGGAGCAAGCGAGTGAGAAAGATTGAGAGAAAAAGTGAGACAGAGCGAACGTCGTATCACGCCTTTTTCCCTTCCTCTTAATCTTGGAAATTTAAAGTTTTAGATTTGTATAAATATAAACAAGATTTATAAATTAGTTCGCCAAAGAAGTTTCACTTCTGACATGTGTACTTTGTACGCACGCATGTTTTTTTTATGATAAGTCAAATTGATTTAGGTTTCTAAAATGTAAATAAATTGTATAGTTTGTATAGTTTTAAACATAACGTGGAAGGTATTTTGTGTATTTTTAGTGTTTATTAAATGTCTTCTTCTTTTTGTGCTAAGTCTCTTCACTATTGAAGTTCGTCTATTCATGGACAGGTGAAACAGTTGTTCGATAGAGGTGATCACTGTCCACTCCCTTATGTTTTCAGCCACGACTTTTTCCGGCGTCCAACGCGTCTCTTCCCTTCCACCTTGCCCATCATAATGAGTTGGAGCAGATTATACCTATCTGTCTATGTGTCTAAGCACATGACCGAGGTATTCGTTCTTACCCTTCTTGATGGAAAAAAAACTTAACAGTTTCATTTAACACATGAGTATGCAGTCCACCTGATTGTACGTGGTCACTGCTGCCTATAGATCTATAAGAAGCTTCATGTAGTAAGTTAAACACAGATGTGTTGCCGCATCATCTATGGTTTCCATAATGTAAATGTGCGGGCATCTACACCCAATCCGCCCAAACTCGAAGGTCGTAGAACCAATGTAATTCGACCGGGGTAGTACTACCGCCACACCTATTTTTAGCGTGAAGCATTTCTTGCGTTTCGATGGAAGGGTGTGGTTGCTGGCACACTTTCACATGAGGCGACCGTCATAGTCCTCGGGAGTAGCAAAGCATCTGTGATTGACTTCATATGGAATCTATGTTCTGTATGAATTTGATTACAGGTGTCCATGAGCGGCATTGACCACTTACCATCAGGTGGACCGTGGACTGCATGCTCGTTTGCTACTTCAGTCAGATAAAAAAAGACTCGAGAACTGCTTTCATGTTAGGAATAGTTTAGGCGGTGTTACCTCGAACCATAGTAACCTTCAAAGTTAGGTTAACGTTTTACTTGTTAGTTAGGGGTCCTGTAATTCCCAGACGAGAATAGGGTTACTGTATCTTATAGGCTAACGGCCAGCGATCGGATGGACGGCAGTCGGTATTTTCGAAATTTGTTGTAAACGTCAGACAATATAGTGGAGTTTTACGTCCTTTTCCTAGGACCCCGTCAGCGTTCCTTTGAGAAATGGAGAAGTCTTGTTAACGCCGAGGACGGCTATCGGGGAGATTTTGTTGGGAAACAATCCCACACAATCCGGCGTTGCTGGATAACATGTTTTTTATAATTGTTGATTTTATGTTTCTTACTTATTTTAGCTTCATAAAAATCCAAGTTCCTCAGTGGTTTTTCAACGTAGGTACGGGTTAAGAGGTTTTATTAAACTTAGAAGAAGAAGAAGAATATTGAAGTAAACGAGCGTGCTCTCCACCTGTTAGTAAGTCGGCACTGTCGCTCATTAACGTTTGTAAGCTATTTCATATTAAACAGGGGTTCTATCTGTAGTCAATCACAGATGCGTTGCTTCTCATGAGGACTAAGGCGGCGAATGAGGCGACCATGCCTCATAGGGAAGTGAGCCGGCAACCAAACTGGAGCAGTGATAGCTTAATGGTTGAAACTTGCTCTCTAGATGGTCCGAGGTGAGTGTGCCGGCAACCACACCCTTCTATCGAAACGCAAGAAATGCTTCACGCTAGAAATAGGTGTGGCGGTGGTACTTCCCCGGTTAAACTACACTGGTTCTACCACTTTGCAGAACTTACTATTATTTTATAGCTATGACACATGGAGTGTTGGTGTGAACTACATTGTGTCCTAAACATAAAAGCAAAATACAATGTTTTTTGTTATAGTGACGATAATAGCACAATGGTTATTTGATACAAACTTACGCCCACTATTGTGATTTAGCAATACACGTTGCTTTAGCCAGTTCAACCAGGCGCCTCGCGTCTGTGCTCTGTACTATTTACTTATTATTTTCATAGTAAATGAGACATAAATGTCACGAAATAATCGCCATTTTTAAATAGTGCAGTACACCGAATCGAAACTATAGACTGTCCAGTTAAAAAAAGTCCAGTTTCAAGGTGGTAGAACCAGTGTAGTTCGATTGGGGGAGGTACCACCGCCACACCTATTTGAATGAACGAATGAATGAATGAATGAATGAATGCTTTATTCATAGTAACTACATGTTGCACACAATATAAAGCGTTTTATAGAAACACAAACACAAAAAGAAATGGCTATAAATTGTATAAAGTAAGTAAGAAAAAAGTGACAATAATTTAATGCAACACAATCAGTGACTGCGAACAGGTACAGACTCAGCGAATGCCACAGCTAGGAAGACCATGCCGTGACGCTGATTTTCAGTCTGTCCTTTTGTTATAGAGTAACTTGGACGGCTGCTTCAAGTTAATTTCGTTTTTGTTGTTGTGACATGTTGTTCTTATCTATTCAAGTCATATTGTTATTATCTATTTAAGTCACCTGGATGCTTAAGTTGCGTATAAAGCAAATACATAATGAAATAATTCAATAAAATTTATTTAGTGGTAGTAGTAGATATAAATTCCTCTTTACCAAGTCAATCCCGTTGTAAATTATATAAATGATATTCTGAGATTATATAGATGATTTCTGTTCTTCTAGTAATAGTCGTTTATAACATATTTTAAAGCCATATTCTGTTTTTAAACTGCTATTCTAGTGTGAAGCATATTTTGCGTTTCTATAGAAGGGTCTGGTTGCCGGCACACTTTTATATGAGACGACCATCATAGTCCTCGGGAGTAGCAACGCATCTGTGATTGAGTTCACATGGAACCCGTGTTCTGTATGAAGTTGATTACAGATATCGCAGGGCGGCAGTGATCACTTACTATCAGGTGGACTGCATGCTCGTTTGCTACTTCAGCCAAATAAAAAAAATAAATAAGCTACATTCATGTAAATTTTCATGTATAGCGGACTAGTGGCTCTTGCGTGATTGAGTAACAAAGAGACACACGCCATCTGATTTTTATATATTAGTATAGATTTTTAGTACCTTTCGTCTGGTATTTAAAATTAGATAAAAAAGGGACATAGTGTTTATGCATGACGTTTTTACCATGCAATCGTCATTTGTTTATTCGCTAGACCAGCTATACCCAACCTGCGACGGACCCTTTTGATTGACCCTGAATTTATATTTGGCGACCTTTTTTGGTCGACAATCTTGGACTAAGTAGGCTTTGCGACCTTTTTTAGTTTCTTTATTTTGCCCCGGGAAACTTAACCCCATGTTACGCCATTGCTTGCGGCCCGGGACACTCCGCTGAAACGTGTATGTGGCCCGTATAATAAAAAGGTTGAGTACCGCTGCGCTAGACAATAAGCTACGACGTTACTTGAAGCTATTTGGTATTTTAATGATATTTCGAAATATTCATTTCGGTCCCTTTTGTTGTCACTACGTCCCATATGTGGTCGTACACTATCGATATGTCACTAAACGAATGTACTAAACTAGTAGAACCCGACTTCGTGCAAACCATAATATGATCCATCCAATAGACTTTTGATTGCAGGACATACCACCCCCCCTTGTTTTGTCGACTGGGAGGAAACCTTTAAAAGGCACGCCGGAGCCTCGGGAGAGACTCCGGGTTATGTGGGTTTTTTACCCACTAAAACCTCGGTGGCCTTCCTCAGCGCTTGTAGGGGACCCCGGGATCTCCAATGGAACGCGCCGGTGCCCCTAGCCCAGCCCCCATTATGGGCTCGTCTCTTGGGGGACATGTAGTTGTCCCCCCTTCACCTTCCGGTGTCTACAGCGATATGCAGCCACACATGCCGCCGTCCTTCTCGGGGTTGCTGGCTGGGCGGTTGTAGCTTCCTCTCGAGCTGCCCGCAACCCCGGACATACTTCCCTACCAAACACTAACAAATACATATATTGAAACACGAAGCCAAATACTAACAATAAAATACTTTCACCTTGCATCAAATTTAACGTTTTTTGGAAAAAAATATCTACCCCTATTTTACCCTTTTGTCCTGTTTAAGAGCGAATATACGAGAATCATATTTTAGTCCTCGCATCAACCCATTATTGGCCCACTGCTGGGCACGGGTCTTCTCCCAGAATGAGAGAGTTTAGGCCATAGTCCACCACGCTGGCCAAGTGCGAATTGGTGGACGGTGGAATTGGATTTTTGTGCTCACCTTCACTATAACAGGAAATGTTGCAAAATTGTTGCAAGTTTCTAATTACAGTAGTTTTGCTGTGCGTTAAAACTTGTAACTAGTACTATTAGGCGACCCGCGTGGCGCAGCGTTCACCATACCGGTCTGACGCGCAATGGGTCCCGGGATCGATTCCCGGCCAGACAGGTATATGAATGATGAGTTTAGATTCCTGTTCTGGGTCTGGGTGTTTGTGTATTCGTCTTGTGTGTGTCTATGGTACCCACGACACAGGAGAAAATCCTACTGTGGGACGGTGGAGAAGCGTTTTTTTTTTATTTTTCCTTTATATAAATAGGTATATGTATTTTTTTGTTTGATAGACGTACCTAGATTAATATACTAATACCCGCTTATTGTTATTCTGAACAATCGGATATTGAAAAGGTTAAATTCCCAGACACGGAGACATCTAAATTATGAAATAAGATTTCTATTTTATGACGTTTAGCAGTTCATATCTTTTGGGTGAATCAAAACGAATTATTCTGAATATATAAAAAGAAGGTCTTTAAAAGTTATGCCTCATGTTTTTTTATTAGACTGACATAAGTCTAATAAAAAAGATTTTTTACCCGAATGTATCAGAAAGAGGATAATGTTTTTCGAGCGTACGTGTGTATGTTTGTGTCTGTCTGTTTATTAGGTACGCGCTACAGCCCAAACAGAATAATTGTAACATAGGTATGACATATTGTTTGAAATGACTCGGTTGTAAGAGTGAAACTGGCTTCATAAATTTTAAATATGGCACCTGTGGTGATAGAAAAATGAATGATTTTGATTACCATAACAATATGGGTATCAAATAAAAGCTAGTAAATAGACCATAGCAGCAGTGATAGCCTATTGGTTGAAACTTGCCCTCTCAATCGGGAGGTCCGAGGTTCAAACCCAGGCACGCACCACTGATTTATGTGCGTATTATACATTAATTATCACTGCTTTTCGGTGAAGGAAAACATCGTGAAGAAACCTACACACCCGAGAGTTCTTTAAAAAAAAAAAAAAGTTCTCGGAGGTGTGTGAAGTCCACCAATTCGCACTTGGCCAGCGCGGTGGACTATGGCCTAAACTCTCTCATTCTGAGAGAAGACCCGTGCCCAGCAGTGGGACAATAATGGATTGACGACGACGACGACGAAAAAATAGACCATTACAAAAAAATCATGTCACTTTTATCTTACTACTAGCTGAACCCCGCAGCTTCGCCTACTTTAAAAAAAAATCGATGTATCGAATTTCCCGTGTAAAGATATTTTCCCACAGTAAAAAGTAGCCTATATGTTAATCCAGAATGTCAGCTAACTCCCTATCAAATTTTATGAAAATCGCTGCCGCCGTTTAGACGTGAAGAAGTAACAAACATACACACTCACAAACTTTCGCCTTTATTATTATTATGAAGTATGAACTATTCAAAAAAGGTTAAATTAATCATATTATTAAAGACACTACCAGACTGCAAATTTAAGTTTCAGCAGTCGGGTTTATTGTTATAAGCTTTTATCTTCATAATAAATTCCAGTTAGTAAAAATCATGAAATTTCCTCTTTCAACAGAGAGCAGCCGATCTTTACGTGCAAGGCGCACGTGTTCCACATAGATCCGAAGACGAAGCGCTCATGGATGTCCGCCAGCTCCGCTGCAGTGTCGGTGTCGTTCTTCTACGACTCGTCCAGGAACCTGTACAGGATCATCAGCGTTGAGGGGACTAAGGTAATGTCATTGTTTATTAGGGCTTAAGCGGCTGTGCACGTGTTACACTTAGATCCGAAGACAAAGCGCTCATGGATGTCCACCAGCTCCGCTGCAGTGTCGGTCTTCTATGACTCGTCCAGGAACCTGTACAGGATCATCAGCGTTGAGGGGACTAAGGTAGTGTCATTGTTTATTTGTTTAAAGCTTAAGCGTTTGTGAACGTGTTCCACTTAGATCCGAAGACGAAGCGCTCATGGATGTCCGTCAGATCTGCTGCAGTGTCGGCGTCGTTCTTCTACGACTCGTCCAGGAACCAGAGGAACAGAGGTATTCTAATTTAGTCCTCAGAGATAGCAACGAATACTGCCTAAAATCCGGTAAGACTTATCTGGGGTTGATACCCTAGATGTAGGCCGCAGATGTCGGCCCGCATGGCGGTGTGGTTACCGTACCGGTCTGACACGTAGTGGGCTCCGGGTTTGTTTCCCGGCCAGACAGGTATCTGAATGATGGGTGTAGATTCTTGGTCTGGGTCTGGGTGTTTGTGTGACGACTACACAAACACCCAGACCCAGACCAAGAATCTACACCCATCATTCGTGTGTGTCCATGGCACCCACAAAATGGGAGAAAATCTTACTGTGGGGCTATGAGTGTAGAAAGCGGTTCTTTTTGTGGGCAACAGTGGCCACTTGCTATCAGGTGGTCTGCATGTTCTTTTACTACATTCATATTATAAAAAAAAACTCTCATTTAAAATAGATTTATGCCCTTTTAAGCTATATACTTGGATAGTCCTGAAGAAGAGTAATAATTAATGATTATCACGACTACATAATACTATTTACTTCAAAACTGGAAACTCGTAACAATAAAGCAATCTTAAATCTCGAATCCCGAAGCGGATTCAAGACTGCTATCTAACGATAACAATCGGTCCGATCTTAAATTTCGAATGTCCCCAAGGAATGGTTTAACGGCTTGTTTAATGACAACGATCATTATTTTCCACTTTGCCCCTTGAAGCTAAGCAACGCTGTACTGGTGTAGAGTCCGTCCCGTTTTGCGAAGCCACAAAACAATTGCTTAAAGCGTTAATGATGCTTCAAAATTCAGCGTTGATCCTTAAAACAAATGTGTCCGATTTTATTTAATCAAATGTAAGGCATATTGAAGCAAGCTTTTCTTCTTCTACACTACCGCTTAAAATCGTTTTTTTTATCTGACTGAAGTAGCAAACGTGCAAGCAGTCCACCTGATGGTAATTGCTTACTGCCGCCCATGGACATCTGTCATCAACTACATACAGAACATGGGTTCCTATGGAATCACAGATGCATTGCTATTCCCGAGTACTATGAAAGTCGCCTCATGTGAAAGTGTGTCGCCGTCCTCCAAGGTCATCAAAAGAGTCCTCGAATGGAGACCACGTCTGTAAAAAAGGAGTGCAGGTCGCCCCCGACCAGGTGGACTTATGACCTGAAGAAGACATCGGGTAACCGCTGGGATTCATATGGCTCAGGACCGGCCGAAGTGGCACAGATTAGGGGAGGCCTATGTCCAGCAGTGGACTTTTAAAAGCTGATAGATGGAAGTAAAATCGCAGAGAGCATGGATTCTAGTTGAAGTCAACCACAGCGTTGGTACTCCCAAGGGCTTAAATGATCGCCTCATACAAAATTGAGCCTCGGTACCGGAACGTAGGAACTGCTTCACGCGAGGAATAGATGTAGCGGTGTTACCCCCACCTCTTCCCTTGGTCGAGAAAGGTCGAGATTTAAAAAACGAGGAAAAGAAATTAAATTATACATTTGCAATATTTAGACCTCTTGACTTTCTTGCCGAATTTTCTTTCCGGTGGTAGTATCAGGAAAAAATACTGATAATTATTATATAGATAAAAATTTGTCACAAATCGCTGCAAATTGCACGCCAAAAAATATATTTTCTACCCCAAAGGCCAAAGTTATAAATTGATTTTCTACTGAAATTTATCATACATCTCTAAATTGTACAACATTTTTTTCACAGGCGGTGATCAACAGTACAATAACGGCAAACATGACGTTCACGAAAACTTCTCAAAAGTTTGGACAGTGGAGCGATGTGCGGGCGAACACAGTGTACGGGCTAGGTTTTGCTAGCGAGAGTGAGTTGGGGAAGGTGAGATCAATTTTTATCTTTAGTAGTCACCCATCACATCGGTCGAAATTCGACCGTAATTTAAATTAAAAAACTAAACTTCATATTGTCCAAAGGAGTACGAATATTTCTCAAATTCAAATAAAATGTAATAATTTTTAAATAATTTTGAACGCGTTCGTTAATTACAAAAATAGGTTTAATTATCTAAGCCGCATTTAAAAGCAATAGCGGTATTTTGACAAAGACATCTTGACGTTATGTGTTTTCAAAGTAAGGCTTTGAATGTTCTATTTCGTTTACTATGTATGTGTTTGGACAGTTGTACGGTAGTGTGTGTAATGTGTTTTTAGTTAATTTTTAGTATGTTATATGCATTGTTTAAAAAAAAACATTTTGCACTCCTTCTCTATGTCCACTATAACCGTGCAAAATTTCATACTAATCCGTCCGCGACATATTACTTAAAAATACGTCACTAGTTTTTGCTTCACTTATTAATATAATAATAATGAGTTATTTAATCTTTGTGAGTTATTAAATCTTCGTGAATTATTTATTAATCATGAGATATTTAATCTTCATGAGTGATGTAATCTTCATAAGTTATGTTTAATATTCATGAATTGTATAATGTTGATGCGTTATTAATCTTCGTGAGATATTTAGTCTTCGTGAGATATTTAGTCTTCATGAGTTATTTAGTCTTCATAAGTTATTGAATCTTCATGAGTTATTAAATCTAAGTGACTCGTTTAATCTTCATGTGGAAGGAGAGATTGTGTCTGTTTTTTAAGACCATGCACGTTTTTTTTATTAGGCAAGATATTTTCGAACATACTAGCTTAGCTATAATTACATTAAGGGGGTAATCCAGCAGCAGCGGTAGGCGACAAAAATAATACTCGGCATTTTTATATCGCCGAATGATAAGGGTGGGTTCGGTATAAACTCTTGACGTTTGTCATAATTTTTGATTTAATCCATGCACTACAATAAAAGTGGGAGTTTCTCGTGTAAATTATTATATTAATACGTGAAGCAAAAATTTGTGACGGATTTTTAAGTAATATGTCGCGGACGGATTAGTATGAAATTTTGCACGGTTATAGTGGACGTAGAGAAGGAGTGCAGAATGTTAATATTTTTTTCAAATAATGCATTTTTCATACATAAAATCAACTAAAAACACATTACACACACTGCCTTGCATTTGTCACAAACTCATATGTACTTAGTAAATGAAATAGAACATTCAATGTCTTACTATGAAAAGACACAACGTCAAGAATGTCAGATGACATTTGATTTTTAATTTAAATTACGGTCGAATTTCGGCCGATGCGACGGGCGACTAGTTAATATTATATTATAAAAAATAAAACTCCACTGCAAAAAGAAAAATGAACAAATATTTTGAAAGTCTACAATAATACCTACTTATTAATTACAAAGGAAAAAGATAAACTAAGTTTATTACTGGGTCTTTTAATTTGAGGTCGTATTCCGAGCCTGTGGTAGTGTAAGAAAGAATATTTTAAACTAGTGACCCGGCGAACTTCGTTCCGCCTCAAAGTCAAAAATCTAAAAAAATATTAGTGTTTCTCTGCTATATTATACATGAAATATACATAAAATCTTTCCTCTTGAATCACTCTATCTATTAAAAAAAACTGCAATAAAATCCGTAGCGTAGTTTCAAAGATCTAAGCAATACATAGGGACAGACAGCGGGAAGCGACTTTGTTTTATACTATGTAGTGATGTAAATATGTAAGGAGCACTTACATAGGCATGTACAAAACAGACATTTAATTTCAATCGCCCGGTGGGTCTACCCCTGGTAATACCAGCTAATATTTAGCACAATAATGCCTAGAACTAACCGCAAACATGCTTCTGACATGAGAAAGATGTCGGGAAATTCGAATAATAGAGACGCGACGTTCTAGCGACTGCGGTTTTGGTTTTGAATATGGATTGCGAGTGAAATTGTTTGTGGTTGTATTTTATTTAGACATTTATTTATTGCATCATGCTACATTCATAAGGTCTTACAATTAGTACAGTCTGTGCATGAACCCTGCTAGGGTGTTGCAATCGATTTACAAAATATGAAGTAAAATTATGATTAAAACTAAATTTTATACAATTTAAATAATTTTTGCAGTGTCTAATTAGTAACAATACAGTAGTTAATTAATTATGTCAGTAATAATATTTCAGCAAAGCAATCCATAAATGTAGTAAAAATGTCTTGCGTGGGTGTGTAACGCATATGTTTGTGAAAAATGTTGCAGGACTGACAATAGTTTCATGGAAATCTATAATTTATGCCTTTCTAGTTGTTTGCGCGTTTGAAATCGTTATAAATTAAAACTTTTGAATCTAATATAAAGTGTTGCACATACGTCGCAAAAATGTCGCACGTCTTGAGGATACATTGAATTTCAATTACATTAGAATCAATCTACTTTGTCCAAGGTTTAAAGTTATTTTTTTTAATGCGAGTGGTACTGTGGTGCACAGTTAATTCGAAATAGAATTGAATTGTAATATGTAACGAGTACTCACGATATTTTGTTTGCCGATATTTTGACCCAGTTGCATTGATCGCTGTCACGCGAAACATGAGGAACCGTATATTACTCTAGTACCCGTTTCATCTGGTAGATGAAGAAGACAGCGGGAAACCGTTGGATTCAGAGGGCACAGGACCGGTTGGAGTGGCGCCATTTAGGGGAGGCCTATGTTTAGCAGTGGACATCAAAAGGCTGATAGATGGATGGATGGACCCGTTTCATACTAAAATGTATAAATTCCGCGATAATATAGGCTAAAAATCAGAATTGAATTTCACGTAAACAGTCACTTATTCACCTCTCCATTCAACAGTTCATAGAAAAGTTTCAAGAGGTGAAGGAAGCCATACAGGCGCAACAGTGTGGGGCCACAAAAGCGGCGCCGAACGGGTCGGGCGCGGCCACGCCGGTGGCGAGCGCGACCGCCAGCCCGCTGCTCGCCGCGCGGACCGCCGCCGCCGACGACGCGCCGCCGGCTCCATCGCCCGCGCAGGTGGGTCTGATTGCGTCACTAGGAGGGTAGTTTTGAGAGTTTATACATAGATACGCTTTTAAAACATTGTGTGTGTTTATATACATACTAGCCTTTCCCATAAAGTTTGCAAGGTGGTAGAGCAATAGTTCAAGCAGGGAGGCATCACCGCCGCACCTATTTCTACCGTGAAGCAGTTCTTGAGTTTCATTTGAAGGGTGTGCCTGCCGGATCACTTTTATATGAGACGATCATCATAGTCCTCGGGAGTAGCAACGCATCTGTGATTTACTTCAGATTGAACCCTTGCCCTACTTCCTAAGGCGATTAACATACGGTACCGCTCACTGCCACGGTAGGCGGTGAAGCGGATTGTATTGGGGTCTAATAAATCCGTTGATGCCTCACAAACGTACACCGACTGGCCGCGCGGTCCAGCGGTGTTCTCATCACCACCGTGTCTCCGCGCGAACGACAGTGCGGGGGGTCGGCGCCTCACACACGGGCTGGCGCCTAACCGCGCGGATCATCGTTGAAGCAAAAATGCATTTCGATGTCGAAAAGTTTATTTTGATGATCGGTCCATCCGCGCGTACAGGTGCGTAAACCGCCTTACCGCGCGGGTCACCTCTATTCGCGGCGGTGCGCGGTGCCGTGTGTTAATCGCCTAAATCAGTGTGTTCAAATTTCAAATCACAGGCACGTATATTAATTTGAATTAGTTTTGTCGGCAACAGATATTAATGCTTACTCTGAATTCAAAGTTTTAAGAAAGGGTCTCAAAACGCGTGACGGTTACCAACGCACAGTTGGCTAGCGTGGTCAACTACGACCTAAACTACTGCTAATCTGACATATGTGCCGAGTTGTGTTACATTAAAAGGTCGATGACGATTGAATAACATATTTAACCTTTCCGCTGTTTCATTCTCATTGACTTTTTTATTTTTTGTCGAGGGAGAAACCTTCAAAAGGTACGCCGTGGGAGCGACGCAGGGTTATCTGGGATTCTTATAGCACCAGGACTCTGGGTCTTCAAAGGAACGCAACTGGAGTCCTTTGAGTGCATTGCCCCATCGGGCTCCTCCCAAGAGAGCGGCTGGGCCCACCACTCCATCTGGTCTTTACCACGATATGCGACCACACGTATACCACCATCCTTCCCGGGATCGCCTGGCTGGACGGTTCAAGCTCTGTCCTTCCTGGCTCTCACGATAGCATGCGACCACACATGATGACATCTTTCCCGAAGTTGCTGACTGGGTGTTTGGAGCCCTCCGTCTAGCCGCCCGCAACCCCGAAAGCTCCCTTTTAGTTGCCTCTAACCACAGACAGGGGATACCGTAGCCTTATTCCCGGAACTACAGAGACGTCATCGACCTTTCACATTTTGCTCCGTGTTTTATTACCATTCAAATATTAATATCATACAACTTCGTTGTATACGGCGGCGGCGTACGGCGCGTACTCCCGGTCAATCAATTGACTACGCAATATGTTATACTCGTAATATCTTCTAAACTACTTATCCAATTTACATGGTGTAAAAGGTAGATTCAATCTTTATTAGATGCTTGATTTTTTGAAATCATTTATTTTGATAAGGATTAATATTTAGTTTGTATAAAACCCCTGGAAACATAAACTTGATATTTTTAAAATTTTCAAAGTATAAAAAGAGTTATTGTGGGTTATACATAAAATATAGACATATGCTGTCGCGGACTTTTATTTAGATCTATGTGAGCCAAACAATCCCATGGTACATTATATTTGGATATCTCCAACGGTTTAGGCAGCGTACGCGAAGATAGCTCTCAGAGCACAACTTTTTTTCCGACTAACCTCGTATTTCTCGTTATATTATAACCTTATAAAAAAAAATCATTACAATTTATAGCCCATGTGTTATTCTGATGTATAACCTATACTACTGTAAAGTTTCAACCTAATCCGTTGAGTAGTTTTTGCGTGAAATAATAACAAATACACATACATCCTCACAAACTTTCGCATTTATAATATTAGTAGGATATAATATTAGTAGGAAGGATAGTATACATACATACATATTAACTCAACACAATACCTGTTACATAATGTATACTATACATAACTAGCTGTCCCGACAAACGTTGTTTTGCCATATAAAAAATAAAAAAAATGTTAAGGGTGGACAACCCTTAAGGGGTATGAAAAATAGATGTTAGCCGATTCTCAGACCTACTGAATAAGCATATAAAATTTGGTAAAAATCGGTCAAGCCGTTTCGGAGGAGTATGGCAACAAAAACTGTGACACGAGAATTTTATATATTAGATGTATACATGTGTGTGTTACATAATGTATACTATACATTATGTAACAGGCGTTGAGTTGATATCACTATATTGTTCGCTCGTCAAAGTCAGTGTGTTTCAACCGTGCCTTTGTTTCAGCCCAAACCGGAGAACGATGAAATGATGGTACATCAGCGCGCCCATTCTGTTTCCTCTACGCTTCAGGTGTGTAATACAAAGAGATTTTATCACTATGTTATTTGTTTAAAACAATTATCATCATACGCGGATCGCAAAATTAGCAACTTTCAGAACAAAAAAAAATGTGTGCGTGTACTAGCGTACACTCGTAAGAAGTGAAACTTCTTTATGACGTTATTTTTCAAAAAATAAAAGGCTTTTATTAAACTTTATCTAATAATCTAATCTATAATAATCTATCTAATATCACGCGTAGTAGGGATAAGAAAAAGATGGCGCGTAACGGAAAAAAAAGATGACGCGTAACAGAAAAAGATGGCGCGTAACAGAAAAAGATGGCGCGTAACGAAAAAATGTTACACTAATTTTTTTTCCATCCCCGATAAAGAAGTTTCACTTCAATAAACTGTCTCAAATAGTTATTTTTAATTCTATAACTACCAAGTAATATATTGCGTTTAAAATATTAATATACTCATATCTAATTTTTATTTATTAAATGTAACATGTTTCTATATTATTTTGAGATACCATTATTTCATTAACTCAAAATGGGCATTTTTTGAGTTACGCGGTGTTAGAACTTAAGCGACGATATGTATTTCAACTTGAATAAAATATCGATTTACATTTAAATTAAAGTTTTATTTTTTTGGTTATATTTATAAACTATAATTGTATAATTTTATTTTGGAATAAAATGTGATCGAGAAAAACGGAAAATCGAGATAAGATTAGTTTTCAAAACAGAGAACATTAACCATTAAATATTGCGACAAGTGATAATGTCTGTCAAGTATGAAATTGTGGAAGTAATGATAAATAATAAATTATAGCACACATTTTATTTAACTTTTTATTTAATCTTAGAAAAAGGGCTTTGTCGCAGTTGCGATTATACCCTGGTAATGCAATCTTAAACTATACTACATCTTGCAAACATAAGTATCTAATTATTAACCCTATTATTTTACATAATTTCTTAGCATGATCTGATATCTGCTAGGATAATAGGATATTGTTACATTCTCCAATCAAATTGACATTAAAATTTTACAATTTTTTTTTCTGGTTTTCCTTCAAAACGCATAAATCTTTCGCCTTTTACTGTTTTAACTTTAATACAAATGTTTGTTATTTTTATTGGTACTTAATTTTGGTTGGCTACGATACGTTTATATATATACGAATCTTCATCCGGTTCTTCTGTAAGTCACACCAGGATCAAAAATTTTTTCAATGATTTCGAAATGACTATTTATTGTATTGAAAATAAATTATATTTAATCCATTTTGTGGGTAGTATTGCTATTAGTTGTCCCCTAGGAATACTCAAAAAATCCCTATCCTAACGTTTTCTTTTGTCAAACATGTCTATGTCATGTCTGCTAGGGCCACGGAGCGGTGATAGCTTAATGGTTAAAACTTGCCTTCCCGATCGGGAAGTCCCAGGTTCAAACCCAGGCACGCATCACTGATTTCTTAATTTCCAGGGTGGGAGGCTCTATGTTCCTTTTGCATATTGCTTTTATCTTTCCTGATATATCCGTTAAGAAAAAGTGACAAAGCATCTCGCCTCCAGGGTGGGAGGCACCTCTATGTTCCTTTTGCAACATACAGTATGTTGCAAAAGGAACATAGAGTCTTTCGTGATATATCCGGTAAGAAAGACTAACATGAAGCATATGTCCTCCAGGGTGGGTACGCGACAGTGGGCCGCGCGCCCCGCGGGCCGCTGGCCGCCGTGGCCGCGCCGCCCGACGCCGCCGACAGCGCCGAGCAACAGCTGCGCTACGAGAACGATAGGCTCAAGCTCGCGCTCGCGCAGAGGTCAGTGGCCACTATACACACGTAGACAGACATGCACGCACGCACGCAGCATGCAGGCACGCACATGAACACACGCTCGTTTGCACACACACACGCGCTAGCCCCCAGAGAGGTTACGAGAGCGTGGGTCGCGGCCCACTCGCTGCCGACAGCCGTACTATAGATGCGCTACGAGAACAATGGGCTCAAGCTCGCGCTCAGAAGAGGTCAGTGCCACTAAACACACAACATACACACACGTAGACAGACATGCAAGTAGCGTGCGTGCATGCACATAAACACGCGCCCATTTGCACACACACACGCGCTAGCCCCCAGGGGGGTTACGCAAGCGTGGGCCGCGGGCCCCTCGCCCGCAACGATAGGCTTAAACTCGCGCTCGCGTAGATGTCGGTGCCACTATCATACATATACACACACACATGCATGGACGTATACACGCAAACACATGCACGCGCGCATACGCACATGCAGCACGTGCGATCACTTGTTCGCGAGCGCACACCATATACGTGCGCATACACATACGTGTGTGTATACTTGTACAACATGCAAATACGCAACAACACACTCGTCTGCACACACACACACACAAGATATTTCAATGGTTTCTGAGATTAAATAAAACAACGATATTCATAACAAAAAAAGTTTATTCAATCGCAAGTTTTTGTACAATGCTTATTTCTAAAAAAAATATAAAAATCAAAACAGTCTCATTAAGATTAAAATAGTGTAACTAGCCAACAAACAGACAATTTTACTGCATAATAACAAGATTCGTACAATAAATAACAACATTATTTCACAAGCATTACTCATTTTAACTTAATTTTCACAAAAAAATGAGTCTACTTGTAAAATATCACAAGATAACTGCACGTAGTAACATTTTTGCGTGTTGAACATTGTCGGTAGGCAGATAAGCATACCGCTTCGCACAAATAAAAGATGTAATATGGATAAGCCTATCAGAAATAATTATTTTGTTATATTTTATTTTGTTATATTTTACTCTCACAATTATTAATGATAATTATATTGCAATACCCTTACAGGGTGCATGCTTAAACCAAAATTTATTTGTAAGACCCGACTTAGATAATAAGGATGAGCAATAAAGAATTTGAATTTAATATTAAACAAAACTTCCCTTATATTAGGGTATGAAATTTAACACAAATATTTTTTGTTCTTTATAAATAAGTCAGTCAGTCAGTTTTGATAGGGGTTCTTTTACGAATTATATTTAAAATCATGTTTTCAAATAAATTTTGATATTTCGTAATCAGGATGGATAGAAACTGCAAACTAAATACAAATTTGACATAGCAAAAATGAGTTTCTGATACTCCTACAATAGGTGGCGCTGTAAACGAATTCATTCTACCTTCATTTATAACAAAAACATTTATACAAATAATATAGTAATAAAAAAGTATTTAAAATTGAGCAATTATAACAAATGTTAAAATAACAGGTACATTGTCATTACAGACTTGCGTAAGATTAAGCTATGCTTTGAAATTACTCAAAACTACATAGGACTTATATGAATTACGTCAAACTAGACAGTCTTACTTATGGGTTTTTATATACTTGAATTATATTGGACTTGATTTAAAATACACGTGAAAATAACTAAAAAAATAAGATTGTAACAATTAAATACTGTGATTAAGTCAAGTTACACGAATAGTTATTTCATTAGGACTTTCCATATAAGTTCAAACTCAAAAAAAGTAACACACGGATGAAGTACACCTATGTATGTTTTAAACAGTGTACATATAACTCATGAAATGCGTTCGGTGGTGACGCGACTTCCATGATGTTTGCTCACCCAGGAAGTGTTCAACGTGTTTATGTACAATTAAAGCAATCAAAAACAGCCCAATATAGTTTACAACAGCTCTTCGCCACATCACTATTTAAATAAAAAGAACCACTGCTTAAAAACCGTCACATCGCCCGCTCGTTACTAGGGCACATTCGCTGGCTCATGCCTACCGAGGGCATGCCGAAATCGAGGCGCATAGGTACAACTTGCGTTTCGTGCGTTTGTATGAAGTTAGAATACTGTAGATACTATTACCGTGGTGTTATCTATGCAATAAAAAAGAAATAAATCGAGTATCAAAAACCGAAGTCCGTCAAGTAATCCTTACTTAGGATCTAGTGTTCGTAACCGCCCACGACGGGCACGAAGCCGCCTTGGTCGTAGTGATGCTCGTATTCTGGTTGGTAGTGGACTGGCTCGTACACGGGTTTGGCCAACTGGAACATAATATGACTTAATAGCTTATGCCCGCGGCTTGGCCCGCTTCGATCATGTGTACCTAGGCACTAAGTGTCATATGTTTTAATCTAGGTCATAAACCACCTGTATGGCAAAATTCAGGAAAATCAGACCGGTAGTTTTTCCGAGAAATCTTAACAAACAAAGTTATATTCACATTTATTAGTAGGGATACTTAAGACACATGCCAATCTATGACAAAAAATCTTCAAAAGTCATTTCTTTTGGAGATTTTTTTACGCAACAAATAAGAAGAAAATAAATAAAACACATGCGATATCTTGATATCGATATTTCAAAAATATCTTTGGAAATTTCCTGAAAGGAACTAATAATCTCGCGATCCTGAAAAACAGTGTTAATTTCAAGGAATTGTCTAAATATAAAAAAAAAAACTAGGTTATTTGCGCGATTCTCCCGTCCGCTCCAGTCACGTCTAACACGCCAATGAGTATCGTATATGTTAAATCTCGGTACCTCTCAGCGTGCTCAATTTCAATGAAATTAAATCCGTATCTTTTGCGCGAAATACTAAGGATAAGGAGCACACTCTCTCAAACTTTCCCAGTAATAATATTAATATGGGATTTTTTTTACTTGACAGAAATATTGTAAGACATGTACTATGTGTTTATTACTATTCAGAATGTGTGTGTTCATTACTTTTCAGAATATGATTTTATTACAAAAAAAAAAAATGGCACAATAATTCAAGGTGTATGTGTTGTTTAATAATCAGTACAAATAGTATTAATTTCATGGTCTCAATATGATAAGTTGTTTTATAAGCTCTTACCTTAAATTCCTCATGGTCTTCTTTCGGTGTGCCGATTTTGTGTACCACCGCGTTGAAGCCGTTCTTGTCGTCCGCTTCGTATTCCACTACGCGCTTTGTTCCGTCTGTCTCCAGGAGAGTGTATGTTCCTGGGGTGAAGAATAGCGATAGGTTAGGGAAAGATAACTTGTTTTTTTTTTATCTAACTGAAGTAGCAAAGGAGCATGCAGTCTTATTTTTATTAGCTTCAGCTGTATGTTTGCTTGTAACCGACTTCTTTGGGCGCGATTTTGACCCACTTTAAACGGCCAGATTTCGTTCAAACTTTGTAGATTTATTGAGGACCGATGACAATACACTAATTTGATAAAATTATTTCATTTTTTAATTTGACTAAAAATAGAAAATAAATTTAAATGAATTTAATAGTGTTAAAAATTTCAATGAATATAAATTAATAATAGTGTGAATAAAAAAAGTTATTTTATTTTAAAAAAAGCGTGGGGTGCTTTTTAAGATATTATCGAAATGATAATCACTCTACTCATATCTGTCAATAAAATATCTATAACCATTGACACCATGCACCCCACGCTTTTTTTTAAACATTTTTTTTTATTCACATTATTATTAATTTATATTCATTGAAATTTTTAACACTATTTTCTTAATTTAAATTCATTTAAATTTATTTTCTATTTTTTAGTTCGGTTTTCTATAAAAAGCGTGTTTTTTAGTTTTTTTAAACTATTATTTATGTATAATTCTACAATAAAGAGTATTTATGTTTATGTTAAAATGCCTCTAATTTTTGGTGAAATGAAAATCTTGAAGCTTACAGATTTCACCGCGTATACACGGAACAAATCTTCAAATGGGCTCAACTCATGGTATAGGATCATAATTAGACTAATTGCAAGTGTAGCGCGTTCTCGACAGCACACACTGCGTCAGCGATTCAGCGTAATGTAATTAAAGACGAGTCTAGACATAACTAAGTCTATTAACTAACTTTCGACACTGATTTTGCGTTTCTCAATATATCGAATTAGTTTTCTATGTGCGTGGATGGAACTTCTTGACATCGTATGAAAACATATACTTATTTCTTGCTTAAATTTGCTTTTTTTATCTGACTGAAGTAGCAAACGAGCATGCAGTCCACCTGATGGTAAGTGGTCACTGCCACCCATGGACATCTGTAATCAACTTCATACAGAACATGGGTTCCATCTGAAGTCAATCACAGATGCGTTGCCACTCCCAAGTATTATGATGGTCGCCTCATGTGAAAGTGTGCCGGCAACCACACCCTTCTATCGAAACGCAAACGCTAGAAATAGGTGTGGCGGTGGTACTTCCCCGGTCGAACTACACTAATTCTACCACCTTGTTTTGTTTTTTTTTCTTGCTTAAATGTGCTTTATTTTTTCTTTCATCAATACTTTTCAGAATTTAATCCTTATAAGTGACTTTATCTAATAGCGCAATAAGACCTATTTATGTATTTATATTTATTTCCTCATTCAATTCCAATATTTTTTGTAATATTTAACTATGCAGTTTTAATTTTCAATCAAAATCTCGCAATTCCTTTTAGCATTTCAAAATATTTATGTTAATTTACTACAAAGTTTTATTTTTTCATCAAAATCAGCCTCTTATTAACTCTTTTCAGCATTTTTCGCTATTCCTTATACTTTCGGGTGTAGCCTGCCACGCGCACTTAAAAATTCCCTGTATATTGGAAGTTTTAATAAAATATTAACTGTAAAAGGAGAATTTTCTACGTAATCACACTAATTGCCACTTCTTCGGGTAAGTGATAATAACATTAGCCTTTTGTGGGTGTATAGTTTTAATTGCCCTAATGGATTAAATGGGGGACGGAAACATTTGACGACCCGCGTGGCCGAGCGGTTACCGTACCGGGCTGACGTGCAGTGGGTCCTGGGTTCGATTCCCGGCCAGTCAGATATCTGAATGACGAGTTTAGATTCTTGTTCTGGGTCTGGGTGTTTGTGTATTCGTCTTTGTGTGTGTCCATTGCACCCACGACAAAGGACAAAATCCTACTGTGGGGCTATGAGTGTAGAGAGCGGTTACCGTACCGGGCTGACGTACAGTAGGTTCCGGGTTCGATTCCCGGCCAGTCAGATATCTGAATGACGAGTTTAGATTCTTGTTCTGGGTCTGGGTGTTTGTGTATTCGTCTTTGTGTGTGTCCATTGCACCCACGACGAAGGACAAAATCCTACTGTGGGGCTATGAGTGTAGAGAGCGGTTACCGTACCGGGCTGACGTGCAGTGGGTTCCGGGTTCGATTCCCGGCCAGTCAGATATCTGAATGATAAGTTTAGATTCTTGTTCTGGGTGTTTGTGTATTCGTCTTTGTGTGTGTCCATTGCACCCACGACAAAGGACAAAATCCTACTGTAGGGCTATGAGTGTAGAAAGCGTATTTTTTTATTTTTACACGGAACCACGGAATAGCATATAAAGTAAGTTTATTAAGACAAAAACGATTATTTATTTGGGTGTTGGTTGCCGGCATTCTTTTATATGAGGCGACCATCATAGGCCTCGGGAGTAGCAACGCAACTGTGATTGACTTTAGATAGAACACATGTTCTATTTGAAGTTGCTCACCGATGTCCATTGGCGGCAGTGACCACTTACCAGGTGGACTGTATGCTTGCTACTTCAAACAGATAAAAAAGTACCTATGCATTGTTTTATTCTATGTGTTTTTTTATTATTTGTTTTCTTATTAATTGTTTTCTTATTATTTGTCTTATTTTTTAACTATTTGTTTATATTCGTTTTGTTGTATGTGTTGCATTAACGGAATCAATAATTTTCTTTATTTCTTTCTTTCAATCACCCCCTTTCACATCATGCAAGAATTGCTTTACGCTAGAAATAGGAGAGATGATGGTCCTTCCTCGGTCGAACTACACAGGTTCCACCTGGCACAGTTGTAATATTTGCACTCACCCTTAACTTTGTCTCCATCCCTGGTCTCCCAGTGTTCCTTGTCGTCTCCCGTGTGGGGGTCCTTCACGGAATAGTCGAATGAGTATTTGGGATGCGCCTGAAAATTTCACACAAATAATTATGTCATACTAGATGAATCTCGCAGCTTCGCCCGCGTTAAAAAAGTATATTGTCCCGTGGAAATAAGATATTTTCGAACAGTAAAAAGTACCCTATATGTAGGGATTGCACTCCGGCCTCATTTTCAATTCGACCGGATCCGGCCGTTTTTTTCTCAATCCGGCCGGATCCGACCGGATCCGGCGGCATTAATCGAACGGTTAAAACAGTGTAAAAAAGGGATCGATTTCTAACGGTAATTATTTTTGTAATGTGAAATCTTTGTCAAAATATACAAACACCGGATCCGGTGGTGAATTGGTACCGGATCCGGTTTGTGTAAATTTGTGCCGGATCAGCCGGATTACCGGATCCGGTTTTCCGGATTGCAATCCCTACCTATATGTTAATCCAGAGTGTGAGCTAACTCCTTACCAAATTTTATGAAAATGGCTCCAGCCGTTTACACGTAAAGAAGTAACAAACGTACACACTCACAAACTTTCGCCTTTATAATATTAGTATGATGTGTTAGATTTTAGGGATCCAGTGATTTGATTTTTTCTTATTCTGAAGGTCTAATGTACAATATTAATCTAATGCTTAATATTCAGTGAGTGAAGTGGATATTGGTAGACTTCGCACACCTTAGATATCATTATATTAATACGTGAAGCAAAAATTTGTGACGGATTTTTAAGTAATATGCCGCGGACGGATTAGTATGAAATTTTGAACGGTTATAGTGGACGTAGAGAAGGAGTGCAGAATGTTAATATTTTTTTCAAATAATGCATTTTTCATACATAAAATCAACTAAAAACACATTACACACACTGCCTTGCATTTGTCACAAACACATATGTACTTAGTAAATGAAAATGAAAAGACACAACGTCAAGAATGTCAGATGACATTTGATTTTTAATTTAAATTACGGTCGAATTTCGGCCGATGCTACGGGTGACTAGTTTCTTTTAAATAACTCTCAGTCTTCACACACCTTAGAGATTTTTTTAATAGCTCTCAGTTTTGTAATTTCCCTCATGATGTTTTTCCTCTATAGCAAGTGATAACATAATTCTAATTTTCTGAGCAGACGAATAAATTTACGTTTTAACGAAACGAGCATATTATTTTTTAGGCCAGCGTGGAGACTACTCTAAAACTCCTAAATGTATTTAAGATCTCGTATTTCAGCTCCATAATTACGGTGCAAGGACTCTCAAATGTAACTTAATATTTCGACTTTGAAATAATTATAAGTAAACCGTTCCAAACATAAAAGACTTCTCGAAATTAAAACTTTTTCAAAGTGTTTTTGAAGGATTTTTGCAAACTTTAGAGATTAAATTACTTGCTAGGTATCTGTGTGTTGTTAGAATCACACTAATAATAAGACAAGTTTCATTACAAAATTTAAATTATTATTAAATGTGTCCGGGATTCGAACCCAGTGTATATTTGTGCAACAGACCAGTGACTAGGGCGTCATAGGTGACCAATTTTAAGAATGTATTAAAAAAATATACAAGTTTGTTATATTACTATCGACAACTACAATATTTTTGCTCCGGTGATTTTTTTTCTTATTTTTACTTGGTTTTATATTCATATTCTAAGTTTTCTTCTGATTATTACAATACAATACAATACTATGTAAACTCCTTGTTTGTTTACTACTTCAATTTTAAAGAAAATATAATAATTGATTAGAAATAAAATTGATCAGAGTATTTTTTTTTATATTTAGGTAGGCGAGATAATTATGCCTCCAAATTTTGTTTAGTGGTCGGGCTCCACTAGACAAAATTTGGAGTTGCTTACATAAAATCAATAGCGTGTTTCAGAATGCTATTAACGCCATCTCTCGGCGAGTTTATTCCGGCGGATTCGCCCGCTTCAGTCACGTCTATGAAATAAGTGTTTGCTAAATCTTTATATATAAAAATGAATGTTTGTCTGTATGTCCTCTATAGAATCGTAAACTATTTATTTAATCATGTGATGATCTTTAGCAAAGTTTTTATTCATGAGCTCGCGAAGGTTTTTTTGTGGTAGCAACGCGCGCTGGGTTCAGGTAGTCTAGAATAAAACTATTAACACTTACATGGTAATCCAATTCGTACTCGTCATCGTGATGGTCGTCCAGGTGGTTGGCGAGCTGCTGCTTGAGATGGTAGCTGTCGTAGCCGTGGCCTTCCAGTCCACCGTAACCGTCATATTGGGCTAGCGTTGACACCACCAGAAGGAGTAGTGGGGTTAGTTTCTGTAATGTAGATATTAAAAGATTTCTTATTTATCAAATTAAATTATGACATAGATTCGGTTTTGGTTATCCGTAAGAGATAAATAGAGATAACCGTGGAGATTACAACTATGCTGACACAGATGACATGATATCTAAACATCATTACTTTCGGTTTAGTGAAATGAAATGTCTTTATTGTGCATAGGCTTAATTATAAATTGTCAGTTAAATATTTTTTTTATACTACCACCTGATCGGAACACGACCTCAACTGAGAAGTAGAATATCGTCGCGTGACAGGAAAAACTAACTGCAGAATATGCAACATGAAGTTATCAGTGTTTAATAATATTTTGATCCCAAAATTTCATTTATATGAAATATTCTGAAATTATATCATTAAATAAAATGTCGTACAGGTTATTGTATCCATATATTATTTACGTAATAATAATGTATTGTTAAAGAACAGTGTATTAAGTGAAATAATCGAAGTCGATAAGTAGTCGAATAAGTCGAAAAAAACAATTTTGTTGTTAGTTTTTCTTGTAACCCGACGATATATGAAACAAATGTTAGAAATTATACAAATGGAAAGCCCTTAGTTTGTGTTTATTAATTGTCGTTTTCGGTTCATGGTATTATCATTCGTTTCCATAATTTCATCCATAAATAGCGACTCTTACACAATGACGGAATAAAACAGGGTGTATCATTTGTAACTGAAGTCGTTGGGTTCTCTCATAGGGTAACATTAGTTATTCATTTTTTTTGTCTTAAGTAGCAAATGAGCATGCAGTGCACCTGATGGTAAGTGTTCACTGCCGCCCATAGACATCTGTGAGCAGCTTCAAACATAACATGTCAATCACAGATGCGTTGCTACTCTTGAAGACTATGATGGCCGCCTCATACAAAAGTGTGCCGGCAACCACACCCTTCCATCGAAACGCTAGAAATGCTTCACGCTGGAAATAGGTGTGGCGGTGGTACTTCCCCGGTCGCACTACACTGGTTCTACCACCTGTATTTCAAGTAAGCAGTTTTTTATTACAATTGCTTTGATCCCTTTGGCATTTATGGTGCTATTGTTTAAAATTGCGGAACCTGGCTTAGTATGTATTTACCCTATAGACTTAAACTATCCGTAAAAAGTTATATGTGTATGTATTGTCTAGTATAGTCAATTCACACTTGGCCTGCACGGTAGACTGAAGCATAATACTCTCAGTCTCATAGATGACCTGTGCCCGGCAGTGGGTCAATAATGAGTTGTCACGTATTTACATATTTATAAAATGGAAGTTGATAATATTTTTTTATCTGACTGAAGTAGTAAACGATCATACAGTTCACCTGATGGTATGTGGCCACTGCCGCCTATGGACATCCGTAATCAACTTCACATAGAACATGGGTTCTATCTGAAGTCAATCACAGATACGTTGCTACACCCGAGGACTATGATGACCGCCTCACATAAAAGTGTGCTAGCAACTACACCCTTTCATCGAAACGCAAGAAATGCTTCACGCTAGGAATAGGTGTGGCGGTGGTCCTTCTCCCGTCGAACTAGACTGGTTCTACCACCTTCAATAATAATTGTTGCAAACTTATCTCTACCGTTTACCCCATGCAACTGTATATCGGCGAAGCCTCTAAGTACATAAAGGCGTTCTTTAATTAATTACAAAGTTGAGTAATGATGTTAATACTTTGGTAGACAGTTTTAAAATTAGTTCGTGACACTTTATATTTTCTTTAATATTAAATAACGGCTATAGATAGTGTAATGATATATACAAGACACTGGAAGAACATTTTTTTCTTTTATTTGTTGACCATTTTTTTTGGTTCTTGAGTTTGGTAGGAAAAGTGGTAAAACGGGTAGGTATGCTATCACTGCCAGCGTCAGTTTTTGCGTTTCGACGAATTCGATTTCATGTTGCAACTTGCGACTATCTTTGTCATAAGGAGTCGCTTATAGACATACTAGCTGAACCCCGCAGCTTCTCCCGCGTTAAAAAAAATCGATGTCCCGCGGGAATAAGATATTTTCCCACGGTAAAAAATAGTCTATATGCTAATCCAGAGTGTCAGCTAACTTCCTACCAAATTTTATGAAAATCGCTCCAGCCATTTAGACGTGAAGAAGTAACAAACATACACACATACGAACTTTCGCCTTTATAATATTATATTAGTACTAGCTGAACCCGCGGCTTCGCCCGCGTGAAAATGAGTGTATCGCAAAGTTATTCCCGCACAAATCTCGACTCCATTGAAATTCTATGGTAAAAATAGTATTTATGTTGTTCCACAACCTTTTCTATAGTGAAAGTCCGATCCAAATGAGTTTAGCCGCTCTGGTTATTACCCGGACAAACAAAGAGTAAAGAAACGAATTTAAAATAGATATGTATTTGTGGATAAGATCATAATTGTTATGTGAAAATATTTTTAAAATTAGACGAATTAGAATTAGAATTTTAAAATAAAAACTTTTTAACAAAAAATATCTACCGACTTCCATGTCACAAAAAAGTAAAAAATAATTTAAATATATTTTGGTCTAGAACATACTCAGTACTTAGTACATAGTCCTGAAGTCGGTGCTCGACATATTTCGCTGGACGACGGTAACTACGTCCTATATGAGAGTTGAAGGTCAAATTTTTCATAGTAAATACCTACATAGTAATTTTATTCTATATTTTACTCAATTGGACTTCTCCAGCTAAGGTTCGGCCGACTATCACTAATTTTATTATTTTGCTCCAAAAAGTTGAAGATCCTATGATTAGAACCTTATCAAACTCTTATCAGACTACCCCTGGAGTACATCCTTTCTAATAAAAAAAGAATCATCAAAATCGGTTGGCGGGATATTGAGTTATTCATACATTTATCGCGTACATTGAAAATGCAAATTTAAGACTTATGCGTTTTTCTTATGGATGCCCTAGTCAAAAAAATACTAAAAAAAAATGGGACCCTATGACACGCACTACCTTTCAAATAAAAAAAAAATCATCTAAATCGGTTCACCCAGTCCGGAGAAATGAGGTAACAAATATAAAAAAAAAAAAAAAAAAAAAAAAAATACAGACGAATTGATAACCTCCTCCTTTTTGGAAGTCGGTTAATTAGACGATTGTAAACCGCCTTTCTTTGAACTAATTACCAATCTTAGTGGTCACCCAATATCAAGAAGCAACCTGTAAAATAAATTCTCCTCCACATTTAAACCTAAACGCATCGATTACAAAGATTAATTTTAACTTTTCCGATTTGGAAAACACTATTTTATCGGACTTAAATTTCTGAGTAAGATTATAGGTGAACAAAATGCAACCACCACAAATAATAGATTTTGATTTTATTTGTTTTAAATAGTATTATTATTGTGAGATAATAATTAGGGATTATTTATATTTAAAAGGATGGTTTAAATAAAATCATACTTTGTAAAATAGGGCAATAGAAACAAATGCTACCGTAATATTATTAATTAACATGGCAAAACCATGCTCTTTCACCTCGCCAGCCTAGCCTCATTTGAAGGGCAACGTTTGTACTGGTCTAGTACAAAAAGAGGCTACTCTTACAAACTCATTTCACATTCGTGTCCTGTTCAACACTGGACACTATCAAGTGGTCAGATAACTCTAAAAATTCACGCTCTTCCGCGGTCGGCTTGTATTAGCATGCGCGAGCTAGACGGTTACCTACCCCTGCCGAGAGGCAAATCGCGATACTTTTAATTTTAAATCTCTAATATCTTCAAAAGTATTTATTTGATGCATATAGTGTAAAAGCTAACGAATGCATTTATTTATATAAGGATTAATACCGAACAGAAGAGAACACACTCGAAAATAACGTAATATTTTTAGTTGAAATATGGAACATAAAAATAATTATTGTGACATAACCATAACTTATAGAGATATGCTATCGCGGATTTATTTTATATTTAATGTTGCAATCCAGTGTTTCGTGGCCCTTAATGGAATAATTAGTAATTCAACATCAACATTTAATTTATCGATATTACTTCGTAGTTGTATTGTAGATAACGCCATCTATCAAATGTTCATTCAACGTAATTCAACAGAACAGTGATAGATAGCGTAAGTATACCTAATATATAACTCATCGGGAATTCCTCGTAATTACAATCGTATCTTTCGCATTATAAATACGTTTTCATTTAAATCAAATTTATATCACATCTATTTGAATGATAATTAATTGTTACCAATTAATATGTATTATTTCTGAACGAACTCACGATGACGTCCAGGCGTAATGGCCAATATGGTGATTGTCATTTGCATTGGAATTTAACAAAATTCGCGACATACCGAGTTTTACCGATATATGTTGTCGACTCAAAATCAATATTTTTAATGTTTTATTATTCACATAAGTTTTTAATCAAATCTATAATACCCCTTGAGGGAATTATTAGTACACCTCTTTGTCAAAAGCCAATATTATAGCGATTGTCATTTGCATTGGAATTAAACAAAATTCGCGACATACCGAGTTTTACGGATACATGTTGTCGACCCAAAATCAATATTTTTTAATGTTTTATTATACACATAAGTTTTTAATCAAATCTATGATACCCCTTGACGGAATTATTAGTACACCTCTTACCACTACCATACAAAACTTTATGCTCAATTTTAACATTTCCAACCCATTTTTTGAAATAAAAAGTAGCCTATAATGGATCCCAAGTTCACCACTATCTGTGTACACAATTTCATAAAAATCGGTGCAGTAGTTTAGGCGTGAAAGAGCAACAGACAGACAGACAGACAGAGTTACTTTTGCATTTATAATATTAGTAGGGATAGTAAGTATAATATGATATTAGTATGATAGAATGATGTAAGCATTTCGTACAGAACAAGAGTTCTATCTGATATAGTGGAGGAACACTGATAATTTTAGATTTTTGACTTTTTGGAGGAATGAAGTTCACCGGGTCAGCTAGTTACATATATTAGGTTGCTTACATGGGCGGCAGTGACTTTTTATAATTGCGCATGTTAATTTGGTCCTCTACTTATAAAAGCAATATTTTTTGAGTTAACATGTCATTGTATTGTGTGGTACTTCTACGGTACGGTTAAATTACAATCCCTGTAAATTTAACTACAAGATATATTTCGCACTACATCTAAATCTAATCGAATATCCGATATGCAGCCGATCGCTAGATTTTTCCCTCACGTATCACATGTGCAAAGCCGATTTGCATATTCAATTAGCGTAGTAATCTCTTCCTGATGCGGTGCGCCGCGGAACTTCGCGGAAATAGGATGGTTCAGCTGAAGGGTTAGTAATTGATGAGGTTTCGATAATTGGTGAAACTCGCGTGGTGATTTCGAATGGCGAGCGGATTTTGTTTATGAATGCTAACATTGGAAATAATAGATATGTGTACATGTTAATATGGGTAGGTATGGATACCCATACCTTTTTTTTTTTTTTTTTGTTGACGGGGAGGAAACCTTCAAAAGGTACCCGGAGCCTTGAGGAGAGACTCCGGGTTATGTGGGATTTTTACCCACTAAAACCTCCTCGGTGGCCTTCCTCAGCGCTTGTAGGGGACCCCGGGACCTCTAAAGAAAACGCGCCAGTACCCCCTAGTGCAGCACCCCTCATGGGCTCGTCTCTTAGGGGACATGTAGCTGTCCCCCTGCATCTTCCGGTGTCTACGGCGACATGCAGCCACACATGCCACCGTCCTTCTCGGGGTCGCTGGCTGGGCGGTTCGAGCTCCCTCTCGAGCCGTCCGCAACCCCAGGAGCCCCCTTTTAGTCGCCTCTTACGACAGGCAGGGGATACCGTAGCCGTATTCTACTCCCCGACTACAGGGAGATGGATACCCATACGACACGACAAAATATACATTTTGTCGTGTCTGATATCCCATCCAACCATCAGCCCTTTGATGTCCACTGGTGGACATAGGCCTCCCCTGAATTGCGCCACTCCAATCGGTCCTGTGCCCTCTGAATCCAAAGGTTTCCCGCTGTCTTCAGGTCTTCGGTCCACCTCCGGAAGGGGGGGGGGGGACCTGTTCTAGTTGATGTGTGTCTGATATATAAATGACGAATCCTATTTTCGTTTTGCATTTTTGTGTTTATGTATTTCCAATAATTGTCTATGTCGTGGGTGCGTTACTACCGTCAGTCTATTAATGGTTGTGATCGCTTCATTTTTTATTTTGGGATGATAAAATTGCTTCAAATTTTTTGGCAGATACGCTTATACATACCGTTTGAAAAGCCTTGTAGTAAACCACCGCCCAACTGTTTCTAGCGTGAAGCGTTTGACTTCAATTAGAACATGTTTTATGAAATTGCTTACAGATGACCATTGGTGGCAGTGGCTTCCATCAGATGGATTGCATGTTAAATTATAAAAGAAATACTTCGACTGCATAAATCCGTAGAATCATTTACTGTGGGAAGTCACTGTTAGCGATCGTACGATAATGACGTCACGACTATACGAAATAAATGTTAAATCAGGAAAAAAATCCAAATGTAATTTGAACAAAAGTGTACAAAAGTGCGAGCCCCATGCGCACTTGGCCGCTTTCCCTTATCCTTGCAACTAAATAGGTTAAGAGGACGACGTAATTAACTGACGACATAATTAAGAAGGACGCCTAAGAATAAAGAAATTTAATTCGTAGACTTTCAACTAAAGATGAAAAATTCTTTTCAAATGATTCTTAGACTGCGACTTTTCTCTAGGCGCTTTGACTGGAATTAAAAATAAGAGGGCATGGCGTTAGAGAAATATGGTAAATATGTTCTGTTGTAAGATAGCTATCACCAACAGTGGGACAATCATTTACGTTTTCAACAATAATTGCGAAGTTCATTGCAACGTATGGCCGAAAACAAAAACCGTTAAACGTTCATTGCAATTTATGGACAACTAGTTGAACCCCGCAGCTTCGCCCGCGTTAAAAAAATCAATGTATCGATTGTCCCGCGGGAATAAGATATTTTCCCACGGTAAAAAATAGCCTATATGTTAATCCAGAGTGTCAGCTAACTCCCTACCAAATTTTATGAAAATCGCTCCAGCCCTTTAACCGTTAAGAAGTAAATATACACACTCACAAACTTTCGCCTTTATAATATTAGTATGATTTCTAATAAAGATTGTCTCAAAGTAAACGTAGTAAAGTAAACTTATTAAATTTATAATTATTAAGGCTGCTGTACATTTTTATTTTTTTTGTCGCGCGTTTGCAACCGCATGCTTACGAAAACGCACAGTAAAATTTATCATTAATTTTAGCTAGAAGCTTTTGATATTTGGAAAAGATGTGTTGGCAGAATTTGTAGTAACAAATTGATAGTCATCTATGTTGGTAAGTTGTATGTAATGACTACTCAAAGATTGCATTATACAATTTCCATTACGTACAAGGGGGCTCATAACAGTCCTCGGACCTTTGTATACCATTTAACAAAATATATTAACAATTGCAATAAGCTTTTAGTTCAAAATCGTGAGTGTGATTATCGTATCGCGCTTTCACGTAACCAAATAAAATGTCAGCCTGAAGTTAGATAGCGGATTTGTACGCAAAAAGGTAAACTATGTAGTGATGTACTTACGAAATGTTGTATTGTAGCTGCAAAAGGAATTTGTCTAGGTGAGATACCTGTTTGGTATCCTTAGAATAACAAATTGTAATTATTGTCTTATGTTACTTTATTTTTAGTGGTTTGAAATATAGCAGAATCAGTCTTGTTTTTGTTTAATTTTTAGGGTCCCATACCAAAAGAGTAAAAACGAAACCCTTTTACTAAGACTGCGCTATCCGATATAATCTGTATCATGAACCGTGATAGCTGAATAGTTGAATTTTTTACAAATGATATATTTCTGTTGCCGCTATAACATCAAATTCTAAGAACGGAATAAAAATGAATATTCAAGTGGGGCGCCCATACAACAAACATAATTTTTAGTCGTATTTTATAGATACTAATAGTACGGAACCCTTCGTGCGCGGGTTCGACTCGCAACTAATGGTAAGTGGTTACTGCCGCGCAATGGACGTCTCTAATCAAACCGCGACAAGATTTTGTTTTTAAGGCAAAATAGGTTAATCTACTTGAGGTACTCTTCAACGGTCTTTTCCTGCCACCGCGGATTAGTAAATACGATCCATATAAAATAATTCGAAAACCATCTGAGACCATCAGTTTATCTGGTACTATACTTTTGTTACCCATGTAAAAACAAGATGGCAAATAAGAAAATTAAAAAAAGATATACAAAGAAAAAAGACAAACCCACTGAGTTTCTTGCCGGATCTTCTCAGTTGAGGTCGTGTTCCGATCCGGTGGTAGTGTAAAAAAATATATATAAATGTAACTGACAATTTGTAAGCGCCCCCGAAGGCCTATGCAAAATAAAGACATTTCATTTCATTTCACTAGGCTACGCTCGGTTTGTCACGTCTGTGTATCACATCATCACATGTGTCACATAGGTCATAAACTTATGTGTTTGTGCTAAAATTCAGCGGAATCCGATCGGTAACTTTTGCTTGAAAGATATTGTTTTTCTGACACATCCTCACAACGCTTAGCATTTTTAAAATTAATCTTCTCTTCTTCTTTATAAAGGTAAATGTTTGTCTGTATACCTCGTTTTTTCACACTTGATCTATTTGGTAAATAAACATGGCCGACTCGAACTGTCATTTAAATGTCAAAGAGATACTGTCACTCATTATCGCGATATGATTCGTCATTATCGCGACATCAAGAAAGCAAACTTGCTTAAATTTTATTATGCCACGAACAAATATATCGATTAATGTCACTTAGCAAAATATTGAATCCAATGTAACAAATCGATTCGTCTTTCCCATCACTAATTTGGAAATGACCGAAATGTCAAATTTGTGTTGAACTAAATTATCTGTGCAAATGAGTTTCGCCGGTTTTGCAACTTTAATTAAATTTATCTATTACAATTGTAAATTTAAAGCAGTTTTTGTTGTGAATCAAAGTGTAATACATCAAGTGAACCGATGTAATTGTTTGCAGGTCGTTTGACGCGTGTAACTGTGTGAAAATGTGATTTTTCGAAAGTTAGGTGGTTTGTTTACTACTTATCTCAACTGTCAAAAAATGGGCTATATGTCCTCTATAGAATCGTGACTATTCATTTGATCATGTGATGATCTTTAGCAAAGTTGTAATTCATGAGCTCCCGAAGGTTTCTGGTGTATTTTTTTGTGATGGCGGTGCAACGCGCGCTTCGACCAGCTAGTAAGATAATAAGATTTGGCTACGGTTGCAGATAGTTTTTTATTTACGAATATTCAAAAGATTGTTTAGGGTTACGGAGCTCCATAACACTGTTGCTATATTTCTTCTTCTTCCTCTTCTTCTCTCGCTGGATGTTCATAAATTGCCTAAATATGGCTAAGTCGTTAGACTATTAATCCACAGCTCCACAAAAATTAGGCTTTCCGGGAATTAATTTGAAATGTCTATATTGATCGGACTAATACTTATTGTAAATCTTGACTATGCACATTTTAAATAAATTACCCCTGGACCTCGAATAGAAAACTGTTTCTAATCTATTATTCATGTCTGTGACTATTGGTTTATCCGATATTGTTTGCAATTCGCCTTGTCAGGATTAGATATACGCCATTCGGTATATCGTTACATAATATCTGTGTTCTGCTGCTAGAGAAAGCTAACGTAAGCTTTATATTTAAGTATATAAATATAAACCAAAACCTGATTTGTATGTAAACGGTTATTGTTAAATGTGTGTTTATGAGTGTATTTGTAAAATCGACGCAGTTATTTCGTTTTTATTACATGTTTAAATTTAAGTATGTTATTGAATTTTGTTTTCTTTTAGAGATTACGCAAAACTAGAGAATTCAACGGTTGTTTGGTTAGACAGACTTAAGTCAGACTGAAGTTTTGGAGATACCCGTATTTAAATTTACTTGTTTTCTTTAATAACGCTTTCTACATTCATAGCCCCACAGTAGGAGTTCTCCTTTGTCGTGGGTGCCATGGACACACACAAAGACGAACACACAAACACCAAGACCCAGAACAAGAATCGAAACTCATCATTCAGATTCCTGTCTTGTCGGGAATCGAACCCGTGACCCATTGCGTGTCAGACCGGTATGGTAACCGCTGCGCCACCCGGGTCGTCAAAATTAACGAAACAAGCGAATTTTCCGTACTGATTTGATCGGGGTGGTAACGGAAAATTGCCTGAGGCGTCTAAACTTAGTTCGAAGGGCTAGTAAAATGTCTTTGTCTAAATTCAGGGTAGATTTTGATCTTATCTTGGGGATTACAAATATACATAGGCAGAAGTGGCCACTTATCATCTGATGGCCTCCTTGCTAGTGTGGTCCTTTCAAATTATATAAAAACAACATAAGTATTTTTAAAGCTATTGATTTTGATAATAATTGTTAATTTTTTAAAACACGCTTTCTACACTTAGACAGACTTAAGTCAAACTGTAGTTTTGGAAATACCCATGTTTAAATTTACTTGTTTTTTTTTAGAAAAAAAATAACGCTCTCTACACTCATAGCCCCACACTAGGAATTTCTCCTGTGTCGTGGGTACTATGGACGGACACAAGACGAATACACTTACCCCAGACTTAGAACATGAATCTAAAATCATCATTCAGATACCTGTCTGGCCGGGAATCGAACCCGGAATCCATTGCGCGTCAGACCGATATGGTAACCGCTCCACGCGGGTCGTCAATGACACAAATGTGTTCACTAGCTTGTGATTACCGGTCACCAAACACTGATGTTAAGGTAACATACAATCCTTAAGGTAAATGTTAGGTAACATAAGTCATAGTTAAATATTTGGTGCGACAACGTAACTTGTTACGTTCGTAACTCTAATTTTGACCTATAATAATGTACAGTCACGAGCAATAAGATGTGACTATGGAAGATTGGCAAAAGTATCTGACCCAAGAAGGAGTTCAATAATATCTGACTACACGAACGCAGCAAAAATATCTGACATTGATGGGCAGCATAATAATGCAGTAGCGTCTAAATTATGTGATTTGACGTTCATCTACATAATTTTGACGCTACTGTATTATGCTGCCTTTTACTTTAACTCCTTCTTGGGTCAGATACTTTTGCCAATCTTCCATAGTCACATCTTATTGCTCGTGACTGTACGCAGACGAAAAGTTATGTTCGTCAGTTCCCTGGATCATTAATCAGATAAGTTTCAGGATCACTCCCCTGTCTTATTAATACTAATGAGTATTGATGCTGGTAACGATTATTTTAGTCACTGTAATGTTCTAACGTTCGGAACATGTAGTTGCAAGTACATATCGGGTATGTGGGATTTATATTGTGTTAAAAGTCAAGACACATATCGTTTGAGAATAATGTAACACTATACGGTGGACTAACTCTCCCATTCTGAGAGAAGACCCGGGCCCAGCAGTGGGACAATAATGGGTGGTACATATCTTGATCGTTATAGAAATTTGCTTTGAATATGTTGCTTTCAGTTACCACATTACGATTCACATTACACAAGTATATAACTTATACTTGTGTCTCATATGTAATAATTTCATGTATAGTACTTAAAGCTAGAGCAGTGATAGCCTAATGATTGAAACTTGCCCTCTTGATCGGGAGGTCCGAGGTTCAAACCCAGGCAGGCACCACTGATTTATGTGCGTATTAGAAATTAATTATCACTGCTTTTCGGTGAAGGAAAACATCGTGAGGAAACCTACTAACCCGAGAGTTCTTAAAAAAAAAGTCCGCGGAGGTGTGCGAAGTCCATCAATTCGCACTTGGCCAGTGCGGTAGGCTGTGGCCTACTCTCTCATTCTGAGAGATGACCCGTGCCCAGCAGTGGACCAATAATGGGTTGATGAGACTTAAGCTAAGTATAGTACTTAAAGCGATTTTTGCAGACGAAAGTTGGCTTTTCATAGATTAGCTTAAGAGAGACAAGATAATCTCATATTACGCTGACACACGATATTCTGTCAAGTATGTGTACAAACATTGCGTCACTCATCAATTTCGCGTGACATCGTAACTTTCGTTGCGTTCATTACGCGATTATACTAAGCTGTTTGGCAAGTCACTGATTGTAATTATTGCGGACACTAATGCGATTTGACGGGGAAACATTCGAATATGTTTTGTATGATAAGACTAGCTATATTGAAAAACACATTCAGCGTCTCAAAACTGTCCGGTGAAAAAGAGCGCTCAATTTCAAAATTGAGCTCTCATTTCAAGTTAAATTTTATTGCTTTTTGCTTAACGCGTTGTAAATACAACTTTAGACCATGGACGTAAGGTTGTATTGCAAAAATATATGGTTGTTATGACCATCTATAAATAACTACGTACATTTGACGACAGTTTTAGGTGTCATTTTTGTTTGAGACTGTATCTAGTGTATTTCTATATCGATGGATAAGACACAAGCTTAGGGTCTTCATATACGTTCAATTATTAGTTTGTGTTTGTTAGTAATTATATCCTCTTGTTAGTATTGATATACTAAATCTTCGTTGTTTGGTAATTTATTGAGATTGTTAAAGTTTAATTAAACCCTTGCTTTTGAAACAGCAAATCTGTTTAATCACAAGCGGTGTAGTGGATCGCTTTGGTTATATGATTCATTCATAGATGTATCTGTAACCTATATTTTGACCATTTTTAGTTTTTCTCTCTCTTTTTCATACATTCATCTGATATTTACCTTAATTATTTATATTATTTTATATATTGTCATTGATTTTTCTGCACGCTTATGTTTATGATAAGGTTTCACGGTAAAATGAATTACTTGGCATTATGTATTTTATTTGGCTTTTGTACCACGTTAATGTCGATTATTGATGTTCTAGATAGTTGTAAAAAAAGTTGCGTGATGAAATTTCCTATCAAATGAAAGAAGGAAAATGGAAATCGGTTTAGAAACACCCAAGTTATTGAAGATTTTAAGAAACCGACATTTTACAATTTTCCGGGAAAACTGCCGGAAGGTTTTCATTTTCCTCAATATGGTACTGCCTGTGAAACTAGCTGCATACAATGTCGTATGAAACGTGTCGATAGGTTGACATTTCTTGCCATTTCGCCCGAACATACATAAAAGAAAAAAATATACGTGACGAATAGATAACCTCTTTCCTTTGGCAAGTCGGTTAAAAAAGAGATTTTTACTATCTCCTTCTAAAACGTGCGAGCTCTATCACTTAAAAATAATTCATAACAATATCGCTTACGACTTTTCTAATCGTACATCTCGATTGCGTTCCCAACACTCACGCGACTAGATTTCACTCTTTTTTTCATATAACAATATTTAAAGGTTTAATTTTAGTTTTATATCATCGCTATTGAGTCGAAATTGCTGAATAATTAGCTCTATAACGTTATTGTGCATTTAAACTGAACAAGTCTATTTAAAATGTGTACTTATTATAATTTAATATAATTCGTAAGGTATTCTTAAGGTGGTAGAACCAGTGTAGTTCGACCGGGGAAGTACCACCGCCACACCTATTTCTAGTGTGAAGCATTTTTTGCGTTTCGATAGAAGGGTGTGGTTGCCGCCACACTTTCACATGAGGCAACCATAATAGTCCTCGGCAGTAGCAACGCATCTGTGATTGACTTCAGATGGAACCCATTTTCCATGTATGTAGTTATGGGCGGCAGTGACCACTTACCATCAGGTGGACTGCATGTTCGTTTGCTACTTGAGTCAAATAAAAAATAAAAATAAAAAAATCGTGATGTAGTCTAAGTGTCTACATAAACGCCGCTAATTATGATAGTATTTGGTCTCCAATTCTTATTTATTGACGCGCGAAATAGTATAACAGTAATATTATGAAAAAATATATGAAGGATGAAGTTCTATCCACATCAACTGAACCCGTGGCGGTTCTCCACGGTTCGGTTTGCACGCTCGTTTTTGCCACGGATGTGCAAGATGTGGAATGAGCTTCCTCCTGAGGTATTCCCGGAGCGTTATGACATGGGGCTCTTCAAAAAAGGCGAAAAGAGCTCTCCTTCAAAGCCGGCGATGCATTGGCAACTCCCCTGGTGATGCAAATGTCCATAGGCGACGGTGACTACTTTCCAACAGGTAGCGTTTCTGCTTTATCGCCATGTTCAATTGTAAAAAAATATGAAATAGTACCATGTATATGGTGGCTGCTAACTCGTTTTGTTCTATAAATGGATTAACATCACTTTATGCTTAACGAGCTGGAGCGATCAATTTACATAGTAAAAAATGAAATAAAACAGCCTTTAATACCGTGCAACATTCCTCAGCCATCGAACATCAAATGACAGCAAACTGTTAGCAACTAGTAAATCACACAAGAGGAAACGTTCAATTATTTTGCGTGCGACGGATCGCTTGGTAACTGTAGTTATGTGTTTTCTTTGCATGATGATCGGTAACAAGTTAATAACTTCAGAAACGGTTATTCAAACTATTGCGTGATTTATGTAAGTACGCGTTTTTAGAAGTGTTACAGTATAATTTAGATATTTTCATATAGGTATAATGAGTCCGAATAATTGTAGACTTTTTGTAAAGCTTGTATTTCTTTTCGATATATTAATAAAAGCTTTTTAACAAAAAATATCTACCGACTTCCATGTCACAAAAAAATAAAAAATAATTTCAATTAATTTTGGTTTAGATTGTTTCGAAAACGACACTCAACATTTTTTACTGGATGATGAAACTTTGTCCTGTATGAACGCCGACTTCAGAACTATGTACTAAGGAGTATGTCCAGAGTAATCAAGTAACAAATATAAAAAAAAATACAGACGAATTGATAACCTCCTCCTTTTTGTAAGTCGATTAAATATAACCAAACAATTCAAAGTATGTGATATAGATGTAGGGATATGTTTAATTAAGCTATGCTGTGTGCTACCGAACCTTTGGGGTATAGATAAAAAATGTATAAAAAGGCGATATAAATAACAACAATACACTTAATAAAGCCGCGTTATAAACTAATTGTGCAAAAAACTGTAAAAACGCATGTAGTTCCACTACGACGACGATATATGACCACGAATATTCATTACGACTACTCATTAACGTACTAGGAAGCCGAGAAGGAAACGTCAAGTTTGCGATGACTTATTAGACTCGGTACCCTGTGTTTTCCTGATAATTGAATTTGTAAATGTATCGCACTTAATTAATTTGCGTAGATTAATGTGGTAATCAATATTAGGACTAAACTAACTATCAATAGTTTTGATTTCGTTAAGTGTGAAAAGAATTCTGGCATTTAAAAAAAATGACACAAAATACCTAGTTACTTTATTTTCTTTATTATTTAGTTTGAAATCTTTGCTTCAAATTAAATAAGGGATATATCATTTCAAAATGTAAATGACAGATATTTATTTTATTCAATTTTTAATTTTTAATGTTATTTTTTTTTCGGTGTCGTTATTAAATCTTCTGTATAATTTGTTAAAATGTTTCATTTTAATTTTTAATACGAGTTACAAAGTCCATTTTTTACATGAGACTGAAACGTAATCTTGTAATCGTAATTCTGTTAATTATTTTACAAGGAAATGATGGCAATACGTCAATGTCAGTTCCCTGTCGATGAGTTAATGGCTTAAGAACATGCACATTACATGCGTTTTGTATTGACGAACGGTACGGTTTATGTAAGCCAATGTTATGCATGGTGGCGCATGATATATTGCGGCTGCGGATTCGATGTATGAGTAATTGTTTCTAGCTTTTTGATTAGTTTGACGTATAGGTATATATATTTCATATGAGTGTTATAGTAGTTGATATGGTCCTTTAATGCTAAAAAATATTACGTTTCTTTAAACGATTGATGATTTTCAGGGCTGTGTAAAATTTACCAGTACTATGGATTTTAATAAAAATATAATCGATTTAATGAAAAAAAAACTATTTATCGGAATTCAATCTCACTTTTTTGAAAACAAAAATTGTGAACTTCAAATTCAAGATAGATTAAAATTTCGTAAAACGATAATGGAATTAATTTTTGTTATTATTTTGAACAAAAAACATATAGATTTATTGTTTCGTAATTAAAGTTTGAAATATTTTAATTTTGAATATAATTTACACGATTTAAAGTTAACACTTTATTCCTGTTAGTTTTCACGTCACCACAACCACAAAAACTCGAAAATTACTCACGATTGTAAACTGCATTGTCACGTATTCACTATATTTTAAATAGAAAAAATATAAATTTTATTAGCACTCGTACTGTTTCGACGTTCAAATGTAAATTATTTCTTTACGCGTGCTCACTTATACCCGAGAAATAGTTAATTCTGACCATCCCTCCACCGCTATGCTGTTCCAACACGCGCTCCGTGAAACCGTATAGATGTAAATTGTAATGTCATCGTTGTAAGGTTGATTGTTAATGCGAGATGAGCTTTGCGAGAACACGGAGTAGGGGGCGTACGAAAGTTCGTGGGATTTGTAATGCAAGATTTCATAGTAAGTTGCATTGCAAAGATGTGCGTCGTATGTGAGAATTTTAATAAAAAATACAGTCTATTTTTTTTTAAATTATCTTATTATAAAGTAATTGACCCGGCGAACTTCGTTCCGCCTAAAACTCAAAAAAATTAAATATGTTGTAAGTGTTCCTCTACTATGCATTATGCATTTATTATACATAAAAAGCTTCCTCTTGAATCACTCGATCTATTTAAAAAACAGCATTAAAATCCGTAGCGTGGTTTTAAAGATTTAAGCATACATAGGGACAGTCAGCGGGAAGCATCTTTGTTTTACTCGTATACCTACTATGTAGTGATGTGAAAGTTTGCGAGGATGTATGATTGTTTTTTCTTGTTCATGCTAACACTACAGATCGGATTTCAGTGTAATTTGGCTCACGGTTAGTTTATGACCTTGATTAACAGGAGAGGTTTTTATTACCATTTTAAACGTGAACAAAGCGGGCGGAGCCGCGGAATTTAGCTAGTACAGCAATACCTTGACTTACGCTACCCCGACTTACGCAAACTCGGAGTTACGCGGTTTTTAAATCGCCTTAATTTGTCTCTATATAATCTCTATATTATGGAATAGCCTTACTATCTTACATTATTAAATAAGAGCCTGGAAAAGCAAGACTATGTACTTTTATGACAGGTACATTTTATTTTGTGTTACGTATTTCTTGTACCCCGACTTACGCGAATTCGACTTACGCGGTTATCAGCCAGCCCCCCCTATCGCGTAAGTTAGAGGTATTACTGTATTTTCATAAATGTAATTTTTACATGATAATATAATTAATTATAACGTTCTGTACGTCGCGTATATTTTCAAAAAAATGGCTTGGAGAACTCCGAAAAAGTTCACTTTTATTTAATTTGTACAACATTTGTCTTTCTGTTCGTGTCTTTATGTCCATTTGTTTCAAATCGTATGTAATCAAAACTACTAAATAAGGCTAAGTGTAAGAATAATATTATCGCAAAAATTTTATATATATTTATATTTTAAATTAATATTTAACATGAATACTTACATGTTTATTTATGCGTGTAATTTCGTCCCTGTAGCTCCGGGATCAGAATAGGGCTACGGCATCCCCTGCCTGTCGTAAGAGGCGACTAAAAGGGGCTTCCGGGGTTGCAGACGGCTAGAGTGGGAGCTCGAACCGTTCGGTCAGACAATCCCGGGAAGGCCGGCGGTATGTGTGGTTGCATACCGTCGTAAAGACTAGACGGAGTGGTGGGCCCAGCCGCCCGTCTGTGAGGAGCCCGATGCACGATGGGGCAACGCGCTCGGAGGATTCCAGTTGAAGTCGTTTCGAGATTCCGGAGTCCTCCTTTTTAGCGCCGAGGACGGTCACCGGGGGGGTTTTAGTGCGGTAAAAATCCCACATAACCCTGCGTCGCTCCCACGGCATCGGGTATTTTTTTAAAGGTATCCCCTTCGAAAACAAAAAAAAAAATGCGTGTAATTTAAAAAGGAAAAAAAAACCGTTTCATCTTTGAAAGGAAAACGAAGTGCTACAACCTTAGTGTGTAGAAAGAATGAAGAATTATTAGTTGTGTTAAAATTTTTAAAAGAAATATAGCAAATGCGTCTTTTTTCCTGGATTATTTCAGAATCAGAATCAGCCAAGGTTTACTTTCCTCTTAATGTCAAAGTATGCTAGATAATCCCGTGTGAACTACAGTTCATTCTTAAGAATACGAATACGAAGTGGTTTGAGGACTTAGCGTACCTTTGTTAGTATGGAAATATTATTATAAATATTATTGTAGTATTTAAAATTCAGCCACTGACGGTAACCCATGCAGCTGCCGGACGCGCCGACGTTGCTTAATTCGGTAGATCAGTTACGATATACGTAAGCACTGAAGTTATGCGTTCTTTCACGGTAATGAATAATTAATTTAACGACTTTTATGTAGTGCGTGTAAAATAGTTGTAATATATATTGTACTAGCTTATTCCCCGGGCTCTGCCTGCTTTGATAACATTTTCTTATACCCTAGAGTATATCCGTAATGAGTATTTTATGTTTTAATCTAGGTTATCTATTATTAATACGTATATAATAATTCGTTTTTATATTAAATATTAAGAATTAAAACGAATATATTTAAGTAACTTGCCGCGGACGGAGGAGTATGAAATTTCGCACAGTTATACTTTATGTTGAGAAGGATTGCGCAATGCTAATATTGTTTTCAAATAATGCATAAAACATACATAAAATCAAGTAAAAACACATTACATTCCTTGAATTTTACACAAACACATACATAATAAACGAAATAGAACATTCAAGTCAATGTCTTACTACGAAAACGCATAACGTCAAAAAGTCAGATGTCTTTGTCAAAATACCCACTATTGGTTTTAAATGTAACTTACCTAATTAAACCTACTTTACCTTTAACGGATGCGTTCAAAATAACTTAAAAATTATTACAATTTATTTGAAATTGGGAAATATTGATGCTACTTTGGACAATATGAAGTTTAGTTTTTTAATTTAAATTACAGTCGAATTTCGACCGTTGTAAACTATGTATGTGGCAAGCTGCAGCTAAATTCTACCGGTATTTTTTGCGTAAAAGCGCAACAAACAAACTTACATTCGCACTTATAATATTAGTAAGGATAAAATAACCTGCACACTAAGAACATTTACGACAAGTAATTTTCTTCATAGTTTTGCGAAATGCCAATAGTCATTCCTTAGTAATTTGCCAACGCGTCAACTGGAACGAATGGCCAGTATTATTTTACTGTGTTTAGAGTATGGCTTGTTACGATAAAGAATGTTCTCTTATGTAGCGTCTCTTGTATAATGTTAGGTATATTGTGTTATAGGTAGACTAGCAGGACTCGCGAGTTTGTTCACTTAAACCATTATATTTATGATCCATCCAATCGACTGTTGAATTCCACTACTGGACATAGCCCTCCCCTCCCCCCGAACTGACTGAAGTAGCAAACGAGCATGCAGTCCACCTGATGGTAAGTGGTCACTGCCGCCCATGGACATCTGTAATCAACTTCATACAGAACGTGGGTTCCATCTGAAGTCAATCACAGATGCGTTGCTACTCCTGAGGACTATGATGGTCGCCTTATGTGAAATTGTGCCGGCAACCACACCCTTCTATCGAAACGCAACAAATGCTTCACGCTAGAAATAGGTGTGGCAGTGGTACTTCCCCGGTCGAACTACACTGGTTCTACCACCTTGAAAAGTTGCTACTCTCGAGGACTGAGACGTTCGCCTCATATGGAAGAAAGCCAGCAACCACAAAAATAATACATAAACAAAAGCCACATTATGCTAATTGAAGATTATACAAAGCAAATATGTCAACGCGATAGATAAGTGCAACGCATGAGTTGAATTTACTAATTAACTACGAGGAAATTGTAAAAACGCGACAAAAAGCTGAATAAGTCTTTGTTGTGTATTAGTGATCCATTGAAGTAGGAATTCCTATTTATTTGGGGTTCTTTTGTATGAAATGGAAATTGGTTACGTGCATGCAGTTTAACTGAAGATAAGTGACTGTTTATTCCATCTGTAGATCAGTTCTTTGGTCAGAGATTTGCCAATAGTCACCGCACCTTACATGTGCTTTGATGACAGAAGTAGGTTTTTGATTTTAGACTACTATTATCGCGGAATTGATACATTATAATACTTAACGGGTACTCACGATATGCGGTTTATGAATTCTCATAGAATTCTTTTTCTGTTTGCCGATATTTCGACCCAGTTGCATGGATCGTGGTCACGGCCAAACTGCGGTAGCGGGGAGAAACCGTTGACAAGCACTAGTGGTAAATTAACCTATCTACCCTACGTCTAGTTCGTTTTTCTTTTTTAGGTTCCATATCACGACACACAACACTAACTGTATCCTTACGCACCACACTTTGCACTATTTGCGATTTACATAAACTAGGCAAAAAGAAAAAGAATTCTATGAGAATTCATAAACCGCATATCGTGAGTACCCGTTAAGTATTATGAAGTAGGTTTTTGTTAGGTCCTGGATTTTGTCCTATTGTCGTCACCTACGATATCCACAGAAAAGAAGTGGTGCTATGCAATACCGACCGATGCAAGGCCAAGTAGTAACTATAGCTAATAGGTATTGGAAACTAATCCCTTCTACATGGATTTCACCTGAAGCCGATAACAAATGCCACATCTAAGGACTGAGATGATCGCCTCGTATGTAAGTAGACTCCATGTAAGATTGGAGCTCTACCTTAGGGAGGAGACAAATACTCCTATGACTAAATTGGAACGCTTTAAGTACCCCCCCCCCCCATACTAAAACTGCAGCATTTGCGAGATCTCCATGATGAGCATACATGAACTGTGTACTTCGAGGCTTTTCAAATCAGTGGAAGTTCTTTACCTTTAAGTCTCTTTTCCCCTGAGAACTTATCAAGTCAGGCCAACTTGTAGCGCACATATGTAGCCCACCTCAAGTAGGACTAATCTTGTCAGGGTTCATTAAATGTCCATGTGTCGTCCTTGAAGTTCCGGGATTAGAATAGGGCTACCGTATCCCCTACCTGTCGTAAGAGGCGACTAACAGGTTGCGGGTGGCTTGAGTGCTAGGTTAGAGTGTAGGTGCAACGCGCTCAGAGGATTTCGGTTACGTTCCTTTGGAGATCCCGGAGTCCTCTTTATAGCGTCGAGGACGGCCACCGGTTTCCCCCTCGAGAACCAAAAAAGTCATGTGCGACAGTGACCACATACAATTAGGTGGACTGCATGGTCGTTGTCTTCTTTATTTGAAAAAATAAAAATGCAGGTTCGATAATTCACCAATTTATAAAAAAGCTGATGATATTCTTGTTTTCTATATCGAAAGCTCAAAGTTAATGGGTATATCACAACTTTTGATTACTTGAAATCTTCTCGTCTTGTGCTAACAACGAGATGAAAAGATTTCAAGTGTTAATATAAATTTTCATAGCGCGAAACAAGTAAAAGTTTTAACCCAACAACACTTGTAAAGTATAACAAACAGTAAGTGAGGAATAATACTCGAGAAGTTTCAATAAGGAAGTTGTTCTAGTAATTCAATATAGATGTAATCTTATTTTTATATTATTTATTTGTAATCTTGGTATCACTTACTTATTTATTACTGTTGAATACGTTTTGTGTTCGGTACTACTGGTTTGGTTTAAGGTAAATCTTTCAAGTTGGGTCTTTTTTTTTGTTCTCGAGGGGGAAACCTTCAAAAGGTACCCAACGTTGTGGGAGCGACGCCGGGTCATGTGGGATTTTTACCGCACTAAAACCCCCCCGTGGCAATCCTCGGCGCTATAAAGAGGACTCCGGGATCTTGAAACGACCGCAACCGGAATCCTTTGAGCGCGTTGCCCCACCGGGCTCCTCCAAGATGAGCGGTTGGGCCTACCGTTCCATCTAGTCTTTACGACGGTATTCGACCACACATACCGCCGTCCTTCCCGGGATCGCCTGACCGAACGGTTCGAACATCCACTGCAACTGCCTGCAACCCCGGAAGCCCCTTTTAGTCGCCTCTTACGACAGGCAGGGGATACCGTAGCCCTATTCTGATCCCGGAACTACAGAGACGTTCAAATTGGGTCTACTTCTTATCTTACTAAAGTTAAGCATTCACAAAATTTCAACCTCGTCATCAGCGGTAGCATTTCCAACCGACCTCAGACTTAGTTATATCTGGTATATTTATAACAGCTAGTTTGTTGGATGATTTCAAGCGTCTTTGGATGCCAGTGTCAGATCATCTGGTGAATTGAATTCACTTGTCTCTCATCAACCCATTATTGGCTCACTGGGCACGGGTCTTCTCTCAGAATGAGAGAGTTTAGGCCATAGTCCACCGCGCTGGCCAAGTGCGAATTGGTGGACGTGGAATTCACTTGTGTTATTTCTTAATTCTTTACTTATTAAACAAAAACTACCAAATAATGTAAATGTTGTAGGAATCAATTAAGGGATCATTGTAGTATTAAGACCCGTTTCTCTTGTGGGCGCTGGCGGCCTACAGGTACAGGGCTAAGATAAAATAATGAGTAATGAAGAACAGCTTCATCAAGGGTCAAGATTCAAGGGTAGATAACTGATTTGTTATTCTAATGGTGATTTTTTCGTCGAGTTTCTTAGGGACAGATAAATGTTATAAGACTAATGGATATCCTTGTCTTCGCCTACTTAGGTATACCCAAAGGGGAGCTCGAACCGTTCGGTCAGGCAATCCCGGGAAGGACGGCGGTATGTGTGGTCGCATACCGTCGTAAAGACTAGACGGAGCGGTGGGCCCAGCCGCCCATCTGGGAGGAGCCCGATGGGGCAGCGCGCTCGGTTGAAGTCGTTTCAAGATCCCAGAGTCCTCCTTTTCAGCGCCGAGTACCGGCGGGGGTTTTAGTGCGGTAAAAATCCCACATAACCCTGCATCGCTCCCACGGCGTCGAGTACCTTTGGAAGGTTTCCCCCTCGAAAACAAAAAAAAAATATAGGTATACCCAAAGAGCGGATTTTGACAATTGTCTGGGGCGGAGGTGAAGTTGTAAATTAAAGTAGGGAGACTCTTTTTAAAGTAGGGAGTAATAAGACATAACAAGTTTGAGTAACTTTGATTCATAGATATATGATTATAATATCTATGAGATTGTTTTAATAACTACAGATTATACTTGTCAACTTTGGAAATACATTTTTAGATAAGATTAGGCTAAATGTACAGTGTATGAACTGAAATACCCATAAATAATGAATAAAATATAGACATCAAGGAAAAAGATAAAAGAAAAAAAGATAACGATAAAGAAACGAACGATGTTGTAAATGGAGCACATCGACGTAGAAACAGTAAAGATATAATTTCGCATAAACATAACCGTATGTTATTACCGGCGTAATTCACGTTACGTGCGTGACACGCGAATTATATTCTTATTGGTGATTTTGAGGGTTGCCACTAAGTGTGAAACAATCGAAGGTGGTAGAACCAGCGTAGTTCGATCGGGAAAGTACCACCGCCACAACTATTTCTAGCGTGAAGCATTTCTTGCGTTTCGATAGAAGGGTGTGGTTGCACGCACACTTTTATATGACGAGACCATTATAGTCCTCGGGAGCAGCGACGCATCTGTGATTGAGTTCAGATAGAACCCATGTTTTATTTGAAGTTGCTCACAGAGGTCCATGAGCGGCAATGACAACTTACCATCAGGTGGACGGCATGCTCGTTTGCTACTTCAGTCAGAGAAAAAAAATCTATCCCTTAGTACGAGTTAATTACGTTTCTTCGAAATTTATTGTTTACGTTTTCCCCACCATAGCAAATTATGTCCCAAGGTATGGCCGAAAACGTAAACGTAAATGTGCAATGTGCTGTAATGTATTGCTGAAATGTAAGCAACGATTGTTTTAAAGAAACGTAAGAAACTCGTACTGAGGCACATAAATATTTTTTTAGGGAGGGTAAGAGACTATGGAAGTAAGGTCAAAGGTTAGTAATACATCATTTTTCGAATGGTGCGTAATATTTGCGAATTATAATTGCTTAGGTGTTTCTGTTTTTTTCCGTTGCAAAGATCTGGATGTGCTAATTAAAAAAAACAAACGTAAAGAAATGAAGGAAGGAGCTTGTCAAGGTCCCTCATAAGATTTTTTAAAATAAAACACATTTTAATAGAGTTATTCGTATCTCGTTTTGATGGCGTACCTATTTCTTTCGGGAAGCCGATAAAATGCAAAACTGTATATACCAAGACTTAAGTTGACAGCCCTATTAAACATCAATATTCTCTATGTTATCGTCGTTTGAGCGGATTGAGAATGATGCTGCAATGTGACAGTCATTCTGTTGACGCGGAATCCTACAGTGAGGTTGCAGACAACTAGGCTTTCGGCAATGACGCGTCATTTACGACAAGAAGTACTCGCGAAGAAAGTGATCATTACAAAAAATATCGCGGATCTAACTTTAACTCGAGGGCCATGAAACACTAAAAAAAAAGAAAATTCCCGCCTAGCATTGAATGAAAACACTTCAATTTCGTATTATATTTCAGATAATTTCAATATTCTACTGCTATTGTGTTTCCCTATGTCCAACAGTGGACTTTTAGAAGCTGATGGATGGAATAGCAGTAGAGTTCATTTTGTATCCTGTATGCAAACGTACAATTTTCTTAGAGAAGTCGGTAAAATGTCGAATCATTTAAATATAGTACCTAATGTTGCTTATATATTTATGTAGACAAGCCTATTAAACATCAGTAGGTACCTTCATGTTATCGTGGTTTGAGTGGATTCAGAGTGATGATGTAATGTGACAGTCATTCTGTTGAGGTTGAATCCTTCAGTGAGGTTGCAGACACCTAGAAACTTTCGGCAATGACGCGTCATTTACGACAAGAAGTACACGCGAAGAAAGTGATCAGCGTTTGGCGTATTTTGCCAAATGTATCTACAGTTTGCAGTTTATTGGATCGGATGCGTACAAATACCCAGGCAACGCTTCTTACGCTGGGACTAATTTTACCTGGAGTCTTTTACATGAGTATTGTAAATGGGCAACAGTGACTTCTATTATTAGGCGGACTACATCCCGTTTGCTGCTTGTATTTCATAGAAAAATCCAGTGTTTTATCCTCATATAATTTAATTTTTTCGCCTAGGTTTCGTTGTTCATATATTATTTTTAGAGTGGACCTACATGGCACCTGTGATACGGGGAATCTTAGTGAGAGATCATGCGGGTCGCTTGCTTGTCTGTTAATTTTATTTTTTGAACCCAAGCGGGCTTTTGTTGTTTTTATTCCATCCATTAATCCATCCATCAGCTCTTTGAGGTCCACTGCTGGACATAGGCGTCCCCTAAATGACGCCACTCCAGACGGTCCTGTGCCTTCTGAATCCAAAGGTTTCGCGCTGTCTGCTTCAGGTCATCGGTCCACCTAGTGTTCTTGTTCTTTTTATTACAATAAAGTAACTATTATGGGCGTTTATCTTTATTTATTCTGTAAAATGAATCTTGATATAAAACGTTAGGGTTTTATTTAGTGATTTGAGTTTTATTAAGTTTTATTATTTCGTTTTGTGTGGCGTGCGATGTTAGTCTTCAATATCACTAAGTCCTCTCTCTCTCATCGTGGATGTCGTAGAAGACGACTACGGGATAATGGACTAAATGAGCAGCTATGGAACTTGTATATATGCAGGTTATTAAGAATACTTCGATAGCGTGTTTCAGAATACTAGTAGCGCCATCTCTTGACGAGTTGCGGGAAGTCGCCATAGAGTTTGTGTATTTGTTTTTAAGTATGTCCGTACACCACACAAAGGATCCTAGTTTGGGGCTTAGGAAGTGTTAATGTACGAGCGCTCTATTTTTTTTACTACAGAAATCGAAATCAATAGCCAAGCAGACTATGTATAATAAATAAATTGGAATAATTACAAGGCTTCGGATGAATGCACTTCAATTATTATCGCTTCATTGTAACTTCATATCGGTTATTTATCGTTCTAATCAAATTACCGGCTCGGAACGGTAAAATGATCCTTCCTCAATTTACCCTCATGTGCATATTAAATATATTTATGGTAGCATATTAGTTTTCCACGGCAATTTGCATACTTGCTTTGCGTAAAGAAAGTTTTGTAATTGTAGTTGGACGTGTTAATGTTTAGTTTTTTTTGTTGAGTTCTTGATGAATGGCAACAGGCATTATCAATCCTTTTGTTGTTTGATAGCGTGAAAAGCATCGTTGTAAAATGATTTGTTCATATTCGTCGCTCGTGGATTCGTCAAATATTTTTCCTCTAGTCTTTCGTTAGATTGAAGTAAGAAACGGGCATGCATTCTGCCTGATGCCACCTATGAACATTTTATACAACTTCATATAGGACGGGGATGTTCTCAAAGCACTTGTATTACTAGTCCGAACACTGATATGCTTCGGACTAGTAACGCAAGTGCGATTCCACCCCATCTTTGTTTAATCGCAGGATAGGTACGTAATTTTTAAATGTTGACGCATTTAAAAATTACGTATCCTCGACCACGGAGTCGATTCTAACGATATGTAATATTTTAGAACCCGCTAAGCCGTTTGGACATACATACGTACGTACTAATACTCGAAAAACATTAACGACCTTCTGACGGAGTCAGATTGAAACAAACAGCGAGAGCGGTGGGCCCAGCCGCCAATCAGTGAGATGCCCGATGGGGCAACGTGCTCAGGGTACTCCGGTTGCGTTCCTTTGGAGATCCCGGAGTCCGCCTTGTAGCGTCGAGGACGGACACCGGGGGGGTTTTTTATAAATCCCAAATAACCCTCCGTTGCTTCCACGGTGTGGGGTACCTTTTGAAGGTTTCCCCCTCGATACCAAAAACAGACAATTTTGCTGTAGAATGTTGCAAACGCTTGTGGCCCCGGGGAAATGTTTAGTGGCTTTTCGGAAAGCATCAGCGTAAAACGTTAATAATAACAATTGTTATGAAAATAAGAAAAACGTATTAATTATATTGATTTCTTATCACTAGATACCGTAAAGTATCAACTTACAGTATTTCCTAAACGTAGATTCGGCAGCTACATAGTATAGATGTCACGTCAATTCAGTACAATGACAATCAATGAGGACGTCAATATTGTCCCCTTCGATACTGAGCGGACACGTCGGGTCGTACGGGTGCGACATCCATTTATAGACCCTATGACCCTTCCGACCCATTAAAGGTTCGTGTAACCGCTTCGCCTTTTTAATTAATTTTAGATTGTTGGACAGGTGTTTGGGTTTAACGGTTTGCCGCTCAACAAGTGTTTGACATAGTATAATTTTTTTTTGGCTAGTCTTCTTCTTTATAGAATTGAAATACAATCGAACATGCAGTCCATCGAGTAAGTGGTCATTGCCGCCCATGGATATGGTTACGCAATTACTTGATGCATTGCTGTTGTCGATGAATAAGATGTTCGACCCACGTAAAACTGGGCCAGTCAGAGACCTAATCGCGACTCTGATAGCTATTATTGGTACTCTTTAGTTATGATAAAACAGATGGGGAAAGAAATATCATTTAGTGTAGACTACGTTAAGGTAAAAGGTCGCCGCTCGACCAGGTGTATCGGTATTAGATGAATGGCTGGATTCAGAAGGCCTAAGCCAGTTGGAGTGACACCAATTAGGGGAGACGTATGTCCAGCAGTGCATCTCAAAGGTCTATGAATGATTGGATGCATGGATGCATGTGTTATTGTAACGGGTCTGAATTCTCCTCACAACTGAAAGAAACTGAAACAACTGAAATGAGATAGACGGAAGGAAGTAAAATCAACTAATTAAGACTTACAGCATGTAATATACAAAAATGTTTTTTTTTTATTATAAGATTAAAGTAGCAAACGAGCGCAGTCCACTTGATGATAAGTGGTCATCGCCACCCATGGACATCTGTAAGCAACTGCATACAGAACACGGGATTCTATTTGAAGTCAATCACAGATGCGTAGCTACTACCGAGGACTAAGATGGTCGCCTCATATAAAAGAGTGCCGGCAACGACACCCTTCCATTAAAACGCAAAAACTGCTTCACGCTACAAATAGGTGTGGCGGTGGTACTTCACCGGGCGAACTACACTGGTTCTACACTTCTACCACCTATTAATGTGTACCCTAAAGCTTACGGAAATAACGCAATTATCCCATTGTATGCCTCTTACTTAACACCCGAATGCGTCCTACGTCGTAACATATATTGACCGACTCCGTCTGGAAATGGGTGATGTTTTTGAGTATGTATGAACGGCTAGAAAGATTGTATCATAACAAATGACATTGAAATCGAGTCAGTTGTCCGAGTGGCATAATTATACTACATCATCTTTAAATTTGGCGCCAGCAATTATGAAAAAGGGGAGGAAACAAGGGATGATTTTTTATTGTCATTACTAAATCGACATCAAATTGAAACTAGTAAACAGACCACCACAAAAATGTATGCCATAACGCTATTATGTTACTTTTTTGATGTAATGTTCGAAAAGCCTTCAATTAAGTTATTATAAAAATAAAAGAGCACTACAAAAATATATGCCATAGCGCTATTATGTTACTATTTCGACGTAAAATTAAAAATGCGTTCAATTAAGTTATTATACAAACAAAAAACAATCAACTGTAACTGAAGCCTATCAATTAAGTAGTCGGGTTTTTGATAATTTAACAATGTTACTCGTTGACCCATTTCATGGAGAATTGGCGTTCTATTTAGCAGGTGATAGGTACTTTGTACGTCCGTCATTGTGTTGGCTGATCAGTCCCAAATTTATGCGTCAATTTTGCGTTGTATTTGAAACTAGCTGTGCCCGCGACTTCGTCCGCGTATTTAGAAACTATTATTACACGACAATAAAACGACGCCAAAACAATGAATTTCCCCGTTTTTTTTTTTCACATTTTCCATTATTTCTTCGCTCCTAATTGTTGCAGCGTGATGTTATATAGCCTAAAGCCTTCCTCGATAAATGGTCTATTCAATAAAAATTTTTTAAATTCGAACCAGTAGTTTCTGAGATTAGCGCGTTCAAACAAACAAACAAACGAACAAACAAACAAACAAACAAACAAACTCTTCAGCTTTATATATTAGTATAGATTTAAAGGTGATAGAACCAGTGTTGTTCGACCGGGGAAGTAAAACCGCCACACCTATTTCTAGCGTAAAATAGTTGATGCGTTTCGTTGGAAGGGCGTGGTTGCCGGCACACTTCTATATGAGGCGACCATCTTAGTCCTCGGGAGTAGCAACGCATCTGTGATAGACTTCAGATAGAGCCCTTGTTCTGTATGAAGTTGATTACAGATGTCCGGCAGTGACCACTTACCATCAAGTGGAGTGCATACTCGTTTGCTACTCAAATTAGATAAGAAAAAATACGATTCGGTGAAACTACTGTCCAGCAAAAATTTTCTGGACGAGCTTAGAGCAATACAGATTAGGGTTTTCTATTTGTTTTACGAGCGACGTGGTGGTGCTATCAGCATACCGGTCTGACACGCAATGAGTTTCGGGTTCGATCTTCGGACAGACTAACAAGAAAAAATAATTTCGATTTCTATCCTTATTCTGAGTATATCTGTATTTTCTTCGTGTGTCAATTACACCCACTACACCAGTCTTTCCCAAAGTGGGCGATGACGCCCACTTGTGGATGCTGGAGGCCTAGGGGAGTGGGGCGCTAATCATTAAAGAGGGCGTTAGGTTGTCCAATTTGGTGTTTTTTTTTTGTCGACAAACTGCACATCTACTTAAATGTGTCATAGATTTCGCAACCTTTTTTTTTGGTCGACAAACTAACTAACGGGACTGAGTTTTAATTTTGATTTAAAAGTGCATCGATTTTGATATCGACTATCAGCGCGTCTCACAAGAAGCTGTTGCAAAAACCGTAACAGTTAAACCGTTGCATTATTGCACAACACAAGAATATAGCTCATAATATAATTGAGCTCGCGTAGTTGCTCAACCGTTGTTGCTCGTTACGATCGATCGTTGGGCGCATTTTCCGGATATTTCTGTAACGAGCGTGAAGATCGAATGATTTCCCGGTGCAGTGTCGGTGTTCTATATTATAGTACAGTAAAGACACATTATAGTAGCGATTTCTCAAAGTTTTGGCTGCGGTGCCCCTTTACATGATAACTCAACGGCGAACCCCTTCAAAAAACGCTACAGATAGGACAAAGTAAGGTTTATGAAATAGGTCTTCAGTTAAAAAAGGAAAAGGAATCGTTCAGAAGTTAATTTCATAGGTTTTTTTATTGTCGCAGTTTGCGCAGATTTGTGGAGAAAATTTTCTTTGATTTGCTTAGTTAAGTATTTTTTCCTACTTAGTATTGTTTGCGTATCACCTACAGTTTATGTAATTTATAGGTTTAATCTTTTTATCCTACGGAGTCTCACAAGAAGCTGTTGCAAAAACCGTAACAGTTAAACCGTTGCATTATTGCGCAACACAAGAATATAGCTCATAATATAATTGAGCTCGCGTAGTTGCTCAACCGTTGTTGCTCGTTACGATCGATCGTTGGGCGCATTTTCCGGATATTTCTGTAACGAGCGTGAAGATCGAATGATTTCCCGGTGCGGTGTTCTATATTATAGTGCAGTAGAGACACATTATAGTAGCGGTTTCTCAAAGTTTTGGCTGCGGTACTCCTTTTATATGACATATCAACGGCGAACTCCTTAAAAAAGAACGCTATAGTTAGGACAAAGTAAGGTTTATTAAAAAGATCTACAGTAAAAAAAAAGAAATCGTTCAGAAGTTAATTTCATAGGTTTTTTACTGTCGCAGTTTGCGCAGATTTGTGGAGAAAATTTTCTTTGATTTGCTTAGTTAAGTATTCTTCCTACTTAGTATTGTTTGCGTATAACCTACATTTTATGTAATTTATAGGTTTTATCTATTTTTATCCTACCGAGTCTCACAAGAATCTGTTGCAAAAACCGTTACAGTTAAACCGTTGCATTATTGCACAACACAAGAATATAGCTCATAATATAATTGAGCTCGCGTAGTTGCTCAACCGTTGTTGCTCGTTACGATCGATCGTTGGGCGCATTTTCCGGATATTTCTGTAACGAGCGTGAAGATCGAATGATTTCCCGGTGCGGTGTTCTATATTATAGTACAGTAGAGACACATTATAATAGTGATTTCTCAAAGTTTTGGCTGCGGTATCCCTTTTACATGATAAATCAACGGCGAACTCCTTTAAAAAACGCTTTAGATAGGACAAAGTAAGGTTTATGAAATAGGTCTTCAGTTAAAAAAGGAAAAGGAATCGTTCAGAAGTTAATTTCATACGTTTTTTATTGTCGCAGTTTGCGTAGATATGTGGAGAAAATTTTCTTTGATTTGCTTAGTTAAGTATTTTTTCCTTACTAGTATTGTTTGCTTATCACCCACATTTTATGTAATTTATAGGTTTTATCTATTTTGATCCTACCGAGTCTCACAAGAAGCTGTTGCAAAAACCGTTACAGTTAAACCGTTGCATTATTGCGCAACATAAGAATATAGCTCATAATATAATTGAGCTCGCGTAGTTGCTCAACCGTTGTTGCTCGTTACGATCGATCGTTGGGCGCATTTTCCGGATATTTCTGTAACGAGCGTGAAGATCGAATGATTTCCCGGTGCGGTGTTCTATATTATAGTACAGTAGAGACACATTATAGTAGCGATTTCTCAAAGTTTTGGCTGCGGTACTCCTTTTATATGACAAATCAACGGCGAACTCCTTAAAAAAGAACGCTATAGTTAGGACAAAGTAAGGTTTATTAAAGAGATCTAAAGTTAAAAAAAAAGAATCGTTCAGAAGTTAATTTCATAGGTATTTTATTGTCGCAGTTTGCGTAGATATGTGGGGAAAATTTTCTTTGATTTGCTTAGTTAAGTAGTTCTTCCTACTTAGTATGGTTTTCGTATCACCTACAGTTTATGTAATTTATAGGTTTTATCTATTTTTATCCTAACGAGTCTCACAAGAAGCTGTTGCAAAAACCGTTACAGTTAAACCGTTGCATTATTGCGCAACACAAGAATATAGCTCATAATATAATTGAGCTCGCGTAGTTGCTCAACCGTTGGTGCTCGTTACGATCCATCGTTGGGCGCATTTTCCGGATATTTCTGTAACGAGCGTAAAGATCGAATGATTTCCCGGTGCGGTGTCGGTGTTCTAAATTATCCTACAGTAGACCGTTTCTCAAAGTTTTGGATCACCTCAGCCATAACTTTGAGAAATTGACTTTTACGTGACAAATCGGTGGTGAACCCCTCTAAAAAATATCTATGGATAGGACAAGATAAGGTTCATCAAAAAAAGAATTACAGTTACAAAACAAAAGTTTTTAGATAACTATAGCTATAACTAGTGTTATTCTCGTAGTTTGCGGCATGTGTGGACTAAATTAACGCTTTCGCTTTCTACACTCGTAGCCCCACAGTAGGATTTTCTCCTGTGTCGTGGGTGCCATGGACACACATAGACGAATACTCAAACACCCAGACTCATTCAGATACCTGTCTGGCCAGAAATCGAACCCGGGACCCACTACGCCTCAGTCCGGTATGGTAACCGCTCGGCCACGCAGGTCGTCATTACCTTTTTATTTGTTTAGTTGTGTAATGATTGAAGTGTTATATCGTTGGCGTTCCACCTATAATTTACTGCCATACTCCAAGGGATACGTGGCTGACTTTGAGAATCTGTGGTTTTATTTTGCTGGCATGTGTATTTATTGTGAAAAATTGCATAGTCCAAAGAAGACAAATTTAATGTTGTCACTTGTTACGATTGATCATTGGGTGCATTCGAAATTGCTCTTCTTCAAAGACGGCAACTCATAGTCGATTTCTGTGGGGACAAATGTGCTTACACCACGGTTACTACTTTACATAGCTCGTCTGCTTAGATGAGGGACTTTGCTCACCACGTCTTCTGGTCTTTATGATGATATACGAGCACATATACCACAATCCTTCTTCGAGTCGCTTGACTGGACGATTCGAGCTACCAGCCTTGCCGCCCGTAATGTTAGAATTATTTTAGACAGACAGGCAATACCGTAGCCCAATTCTAATGTCGCAAATACAGGGGCGAGCTGGCCTGTCCAGTAAAAAAAAACCTAAAAAACTGTGAACATCGAATAAATTCCCGATATCTTAACTTAACGTCAACCCATTATTGTCTCCCTAGTCCACCGCGCTGGCCAAATGCGAATTGGTGGACTTCACACACCTCCGAGATTTTTTTTTTTAAAGAACTCTCTGGTGAGTAGGTTTCCTAACGATGTTTTCCTTCACCGAAAAGCAGTAATAATTAATTTCTAATACGCACATAATTTTAGAAAAATCAGTGGTGCGTGCCTGGGTTTGAACCTCGGACCTCCCGATCGAGACGGTATGTTTCAACCTGCTTTCAATTAGGCTGTCATCATTGCTCTCACCCGATATCTTATTAGTGCTCCACATGGTTTCTTAAACTTCTTAAGTTAAGATTTAAAAAAATGATTATGGTAAGTGGTCACTGACCATGGTCAACTGTAACTAACTTCATATACAACAGGGGTTCTATCTGAAGTCAATCACAGATGCGTTGCAGGGTGAAGATGTTTGCTTTATAATATGAAAGTAAGCCGGCAAATTAAAGCAAAGAATAAATGAGTGTCTTTCTAAGTACATTCATCTTACAGCGTCGAATTATTCCTACTTGAATATTATCTTTAAAAGCCGGTAACTTTGCCTAATATCTCCACTTAAGAACCCACGGCGTGTAACGTCTCCAATATAAAAAGGCCTCGACCGCCATAAAACGGTTTCAGTTTCAGGGGCCTACATAAATTAACAGTTAACATCTTTTTACGCTGAAACAAAGTCGTCTTTGAAAGCGAAAACCTGTCTGTTCTATTCACTTGGCGAAGGTGACACGAATATCACCTTGCTCGTGGTTTTGAACAAACAAACTGATATATACGTCCATGTATAGATTTAAATGTATGTACTCTGCTGTGGTACAAATCGCTGCTTGAATAATAACAGAATTCTAGATGCTGTTTTTACTCTACAGTCAAAGTAATTATAGATTTTTAACTTTTTAACGAGTGTAATGCGTTTTTAATTGATTTTATGTGAATTATGCATTAAAAACGACTCCACTCGTGGTATGTTAACCATGGTAATAAGTAGAGATGCGCCGAATAATGGTTTCACCGAATAACCGTATACCGAATACTATTCGGTTTAACTTTTGCTGAACCGGATATTCGGCCGAATTATTCGGTTTACCATTCCTTATTAAGAAACAACTGCAAAAGTGTGTTCATAAAAAATATATTGATTTGACGTTTATAAATAAATATTGATATACGTTTATAGTATTTGCTTGCTGTTTCAAAAATATAAATTTGAAGAAGACGTCAGCCTGTATGAGATTAGAGAGGCTCTCAAACAGCTGAAAAACAACAAGGCACCGGGCGATGACGGAATCACAACAGAGCTGCTAAAAGCTGGCGGTAAACCCGTACTAGTGGCGCTCCAAAAGTTGTTCGATTCCGTCATTACTAGTGGGACAACCCCGGAAGCGTGGAGCAGAAGCGTAGTGGTGCTGTTCTTCAAAAAGGGCGACAAAACTCTTTTGAAGAACTACAGGCCCATTGCGCTTCTGAGCCACGTGTATAAGCTGTTTTCGAGAGTCCTCACTAACCGCATTGCACGCAGGCTAGACGACTTCCAGCCTCCCGAACAAGCCGGTTTCCGAAAAGGCTACAGCACCATAGACCACATTCACACGCTGCGGCAGATTATACAGAAGACCGAGGAGTATAATCTGCCGTTATGTGTTGCTTATGTGGACTATGAGAAAGCCTTCGATTCTATCGAGACCTGGGCGGTGCTAGAGTCCCTTCAGCGATGCCAGATCGACTATAGGTACATCGAGGTGCTGAAGTGTGTATACACTGCCGCCACCATGTCAGTCCGAGTACACGACAGAAGCACAAATCCAATCCAACTGCAGCGGGGAGTCAGACAAGGCGATGTTATATCGCCGAAACTGTTCACCGCTGCGTTGGAAGATTTGTTCAAGCTGATGGAGTGGAAAGGTCTTGGCATTAACATCAATGGCGAACACATCACGCACCTTCGATTTGCCGATGATATAGTCATCTTGGCAGATTCGCTGACGAACCTCAGCACAATGCTAGGCGACCTCAACAGTGCCTCACAACGGGTGGGTCTTAAGATGAACATGGACAAGACGAAAATCATGTCTAATGTCCATGTCACACCCGTACCGGTAGTTGTTGACGGCACTCCTCTCGAAGTTGTCGACGAGTACATTTACCTGGGACAAACGATCCAGATGGGTAAGTCCAACTTTGAGAGGGAGGTCACTCGAAGAATCCAACTCGGCTGGGCTGCGTTCGGGAAATTTCGTAGTATCTTCTCGTCCACAATTCCTCAGTGCCTGAAGTCGAAATTATTCGAGCAATGTGTGTTGCCAGTGATGACCTACGGCGCCGAAACGTGGTCCTTCACTGTAGGCCTCATTCGGAGACTCAGGGTCGCTCAGCGTGCTATGGAGAGGGTTATGCTCGGAATTTCGCTACGAGACATGATTCGCAACGATGAAATCCGTAGACGAACGAAGCTTACCGACATAGCTCTCAAAATTAGTAGGCTGAAGTGGCAATGGGCCGGCCACATCGCTCGCAGGACCGATAACCGATGGGGAAGGAAGGTCCTCGAGTGGCGACCACGTTTAGGCAAAAGGAGTACAGGTCGCCCCCCTACCAGATGGACCGACGACCTGAAGAAGACAGCGGGAAACCGTTGGATTCAGAGGGCACAGGACCGGTTGGAGTGGCGCCATTTAGGGGAGGCCTATGTTCAGCAGTGGACATCAAAAGGCTGATGGATGGATGGATGGATGGAAATTTGAAGTTTATTTGCTTTATATTATTGGCTTTATTCAACACACTCTTTATAGGATTTATATTCTATACCGTGATGTGTAGCCAAGAAAATAGAAAAATTCGAGCCGAATATATTCGGCATCGAAACCGAATAATTCGACCGAATACAAATAATGAAAAAGATGCCGCATACGCTGAATACCGAATACTAATAATAATAAGTATCTTATGTGTTAATCAAGGTCATATACTATTTGTATGTAATTTTTCAGCTTAAAGTAGCTTACACTTATCCTTACGCGACAGTGACCACTTACCATCAAGTGGACTGCATGCTCTCTTGCTACTTCAGTCTCAAAAAAAACTTTCAAAATCTTCGAAAACATTTTTAAGGAAGTCCAACTGGCGTAGATTTCCTTATTTTCCATTCGGGTTTACATGTAAAAACATAATTGTTTATTACCCACTAATCTATCAACGCTTATGACCTAATTGTAGCATAATTGTTCGATTACAATGGGAATGCGGATAGCGTATTATCTAGATCCGTATGCGAGATGGATACGCATACTGACTGGTTATAATTGACCCATCAGTGTGTTATGTAATTTTGATATTATCTACTACATTCCGCTTTTGAACGTGTGACTACCCTCGAGACGGGAAGAAGAAAAGTTAATGACTAATATTTTTTTGATTTTTTTTAAGTTATTATTTTTAAATATGTGCTGTTTTATATGTAGCCTGATCAAAATAGAATTTAAACCAAATGAATTCGCATAAAGCTAAAATTTGGTAATTGATTCGAACCTGAGCTGTCCAAAGAGTGGTCTCTTTTAATTTATCTACTTACCGCTAGACAACTGAGCTTGTTGTCCGATGTCTTAAGGAGGGGTTCCTCGAGGTCCGCAAACCTTAGGACATTCGGCAAGTCACTGCCTAGGCAAAGGACCACTGTCATCAATGCCGTATTCACGTGTGTGCGTGTGTGTGTGTGTATGCGCGCGTGCGCGCGTGTGTGTGCGTGTGTGCGTGTTTGCGCGTGCGCGTTTGTGTGTGTGTGTGTGTGTGTAAGACGGCCCTAACTGATTATCTCTGAAACAAAGTCGATTTGTGGGGTTCGTTTACTAGCTACCTACACTATAACGACATGAAGCGGGTACCACTAACTTAATGCACATTCCAGGCCGTCCCCTTGTTTGTCAAACTACCAGAGGTTCTTTAAAATGACGTTCTACTTAGTTTTTCGTAGTTCATTGGTATTAGAACCTGTGTAGCTCGAACGGGGCGGTAAATCCGCCACACTTACAGAGCATTAAGCAGTACTTGCGTTTCTTTCCAAGGGTGTGGTTACCGGGTTACTTTCATACGAGGCGACCATCTGTGATTGACTGCTGATAGAAACCATGTTCTCTATGATTGTAGATGTCCATGAGCAGCGGCGACCACTTACCATCAGGTGGACTGCTCGTTTGCTACTTTAATCTTATAAAAAAAGTGGAATGTATTATCGACTATTTCACGAAGACTACAGATAGTCGATATACCTACTCGATGGAAACGCAAAAAACTAGACGCATATTATGATTTTATCACATACGTGGATCGTTAAGCTGCGAGTTTACGATCGAAAGTGTTTGTTTCGGGTGTTTTCACGCGAGACAATGGTCGGACGTCGGGTCGTTGGTCTTTGGGTTACGCCTCATTTGAACGTTCGTATCGGCTTGAAATTTGATTGAGTATCGGTGGGATACCTAGTAAAGATAAATAAAGACGCTTTCTACACTCATAGTCCCACACTAGGATTTTCTCCTGTATCGTGGGTAACATGGACACACACAAGACGAATACACATACCCCCAGACCCAGAACATGAATCTGAACTCATCATTCAAATACTTGTCTGACCGGGAATCGAACGTGGGAACCATTGCTCGTCAGACCTTTATGGTAACCGCTCCGCCACGCGGGTTGTCGTAATAATCATAATGGTTTCTACACTCATAGCCCTATAGGGTTTTCTTTTTTGTTGGGGGTGCCATGGGCACAGACGGATCCGACGAATACGGCCGGATTAGGAATAAGGCCGGATTGCAATCCCTAGTTGGGACGCCTGAAGTTATTCTGCTTTACTTACTCTCTTTGAACTAAAACAGCAACTAGAGAAATTGCTATTCAAGGTCAACACTAGACGGCACAAACCGATACCCCACGGCACAGATCGACATCACACGGCACAGACCGACAGCTCGCGGCACAAATGGGCGACACCTTGGGGATATGTATAAATTGTGTAGGTTATCAAGAAGTTATTAAGTTATCAAGCGCGCCCGTGTTCCCGCCATACGGTGCGAGGAGAAAACACAGTGGGGGTTTAGCCGGTAAGAGTCCGGCATAACCCAGCTGCTGCCCCGGGCGGCTGGGTATCCATGAGGATTACCCACTCAAAAAAAGGTTATCAAGAAACTTGATTCGCATCTATAGATTTTGGGTTGATAAATGGGGTCATACTTCATGCAAATTCGCTATCCCGTATTGTGATTATGTGTATATGAAACATGTCTTATGCATAATAATGAAATCGAAATGAAGTTCAGTATCGCGTGGAATTGAATGTGAAATTGCACCGTATACTCCAAACGGTGTGTTGCGATGATATAAGTTGATATTGCATGTACTATGTGTTTATAAAGTAATTTGTTAATCTATATAATGCTTAAAATAATATATAATGCTTTCTACTCCCATAACTCTTACACATAAATCATACTAGTCACCCGTCACAACGGTCGAAATTCGACCGTAATTTAAATTAAAAAAACTAAACTTCATATTGTCCAATTGTTGTAAATAAAACCGATATTCGTCGTCACCCCATTGTTGTCCCACTGTTGGGCACGGGTCTTCTCTCGTTAAGAGAGAGTTTTAGGCGATAGTCCACCGCGCTGGCCAAGTGTGAATTGGTGGACAACCAACAAATAAAACCTATATTAATATATGAAATTCTGTTTCTCCATCAGCTCCGCCAACGCCAAGAAATGGGAGGTAGAACTGGCAACGCTGAAGAGCAACAACCTCCGTCTCACCGCCGCCCTGCAGGAGAGCACCGCCAATGTGGACGAATGGAAGCGGCAGCTCCACCAGTATAGGGAGGAGGTGGCGCGCGCCAGACACTATGCGGGGAAAGGTGAGAGAAAGTTGAAGGTTGTAGGGAGTAGTATGGTTCGACCGAGGAAGTGCCATCGCGCAAATTTCCAAAGTGAAGCAGTTCTTACACGAGGTGAAAGGGCGTGGTTGCCGGCTCATTTCTGTAGGAGGCGACTATCTTAGTCGTCGGGAGTAGCATCACGTCTGTGACGCTGAAGAGCAACAACCTCCGTCTCACTACTGCGCTGTAAGAGAGCACTGCTAATGTGGACGAGTGGAAGCGACAGCTCCACCAGAACAGAGAGGAGGTGACACGTGCCAGATACTCTGCGGGGAAAGGTGAGATAAAGTTGAAGGTAGTAGTTGTAACTGTGCGGGGAAAGGGGAGAAGGATATGACGGTGGTAGCAGTAGCATGGTTAGACCTCGGAAGTAACACCGCCACGCATATTTCTAGCGTAAACCAGTTTTTACACGAGGTGTTGTCGGGCGTGGTTGCCGCATCACTTTTATAAGAGGCGACCATTTTAGTCATCGGGAGTATCAACCAACATCACCAACTACTGAAAAACAGTAATGGAATTGTGGTGGTGGTGCCTGCCACCGCTGGATTTCAAGGTTGTGACCAGTAGAGTTATTAGAATAGGGCGCGGTTGAGCTTTCGCCCAGGGCAACTCTTTTTCGTACCTACAAGTTTGAATTGGTTTAAAATGATTGGCACTGTGTTAAAATCAACACTGCTGAAATGAAATGAAATGAAATGTCTTTATTTTGTATAGGCCTGCGGGGGCACTTACAAAGTGTCAGTTACATTTTTTTCTTACACTACCACCGGATCGGAATACGACCTCAACTGAGAAGATCCGGCAAGAAACTCAGCGGGTTTGTCTTTTTTTCTTATTTATATTCATTTTTTTAATATTATTACAATCATGTTTTTTTTTAAATGGTAATGAAAGTTAGCTCCAGTATCTTGCCTTACAGTTCAGTAAAAGAGAGCCCTGTTTGGCAAGATACGCTACACTTTGACATTTATTAAATATATACTATAGTAATGCATATTATGCTAACCTTCCAATTGAAGATTCATGTTTAAAATGTAATTTTCAGGCGGTGATGCAAACGAGGTAGAGCAACTGAGGCAGCGCGTGGCTCAGCTGGAAGCGGAATTGGCGCAGAAGAACGAGGAGTTGGCTCAGATCACTAAGTCGAAGAAAAGCGAGCAGGTAACTATTGATGATTATGTCACCTTGATTTGCATGATGGGGTGTTTTTCGCACAGTGAGAATGGGACCGTACTAAAATATGATGAGGCGCGTGGCGGAGCGGTTACCACACCGTTCTGACGCGCAATGGGTCCCGGGTTTGAATTCCGGCCAGACAGGTATCTCAGTGATGAGTTTAGATTATTTTACTTGGGTCTGGGTGTTTGTGTATTCGTCTTTTGTGTGTCCATGGTGAGTACCATGGAGTACACAGGAGTAAATCCTAGTGTGGTTATGAGTGTAGAAAGCGTGTTTAGAAGTAGCCACTTACTTAGGTGATTTTTTGGCAACTTGAGTTAAATATCTCAAATTACTCCTAGTTTACTCCTCTGCTATTTCTCTTAACATGGACTATTGCCTGGTAAAGTAAAAGAAATTACTTCTAAAAAAGGATACAAAATAATGTTACGCCCTTTTGATGAATGAGCGTTTAAAGAAAGTCCCCAAAATGCCTATACAATTTAGTCATTTTTAGAAAATGCCAATTTCGCATTAATAGGTCAATTTTATTCTCACAAAATAAAAGTTGTTAATATCGGATGTCATCGTTGCGAATCATGTCTCGTAGCGTTTAAACACTTTGGAAATAAATATTTATATTAGGTTTATATTAATATATGTAATATAATATTGCAGGATGCAGAAGCGAAACTAGCTCAAAGTCAGTTGGAGTTGGCGCTGGCCGCGCAGGATGGTCAGCGGCAGGTCATTCAGGCCTTGAATGACCAGCTCGCGCGTCAGCTTGAGGAGCTGGTGAGTGTTATTCGATTTTTTCACCATTCTGTCGTGTAACATTTCCATTTAAGTAAAATCGTTTAAATAAAATCTTAGCACTCGTCGGAGCCTAATATGCTCCACCAATTCTATCAAATCCATCCTTGGTCTGTGGCCACTGCCGCCTATAGATATCTGTTTAATTACAGTTTAATTCGGACAAAATAAGAAACTATACCAATGGTATCGCATGTGTAATCTAGCGGTTAACCGCCGTCTTCTTTAGGTCATCAGTCAAATATAAACATATATGTGTATGTTAATAATATGAATCGTCACGACTCGTTTGATGTGATCAAATATCGGTACGTCCGTCCGCAGAGCACGATCCACCGCGAGATCAACACCGCGCTGCAGACATGAGGCGCGGCGGCGGCGCGGGCGCGGCGCGCGCTGCCGCTGCTGCTGCGCGCGCCGCGCCGCGCGGACAACTGAACCGGGCCGCTACATCCGCGCTGCACGACGCCGTTCCGACGTTCTCTACGTTTTGAATTTGGAATTCTTTTTTTGAATTGTTAGTACATGTTTTTTCTGTTTTGTTTTGAATTCCTTGCTGCTACGCCGTTCGATGTTTTCTTTTTGGTATTTCAAATTTGGAATGCCTTTTATCAAAATGTTTGGTGGCGTTCTCTAGGTTGTTTTGAATTCCTTGCCGCTCTTTCCGAAACGCAGGACGCCGTTCCGACGTTATCTACGTTTTGAATTTCGAATTCCTTTTTTCAAGTTGTTGCAATATGTTCTCTGTATGTTGTCGTGAATTCCTTGCCGCCAAATTCGAATTCCTTTTTTGAATTGTCATTTGACGTTCTCTCTGTTGTTTTGAATTACTTGCCGCTACCATTCGGCATGATGCTATTCCGACGTTTTCGTGGTTTTGTATTTAGTACTCCTTTTTTAAATTATTATTACAATACGTTGTTTCAAAATCCTTGCCGCCCCGTTTTGAATTCTATTTTTGAATTGTGATTGTACGTTGTATCCATATTGTTTTAAATTCCTTACTACCAGTTACCATCCCCGCTGCACGATGCCGTTCCGAAGTTCTCTGCGTTTCAAATATTGAGTTCCTTTTTTGAATTGTTGGATGACGTTCTCTCTATATTGTCTCGAATTTCTTTTTTAATTGATTTTTTCTTTTGTTTCTTGTGTGATGTACACCGATTATATCGGGTGAAGACATGACAATGGAATTTAATTCTTTATTTTTTAAAAAAGCAACGACTGCGAGTCATACAGTCTTGATTTTCTGATAAATCATGAAAAAATGATGGAGAGTAATTCATTTCTTTTTTTTTCGTATAAAGTGCCCTGATTTTTAATTCGGTCGTGAGAAATTGTTAATCGAATGTAATTTTTTGTTGCTTTTCTAAAGCGGGGGGGGGGGGGGGGGGGTAATTTTTTGTAAAGTTGCGTGGTCGGTTGAAGGATCTTTCATTTTTATTTCACTTTCTCGAATTTTCTATGTACCATGTATATGTATACGTAATACGTGAATCCTTAAAGATTGTGTTTATTTATTTTCATTTCAATGTTGGTTGGAAAAGGATTTATTACTATTTACGACTTTTCTGGACAATTTGAGAACTTATATTAAAATACGTTGTCATTTAAAAGACAGCTAATAATTAAATACATCTAGATGGATTGGATGCTCCATTTAAACCTATATCTTTTTGACTTGAATACTCAATTTCTTCTTAAACAGCAATAAACAATTATATTTATTACGAGCAGAATTTTATATACTGTTAATGTATGTAAAAGTATTAAGTTAACGTACACATCACATTTCATTTTTTTACTCGAATTATTATAAAAAAAATCAAAAAAAGTATCTGTATTGTCATAAATTAAGTATTTATGTTTTTGTTGAAATTGGTGTTGCCAATTATTACGTGTAGGGGCGCTAGTATCGTATGAAAAGTAAAGTTCTTTAGGGATTCAGTGGAGGGGTATGAATGCTAGTTTATATCAGACGTCAAATGTAACGATGCGGTCGATATATCGGTCTGATATACAGTTAGTGCCGGGGTTCGATCCTCGGCTGCACAGATATCTGAATGATAAATAAAAAACGCTATACTACATTGTCTCCTGTACTGTAAAGCAACATACTGGAGCTAACTTTTATTACAATGTAAATTGAAATTTTTGAAAAAAAAATATATATTAATAAATAAAAATACAACATAACAAAAAAGACAAACCCGCTGAGTTTCTTGCCGGATCTTCTCAGTTGAGGTCATATTCCGATAAGGAAAAAAATGTGTAACTGAACATTTGTAAGTGCCCCCGTAGGCCTATACAAAATAAAGACATTTCTTTTCACTCATATAAAATGTCCTGGCAACACTTTTATTGAAATGCAAGAACTGATTCACGCTAGAAATAAGAGGCGGTGGTACCTCCCCGAACAAACTACACTGGTTCTACCACCTGGTAAAATCCTAGCTCATGCAAGCTCATACGAGTTTCTCATACGATACTAGCGCCATCTGAATTTTGGCACTGTGGCGACCTCCCGCAACTCGTCAAGAGATGGCGGTATTAGCATTCTGAAACACGCTATCGAAGTAACCTCAATACCATATATACAAGTTTCGAACAACGACAGTCGGAACACGGCCGCTCCCCAGGCATGTTCATCTCGACTGGCGGGAGATCTCCTTTTGCCAAAGCACATTACAATTCTAACTTTAATTCTCTCGAGTTATTTGATCTTGATAAGGTGCAATATAATTTGAATATATTATTCAAAAGATTATTTTATTTCTATTGGAATTTTATTGTATTATGTTTTTAACTGTTATTTATTTTCATGTGTTTATATTTTTGTTTTAAACATTCCATTAACTGTCAACTAAAGGAATAAAGTAAGGTGATGTTTGATATGATTTTCAGATTTGCTAGGCTCAAAAAAGCAGATTTGTTGACCTATTTCAAAGACTTATTAAAGGTAAAATCTTTTTATGTTGATCTATTCACAAAAGAACGGAAAAGAGGGAACTAAAAAATAGTTTATTCTGAACTAGTTGACCCGGAGAACTCCATTCCGCCTAAAAGTCATAAATCGAAAAATATGAGTGTTTCTCCACGATATTATGGATGTATTATATATAAAAACCTTCCTGTTGTATCACTCTATTAATAAACAAAAACAGCATTAAAATCCGTAGCGTAGTTTTAAAGATCTAAGCGTACATTGGGGCAGGCAGCGCTAAGCGACTTTTGTTTTATACTATGTAGTGAAGTTGTTATTGCACAAAGAAGTTTAAGAAATTCAGATCTATTGGATAATTTAAAGCAACGGTAATCAAGTTGCATTGCTGTAATATTTAATTGAGAATATGGAAGCATTAAATGAAAAATGCGGTCAAAACACTTTACTATATGATATTAAATTGCTATGAGAAATATTTATGTACGCTCCAAATGATGCAGTGATAGCGAATAAACAATACACTGTAGCGAATTACAGAGAAAGTTCCGGGTTCGATCTACGGTCAAGTAGTTACATCAAAATGGGGTATTGTATTTGTAATGCGTATATAAACTGATTTTCAAATATTGAAACACACGCTAAAATACGCTTTCGACACTCATAGCCCCACAGTAGGATTTTCTCCTGTGTCGTTGGTACCATGGACACACATAAAAAAAGAAAAAAAAACACCCAGAACTCAGAACAGGAACCTAAACTCGTCTGGCCGGGAATTGAACCTGAGACCCATTGCGCGTCAGACCGGTATGGTAACCGCTGCGCCACGCGGGTCGCCGTGTATTATTTTATTTTATTTAGAAGAATACTCGTAATATGTTTATGTGTTAAATAAAATATTGCTATTTTATTTACAAAATTATGGAATGTTTAAATAGAAAATATAAATTACAAAATAATTGAAGTCTTTATTTTCTCTATCCGGTCCAAAATGTATCTTTCGTTTAAGTATTTATGCATTAAGTAAATAAAGTTAGTTATATTTATGCTTGGTATATTATGTATTTAAATTAATTTATGTAGAGATTTTAATATATATTTCCTTTATGTTAAGTTACTGCAATATTGAGCAAAATGAGTATTTTTTTCATACTGCTCAATATTCATATGAACAATTATAAATTTAAATAAGTCGTTAAAATAAGATGCCGACCCACCCTTAAATTTGATGTAAATAAAAAAAATATATGTTCACGATGTAATGCCAAAAACATAAATTTAATTTGTATATTTCTAATTAAGTTTAATTATTTAGTTTTAGAAAAAAAACTAGATGCACAGAGAAATACCGAAAAAAAAACCTTTTTGCCCTAATTTGGAAAATGGCTGTGCCATATTCTATGTGTGTATATTGAGAATTCCTATTTTTAAATAATTGAATACGTTCAATATATTTGATCATATAATATTCAAAAATATAAATATCAATTAACTAATAATAATATTTAGTGACTAGTTGAACCCTGCAGTTTTGACCGCGTTAATAAAATCGATGTATCGATTGTCCCGTGGGAATAAGATATTATCCCACAGTAAAAAGTAGCCTATATGTTAATCCAGAGTATCAGCTAATTCCCTACAATTTTATGAAAATCGCTCAAGCCGTTTAGACGTGAAGAAGTAACAAACATACACACTCACAAACTTTCGCCTTTATTATATTAGTATGAAGTATGATGATGATTATAAGTATAGTATTGTTCTTAGTTTGCACTGTACATCTGTTTGCGACTCTAAATTAAATAAAGAGTGACAAACTTAATTTATAATAGGATATCAGTGCTAATTATATATAATAACATTAATATTACATGTCCTGTATATTTATTAATAAAAGAATATTACCTTACGTCTCACGCCTTCGGGTAAAATATATTGTGTTAGATTTTTTAAATAAGTTTAATTAACTCTAGTGTTTATTTTATTTTTTTTTATATGAAAAGGACCCTTTCCCAGCACTGGGATAGTAAGTTTGAATGAGAGAATGGGATTTAGGTAATATGTCACAATTTTCGTGTAAAATATTTGTGGTGTAGATATTTTATGCGTGATCCTATATTATGAACGTATTCAATGTAGCGATTCTTATACGGAGCTTATTATGTAGTGTTTCACTTTATTGGTGACAATTTCAAGGCAGCTTGATTGACCGAAAAGGTTTTTTTTTAACTTATATTTTGTATGATAGCGGAAGAAATATTGTAGGCATTAAGCACTTATGGTGTTACGATTTTTTTAAATACATAGTTCTGTATCTTCTATGATTCCGTATTTCAATTATATATCTCAATTATACAATTTTTTCGTTAATTTTTCTCCTCATTTTTTTTTGTAATTATGCCGAATACAATTCACGATCTTTTTATGTTAAGCTATTTTTTATGTAATTTTATTAATATGATATTATTGCCGTAAAAATACGTTCAGCCTTTGTTTTTAACTGAAGCAAGAAATTAGCACTAAAGTTCTCATAATAACGCATCGTCTAAGAATCGCTCTAGATATAAACTTAGTCCAATAAAATACTCGGTGACTTCACGTCGTGTGCGAGTAAGGTATAATACCACTTTGATCACCAATTTGATGTCATTGATGTCTTTTGATCATCTAGCTCATAATTTCCTGGGATTATAAGTGACTTTCATAAAATAAATTATTCCGTTATCATATGATTACATGACTCAAGTCATGGGCGTAACCAGGGGTTTTTTTGAGTGAGATTGAAAACTGTTATTATTTACATTCATAATATGAACTAACATACAAATATTTCATTTGATGAACTGCTTTCATGCTCTCAAGGTGGTATTATGTATGTTACCACCGCCACACACCCACGCCCGGGGAGTTATCGCCGCCCCACACCTTTTTTTTGACTCTCCCCAAAACCACAAATTGTCTCAGGTAATAAAAGAACACCAATGGATCATATTTGATGGTTGATAAAAATGGAATACACCGCCATTAATTATAACCTTAAGACTATTCCACCTTCGAACAACTATAACTGATACACTTTCGAATGTTAGATAAGAGACGTATTACGTATTATTAGCTAGTTGTAAGTATTTTATATATATAGAAGTTGTTGTTTCTATGTGGTAATCGACGTTACATATGGTAGATACCGCGTATGATACGAGACAAAATAGTTATAATCATATATGCCACAAGCGTATGTAACAACGGACTATCGTCGGCCGGGTATGAGTTTTCAATACGAAAAAAGAATTAAATAATTCATTGCCTGGTCAAATTAACGCACGCTTAAAATTAAAATATGTATAAATATGTATAAAAAAACTATTTGATTATTATTGCCATTTAATAAATTTAAAAAATACGTAAAATTGCATTGACATTTTAATTTAATTTTGCTTTTTTTTTTATCTAAAAAACAGGTATATTGACTGTTTTAACATTTTTTTCGTATTGTTACTCTTACTATGGCGTTGAATTACGTATGTGTGCGTAAACGTTTTACAGCGACGCACACTATTGTCCGTATTATGACGTCATAGTTCAGTATGTACGCATATGTAATATCTCTAATGTTAATATTGTAATGATTCCTCGAAACTCGATCTGCAGTCGCATTTCTACTCTACGTGCATTTTTTTCTTCTACTCGAATGTTTTTCTACGCGTTTAATATTGTATAGTGGGAAGTATTATACACTACTTTTTATTGGTTTATTATTAGATATCTATGTATATGGATCTCTTGATTTCATGTCCTGTTGTCGTCTTGTATTGTTTTTTGGCACGTTCGCTAGTGAATTGACGGAAAATTATAAAGATTTTCTCACTATGTCATAGTTATTGATAGTGTAATTAATGTGTCCTATTTCCGATTAGATGTATAATAGGATGTTGGAAAAATTGTCGTAGACTAAATTCTTCGTTATATAAGCCAGTGATCGGCAACCTTTTTGGCAGTAATGGTCACAGGGGATGTATATGAAATGAAAAGTAAGTAATGATTTTCATGTTTGAAAGGAATGAGTAGGCGGTAAATTGGGTATTATTTTATTTAGGTACTTAAAAATACCCATTGAGAAGGAGGGTGAATAAAAATTTTAAAATCGCAGGTTGCCGACCCCTGATATAAGCCAGTCACGGCCAATATTGACCATTGTGGCCAAAGATAATGGCACAATATGTAGTACCTTTGTCCTAATGATTGACGCATCCTACTTTTTTCTTTTGTAAAAAATAATTATTTCAAAATAAATCTTCCGTGGAAGATAAGTGTATAGAAAATTGAAAATTTCGTAATTTCTATACAGTGTAAGTAGTTTCGAGTGTTAGTCAATTCTGTGGTAAGCGTGCAGCTTCGAATGAGATGTCGAAGAATGTTCTCGAAATTTTATAGTGAAACTTGAAATACTTTGAAGTGAATGTAATATAATTTGTATGGAAAAGTAGAACCGAATTGAATATCGACATTATTGACCACTGTAATATTAAAAAAAGTACCTATGTATCACCATTTTTTTTTATACAATCCTGTTGTATGTTGTGATGTTTCATCAAAAACAACATATGAAAAAAATGTTGCTATAATATATATATAAAAAAACAGAGTTTCGATGTTTTGTAGCTCCCTTGTAAGTCCCTACTGTTCCATACTTATTATATTTTGAATGTATTGTGTATAAATTACCATTCCTAGTCTTAAGATTATATAAAGTCAGCACAGTATCCGTCTACTATTTCCCGGTTTAACATTAGTGTTTATAGTTACATTGAGTTTATTCTATATTTATTTTATTTCTACATTGTTTTATTGTTTTGTTCTCGAAACCCTGTATTGCATAGATCCCTTAGCGAATTAGTGTTTAATATTCGACAGATAATGGCCGGCGAGGTTCGAATGTTGGCTGTAATGTTTTTTATACTGGACTTTTTTTTAAACAGCGTATGTGTTCGTACGATTGTGTTCACACGTTAAAACACGCACGTAGGCCGTTGCACACCGTCACAACGTATGAAGTCACTTATCTGTCGAAATATGACAAAAAAAATGGAAACAAATGATATCATTAAAAAAGGCTGAGGACACAATTTTTAAAATATACAATGTCTTCTAAACAGGGTAATTTCATTTACTGTTGTGTACTTTTGAATAGTCACGTTGTTATTCGATTTTTACTCTTGTCTAACGACATCAAAGTACATTCTCGTAGGTGACAATTACAAGTGATTCCTTTTTTTGGTACGCTCGGATTTCTTGTACGCGAATTTTAATGTGTGCGTGGACGTTTCTATTCGGTGTAACGTTTATATATATATAAATATTATTATAAATATGTAACCGACTCATAGGCTACGCGATTCCTTCGTTTCGGCGATTGTTGCATTAAATAATGAATAGATGGCTACGTAAACATTATTTGTTAGTTAAATAAATAATTATCTAGTGTTTAGCGGATTGAATTAATGTTTTATAGTTAATCACTATTTATTTGTACATGTAAATCTGTTTATCACAATATTATTATATAGTTGAAAACTTAGAAAAGCGAATGATCTGTTAATTGGAAATTGTAAAATAGAAACTTAGATGTTTAAGTGTTAATTTCTATAATTATTTGTCAAATGAATCTGTTATGTGTGATTACAATATAATATACATTATTAATATACAAATACTATTATAATTAACGATAATATATATCATAGTCAACTGTAACTGTTAAACTCTACAATAACTGTAGTTTAATAATGTAATCTGGCTGGAGGATAACTTTTTTTCTTTAAATAAATAAATTAATAATGATATTGTAATATAATAAAGAACGGAATGTTCAATTTTAAATGTTAATACATTAAAACATGTCGTACAATTAGAATTATAATGGCGTACATGAAAATATCTCTCCGAAAAAATGCTTTTAAATGAATGCTGTTACTTACAATCTCAATTCGGCGTTATATGTCAAAATATATTCGACAATCTCTCCGTTTAGCGGATTTTACTGCAACAAACGAGTTGTTGCATTAGAGCACTTTTTAAAGTTTTTTTGTATATAAATGAGTTCGCAGATTAATTGCATTTATGTAATTGTAATTTTAAATGTACGACGTATCCAGTAATTCCGGCCCGAAGTGTACCTCCCACCGACTTCCTTCGATTGGAGTGCCAATGTTTACCAATTATTTCCACTAAGTATAATTATTAATATAATTATAAATTATAAATATTATAAACTCGGGCCGTCATTGTTGGATACTAGAATTATAATTGTTGTATTGTAATCGCATTATAGGATGTAATTATTCAATATTATTATTATATAGTCAGCATTGCGTTTGCCGTAATAATAATAACAAAAATGTAGCGCATATAAATACACACTTTTTTGTAATTGTAGTAAAAAATACACCTCTTGAAATTAATTATTCGAAATGCCATTTTTAAGTTGGATTTATTTTTTAATTACCCATGTGTTGTTGTTGTTCAATAGTTGTTGTTCAATTACAACAGTTATTTATTTATATTTTAAATAATTGTTGTAATTAAATTTGATGTCGGGCTTTTTCTGTAAATGATAAATTATTGTGAACTAAAGTAGGATAGCAAGACTAAGTAACTATATAGACTCTTAAAAAAAATTTTCTGGTGTAAGAAAAAATATTTCTAAGTAATGTTACACAGTCATGTTGAGAGGAGTCACTGGATTCAAATGGATTATCTATTGGGAGTCTATTTAGCAACTTTGTTACCGTTAGATTCCAATAGCATTGAATATTTTGAGTGTATTTAAAAGTTTTCTTAGCAAATGCAAGGCAGACTATGGTATGTGTACGTTATATCTTCCATTAGTCGTAGTCGCTGTGCTACCGTATGCGTATTAACAATAAATAAATTAATATGGATTTCGGTTTGACGTTTTATTTATTTTAAATCGACGTACCATTCGTTAAGTAGCCTTAGTTTGTCTCTTAAAACAATCATTGTTTATGTGTTCGTTGATTATTACGAAGTACATTGCTAGTTATGACAAAAAAACAGTCTTAAAAAAATAAGTTCAGTAACTCTGATTTTAAGTTACCTTTCTCATCTAGTACTTGCGCAGGTGTCACCGGGCAAGCTCCACAAACATTCAGGTATTAAAAAGTACACAAGAGAGATCACAACTTTTTTTTATCTGACTGAAGTAGCAAACGAGCATGCAGTCCACCTGATGGGAAGTGGTCACTGCCGCCCTGCGACATCTGTAATCAACTACATACAGAACATGGGTTCTATCTTAAGTCAATCACAGATGCGTTGCTACTCCCGAGGACCATGATGGTCGCTTCATGTGAAAGTATGCCGGCAACCACACCCTTCTATTGAAACGCAAGAAATGCTTCACGCTAGAAATAGGTGTGGCGGTGGTACTTCCCCGGTCGAACTACACTGGTTCTACTTCCAAAAACAACTGAGAACAAGTTATATGCTTTAGAAAATAAGTTGTCTTACGGTGCTGGGATCTTGGACTATTAGGTAATGATTGTTTTAAGGAAATGAGTACACATATACAGTTCCCTGGAACGTCAAAATTAACATATTAATATTTAGAGAAGCTTCATAAAATAATGGTTTGTGGTAAGAGGTTTATTACACGTGCTATGGGAAGACGGCGTGCGTCAATTTATTACGTGAGGTGATTTTGTTAAGTTTTGACCAATTTGTTCCTCCTCGCCCTCATTGTAAGATGAATGATTTAGCTACGAACGCGTCTTAAATGCCTCGCGTAATAAATGTATGCCAACTAAAGCACAGAAGGAAAGGGTGGTTGGAAATAAAATTTACCAAATGGAAGTGGTATTTGTTCCGAACACAATATCCGAGAAACATGGTTTAACACCACTTGCATGTAAGGCTACGTACTCACGGCGCGGTTTTCACCCGCGGCCGCCGCGGTTGCGGGTGAAAACCGCTCCGTGAGTACGTAGCCTAAGACGATGTATAAGTTCTCGAGGCGGAATGCAAGTGTGATAAACCCCTTATATTAAAGCTTTCCTATATGAGGTTGTTTAGAAACGGCTATGGGTGGCAGTGACCATTTAACATCTGGTTGACTGCATGCTTTTTCGCAACTGCCTTAGAATGAATTAAAAATATTGACCACCACCATAACTATAGGCAATCTCTTATCTTTTCACACTTTAGCTCACTTAGCGTTTTCTTTTATAGAAGATGGTTTTAAGGACTTTTTCATAACATACAATCGCCACACATTGTCTTCTATAATATTCCTCAAGGTTAGGGCAGGATCTGTAGCAAAACGAGACGAAATGATTTCTAAGGAAACAATGATGACATATAAATATAGGAACGAATAAAAAAATTGCGAGGTAACGCCGCCAACATTCTTCGGACTCTCCTAATAGGCAGCGATTTGAATTCTGTTTCATATGGATACATTTCTTATAGGATTTTCTAATAAAATATGTTTTTTTAGTGTTATACATATTTTATTGTAATGCATTCGTATAAAATAAAATAGCAATATTTTTGGTAGTACAACTCTTAGTGAATCGTCTCCGGAAGTACCTACTGCCGCTACCTACATCTATTTTTGTCAAATAGGTATCACCAGTATTTTGCACTGTTGTGTTCTAAAGTGTGTATCAAGTAGAGTCCGACCGAAGCTTCGGCTTTGGTCAAGATAGGCCAAAGTTTTGGCCGGCGGCAAACGTTTTTATAAGTGCTAAAACTGGAACAGTCAATGATAATAATGCTATTTTTTTGCTCTGGAGGGGAAATCTTAAAAAGGTACCCGACGCTGTGGGAGCGACGCAGTACTATGTGGCATTTTTACCGCACTAGAACCCAAACCCGTCTTCGGCGCCACAAAGAGGACGCCGGGATCTCCAAAGGAACGCAACTGGTAGCTTCTGAGCGCGTTTGCCTGTCGGGCTTCAACCAGATAGGTGGCTAGGCCCACCGCTTCGTCTAGTATTTACGACGGTATGCGACTACACATATCGCTATCCTTCCCGGGATCGTCTGTCTGGATGGTTCGAGCTCCCACTCTAGCCGCCGACAAACCCCGGAAGTCCTTTTAGTCGCCTCTTACGGCAGGCAGGGGATACCGAAGCCCTATTCTTATCCCGGAACTACAGGGACGTTTGCCAGCTGCGTTTGAATTTATAATAATTTTCAAAACTTATGATAAGTTGCAAAGTAATTATAATGTACTCTAAAAGTTATTTACAGGTAGGGTAGATCGGAGAAATGTTATTATATGGAGTGTGTGCAATTATTACAACCGACCCCATGCCAGGGGCGGTTGAAACACCAATGGTGGGTGGTTGTAACACTCGAAATTTATAAACGCTTTCTACACTCATAGCCTCTCAGTAGGATTTTCTCCTGTGTCGTGGGTGCCATGAACACACACAAAGACGAATACACAAACACCCAGACCCAGAATAAGAATCTAAACTCTTCATTCAGATACCTGTCTGGCCAGGAATCGAACCCGGGACCCACTGCGTGTCAGACCGGTAGGTATGGTAACCCCTGCGCCACACGGGTCGTCAATTATAATAAAAATTAGGGTTTTCATTAATATAAAATACAGAAATTTTACTGTAACAAATAAACAATGTTATTTCAGGCCTTGTAGCTTGAGCAGCGCGTACAGATAATTCAGGATTACGATTCATGAAAGAACGAAATCATTCCTCTTCCTCTCCATTGCATTTTCCAACCAAGTAAAAGGCGCGTTTAAATTTTATTCTATGGCAAGTTCAAAAGCCGGATTTCTCCAACCAAAATATATATCAGCTCAATATATCAGAAACTTCGCTAATTGCAGCTTGACCTGCATTTAAAAGTCTATAATGAGTTACATATCCCATGTATATGGAAGTACGTACAGCTATTATAATTATTTGATTTTTAAAAAACCCGCGATTACTTGAAAGCTATCTAACTTTGTCTAAAGATTTTGTCGAAAGAAAAATCTATTTTGTCACAAATACGCACAAACTAAGAACTATTTGTGCATGTTTGTTCCACAGGTGCACATACAAGTGTGAGATACGCGATTTTCCAAAACGTTACCGCAGCAGGAAACGCAATATCTCGAAAACCTGAAATATAAGCTATCTGATCATGCTCAATTTTTTAAACTCCGAAAATTCGTTTAGAATTTTCCTGCTGGAGCAACGTTGCCAGCAGGAATCATTTTTTCCGTTTTTTTTTTCAAAACGACAACATGCACATTTTTTTATTCAGCGCACATTTGCAGCAGATTGAGCACTAATTGTTTGTCCCACTCATATCACTCTAGATGCTACTTTCTTGCTGGGGTAACACGCTCACCAAAGTTTTTGTAAAGTTGACCCAGCACAGGAGTCTTGACTACCGTCCCTGTAGCCTCGTGGTCAGAATAGGGTTACGGTATCCCCTGCCTGTCGTAAGAGGCGACTAAAAGGGGCCTCTGGGTTTGCGGACGGTTAGAGTGGGAGCTCGAACCGTTCGGTCAGGCAATCCCAGGAAGGACGGCGGTATGTGTGGTCGCATACCGTCGTAAAGACTAGACGGAGTGGTGGGCCCAGCCGCCCATCTGGGAGGAGCCCGATGGGGCAGCGCGCTCGGAGGATTCCGGTTGAAGTCGTTTCGAGATCCCGGAGTCCTCCTTTTCAGCGCCGAGGACGGCCACCGGGGGGGTTTTAGTGCGGTAAAAATCCCACATAACCCTGCGTCGCTCCCACGGCGTCGGGGACCTTTGGAAGGTTTCCCACTCGAAAACAAAAAAAAAAGGAGTCTTGACTACAGCTGTAGCGAGATACTTTTAATTCGTATAAATATTAAGGAGTCACGTCTTCAACGCTAGACATGAATGTTATACTTTGTGAGTGGCACGCAACAAAACCGCAGTTAATATTTTCGTAACGCGAATTGATTACCAAGTTTATTTTCCTGCGGGGATAGTATGACGACGGATAACGGGAAGTCAACTCACATTTCATTATTAACGCCATCTAGTTTTATAGTTCGTAAACTATTCATATAGACAATTGAGAGACCTACCTTCTCTTTACGCAACGCTGAGAGGGTAAGCGTAGATTATGCCTGGCGATCGGAAGGCATATTAGTGGATTGGCTGCGTGAGTTGGGAGATTATTGGACGAGCTGCCGCTTACATCTGCTCAGCAGAGCGTTAGTCGTGCTAATATCAGTTTTACCTTGGAAACAATTGGAAATTGTTAATTCCCATGAAGTGTGAGTGTGACTATCCATTAGAGTTGTAATAATTCCCTAGCGTATAATTCCTACGCTTACTAGTGAACACTACCATGACTGATAAAGGCTACCTGCCGAAAATAGAAGGGGGATCGAGGCTGAAACCTGGGGAGATTTCGGTATCTGCATCCACTGCATCCATTGGTGTTCATGGAGGCTCTGCTTACACAACTGCGAGCTCCCAATATCCGTCGAAGTCTACATGTATCAGCATCGATATGCGCGGAGTGTCCCATCGTCGTTATCGGGTGAGATCGTTTCATTTATTTTTAGGCCACATACCGATAATAATTATTTTCTATCCTCAAATTGCTATTCGAATCAAAAGTTGATTAGAAGAGCAAGTTCATAAAGTAGAAACATTCAGATCTCTTACAGGTAAGTTATGTTACTTGCGATCTGACTAAAAGAGAATTTGTAATATTCCTGTTTTATCCACGTGTAAGTGATGAAGAATACTAACTTGGGTAACATCTCATAGAGGTCAAGAGGAGGAAAATGATACATTTCTGTGAGAAAAAAAACTGAGACAGCCAAGCCTTCGAAAAATATATATTGACCTAGTATATCAGCAAAGATCAGCGTAAAAATGTTGGACTAGTCTCTGAAATCTGTCCTCGTTAACAGACTCCCTAATTCCTTCCTTTTCATACGGTGGACACAAGAATGTTTTTTTTTCATCTGACTAAAGTAGCAAACGAGCATGCAGTCCACCAGATGTTAAGTGGTCACTGCCGCCCATGAACATCTGTAGTCAACTACATACAGCACATGGGTTCCATCTGAAGTCAATCACAGATGCGTTGCTATTCCCGAGGACTATGATGATCGCCTCATGTGAAAGTGTGCCGGCAACCACACCCTTCTATCGAAACGCAAGAAATGCTTCACGCTAGAAATAGGTGTGGCGGTGGTACTTCGGTCTGGTTACCCCGGTCGAACTACACTGGTTCTACCACCTTGAAATGAAAAATGGAATCCAGAATCCTTTGTATGACTTTTAGTTAGATCCATTTGGAAAGGGCTTGCTGAATCCTTGAAAATTTTATGTTATATTATAACACTTCCTAAAAATATAATCTAGCATTGTTTATGTTTTTACATACCGTTGGAAAGTGTATTGCAAGTTATTGCCGAAACTGAAAATGCAATGCACATTGTAATGTACGCAGGGCCTTCTTAGACTATGCTGGGGCCCTTGAGCACACAGGAATTTGGGGCCCTTTTTGAATGTAAAGAAATTATCATCATCCGGGGATTCCCCTAACAATAGAAAAAGCCGACATTTAATTATGGCGGCATGACATTATAACATATTTTGGAAACTTTCAAATTACTGAATAAAAGATCAAATAAGTAACTAAAAAATAGAGGATAAGATAAGTACTGAAATGTTAAGTTATAATGGTGATCGAATTATTCAAATTATTCATATAATACCTTTAGTACTGATTTGAATAAATCTGAAAATGATCGTCGTTTGTACAACGAGAAAAATGTAATGCGCCCGACCATAATATTTTGATAATATAAGTGAGAAAATTGTCGGTCCTTCGGGGCCCTCGGGGCCCTGGGCACTGGCCCCGAGTGCCCAGAAGGACGGCATCGAATGTACGGTTGAAAACTTAAACTACGGTTGTATTAAAAACGTTTTAAACCCTAAGGTCAAAGCAACTAAACGTTAAAACATTGTAGGCTAAAAGTCGTCATCGCTTTTGTACGTACACAATGGCAGCACAATTAAAAATTAATAAACAAGGTCTTTGTGAATACGTCGTACCTACTATTATAGTAATTCGTGTCGCGGTGCCACACGACGACAGAAATATACAGGACAGAAATTCATACCAGGTAATTGCTTAGGACATAAGAAAGGAAGAAAGAAAAAATATTTATTTCGTCTAATTTCACTACAACAGGTTTGTTTATAAGGTACTAAATTATATTTCTACAAGTTTGAGGCAGCAGCGAGAACTAGAGGAAAATGGAGTCGCACTTGACATAAGCCGCGGATCCCCTGTGGCATCCACGACGGCCGATTTTCAGTGCGCCCCAGGTTCTCGCGTATAACGGTCAGTGGCGATTTATGTGTATATGTACCTACTATTTAAATTGAGTGCTGAGAGTATCTGCACCTCTTTGTGTCAGATTTGAATAAGTAGTTTGTGTTTATTTACGTGGGTTACACCATTTTTTAAACCGATTGAAGCAGCAAACGAGCATGCAGTCCACCTGATGGTAAGTGATCACTGGCGCCCATGGACATCTGTAAGCAACTCATATAGAACAGGGATTCTAGCTGAAGTCAATTACAGATGCGTTGATACTCCCGGCGACTATGACGTTTGCCTCAAATTTGCCGGCAACCACACCCTTCCATCGAAACGCAAGAACTGTTTCACGCTAGAAATAAGTGTCCCCAGATGACTGATGACCTTTTGCATGTGAAAAGGCTAACTACAATTTACATTAATTTGGGATTTGGAAAAGATGTGTTGTAGTGTTATAATGAATGTTATTATTTGACTTTTGCTTACTTACCGCGACTAAAATTTTGCTTACTGACCGCGAATGCGAATTGGATTAATGTTTTTTTTTCAGTTCTTGGTAGGTGTAGGGTGCCGGAGGTCAAAAATTTGCTTACCTTTTTTGCAAAGCACTGCAATTCAATATTCGTAAAACATTCGCACAATTCTTGTGAATGAGAATATTCGCGAATATTCCTTACATCATTAATGTACCTATATAGGTGTGATACCCATTTGGCGATATTCAAGTTACTTGAGAATTACGTGGGTCAACTCCGAAGACGTTATCGCCACTCTTTTTTTTACCTTACGGTCCGCCCCGGGGCGGCATGATTTGGATGGGCAAGCTGTTGTTTTGTATTATTATAATTGTTCTTTGGTTAGAAAATTTGACATCCGTCCCGGGCGCTATATTTAGGAGGCGGCAAATTTAAATTTGGCTACCATTTTTTGGTCGTCAATTAGTAGTGGAAAAGTAGGAGTGAAGTAGTAGAGTTAGCGCCCTTTTTAACTGGATGGGCGGTAAATTTTACTTCCTGTTGGTCAGCATGAACTTACGCTACGCCACTGGCTGTGTGGAATTATTATATACTAGGGCCCCCTTCGGCCGTTCCCGGCGCTACGATGAATTCCAGGATTTTCAGATGAACGCAACCGGAGACATCGGACACAATGCGTTTATACGACATGATTTTTTTTTAAAGTACAACGTCTCTTAGGATGTAAACGAAGTTGGGATCCATGGAAGGTAAACAAAAGGATAAAATACATTAACGAACCCTGGTTAAGGTTACTTTTCAAAAATACAATGATATAGAAATATAAAAAATATACCTATTCGAGGTCGAAAATGGCCTTCGAGAAAAGTATGGTACGGCCGTGCCGACTTTTTGTTCGACTTGGCGGGAGCACTACCATGCCCCCAGATATATTCCAAACATGAATCTTTCAGGCCCCTCTACAGTTTTGGACTTCAGCTGGGGCACTTCAACCCCTTCGCCTTTGGTAACTTTTTCACGACCCATTGTTACGTATCTATCTGTAACTATAGGTCATAGGTTAAATGTATATTACATTTAACCTTTACAATTTATAAACATTTTATTAAAGTATGGAATTATCATGAATAACGTCATTAATCAACCTTAAAAAAATCTGATCTTATGTTTACCACGGATGCTATGCTCCCACTAAGGACAGTGCGTTAACGCACAACCGCGGAATGCGTATAAACTTAATTTTCACGAGGGATTATATATTCAAAATATATCATATATTATGAAAATACCAGGACATTATGATTCTATTGTCACATTACCAATTACATAAAAATACCCTAATATTTAAATTTTGTTTATATTATAAAATAACATCGTGATACACTCAACGTACGTGAACTCGCAAGAAAAACTCCACGCTTATAAAAATTAGACAAATACAGAAACAAACCACAGATAGCTTTAACAATTGCTACTATTAAATTATTCTTCGGTAGCCTACCTACGAACTTATCGATTGCGTTGTGTATCCCTAAAAGTGACTAAAATACCTGTATCATTTCCGGAAAGCCCCAATTTTCGAACGCGCCGCGTTTTGGGCTGTTTCCATCGATTTCCTAAAGCGCATGTCAATTTTCCCGCCATTCAGTCAGTGCCGCGCCGCCATCACGGAGTGAGGGTGTCCATTGCGTTCGCGCGTATACAGCCAAAAACACAAAGATTTTAATAAATCAAATTCGTTTTGCTAAATTCTAAAATACTGAGTGCTGTTTTGTTAATTTTGAGTGCTTTTTCTGTTATCGTTTAATGTAACTTGTGTGGAGTGCGAGTGATTTTCGATACAATTTTTCCACTTAAAATACAAATCGATATACTTACCTAATTGTTGCTGTAAGTATGTTCTATTGGCTGGGATCGTGTTTATTTTTAAGATATTTTATTCATTGTCGTTTCGGCATATTACGTACCTACATTTTTTTTTGAATTACATTCTTTTTGAATGTACATTTGATTTGTTATTGCTAAATTCCACTATTGTTGTTATTAAGAATAGAAAAAAACATATTGTTGAGAATACGACTAATATGAAATATTGATCTCAAAATGTAGGTAGCGTTTAAGATTAAAATTCAAAGATATTTAAATAGGTAAATACTTTGTAGGTATAAGTATTTTTTATTACTTATTAATCTTTTAAAATAATATATGTTCGGCGCTTAATATTTCGAAAACAATTTCGTAGTGAGCAAATCTCTAGTATTTCGGTATAATCTGATATCTTACATCATATTACTCGTATAGAGCTTCCGAAAGCTCCACTCTACTGCATACTAAAATGATGCGCGACTTTTATATGACTTTAAGTATGATATTTTCTACATATTATATACGGATTATATTACGAAATATATACTTACTTAGGTATTCATTATGAACGTATCCGATATCTAGCATTGTGTTGATTTTGTTGTTAAAGACAATTCTTTTTAATTTTTGTATGTACATATTTTTACACATATAGTTAAGTTACCCTTAGCCTTTTGTTTAGTTTTGTTTTTTTTTTAGGAAACCATCTCTGTCCTGTTAATTTGGGCTATTTTGAGGATAGCGTTGATAATATGGACTTTTTATTGACTTGTTCATACTTAGCAAACTTTCATCTGCGGCTTTTCTTGATCACATATCTCATCTCATGACAGCTTTACCTTGAAAGAAGACTCCTTCTTTACTGCAGAATATGGATGGGTTTATTGCGAATAAACTTTCCTCTGCAGTATTCCCGAAAGGCTATATAGGTGTCTTCGGAAAATGTCTATAGGTGTATTCGAAAAAGGAGTCATGACTCTTCGCAGAGCGTTGATGCTGGTAATGCTCTATTCTCTAGTGCTTCAAATCTCCGGGCATCACTACACACTCTAGGTAGCGTGACTTCGACGGGTATAAGTACAAAATATTTGTCCCTGTAGTTCCGGGACCAGAATAGGGCTACGGTATGCCTGTCGTAAGAGGCGACTAAAAGGGGTTTCCGGGGTTGCGGGCGGCTAGAGTGGGAGCTCGAGCCATTCCGCCAAGCAGCCCCGGGATTCGTATTGAGTATCCTATGTTCTAATCTAGGTTATAAACTATGTGTAGCAAATATCAGCGAAATCCGACCGGTAGTTTTAACAAACAAGCTTACATGCGTCTTCGTCAACCCATTATCGTCCCTCTGGTGGACTTCACACACCTCCGAAAACATTTTTTTTAAACTCTCGGGTGTGTGGGTTTCCTTGCGGTGTTTTCCTTCACCGAAAAGTAGTGATAATTTCTAATACGCACATAATTTTAGAAATATCAGTGGTGCATGGGTTTGCATTAGGCTATGACTGCTCTCCTCGAAGTCACCTATAATCCGAGGGAATTATGACTCAGATAATCAAAAGACACTAATGGGACGCTTTTGATCACCTGGGTGACATTAAATGGGTGATCAGAGTGGTGTTACACCTTACTCGCACACGACGTGAAGTCACCGAGTATTTTATTGGGCTAAGTTTATATCTAGAGCGATTCTTAGACGATGCGTTATTATGAGAACTGTAATATTAAGTATGCACATTTATAATATTAATAGGGATTTTTTTATCAAATCTATTTTTTAAGGTTTGTGATTCAAGCTCAGAGGCATCAGCGTCACTTCTATTTCTGCCTATTAACTACAAAGTTTTACTCTGTTTTCTGTTTTGATGGGTATGGTAAGTAAGAAATTTAACCGAGGTGCATGAACTTTACTCTCAGGGATTACAACGCATCTGTGGTTAACCTTAGGTAAGACTCTACCTTGTTTAGAGTTGATCACGGATGACTTTGGGCGCTTAGTAATGTTGAGGTTTACCGGCACACTTTTATATGAAGCGACCATCATAGTCCTCGGGAGTAGCAACGCATCTGTGATTGACTTCACATGGAACCCATGTTCTGTATGAAGTTGATCACAGATGTCCGTGAGCGGCAGTGACCACTTACCATCAGATGGACTGCATGCTTGTTTGCTGCTTCAGTCAGATAAAAAAAAAGGTTGGAGCTACCTTTATGGCCATGTAAAGAACGTGATGGTTAAAGAAATGAAAATATTGTACGAACAAAAAAGACACCCGCTGAGTTTCTTGCCGGGTCTTCTCAGCTGAGGTCGTGTTCCGATCCGGTGGAAGTGTAAGAAAAAAATATTGTATCCGACAATTTTTAAGAGATTTGAATACAAAACTAGCTGACCCGACAAACGTTGTTTCGCCATATAAAAAAATTAGGGTGGACAACCCTTAAGGGGTATGAAAAATAGATGTTGGCCGATTCTCATAGACACCGGATAAGCACAAAAAATTTCATCAAAATCGGACAAGCCGTTTCCGAGGAGTATGGCAACAAAAACTATGAAACGAGAATTTTATATATTAGATAAAGATAAAAAATTCCACGTACCATCAGTTAGACGTGATTATAAGCTACTTTAAGTAAAAAAAACTTCTACATAGCAACTAACGTTTTCCTACGACAATGAAGTAAATATTGTTCTAATCTGATGAAGAATATCGAAGTTTATATGTTGTTATATTGGAAAAGTAATCCAACTTTTTACGTTGAATTTTCCATTATTTTAGTGAAGTTGCGAACGATAAATTATAACAAGGGTAAGAGAAATTGGGACAGGCGTTCGAAAAGGGCTCTGCCCTGCTACCTTTGTTCCACGGAAGTAACGCGAAACCAGTGACAAACGAGTCAATTATGTTTGAAATTATAATTAGGAAAACTTTTTGTTTATGGGACGTAGAAATTGGCTTGGATATTTCGTTTACGCCGGTGGTAAACTGTCTGACATGCAGGGATTCAGATTCATACCCGTGTCAGACATCTTACTTGTTCTCTCTTTACGAATGTTATAAATGCAAAAGTTTGTGAATATAGACGGTCGTTTGTTATTTTTATATTTTAAAAATGTTTCAACAACTATTGTTTGGCCGAGCGGTTTTACCATCGTACCCATTTTTTCTATTGTGAAGCAGTTGGGTCAGGGTGTTGGTTTACCTACACGTCTTTGTGTTATGAGTTCACTCATAATTATGTTACTGTTTTTTATATTATACTAGGTGCTTCCTGAAGCTTCCCCCGTCTTAAAAAGTAACCAACACGCGGTTAAAAGTAACAAAATCGTGGTCTTCCGCGCAAATCACCCCTCAGTTGATTTTAGGAAAATTTGTGGAACAGAATTGTAATAATAATACTTTCTAATTTTTTTAATTATAATACTTTCTCAAACTAGAAAATCAAATTCTAAGTTTATTAAGTTATCGTCACAATTAGCGGACTTTCGTACCAACTTCCCTTCCCATTTCTATACCTTTGCTCACCTTCACCATAAAACGAAACATGTTGCATAATTTGAAATTTCTATTCGCAGAAGTTTGGGCTGTGCCTTGATCTGTCCGTAGCTAAGTCGGTTTTGCTTAATATATATCGACGGGCCCCTAGAACAAAATCGTATATGAAAAATTACCAATTTACAGCATGAAGCTTTGTTGATTGTAATAGTTGATTGTAATAGCAATTTTTTCCATGCAATATGTATGTATATTTTCTAAAATACTTATTAGACTTTGATAGAAGATGATAGCCTAATAGAGCAGTGATAGCCTAATGGTTGAAACTTGCCCTCTCAATCGGGAGGTCCGAGGTTCAAACCCAGGCACGCACCACTGATTCATGTGCGTATTATACATTAATTATCACTGCTTTTCGGTGAAGGAAAACAACGTGAGGAAACCTACACACCCGAGAGTTCTTTATAAAAAAAAAAAGTTCTCGGAGGTGTGTGAAGTCCACCAATTCGCACTTGGCCAGCGCGGTGGACTATGGCCTAAACTCTCTCATTCTGAGAGAAGCCCCGTGCCCAGCAGTGGGAATAATGGGTTGACGACAATAGCAATTTAGGAACCTATCTAATAAGTTTCTAACTATTACAATGATTTTCCATAGATCGTCTTTCTTTGCGTAGGTAATCAATAATAATAATAATATAATAATAATAACTTTATTGACACAAAAGTAAGTACATTTCAGTCATTTGAAGCCTCTGGTCCCTGAGGTAGTTGAAACTGTGTTCCAGGGTCCAGCGTCTTCTCCCATTTTCGTTTGTACTATATTACTTACATTAAAAGACATGTTAAGAAAAAAAGAAAAGTGTTTGCGTACATGTGTGTGTTGTGTGTATGTGTGTGTGTCTGTGAGTGTGTGTGTATATGTTTATGCGTATATGTTTACATACTACAATTGTAATTGACATACTACTTAAGAAAACCTTCTACCTCTTCATAATCTAGGTCTTTGAGCCAGGTAAGTATAACTTTTTTAAAACTTTTTTTTATTATTTCTTTATTATTTAGCCTGTTGTATAGCAATGGAGCAACTACGTCGAAGTGTTTGCGAGCAAGTTTGTATGTCCACAAAATTTCTAAGCTTCATACTGTAAATTGATAATTTTTCACATACGATTTCGTTCTAGGGGCCAGTCGATATATTTGCCTAGTATAAGCCCGTGTCGTTCATTTATATAAAAGTTCAAAGATAGTGTCTCGTCATTATCCGCTCGAGAGTTCATTAATCATCTAAACTGCTCACATCTGAAGCGATGTTTACAGCTGAAAGGAGGGCAGACTGCAATGTTCAGAGGATATGGCCGTAACTAGCTTGTGCACGCGGCTTCGTCTGATGGAACATTCGAAAGTGGGTATAATTAGGGGCTGTACCATAAATTAAGCTTATATGTAAATAAATAAATAATAATTTTGATGACCCCCCTGGCGGAGCGGTTACCATACCGATCTGACGCGCAATGGGTCCCGGGTTCGATTCCCGGCCAGACAAGTATGAATGATGAGTTTAGATTCATGTTCTAGATCTGGGTGTTTGTGTATTTGTCTTGTGTGTGTCTATGGTACCTACGACACAGGAAAAAATCCTAGTGTGGAGTTATGAGTGTAGAAAACGTATTTTCTTAATTTTTTTCAATTACTTAAATTAAATATTTTTTTGTAAAAACAAAAATCTCGACCGATTGAATTGAAAGGAGAAAATAAGTTCTACATATTATCATAAAATATTTTGATACATAAATTATAATATATTTTGAATTGTCATTTTGTACCTATTTAGGCTCCAAATTAAAAATATATATGTCGGAGATTTTTCAATTCTCATCAACATCATTAGTAATCAGTGGGTTTGTGGGCGTCATTGAAGGGTAAATGCGGGCACAAATACAGCATTAATTGTTCTTGACACTTTATATTCAGAGTTCCACAAAATAATGATTTCAAATACACGTAGGTTATAATCTAATACAATTAAGCTATTTGAGCAGCGGGTTCAAGGCAGTGACCGCACACTTCAACACACAACGAAATTATGATCCACCTCGATCGCTCACATCAGAATTTATCAAAGTTTCCCCACCTTGCGGCCACATACCTCGACTCCACTAGAGACTTCTTAAAAGTCTCTGCTCTGATTGTAAATCATACACCATGACAATATAACTCAAACACAATATAAAACAATGGTTACTTATTCTAATCTATAATCATTTAAATTATTCTATAAACTATGAATGTTAATGTAAGCCTAGCCACCTTCAGTAACTTCTAAGTTGTATTCATCCCTTCCTCCGACATATATATATATATCGTCTATGCCACTGTAACGGTTGGACAGTAAAGCGTGCCAAAGAATTTATATACGAGTTCACTCGTAGATACGTTCAAAAAAATATTACCCTTTATTATTTATTTTTATTTATTTATTTATATCAGGCTACTAAAGCCCAAAGAAACTAATACACAGATACTTATGTAGTACGTATTTATGACGCAGGCTGATAAAATAGTTTTTAAATCAAACTACACTTTTTAACTTTGAAATCATTCGTTCAAACTGACAAACAACACATATATTTCCATACATAAAACTTAGAAACACCCATCCACGTTGTTTGAATCAGGTCGTATACTACATTAGGTTTATATCAAGCTTAGCTTGTTTGTTTAGTATCTTTTTATGTTAAACAAGCGGCAGCTTGGCATACAATGCGCCACGCTACCTTCTAACATTTTATTTGGTCCTAACGATAATCTTATTTCATTCTACAGAATTAACATTAAATATTCATAATCCGTATAAAAGCATTCTTTTGAGTAATCACTAGTGTTATCATATTAGGTGCTATTAAATTGGAAGAAAGAAAAGTTTATTCCAACTATTAATAGTACTACATGCTGCTACCATACATTTTAAATACAAAATATAGATGTAGAACATACACCTATATTAAATTTACTTACAAACTAGGAGAATATAAAATATATTAAGAAAAAAAGGATATATTGTAAATATTGAACGTAAAATAAAATAAATCTTCATCGTACATTATTGTTATTGAGTATGAGTGTAGAAAGCGTGTACATTATTGTTATTAAATTGGGAACATAGGTTCAATTTATGTTGTCACTAATGGAGAAAGAACATTCCATTTCTGGAAGGCTCTATCGAAAGGATATAAGTATTTTTGAAGAATAATCTACTAAAGTGCCATTAAATTTGGAACATAGGTTTAGTTTATGATCTTGTCACTAATGGAGTAAGAATATTCTATTTTCTATTGGGTTCTACCCATCAACCTTCTTTATAGTCGGTGGAAAAAATATCACCAAACCTTTTTTTTTTTGTTTTCGAGGGGGAAACCTTCGAAAGGTACCCGACGCCGTGGGAGCGACGCAGGGTTATGTGGGATTTTTACCGCACTAAAACCTCCCCGGTGGCCGTCCTCGGTGCTGAAACGGAGGACTCCGGGATCTCGAAACGACTTCAACCGGAATCCTCCGAGCGCGTTGCCCCATCGGGCTCTTCCCAGATGGGCGGCTGGGCCCACCGTTCCGTCTAGTCTTTACGACGGTATGCGACCACACATACCGCCGTCCTTCCCGGGATTGCCTGACCGAACGGTTCGAGCTCCCACTCTAGCCGTCTGCAACCCCGGAAGCCCCTTTTAGTCGCCTCTTACGAAACCTACGCAATATTTGATTTTTTTTATATGACTGGGTTCTATCTGAAGTCAATCACAGATGCGTTGCCACTTCCTAGGACTATGATCGTCGCCTCATATAAAAGTGTAGCGGCAACCACACCCTTCCATCGAAATGCAAGAAATGCTTCACGCTAGAAATACACGAACTACACTGGTCCTACTACCTTCAAATCTTTGATATCTGTATCTCTTCAATTTGACCTTAAAAATGGTCGCCAAATCTTAATATTCCGATAAATGTGATGACCGGATACATATGTTGAGTTTCGAAGATGTTTCTACAAAAAAAACACGATTATGCAATCCAAAGAATGTACACGCCACCCAAAAACTTTTTGGCACCTTCGGAAAACTGAACATATACACATACAACAATATTTTGTGGGGTGATGTGAAGGCACAGCTTAATCTTGACTCTTGGTCGCCTCCTGCGACATCCATTGGAAGAAGAAGAAGAAGAATTAGTATTATACAAGATTCAATCGACCCGAGTGGCGGAGCGGTTACCATACCGGTCTGACGCGCAATGGGTCCCGGGTTCGATTTCCGGCCAGATATGTATCTGAATGATGGGTTTAGATTCATGTTCTGGGCCTGGGTGTTTCTGTATTAGTCTTGTGTGTGTCCATGGTATCCACGACACAGGAGAAAATAGCGTGGGGCTATGAGCGTAGAAGGCGTGAAAGATCACAGGGCAGTACGTAAAAATGTTCTAAAAGCTTCGTTAATTATAAGTATAGATACCTACTTATTTCAAGTGTGAAGCAGTTGTGGAAAAACAACATTATATATTATTAAATAAATTGCAAAACCTTGTAGATATATAGCTAGATTTGGAGAACTGGTATGGAAGTTGGCACCCGTTACAATCCTCAATGCTTTTATTGCCGATGTCGTCAATCCTGAACGTCGTTTGTATCCAACTTGGACTTGGCCCATATTTTTACATTTGTTTTTGGTGGTGTTTGGTATACTAACATTATTAAATTCTGTACATTCTTATTAGTGTTATTAGTAAAAACTAACCCAACTGCAAGTCGGAAAAAAAACAGTAAAATTCGCGTTTGTTTTATGGAGCTCCCCTTACATATATGTATATATTTTATTCTGTTCTTAGTATTCGTTATTAGGCATCTAGCTGATGGCGTATTTTAAACGCGGACGACGTGCGTTTTCTGGTCCGTAGATAGCAATTTTAGCGTTTTCACAGATTCGAACGCGCGTACAACGCGATACAAACACGCGTGTGAAGCGCGTTCGAAATTCGTTTGAATGCGTTGACATTCGATACATTTAGATTTTTCCCATCTTTTATGTATATCTGTAGCGCTGTATCTGCGCGTATACGCGCAGGCGACGCACGTTTCACGATCACCCTGTGTACTCAGATTACAAGATTGCTTTCAAATCTCGTTTGAAGTGCGTTTACGTGCGTTACCAGTGCGGCGTCTACGCGTTTAAAATACGCCATGTGCTAGGTGCCTTATAGTGGCAACAGAAATACATCATCTGTGAAAATTATAACTGTCTAGCTATCATGGTCCATAAGATTCAGCCTGGTGACAGACAAACGGCGACACGGACAGCGAAGTCTCACTAATAGGGTCCCGTTTTAACCCTTGGGGTACGGAACCCTGAAAAAACGCTTTTCAATGATCGCAGTTTAAATTCATATACCCTATGTTGCAGTCGAGTAAAAATATAATTTTATTGAAGTACAATTTTTTCCCGTGCAGTTTTCCGAGAGCAGTGATAGCCTAATGGTTGAAACTTGCCCTCACAATCGAGAGGTTCGAGGTTCAAACTCAGGCACGCACCACTTTATGAGTGCTAACGATTTATGTTTGCATTAGAAATTAATTATCACTGCTTTTCGGTGAAGGAAAACATCGCGAGAAAACCTACACATCCGAGAGTTCAAAAAAAAAGTTCTCGGAGGTGTGTGAAGTCCACCAATTCGCACTTGGCCAGCGCGGTGGACTATGGCCTAAACTCTCTCATTCCGAGAGTAGACTCGTGCTCAGCAGTGGGACAATAATGGGTTGACGACGACAAATTTTTCCCACCTTTCGTTAAAATATTCAGTTATTTATTTATTTAACAAAATCCACAGCTATTATACTAATGTATACAATACTTCCTATGTTAAACTAATTAGCCAATTATGGATTTACATTATACGGACTATAACATTCAATTGCACTGCAACACTAAGTATAATTTGGCTCATAAGTAAATATTATAAGGCTATGTGTGTGTGTGCGTGCGTGCATGCGTGCGTGTGTCACCGTCTGTAGGTTTGTGTGTGTGTGTGTGTGCGTATGTGAATGTGCCAGGATTTTTTATTATTACAGAATTATGTTATTATTACAGAATTCCTCAGTATTTATATCTCTACACTTGTTTACCGTCTCTCACGCTATGAATGTTTAATATCTGCGGTATTTATCATAGAGTTTGCGTCATTGTAGCGTTTGTACTGCGTCTGAATATTGGAAATCCTATAAAGTAAAAGATTCCTTCTCCAAACCATTAATGTTTTGTTGAGGGTTAGTGTATTTCGGTTTAAAGAGCTTTAAAACACACACGCTTTGGATTTTCTCCTGTGTCGTGGGTACCATGGACACACAAGACGAATACACAAACACCCATGCCCAGGACATGAATCTAAACTCATCATTCAGATACCTGTCTGGCCGGGAATCGAACCCGGGACCCATTATGCGTCAGACCGGTGTGGTAACCGCTCCGCCACGCGGGTCGTCCAGCTTTATTCTCATAAAAAAACATTATAGTTTATTTTATAATGAGAATACGAAAATTAATATGCATAATGCTTATTTTTTACATTGATGTAGCAAATAAACATGCCGTTCACACGAATAGTTTAGTTGCTGCTCATGGATATCTGTTGACTACAGATATTTATGGGCAGCAACTTTATATAGAACTTACAGGTGGTAGAACCAGTGTAGTTCGACCGTGGAAGTACCACCGCCACACCTATTTCTAGCGTGAAGAATTTCTTGCGTTTCGATGGAAGAGTGTGGTTGCCGGCACACTTTTATGTGAGGCAACCAACATAGTCCTCGGGAGTAGCAACGCATCTGTGATTGACTTCAGATAGAAACCTGTTCTGTTTGAAGTTGGTTACAGATATCCTTGGGAGGCAGTGACAACTTACCAACACGTGGACTGTATGCTCAACCATGGCTGTGGCGACCATGGGCGCCTCTAGATCGTGTAGCGCCCGTGTGCAATAAAACCCTGGCGTCCCCTAGGCCTGACTCCCCTCCGCGGCTATAACTATTAACTTAGCCGCCGTAAAAATAAGTTGTTTCATATTCCAACAAGCTATTTTATATTGCATTGCATACCCTGCCAGGTTAAGCAGCCCATGGTTGGGACAATCTTAGACTGAGAGCTCCAACCGTTCGGTCAGGCGACCCCGGGAAAGACAGCTTTATGTGTGGTTGCATACCGTCGTAAAGACCAGACGGTGCGCTGGGCCTAGCCGCTCACGCTGGGACGAGTCCGAAGTGGCAAAGCGTTCAGCGGACTCCGGTTGCGTTCTTTTGCGTCCTGGAGTCCTGTTCGTTCTCCGGCTGAGGGCGGCCATCGGGCCATCCCCCATAACCCTATGTCGCTTCCATATCGTCGGGTACCTTTTGTAGGTTTCCCCCTCGAGAACAGAAAAAGGTGGTCACAACCTTAGTAAGTAGGAGTAGCAACGCATTTGTGACTTCGGATAGAACCCTTGCTCTTTAGGAAGTTACTACAGATGTCTATAGGTGGCGGTGACCATCACTACATATTACAAAGTCACTTCGCGCTGTCTGTCCCTATGTATGTTTAGATCTTTAAAACTGCGCTACGGTTTTTCATGCAGTTTTATTTAAGACAGTTAATAGATAGACGAATTCAAGAGGAAGGTTTTTATGTATAATACATGTATAATATAGTGGTAACATTGATAATTTTAGATTTTTACTTTTAGGCGACGTTCGCCGGGTCAGCTTTCTTATAAAATGGGCTGCGTGTTCGTATGCTACTTTAATCATTAAAAAAACATCTTTCAATGTTATTATAGAAAAAAAGAACATGTTCTCAAGCATTTAAAGTTGTAGATAAACTTAAGTCACAGTTGAGATAAACAACAGAAGAGCGACGTTGTAAGCAATTACTAGTTTCGAAGCAATAAATGTTTGTACGCATTTAATATCAATATCGTTAGTGATATTGTGGAAGTTTTTCTTTAGTTTCTCTTCAGTTAATAGAGTTATCTTTTATAAAAAATAAGTAGCAGACGAGTACTCCTTCCTACTGATAGTAGGTAGTTGTTATTTTGGACATCTGTATCAAATAATTTTGTTTGGATTGATAAATGATACAACACAAAAACGCTAACAAAATTTTAAGAAACAACGAGGTAAAAAAAATGTTAAAAGATGAGTGGAGTTTACGCACAAGTTTTAAATTCTAGTCACTTTTTGCGTTATCCTGTATCTTTAACTCAAAATTTACAAATTTTAAATTGCGCGGTTATTCATGCAAAGCATATGATTTATACTGTTGGACTAATATGGCCACGTGTCCCACCCTATTCCTGCATTGGGAGTTACTGCCACCAGGATGTTAAATTAAAGTCCAAATCAATATGGTTCACTTTTGTATTTCCAATTTTACCCCGAAACGAATACACATGCATTCGCGTCGGTTAGTGCGCAGTAACTAACTCGACTCCTCACATACTTCACACTTGCATACAAACTTGCTTACTCAGCCATTCATACTTACATGGTCCCTACACTACACCCCCCAAATTTTTACAATCCAAATAAAAATTTAAAATCTATAATACTAACATTGTTACAATATCATAACATTACACTGCATTATGCACTTCACTGTACTTGGAACTTGGAACACAATAACAAATGTATTAAATTACGCGTAGCTGGCTGGAGACGGCTGCATGGGAACCGTGTGCGTTACCGTCGATGGTGCAGGATTTATTCCTGGAATCCGCACTATCTCTCTTCTAAGCCACTTCTTAGCCCTGTGACGACAAAGTCGCCACGATGCAAAAAGGATGATAATGCCCAGCATTGCTGCCATTATAGACATAATTAAGTTATATTTAGATATGTGCATTTCTACCGCTGTGTTTTGGGCTATTATAACTTCTTCTTTGCTATACGATTTGCCCATCTTAAAAACTGTAATTTCAAATTACCGAAAGTACTTTAACTAACGAAGGTGATAATTATAATAAATGATTTCTATAATTTAACGTAAAGAAACAAGTAAGTAGGTCTCAGGTGTGCATAATGCAATGTTGACAATTTAATAACAATCCGCTGTAACAATAACAATTAGTATTGTTCTAGAAAAACAAAATGAATAAAATTAGTCCATCAATAACAAGTTGTTTATACTGTCTTTGCTCACGACTAAAATATGAGTTATACTACAAGCTCATATACGCGTATGTTACATATACAATATATTTAGTGTTACAGTTCAGAATTAGTATAAGTAGTTATTACAATTACGATATTATATTTATGCAATATTATATTTTATATTAGACGAAATTTATGAGTTATTATATATTTTTTTAATTAACAATTAAATCGAACGGGTGGTTTAACTTTACGGCCACTCCTAGTTACTTTTTCATTACATAATACATTTTTATTGGTAAAATCTAATGCTTTACTCACACTGGCATCACAATTTCTTACATCACAATTTTGATCATTAATTAAAAATGCTGGTTTAAGTCTGTCTATTGATATACTTACCTTTCTGTTGGGCAGTTGTACTACGAATACTTTATTTCGCCTTTCGATGACTCGGTAAGGACCATCATACGCAGGTGTTAATGGTCTGCGTACCGCATCATTACGTACGAAAACATGCTCACACTTACCTAAATCATTGTGTATAAATAATGTCCGTGAGTTCTGATGATTTCGTGATACTGGTTTTAAATTTTTAATAGTAGACTTTAATTGTTCTAAAAAAGTAAAATCGTCACCGATTCGTTTATCTGACACGTTGTAAAAGTCTCCAGGTAAACGAATGGTTTGACCGTAAACATATTCTGCAGGACTTACACCATTATCACTTCTACTTGCCGCACGTAACCCTAATAACACAGTAGGCAACTCAGTGTACCAAGAAGAATTGTTTATTAACCGTGCTGTAAGTGCTGCTTTCAAAGATCGATGCCACCGTTCAACGATACCATTACTTTGAGGATGGTACGGACTACTACGATACTTTTTAATACCCATTAACTTTAAAAGTTCTGTAAACAAGTTGCTTTCAAATTGACGTCCTTGATCGCTTGTCAATTTGATTGGACTCCCAAAACGAATGATCCATGATTCATAAAATATTCTAGCCACAGCTTCCGCTGTAATATCTTTCGCTGGAATGCATTCAGGCCATCTACTATATCTATCTATCATAGTAATTAGATACTTATATCCCTCCGCCGATGTCGGAAGAGGACCTACTATATCTATATGTACATGCTCAAAACGGTTAGCATATGGATAGGCTTCAAAGTCGGATATAGTATGTCTACCAATTTTAGATCGTTGACATTGGATACAGGCTTTCGCCCACCGTCCAACATCACGGTTTAAACCAGGCCAAAAAAATCGTTGCGCTACTAATTTACGCGTCAAACGAATGCCAGGATGGCTAGAATCATGAACAGAGTTAAAAGCAATTCGTCTCAAGTTTTCGGGTATATAAGGTCTGCTCGTAGGAGTTGAATTTTCACAATAAATGAATTTGTTATTATTAGGAATAAAAATTTTCTTGAAAGAATTATTATATTTAGTTTCATCTAACAATTGCGACAGTTGTTCGTCACATTCCTGAGCATCAGCCAGTTCCGAGTAATCAATTGACGTAGGACAGTGTATAGTTTCCACGCGCGATAACGCGTCAGCAGTTTCGTTGTTACTACCTTGAATATACCTAATGTCTGTTGTAAATTCGCTAATAAATAATAATTGTCTTGTCCGTTTCGGTGTTTCGCTGTTACTTTGTAATTTATCAAAAGCATAAATTAATGGTTTATGATCCGTAAATACAGTTAATTGACAACCTTCTATAATATATCGAAAATGTTTTATAGCCATAAATATTGCAGTCAATTCCCTATCATAGGTTGAGTACTTTTCTTGCGCTTTAGTAAATTTACGGGAAAAGTAACCTAATGGTAACCATTTATTGTTAATCCATTGTTGTAAAACTGCCCCAGCCGATTTGTCCGAAGCATCCGTCATAAGAGATAAGGGTACATCCGGGATAGGATGTGACAATATGGCTGCATTCTTAAGGCTTAATTTACACTTTTCAAAAGCGTCAATTGATTCCTCAGTCCAGGGTATGCTAGATTTGTCTTTACGTTTAGAATTTTTTAAAAATGCGTTTAAAATTGATTGACATTCTGCCGCGTTAGGTATGCTTGCTCTATAAAAATTAATCATGCCTAAAAAACGTCGTAATTGTTCGACAGTTTCCGGTCTAGGGTAATCTACGATAGCTTGAACTTTGTGGTCAAGTGGTCGTATACCATCAACTGACACTTGATATCCTAAAAATTCAATACTAGTCTTGCCGAAATCACATTTAGATAAATTTATTGTAATGCCAAAACTTCTAAATCGTTCAAATACTTTACGTAAATGTATTTTATGCTGTTCTAAGTTATCACTTGCAATAATTACGTCATCAATAAAATTGAAAAGAAAATCGAAACCTTTTAATACGTTGTTATTCATGAATCTCTGAAAAGTTTGACTAGCGTTACGTAAACCAAATGTAAGTCGTAAAAATTCAAATAAGCCAAATTCTGTAATTATTGCCGTTTTTTCAATATCTTCCGGTGCTATTTTAATATGATGATATGCCCTATTAATGTCGAGCCTAGAAAAAATTTTCTTACCTGCCAATATGTATGTAAAATTATGCAGACGTGGCACGGGGTACATGTCCGGTTTGGTGATGGCGTTAAGACGTCTGTAGTCACCACAAGGCCGAATATCCCCATTCTTCTTCATGACGACGTGCAATGGACTTGCCCATTGACTCTTTGACGGTCTGCATATACCTAATTCTTGCATTAGCCTAAATTCCTCTTTAACTTTATGGTACCTGTTAGCAGGAAGTGGTCGTGCTCGCGCTTGAACTGGAACTCCCGTGGTCTCGATATGGTGATAAACATCATTATCAGACTCGCATTCCTTAAATGAAATAGGCTTCGTAATTTCTGAAAATTCAGATAATAATTTAAGAAAAGGATGATTAGCTTCAACAGTGTTCACTGATGGGTCAGTGCAAGAAATTATGCTGCCAAGTGTTAACAAATTCGTGTCACTATCAATTAATTTTCTATTATTCAGATCCACTAACAACCCATAATGACGTAATAGATCAGCGCCGATTATAGGCTGTTTAACATCTGCCACAATAAAATGCCATTGAAATGGTTTTCTAAGATTAAGGTTTAATACTAAATTTTTAATACCATACGTACGAATTTCAGTTCCATTGGCCGCATATAACTTATAATTATTACACTCACTCTGGGTTTTTACCTTCTGTGATACGGGCAAAACTGACACATTTGCACCAGTGTCAATTAAAAATCGTAAGCCAGAGTTAATGTCCGTAACGCATAGGCGGTTATTGACGGAGTCAGTACAGTATCCCGCCGACGACTGTACCGTTTCTAGTTTTCCTTACTCTCCTTGCCTTCCTTGTAATTACATGGTTGTACACACTTATGAGCTCGGTTACCAAAACGGAAATGGTAAAAGCATAACCAGTCAGGTGATTGTGGATTACGCCTGTGTGACGAAGTGTTGCGTCGACCTCGCGATTGGGATCTACCACGTTGGTTGTAGTGATGCCGCCATTGCTGTCTACCTCTTTGCATATTCTCAATCGACTTACTAAGCTTGGATATCTCAGCTACCAGAAAGTCGTGTGACGCTGATGAGGTTGTCGGTGTAACTTCTGCGATAGTACTACTCACTCTGGATGATTCCATAACCTTATCCGCTATTTCCGCCAACTTCTCAAGATCTTTAACTTCACTGACGGTTAGGATGGCGCGCACAGCCGAAGGTAGATGTCCTGTCCACAATATGCGTAATGTGTCGCCGGAAAATTTATCACGAGCCAATTCTCTCATGCGACGTAGTAGTTGTGACGGCTTTTGTTCACCAAGGTCAATTTCGCTTAATAATTTTTGCACTTGACGTAGTTCAGATTCCTCGTACACTGTTAATAGTCTGTCCTTTAAACTGGAGTATTTATCTTTCATCGGAGGTTGCAATAGTAAGTCAGTGACTTGCTGAATGCTATCTTTAGTCAATTTTGTGATAACCAAATTGTACTTGGATTCATCGCCGAGTTTTTGGTTCGCTATTACGGCCTCAAATTGAATGAACCAAAGCCGTGGAGCATCCGTCCAGAATTCCGGTATGCGTGATGACACTGTTATTTGCGATAATTCGCCACTAAGTTCGACCGCTGCAGGAATAGGCACCGTAGGATTCATATTCACACCGATAAAGTTTTTAGATATTCGACACTACTTCACTCGCGAATTCAGTTCTAAAACGTCGTGAGGTCACCAATGTGGGACTAATATGGCCACGTGTCCCACCCTATTCCTGCATTGGGAGTTACTGCCACCAGGATGTTAAATTAAAGTCCAAATCAATATGGTTCACTTTTGTATTTCCAATTTTACCCCGAAACGAATACACATGCATTCGCGTCGGTTAGTGCGCAGTAACTAACTCGACTCCTCACATACTTCACACTTGCATACAAACTTGCTTACTCAGCCATTCATACTTACATGGTCCCTACAATACTATTATTATTATATTTAGACTAATATTATCCCGCAGCTGATTACCACGGTTGCCACGAATATTTAATAACTTGGTCGAAATACCGAAAAAAGGATTTAGAAAACGCTTAATACTTACGTTAAGCGTTTTCTAAATCCTTTTTTCGATATTTCGACCAAGTTACTTTAGATATTAAAATACATCCGGATTGTACTATACCTATAATACAATATATGACCTATATCCTATGATCTATCCTATGACATCTATCTATCTATTCTCTATCCTATGACAAATAATCTATACATTCCCTGCGTTGCCGTTCTTAAGGACTAAGATTGTCGCCTCGTTTTTAGGTCAGCTGCCATACTCACCTTTTCAACGATATGCAAGAACTTTATACTGGAAATAAGTGTGACGGTGGTACCGTCTACGATTGATCTGTACAGGTTTTGCCTCGAAAAAATATTGAAAATGACCACATTTATGCCAATGGCTTTTTTATTTACTCTTCCATGAAAATAAAGGATCAAATGAAGTAGGTACGAATTTCTCCAATGAAATTAAATGTCTTTATTTTTTCTCGTCGGGAAAACTTTCTAAAGATACCCGTTGCCGTAAGAGCGATGTGGGGTTATGTGGGATTTGCCGCATTAAACACCCTAGTGGCCGTCCACGGTGCTACGAAGTCCCTTTAGTCGCCTCTTGCGATAGGCAAGGAATTAAGGGATACTATAGCCCTATTCTAATATCAACTACAGTGACGATCTTGTACAAGCCCATGGAGGCACTTATATTTTTAAACAGCCACCGGATTGGATCACGACTTCAACTGAGAAGATACGGCAAAAAACTCAACGGGTTTGTCTTTTGCCTTAATCTGTTCATCCTTTTTTTTGTTTTCGAGGGGGGAACTTTCAAAAAGTACCCGACGTCGTGGGAGCGACGCGGGTTATGTGGGATTCGTACCGCACTAAAACCCCCCCGGTGGCCGACCTCGACTCCAGGGAACTCCAGTTGACCGCCGCCGGTGTCCTCAGCGTGTGCCCCATTGGGCTCTTCTCTGGTGGGCGTGAACTGCTCACCGCACCTTCTGGTTTTTACGGCAACATGCAACCACACATGCCGCCGTCCTTCCCGGGGTCACTTGACCGGACGGTTCGAGCTCCCACTCTTCCCGCCCGCAACCCCGGAAGCCTCTTTTAGTCGCCTTTTATGACAGGCAGAGGGTACCGTAGTCATATTCTGGTCCCGGAACTACAGGGACATAATCTGTTTATCTAAATATTTATTTTAGTTATTTATTGTGTTGTTTTGTATTAATACGAAAATAAAGGCCAGTAGCTAACTCTTGATAAACATTGTCCATTCAAATTCGTTTCTAAAATTTCCGATTGAAAGTGGTTTTTCCAATCTCACGTCCCTCCCCTTTTTGCATGTGCAATATTAATGCTACGGTTCGAACGAGTGAACATTTCGTCATAGTATAGTTACTTTAGTTTTGTTCTATTTACTCTTGCAACAGGAGGAGGGTAATGTTTTTGGAGCATTTTTGAAGTGAAACTTCTTTATCGGGGTTGGAAAAAAATTTAGTGTAACATTTTTTCGTTACGCGCCATCTTTTTCTGTTACGCGCCATCTTTTTTTTTTCCGTTACGCGCCATCTTTTTCTTTTTCCCTACCACGCGTGATATTAGATAGATTATTATAGATTAGATTATTAGATAAAGTTTAATAAAAGCCTTTTATCTAATTTAACTTTATTTAACCAATTTCTGTAAAGTTGCATATTAAATTATTTTTTGAAAAATAACGTCATAAAGAAGTTTCACTTCTTACGAGTGTACGCTAGTACACGCACACATTTTTATTTTTGTTATGTATTTATGTGCGTCAATTTCTTTGGCACGCGTTACAGCTTGACCAAAGCTTGGCGGATTATAACATACCAAATAGATTAACGGATTGTAACACATGACATATCTTTTCAAGGTGGTAGAAACAGTGTAGTTCGACCGGGGAAGTACCACCACCACACCTATTTCTAGCGTGAAGCATTTCTTGCGTTTCGATAGAATGGTGTGGTTGCCGGCACACTTTCACATGAGGCGATCATCATAGTCCTCGGGAGTAGCAACGCATTTGTGACTGACTTCAAATGAAATCCATGTTCTGTATGTAGTTGATTACAGATGTCCATGGGCGGCAGTGACCACTTACCATCAGGTGGACTGCATGCACGTTTGCTATAGTCAGATAAAAAAAACATTGGAATCGAGTCAGTTGTCAGTGACCTAGGATATATAATTTTAAACATGGCGTCAGCCATTTGAGAAAAAGGTTTTTTTTCTTATTAGAGTAATATGCGCATGAAACGAAAACTAGTAAATAGACTATTAGAAAAAATATACATTTCTTACCTATAACGCTTTTATATTAAACTATTGCATAGCTTTCATCGCGGGATTTGAGCGCGGCGACCGAATTAGGAAATTCCGTAACGAAAAAAACCTAACACACCCCACTCCACCTACCTACGTTTTTTTTCTATTTTGATATAATTTCCTGGAAAATGAGAAACAAAATATTCTCCTGCTTGTAGTGCAGGCAGTCGGATTTCTTTTCATAATAATTTCTTGTTCCAATCTCACGTCTCTACCCCATTTGCATGTGCAATATAAATGCTTCAAACGATTGAGCATTATGTATTCGCACAGTTACTTTTGTTTTATTTCGGTTTGTATTAACATTCTATTGTGCATAAACATTTTACAGGTTACGTTAACGTAATAACGAGTGGTGATAGCCTAATGGTTGAAACTGAATCGGGAGGTCCGAGGTTCAAACCCAGGAACCACTGATGTATGTGCGTATTAGAAATTAATTATCACTGTTTTTCGGTAAAGCAAAACATCGTGAGGAAACCTACACACCCGAGAGTTCTTTAAAAAAAAAGTTCTCGGAGGTGTGTGAAGTCCACCAATTCGCACTTGGCCAGCGCGGTGGACTGTGGTCTAAAACTCTCTCATTCCGAGAGAAGACCCGTGCCCAGCAGTGGGACAATAATGGGTTGACTATATAATAACGAGCACGCAATCCAGTGGATTACAGTTTTTGCTTCACGGATTAATATATAGATTGCTATGATATTCTATATACAATACAAAACTTACTGCGATGACCTATTTCGCTGGGCTGCTTGATATTAATTTTACGGTTCGCGAAGGCGATCATTCCTGCGTTATATGATTTTAGACTAATGCTAGTTGATCCGGCGTTTCGCATAAAAATCCAAAATCTGAAATTTTCAGTGTTCCTCTACTATGTTATGCTTTTATTATATATAGAAACCTTCCTATTGAATCACTCTATCTATTTAAAAAACTGCATTAAAATCCGTAGCGTAGCTTTAAAGATCTAAGCATGTCTACATAAGGACAGAAAGCGGGAAGCGACTTAGTTTTATACTATGTAATGATTATCGCAGAATTGAGGCATTTTGATATGCCGTTTTTAATTCTTTTTGTATTCAATAGATGGTAGAAGTAGTGTATTGGACCGGGAAGGTACCAACGCCACAGTCTACATTAATGAATTCCTATCCATCCTATGATCCTATGATATCTAGGCCGCAAACTATGCGTATGCCTTTAAGCGACATCTGACCGATAGTTTTACGTGAAAGTGTACAAACACTCCTACATCCTGACAAACTTTCGCATTTAGAATATTATCAAAAAATAAAGGTAGAATGAGTACAGTTCGACCGAGAAAGAACATACCACGCCACACTTATTTCTAGCGTTAAGTATTCCTTGCGTTTCGATGGAAGGATGTGGTTACTCACACTTTATATGAGGCGACCATCATAGTCCTAGGGAGTAGCAACGCATCTGTGATTGATTTCAGATAAAACCTATCTCCTATACGAAGTTGCATACAAATGTCCAGTGGCAGTGACCACTTACCATCAGGTGAACTGTATGCTTGTTTGCTATTTCATTATTATAAAATAATAATAATAATAATAAGATTGGATTTTACCTATTTCGCAACACTTTGAACCATCGATATGCAATCTTTTGCATACGAAAATCTCATCCTCAACTATAACATAATAACTATTTTTTGAATAACTAGAGCCCGGTAGATATTTTGTTTGCGCAGATCTCAACGGGGGAAAGGCAAATTAATCTCGGAACGGACGGCGGCTATAAAAGTTATTATTCGGATGCTTTGGGGCGCGCACATAGCCTGTATTAAGATGGATTGCTTTTTGAATCACTCTGTCATCTTTTAATATTATACTAAGTTATACCCGCGGCTTCATCTGCTTCGGTCAGGAGTATCGCGGTTATGAATATCCTATGAGCATAATTATCTAGATTATGAATTGTGTGTGTGAAAAATTCTAGCGTTTATTAACTTATGTTTTTGCGTGAAAGAGTATTAAACATATATCTTTACAACCTTTTGCAATTATTATATAAACAAGAAATAAGATTAGATTTTACATACTTATTTCGTAATACCTTTAACCATTGTTATGCAATCCTTTGCATCCGAAATTTTCATACTCAAGTATGACGTAATAACCATATAACTATATAACTATATAACTATTTTTTGAATAACTGCAGCCCAGGTGGACTGCATACTCGTTTACTACTTTATTATCATAAAAAAATAACAATAAGATTGGATTTTACCTATTCGCAACATCTTGACCCATCGATATGCAATCCTTTGCATACAAAAATTTTATCCTCAGCTATAACGTAATAACTATTTTTTGTCCGCAGACATTTCGTTTGCGCAGATCTCAACGGGGGAACGGCAAATTAATCTCGGAACGGACGGCCGCTATAGAAGTTATTATTCGGATGCTTTGGGGCGCACACAGCCTGTATTAAGGAGATGGCTTTTTGAATAACTGTGTCAACTTTATAATAATATTTTATTATCGTAGTGGTTGGAGGAATTCGTTGCGGAACTTTAAAACCGTTGGATTCAGAGGGCACAGGACCTGTTGGAGTGCCGTCATTTAGGGGAGGCCTATGTCCAGTGGACCTCAAATAGCTGATGGATGATGATGATGAAGGAATTCTGCATCATAATTTTATTGAGAGGACTGTAGTTGGAATCCCAGGCAAGCACTTTTAATCTTTCAGTATTGTATGTATTCGAGATTTTCACTTGCAATAAAGGTGAATTAACATATCAAAGATTAAGGCCTACATCCGCGTTATGAGAAAGGACCAGTTAGTACGAGTTTATAGCAGGTGGTAGAACCAGTGTAGTTCGACCGAGGAAGTACCACCGCCACACCTATTTCTAGCGTGCATGCTTGTTTCCTACTTCAATCTTTGGAAAAAAGATAGAAAATAAAATATAAAAAAGATAAAAGATTATCAACTGCTATCTATCGTCCCTCACGAAGCGATTATTCAGATGCCAGGCTATAAACGCTGACGTCACCCCAGGCCACCCCATATTTGCACTTCATGATAGTGAATGCATAATAAGAATATGATAACACTATTACACTTCACTTAGAGTGAATTTGAAAGCTATATTTTTATATATTTTTTAACACATTATATTATTTCCACACGTCCCTGTAGCTCCGGGATTAGAACAGGGCTACGGTGTCTCCTGCCTGTCGTAAGAGGCGACTAAAAGGGGCTTCCGGGGTTGCAGGCGGCTATAGTGAAAGCTCGAACCGTTCGGTCAGGCGACTTCGGGAAGGACGACGGTATGTGTGGTTGCATACCGTCGTAAAGACTAGACGGAGCGGTGGGCCCAGCCGCCCATCTGCGAGGAGCCCGATGGGGCAATGCGCTAGAGGATTCCGGTTGCGTTCTTTTGGAGATCCCGGGGTCCTCTTTGTAGCGCTGAGGACGGCCACCGGGGTGTTTTAGTGAGGTTAAAATCCCACATATCCCACATCACTGCGTCGCTCCCACGGTGTGGGGTACCTTTTGAAGGTTTCCCCCTCGAGAACAAAAAAAAAAAAGAAAAAGTTTATAACTGCAGCTCCGACCGCTTTGATCACATATATTTGTTTATCTGATTGAAGTATTAGTGTAGTTTGACCATAGAGGTACCGCCGCAACACTTATTTCTAGCGTAAAGCAGCTAGAGGTTGGATGGAAGGGTGTGGTTGCCGGCACACTTTTATATGAGGCAACCATCTTAGTCTTCGGCAGTAGCAACGCATTTACTTAGAGAGAACTTAGAGAGAATTCTTGTTCCGTATAAAATTGCTTCCACCAATTCGCACTTGGCTAGGGCGGTGGACTATGTCTGAAACTCTCTCATTCTGGGAGAAGATCCGTGCCCAGCAATGGAATAATCACGGGTTGACGAGATAAAGTTGCTTCCAGATTTCCATTGACAGTGACCACTTACCAACTGGTTAAATGAATGCAGAAGCTGATTGAAGTTGCATAGAAATGATACTTCAATCTAATAAAAAAACATTATTATTATGTAAGGCGATGTCTAACAGTGGACCTTAAAATAATTCATGGAAGTAGTACCTTTTTTTTTGTTTTCGAGGGGGAAACCTTCAAAAGGTACCCGACGCCGTGGGAGCGACGCAGGGTTATGTGGGATTTTTACCGCACTAAAACCTCCCCGGTGGCCGTCCTCGACGCTGAAAAGGAGGACTCCGTGATCTCGAAACGACTTCAACCGGAATCCTCCGAGCGCGCTGCCCCATCGGGCTCCTCCCAGATGGGCGGCTGGGTCCACCGCTCCGTCTAGTCTTTACGACGGTATGCGACCACACATACCGCCGTCCGTCCCGGGATTGCTTGACCGAACGGTTCGAGCACTCTAGCCGCCTGCAACCCCGGAAGCCCCTTTTAGTCGCCTCTTACGACAGGCAGGGACACCGTAGCCCTATTCTGACCCCGAGGCTACAGGGACATGGAAGTAGTACCTATCTATGTCAATACCAACTATGTGTTGACCTTCATTCACTTGCTTTAAAACTTAGAAACAAACCCCAGAATTGGCTTCGAGAGCTCAAAAACAATTCGAGAATCGATCTTGGAGCTCGTTTCGTTGAAAACATCGTTAAACTTTTTATACCCAAGAATGATACGGGATTTTTATAAGATTTTTGAATGAATAGAATTGTCCCTGTTGGGTCATAAAGAGAAAAGGTAAACTTTTTTTTTTTTTTATTTGACTGAAGTAGCAAACGAGCATGCAGTCCACCTGATGGTAAGTGGTCACTGCCGCCCATGGACGTCTGTAATCAACTTCATATAGAACACACAGATCACAGATGCGTTGCTACTCCCGAGGACTATGATGGTCGCCTCATGTAAAAGTGTGCCGGCAACCACACCCTTCTATCGAAACGCAAGAAATGCTTCACGCTAGAAATAGGTGTGGCGGTGGTACTTCCCCGGTCGAACTGCACTGGTTCTACCACCTTCCGCAAACAGTTCAATACCGTTGCCCGACTACAGCAAAAATAATAATTATTATTAGAGTATTTGTTTTCAAGTCTATGTATTTATATATTGCTTTATTGCACCTCTATAAAGTAAAGTTACAATAGGGCAAACTTAATGCCTGATGCATTCTCTGCCAACCCTGGGTAGCTGGGGAATTTGCGGCAGGTGGATGTATGGATGTATGTATCTTCATTTCTTTGCCTAAGCGAAAAGAAATGTCCTAAAGAACTAGACGCTCGAAAAACATTACTGTGAGTCTAACGCTGTCGGATAAAAAAGCTTTTTACATGTATAAATTATTAGTTTATTTTTATTAATTGAAACAAAATCTGTTAAAATGACGTAGAAAATGTGCCGCTCTGAATAACTTAGTTTAGAACAAAGATTCTACCAGTTATACCTACTCGTATTATAGTCACTCCCCAATTGACATCTGAACAACTTCATACAGAACATGGGTTCTATCTGAAGTCAATCACAGATGCGTTGCTACTCCCGAGGACTATGATGGTCGCCTCATGTGAAAGTGTGTCGTTTGCTGCTTCTTTCAAATAAAAAAAAGACGTGTGGCACTCGGGGACTGCCGCGGTAAAGCTATTGCATAGCATTTTGTATCAACTTATGCAATTATAATTATTTATTATTTATTTATTTTATTTATGCAGTATTTCTTTTTCTTTGATATTAATACAAGTTACACTTTTTTACGATTTTTTACTCTTTATGTTTACTATGTAAAGAATTGTTTAACTCGTATTCAATACTTATAAACTAAACTACGCTTTCAGTCGAACAAAGAATAGAACAGGAGATTCTTGGATCAATTCAAATAAATCAGTAAATCGATTTTATAACCTTAATTAATCGATTCTTTGATTAGTCGACCTCAGATCACATCCCTGATCCAAACATAATGGCGAATATATCTGTCACATGTAAAATGGAAGTAAAGTTAGATACTTATTAATTTAAGAAAATTAACTCCAAAGGGATTTTTTCAGGAAATTGGCTAAAATACCTAAAATATTGTAGTTAATTTTTCTATACAAAAATCATTGTGACACAACTCTTTTTTTTTTTCGTTACGGAATTTCTGGATTCGGTACCCGCGCTCAAGGCCCTCGATAGAAGCTATGCTTAAAAAGTTACATAATTGAATCCATCCGCATTTCCATTCCATATTAAACAAATTTCTCAAAGCATGTCCATAGCAGTTGAACGAAACGACGCAGAAACAAATAATACAAGGCAATAACAAGCTTAATTAAAATGTCCTGTCCACAGGCAGACGTACTTTCGTTGTGTAACTGTTTGTCTCGAACAAACCGTTTTGATTGGGTTTTTCCATGCAATATGTATAACGAAGAGGATGCGTGAAATGTGACATCAGAATGGTCGAGGAGTCTTCATTATTTTCCTTTCTTGAAGATTTCAAGTAAAACACAGGAGTAAACTTCTTCGATTTATTCACAGTTTAGAAGGTCCGATCGCTTTGACGGTTTTTCTACCGGCGTTCGCTCGCCTTTTTATAACAATGTTTGGTGGTCTGACAATAACAAATTTATGGAGGGTAAACTAAATTACAATTCTAAAAATCATTAAATGTTGCAAATTCAATAAAGAAACAATTTTCGATCTTTAAACTAACTAAAATAATTATTATCGGCGACGTGTTTTTCATAAATACGCGGTGTCGCGCCGACATGTATGTATATTTTCTAAAACACTTATTAGACTTTGATAGAGGATGATAGCCTAATAGAGCAGTGATAGCCTAATGGTTGAAACTTGCCCTCTCAATCGGGAGGTCCGAGGTTCAAACCCAGGCACTAACTTATGTGCATATGAGAAGATCTTTAAAAAAAAGTTCTTTTAAAAAAATCGGAGGTGTGTGAAGTCCACCAATTCGCACTTTGCCATCGCGGTGGACTATGGCCTAAAACTCTCTTATTCCATGAGAAGAGAAGACCCGTGCCCAGCAGTGGGACAAAAATGGGTTGACGATAGATAGAAACGAAATGTGGTCATTGCACGTTGGTAAGTCGTCTGTGGTTAATTCATACCAAAGACGTATGAATCAACCACAGACGAAGTCAGTTTTACCTGATAACCTGTGATTAGCCACTGTTTAGATTTTCTCTTTTGTCTTGAAACACCCAGACCCAGAACTAGAATTTAAATTCATAATTTAGATAGGTAGCTTTCCGGCCGGGAATTGAACCCGAAATCCACTGCTTGTCAGATCGGTATGATAACCATTCCGCGACACAGGTCGTCAGATTGTCTTAAGCTTATAAGAATTTCGAAGTTTCTACACACACACGCTTTCTACACTCATATCCCCACAGTATTTTCTCCTGTGTTGTGGGTACCGTGGACACACACAAGACGAATGCACAAACACCCAGACCCAGAGCAGGAATCTAAACTCCTCATTCAGATACCTGTCAGGCCGGGAATCGATCTCGGGATCCATTGCGCGTCAGACCGGTATGATAACCGCTGCGCCACACGGGTCGTCAGATTATCTTAAGCTTATAAGAATTTCAAAGTTAAAGTGTACTTTATCCTTAACATACGGGCAACTGAATCCATAGACCTCTGTGAATACGTGGGAAACGTCCCAACAAAATAAATACCTTACATTTTATAACAGCTCAATCCTCATTACCCTTTGTCCTAAACAATATCTTTGAGACCCTTCCACCCTTTCAGCAACGTTGCTCTAGGGAAATTTGTGGGAAAATCTAATTTTGTCGTACACAACGATAATTTGTACATTTCAACGTTGGGCACCGAAATACACCGAGTTAATGGCTTTTATATACGTAAATATGGTTGTTTATAATTTAATACATTTAAGTATACCTATTTTGTTATCTTACTGAAGTAGCAAACGAGCATGCAGTCCGCCTGATGGTAAGTGGTCACTGCCACTCATGGACGTCTGTAATCGACTTCATACAGAACATGGGTTCCATCTGAAGTCTACCACAGATGCGTTGCTACTCTCGAGGACTACGATGGTCGCCGCATGTGAAAGTGTGACGGCAACCACAGCCTTCCATCGAAACACAAGCAATGCTGCACGCTAGAAATAGGTGTGACGGTTTTACTTCCCCGGTCGAACTACATTGGTTCTACCACCTTCAAATATAGTGGACCGAATACTCGTTTGCTACTTCAAATTTTCTTCTTCTTCTTTATAAAAATGAACGTTTGTCTGTATGTCCTCTATAAAATCGTAAACTATTCATTTGCTCATGTGACAATCTTTAGCAAAGTTGTTATTCATGAGCTCGCGAAGGTTTCTGGTGTATTCTTTTGTGATGGCGTAGCAACGTGCGCAGTGTGCAGCTGCGCACGTTGTTATGTATAAAAAATAAACTGGAGACAACTGGATTCGAACCGAAGCCCGCTGGTTTCTAGATAGCCTACTTTCCATTTAAAGCTGTCGTGATTCCTACAGGTAGTAACTCAATTTACGTCCTTATTCTAATCAAATTGTAGCAGTTTTTTATTGCCTGAAAACATGGATCTCGTCACGTATTATTGTCCCGCTGCTGAGCACGGGTCTTCTCTCAGAATGAGAGAGTATTATGCGGATTGGTGGACTTCACACACCTCCGAGAACTTTTTTTAAGATCTCTCTGGTTTGTAGGTTTCCTCACGATGTTTGCTTTCACGGAAAAGAAGTGATAATACATTTCTAATACGCACGTAATTTTAGAAAAATCAGTGGTGCGTGCCTGGGTTTGAACGTCGGACCTTCCGATCGAGAGGGCAAGTTTCGACCATTAGGCTATCACTGCTCTGAATGGATAAACATGGACAAAACGATGTTTTCTAAAAAAACACAGCAGCGCCTAACACTATCGTTATTAAGGAGAAGGTGTGAGGGTACTTCCGAAATAGAACCCCGAAGTTATACCTTTAATAGGTTTCAAACTAGAGCTAAGTAGTTTAACAAGGAGCACAATTCAATTTTCGCTCAATAAATTGTTTAGGGGTATGCCTTTGCCGGTACAACTTTATAAACATTGCTTTGAAACTATGTATATATATAATAAATGATTTTAGACTAATATTATCGCGGAATCGGCACATTTTAATATTTAACGGGTACTCACGATACCCGTTATATCATCGTGAGTACCCGTTAAGTATTGAAATGAAATGAAATGAAATGAAATGAAATGAAATGTCTTTATTTTTGTATAGGCCTACGAGGGGAAATTACAAATTGTCAGTTACATTTTTTTCTTACACTACCACCGGATCGGATCGGATCGGATCGAATCTCAACTGAGAAGATCCAGCAAGAAACTCAGCGGGTTTGTCTTTTTTCTTATTTATATCCATTTTTTTATTTTTTTATATAATTACAATCATGTTTTTTTACATGGTAATGAAAGTTAGCTCCAATATCTTGCCAATTATTTAAATATGTATAGGCAGGATGGCCTGTCCTATCAGTCATGGTAGTGTTCACTTGTGGGCGTAAGAATTAAGGGCCAGGAGATAATTACGACACTGATTTAGTCACTGTCACAATTTACGTAATTAATTTGGAATAACGTTACTGGTATTAAGGCGAACTAGTCACCTGTCGCATCGGTCGAAATTCGACCGTAATTTATATTAAAAAACTAAACTTCATATTGTCCAAAGTAGTACGAATATTTCTCAAATTCAAATAAAATGTAATAATTTTTAAGTAATTTTTAACGCGCCCGTTAAATATAAAAATAGGTTTAATTATTTAAGCCGCATTTAAAAGCAATAGCGGTATTTTGACAAGGACATCTGACATTTTTGACGTTATGTGTTTTCAGTAACACATTAAATGTTCTATTTCGTTTACTGTGTATGTGTTTGTGACAAATGCACGGTAGTGTATGAAATGTGATTTATATATATGCATTATTTGAAAAAAATATTAACATATTGCACTCCGTCTCTACGTCTACTATAACCGTGCAAAATTTCATATGAATCCGTCCGCGGCATATATTACTTAAACAAGCGTCACAAGTTTTTGCTTTACGTATTAATATAATAATAATGTAGGCAGGATGGCCTAGCCTATATCATGGTAACGTTCACTTGTGAGCGTAATTACAGGCCAGGAGATAATTACGACATTGATTTAGTCACTATCACACTTTACGTAATTAATTTGGAATAACGTATAACTGGTATTAACGAGAATAACGCTCCGATTAGCAGTGCAAGCGGCAACACGTTCAACAAAGCAATCTCTTAACTAACTCAGCCGACCCACTTTTTATGCATTCCGATCGCACGATCTGCGCCTACCCGCTCAGCGTTGCGTTAAGAGAAGGCAGATGGTACCCTCACTTGTCTATGTTAATAGATTACGAACTATTAAACTAAAAGCCGTTAATCATGAAATGTACGTAGGTTTCCAGGTGGTAGAACCATTGTTGTTCGACCGGGGAAGTACCACCACCACACCTATTTCTAGCGTAAAACAGTACTTGCGTTTCGTTGGAAGGGTGTGGTTGCCGGCACACTTCTATATGAGGCGACCATCTTAGTCCTCGGGAGTAGCAACGCATCTGTGATTGACTTCAGATAGAACCCATGTTCTGTATAAAGTTGTTTACAGATGTCCATGGGCGGCAGTGACCACTCACCATCAAGTGGACTGCATGCTCGTTAGCTACTTCAATTAGAGAAAAAAATATATATATCTCTCATGTTATTAATATAATAAATGCGAAAGTACCGGCCAAATTTAGCTAAAATTGTTAACATACATATTTATTGGCCTGGATTAATATATAGAAAACTCATTGATAGACGTGGCCGAAGGTAAAGCCGTGGGAATTACCTACTAAAACATAGTTTCTAGTTTTATAACTGGAAAAAGTCCGCAAAAATCCAAAGAGATGTTGCCCTGATATACAATAAAAAGTTATTCCGATGACCTATTTCGCTCAGCTGCTTGATATTAATTTTATACGATAGTTTTTACGGACATTTTCTACTATGTAGTCACGGAAATATTACGAGATATTCGTGTCAGAAGAAACATTTATAAAGGTGAAAGATTGTGAGTGTGTATGTTTGTTACTTCTTCACGTCTACATTGCTCAAGCGATGCAAAATTTCGTAGGGAGTTTGCTGGCACTCTGGATTAACATATATGTCTTTTTATTGTTGGAAAATATCTTAGGACAATCGATTTTTATGATTTTAGACTAGTATTATCGCGGAATTGATACATTATAATACTTAACGGGTACTCACGATATGCGGTTTATGAATTCTTATAGAATTCTTTTTGCCGATATTTCGACCCAGTTGCATGGATCGTGGTCACAGCCAAACATTTTGGACGTGACCACGACCGCATATCGTGAGTACCCGTTAAGTATTATAATCAATCGATTTTTGTTTACGAGGGTGAAGCTGCTGTATTTAAAGTTTATGTAATAATTTCCTAAATTTTCTCTTTGAAATTGTGTGTTAATATTTTTTTTTGTCTGTAACTTTTGGTTGGGTAGTCAATCCATTCATTAGCACTTTTGACTCAGGTTTCTCAAATGGGAATTTTTCAAATAGCCACCGGACTGGGCATGCGGGTTAGCAGTGGCTTAGCCTGCTTTGGAGAGGCCCTGTATCAAAATTAATTGGTTGTACAAAAAACAAAAAATGTTAAGACTAGGTTAGGTTGTGTTGATTAAATAAAGTTGCTAACCATTACACCTATGTCTTTACAAATTGACGACAAAAAAAGATCGCTAAATTTATCGTCCACCAAATCGTGGCGTCGTGGGGCTCATGTGACCCGGGGGCCCCGTGCGTGTTAGTGACCACAGAGTTAAATAGGAAGATGCTGCCCATGTACTGGATTTTATAACAAACTTCGATGTTTACGGGAAGAGGGAGTGGCTAATCAAGACTGATACCACACGGCAAATTGGTTTATTTATTTATTTTATTTTGAAATATCGACAGCATTACACACAGTAGTAACTTACTCTAACTACTACTCTAACAATAATTGGTGTGCATGCCAATTATGGATGCGTACATCGTTAGAGTAGATGTGGTTGTTATTTTATGTTAAATTATAAATTGTATTATAAAAAAAAAACATGCGTGCGTACAAAGTACACATGTCAGAAGTGAAACTTCTTTGGCGAACTAATTTATAAATCTTGTTTATATTTATCCATCCATCCATCCACCCATCAGCCTTTTGATGTCCACTGCTGAACATAGGCCTCCCTTAAATGGCGCCACTCCAACCGGTCCTGTGCCCTCTGAATCCAACGGTTTCCCGCTGTCTTCTTCAGGTCATCGGTCCATCTGGTAGGGGGGCGACCTGTACTTCTTTTGCCTAAACGTGGTCGCCACTCGAGGACCTTTCTTCCCCATCGGTTATCGGTCCTACGAGCGATGTGGCCGGCCCACTGCCACTTCAGCCTGCTAATTTTGAGGGCTATGTCTGTAAGCTTCGTTCGTCTGCGGATTTCATCGTTGCGAATCATGTCTCGTAGCGAAATTCCGAGCATAACCCTCTCCATAACACGTTGAGCGACCCTGAGCCTCCGAATGAGGCCTACCGTGAAGGACCACGTTTCGGCGCCGTAGGTCATCACTGGCAACACACATTGCTCGAATAATTTCGACTTCAGGCACTGAGGAATTTTGGACGAGAAGATACTACGTAATTTAGTTTATATTTATACAAATCTAAAACTTTAAATTTCCAAGATTAAGAGGAAGGGAAAAAGGCGTGATATGACGTTCGCTCTGTTTCACTTTTTCTCTCAATCTTTCTCACTCGCTTGCTCCCTACTCTCACTCCACGGCTAGTTGCTCATGCTACGTTCGCCCTGTCTTACTCTCTCTCAATCGGTCTCGATCACTCTCTCTCTCTTTTCCGACACTTCCGTTGCATACCGGCGTGACGTTTCATCTGTAAAAATTTTACCCTCATGCGCCTAAAGAAGTTTCACTTCAAAAGTGAAACAAAACAAAATTTACTGGAATGTCAAGTACGAAAAGAAAACAAGTGACGGTTTCGTTGTGTTTATGGAGCTGGTATATTGCCTGCCTGTCTAATGCCAGAAGTGTTAAGCGTTGCTGTGTTTTGGTCCGAAGAGTTTGGTTAGTTCTCCCTTATGCTTATCCAAGGTGTTCCAACTTAGTCCCCAGAGGTGGCAGTATATTTTTGGCTTAGGTAAGACGCTAATCTAATCTGAGGTTGATTACGGCAATATAGGTACTGCATGCTCGTTTACTATTGTCATATCGAAAATGTTTATTTATTTCGTTTATTTTGTAAATGAACCACATGTATTCATTCACCTATGTTCAAAGCCCACGTGTACCAAGATAAAACTAATAACACATATGTTAAAATCCATCAAATCGTTTGGTTTGTAGAGCGTGCCGATGAGCTGGAAATACATACGAAAATCAGCACCCTTCTAGCCCAGTCAGGTAGAAATTACTAGCTAAGCCTATTTATACTAGCATTGAACGCATTCGCCAATATCCGCATGTTTGTAGACACTCGCATTCGTATTCGAAAGAATTGTGCGAATCTTTTGTGAATGTTGCAATGGAGCGCTTTAAAAAAGGTATCAAAATCTATACAAATTAAATTCGAACTGCATTTTATCAACAAAATTAAGATCGTTAAATTTTTATATTTAGGATATTTTTTTTTTCAGTTCTGGGTTCAGGTATTGACTTGAAACCAGAACTGAAAAAAAAATTAGAAGACATCAAGGGACACCCGAATGGAACGAAGTTCCTTTGAATACAGTTAATCGAAAGATTATTTACGGCGGCATGCGACCACAAATGCCACCGTCCTTTTCCGGGGTCGCTTGACTGGACGGTTCGAGTTCCCACTTTAGCAGCCCGCAACCCCGAAAGCCCCTTTTAGTCGCCTGTCGTACAAGGCAGGGGATACCGTAGCCCTATTCTGGTCCCGTGACTACAGGGACAGCAACCATACCCTGCCAAACAAATGCAGTAACTGCTTCATGTTAGAAATAGAAATGGAGGTGGTACCACATTGCGATACACCACAGACTTAAATCGATAACGACTGGATTGACTGTATGTGCCTTAACGTCGACTAAACTGTCTAAATATTATTTATTAAATTATATCAATACGTGAAGCAAAAACTTGTGAAGGATTAGTATGAAATTTTGCACGGTTATAGTGAACGTAGAGGAGTGCAGAGTGTTAATGTTTTTTTCAAATAATGTATATATTTTACATAAAATCAACAAAAAACACACTACTCACACTACCGTGTTGTCACAAACACATCATAGTAAACGAGATAGAACACTCAATGTCTTCATAGGAAGACAAATAACGTAATGTAAACACTTAACGTCAAAAATGTCAGATGTCTTTATCGAATTTCGACCGATGCGATGCAATGGGTGACTAGTCCTTATAAAATCATACAACCAAACAATTTGACTATTTGATGAATACAACAGTCGTATAGGCTAGGCTTTATTAGTATTACAGTCACATTAATAATATATACATATTTGTGTCCTTGGATCATATTCGCAATAAAGCTCAAAATAATAAAATTATTCCATAAAAAGTGTTTGCAAATGGCTCCCCGAACTGTCGCAATAAAACGCGCGATGAAGCTCGCTGTCTTTGCACAGCAGTAAATGGTTTATTTCTCTCTAAGATTGCAGTGCAAATATCCAGACCATTGCATAATTTTGAGACTGATTTCTTTGTGATTCCACTCCGGAAACACTGGCATACTCGTACTTCTACTGTCTAATAAAGGGTAGACTTATCTGAGGAGTTCTAAGTTCTCAGAATTTTAGACGACCCGTGTAGCGCAGCGGTTACCATACCGGTCTGACGCGCAATGGGTCCCGGGTTCGATTCCCGACCAGACAGGTATCAGAGATGAGTTTAGATTCTTGTTCTGGATCTGGGTGTTGTGTATTCGTTTTGTGTGTGTACATGGTATCCACGACACAGGAGAAAATCCTATTGTGGGGCTATGAGTGCAGACAGCGTGTATTGACTATTTAAGTCTGATAATGTGGCTTGGAGTTAAAATATGTAACTCCTTAACCGATGGGAATAATTGAGTTCTGTTTGAAGATGTTTCGTGTAGGTTCTCATGAAATTGCAAAGCCAGTTCATCATTGACTATTTGGGTCTGATAAGGTGGCTCGGAGACAAAGTTTGTACCTAACACACTATCATGGCACAGTACGCAGCTAGCATTGGATGTCGTTAAAAATTGGCTACAGATACAAATTGTACTGGTATAATTATTGATTGCAAGTACAAGGTCACTGAAAATTTATTCCGCAAAAACATTCATGGTCTAAATAAAAAAAACGCGCGGGGCCTGCCGCGGTAAAGCTATTGCATAGCGTTTTTATCAACTTATTCAATTATTATTATTTATTTATGCAGTATTTTTTTCCTTAATATTATTCAATTTCTTTCTTTGATACTATATACTTTCTCGCAAGCAGCTGCTTACTTACATATTTCCGAGCCGATCCGATTTCCGAGCAGCATGTCTCGATCCGTGCGAGCTTCGTACCATATATGTACATACACGTTAAGCGCACTCACGGCCGCGCTACATGGGAGTGGAGGTGTTAGGGTTTTTTCGTTACGGAATTTCTTGTTTCGGTCTCCGCGCTCAAAGCTATGCAATAGCTTAAAAATATTTATTTTTAACCGACTGCGTTAGAAGAAGGGTAATGTTTTTCGAGCGTATGAATTCAGACACGTAATTGTTTTATCAATTCAATCGTAGAATGTTAAAACGTATGAATTATTTGATATTATTTATTCTAGTTACACAACAGTGTTGGGTGGTGGAGACAGGCGATTAATCAACGTCTGCGAGATGCGTTGTCGAATGGACTGTAACTATAGGGAGGAATAGGATTAATTGATCTGTTTTTCTCGGGTCCGTTTTCAAAAATGTGATTAAAATCTGGCTTTATCATTGAAAGTCTGGAGAATCGATGTAAATATCTCGTTTTATCGGTGGTAAAATAATTCAAAGCGATTGTCTTATTCTTATCTTTTATTTAACACGGAAGATATTTTTTTCTGGTTAAAGACATTTAATCTCAAAAGAAATATATACATTTCACATAATGAGGTCATATATAACGAAGAGAGATGAGCGTGAAGTGTGACGTCAGGAAGGCCAGGAGTCTTCATTATTTTCCTTTCTTGAAGATTTCAAATAAAACACAGGAATAAACTTCTTCGATTTATTCACAATAGAGGAGGTCCGATCGCTTCGGCGGTTAAACAAGAAATCTTTTTCTACCGGCGTTCGCTCGCCTTTTTATAACAATGTTTGGTGGTGTGACAATAACAAATTTATGGAGGGTAAACTAAATTACAATTCTAAAAATCATTAAATGTTGGTAATTCAATAAACAAACAATTTTCGATCTTTAAACTAACTAAAATAATTATTATAGGCGACGTGTTTTATATAAAACATTTACATGTTTTCGTCAAGTATGAAATGAAAAAAAAATACAAAAATGTATTTATGCGTACAAATAAATGTAACTTGTTCAATTCCATTGTGATTTACATTTACCTTTCTCCGTATCCATACAAAATATCTATCAAACAAATAAAATTATAATTTTCTTTTGAAAAATGCAACCATTGCATCAGTATTTTCTTATGACATTCACTATCGTCAGTAAACCGACTTTACAGACAACCGATTTTTTGTACAACCTATTGTCCTGCAGGTACCGTATAAATTTTAATTTCATTGCATAATATTTTTACTTTTCAGTTTGGTGTTGCGGAAAAAATAAACACCATCCCAGCCTTATGTAAAATCAAATTAATCAGTAGGTCCTATCCAAATTATTAGGCGCTAAAATCAACCATGTCAAGTGAGCGTGTAAAGGGCGCGTGTCTGTGTGAGTGTTAATGAAACAATGTGCAGTGTGCTCGTGTGGGTGCCGCGCGTCCGTTGCCATGGCAACCGTCAGTGAGGACAAGATGGCGGAGAAGGTTAGCTGATCGGAGAGCCGCGCGCGCAAGCCTCGTAGCAAGCGGCGTGTCCGGCGAATCATGGTAAATTGGTTGTTTTATGCTTAGCTCTAGTAGAACCAGTGTACTCAGGCCGTGTTAATGAAACAATGTGCAGTGTGCTCGTGTGGGTGCCGCGTGACCGTTGCCATGGCAACCATCAGTGAGGACCAGGCGAATCATGGTAAATGGTTTTGCAGGTGGTAGAACCAGTGTAGTTCGACCGGGCAAGTACCACCGCCACACCTATTTCTAGCGTGAAGCATTTCTTGCGTTTCGATAGAAGGGTGTGGTTGCCGGCACACTTTCACATGAGGCGACCATCAAGGCCATCGTGAGTAGCAACGCATATGATTGATTTCAGATGGAACCCATGTTCTGTATGTAGTTGCTTACGGATGTCCATGAGCGGCTGTGACCACTTACCACCAGGTGGACTGCATGCTCGTTTGCCACTTCAGTCAGATATAAAAAATAGGGTTCCGTTGTTATCGTTTGGGTACAGAACCCTGATAACCACTCAGATTTCAGTTTTATGAGCTAAATTAACACGTAGGATATGCGTTTGACGCAGACGAAACCACGAAAACTTTCTAGTCTAATATATATTATTAGGAATCAGAAGTGAAATTCGATTTAAAAAAAAATAGCAAATCTTTAATAATCTAACACTTAATTACATTTCTTACATCACTCGTTTAAATATACGAGTAATTCCTAACTAACGACAATATGAGAACGCACAACCGCACCGGCCCCTGTCTGACCAAAGAATCCCCGACAATCGCTAGTGCTCGTCTATTTATACTCGTAGGGTACCCTCATTCGTCCCTGTAGTTCCGGGATCAGAATAGGGCTACGGTATCCCCTGCCTGTCGTAAGAGGCAGAGATGGGGCAACGCGCTCAGAGGATTCCGGCTGCAGTCCTTTGGAGGTCCCGGAGTCCTCTTCATGGCGCCGATGACGGCCACCGGGGGGGTTTTTAGTGCGGTAAAACCCCACATAACCCTGTCTCGCTCCCATGGCGTCGGGTACCTTTTGAAGGTTTCCACCTCGAAAAAAAAAGGGTACCCTCATTAGGCCAGGTAGTGACATAATTCGTTGTTATTCCTAACAATATTGTACCTCCAGCAGGTGTTCGGCGAGTGGGCGCAGGTGGAAGTGGTGGAGCTGGTGAACGATGGGTCTGGACTCGCGTTCGGGATCGTGGGCGGCCGCTCCTCGGGTGTGGTCGTCAAGAGCGTGCTGCCTGGGGGCGTCGCTGATAGGGTGAGTTTATTTACGTTTTTTTTTATTTTTAAGGTGGTACAACCGGTGTAGTTCGACTGGGCAAGTACCACCGCCACACCTATTTGTAGCGTAAAGCATTTCTTGCGTTTCGAGGGAAGGGTGTGGTTGCAAATCATTACGGCACTGTAGTTCAGCGCCCTTAGTACGAGAATATTACGTTTCGTCAAGACAATGACTGTTTACGTTTCCTCCCATCATTTAAAGGAACAAGGTATCGTAAGGTAACTTAAACAATCGTCCCTGTAGCCTCGGGGTCAGAATAGGGCTACGGTATCCCCTGCCTGTCGTAAGAGGCGACTAAAAGGGGCTTCCGGGGTTGCAGACGGCTAGAGTGGGACCTCGAACCGTTCGGTCAGGCAATCCCGGGAAGGACGGCGGTATGTGTGGTCGCATACCGTCGTAAAGACTAGACGGAGCGGTGGGCCCAGCCGCCCATCTGGGAGGAGCCCGATGGGGCAGCGCGCTCGGAGGATTCCGGTTGAAGTCGTTTCGAGATCCCCGAGTCCTCCTTTTCAGCGCTGAGGACGGCCACCGAGGGGGTTTTAGTGCGGTAAAAATCCCACATAACCCTGCGTCGCTCCCACGGCGTCGGGTACCTTTGGAAGGTTTCCCCCTCGAAAACAAAAAAAAAAAGGTAACTTAAACAATACCGTTTTGAGGAAACGAAGTCGAACTAAAGGCACAGTATAAATATCGTAATATCGGAAGCTTATCATGTCAAGAAATGTAATCCGGCTCGATAACCAAATATAGGCTTATGTAAACCATTCTGTTTGCATAAGCTTATTATGTGTTGGTCGGTGCTTCGGAATAATATTTGCAATATTCAGGGCTTTGTGTAAATGTATTTTATATGTTTGTGATTATTTTGATTGGAGTGACAAACGAGCATGATGTCTACTAGATGTTACGTGGTTACTATAAACTTCGTAGAGAATAAGGGTTCTAAAGACAAAGCAAGTTCATATAGCAGAGGGGTTCTGCCTGAAGTCAATCATAGATGCGTTGCTACTTCTGGGGACTAAGATTGTATCTCATATAAAAAAAAAAACATGCGTGCGTACAAAGTACACATGTCAGAAGTGAAACTTCTTTGGCGAACTAATTTATAAATCTTGTTTATATGTATACAAATCTAAAACTTTAAATTTCCAAGATTAAGAGGAAGGGAAAAAGGCGTGATACGACGTTCGCTCTGTCTCACTTTTTCTCTCAATCTTTCTCACTCGCTTGCTCCCTACTCTCACTCCACGGCTAGTTGCTCATGCTACGTTCGCCCTGTCTTACTCTCTGTCAATCGGTCTCGATCACTCTCTCTCTCTTTTCCGATATTTCCGTTGCATACCGGCGTGACGTTTCATCTGTAAAAATTTTACCCTCATGCGTCTAAAGAAGTTTCACTTCAAAAATTAAAATAACTTTTTATATCAATGCACTGGAAAGAAAAAAAAAAATGTAGGAATAAAATACATTATTTTGTTGCATCGTACAATTTTTTTCATATAAAAGCTTGTCGCTAGATTGTCCACATTAGATTTACTCACATCTATGTCTGTGGTTTCCTGAACTATACTCGCGACAAGCTTTTAATAAAATGAGGCGACACACCCTTCCATCCAAACGCAAAATTACTTCGCGGTAGAAATAGGTGTCGCGTCGGTACCTCTTCGGTTCAACTGCATTGGTTCTACCACCGGTGTGATTACTGTGAATATAATAAATATGTGTATAGTTTCGGGTTTCATCTGAAGCCAATCACAGACGCGTTGCTTCTCTCGAAGAAATGCTTCTATATTAGGTATTTATTTATTTATTTCATAAAATTAACCTACGGTTGTTATATTTTTAACACATCGACGGAAAATTAAAAGTTCTTATATAGAAAACAAAAAATGTACGACCACTTAAAAGCTAACATCACATGCATTATACATACAAATAAAATAATCACATATTGGGTAATAAACATAAACATAAACCTTTTTTCTATTGTTTTGATTACAAAGTTTACAATATAGGTATATCTAGATCTATATCTAGACATGATTCGCCTAGATAGACAGAAATGTAATAACACGACATACTCGTAATATCAGGCTCTATAGTGCCTGAATAGTCGGGCTTTGCAAGTTTCATACGGCGATATTACTAGCTCTATACTATTCCAGTAGGTAGGAATATTGCTTTCCACGGTACTTACAAAGGAAACTTAAGAAATTAGTTATAAGAGTGCTAATTGAATTTACTCTGGGGTTTTGATCAAAGTCATGAGTTGCCACTGGTTTTTACTGACTTGCCAAGAAAAAGAGGTTGTCAATTCGTCATATGTTTTTTTAATTACAACGTAAGAAAGCGATATTGTGGTATCTCAAAAAATACAAGTCATATATGTAGGTACATAAAAACAATTAAATTAGTCTTAGAATAATTTCAAATTAATTAATTTACACGTTCATTTAAACGTTCGCACGCTCGGTTTTGCCACGGACGTGCAAGATGTGGATTCCCGGAGCGCTATCACATGGGGCTTTCCAAAAAAGGTGCGAAAAGAGCTCTACTTCAAAGCCGGCGATGCATTGACAACTCCTCTTGTGATGCAAATGTCCATAGGCGACGGTGACTAGTAGCCCTTGTGCCTTATCGCCTGGTTCAATTATAAAAATCTAGTATAGTAATACATTTTACGCACTTTTTTGGCTGTGGTGCTCTGGTGTAAAGTTGCTTCTTCGAGCTACTACAAGATCCCTTTCTTGCGTCGATATATTTTTTTTAGAAGTTGTGGCATGTTTTTAGGTAAAACGTAAAGTAACCTATAATATACTACAGTTAAAAAAGGTTAGTCTTAAACTTTTCCCATAGAAGTGAAAACTTAAAATAATTAATGCCCGGAGGTATATCTATGTACTTACATCACTACATAGTATAAAACAAAGTCGCTTCCCGCTGTCTGTCCCTATGTATGCCTAGATCTTTAAAACGACGCTACGGATTCTAATGCAGTTTTTTTAAAAGATAGAGTGATTCAAAAAGGTTTTTACGTATAATACATGAATAATATAGTGGAGGAACATTAATAGTTCTACATTTTTGACTTTTAGGCGGAACGAAGTTCGCCGGGGCAACTATTAATTATATAAACAGTACCTATACGAGACGAGTGCAATTAGCTCAGCGTTCGAGGAGACCGCTTTATGAAAAGCGATTGTTCTTTTTTGCACCCAAAACTAATACACCAATACACTATAAGTTTCTACTAAACAAAGTTCTGTGATGATTATCTATTAGTACTTGGCTAGTCTCGTGGGTCCACCAATTCGCACTTGGCCAGCGCGGTGGACTATGGCCTAAACCCTCTCATTCTGAGAGGAAGACCCGTGCCCAGCAGTGGGACAATAATGGGTTGACGAGTCTCGTGGACTTCATTCAGTGGAGACCCATCCGCAGCAGTGGGACAATGGATGATTGACGATGATAACACTACTAGTCCCATAGAAGTTTTTGTAACGACCGTTTAAAAAGATGTAACTTTTCCGTGGTCCATTCAGTTTTCGCTGAAGTAGCAAAACAGCATGCAGTCTAATGGTCAGTTGCTGCTAACCATAGAAAACTGTTAAAACATAATTATAGAAAAGGCGTTCCATTGCATAGCCGATAACCTAAACGTGCAATGTCATGTAATGAATGGTCCAAAACGTAAACGGTGACTGTTTTGGGAAAATGAAATAAACTCTTTCTAAAGGCAAATAAGTTTATTATCATTTCCTACTTAAAACGGGCTCTCAAACTTTTATGGTTTGAGTTTTGTTATTTTGTTGTTAGTTTGGTATTTTTAATTTGCCTTGCGAGTCAGGGATTTTTTTTAGCCAATTTGTATATTAATATTTATCTGTTAATTATATACGTGCGGCTGCAGGGGGCTACATGAAACACCGAAATCCAAATAAAATTATTTTATTTCAAATCGAATGTTACAGATTTGAAGTAAAAACTAAAAAGTAGTTTATGTTATTACTTAATTAAAACTACATTTTGAATTAAAACTAAGGGTGTGAAACCGACTCAATGTTACAGTTTGGAATGATGTCCATTCCCATGATATATGGGAACGTTCGAGGTTCTGCGTCAGCTCCTCAGGTTGCTGGCTGGGACGCGTTGAACTAGGGCTGTGCATCAGCGTTAGGGTTTTTTTTGAAGTGAAACTTCTTTAGGCGCATGAGGGTAAAATTTTTACAGATGCAACGGAAGTGTCGGAAAAGAGAGAGAGAGTGATCGAGACCGATTGAGAGAGAGTAAGACAGGGCGAACGTAGCATGAGCAACTAGCCGTGGAGTGAGAGTAGGGAGCAAGCGAGTGAGAAAGATTGAGAGAAAAAGTGAGACAGAGCGAACGTCGTATCACGCCTTTTTCCCTTCCTCTTAATCTTGGAAATTTAAAGTTTTAGATTTGTATAAATATAAACAAGATTTATAAATTAGTTCGCCAAAGAAGTTTCACTACTGACATGTGTACTTTGTACGCACGCATTTTTTTTTTTTATTTTTTATAATTTAACCTAACGATAAGGTAGACGGGCTACCTGATGGAAAGTAGTCACCGTCGCCTATTTGCATTCGCAACACCAGAGGAGTCGCCAATGCATCGCCGGCTGTGAGGGAGAGCTCTTTTCGCACCTTTCTTGAAGAACCCCATGTCATAGCGCTCCGGGAATACCTCAGGGTTACGTAACATGTTAGCATCTGTTTTGCTACACCACACCTCTTACCATCAGAAACAAAACAATAAACAGAAAAACAACTAATTTTAATAAAACCTTGAGCAATAATTCTAAAGAAGATTTATCACCTAAATAGAAAATAGAAATGGAAGTCATAGATGAGATGAAATATTCATAAAATAGCATTTTGTATGGCAATAACCGACCGAGAAAACTGGGACAAAGTAATAAATTTAAGTTATACTATTAAAGTGGTTTGTGAAAATTTCCGTAATTCGCTGAAGCTTTGCAAAAACCTACTTGTTGGCTTTTAAACTTTACAGGTGCGATATATTATAGTTTCTCTTAGTACTTTTAGGATGTTTTTATTATATTTCTTCAAAATAACCATTGTTGTTGTTTTCGCATTCCAAAGTTTATGTAACGGGAAAGAATAAGGAGCTCTTCATCTGACAAGTTTGAGTTTAGTCGTTAGCAACAATACGCTTTCTACACTCATAGCCTCACACTAGGACTTTCTCCTGTGTCGTGGGTACCAAGGACACACAAGACGAATAAACAAGCACTTAGACCCAGAACATGAATCTGAACTCATCATTCAGATACTTGTCTGGCCGGGAATGGAACCCGGAACCCATTGCGCGTCAGACCGGTATGGTAACCGCTCCGCCACGCGGGTCGTCTACCGTTACACCTACTTCGTTCGAATTTTTTGCGTTTCGATGGAAAGGTGTGGTTGCCGGCACGCTTTTATATGAGGCGACCATCATAGTCCTCGTGAGTAGCAACGCATCTGTGATTGATTTCAGATCAGTTGCTTACAGGTGTCCATGGGTGGTAGCGACCACTTACCATCAGGTGGACTACATGATCGCTTGCTACTTCAATCAGATAAAAAAGTGGAATTTCCAGAGACAAATCAGTAAGAATTCTAGCTTCAAAGTAATACGGAGTTACGGTGGCGCTTTTGAGGTCGCACCTCAAAGAATTCAAGCTTTAAAGTGAAGTAGATTAAAAGAAAATAATACGCTACCCTACCTACGCATTTGAACCCTAACGCGTCAGTTTAATCGTTAGCAATTTGTAGTGTTAACTGACGCGTGCCACCCCACGCCCGTTTGAAGGGGTATTGTTGTTTTATCAACTGATATTGATAATATTGATAAACAACGTCGAACATTTATTGCGATGTTCGTGGCTGCAAGTCAAAGCTAACAGTTTTATTAGTATGTTTAACTAGGTTGTTCATGTGGCTCCGCATGCTTCAGTACGGCTACCACGGAAAGAAGTAGCTGTGTTGTGATACAACAATGCTGTGTTCCAAACTTAGCTTACTTTGTTTACTATGAAACAAAAACAACGCCACGTGAAAACAGGGCTAAGGTGCAATACAACCTAAATCCACTTTTCCTACGCTCATAGTGTAAGGTACACAAACAAACAAGCCAAACATTGCATGTCGGAACCGGGCACCAACATTGTAAATAATACATGACGTTAGTTGCTACTCTGTATTTAAACACATAAAGTGAGGTTAAAGAATCTTTATTTCCAAAAAGAACATTGTTCACTTACATGGAAACTTAAATAATTCACTTAAATGCTAATTAACACTTTTGAGCATGCATGAGCGCACATAGTAGGTACCTAACAATTTCTATAATTTAAAATATAAGAATCGAATACATGTACTTAAGGGTAGACAGTATAAAGTTATGATAAACAAGCACATAGTAACATTTTTGCGTGTTGAACATTGTCGGTAGGCAGATAAGCATACCGCTTCGCACAAATAAAAGATGTAATATGGATAAGCCTATCAGAAACAATTATTTTGTTATATTTTATGATTCACTTTTCATTTACATGTAGGTACATATTGGATATAAAACAATGTAATACATTCCCAGGATGGCCGACTCCGCAGCGGGGACATGTTGCTTCGCATCGGCGCGGTGTCGGTGGTGGGCATGTGCGCGCGGCAAGCGGCGGCGGTGTTGCGGCAATGCGGCGCGTGCGTGCGGCTGCTGGTGGCTCGGCCCGCGCAGTGCGTGGCTAACAACTTGCAGGTGAGGATTGACTGCGTGAGATGAATTATATGATGTATACGGAACATTGGCTGGTACATATGGGGACATTTTGCTTCGTATCGGCGCGGTGTTGGTGGTGGGCAAGTGCGTGCGGAAGTCGGAGGCTGTATTGCGGCAATGCGGCGCGTGCGTGCGGCTGCTGGTGGCTCGGCCCGCGCAGTGCGTGGCTAACAACTTGCAGGTGAGACGCGTTAGGATTGTTTGACTGTATGACATGAATTACATGATACATACGGAACATTGCCTAGTACACATGGGGCCATGTTGCTTCGTATTGGCGCGGTGTCGGTGTTGCGGCAATGCGGCGCGTGCGTGCGGCTGCTGGTGGCTCGGCCCGCGCAGTGCGTGGCTAACAACTTGCAGGTGAGGATTGTTTGACTGCGTGAGATGAATTTTATGATGTATACGGAAAATTGGCTGGTACATATGGGGACATGTTGCTTCGCATCGGCACGACGTCTGTGGTGTGGTATTTAAGATAAATTTTATGATGGATAGGATATGTCACTTCCTAATAGCTCAGTGCCCGAGCGTTCTTAAAAAAAAGTTCTCGGAGGTGTGTGAAGTCCACCAATTCGCACTTGGTTAGCGCGGTGGTCTATTTATTTTATTTTATTTCATTTCATTTCATTTCATTTCATTTCATTTCATTTCATTTCATTTCATTTCATTTCATTTCATTTCATTTCATTTCATTTCATTTCATTTCATTTCATTTCATTTCATTTCATTTCATTTCATTTCATTTCATTTCATTTCATTTCATTTCATTTCATTTCATTTCATTTCATTTCATTTCATTTCATTTCATTTCATTTCATTTCATTTCATTTCATTTCATTTCATTTCATTTCATTTCATTTCATTTCATTTCATTTCATTTCATTTCATTTCATTTCATTTTATTTTATTCGGAAAACATACAGTGCATTAAAACTAATTATCTTACATTACACACCATTTATTTGCTTTCACATATTGCAACTAAAAAGAGCCTAAAACTTCTACTCTATGGCCTAAAACTCTCTTATTCCCAGAGAAGACCCATGCCCAGCTGTGGGACAATAGTGGGTTGACGACAATAGCTCAGTGTTGCTGGGTTGGCATGCTTGCGGCAAGTGTCAGTGGAGTTGCGGCAATCTGGTGCTGTTTATTTAACCAATATACCGACATTTAGTTTGCTGTTTGTGCAATTTGTTATCTTGTAACTTTTGGATTAAATGATTTCACTAACGTTTTCTTAGTCAGTTGCTACAACGTAAATCTTGAAATAGAACTAGAGACGTTTACTTACTTGGGTATTCAGTGATCGATACGGCGAAATGGTTTTAGACTGCGACTGGAGTCTTAGTGTATGTTTGGTATGTATGTTCTTTATCGATTTTTATGTTTTTCTCTAGATATTTCTTTATTGAAAAAGCTTGTTCGGAGTCATTGACACAGACAGTTTTGTTATGTATCGATACATACCATAACTGTGCGGTTAGTACTATTCACCAATCTAACATTAATTTGTACACGTCGGTGTATACTCTTCAGCAATTTGATTGGGATTGTGGGAAGACGGAATGAGTGACGACCACGTCTATCAGTCAGGATACTGCTTGAAAAGTAGGGACTATTTGGAAATTTGCAACAGCAGAGGATTGGGTTGATTTCTGCACTTTTTTGAAAAGCCTCATTTCAAGTAGACGTATAGACACTGAAGAGCAGTGAAAAAGCACGTCTTCGAGGCAAAAAGTTGTTATTACTGCCTATGCATATCGGTTATTGTCTAGGATCTTGCAGAAGCCGATTGCAAATGCCATGTTTACAATCTAAGATGATTTTCTCATATGTAAGTCAGCCGGTGTCTCCACTCTTCAATCAATTATTGTGCCATTGCTAGGCACGGGTCTTCTCTCACAATGAGAGTCTTAGTCCACCGTAACTCTCGGGTGTGTAGGTTTCCTCACGATGTATTCCTTCCAGAAAAGCAGTGGCAATTAATTTCTAGTACGCACATAGTTTTAGAAAAACCAGTGGTGCGTGCCTAGGTTTTAACCTCGAACATCCTGATAATTTCAACCATTGGTTGACTGCTCTTTCCTTGTCTTGTATACATGCTTGTCTAAACGCTTGCATCGAAACGCAATAACTACATCGCGTTAATGTTAGGTGTGGTGATATGTCCGCCCCCCCCCTTTCTTCGCTTGACCTATACGGGTTCTAACTTCCATTTCGAGCAGAGAGAAGTCTTTCTCCTTCCAGTCTAGCTGTACCATATCTGACTGAAGTAGCAAACGAGCATGCAGTCCACCTGATGGTAAGTGGTCACTGCCGCCCATAGACATCTGTAACGAACTTCATACAGAACATGGGTTCCATCTGAAGTCAATCGCAGATGCGTTGCTACTCCCGAGGACTATTATCACAGTATTATAGATATTTGTACCGTGCTATTATGGTTGTCTCAAATAAAAGTGTACCGTGCGTTTTGTGAAGTGATAAAATTGTCTTTGCATTTTTTGGGACCCATGTTCTGTATGTAGTTGATTACTACATCTGTAATCAACTACATACAGAACATGGGTTCCATCTGAAGTCAATCACAGATACGTTGCTACTCCCGCGGACTATGATGGTCGCCTCATGTGAAAGTGTGCCGGCAACCCCTATTTCTATGCTTCACGCTAGAAATAGGTGTGGCGGTGGTACTTCCCCGGTCGACCTACACTGGTTCTACCACCATGATCAAATCAAATCATTTATTTGCTTGAATTGATGAACCATGATTGAAGGGCAAATAGTATTGCACTGAGGACATTGTAATACTACCTTTTAAATCTAGTTAAATTAGCTTCAGACGTTTCCAAAATTAAACTGAACAGACAGATAGACAGATTGCCTTCTAAAGCACGATTTATGTACGGATAAGCACTTAGAGGTTCCGTAGTCGACGCACGTAATTCTCCCCGAAGCAAATTTTACACGTTCCTAACATTACATTTTTGTGATAAAACCTTGCATATGCTAAGGTACGACTTGAAATATAAGATAATCTCGCTATAGCTTGTACGTTTTTATACAAATGATACTGAAATGTGCTTGTGATCTTTAAATAAGTGTTTATAATTCAATTTTTATTGTATATTTCTGTTTTTTTTTTTTACCTAGTGGGTGTAAGAAAATACGGGATTTTTGTGTATGGATTCAAAGAAAATTATTACATTCTAATAGTGTGTCAAAAATGCGCTGATTAAACGGTTATTGGGAATATCAAAAGAAAGATAAAAATTCAAGTATTCAAATTATTTGCCTAAAATACTTAGAAATATTAAAAAAATTATGATTTGATAAAAAATATTTAAAAAATAATAATTTAATAATAAAAGTAATAATTTAACATTTAAAAAATATAATAATAAAATATACATGTAGGTATGTGAAAAAATAATGTACTTCTCATTTTCGCAATTCGTACAAGCATAAAAAACCTATCTCATGCGTGGAAAACTTCCCACAAGCTACTTTTCACATAACAAGCATAAGCATAACAGCCTAATGAACAACGCGCGAACTAATTGGGCGCCTTGGAATACTTTTTGCTCTTTTCGGGCCTCCAATTCGTTCGTTGGGTCCAAATTTTTTGTTCTTTCGCACATACGAGATTGTGTAATTTTTCACGTAAAAGTAGCTAAAAATGCGGATTTTGAACACGATTGGTTCTGTTACTTTCCATTTGACTTGCCTTAAAATTGTTTTTATGCTATTGCATAGCTTTGAGCGCGGCAACCGAATCAAGAAATTTCGTAACAAAAAACCTAACACTCTCCACTCCGCCTACCATTTAGCGCGGCCGAGCGTTCACTTAACATGCATGTATATGGTACGACAGTACGAAGCTCGCGCGGATTGAGACGGGCTGCTCGGAAATCGGACGAATATGTAAGCAGCTGTTTGTGAGAAAGTATATAATATGAAAAAAAAAATGCTGTATAAATAAATAAATAATTATTATTGCATAAGTTGACAAAAACTGCTATGCAATAGCTTTACCGCGGCAGTCCCCGAGTGCCGCACGTTTTATTTTTTATTTTTTTATTTTCACTTATATGAGGCGACCATTTTAGTCCTCTGGAAGCGCTCCTCAAAAATTACAAAAACAAAAATTCCCATAGGCCCTCGATATGTATATACATATCAAGCACCTATATGAATATTTTTTATTTTATTTTATATTTTATTTTTATTTGGGAAACATACAATATTCAGTACTTACAGCTTATTAAACATAGAATTAACAAAAATCTGCAAAGTTTCCACTTATAAATATGGTGCCAGGTGGTGTATATGGTCCCTATCGACCATATATATGGTGCATATGTGTTTATATTTTTGGTGCGAAGGAAGTCGGTAGTAACTTATTTTGTCATTTTTTATCATATACCTAACAAGTATAGGCATAGCCTAATGAACAACGCGCGAACTAATTGGGCGCCTTGAAATACTTTTTGCTCTTTTCGGGCCTCCAATTTGGACCATATTTTTTGTTCAATTCGCACACACTAGAAATTGTGTATTTTTTCACGTCAAAGTAGCATTGAAATGCTAATCTAGAACAGGATCATGTTTGTTAAATTTCTTCGTTTGCTGCAGTTTTATTATCAAATCGAGGCAAATACACATACATACAGATACTTCTAACATTATATTATCGTGTATTGTCAGGAATTTAAGAACAAATCAATATGTTATTTCTCTTAAATGCTTACCACAAAATAAACGCTAGTAAAGTTCTCAGGTATTTTACAATCACCCTCTACACCTCGCAAGCGGAACAGTAGGGAGAATAAAGCGCCCTAAGCCGCCCAATTACTGAACAGCGCTTACGCCTTTTGTTCTTCCGGCGCCGGTATTTACACGATGTGAGCCATTGCAACAGATGTGCACTTGTATGAAGCGTAGGCTTATGAGCTATATGAAGCAGAAAATTTTACCGTACCTGCGCCACGCACATAAAAACAATTAAAAGCATAGATACCTACATATTTTCAATCATACACGCATACATACACACACCATCGTATTTTCAATTTGTTCATTTGTCACTTTGTAAATACTAGTACTTAAACACATACACAACATACTATACGCACATAGTAAAGGCGGTCGGTATTTTGAATCAGCCTTTACACCTCGCAAACGGAAAAATCGGGAGAATAAAGCGCCCTTAGCCGCCCAATTACTGAACAGCGCTTACGCCTTTTGTTCTTCCGGCGCCGGTATTTACACGATATTTATTGCAATAGATGTGCACGTATATGAAGCGTAGGCTTATGACTTATATAAAGCAGAAAAATTGACCGTACTACGATCTGCGCCACGCACATAGATATATGTAAATGCATAAATCCATATTTTCAATCATATGTACACCCATATGTACACACACACCATCGTGTTTTCAATTGGTTCATTTGTCACTTTTTATAATAAATATTTTAGTTTCAGAATAAATAAAATCATTTATCAACTTACCTTTGCCGCGAAAATATACAAATGAACACACATGCACTCGCAAACACTGTTTTGGTTTATTTAAATGTACACTTATTCAGCTTAAACTACTTGAGTTTGTTTCGAAAATACGTACATTACATACGCCCTAGAAAAGTTCTCCCGTATTTTTAAATCACCCTCCACACATCGCAAGCGGAACAGTAGGGAGAATAAAGCGCCCTAAGCCGCCCAATTACTGAACAACGCTTACGCCTTTTGTTCTTCCGGCGCCAGTATTTACACGATGTTTATTGCAACAGATGTGCACTTATACGACGCGTAGGCTTATGACTTACTGTATATGAAGATGTGCACTTGTATGAAACGTAGACTTATGACTTACTTGTATATGAAGATGTGCACTTATATGAAGCGTAGGCTTATGACTTACTGTATATGAAGATGTGCACTTATATGAAGCGTATGCTTATGACTTACTGTATATGAAGATGTGCACTTATATGAAGCGTAGGCTTATGACTTACTGTATATGAAGATGTGCACTTATATGAAGCGTAGACTTATGACTTACTGTATATGAAGATGTGCACTTATATGAAGCGTAGGCTTATGACTTACTGTATATGAAGATGTGCACTTATATGAAGCGTAGGCTTATGACTTACTGTATATGAAGATGTGCACTTATATGAAGCGTAGACTTATGACTTACTGTATATGAAGATGTGCACTTATATGAAGCGTATGCTTATGACTTACTGTATATGAAGATGTGCACTTATATGAAGCGTAGGCTTATGACTTACTGTATATGAAGATGTGCACTTATATGAAGCGTAGGCTTATGACTTACTGTATATGAAGATGTGCACTTATATGTAGCGTAGGCTTATGACTTACTGTATATGAAGATGTGCATTTATATGAAGCGTAGGCTTATGACTTACTTGTATATGAAGATGTGCACTTATATGAAGCGTAGGCTTATGACTTACTGTATATGAAGATGTGCACTTATATGAAGCGTAGGCTTATGACTTACTGTATATGAAAATGTGCACTTATATGAAACGTAGACTTATGACTTACTTGTATATGAAGATGTGCACTTATATGAAACGTAGACTTATGACTTACTTGTATATGAAGATGTGCACTTATATGAAATGTTGGCGTATGACTTACATGGCACAGAAAATATTGAAAATAATGTCTTTGATTTAGATTTTTTTATTTGTATATTTTATTTATAAAATAATAAAATTTCGCCTTATATTTGTCGTTAACGTATTAATATCATTTTATCCCTAAACATTTTTTTTTCATACTATATCAGATGTATACACTATCGTATCCTACGGTAAGGCTTGAACTACATATAACTATGTTGTATTTCCCGTAAATCGGTTTAGCTGTGTAAGTGTAATAAACAGGCAGAGTAACTTTCATTTTGGTTAGATTTATACTTCGGTAGAACCAGTGTAGTTCGACCGGGGAGGTACCACCGCCACACCTATTTCTAGCGTGAAGCAGTTCTTGCGTTTCGTTAGAAGGGTGTGGTTGCCGGCACACTTTTATATGAGGTGACCATCATAGTCCGTGCAACGCATCTGTGATTGACTTCAGATAGAACCCATGTTCTATTTTAAGAAGTTGTTTACAGACGTCCATGGGCGGCAGTGTCCACTTACCATCAGGTGGACTGCATGCTCGTTTGCTACTTCGATCAGATAAAAAAAAATATATAGGCGTTAATATGATTGAAATATGTCCTTACGACAGGATAAAATTTCAATTTTTAAAGGTTGATCTCGGCTTTCACTATAAACAACATAAATAGACCGAATTGAAACCCACATTCGGTCCCTAGACAACCCTTATGCTAAAACGGTGGTCAGAAAACTTTAACAATGCGGGATTCAAAAACTTTCGTACATTATTGTAGTAGTTATGAACTTTCATGTGCAAAAAGTTATTTGCTTGTATATGCAGGTCGTCTCGTCAACCCATTACTGTCCCACTGCTGGGCACGGTTCTTCTCTCACATTAAGAGATTATTAGGCCATAGTCCACCGCGCTGGCCAAGTGCGGATTAGTGGACTTCACACACCTCCGAGTACTTTTTTTTAAAGATCTCTCGGGTGTGTAGGTTTCCTCACGATGTTTTCCTTCACTGAAAAGCAGTGATAATTAATTTCTAATACGCACATTATTAAAAAAATCAGTGGTGCGTGCCTGAGTTTGAACCTTGGACCTCTCGATCGAGAGGGCAAGTTTTAACCATTAGGCTATCACTGCTCCTGTATATGCAGGTAAATAATAGCAAACAAATTTTAATAGGATTCGAGTTTAATCAAAAGGAAAATTTTATGTTAGTTTATAAAATTGTTAGTATGTATCACATGTTTTGTATGTATGGTTGCTTTTAGCTTCAAGGATAGGCTAGTTTTGGTCGTCCCTGTAGCCTCGGGGTCAGAATAGGGCTACGGCATCCCCTGCCTGTCGTAAGAGGCGACTAAAAGGGGCTTCCGGGGTTGCAGACGGCTACAGTGGGAGCTCGAACCGTTCGGTCAGGCAATCCCGGGAAGGACGGCGGTATGTGTGGTCGCATACCGTCGTAAAGACTAGACGGAGCGGTGGGCCCAGCCGCCCATCTGGGAGGAGCCCGATGGGGCAACGCGCTCGGAGGATTCCGGTTGAAGTCGTTTCGAGATCCCGGAGTCCTCCTTTTCAGCGCCAAGGACGGCCACCGGGGGGGTTTTAGTGCGGTAAAAATCCCACATAACCCTGCGTCGCTCCCACGGCGTCGGGCACCTTTGGAAGGTTTCCCCCTCGAAAACAAAAAAAAAAAAGTACCGTATCAAATCTTTGTCGTCTTATGCAACGTGAAATATAGAAAGTAAGAATACCCACGGCGAAACAATCAACCATACTAATCATACTAAAGGCGAAAGTTTGTGAGTGTGTATGTTTGTTACCTTTTCACGTCTAAACGGCTGGAGCGATTTTCATAAAATTTGGTAGGGAGTTAGCTGACACTCGAGATTAACATATAGGCTACTTTTTACTGTGGGAAAATATCTTATTCGCACGGGACAATCGATACATCGATTTTTTAACGCGGGTGAAGCCGCAGGCTTTAGCTAGTAAGGTATAAAAACCCTTGGGAGTCAAAACAATAAAAAACTGAAGACGGGAGATCTTCTTAACTACTTTAGAATTGAAAAAAGTATAAAGCTTAATAATAATCTTATTAATATACAGAAATGTGTGGTTGCCGGCACACTTTCACATGAGGCGACCATCATGGTCCTCGGGAGTAGCGACGCATCTGTGATTGACTTCAGATGGAACCCATGTTCTATATGAAGTTGATTACAGATGTCCATGGGCGGCAGTGACCACTTACCATCAGGTGGACTGTATGCTCGTTTGCTACTTCAGTCAAATAAAAAAAAAATAAAAATAAACGATGCCGTAATAAAAACCACGGTTTTTATTACCTCTCAATTATAACTTATATATGACTCAAATATACTCTTAAATACTGGTTTCTTATGCTCATTAAAAGTTGCTAAGTACCTATCTCAACATAAAACTTTTAAGGAGATTTGAATTCTCCAGTAAATAAGGAGTTTAGTAAAGTTTTTGTCGGTATAGTAGTTGTTTATTTTTTCATTCATTCAGCAGCCTTTTGATGTTAAGGTGGTAGAACCGGTGTAGTTCGACCGGGGAAGTACCACCGCCACACCTATTTCTAGCGTGAAGCATTTCTTGCGTTTCGATAGAAGGTTGTGGTTGCCGGCACACTTTCACATGAGGCGACCATCATAGTCCTCGGGAATAGCAACGCATCTGTGATTGACTTCAGATGGAACCCATGTTCTGTATGAAGTTGATTACAGATGTCCATGGGCGGCATTAGCCACTTACGATCAGGTGGACTGCATGTTCGTTTGCTACTTCAGTCAGATAAAATAAAAAAAGAACATAGGTTTCGCCTAATGGTGTTCACCAATAATCGTCGCTCCTGTGATATGTTTGTTGGTAACCGTAGAGGGTGGTGATGGTATATTAGTAGACATTGATGCCGAGCTGCCGGAATATATTCCTTTATTGCCTCCTACGTCCATGGGAAGAGAAAGAGAGGTGTTATTTAAGACCAACACCATACAATATGCTGTACGAGCATATTATATACCGTGCGTCTAGCATTGTTTAGGACTGCAGTGGGTTTTTTTAGTTGTTTTGTTAGCTTGTTTCCTACTTGAATCTTATAGAAAAAAAGTCTTAAGATTGTTTAGATTTCGTATAGTTTAAGTGGTCAACTCTCACGGTTTAAGAGATAGAGTGCTGTGACAGGTGAACAGACAGGGGCTTAGTTAAGAGATTTCACTATTTCTGAACGAAATGAAAAAAAGACATCCAAAAATTTCTACGAAATATGATCAGCCATGGTCGGTTTTCAAGCCCGATAAAAAAACGCTTTCGACACTCATAGCCTCACACTAGGATATATCCTGCTTCGGGAATCGAACCCGGACCCCATTGTGCGTCAGACCGGTATGGTAACCGCTCCGCCACGCGGGTCATAAAAAGATGGGTGTAATAAGTTTGACCGCTATGTACCTATGTATCGAAATAGATTTTCGACGACCCGCGTGGCAGAGCAGTCATCATATCGGTTCGACACGCAATGGTTTCTGGGTTCGATTTCCGGCCAGACAAGTATCTGAATGATGAATTTAGATGTCTGTTTCGGGGCTGTGTTTGTGTATTCGTCCTTGTATATCCATGGCACCCACGACACTAATAAAATCCTACTTTGAGGATGTGATTGTAAAAAGTGTGTATTTGCTTTAACGAGCAAATGTTATATTTATGTAATTAAAATACTCGATCTATTTTGATAGCACCTCAGCTCGCTTTTGACTTTTTAATTGTTTGTTGATTTTTGAAGTGAAACTTCTTTATCGGGGTTGGAAAAAATTTAGTGTAACATTTTTTCGTTACGCGCCATCTTTTTTTTTTTCGTTACGCGCCATCTTTTTCTGTTACGCGCCATCTTTTTTTTCCGTTACGCGCCATCTTTTTCTTATCCCTAACACGCGTGATATTAGATAGATTATTATAGATGAGATTATTAGATAAAGTTTAATAAAAGCCTTTTATTAAACTTTATCTAATTTAACTTTATTTAACCAATTTCTGTAAAGTTGCATATAGTAAATTATTTTTTGAAAAATAACGTCATAAAGAAGTTTCACTTCTTACGAGTGTACGCTAGTACACGCACACATTTTTCTTTTTAGAGTCGTTTTTTTTTTTTTTTTAATAAAAGATAAAAGCATTTCTTTCACAAAGACCTTTAGTCTTAGTTTTTAGAAATTACTGACTTACTTTGAAACTAGAAATCTCAAAGGATGAAGATAATATCATTTTGAAAGGGTTATGCTTCAAAGTGACTTAATTGAAAGAAACAGTTTTCTTAGTTCGGTTTTATCTTTAGGCTTCTATGCAAAAGCTAATTTTATTATTAAGCTTACAATGTTGATCTATGTATTCGTCTGTTCGTCCGTTTGTACTTTTGTTTGTTTCATACTTATCTTTTTTATGAGATTGAAGTAGCAAACGAGCATGCAGTCTAAAGGTGGTAGAACCAGTGTAGTTCGACCGGGGAAGTACCACCGCCACACCTATTTCTAGCGTGAAGCATTTCTTGCGTTTCGATACAAGAGTGTGGTAGCCGGCACACTTTCACAAGAGGCGACGTAGTCTTCAGGGGTAGCAACGCATCTGTGATTGACTTCAGACTGAACCCATGTTCTATATGTTGTTGATTACAGATGTCCACGGGCGGCAGTGACCACTTACCATCAGGTGGACTGCATGCTCGTTTGCTACTTCAGTCAGATAAAAAAAAGTCCACCTGATGGTAAGTGGTTACTGCCGCCCATGGACATCAGATGTGTAAGCACCTTCATTTGAAACGTGAAATTCTATCTGAAGTCAATCACAGATGCGTGATTCGTTTTATATCTCGAATGGATGGATTCGTCTACATACATTTATTCTAATGTCCTTACAATGGTTATTAGAGTTACCTAAAGGGTAAACCGGAACTTTATTACTAAAACGCTCTTCATCTGTATGTCTGCCTGTCTGTCACCATATGTATGTCTTTCTGTCTGTCACCAGTCTGTATCTCATAAACCGACATAACTAGATAGTTGAAAATTTCACATATTTATGACGATGATTAACTTTCACTTTGGTTAGATTTATACTTCGGTAGAACCAGTGTAGTTCGACCGGGGAAGTACCACCGCCACACCTTTTTCTAGCAGGAAGCATTTCTTACGTTTATATAGACGGGTGTGGTTGCCGGCACACTTTCAAATGAGGCGATCATAATCCTCGGGAGTAGCAACGCATCTGTGATAGACTTCAGATAGAACCCATGTTCTGTATGAAGTTGGTTAAAGATCTCCATGGGCGGTAGTGACCACGTATCATCATTGGAGATGCAGTCCACCTGAAGTTATCTGCTATTTAACTGAAAAAAAAATCACACAATGTGGGATATTCTAATTAAAATCCATATATTATAATTAACGAGTTTTTCCGGTAAATAAAATATCTCTACGATGATTGGTAGGGGGGGGGGGGGGGAGTATAATTTTGAAACATCTCAACGACTGTTCCATTTCAAATAACCCCTTTTACTATGTACTATGGGTCTTATTATATTATCTAAATTGCTATAATTATATAACATGTGCGCGCTGATGCAATTGCGCAAAAATAATTGAACTTAAACGGAGCACTGAAGACAGTGTTACATAACACAGAGACGTAGAGATAGGGTTGGCACAGTGTACTCGTGTCTTTGGTCAAAAGGGACCACTCGGAAAACGGACCGCGGTCCCTTTTTGCAAAAAGATTTAATTTAAGATTTTTCTTTGGGCTAATGGGACCACTTATAAGTACATACAGTGCCTAATTCTATTGTTCGCTGCAAAATTTTGTAAAATTTGCAAGAAAACAACTAAATTGTTTAAAATAAAAAAGATTAATTATTAATTAAATATAAACATATATTTATTTATAGTATAGATCAACAATTGTTTTTAAAAAACATTAAGAATCTCATTAAAATCACAGTTTTAGTTAGGTTTTTCTTAAATTACGTGAATAGTAACCCTTAGAGTTAAGCGAAATCTAAACCATTTTTTTTTAACTTTCGTATGCCCTTTTTTGTTTTCGAGGGGGAAACCTTCAAAAGTTATCCGACGCCGTGGGAGCGACGCAGGGTTATGTGGGACTGTTACCGCACTAAAAGTTGGCCGTCCTCAGTGCTGAAAAGAGGTCTCCGGGATCTCCAAACGAACGCCACGGAAATCCTCTGAGCGCGTTGCCCCATCGGGCTCCCAGATGGGCGGCTGCGGCTCTACCACCTTGAAGATGACGCAAGTCCATTATTTTGTCCACTCTAAGTGCTCAACGCGCATAAGGAACGTTTCACTTCAAAAAAATTAAATAAACTGAATAAAAAATCTTAAGACCGACTACCCTAGCACTAAATAATGTGCGAAGCGCCCAATTAGTGAACAGCGTTGTATTGTTCTGCGCCGGCATCGTTTTGTTCTACACTTCTGTTAGAATTCTTTCTTTCTATCTTTTGTTCTCTAAATGCAATACTTTTCAAGAACGAACGTTCATATGTATCTTTTTATTCTCTATATGTTTTGTCGCTTGTTTATCGTTTGATTGCATATTTCAACATGATGTTATATGCTTAAATTGTCTATTTTAAATGAATAAATTATAATCTCTTTTTCCACATTCTAAGTAAAACTCTGCTAACTTTTATATAAAAAAAAACTATAAAAAATTATATAAACATGTAGGATGTTATGTGTGTGTACTAGTGGTATGCACTGAAATTGTCCAAACGTTAAGCAAAGTCCGTGTACCTTTATGGGAAGCCGGGTCGTCGTAAATAAAAGCAGTCCAAGGTACAGCACAAAGAAACAGTTTATTCACACACACACAAAGCACAGTAGAAAGTACAGATTCAGAGAAGGAGAAGAAAAACGAAATTAAAAGCGGAATATAAACAACACGTAAGCAGTAGGTACAAAGCGCGGCACTCAAGCGGTAAGCGATAGCGTCTCGCGTCGATAGCGTTCCGAGGCGGACTACTGGCTACTACCAATCGCTGCGCGTGCGCAGTCTGTCGCTAAGCGGGCCGGCCGGACGGCCGGTCTCTAATATAAAAGTGGAATTGGCTTGTCCGACCGTTCGCTGAATGTATTAAAATTAAAAGTTGTATTTAATAATTACAATGAAAACAACAAAATGAAAACAAAGTGAAAACAATGATAAATTAAAATTAAACAATTAAAATTTAAACAAATAAAAGTAGCTCCGCTACACCACCCCCCCTCCTGAGACCGTTCTACGGGCGATAATAGTCGGGAAATCTTACCCTACGCCCCGATTTAGTAGTTTTAATGATGTTTTCCTCCGGCTTAGGTGTAGACTGGTGAAGGGTGTGTTTGGGAGTGTGACTGTGTGTATGAGTTGTATGGGTGTCATTTTGTGTTTGTGAGAGTTTTGTGTTAGTTTTTAATGGTGAGCTGTGTGTGTCAGAAGTGCCGGTGCAAGTCTGTGTGTCGAGTACTGTATAGACGGGTTTTAACCTGTCTATGGACACCGTGACAGTCTTACCGTTTAATACTATCTTAAACACCTTGTCCCCTCTCTGAAGAACCTCATGAGGACCTGTGTATGGCGGTTTAAGAGCACCAGCTACCGTGTCGTCCCGCAGGAATACATGAGAAGCTGTAGCCAGGTCTTTGAAAATAAAAGGAGAACGACTATTACCATGGCGTGACGCTGGAGGAGGCTTCAATCTATTTACAAATAAACGCAAGCGTGCCGCGTAGTCGGTCAGATCATACTGCTCGTTCTCTGGCGGAAGGAAGAAATCTCCAGGAAGGCGTAATGCCTCTCCGTAGACCAATTCGGCGGAGGATGCTTTAATATCGTCTTTTAAAGCTGTCCTAATTCCTAATAAGACTAAAGGAAGCGACTCCACCCATGTACTGTTTACGTGGCAGGTTATGGCAGCTTTCAGCTGCCGATGGAACCTCTCCACCATGCCATTTGATGCAGGATGGTATGCTGTAGTGTGCTTATGGTCGAAGCCTATGGTTTGCGACAACACCTTAAACAACGCTGACTCGAACTGCCTTCCCCTGTCCGTCACGATCTTAACAGGACACCCAAATCGCGCGATCCAACCACTCAATAAGGCCTTTGCCACTGTTTCAGCGGTAATGTCCGCTATCGGAATCGCCTCAGGCCAACGAGTAAAACGGTCGATGGCAGTGAGGCAGTACCGTTGACCTAAAGAGAGTGGCAACGGACCTATGAGGTCAATATGAATAATTTGAAACCTCCCCTGCGGAAGATTATATGTCCCTAACGGAGAAGAGACATGTCTCGTGACCTTTGAGCGCTGGCAAGCCAGACAGCTGCGCGCCCATTCCCGGCAATCCCTTCGGACGCCCGGCCACACGTAACGCTCACTAACCAATTTTACAGATGCTCTAGCGCCTGGGTGACTTAAGCAGTGTAAAGAATCAAAAATTCGTCGCCTATAGATCTTAGCGACGTAGGGTCGAGGGGAACTACCACTCAAGTCACAAAACAGCACCGTGTTCGTACCAGGCAGTTTCACTTTGGCAAGTTGCAGAGCTGTGTTTCCACTTAAGAGCTGAGACAATTCCGGGTCACATGCTTGTGCAGCTGCTAACGAGTCAGGATCAATTGGTAGCACGATCTCCTCAACTCTAGACAAGGGGTCAGCAACCACATTATTCTTACCCGAAATGTGTCTTACGTCCGTGGAAAACTGCGATATAAAATCCAAGTGACGAAACTGCCTCGGTGAACAATTTTCCCTTCTGGAAGTAAAGGCAAACGTGAGGGGCTTGTGATCGGTATAGATCACAAAGTTACGAGCCTCAACCATGTGTCTAAAATGTTTAATAGACTCGTATATGGCTAGTAGTTCTCGGTCGTATGGCGAGTACTTGGACTGCGTGGGGCTCAATTTTCTCGAGAAGAATGCGAGAGGCTCCCACGCACCTGCTCTCTGTTGCTGCAAAACCGCACCCATTGCAGTATCGGAGGCGTCCGTTACGAGGGCCAGTTGAGCGCTGCTGTCAGGATGGGCTAACAAAGCGGCTTGGCACAAACCTTGCTTGCACGCTTCGAAAGCATCCAATTCCTTCTTACCGAAGGTGACTGGATGTGAGCCTTTCACTGGACCTGTCAAGAGCGCGTTCAGAGGTGCTTGGTGTTGTGCTGCATTGTGGATGAACCTGCGATAAAAATTAAGCATACCCAAGAACCTGCGTAGCTCCTTTACGGTTTTGGGCTGTGAAAAATTTTTAATCGCTTCTACCCTTTCTGGTAGGGGTTTAGTACCATCTGCTGAAATTTCATATCCCAGAAAATTTACCTGCGATGCCCCAAACACACACTTACCTGGATTTAACACCAACCCAAAATCTCTTAGCCTGCTAAATACCTCACATAGATGTTTCTCGTGAGTTTCCTGATCTGCTGAAAATATTAGTATGTCATCGATATAACAGTATACGAAGTCTAGCCCACGCAACACCTCATCAACAAAACGCTGAAATGTCTGGCTTGCGTTGCGAAGACCAAACGTCATATAGGGAAACTCGTATAAGCCAAACGGTGTTGTGATAGCAGTTTTGGCTATATCAGGTGGATTCACAGGTACTTGGTTGTACGCTCTCGCCAAGTCCAAGGTGCTGAAGATAGTACAATCAGCCAGACTATGAGAAAAGTCTTGTATGTTCCGAATAGGATATTTGTCCGGAATGGTACGTGCATTTAACCTGCGGTAGTCCCCACAGGGTCGCCAGCCATCTTTTTTCGGCGCGAGGTGAAGAGGAGATGCCCACGGAGACTCTGAAGGTCTGCACGTGCCCATCTGTAACATCACCTCAAATTCAGCCTTAGCAATTTTTAACCTGTCCGGTGCCAGCCTTCGTGGTGCGCAGAACTCAGGAGGTCCTGGTGTGGTGCGAATGTAATGTAGTGTATTATGTTTTGAAGTGTCGCTGTTAATGTGAGTGCCGGGAGGTCGAGTGATCTCGGGGTATTGTGCTAGTATAGTGTGATACACCGAATCACCAATCATAACCTTTACCGAAGAAACATCATCAGAAAATTTCGCGAGTGAAGCTGTGGTCGCGAGCATAGTATGTCCGTCGACTAACCGTTGGTTTCTTATGTCTACGATTAAATTGTAGTAAGATAAAAAATCAACGCCTATTATCGCCCGCGTTACATCAGCAATAATAAATCGCCAGGGAAAGTCACGTCGTAAGCCTATATTTAACAAAACATTTTTATAGCCGTAGGTACTAATAACAGAACCGTTTGCGGCACATAAATCAAAATCAGTTTTATTACAATGTTCTTTTACAATAGAGCGCGGAAAAACACAAACATCACTGCCTGTATCAATTAAAAAATTTACCTGAGTTCGTTTATCTTTCACAAACAAGCGACCGCTAGAAGGGCAGGCGTCGGCCGCCATTACAGACTGCCCTAATCTTTTCCCGAATAGTCACAGGGTTTCACGCACCTATTAGCTTTACTACCAAATTTGAAATGGTACCAACACAATGGGTGTTTGCGGTAACTTGAGTTAGACCGCGACGTTGATCCTGACCTATGTCGGGACCCGGACCGATAACGCGATGGGCGCTGACGACGCCTGGAGTTATGCCCATGGTGACGCGACGCGCGGCTGTTCTCGTCGACCTTCAAAGCCAGCAGCTCCACCATCTTTTTCAGTTCGGCGATTTCGCTCGAGGAGTCACCGTAAGAAGCATGACGGGAAGTCGCCGCTACACTGCACGGCGTCACGATCTCCTGGATGTTGTCAGCGAGATCGGCAAGCTGCTCGGGTGAAAGCGTGGGCTGCGAGGCCAACACTGTCTGTACTTTCTACTGTGCTTTGTGTGTGTGTGAATAAACTGTTTCTTTGTGCTGTACCTTGGACTGCTTTTATTTACGACGACCCGGCTTCCCATAAAGGTACACGGACTTTGCTTAACGTTTGGACAATTTCAGTGCATACCACTAGTACACACACATAACATCCTACATTGGTGACCCCGAGAAGAGCACGTTATAATGAGCGATAGCAGCAGTGACGATGTAAAAACGGCCGAATCACAAAATGGCGACAACGTGACGAAGCGCCAGATAAGAAAAATGCGACCATCTCCGGCAGCCGTCGGGGTCACCAATGTAGGATGTTATGTGTGTGTACTAGTGGTATGCACTGAAATTGTCCAAACGTTAAGCAAAGTCCGTGTACCTTTATGGGAAGCCGGGTCGTCGTAAATAAAAGCAGTCCAAGGTACAGCACAAAGAAACAGTTTATTCACACACACACAAAGCACAGTAGAAAGTACAGATTCAGAGAAGGAGAAGAAAAACGAAATTAAAAGCGGAATATAAACAACACGTAAGCAGTAGGTACAAAGCGCGGCACTCAAGCGGTAAGCGATAGCGTCTCGCGTCGATAGCGTTCCGAGGCGGACTACTGGCTACTACCAATCGCTGCGCGTGCGCAGTCTGTCGCTAAGCGGGCCGGCCGGACGGCCGGTCTCTAATATAAAAGTGGAATTGGCTTGTCCGACCGTTCGCTGAATGTATTAAAATTAAAAGTTGTATTTAATAATTACAATGAAAACAACAAAATGAAAACAAAGTGAAAACAATGATAAATTAAAATTAAACAATTAAAATTTAAACAAATAAAAGTAGCTCCGCTACAAACATATATAATACCAAAAAAGGTCGCCAAATCTACATTCTCCGGCCCTTACAAAAATCTGAAAAAAGCAATTCCTATTCGCATTGTCGGTAAGTAATATTCGCATTTGCATTCGCGAATGTTCAAATAGTAACATTATTTACATCACTATTCGACAGTGATGCCACTTTGCGTATCTGAGGCCATTTGGGTCTGTCTAATTAGGCGGGTTTGTGTCGAAACTTCGGCTAATTTGAACTATTGTGACTCGGGTGAGACGGGTTTTAATTTATTGTTATCAAGATTGTTAGTAAAATCTCAGTGGAATTGTTGGTTAGGTTTCTTCCTTCATCAGGGCTTAGTCTCTATTCTACTCCATTGCGAGTTTGCGGTCTATACGAGGAATGCATGTTTGTGCTATGTTTATGTCGTTTTTATTTTGTATAGTTAAATCTATTTGACTTATGCTAGGTACGCGTTTTTACTTTTTACGTTTATTTATGAAACGTTATTGTTTCTGCTGTGAACGGATCGCAAATGCATGGTGCATCTTTCTTTTTTTTTGTTTCCGGTGTCCTCAGCGTGTGCCCCATCGGGCTCTTCCCTGGTGGGCGTGAACTGCTCACCGCACCTACTGGTTTTTACGGCAGCATGCAACCACACATGTCACCGTCCGTCCCGGGGTCGCTTGGCCGGACGGTTCGAGCTCCCACTCTACCCGCCCGCAACTCCGGAAGCCTTTTTTAGTCGCCTCTTACGACAGGCAGAGGGTACTGTAGTCCTATTCTGGTCCCGGAACTACAGGGACAATGGTGAATCTACTATCACGTCATCGTCAACCAATGGGAGGACCACCAGATGACGTGATAATCCAGCGGCCAATAGCAACGTCGTTTTTAAAAAAACACACTCACTACTAATCTACTAAGCGACACCGCAAGAGCGGCAACAACCCTTTTTTCTATAGAAAAACATATCTTGTTAAAATTCAAGCGTGTTTCTATTAACATAGAAGAGATAGATCCCTAACAATTATTATTTCAATAAACATTCCAAAAAGTAGTATTAAATAGCATCTCAAGAAACTACAGGAGTTGCCCACTCATATTATTGTACAAATATATCGCAAGGAAATTAATAAAACATACTTAAAAGAAGGACCATGGCTCCGGGCGAGATTTTTGTTGAGGCGGAAAGTTTCATTATTTGTTATATATATTTTTGAGGAAAACCTTCAAAACTCAACTCAGCCACTTAAGGGGGTGACAGAATATTTAAATTTCGCGACTTGTTTTTTCGGACGTCAAGTTGCAGAGACATAGGTATCAAAAATTTTATTTTGGTTTGGCGATTTTTTTTATGGCTGTCAATTGCGGTGTTATACTTTTCTTCGGCGACCTAAGTAGTAAGTAGTTGGCGGCGAGTTTAACTACTGGCTGGACAGCATGGACCCAGAGACAACTCATCTTAAAGTAGAATTTGCTACATGGTGAAGTAACTAGAAGTATAATTTTAATTTATTCTAAATATTACTCGCATAAATTTTATCTTGTATACTAGCAGGCATTTTACCTCGTACTAGTCACCGCCGCAGCGGTCAAAATTCGACCGTAATTTAAATTAAAAAGAGTAAACTTCATATTGTCCAAAGTAGTACCAATATTTCTCTAATTTAAATAAATTGTAACAATTTTCAAGTTATTTTGAACGCACCTTGAATTGTTCAAAATAACTTGAACATTGGTAAAAAGAGGTTTATTATTTAAGTTGCATTTAAAAGCAATAGCGGGTATTTTGACAAAGACATCTGACATTTTTGACGTTGTGTTTTTATATTATGACATTGAATGTTCTATTTCGTTTATTAATATGTGTTTGTATCAAATGCAAGGTAATGTGTGTAATGTGTTTTAAGTTGATTTTATATTTTTTTATGCATTATTTGAAAAAATACTAGCATTGCTCAATCTTTCTCTACATCAACTATAACCGTGCGTAATTTCATACTCCTCCATCTGCGGCAAGTATCTTAAGAACGAATTACAAGTTTTTGCTTCACGTATTAATATATAGATCATTTTTCTATTAGTCTATAGATTTACACACTACACAACTTATTCCTAACTTTTAATCCTTATTTATAAACAACGAAACGTAAAATAACAAAAATAACATTATATTCGAGTCAAATTTCGCCACGAATTCTAGGGAGAATCACGTTTCAATTTATCCTACGCGGGACGTTTGATGTGCCAAAATGTAATCATCCCCATTAGACAATCCCCAGAGAACTCTCGACCCTCCGTATGAGATGATTCTGAGGTCAAAGGATTCATTTGCCTTTTTATATAGTGCTAAGGAGAGTTCTTACCGCTATTGTGAAATATTCTCTTGGTATGAGTTTATGTTTTGTCCATACTTTGCAATGTATAATAATAATAAGCCTTTATTGATCTTTAATTTAAATTAGCAAAGAAAATATATGTCGGCGCGACACCGCGTATTTATGAAAAACACGTCGCCGATAATAATTATTTTAGTTAATTTAAAGATCGAAAATTGTTTGTTTATTGAATTAGCAACATTTGATGATTTTTGGAATTGTAATTTAGTTTACCCTCCATAAATTTGTTATTGTCACACCACCAAACATTGTTATAAAAAGGCGAGCGAACGCCGGTAGAGGAGATTCTTGTTTTAACCGTTGAAGTGATCGGACCTCCACAATTGTGAATAAATCGAAGAAGTTTACGCCTGTGTTTTACTTGAAGTCTTCAAGAAAGGAAAATAATCCTGATGTCACACTTCACGCGTCACTCGCATTCACTTCGATATATATATAAAAAAATAATAATACATATAAAATTAAGTTAAAGCCCCACTACGGGTAAAAGCCTCCTCCAAACGTCCGCATTCCGCTCTATCCTGTCCTTTCACTACCCAGTCTTTGCCAGCTATTTTTTGTATTTTGTCACTCCAACGATCTTTAGGGCGACCTCTTCCTCGTTTTTCCCCGGGACCTTTGCAATGTATAATGCACGTTAATGTTACGCTTTGGGACCTAATGATACAAAATACACTGCAAGGTATAGCCAATAAAACTTTTTGACATAAAATATCTACTGACTTCCATCTACAAAATCACCCAAATCGGTTCACCCAGTCTGGAAAAATTTGGTAACAAATTTAAAAAAAATAAAAAAAGAAAGATTTGAGAACCTCCTCCTTTTTGGAAGTCGGTTAAAAATGAAAACGTGCAATGTACGAGCGAATACGTAGATAATGTATGGTCTCAGAATGGTAGATTTTATACACATTTAAGAACCCTTTTTTATAGAATTCTCCTGGATTTAAACCTTGGATCTTCGAGAGAGCGAATTTCAACCATTAAGCTATGACTGCTTAGTTCACAATGAATGTTTTGAATGTGCTATTAAAAACGTACTAAGTAGATCGCCTGCCATGCAGTGAAATTATTTGTAAAAAAATCTATCACCACACTTATTTCTATCGTGAAGCAGTTCTTGCGTTTCAATGGAAAAATGTCGTTACCGGCACACTTTTAAATGTAGCGACCATGTTGGTTATCAAGAGTAGCATCGGAATAGTGATTGACTTCAGACAGAACTCATGTCCTACATGAAGTTGCTTACAGATGTCTATGTCCAGCGGCAGTGACCACTTAACGAGCACGCTGTCCACCTGATGACTGCAGGCTCATATGCTACTTTATTCTTATGTAAAAACTTGCTACATCATCATCTTAAATTCACGTTTTTTTTCACAGTCTCTGGGCGCATCACAAGCACCAATAGTACCATCGAGGTTGCTGGCAGATCCAATAGAGTTGGAGAGAGGTCTGGCCGAGGCTGGCCATGACGGCTTCGGAGCACTTTGCGAGGATACCACGCCACCGTCACCACCGCCCACCATCATTGAGGAACATTTGCATCATCGGGTAAGATTACATCTACTTTTATATAGGATGCTACAATAATCTTCCACACGGAACATATACCTTTTTGACAACCCGCGTGGCCGAGTTACCATACTGGTCTGACGCGCAGTGGGTTCCGGGTTCGATTTCCAGTTAGACAAGTATCTGAATGATGACTTTAGATTCCTGTTCTGGGTCTAGGTGGGGTCTGGGACAAAGACGAATACAATCGTCTTTGTGTATGTCTATGGCACCCACATCACAGGAGAAAAATCCTAGTGTGGGGTATCAGTGTAGAAAGCGTAAAGCGTTCCCTAATACAAAGTTTAGCAATACCCGACGATCATGAAACATTCTTTTGATGCTGCCTGCAACTGTCAAACGAATGTCAGAAATTTCTACAATTTGCATCGAAATTTCGTAGCCTTATAAGATTGCACAAATCAATTTGTTTCAAACACTAAACATAGACGATTGCAGCGCCATGACACTTGAGATGAAAGTTTCTTGGCCTTTAGGTAAAGGTGGTTTTCCTGTCACGCGAGTAACTCGCGTGTGGGTCTGGGCCGCATGCAACGCAATTTAGAAACAATAAAAAGTCTAACATTCACGGCCCTTTTCATATCACGCAAGTAATGTGCTCTTGTTTCGTTTTGGTCCACATTAGTGATGTAACAAATATTCGCATTTGCAAGAATTGTGCGAATGTTTTTACAAATATTGGATAGCAAGGCTTTGCAGAAAAGGTCGGCAAATTTAGTTTCTCCGGACCCCTACACCAAAAACTGAAAAGACATCATTCAAATTAGTTCACATGCATAAAAAATATATAGATAAAACCATAGCCATAAAAAGTCCAACATTCACAGCTCTTTTCCTGTCACGCGAGTGATATGCTCGCGTGGGTCCGCATGCGTAAGTACGCAACAAAAATTAATACTTTTCCAATCACGCAGAATTTTCGAGTGCAGTTCATCCGCACTCGGATGTATTCCTGCGTGACAAGAAAATTACCTTAACTAACAACAATGCAACGCTTCTACTGGAGAAAAAGAAGGGGCCAGAAGAATTTATGCATGCACAGGAATCCTTTATATTAAATTTCCTTTTTTAAATTCTCATAATCATAATCAGGGCTAAATCAATCAGGCTTATAAAATGCAACTATATTTGTAACTATCCGATAATTGAGCATGTACACACGGAGCAGTAAAATGAAAACAATGACAGTATAATTTTTTGTAGTATCTAAGTAATTATTACATAATCTAAACGGAGTTGTTTTATAAACAGACGATTGAAATATCAAGAATAATAATAAAACTTTAAAACACTGACGGTTACAATAATTAAGTACTTTTTGTAGTGTACTAAATATGGGATAATTTTATAAAATATTGATTAATGTTATTAATGAATATATATTTTTCCTAGCCCGTAGCATCAATAGTAGCGGTGGTGCCAAGAGGAGCGCTAGCGCCGGTGCCCCGACCACCTCCGATCATCCCACCACCCGTAGAATTGCAACCACCACCTTTAAGGTAAATAATATTAACTACACCACTTATATGTGTGTGTATTTGTATGTGTGTGTGTAGTGTGTATTTAACACTACACTATTTTTTTATCTGATTGAAGTAGTAAACGAGCATGCAGTCCACCTGATGGTAAGTGGTCACTGCCGCCCATAAACGTGTGAGCGACTTTAAATAGAACATGGGTTCTATCTGCAGTCAATCACAGATCAGTTGCTACTAAGATGGTCGCTTCATATAAAAGTGCGCCGGCAACCACACCCTTCCATCGAAACGCAAGAAATGCTTCACGCTAGAAATAGGTGTGGCGGTGGTACTTCCCCGGTCGAGCTACACTGGTTCTACCACCTTCAATAAACTAGGTTTAATCGCAGTACCGCATCTACATTATATTAATATATGAAGCAAAAACTTGTGATCCGTTTTTAAGATACTTGCCGCATACGGAGGAGTATGAAACTACCCACGGTTATAGTTGATGTAGAAAAGGATTACACAATGCTAATGTTTTTTCAAATAATGCATAAAATATACATATAATCAACTAAAAACACATTACAAACACTACCTTCCATTTGACACAAATACACACATAAGAACGAAATAGAACATTCAATGTCTTTCTATGAAAACACATAACGACAAAAAATTAAACTCCTTTTACCTTTAACAATGCGAGTAGGTGCGTTCAAAATAACTGTAAAATTATTACAATTTATTTGAATTTGGGAGATATTCGTGCTACTTTTGACAATATGAAGTTTACTTTTTAAATTTAAATTACGGTCGAATTTCGACCGTTGCGACGGATGACTATTTATCGTAAATAGATAATGTGAACTATAATAATTACAAAATGTGTATAAATGTATAAATTCTCTCATTCCATGAACATTATTGGAAGAAACCTTTTTGAAGAATGTATAAAATCACGGTGTTTTTACGCTAAGTACTCACGGAGCGATTTTCAACCGCGGCCGCCGCGGTTGCGGGCCCGCAGCTTCTGTAGGATGCAGATATAAATGTAAAAAATTAAAACAATACTTACGACGCGTTTTTCGCCCGCGATGCGCGCGGTTGTTTGCGGCTCGCGCTGCACCGGCGGGCAACCTGTAGAACCGCGCGGGCCGCGGGCAGCCGCAGCCGCGGCGGTTTGCGCCCGCGCGCTCTGACGTCAGTTGGCGGGCGAGTGCAGTAGTCAGGACCTCAACTGATGGTAAACCGCCCGTCTTGCGGTTTTCGCCCGCCACGTTTGCGGTCGATAATCGCAACCGCGACGGCAGCGGAACCGCAAAAATAGGCGGTCTCATGAGTTTCGCACAAAAGCTGCGGGCCCGCAACCGCGGCGGCCGCGAGTGAAAACCGCTCCGTGAGTACGTAACCTTAATCGTGTTAGGGAACGAGCATAGTTTCAACTTGATAGTATGTGGTCACTGTCGTTCGATTTCTGTAATTGACCGCAAATCGGGTGGGTACCTTGCGGTTCAAGTACGTAACGGGGTTACGGGGGATTTTGTGATGCGATCCAGTGGAGGAAGAAGGGGGATTGGAACAAGGCATTATGTAATGTATTTGTTTGTCGACCGTAATTTAAATTAAAAAAACTTAACTTCATATTGTCCAAAGTAGCACTAATATTTCTCTAATTCAAATAAATTGTAATCATTTTCAAGTTATTTTGAACACACCCGTTACAGATAAAAAGTAGTTTAATTAGTTAAGCTGCATTTAAAAGCATTTAAAAGCAATAGAGTGATAAAGACATCTGACATTTTAAATGTTATATGTTTTCAAGGTGGTAGAACCAGTGTAGTTCGACCGGGGAAGTACCACCGCCACACCTATTTCTAGCGTGAAGCATTTCTTGCGTTTCGATAGAAGGGTGTGGTTGCCGACACACTTTCACATGAGGCGACCAGCATAGTCCTCGGGAGTGGCAACGCATCTATGATTGACTTCAGATGGAACTCATGTTCTGTATGAAGTTGATTACAGATGTCCATGGGCAGCAGTGACCACTTACCATCAGGTGGACTGCATGCTCGTTTGCTACTTTAGTCAAATAAAAAAAAAAAAAAGAATTATGACATTGAATGTTCTATTTCGTTTAATATGTGTTTGTGTCAAATGCAAGGTAGTAAGTGTTTCTTAGTTGATTCTGTGCATATTCTATGCATTATTTGAAAAAAATATTAGCATGGCATAATCCTTCTCTACATCAACTATAACCGTGCGTAATTTCATACTCCTCGTCCTCCGTCTGCGTAGTATATTAAAAACGGATCACAAGTTTTTGAAGTGAAACTTCTTTATCGGGGTTGGAAAAAAAATTAGTGTAACATTTTTTCATTACGCGCCATCTTTTTCTATTACGCGCCATCTTTTTTTATTTTTCGTTACGCGCCATCTTTTTCTGTTACGCGCCATCTTTTTTTTTCCGTTACGCGCCATCTTTTTCTTATCCCTACCACGCATGATATTAGATAGATTATTATAGATTAGATTATTAGATAAAGTTTAATAAAAGCCTTTTATTAAACTTTATCTAATTTAACGTTATTTAACCAATTTCTGTAAAGTTGCATACCTATAGTAAAATATTTTTTGAAAAATAACGTCCTAAAGAAGTTTCACTTCTTACGAGTGTACGCTAGTACACGCACACATTTTTTTTTGTTTCATGTTTCAATATATAGATTTATTATTGCTTATAAATAACATTAGACTTTTAGGCTTATAATTTTTTTTTTGTCACCCAGGTTACCACTAGACATGGCGGTGCGAGGTACCGGTGAACCAGAAACGCTGAGCTACCAAGTGGAGCTGAACAAGGACTCGGCTCTCGGCCTCGGCATCACGGTCGCTGGATATGTCTGTGAACAAGGTAACTTATATAACGGGTACCCCCTTTGTACGGTTTTAATTTCAGATAAGTCGGTCTGTCTTAAAGCGAAACAGTTACAGACACATAAACATCCTCACATTCAGACATGTAATGTTCTTATAACATTTTTATGTACGGTCGTATTTTTGGTTTGTATAGTATTTATATCGCACCAATTCGCACTTGGCCAGCGCGGTGGACTATGGCCTAAACTCTCTCATTCTGAGAGAAGACCCGTGCCCAGCAGTGGGACAATAATGGGTTGACGAGATAGTATTTATATTTATGTTCAGAAACGCAATACAATAGATACAAAACTTATCCAAAGATTAATGTCTTTAGGATTATCCTCATCAGTGTCTTCACGAATCGTTGCCACTAATCCAAGTGATTATCCCCGCCCCTGTAATTAATTAATAAGCCCTAATAGACGTAGATAAAGAGCGGTCGTGATACGTGATAGTGGAGATAGGCAGGCCGGAAGATAAATATATCGCTTTGTGGTACAAGGTATGAGAGAGCGCGGAGTAATTGTTTAGTAGCTTTAATTTATATTGGCAATGATTTAAAGTTCGATTTTTGCTCTGAAAGTACAATTAAATCGCTACAAAAGTTTGATAATGCAAGTGCGTAGAGTGGATATCAGCACATTCCGCCACACCTGAATGCGAATTTTTGTTGATACATTCGTTTACATTGCCCAATGCGTAAGTTTGAAGCGAATACATTGTGGCTTGGAACTAGAATTCTAACATAATTTTAACCTGTTAAAGATATGTATGACAATCACTTTGATCATTCACAATAACTATCTCTTCTCTTCTGATACGTGTATATATGTAGCTTTTAAACTACAATATGTGCAATATGTCTCAATTCTCAATTCCTTTCGTGTGTCTTTCTTTTATCTATTAAATTACACACTTAACGTAAAACTTTCTGTTATAATATTATGTTCGTTAATTGACTAGTATGGCATTATTGATCGCAGAAATGAATGAAAGACAAAAATGATGAAACAGAAGGGAGAATCAAAATCCGAGTAATTGCACTAAATATTGTGTAAATTTTACTTCTTTTGTAGACTATATATTTTTGTTTTCTTAATTTAAATTCATTTGAGTAGTAAGTTATTTTGATTAACAGACATACAAACATGGAAATTACTATTATTAATTAAAAGTCGTATTCTCTCAACTACTTTACAAATATATGCGATGCACACACTTGGAAATATTATTTATTATTATATGGATATGGACTGTTACTAAATATTTTACATTAAAAATAGCTATAAAAGCTATAAGTTAATTAAAATATAAATTAAATAATTAATTTTTTTTCATACTTAATCAATTTATTAAACGAAGTATTAATAGTGCGCAGTATTTATTTATTAATGATTCGTAATCTTTAATGTATAATTATATTTTCTTTAACTTGGACCAAACAACAATCTACTTTAGTAATGGATACCTTTTAGTTGTGATTCTTTTTTTTGTGATTAAGGAAATGACTTTTTGTTCCGCTTCGAATAGAAAAACTATGCAATGTTCTTCGGATAGTCTGTTTATTTGTCTGATATACCTTTAGCATTAGTAAGAAGGAAAGAAAAATGGTTTTCTTTTACTTTTTACCCGACTACGTATGGTTAATTTGTTTCGAGCGTATACATGTATGTTTGACGGATTGTAACATACGACATATAATTGAATTATTTGGAGGTGGTAGAATCAGTCTACTTCGACCGGGGAAGTATCACTGTACCTATTTCTTATATATGATAGTCACACATGTGACAGTGTGCCGGCAACCACACTCTTCTTTCCTTCCTTCGGCAAATAGTACTTCCGTTCGAACTGGTTCTACCACCTTCAAAATGTTATGTATATTGTTTTGACTTTGTAATTCGTCCTATGCCCGTCCCTGTAGCTCCGGGATCAGAATAGGACTACGGCATCCCCTGCCTGTCGTAAGAGGCGACTAAAAGGGGCTTCCGGGGTTGCAGACGGCTAGAGTGGGAGCTCGAACCGTTCGGTCAGGCAATCCCGGGAAGGACGGCGGTATGTGTCGCATACCGTCGTAAAGACTAGACGGAGCGGTGGGCCCAGCCGCCCATTTGGGCGGAGCCCGATGGGGCAGCGCGCTCGGAGGATTCCGGTTGAAATCGTTTCGAGATCCCGGAGACCTCCTTTTCAGCGCCGAGGACGGCCACTGGGGGGGTTTTAGTGCGGTAAAAATCCCACATAACCCTGCGTCGCTCCCACGGCGTCGGGTACCTTTTGAAGGTTTCCACCTCGAGAACAAAAAAAAAATAAGCTGTCTGTCCCTATGCCATCCTATGCCGCGGCGTGGCATCGCCGCTTGGCGTAAGGTCCGCGGGCCTCGAGGATCCCCTCCTTACCCGGGCAAATCCCTCAGTGGATACACTGTCCATCGGCATTGTGTGCTGCCGTCAGGCAGTGTTTGTATATTATTATGGATTAACGTTCGTGTATGTAATTATGATTGCAGAGGAGCTAAGTGGAATCTTCGTGAAGAGTGTTGGCGCTGGTAGTTCTGCGGATCTCTGCGGGAAGATACAAGTGAATGACAGGATTGTTGAGGTAAGCCTAACATTAATTTATCTTAACAAAAAGGAGAAGTTTTGTCGACGAATTTCGGAGTATATGTATTTGTACTGGATACCCTTAACATAGTTAATATCATAGTTGATGGCACTCAGGAGGAATACGGAAAGAAGTGAAAATACATATAAAAAATGTTAACATGCATTTGTATTTATGTACGTAATATGTATTAGGTAGGTACTAGTTGACCCGGCGAACTTCGTTCCGTATAAAGTTCAAAATACCTAAATTATCAATGTTTCTCCACTATATTATACATAAAAACCATCCTCTTGAATTACTCTATCTATTAAAAAAACAGCATTAACATCCGTAGTGTAGTTTCAAAGATCTAAGTATACATAGGGTCAGACAGCGAGAAGCTACTTTGTTTTATACTATGTCGTGATACATATTCGTACACAGAAGTGTCGAATACGACATGTGTCGCGAGTTCAATGGTTTATTCCCGTTCCAAAAATCCGCGTTTAAAGAAGTCTTCACTTTAAAAAGTCAGTGGACAATTCCCTTAATAAGCATTCGTAAGTTGTTATGCGTTAGAACTCTACGTGGTTTTACTCCGGAAGCTCAAGTTGCCTTATAACAGCAGTGTTAAGCGTTGCACTATTTTGATTTGAAGAAGGTAGTAAGAAGCGTTCTAACTTAGACTTTGAGGGTTGCAGGGAAACATTTTTTGTTTATAGTAATTTTTCATGATTTGATCTTTGTCACATCACATATATTGCAGGATATTTTTAAGATATGTCTAAGCTATTTTTTTCTTTTTCTATCTAGCTTAATATTATTATATATTTTATATTGAAATCGACTCAGGAGCAATTTCCTTTTTTCTATAAACTCTCTTTGACGATTAACGCTCTGTAGAAAAGTTCACCCTTTTATATCGAGTAATAATCACCATTGTGAGCATAACAAAAGCCTGTAAATACGGCAATTTCCCGTGTTCGTTACAGTGTCACACGCACGACAATAATCTAGTTAGCGGCGGACAAATTGCCGCAAATTTATTTATATGCCGCACGAGCGAGAATGTTATTGTTCAGTTAATTTATTTAGTTCAGCATGGGTGATAAGAATGATGAAATTTAAACGCGTTTTTTTTATTTTATAGCGTGCATGCGTGATACGATAGTTTTGCCATGGGCAAACACAAAGACAGATATACGAACACCTAGGCAGATTACATAGCTAAATTCATAAGTAAGCATAACAATAGCTTGTAAATACGGTAATTTCAGTGTTCGATACAGAGTCACACGCACGATAGTAATGTCGTAAGCGGCGGAAAATTGCCGCAAATTTATTTACATGCCGCACGAACGTCTATGTCATTGTTCAGGTAAATTTCAGTTAATTTATTCACTTAATTCAGCATACTCGACGCGATTCATAAAATTTAAATGCTTTTTGTTTCTTTTTTAATGTTTTATTTTGATTTCTTATTTGCGATTTTATTATATTTTTTTACTTGAATATGAATTAATATAACAATTTTTTATTTTATTTTTCTACAACACTGGGATTTTTCATGTGCTGAGGGTGCCATGAAAAAACAAAAAAAAGATGAAAACACAAATACCCAAACATAAAACATTAACCTAAGTTCATCAATAATGAAAGCTTGTAGATATGTACGGCAATTTTCCACAGTGTTCGATACAGTGTCACACGGACGATAATAATCTCGTTAGCGGCGGAGAAATTGCCGCAAATTTATTTACTTGCCGCTTGAATTTCTACGTTTATTTCAGGTAATTCATTTAATTCAGCATGCGTGACGCAAGAATGAAATTTGAACAAATTTTCATTTGATTTAAAACTATATTAGTATATTTTATTTTGTTAATCCCCGATGCAAAGACATGTCATAAGTTTGACCGCTATCTGCGTTTTTCCGTACATAAGTATGATTTAAGTAAGATATCAGGTATATATCTATAGGTATAGGTATAGTAAGTACCCAATATAAGCATAAGTTTAACCGAGTTTACAGACAACCGATTTTTATAAAATTTACGTTGCAAACGAGCGTGCAATCCATCTGATTGTAAGTGGCAACTGCCGCCAAAAGACATCTGTAAGCAACTTCAAACATAACAAAGGCTGTATCGATAAAAGTCATTTACAGATGCGTTGCTTCACCCGAAGTCAAAGATGATCGCCTCTTATTAAAGTGACCTGACAACCACAATCTTCCAGCAAACGCAAGAATTGCTTCACGATAGAAATAGGTGTGGCGGTGGTACCGCTCCGTTCCAACCGTATATTTACCACCTTGCAAGAATTCACCGCGTATTTATGAAAAACACGTCGCTGATAATAATTATTTTCAATACTCAATACTCAATACTTTATTGCATACATACACATACACATTTTAGTTAATTTAAAGATCGAAAATTGTCTGTTTATTGTATAAGCAATATTTAATGATTTTTAGAATTGTAATTTAGTTTACCCTCCATAAATTTGTTATTGTCACCCCACCATACATTGTTATAAAAAGGCGAGCGCCTGTCGGTAGAAAAAGATTCTTGTTTAACCGTCGAAGCGACCAGACCTCCTCAAGTGTGAATAAATCGAAGAAGTTTAATCCTGTGTTTTACTTGAAATCTTCAAGAATGAATAATAATGAAGTATCTCGACCATCCTGACGTCACACATTCACTTCGTTATACATATTATACACAAAAACATATATTGGTCTTAGAGCACAATCAATAAAATATCATTACCTACCAAAACAGTCGTGGAATCCATTACGTTGATTATGTATTAATTGGATATCGTCATAGTGGTGACGATATACCCACTTCTGCTAATTACTTTACTAAATGCTAATGATTAATTACAACTCTGTAACAATAAATAAAGGGTACGATTTATCTATTATTTCAAATGATATCATTAATAAAAGGTGGTAGCATGTATGGTTTAGTAAACGACTTACAAGGTGGTAGAACCAGTGTAGTTCGACCGGGGAAGTACCACCGTCACACTCATTTGTTGACCAGTTGTTGCCCACCGTGCCTTTCGGTGTTTACGACGGCATGCGGCCACACATGCCATCGTCCTTTCCGGGGTCACTTGGCTGGACGGCCCGAGCTCCCATTCTTATCGCCCGCAACCCGGAAGCCTCTTTTAGTCGCCTTCTTAGGCAGTGGATACCGTAGCCCTATTCTGGTCCCGGAACACAGGGACAAAGGCGATCATCTACCAATACGGTTCTTAAAATTTTAGGTAGTTCCTAGACATTTGAAAAAGTGGTTATCTAGTTTGGTTCAACCGTGGACTTTCCACTGGCACAACTATGTCTATTGTGAAACAATAGGAACTGCTACTAGCTTCAAAGGCAGAGCAGCCTCCGGTAGTAAATTTTGGATACCGGCTGATTAAATTACGAGGCGAGGATCATAGTTCTAAGGAGTAGCCACCCGATTGTGGTTGACTTCAGACTGAACGCCTGTTCTATATTTAGTTGCTTACATGTCCACGGGCAGCAGTGGCCACTCGCCATCAGATGGACTGCATGCTCCTTTGCTACTTCCATATCATATTTTTAAAGGTGGTAGAACCAGTGTAGTTCGACCGGGGAAGTACCACCGCCACACCTATTTCTAGGGTGAAGCATTTCTTGCGTTTTGGTGGAAGGGTGTGGTTGCCGGCACACTTTTATTTGAGGCGACCATCATAGTCCTCGGGAGTGGCAACGCATCTATGATTGACTTCAGATAGAACCCATGTTCTGTATGAAGTTGATTACAGATATCCATGAGCGGCAGTGACCACTTACCATCAGGTGGACTGCATGCTCGTTTGCTGTTTCACTCAGATAAAAAAAAATCCTGCTCTGGACCGGCGTCAATTTTACTTATTTTGACGGAAATATCACGCAAAATGCTTAAAGGATAAACTTTAACCACTTAATTTAATACAGCTTCAGTGAAAACGAGAGAACTACGTGACAAAACGAAGGAAAAAATAAGCGCATTAAAATCCCTCTTTACTCAGACTGTTTGCCAAATTTGCCAATTAGTGTCTCGAATTAAATAGCATTCGTTTGTATAATTTCGTGTTAAAACTCTTTGTGATTTTTCTTAAGCTTTGTTGGGATTTGATTTAAATGGTGGTAACGCAACGGGATAGTACATATATACAATTATACAAGGCGTTCCAACATATGGACATGGGACTCTTCAAGAAAGGTGCAAAAAGAACTCTCCGTCAAAGCCAGCCATGCATTGGCGACTCCTCTGGTGTTATAAATGTAAGGCTCACTATTACATGAGACGGCCATCTGAATCCTTGAGAGTATTAACGCATCAGTGATTAGTGAGTACCAACGCAAATTGACGATCCACGTGGCGGAGCGGTTACCATGCCGGTCTGACGCGCAGTGGGTCCCAGATTCGATTCCCGGCCAGATAGGTAGATAGATTTAACCATGAACGGCATCTACGCTCTTCTGAGACGCTTGCTCTCTCTATTCCTCTTCACCATTCTGGTTTCCTGTCATACTCATTTGCTGTTCAGGCCGCTCGATTTTGGAATGCATTCCCTGATGATCTTAGGAAACCAATAAGCAGAGCTAGCTTCAAAAGGAAACTTCGCGATCATCTACTTAATGTTTCTGGTTAATGTTACTGAACCATTATAAACCCTGGAAATATTTATATGTAAAGTTAGTATGTATAATATTTATGTATTTAGTATTTGTATATATATTATTATATAGTATTTATATTATTTTTATTATGTATTTATGTATGCTATATCCTATCCTACTCCTACTAATATTATAAATGCGAAAGTTTGTGAGGATGTATGTGTATTTGTTATTCTTTCACGCAAAAACTACTCAACGGATTAGGTTGAAACTTTACAGTAGTATAGGTTATACATCAGAATAACACATGGGCTATAATTTGTAATGATTTTTTTTTTAGAAGGTTATAATATAACGAGAAATATCAGGTTAGTCGGAAAAAAAGTTGTGCTCTAAGAGCTATCTTCGCGTACGCTGCCTAAACCGTTGGAGATATCGAAATATAATGTACCGTGGGATTGTTTGGCTCACATAGATCTAAATAAAAGTCCGCGCCAGCATATGTCTATATTTTATGTATAACCCACAATAACTCTTTTTATACTTTGAAAATTTTAAAAATATCAAGTTGATGTTTCCATGGGTTTTATACAAACTAAATATTAATCCTTATCAAAATAAATGATTTCAAAAAATCAAGCATCTAATAAAGATTGAATCTGCCTTTTACACCATGTAAATTGGATAAGTAGTTTAGAAGATATTACGAGTATAACATATTGCGTAGTCAATTGATTGACCGGCAGTACGCGCCGTGCGCCGCCGCCGTATACAACGAAGTTGTATGATATAAATATTTGAATGGTTATAAAACACGGAGCAAAATGTGAAAGGTCAATGGCGTCTCTGTAGTTCCGGGAATAAGACTACGGTATCCCCTGTCTGTGGTAAGAGGCAACTAAAAGGGAGCTTTCGGGGTTGCGGGCAGCTAGATGGAGAGCTCCAAACACCCAGTCAGCAACTTCGGGAAGTCGGACTTCGGGATGTCAGCATGTGTGGTCGCATGCTATCGTGAGAGCCAGGATGGACGGAGCTTGAACCGTCCAGCCAGGCGATCCCGGGAAGGACGGTGGCATACGTGTGGTCGCATATCGTGGTAAAGACCAGATGGAGTGGTGGGCCCAGCCGCTCACTTGGGAGGAGCCCGATGGGGCAATGCACTCAGAGGACTCCAGTTGCGTTCCTTTGAAGATCCCGGAGTCCTGATGCTATAAGAATCCCAGATAACCCTGCGTCGCTCTCACGGCGTACCTCTTGAAGGTTTCTCCCTCGACAAAAAAGAAAAAAAGTCAATGAGAATGAAACAGCGGAAAGGTTAAATATGTTATTCAATCGTCATCGACCTTTTAATGTAACACAACTCGGCACATATGTCAGATTAGCTGTAGTTTAGGTCGTAGTTGACCACGCTAGCCAACTGCGCTTTGATAACCGTCACGCGTTTTGAGACCCTTTCTTAAAACTTTTAATTTCAGAGTAAGCATTAATATCTGTTGCCGACAAAACTAATTCAAATTAATATACGTGCCTGTGATTTGAAATTTGAACACACTGATTTTGGCGATTAACACACGGCACCGCGCACCACCGCGAATAGCGGTGCCCCGCGCGGTAAGGCGGTTTACGCACCTGTACGCGCGGATGGACCGATCATCAAAATAAACTTTTCGACATCGAAATGCATTTTTGCTTCAACGATGATCCGCGCGGTTAGGCGCCAGCCCGTGTGTGAGGCGCCGACCCCCCGCACTGTCGTTCGCGCGGAGACACGGTGGTGATGAGAACACCACTGGACCGCGCGGCCAGTCGGTGTACGTTTGTGAGGCATCAACGGATTTATTAGACCCCAATACAACATGAGATCCGCTTCACCGCCTACCGTGGCAGTGAGCGGTACCGTATGTTAATCGCCTTAGGAAGTAGGGCAAAGGTTCAATCTGAAGTAAGTTACAGATGCGTTGCTACTCCCGAGGACTATGATGATCGCCTCATATAAAAGTGAGCCGGCAGGCACAGGCACACCCTTCAAATGAAACACAATAACTGCTTCACGGTAGAAATAGGTGCGGCGGTGATGCCTCCCTGGTTGAACCATTGCTCTACCGCCTTGCAAACTTTATGTGGCAGACTAAATTCCACGCGAGCGAAGCTGCGGGCAAAAGCTAGTTAGATATAAATATCTATTATTGTTTCTTTATCATTGTTATTCTTTTTTTCTTTTTACCGCCTACATTGTGTTTCAGACTGCCTAAAGGTTGGCTGGCAGAGAATACTTATAGCATTAAGTCCACCTTTGTACTATTTTTAAGGTACCCACGACACGGGAGACAATTCTAGTGTGGGGCTATGAGTGTAGAAAGCGAGTTGCTTACAGGATGTCCATGAGCGGCAGTGGCCATTTGCCATCAAGTGACTGCATGCTCTTTTTTGACAAGATTGAAGTAGCAAAAATTCAATCCTATAAAAAGTTCTGTCAGTGGGACCTCCTCTGGTGAACGTAGTGGTTCCACCACCTTTCAAAATTTCGAAAAATATCTTAAATATGGTAGAACTCCACATATTTCATACTTGAGATATCGTAACTATTCTTTTTGTAAGAAATTTTCCACTCAATATTTATTCAATTTCAGGACACTTTTATATGTATTCGATGTTGTTGAATTCTATCAATTGAATATGGAAATAGAAAATAGCGATATTCGAAAGCCACGGGCATTGTAACAAGGCATTTTACAAGCTTTCAGTTTGTCAGCAATTTTGAAGCAGTTATTTTTCTATTAACTTGCAACGTATGTATGTTTGTCAGGGGGGAATCTTGCAACCGAGTTTTGAAGCAGTTATCTCTCTATTAACTTGCAAAGTATGTATGTTTGTCAGGGGGGAAACTTGCAACTGAATATTGAAGCAGTTATATTTAACTGATTGAGCTGAAATTTGGTATACACGCTTAGTTTGCATGACAATGCATGTTTAATTATATGACGTCATTGTAATCCATTATGGCGGATGATCCAAGATCCCGAACTATACTTTTCCCGAACTAACCCATTATTTACCTTTCGCGTTAGAAGGAGGGTAATGTTTTTCTGCCGTATGTATTTTTGTATGTATGTATTTATTTGGCACGCGCTAAAGCCGATAAAATTTGACAGATTGAAACATATGATATATCATTTGAAACGACTCAGTTTTGAGGGTGACATAGGGTTTTTAATTTTTAAATATGGCTCCTGCGGTTAGACAAAGAAGGAGGGGAAGTAGATTTTTTTATTATAACTATCAAATGATGTGTATCAGATGGGTATCAAATGATGAAAGCTTTATAATACTTTTATGTTGTTTTTACTCAAAATCAACGGTGTTAAGTTACATAAGTTGTTCCACAAATTAAAAAAGCAATGATTCATTTGTAAGCTGTCGAATTATTTATAATATTTAATTTGTTTTATAAGGTTGAAGTAGCAAACGAGCATGCAGTTCACCTGATGGTAAGTAGTCACTGCCGCCCATGGACATCTGTAAGCAAGTTCATAAACAACATGGGTTCCATACGGACTAAGATGGTCGCCTCATATAAAAGTGTGCCGGCAACCACACCCTTCCACTTCGACGATGTTACTTGTTTAGGAAAGTTTTTTTATCTTAGTCCAATATTTAAAGTACATGAAGTTTTGAAGGTGGCAGAACCAGTGTAGTTCGACCGGGGAGGTACCACCGCCACACCTATTTCTAGCGTGAAGCATCCATTGCGTTTCGATGGAAGGGTGTGGTTGCCAGCACACTTTTATATGAGGCGACCATCCTAGTCCTCGGAAGTAGCAACACATCTGTGATTGACTTTAGATAGAACGTATGTTCTATATGAAGTTGCTTACAGATGTCCATGGGCAGCGGTGACCACTTACCATCTGGTGGACTGCATGCTCGTTTGCTACTTCATTATTATAAAAAAAATAAAAAAATAAAAAAAAAAACATTTCTAGGTTAAAATATTTTTCAAGTTTTTATCTTTTATCAGTATAGTATAAAACCCCCATAGAAACATGAAAATAATTTTTACCTTTACACGTATTTGGCACTTTGCGAATATGCATATGAGCATCGTCGTCAACTCATTATTGTCCCATTGCTGAGAGAGTTATAGGCCATAGCCCACCGCGCAGGCCAAGTGCGAATTTGTGGACTTGCATATAAGCACCAGAAACCAAAATACCAGACAAAGAAATATTACTTAAAAATGTTGCCATTTTATCCAAGTACTTATCAAAGATTGCTTCGTAGCTGGAACGTAGCAAAACGAAGATAAAACACGCTTCAAGCCTCTCCAGCTGAAAAGGTTCTTGAACAGAGCTGCCAATTAGTGTCTCCGAATTAAACTTATTTTATATTACACGATTTGGTGGATAATTATGAAGCGAGTTAAATAATTGCTAAAAATGTACAGAGGTTTCCAAAGTGGTACAATTTTCTGTCGCATCAACGTCACTTATCGCTGCTTAATAATGGCCGTGTTTATCGATCCTGTGTTGTGGTTTGAAGGGTGTGTTAAGGAAGATAATCTTATTCAATAAATTTCAGTTTTGTCCTTAAGAGTAGCAACGCATATGCTACCAACCTTCAGTAAGACTCTGATATATTTGGGGTTGGTTACAGACGTCTATGAGCAGTTGTGGCCACTTACCATCAGGTGGACGACATCCTTGCCCGCTACTTCTAAATGAGTAGTGGTAGCCGGTAGCAGTATGGTCGAAACTCGCCCTCTCGATCGGGAGGTTCGAAGTTCAAACCCAGGCACGCACCACAGATTTTTCCAAAATTATGTGCGTATTAGAAATTAATTATCACTGCTTTTCCGTGAAGGAAAACTACATACGGAAACCAACACACTCGAGAGTTCTTTTAAAAAAAATGTTCTCAGAGGTGTGTGAAGACCGCCAATTCGCACTTGGCCAGCGCGGTGGGCTATGGCCTAAACTCTCTCATTCTGAGAGAAGACCCGTGCCTAGCAGTGGACTATAATGGGTTGTACCTTCAAGTAGGCTACAGTACCAAGTTAGTGCTACGAGGTGCTCGTGCCTCAGTTGACCTTCGATAAATTCCGCCACGTCTTTTTAAAAAGCTTCTTTTAATATCATGTAGGGCTGGAATAAAACTTCAATTTAACCGCCCGTTCAAAGTCGGAGGGTGCGCGAACTGAATTCATAATTAAACCGAGGGCGGCCACTCGACAATAGCTTGGTAGCGTTGGCAAAATAATTCACATTTTTTTTGTTAAAGAAAAGGTTTTTTTAGTGTTTCAGTGTCTCTTTATTATCGGGATACACATACCTTGGAGCTATTTAGAAACGTCAAAAAAACACTTCCCAAAGGTCCACTCCCAAAAGGACAACTCTCTATAAACGTCATTAGTCGTTAGGTCGTTAGTAGTTAGTAGTTAAGTCTCAAATTTAAAAAATATATATTTTTATCCCTTAAGAAAGTTTCCAAAATAATAGTGGCTGTAACTTAAAATTAAGAAAAGAATACATAAAAACTGGCCAGGTACTAATCATATTTATGTATAAAGTGGTTCGATTTTTAAACTGATTTATTGTATGGATCAAACCTTTATTTTTTATGTGTATTAAATAAAGACTACTAGCTGTACCCGCGGCTACGCCCGCGTGCAAATCAATGTATCGCAAAGTTTTTCCCGCGCAAATCTCCACTCAGTGGGAATTCTACGATAAAAGTAGTCTACATGTTGTTCCATATTTATCCATATCCATATCCAATCCATATTTATCCATATCCAATTTTAATTGTATTTGTGGCTAGGTGCATATTGTTATGTAAAATGTTATGAAAATAAGACGAATCAGAATATCGTAAACCCCTTTTTTGAACCAATTTACAGTCTTAGTGGTCACATTAACAATATCGGAATACATCTTTCAAACAACGCCTCCACATTTAAACCAAAGCGCATCGATTATAAAAATGGATTTTAACTTTTATGAATTGAAAAATACTATTTTAAGTAATTTGGTTAAATTTCTGAGTAAGATTACATATAGGTGAACCTACTTTTAACATTAATTGATTATAAACACCGACACGACCAAATAGTTAACATAATTCATCAAAAACTTGCTATTCAACACCAACTTCTAATCGACCCCCCCATTCCATATTATAAATACACCCCCAAAACTATCATAGAAAATTCTTCTTATAAAATATATTTTGACAGAGCAATTTTAACAGACAAAACTGTGCACTATAATAGACCAGATATTACCTTTATAGATAAAATCAATAAAACTGCTCTACTTATCGATGTAGCAATACCAAACTCACATAATTTGCAGAATACAATATCCGATAAATTAACCAAATATATAGAACTTAAGGACGAAATTATACGGATGTGGGGATTAAAAAAAGTTAACATAATCCCTTTGGTTCTTTCAACCACAGGAGTTATACCGAAAGCGCTGCATCTATCTCTTAAGTCCATAAACCTATCTCCTTACACATACGTACAGTTACAGAAAGCAGTAATCCTTAACACTTGTAGGATAGTCCGAAAATTTTTACGAACAGATAACATCATAAGTACCAGTTTATAAATATTTCTTCATCTTCTAAAGAAGTCAAAAATGCTGCTCACTTGGTATGCGCCCGTGAGCATCATTCACAGCCGACTTATTTCTTAAATATAAGTCGAGATTGGTATGAACCATTTACAATAATAATAATAATGTGCAGACAACTGGATTCGAACCCCAGACCTCTCGTTTCTAAGCCCGACTTGGCACCACACGGCTATCACGATTTTAATAACAGACGCGAAATTCACATACTTATGAGTTAAGAACATCATCTATTTTGGCTTATTTTGACACACTTTGTTATTTTAAAATTAATTTAAAATATGTTGTTATTTAAATGCATGTTTCCTATAACATTATTTATAATGAACATATCATAAATATAAAAAGAACAATAATGTTGACCTTGCTCGTTTGTTATTAGAGCCAAGTGTTCATCAACCATGCTTCAATATTCAGTACCTGGATGACCGAGCTTTGCTCGGTGTTTTTGTTTACTAAGAGTACATCATGTTTTTTTGGAATTATATTTTTTTATAACTATGCAAATTTTTTACTGATCATATGAATAATATATTTTGATCTTATCGACATTATAATAATAAAAAATAATAACAACAATAAAATAATAATAATAAAATATAGTAATAAAATAATACAGAACTCTCGTTCAGTTCAAACCAATGTCACTATTACACACAATAGACCAGATCTAATACGTATAGACAAAACTAATAACCGAACCTACTTAATAGACGTATCTGTACCATCCGATTATAATATAGCACCTAAAGAAATCGAAAAATTAAGTAAATACCACGTTCTCAAAAATGAAATTAGCCGTTCGTGGAAAACGCAAACGGCGTCAAAACCCAATAATTATTGGTGCAACTGTACATACATACATACATTCATCAACCATAATCAGTAAAGTGCTACGAAACACAGTCGGGGTTTAGCCGGTATGAGTCCGGCATAACCCAGCTGCCACCCCGGGTGGCTGGGTATCCATGAGGATTACCCACTTAAAAAAAACGGGAGATACTGTCTTTGTAAACAACACACAAAAAGATACCCAGAACACAGAGCAACTAACACATACAGGGCAAGAAACAAACATACAGAATAAATCAGAACAATTATTTACAAGCACAACAGATTCAATCATTCCACATCCAACAAATACAGGAGAATTTAATTGCAATGCGCCGCCGGAGAAATGTAAGAAGAAGAGGTAGGTTAAAGTTAGCCTGTATATTATTATATATTACATCCTATAGTTTTATAGTTTATTTACTCTATATAATACTTAATTAGTAGCAGGGACATAGATACCTTTTTTCTTGTGGGTTACAGGACGGGGTATCTATAAATACCGGCAACAGCAGCCGAGCAGCCGTGAAGGTGAAAATCACAATTTACTAATATAAAATAAAATGTAATAATAAAACAAAAATACCAAAAAAGAACTAAAAAGAAAAAAAATGTAGAGCTAAAAAATAGAAAATAGAACTAAAAATAAAACATAAAACTAACAAAATAAAACTCGAAAAAAAGAGAAAAAATAAAAAAAAACAATAGGACCGAGATTTGAACCCTGACTTCCTGCGGTCCGATTTCCCAACCGAGCTATTTCTTACTTTGTAAATGGTGACAAAATTTCTCTTCGTATTCGGTCTCTTTGATCTTTATGCAATGAAAACACGGACAAAACGACATTTTCTGAAAATGAAACTTTGCTAGATCGATTTATCGCCCACTAAACCCCCTAAATACGAAATTTCAAGAAAATCGTTGGAGCCGTTTCCGAGATCGTTGATATATATATATTAGATATATTAGTATTAGATAAATGCAATTATTTATCACAAAAGTTGCAAAAGCTTCTTTATAATAATAATTCATGATATAATTGTAATATCTTATTTAGATACTGATCGAATTATTAATGTTAGTATTTTGCTTAAAGGACTATCAATTGTATTTTGTCCTTAATATTTATTTTCGCTAAAAATGTACGGGTGTGGTCATTAACATAAATATATTTATGCAATAATAGTTAAGAAACTATTTATGTAACATGAACATGGAGTGATAAATGGAGTTGATAATTTTATTTTGAAACAATGTTAAAACATTTTATCGCCTTTGAATTATTGGATTCGAATAACTATTTTACTATAATAGTATGACAATACCATCTGTTATCAATTGGGAATCCCTGTACTCTAAGAGCGATTTTACATTAGGTCGCAAGCTGCGCGGCCGCAGCGCGTCAACGGATGCTTTCATGAATTTCATGCGAAATATTTCATAAATTCATAAATTAAATTAAAATCAATTTGAATCACATCTATTTTTATGATAATTGATAGTTACAAATTTATACGTTTTATTTTTGAATGAATTCAGAATGGCATCCGGGCGGCCATTTTGGCTACTGTCATGTCACACTACTGTCATGTCACACATGTTTACATTAGAATTTAACAAAATACGCGACAATCCTAATTTTACGGATATATGTTGTCGACTCGAAATCAATGTTTTTTTATGTTTTATTATTTAGATAAGGTTTCAAGTAAGTCTATCGTACCCCTTGACGGACTTGTCAATATGGGACTTTGTCCAAAACGATCTTCCATACAAACATTTATGCTCGATTTTAACGCTTTCAACCCATTTTTAACGATAAAAAGCAGTCTATGTCCTTTCTCGAGGTCAACACTATCTGTGTGCCCAATTTCATAAAGATCGGTTCAGTTGTTTAGGCGTGAATAAGTAGCAGACAGACAGACAGACAGACAGACAGACAGAGTTACTTTCACATTTATAATATTAGTAGGGATTTTAGCATATTTAAAGCAATATACTCTAATCTCGACAGATTCGCTTACAAGTAATACCTCTGATATTACAATTATTATCAAATACTAGCTGACCGGCGAACTTCCTTTCGCCTAAAAGTCTAAAATCTTAAGAGTTATCAATGTTTCTTCACTATGCATGTGTTATACACAAGAACCTTACTCTTGTCTCAATCTATGTATTACAAATTTTCATTAAGTTCCGTAGCGTAATTTTAAAGATCTAAGCATACATAGGGACAGACAGCGGGAAACTACCTTGTTTTATACTGTATTTTTTTTAACTGTAATAGCAAACGAGCCTGCAGCCCACCTGATGGTAAGTGGTCACTGCCGCCCATGGACATCTCTAATCAACTACATACAGAACATGGGTTTCATCTGAAGTCAATCACAGGTGCGTTGCTACTCCCGAGGACTATGATAGTCGCCTCATGTGAAAGTGTGCCGGCAACCACACCCTTCTATTGAAACGCAAGGAATGCTTCACGCTAGAAATATGTATAGCACATGCCATGTCACATAATTATAGGCTGTCTATGTTTATGAAAAAGTTAGGTTGATTTAGATAATTATGATTTTGGTTAAAACCTATATGACTTTTTTGCCGACCGTACTTCAATTTTCACAGATTTCCGCGCACGTCGCACTGCCGTTGTTCCGATGTGTATCGCACATAATTCCAATGCTAATCCATTAATATTAACGTTAAATATATAAATGGATAGCATCCATTACTCGGTCCCATTTATAAAGTTCAACAATTTGTCATTGTCATGGACTTGCTCGTAAGACTTTAAGTGGAAATGTCAAGTCTCTCCATTGTTCCATCACGCCATCACACTGCTATATCGTAGATCGTTTGATGAGTGGTAGTGGTCAGTCACCACATGTTGATTTAAGTCCCCAGAAGTGGCAACGTTGCTTATATGGTCTTTAGGCATAACATTTGTTCTGTTTGGGTTGATTACGAGTTTACGGAAGGAAGTAATAAGAGCTGTGGTACAACAAATATACGTTGTACCTCCCTGGTTTAACCATATATACCGGGGAGGTACTACTGTCACGTATATTTCTACTGTGAGAAGATTGCCGGCTCACTTTCATATGCCGCGAACATCTCAGTCCTCAGGAGTAGCAACGCATCTATGATTGACTTCAGATAGAATCCTGTCTAAGTTACAGTGTGACCACTTATCATCAGCTGGACTGCATACTCGTTTGCAACTTCATTCTTATAAAAAAAGTTATCATTCAGCGGACAATATGCCTTTACTATTTCTATTTAAATACAAATTAAAACACACAAACATACACACAAACTTACACGTTGATACGCACTAGCACACAACACATACATACCTTGAAATACACACATGCATACATAATTAGACATACCTGTACCGCTTGCGCGTAAGCGAAGAAAATTGGCTCCACAGAATACCAGCGCTGCAGGTGACCTCGATTGCCTGCAGCAATAAGCTGAGTGGAGATTCTTTCGGTAATGTAACTTACATCATTAAGTATTCAGTTAATAATAATTACTCATGTTTGCTATTAGATGTATCTGTTTTGCATAACTTTCTCTATTGAACCGAAAAGTATTTTCTTTCTTTCTCTTGTATAAAAACATAAATTTGTGACGTTTATTTTCAGGTGGACGGTGTTTCCTTGCATGGCGTGACGAATCACCGCGCGGTGGCCTTGCTGAGAGACGCGAAGGGTCCCATAGTTAGGTTGAAAGCTTTAAGGTAATAAATAGTCAAGAACCCAGAACTATTTACTGCAATTCGTGTACCCAACAGCTGGGCAAAGTTCATTGCGATGGCTGGAAAGGATTAACGCATAATTCTCTGGATTGCTCTGTGTGAATTGGTGGAGGTAGCAGGATACAAGCTAGGAGAGATTCAAGATATTACTTTTTAAATTATTATTTTTCACGACCTTTTCCATCTAAGTGGCACTACGAAAATTTTAGAATAAGCAATAGGTACCTATTGGTTTTTTATCGAACTAATATTTTTTTTTTTTTTCTATTTGTTGTTTTCTTTAGTTTTAAGTTTTTTATTTTATACATTGTTTTGGTTGTAATATATGGAATATGGCCATATGGAATAAATGTTTCTTTCTTTATTTCTTTCTATATACTGAGAGTAACAAATTCACATGATACTACGCAAAAGTGTACAGTTAAAATAAATTAAATAAATTAGTGTGGCGACTTTCCGCGAATCGTCAAAAAATGATACCACTAGAGTTCTGAATTATTCGCCAGTGCTTCAGTAGTACTAGCAAGTACTAGTAGTAGAAGTAGTAGGAGTAAAACTAGTTGCGTTAATTAAGTGGTGTCTAATTATAACTACTTTTGATCTTAATATCTTATGGTCTTGTAAAATTTAGAAAGCCAACACGTCTAAGCTTATTTTGGATTACCTATTTAATTGAGTTTACTGCTTAAGAATCGATTTGCATATATAAGGGCCCGGTAAGAGAAAAATGTGAGGAGTAAAATCCTCTGATGAATGACCTCGTTACGTTTTTTTTATTGAGTATAACGTCATCTAATTAAAACTTTTGAACTATTTTATCAGTACGCGTGGATGGTATGCATATGTTTCGTGATTACGTTTTACCGATATCTCAACGGTATTTAAAACGTTAAATCGTTAAGATAAGTAATGTAAATACTCTGTAAATACGTACAATATTAATATTTTATATATTAGATATAATGTTTCAAAATGTATTGGTATTATTTATATCTTTAGTGTGAGAGTATGGCGCCATCTATTTTAAATGCGAGTAAACTCTAGTCGTGCGTCGGAGTTGACACACACACTCTTTTTTATTTATTTTTTAATTCGGAAGTTTTAGTAATTTTTCAAATTTATTCCAGATATTTACGCGGGGCGGGGTTTGAAAGACTCCAGAAGGCGTTAGCAGCCCAGGATGGTAGACGGTCGCCAGTGGCGCCTCCTAGCCCTTCTGTTACCTCCCTTGCGAAATATAGTTTTAGTGTGGTAAGTTTGCTATTTGTTTATATGGTATGTAACATATGATTTTCACTTTTGATTCTTATTTACTGACGATACAACGAACAGAAAGTATAAAGGATTTTTGGTTTTAAAAAAAAATCAAGGTGGTTATTTAATGAAATAAATTAAAACAACCCAGTTGACTGTAGTTACTTGTTAAAACAAAAGTGGCTGCAGTCAACACACATGAACCTACATAATTTTCTACTTTTCCTTTTAAAATTTTCTTTTCAGTACGATGAATCAACAGTAATCGAAGCGGAGGCAGATTCGGAGATCCAGCCCCATCTGCCGTCTCCGACCTCTCCTTCGGAGGAAGCTGAGATAGTGATAGGGAGGGATGATGGTGTGGTGGAACGCGAGGCCAGACGGGCACGGGATAAGTGGCGGGACATCCTGGAGAGTGAGCCGGATTGGCCGGGACATCAGTACCATCATGATATCGTTGTGAGTTTGACGTACTTTTGTTATTTGCAAGGGGGACAACCGGGGGATTCCCCCCGGTTCAACCACCTCGAACTCGGAACCTATTCAGGTTCCGAGTTCGATCTCTCGTCCGGCTGAGACTCGTTGAGATTCTTGAGCTATGATTGACTTCAGATACAGCTTTTGTTTTCTATGACTTGCTTACAGTTAACCATGGGCTTAAGGGGGCTCTTACCGTCTTTTTTTATCTGAAGTGGAAAACGAGCGTGCAGTCCACCTGATGGTGAGTGGTTAGTGCCGCCCATGGACATCTGTAAGCAACTTCAGATAGAACATATGTTCTATCTAAAGTCAATCACAGATGCGTTGCCACTTCCGAGGACTATGATGGTCGCCTCATATAAAAGTGTGACGGCAACCACACCCTTCCATCGAAACGCAAAAAAATGCTTCACGCTAGAAATAGGTGTGACGGTGGTAGTTCCCCAGTCGAAATACACTAGTTCTACCACCTGCATTTAGACTACATAATTTTTTGCTACTTCCAAATTATATAAAAAAATAACAAAGTAGTAAAGTATACTTATATGGTTCGACTGAAGAGGCGTGTGAAATGGAAAGGGGTGATTGTTGGTAAATTTTTATATGAGGCGATCATCTTACTCCTCGGGAGTAGCAACGCATTTGTGATGGAATTCAGATATAGTCCTAGACTTGTATGAAGTTGTATACAAAATATCTTATAAATAATATGTCCATGGGTGGCAGTTACCATTTACCGTTATACTTTTTTCATCATATTTCATTTATTAAAAAATGTTGATATAAGGACGCGGGGGTATGTATTCAATCTCCTTGAATAACTAGATAAAAAGGGGGTACCCTTTTTATCGAGAATCAAAAATATTTGTTCAACGCCCTTATGTTGACTTAGATGTAGTATATAAGACACCCAGAGGCTAAGTCTAAATTCAAAAAATACATAAAATGTTTCATTTTATGTTTATAGGTGGGCACAATAATAAAAGGAAAGGACAGCGGGCTGGGTATCTCTCTCGAGGGTACGGTGAGAGTGGTAGCTGGGAAAGAGATTCAAGCGAGGCATTTCATACGAGCGATAGCGCCCAACGGACCAGTAGCGAAAATGGGGGTTTTTAAAGTTGGAGATGAACTGTTAGAGGTAAGATACAGATAACTTGTAGTAACTTGGTAAGACTAGGTTTCTACTTCATGGAAATAGATTTACACAATTTTATTGCCACAAGAATATTTGCTCATAGAATCTTTTTTCATTTTTATAGTAATTGATAATAATAGTCTCACTTCTGGGCACAGGTGTTCTCTTAGTATAAGCGAACACCCGTGCCTAGAAGACTATAGTTCACCGTGCTGGCCAAGTGTGAGTTGGTAGACTTTATACACACCTTTAAGAGCTTATTTTTTAAAGAACTCAGGTGTGTAGGTTTTCTCCCGATGATTTCCTTCACCGTAAAATAGCGATAAATAATTTCTAATACGCACATTAGGCCAATCAGTGTGTTCCTGGGAATTGAACCTCAGACCCGATTGAAAGATCGAGTTTCAACAATTAGGCTATCACTGCACAAATTACTCATTACTTTCGAATTAGTTTACAACAGCGAAGGATTCTACCTTGAATATCGAAATGCCAAATTTAGCAAAAATATGGCAAATTGCTTAATTCATTATTGATTATTTGAAGGTAAACGGCTGGCGAGTACTAGGCGCGCATCACGTGGAGGTGGTGTCGCGGCTGCGCGGCGTGACGTCACCGGTGCTGCTCGTGTGTGCGAGGAAGAGGCACGATGGTGCGAGGGAGAGGCTCGAGCCGCATATTGCTAGGGTACGAGACTTATGACTATAAGTTTTAAAGGTTTTCGATCTCTGTTCTACCGTACGCGTAGAGTTACTACAAAGTGTGACGTCACTGGTGCTACTTGTGTGTGAGAGGAAGAGGTACGATAGTGCGAGGGAGAGGCTCGAGCCGCATATTGCTCGGGTACGAGACTTATGGCACTAAGATTTGCAACTTTCGGTCTCCTTTAAACCATGCGCCTGGAGTTTCATAAAGTATTGGTGAAAACTGAGAGTATGATCATTCTTTCTAGAAAAAAATACGTGACTTATACTAAGTATTTAACAGTAATAAAAACTAAGTAAGAATTAATATTATTTTATATAGAACAATAAGCTTGAAGCACGTATTTTGCCTCGTCAATACGAGGCAAAATACGTGCAATATCTAAACACTTCGGGTTTGAGACGTACAAAAAAGGTGGGATTTTGGTTGCTTACCTATTATTTGATTAAGAATTACCCATTAAAATTTAGTGATCATGTGAGTAAGTAGCCAACATAAACTGCGCTACTACCGTGTCATTATTGGTCATGCGTTGATTCTCAAAATGGAAAAAATATATATAGTTTACTTTACTGCGCATAGCAAGCTAGCTGCAAGTTCCACACTTAGCCAGTACACTTTCATATGAGAATAGCATCTTAGTCTTCGTCAATAGCAAAGCATCTATATATTTATTTAAACTTTAGTATACCTTAAATATGGTACAAAAGGCGGACTTAATGCTAGAAGCATTCTCTACCAGTCAACCATTGGGCTAAGCAGAAAACATTCAAGGCGGTATATGATTATAATATATATAGTTGAAATAATAGATATAATAATATTAAAAAATTAATATTTTATTTTAATATTATTTTTGAAGTGAAACTTCTTTATCGGGGTTGGAAAAAAATTAGTGTAACATTTTTTCGGTACGCGCCATCTTTTTCCGTTACGCGCCATCTTTTACCGTTACGCGCCATCTTTTTCTTATCCCTACCACGCGTGATGTTAGATAGATTAGATTATTAGATAAAGTTTAATAAAAGCCTTTTATTAAACTTTATCTAATTTAACTTTATTTAACCAATTTCTGTATAGTTGCATATAGTAAATTATTTTTTGAAAAATAACGTCATAAAGAAGTTTCACTTCTTACGAGTGTACGCTAGTACACGCACACATTTTTTTTTAATTTACTTTCTGTGTTGTATCTGTACAAATAAATTCATATACTGTCTGGTTAAAAAATATATATAAATAATATACATCTATTAGGAAAAAAAAACACAATAAATTTATGACATATAAGAACGTTAAAGTTGAACAACACAGTTTAAATTACGGTAAGTTTTCAAGAAAATAGGATTTGATGTTCGTTTTGAAACTTCGTAGGCTGCCAGATTAGCGTAAGCATCTATGATTATTCTATGTAGGGCAGGATACTGGAGCTAACTTTTGTCACCCATGTAAAAACAAGATGACAAATAAAAAAAAAAAGATATAAAAAAAAAAAGACAAACCCACTGAGTTTCTTGCCGGATCTTCTCAGTTGAGGTCGTGTTCCGATCCGGTGGTAGTGTAAAAAAATATATATAAATGTAACTGACAATTTGTAAGCGCCCCCGAAGGCCTATGCAAAATAAAGACATTTCATTTCATTTCATTTCATTTCATTAACTTGTGGTGGTATAAGGTGATGATTTTAATGACGTCATCAAGAACTGTAAAGCATGTCCCCTCACAACAACTTTCTTTACGGTTGAATCAAATAATGATTTATAAGGATTCTACAAAGATCTTTGTCTCTTTCCAGAATACGAATATAGGTGGAAGTCTTCAAGACCTGATGACCGCTCCTCAAAGACTGATCAAGGCTAAGTCGGAAAGCTCGGTGGCGTCTCTATGCAGTGCGGCTACGGTCATGTCTGCTGGACATGATCATGATGGTAAGTGGTCAAACCAATATTGTCCCAGTGTTAGGCACTGTTCTCTCTGGGTTAGAGAGTACTATGTCATTGTTCACCAAGTGCGAATTAGTGGATTTCACATATTTTTGAGAACTTTTTTTAAAGCACTCAAATGGGATGGTAATAGTTAAGTCATTGGTTCGTATTTGATTTAGGGAAAAAAGGCAGGAACAAAATCATTTTTTTTTATATATCAGGCACAGTTAAAATATTTACAAATGCGATAGTTATTCTAACCTGTAATCTGCCTGATGCGCAACGGTCACTACCACCCTTGACCTTTGTAAGTGACTTCATACAGGACATGGGATATATCTGAAGTCAATCACAGATATATTCTGTGGTGCCAACACATTATTATCCCACTGCTGGGCACGGGTCTTCCCTCAGAATGAGGGAGTTTAAGACCTTAGCCCACCACGCTGGCCAAGTGCGAATTGGTGGACTTCACACATCTTCGAGAACTTTTTTTTAAACAACTCTGGGGCGTGTAGGTTTCTTCACGATGTTTTCTTTCACCGAAAAGCAGTGATAATTAATTTCTAATACGCACATAATTTACAAACAATCCGTGGTGGTATTCTTTGCCTCATATAAAAGTGAACTGCCAATAACATCCTTCCATCGAAACGCGGGAACTTCTGCTAGAAATGTGGCGGTGGTTCGAATCGTAACCCTCTATCTTGCAAAGTACCAACATTTTCGTGAATCAAAATTCTCGATTCTTCCAGAATTCTGCACAGAAGACCTGGAACGCAACAGATCCCGTTCTTTGGAGCCACTCAGTGGACTGGCGATGTGGAGTGACCACATTGAGTACATCCAACTGCTGAAGGAGGACCGGGGCCTCGGATTCTCCATCCTCGACTACCTGGTAAGCTCAGTACGTAAATCATGGTTGATTAGCTTTGCCTGACTTCTTGCTTTGTAAGTCTGAATCTTTGTGATCTCCATCTTTCCTTTTCGTTTCTTTTTTGCTTCCATTCTTCAATATCTTAAGTCTTCGGGAGAAGCAAGGTTTTTGAAGTGAAACTTCTTTATCGGGGTTGGAAAAAAATTTAGTGTAACATTTTTTCGTTGCGCGCCATCTTTTTCTGTTACGCGCCATCTTTTTTTTTCGTTACGCGCCATCTTTTTCTGTTACGCGCCATCTTTTTTTTCCGTTACGCGCCATCTTTTTCTTATCCCTACCACGCGTGATATCAGATAGATTATTATAGATTAGATTATTAGATAAAGTTTAATAAAAGCCTTTTATTAAATTTTATCTAATTTAACTTTATTTAACCAATTTCTGTAAAGTTGCATATAGTAAATTATTTTTTGAAAAATAACGTTATAAAGAAGTTTCACTTCTTACGAGTGTACGCTAGTACACGCACACATTTTTTTTGTACTTTAACCTAACGATAAGGCAGACGGGCTACCTGATGAAAAGTAGTCACCGTCGCCTGTGGACATTCGCAACACCAGAGGAGTCGCCAATGCATCGCCGGCTTTGAAGGAGAGCTCTATTCGCACCTTTCTTGAAGAACCCCATGTCATAGTGCCCCGGGAATACCTCAAGGTATTAATTAATAAGGTGTTCTGTATGAAGTTGTTTACAGATTTTCATGGGTGATAGTGACCACTTAGTATCTAGTGGTTAGCTTGCTTGTTTGCTATTTCCATCTCGTCTTTCCATTATTGTTCCACTGCTGGGCACGGATTCTCTCAGAGTGAGAGTGTTTAGGCCATAGTCCACCCCGCTGGCCAAGTGCGAATTGGTGGAATGCGAGGTGCGAATTGGTGGCTATTATATATCATACAGAAATTAGAAAGCTTATACATAATGGGTTTATGGTGATCGCCCAAACGTGAGTGCTGTTTATTTTTATGGATCTCCATGATATTGGTATCAAGTAAAAAGGCAAAGCATAAAAAACAAAATGACGTTACTTTACTTACTTTATTACTTTTGAGAACAATTTAAATTTAAGTAGTTTTTCATTTATTCGCGTTTCAACGTGTCCGTGATGCATGCAGTCCATCTGATGGTAAGTGGTCACTACCGCTCATAGACATCTGTAATCAACCTCATACAGAACATGGTTTCTATCTGAAGTCAATCACATATGCGTTGCCACTCCCAAGGAATATGATGGTTGCCTCGTATAAAAGTGTGCCGGCAACTACATCCTTCCGTCGAAATGCAAGAAATGCTTCACGCTAGAAATAGGTGTGGCGGTGGTACTTCCCCGGTTGAACTACACTGGTTCTACCTACCTTCAAATGAACACTTTGACTACTATCTATGGGCTGACTCTACGTTCCTTTGCTCCTTCTGTATTTACATACTTGTAGACTCATATTGTTTTTTAATATTAAAAAAATGTGTGCGTGTACTAGCTTACACTCGTAAGAAGTGAAACTTCTTTATGACGTTATTTTTCAAAAAATAATTTACTATAATTATGCAACTTTACAGAAATTGGTTAAATAAAGTTAAATTAGATAAAGTTTAATAAAAGGCTTTTATTAAACTTAAAATATATTTATAACAATATATTTAAAGTTTAATAAAAGGCTTTTATTAAACTTTATCTAATAATCTAATCTATAATAATCTATCTAATATCACGCGTGGTAGGGATAAGAAAAAGATGGCGCGTAACGTAACGTAAAGATGGCGCGTTACGAAAAACGTTACACTACATTTTTTTCCAACCCCGATAAAGAAGTTTCACTTCAAAAAACGTCAATATCCTTTTTTATTGTATAGGCTTTTTTTCAAAAATATATGCACTCTGACAATTGAGATGATTTGATTCCATCCATCCATCGATCCATCAATCTTTTGATGTCCACTGCTGAATATGTTGTTATGGCCTCCCCTAAAATCATAAATTACAATCCGTTAAAGCATACATGTTTTTTTTATAAGATGAAGTAGCGCACCACTGCATACAGTCCACCTGATCGTAAGTGGAAACTGCCGCCCATGGACATCTGTGAGCAACTTCATACGGAAAAAGGGTTCTATCTAATGTCAGTTGCAGATGCGTTGCTACTTCAGAGGAATAAGATAGATAATAAATAAATAAATGTTAGTCGGCAACCACACTTTTCCATCGAAACGTAAGAAATGCTTCACGCTAGAAATATGTGTGGCGGTGGTACTTCCTGGTCCAACTACATTAGTTCTACCGCCTATAAATTGTATATACATCCATAATATTTTTTTGTATCCTCAACGCTAGGACAATACACAAGAATATACCGTCCACACATGTGTGTATGTACACACACAAATAATGTTTCGTTTTATATTGTTGTTTAGGATCCATTTACACAAATTCATACAAACACCGTCCCCACCTCCCCTTTATAATATTTCGTATATCGCCCCCGCCACACACAAAGATAATTTTTCGTCTATCGTTACGCCAGGACCAGTCCACATACATACAAAAAAACACCCACGCCTTTGTTGTGACGCGTCAGAGTTCTCTATATATTTTCACGTTGGTTCACTTTCAAATATGGATGACTTAATTAAAATTAAACGACAGCATGACTCAATCGACTCTGACTCAATCGGGAACGTTTCTGATGAGACACAACAGAATCCATCACAACACATTGCGCATTACTAGTATGAACGTTATCATACTAAATGTATAAAACCGATACCCTTCTGATGCGTCACGTCACGACACATCAAACAAATATATCCATCCATCCATCAGCCTTTTGATGTCCACTGCTGAACATAGGCCTGCCCTAAATGGCGCCACTCCAACCGATCCTGTGCTTCCTGAATCCAACGGTTTCCCGCTGTCTTCTTCAGGTTATCGGTCCACCTGGTAGGGGGCGACCTGTACTCCTTTTGCCTAAACGTGGTTGCATAAGCGTGGTGGTTGGTGAGGACTTTTCTGCCCCATCGGTTATAGGTCCTACGAGCGATGTGGCCGGCCCATTGCCACTTCAGCCTGCTAATTTTGAGAGCTATGTCTGTAAGCTTGGTTCATCTACGGATTTCTTCGTTGCGAATCATGTCTCGTAGCGAAATTCCGAGCATAACCGAGCACAACATAGACAAATATAAATCCAACTTAATCCTTATTTGTCACCCCAGGACCCGTCCGAGCCGGGCAGCTCGGTGATAGTGGTGCGGTCGGTGGTGGCGGGCGGCGCGGCGGCGGCGGACGGCCGCCTGGCGCCCGGCGACCGCCTCGTCTCCGTCAACGGGCGGGACGTGGCGCGCAGCCCGCTGGCCGCCGCCGTCGCTGCCATCAAGACTGCGCCTAAAGGTAATTTGATGGTGATGAAACTTTTTTTTTTTTTTGTTTTCGAGGGGGAAACCTTCCAAAGGTACCCGACGCCGTGGGAGCGACGCAGGGTTATGTGGGATTTTTACCGCACTAAAACCCCCCCGGTGGCCGACCTCGGCGCTGAAAAGGAGGACTCCGGGATCTCGAAACGACTTCAACCGGAATCCTCCGAGCGCGCTGCCCCATCGGGCTCCTCCCAGATGGGCGGCTGGGCCCACCGCTCCATCTAGTCTTTACGACGGTATGCGACCACACATACCGCCGTCCTTCCCGGGATTGCCTGACCGAACGGTTCGAGCTCCCACTCTAGCCGTCTGCAACCCCGGAAGCCCCTTTTAGTCGCCTCTTACGACAGGCAGGGGATACCGTAGCCCTATTCTGACCCCGAGGCTACAGGGACGAATGGTGATGAAACTTGCCGATCGGGTCCGAGGTTCAAATCCCAGTTAAGTGGCCACTTCCGCTCAAGGACATCTGTTATCAACTTCATAAATGGGTTCCATCTGAAGTCAATCACAGATGCGTTGCTACGTAGACTAAGATGGTCGCCTCATGTGAAAGGGTGCCGGCAACCACAGCTATCGAAATGCAAGAAATGCTTCACGATAGAAATAGGTGTGGCGTTGATACTTCCCCGGTCGAACTACGCTGGTTCTACCACCTTGAAAATGTAATTCGTTAAAACCACAGATTTTTCTTACAGATTTTTCTTATGTGCGTATTAGAAATTAATTATCACTGCTTTTCGGTGAAGGAAAACATACTGAGGAAACCTACACACCCGAGAGTTCTTTAAAAAAAAGTTCTCGTAGGTGTGTGAAGTCCTTTCGCACTTGGTCAGCACGGTGAACTATGGCCCAAAACTCCCTTATGCCCAGCAGTGGGACAATAAGGGATTGACGAGAGTTGCTCAATCCAATGGCATCAACTTGCGCCCATTTGAGAACCGACTGGTTCAATCTGGCAATACTCATTAGCAATTTTTATGAATTGGCGACTCTTTTGGTTTTGCAAATATCCATAGGCGACAGTGACCACTCTCCATCAGGTGGCCCGTCTGCCTTATCTTTTAATCACTACGTAGTATAAAACAAAGTCGCATCCCGCTGTCCGTCTCTATGTATGCTTTCATCATTTAAACTATGCTACGGATTTTAACGCAGATTTTTTAATAGATAAAGTGATTCAAAAGTAAGGTTTTTATGTAATTTACATGCATTATATAGTGGAGGAACACTGTCAATTTTAGATTTTGTTAGGCGGACGAAGTTCGCCGGGTCAGCTATTATAAATATATAAAAAAATATATATCAACTGCAGAAAATTTACATGGCGGAGCGGTCACCATACCGGTCTGAAACGGAATGGGTTCTGGCTTTGATTCCCGGCAACACAGGTATCTGAATGATGAATTTAGATTTCTGTTCTGGGTCTGGATGTTTATGTATTCGTCTTTGTATGTGGCAACCATTACACTGGAGAAATTCCTTTTATCAAGATTGCCGATCTTTGGAAAAGTGGTCATGCCGTTTATTCAATCTGGTGCCCCAAAAGGTACGTACTTTACTTTGAAACCTCTAAGTCAACCATCTGGTGCTATCAAGACTATAGAGACATGCATGCAAAACAGACTCAACCCACACAACGACAGTTTTGAGAAAAGCCCTTGTTTGACAAAATTTTGTATACTGTATAATTTTAGGTTATTTTTAATAAAATCTATTTACAATGTTGCACAAAATAATTTATTCGATGTATACAAATATGATATTATTAAAAATCATTGTCATTTTTTATAATAATAGGAGTGATACTCGTTGGTTCCTTTTTGCAAAAGTAGGTCCGATTGTGCTTCATCTCCAATCCGGTGATTGTGCTCTTTTTAATGTGATGGTCAATAGCACTCTTTTTAACCGACTTCCAGAAAGGAGGAGGTTATCAATTCGTCTGTATTTTTTTTTTATATTTGTTACCTCATTTCTCCGGACTGGGTGAACCGATTTGGATGATGATTGCTCATATAGGACATAGTTACCGTCGTCCAGCGAAATATGTCGAGCACCGACTTCAGGACTATGTCCTAAGTACTGAGTATGTTTTAAACTAAAATATATTTAAATTATTTTTTACTTTTTGTGGCATGGAAGTCGGTGGATATTTTTTTGTCAACATTTTTTTATTAATCCGGCAAGTCACTGATATACCGCTACTCAAACTGCAGCAATATGAGATATTGTCAGTGATCGCTGCTATCAAGACATTTCTGACCCACTGCTTTCCAAGTTCGAGGCTCTGCGTTTTGTTTAACTGATTTATTACGATTTTTGTTTTTGGTCCTTAGAAGGTTACAATTCTAGCCTTATTTTGATGGTTAAAATTTCTATTCTGTTCTGTGTGTTTATTTTTCACTTTGCATGGCATCCACACGTGGTTAAACATAACTTTGTTCTTACGTAAAATAACAATCTTATCAGAGATAAAGCGTGTGATATGACGGTGACAATAATATTTGCACAAAGATTGCAATGCCATAGAGCGAGATAGATATAGAAATGTATTAGGTAGATTTTAAAATGCGTACTTAAATTATCCTTCTTTACCGATAATAAGTATATAAGCTATACAAGCCTGTACTAGTGGGGGGGGGGGGGATTAGGCGCTGTGGACCTTATTATCTGAGAATAGGTAACGAAAAAAGAAATAAAAAGTGGTTATTTTTGTGTATATGACTTCTGGAATGTAAGTTAAATAACATTAGAGGAATCGAAGGTCTGAGGTTCAAAACTTAGGAAGAAACTTCTTACTGTTAATTTTATGTATGTGTTAGAAGTAAATTTTCAGAGGAGATAAGTTTTTTAAGGACTCAGAACAGAAATTAATTCGCGATTTAGGCATCTTATTGCCCATTGAATGGCGATCTATATATCGGCGACGCGCTTGATGGAGCGGTGACCATACAGGTCTCACGTGCAGTGCATACCGGGTTCGATGCCCGGCCGAAAAGTATCTGAATGACGAATTCAGATTCATGTTCTAGTTTGTTTCTGTATTCGTCTTCGGCACCTACGACACAGGAGAAAATCCTAGTATTTTAGGATTTATTAAGCAGCTTTTTCTTCTGATATCTACCACGGTATTGAGTATTTCATGTTTTAATGTAGGTCATAATCTATGTCTGCAGCAAATTTAAGCGAAATTCGACCGGTACATGCATGAAAGCGTAACAAACAAACGTACAGTCACATTTATATTAATAGGGATTTATATCTTAGGTTATAGCTGTGTCATTTCTAGTAGAGACCAAATCTATGGCCCAAATAGAGACGAATAAAGTTGATAACAGTCAGTGTAATGTGTTCATTAAGGTTGTTATGTTCGGTCAAATATTAAATTTGTAAGAGTACGTCTGGTGCTCATGTAATGTTTGCAAGCCACTCTCCTGTAAGGTTATTTGTAAGAAATTTTAATTAAATTTCCAAACACATTAAAATGTAATGGAAAGCTGGATTATGAACACTGTGAGTACTGATAGTACCAAAGTCATCATAAAAATAATTTAAATTATATTTAGAAGTAGCAAATGAGCATCTATTTCTAGTAGGAAGTAGTTCTTTAGTTTGGAAGAAGAAGAATTTTGGTGGAAGAATGTTTGCCGAGTCATTTTTATATGAGGCGATTATCTTAGTTCTGGGGAGCAGTAACACATTTGTGATTGACTTCATAGGGCACTGTTCTGTATGACGTTACTTACAGATGTATATGTACCTGAGGTATTCCCGGAGCGCTATGACGTGGGGTTCTTCAAGAAAAGTGCGAAAAGAGCTCTCCTTCACAGCCGGCGATGCATTGGGGACTCCTCTAGTGTTGTGAATGTCCATAGGCGACTGTGACTACTTTCCATCAGGTAGCCCACGCAAGAAATGCTTCACGCTAGAAATAAGTGTGGCGGTGGTACTTCCCCGCTCGAACTACACTGGTTCTACCACCTTGACAAAGCGTTGTCCTTGTCATAGCGCATATATATTAATGTCCAGAAATACTTCAGGAGGAAGGTCAATTTTATTTTAATTTTAATGTTATAATTTTACCAGGTTGTAGAACCAGCCTAATTTGACCTTGGAGGTCCCAACGCTACGCCTATTTCTAGCGTGAAGCATTTCTTGCGTTTCGATGGATGGGTGTGGTTGCCGGCACACTTTTATATGAGGCGGCCATTTTAGTCCTCGGAAATAGCATTTGTAATCAAGTTCAGATAGAACTTATGTTCTATATAAAGTGTCTTAGGTACAAATGTCCATGGACGACATCGACCACTTAGGTACTCAGGTCAGGTCACTTAGGTCAGGTGGAATGCATGTTCCTTTGCTACTTCAGTCAGATAATAAAAATTAAGACTATCGAATATCTAATATTAACACAAACGTATATATTGTGCTAATTATTATTTAAAAAAAACTTAAACTTAAACGCTTTCTACACTCATAGCCCCACAGTAGGATTTTCTCCTGTGTCGTGGGTGCCATGGACACACAAAGACGAATACACAAACACCCAGACCCAGAACAAGAATCTAAACTCATCGTTCAGATACCTGACTGGCCGGGAATCGAACCCGGGACCCAGTGCACGTCAGCCCGGTACGGTAACCGCTCGGCCACGCGGGTCGTCGAATTTGTATAAGACATACCTACAAATATTTCTTTATGCGCCTTATGTTTTAAAATTTGTTTTGTTAACAGGAATAGTCACTATTGGCGTGGCGAAGCCTTTACCCTGTAGTACCGTCGTCGGTGGAGAAAGGGCGAATGGGCACAGTGGCCAGGGTAGTCAGGTATGTAAACGTGATTGAAGCAATTTTTTTCTTCTTGAGTTGACCTATAGAACTAATATTTTTTGTATAGTTCATCAAAGTGGTCACTGCCGCCCATTGGCTAGTTATCAAAAATAGGCAAAGGATTTATTGATCTTAATAGACTAAGTTGGAATGTTATTCTGCCTAATTTATTTCTTTATTTTCAAAACATAAAACGTTACAGAATTCTTTTGTATGAATCAGAATATAACATGACATAGGAATAATTTTTCTATATAAAGTATTACTTGGAATAGAACTTTTAAAAGTTATTTATTATTTTTTTAGATTCGTAAGTTAAAGCTAACTGATTTTAAATATTATTTTTCTAATATAATTTAGTTATAAGTAATGAAAATTATTATTAATAGTACCATAAATATATTACATGTATTTCAATAACAATATATGAATCGTTTGTTTTTAATAATAAATTCATCTCCGTATTATTTTAAATAATAATAAATTATTTGTCTTGATTATTAATTTCAACGTCAATTATTTTATGATTTTAATAAATATTTTTTAAAAATAAAAATATATTTAAACATTAAATTTGTGTCGTGTTAAGTGTTGTGATTCTGTGAATTGTACACTGAGGGAAAAAGTCTACAGTAAGTTGTATTTATTTTTAAAGCTTCTTATCAACGCTTAGAGCAGTATATGAAACTAACGCATGCTTTTTCCGATACTAATGGTTTTCCGAATTGTACAATAAAGGGAATTTGATTTACCGCTCTAAGATTACGTTAAATTGGTTATTAGTTCGCTTTAGATTATGTAGATTTTTCCCTTTAGTGTACAACTTTTTTTGCATGCTTAATTTTTAAGATATATTCTTATGTGCCTAGTTATAGTTAAACTGTTTTAGTTTAGATAAAAGGAAGTCAAAACTCGTTATATAAGTCATATATTTATATATAGACATTTTTTGCGAAGGAGAATGAACGGGAAAGTGACATAACTAGGTGGCCGCAAACATGCTAATACATGTCATAAGCTGCCTGCTATTTAGCGTGACAAATTTCTCACTACTATTTAAAAAACACGTGTAATAATAATAGTGTAGTGTATTTTTTTATGTTTGATCTACGCAACACAATGTAGTGTGTTGCACAGATCAACAAAATGGCAGATGTCATGCAAAGCCTCTGGGAACATATTCAACAAACTACCAAGCAAGGTGGTAGAACCAGTGTAGTTCGACCGGGGAAGTACCACCGCCACACCTATTTATAGCGTGAAGCATTTCTTGCGTTTCGATAGAAGGGTGGTGGTGTTGGTGATAGAAGGGTTGCCGTCACACTTTCGCATGAGGCGACCATCAAAGTCCTCGGAAGTAGCAACGCATCTGTGATTGACTTCACATGGAACACATGTTCACATGGAACAGTGACCATTTACCATCAGGTGGACTGCATGCTCGTTTGCTACTTCAGCCATATAAATAAAGCAACCAACTATCTTAACACTAACATTTAGTATGTGAGAGTTTTTCACCGTTACGTAACTATAAATGTTCTATTAGTTTATAACTTCCAAAAGTATTAGATCCATTAAGTTTTATCCAACGTTTCATGTATTATGGTACTTAAACGCAGCGTTTTATCCGAAGTTATGTTTCGTGTTGAAAATAATAACATGATTAATATTTTTTCCAGAGGCTTTGTCTCTCTTGTTTTAGTTTGTGTGCTGTATAATAAGTTTTAAATAAATTTTAAAATAATTTTATAAATACGTTTTTAAATAATAATAATAATTTTATTTTTATGTTTAGTAATGAGTATAACTATTTATTTTTTAATGGAAACTAGGCTTCACTTTTACTTTTTACCTATTTCTATTACATTAGATGAATTTAAACGTTAAAATTTCAACTAACATTGAAAAATGCTATTTGCTTTTCAGAATCTGGAATACTTCACGAAGATCCTGCGTCTCATCATGTCTCTTCACCAGGATATAATGGAGTTGCAGCTTCATTGCCACCAGGATATCATGGAGCCACCTCTTGCGTTCAGAGTGCCGAAGTTAAAACCTGAGATTAGTATGAAATGATAAGGAAAAAAGGTTCAATTTTGCATAAATGAGTGATTGTTTTGATGCAAGTACAGAAAATGACGGCTTGGGAACTTAGTGGCCGAATTATTGGTTGTTTATGTAATAGATTTGCAATATTATGTTCTTATCTTTGGACATATGAATAGTTTAAATTACTCTCTGAAAAGGCAGTATTTTTTTTATTCGCAGCGTAAGCATAAAATCTGCATTTTGTAAAAGGACAAAATTGATTTTGCATTTTGGGAATAAACGGGGCTAAAAGCGAAATCTGCATTTTTTTAATGACAAAACTAATTTCGCATTTTGGGAATAAAAGGAATTTAAAGCGAAATCTGCATTTTGTAAAAGGACAAAATTGATTTCGCATTTTGGGAATAAACGGGGCTAAAAGCGAAATCTGCATTTTTTTAATGACAAAACTAATTTCGCATTTTGGGAATAAAAGGAATTTAAAGCGAAATCTGCATTTTGTGAAAGGACAAAATTGATTTCGCATTTTAGGAATAAAAGGAATTTAAAGCGAAATCTGCATTTTGTAAAAGGACAAAATTGATTTCGCATTTTGGGAATAAAAGAGGCTTAAAGCGAAATCTACATTTTGTAAAAGGACAAAATTGATTTTGCATTTTGGGAATAAACGGGGCTAAAAGCGAAATCTGCATTTTTTTAATGACAAAACTAATTTCGCATTTTGGGTATAAAAGGAATTTAAAGCGAAATCTGCATTTTGTGAAAGGACAAAATTGATTTCGCATTTTGGGAATAAAAGGGGTTTAAAACGAAATCTACATTTTGTAAAAGGACAAAACTGATTTTGCATTTTGGGAATAAAAGGTGTTTAAAGCGAAATCTGCATTTTGTAAAATGACAAAATTGATTTCGTATTTTAGGAATAAAAGGGGCTTAAAACGAAATCTGCATTTTGTGTAAGGACAAAATTAATTTTGCATTTTGGGAATAAAAGGGGCTAAAAGCGAAATCTGCATTCTTTTATTGACAAAACTAATTTCGCATTTTGGGAATAAAAGGAATTTAAAGCGAAATCTGCATTTTATAAAAGGACAAAATTGATTTCGCATTTTGGGAATAAAAGAGGCTTAAAGCAAAATCTACATTTTGTAAAAGGACAAAATTGATTTTGCATTTTGGGAATAAAAGGGGCTAAAAGCGAAATCTGCATTTTTTTAATGACAAAACTAATTTCGCATTTTGGGGAGTTTCTTAAAGGGTGCAATTATTAAAAGGGATATAACATTTGTGTTAGTTAAATTTCATGCAAAATTTATTACTCTTTAATTTGTTAGGCAATATATTACATTATTAGAACTAGTTTTAAGTATTCAATTCAGTTTACCTAGAATTTTGAGTTCGATATTCTCTATTTTGATTTTTAGTCACATTAAAAGAAGATTTAATCATGTTAAAATGGAAGATTATTTATTTACAATGTTAAAAGTAAATTTATATCAAATGCACTTTTATTATATTTACTTTTGTAATCGTTATTTGTTGTGTTTGAATTTAATAATTTTATAATTTATTTTACACATTTTCAAACATAGTCTTCGTATTATCGTTGTTTATAATTAAGTTAATAAAATAGATTAATGTAATATAAATGTGATAAAATATAAATGTCTATTTATGGTTGTGTAGTTGATTATTTTAATGTTGTAGTCAATTTAATATGTGATAGAATGTGTTATTGACATAATTAATAAATATTAAATTAGTTAATGACTAGATATTAATTGTACTGTGTGTTGTCGGAGAATATTGCGAAGGGTTAATTTATATCTACAGACACCGAATATGCCGTTTTGGCCACACCTTGCAATCTAGTAGTGATGTTACTAATGTTAAACTATTGCATAGCTTTTATCGCGGACCTTGAGTGCAGCGACCAGATCAAAAAATTCCGTAACAAAAAAATCCTAACACCCCCCACTCTGTCTACCATATAGCGCGGCCGAGCGTTCCCTTAAACTGTATGTATATGGTACGACAGTGCGAAGCTCGCACGGATCGAAACGAGCCGCTCGAAAATGTGACGAATATGTAAGCAGCTGTATGTGAGAAAGTATATAGTATCAACGAAAAAAACTTGAATTAATACAGAAAAAAAAACACCGCATAAACAAATAAATAATTATAATTGCATAAGTTGATAAAAATGCTATGCAATACCTTTACCGCGGCAATCCCCGAGATCAGCACGTTTTTTTTTAAATATGCGCACTCGCGTTCACAAGAATTGTGCGAATGTTTTGCGAATATAGAACACCTGTATAAATAAAAACATCGTCAAATCTTCGTTCTACCGCCCTTACACTACTTCTATATTTTATTCTGGTTAATAGTATGTGTAAATGCAGATGACGGTAAAGTAATTTGGAGTGCCCATGTTGTGGTCAAATTTTTTCAGTCTGCAAACTGAGACACACGCTTTCTACACTCATAGCCCCACACTAGGATTTTCTCCTGTGTCGTGGGTACCATGGACACACACAAGACGAATACACAAACACCCAGACCCAGAACATGAATCTAAACTCATCATTCAGATACCTGTCTGGCCGGGACTCGAACCCGGGACCCATTGCGCGTCAGACCGGAATAGTAACCGCTCCGCCATGAGGGTCGTCAAATAAAAAAAAAACTGAATATTTGCATTCGCATTCGTAGAAAGTTCACAACAATGATGATGATGTTACAATGATGGGCGAGTACGTTAATAAACTCATAGTAAGTTCACAGGAAAATTAACTGTAATGCATGTAAATCAGTAACGTCTGTGACCGACAAACAAGCGTGACAGGAAAAAGGGCCTAAAATATAAAATTTAGGAGATAAACCACATCATCTGTGAAAATCATCGTATTTTAGACTAATAGTATCGCCGAATTGATCATTGTTGTGATTAGTATGATTGACATCATGGAATTTATTGATATGCGATACATTTTAATATTCCACGGGTACTCAAGATATAAGGGTATAAGAGCAGTGATAGCCTGATGGCTGAAACTTGCCCTCTCAATCGGGAGGTCCGAGGTTGAAACCCAGGCACGCACCACTAATTTATGTGCGTATTAGAAATTAATTATCACTGCTAAAGCACGGCCAGGCTGAGAAAACCTAAAACCTACCCGAGAGTTCTTTAAAAAAAAGTTCTCGGAGGTGTGTAAACTCCGCCAATTCGCACTTGGTCAGCGCGGTGGACGGCCTAAATCTCTCTCATTCCGAGAGAAGACCCGTGCCCAGCAGTGGGACAATAATGTGTCGACGACGACTTAAGATATGCGGTTTTTCAAAGTTTTTTGAAATCATTTTGCCGATATTTCAACTCAGGTACAAAGACCGTGTCACTGTAAAATGGAGAAAAAAATCACAAATCGCACATAGTATCGCGCTCAAGCAAGCTTAGGGGTGACTACATGAATAATTCAGGTGGCTTAGACAGAAATAGACTTAAGACTTAAGATTATATAATCAATAATCGAATTGCTCGTAAAATATATTATTTGATAACATTGTAATGGTGTCTAGAGCGACTCCCTTTATGTTTAGAGTTTTATCGGATTTAAAGTTTAAAGGCACGAAAAAATTGCACGCGTGACGGTAATATGGCTGACTACTATGTTCATTAAAATGATTATTTTAAAGGTGAGATAATATCGTTCGCATTGGGGAATAAACTCCAAGCAGTTTGCCGGTACATTTTATATGAGGCGACCATCATAGTCCTTTCGAGTAGCAACGCATCTGTGATTGACTTCAGATAGAACCCATATTCTGTATGATGTTCATGAGCGGCAGTGACTACTTACCATCAGGTGGACTGCATGCTCGTTTGCTACTTCAGTCAGATAAAAAAAAAATATTAAATTAATCTTAAATAGAATATTATAATTTTAAATAGAATATAATATAATTTTATAATGGAACGTTATAAATGGAACATTTGTAAGGATGTATGTTGTTTTTTTATCTGACTGAAGTAGCAAACGAGCATGCAGTCCACCAGATGGTAAGCTCACCGCTCATGGACGTCTGTAACCAACTTCATACAGAACATGGGTCCCATCTGAAGTGAATCACAGATGCCTTACTACTCCCGAGGACTATGATGGCCGCCTCATGTGCAAGTGTGCCGACAACCTCCCTACCATCGAAACGCAAGAAATGCTTCACGCTAGAAATAGGTGTGGCGGTGGTACTTCCCCGGTCGAACTACACTGTTTCTACCACCTTCACGAGTATGCGAGTACGAGAGTTTGATACTCTTTCACGCAAAAACTACTAGTCGTATTTTCCTGAACTTTGGTACACCAATAGTTTGTGACCTAGATTTACTTTAAAGGATACTCATTACCTTCGTAGACGTGATCAAGGCGGAACATTCGGAATATCCTAGTCTTAAATAATTGTAATATCATTGAAAAAAAACATGCGTGCGTACAAAGTACACATGTCAGAAGTGAAACTTCTTTGGCGAACTAATTTATAAATCTTGTTTATATTTATACAAATCTAAAACTTTAAATTTCCAAGATTAAGAGGAAGGGAAAAAGGCGCGATACGACGTTCGCTCTGTCTCACTTTTTCTCTCAATCTTTCTCACTCGCTTGCTCCCTACTCTCACTCCACGGCTAAATCATGCTACGTTCGCCCTGTCTTACTCTCTCTCAATCGGTCTCGATCACTCTCTCTCTCTTTTCCGACACTTCCGTTGCATATCGGCGTGACGTTTCATCTGTAAAAATTTTACCCTCATGCGCCTAAAGAAGTTTCACTTCAAAAGTTGAATTTCTTTTCATGACAAATTCTATTGTATAAATTTACAGGTAATTTGGAAACATATCATAGTGTTTAAGGAGATTAAGATGTCAATGTTATTTAAATGTGTGTGCTTATGTGACAATTATAAGTAAATTTGATGTTAATGTTATGCCTTCCATCGATATTAGATTGTGATGAAGAATTTATGGGCCTTGCATTCAACTTCATGATTAAAACGACCCCGTTAATAGCGACATTAAATAGCAAAGTCATTTAAGTTATTTACAATTATTTCATAGTCATTTATACATAGTGGCTTAGAAAATTACTGAAAAATAATAAAACAGGAGTAAATATATGTGAAGAATAAGCCAATCTCTTTTTTGGAAAGTTGATAAATATGTGGTGTTTTGGTTGAAAGTACGAGATGCGTATTTCAAATCAAATTTTGATATTAAAAAAGCAATGCTCTTTACGATAAAGTAGAAGAATAATAAGGTAGAAGAGTTAAAATATTGGTTTTTAAAATTTCCACACTAAAATTTATTCAATGTTGTTCAATGATAAGTAAACATTAAAATGTATTTAATTTCGATACTTATTGTATTACAGCAAATATAGGAATATTAAAAAATAATTTTATGATTTATAAATTTCATTATTTTACGAAAATACGTTTTCAAGATTCATTTTTGCTTACTTAAATAAATTTATTTTACAATATTAATTTGTTACTTGTTTTTCTTTGTATCCTGATTTGATTTCTTCGTTGTTAATTATCATAAATTAATAATTATTATTGAAACAAAATTTTAATATTATAATTTCATTATGTATCTTTATATATATAAAATTAAGGTTATTGAATCCAGTCCAATGTACGTCCCAAAAATAAATTATTTAGAAATATTTGTATCATGTCCCATATTTGGGCAATGAAGCCTACTTTGTTTAAAAATAATAAAGATCAGTTTTATCCGTATTTAAAAAATGTTAACTTTAAATAATTGTAAATACTTCCATAGAGCAAATGTATTTAATTGAAATAATACAATAAAAAGTAAATGTTAAATCAACATAGAAACTACACATATACTTCTAACCATATGTTAAATACCTATAAGTTAAATACAGTAGTATGGTTTGATGAGATGTCAAATACAGGCAACGGACAGACAAAAATTATAAAAAATATCAAAATTTCTAGTTATACTTATTTAAAAGATCCCTCCTTCAAGGCCGGCGATGCATTGGCGACTCCTCTGGTGTTGCAAATGTCCATGGGCGATGGTGACTGCTTTCCACCAGGTAGCCCGTCAGCCTTATCATTAGGTCCAACTATAAAAAAAATCTCAGCTTTTAATTTTTTTACGAATATAAAATCTGTAAAGACATGAGGAACGTACATTTTCATTATTCATCTATACCTACATATATATTTATGTGGAAATCTTTGAACAAAAGTTTATTATTTATTATGAAAAAGTATATTACTTTTTTAGTTATAAGAATATAATAAAATTAAATGATGGATAAGTGTATAAATTAATTGGCAATGAATTGTTTTGATGGCTTTACATGTTGTTGTAATAAATTTATATTAAAATGAAGAATATGAAAAATGATTGAATAAAAGAAAGATTATTGAATATTATATTAAATATTAGTCGTGGCTTTATATTTGTTGTACAATTTAATATTATTGATGTTGATTGAACGAGGAATGATGCCGAATGTTGTTTGGAATGCTTTGTTGTGCAATAAATGTTTCAAAATAATAATGTTTTTCTTTTAAACTTGAAAGTGTTTCCTTATAACAACGAGTTTCAGATTTAACCCCGTGTATATTTCTGTTTTTGTGTGTGTCTTTTTTTGTATTTTCCAGGAGAGGAATGGCATATACATACTTCCAATTTTTAAAGTAGTAACAATATTACGTCTTAAAGAATTAAATGACTTCCAATATTAGCCTATAGGTACAATACGTGTAGACAGATCAAACTTTTAAATGATATATTTCAAACTGCCATAAATATTTTAATACTCCTAAGTTAAATTTTAGTTAAGAATAAATAATCTTTTCAATAAAATACTGTAAATTAAAGATATTTCTATTTACAGGACTGCATCAATTCGCTCGCTTCTGATGACCAAACCGGTATGGACTCCTTCCACGAGTGCCTACAGGAGTACGGCGAAGGTATAGAGGTAGTTCAAATATGTTTAGAACCTGAAGAATCTTCGATAAAAGACGATGAACTATCTGCTATAGCAGACTTGAGTTTTGATGAACTTAAAAAGAAAGATAAAGTTGAGGAGAGTTTAATCATAGAAATAAAAGATAAGGAAAAGGTAAACGGTATAACAGAGTTGAAATGTTCGAAATCAGACGAATCTTTAAACGATCCAGACGATGACATGACAATAACTGAAGATGATGTTTTAATAACACCGAGAGAGTTAAATATTAGAAGTCAATCTGCTGACAGAAAAGGTGTGGATGTAGAAAGATGCCTTTCTACACAACAGAGTAAAGATTTGTCGACGTCTGATGAAATGGTTTTTGCAGTTACGCCAACTGGCTTAGAGCGAATTAGTTTTGATAAATATTGGAAGGAAATAGACGAGACCAAAGTCGAGAAATCCAAAAGTGATATAATTAGGAAGGAATGTGTAAGTCAACCATCAGATGAAACCACATATTACGACGCGACCCCCAGAATTTCCGTCCAGGAAGAAAACAATTCCCTTTTATACATCGACCATGAAATCGATGGTTACGAAACTTGTCTAGACGACGACTCAACATCCGTGAAGTGTACAGAAAGAAACGGTCATAAAATCAACGGAGATCGCGAGATCAAAGAGTTAAGTAAACAAGATAAAATAGCCGCTAGGAATAAAGACAACGATGTAAGTGCCAAAACTATTAACGATCAGAACACTGCCAATGCCGTGGACGAGGTGTCGTCTTACGGCCCATACGTCCAGGAACACATAATAAAACAAATGAAATCGTTGAGAATAGAACCGCTTAACGTCAACATTAGCACAAAGAAATACAAAAAACGAAGTCCGACGAAACCGTCCAAAAATGAACGCAGATGCATCGAGTACTACAATGATCAAGCGGAATGTTTGAAAGAGATACGGAAAAAGAAGTTAGAAGAAGAAGAGAAGAGACACAAAGACACGCAGAAGAAGGCAATGGACAATAATTTAAAGAAGATGCAGTTTAAGCATGAACCGAGCGAAGATTCTACTGATGCTGAAAGCGGTTATGTACCAGGGTGTCATAAGTGTTTCCTGGAAAACTATGCGTACGCTCTGACAAAGGCGTATATAGATGAAGCGAGTAAATGTAAATACTGTGAAGTTATTAGAGATATGTTGGAGCCTCCGAAGAAGATACCTGATAGACGGATGTCGGCTCCTGCTGCGATAAGTCTGGAGAGTCCAGGGTCGGAGACTGAAGAGGAGGAGTACCTACTGGTCCCGCCGTCGAAGGATCGACGGAAGTCTGCCGGCCCTTTGAAGTTTCTGGTGCCTTCTAGAAGACCAAGGTAAGTGTTCTTATAAATCCATTTACCAAGAGTCTTTGAATTTAATTGTTAGATATATTCATTCCTTAATATGTAGGACAGCGCGCGGTTCTATATTGCACTTGTCGTTTGCAATTCATAAGCGACTTTTTTAGAGATCTTCATCATTACATAATATAAAACAAAGTCGCTTTCCACTGTCTGTCTCTATGTATGCTTAGATCTTTAAAACTACGCTACGGATTTTAATGCATTTTTTATTAGATAGTGTGATTCAAGAGGAAGGTTTGTATGTACCTATAATACATGCATAATATAGAGGAGGAACACAGATCATTTTAGAATTAGATTTTTGGCTATTAGACGAAACGAAGTACGCGGGGTTAACTAGTTTTTTATAATATAGCAATAGCAAACGAGCAGGAAGTCACCCTAATAGTAAACAGTCACTGTTACCCATGGACATCTGTACTGGTCTTATGTACTCTCCTTTGCTGACTAGTCGTCTCATAACGACCCCGCAATAACTGCTTTATGCAAGAAATAGAAACTGCGGCCGTAGCTTCCCTTTCATACCATATTCTTTTTATTTGTAAATGCTTAGTGATCTGAAAATTTAAGCTATGTTTTGTTTTTGATTGAAGTAGCAAACGAACATGAAGTTCACCTTATGGTTAGTAGTTATTACCGCAAAGGACGTCTGTGAGCAACTTCATATAGGACATGGGTTTGAGGACTAAAATGGCAGCCTCATATAAAAGAGATTAACTAGGTGTGGCAGTGGTACCTCACCGGTCGAGCCGTCTACCTTGTGAAATATTAATTGGACTCAAAAGTAGCATTGGTTTTTTATTGGTACTGGTCACCTGTCGCTACGGTCGAAATTCGACCGTAATTCAAATCAAGAACTAAACTTCATATTGTCCAAAGTAGCACTATTATTTCTCAGTCATTTAAATTATATTGATTTTCAAGTTATTTTAAATACACCCGCTAAAGTTAGAAATGGGTTTAATTAACTAAGCTGCATTTAAAAGCAATAGCGGGTATTTTGTTCAAGACATCTGACATTTTTGACGTTATATGTTTTCGTAGTGAGTGAGTCATTGAAAGTTTTATTTTATTATAAGTATATGTGTTTGTGACAAATACGTAAAGTGTTTTTAGTTGATTTTCTATATGTTTTATGCATTTTATGAAAAAAATATTAGCATTGCGTAATCCTTCTCTACATCAACTATAACCGTGCGGAATTTCATACTCCGCTGTCCGCGGCAAGTTGGGCTGCCACTCATATGGACAATCTAGGCCGCCTCGTATTTAAAGCACCCGGTATCCACTCTCCCGAAATGAGAACTTCTTCGTCCTAGAAATGGGTGTGTCGTTGGTACCATCCATCAAGATAGAACTTTTAAAATTATGACGTAAGTCGACACTTGAAAGGGAACTAATTTCCTAAGTGCTTCATTCGCTAATCTATAGACAGACTACTTATAAAGACTGCTTAGTGAAAAGACTGAGTTCTTAGAAGTTAGGCTCAATTGGAATGGATGTAGGCTCATATTGTTTCAGGCGTAGTAGCTTTCAGTGTATTTTAAAAAGTTTTTGTAGTTCAGGAAACTTTTTAGACTTGAAAAGAATTTATTATCATTGAAAGTTATACGTAGTTACGTACGTAAAGTACTTACGTACTATACTTACGCATTACTTGCCAGTGATAGTGGCGTCTTCGTCGCTATAGTTCCGGAATAAGAATAGGGCTACGGTATCCCCTGCCTGTCGTAAGAGGCGACTAAAGTTGCGGGCGGCTAGAGTGAGCGAACTGGTCAGCCAGGCGATCCCGGGAAGGACGGCGGTATATGTGGTCGTATACCGTCCTAAAGACCAGACGAAGCGGTGGACCCAGCCGCCTATCTGAGAGGGGCCGATGGGGCAATGCGCTCAGAGGATTCCGGTTACGTTCCTGTGGGGATGAAATCCTCTTTATAGCGCTGAGGACGGCCACCGGGAAGTTTTAGTGCGGTAAAAATCCCACATAACCCTGCATCGCTCCCACGGAGTCGGGTACCCTTTGTAGGTTTCCCCCTCGAAAACAAAAAAAAGTTAGTGGCCTCTTAACTTAGGGCCGAGATTCTAATCCCAGGTATGCACCTCTTTTCTGAGTTATCTAATTTTTCTGAGTTACATTGTGTAGTGATTTAACTATCCAATAGGACGGTTCCATCCGTTGGAACATTATGGTCTAATTTTCGACATAGCCATCTAAAAGTGGAGGCTTTTACTCACAGTGTGGCAAAGGAGAAGAGGCAAACGAACATGCAGCCGACCTGATGGAAACTGGTCACTGCTACCCATGGACGCCTGTAAGCAACTTCAAATAGAACATAGGTTCTATCTGGAGTCAATCTCAGACGCGTTGCTACTCCCGAGGACTATGAGGATCGCCTCATGTGAAAGTGTGCAAGTGCTCCTGCGAAGTGTACCATTCCTAACTCCATCCATCATACATCCATCCATCCATCCATCCCGGTGTACTATGACCTAAACCTCTCAGTCTAAGAGGTAACATATGTCTAGCAGTTGACAATGACGAATCAAGTTAACTTAAAAATTCCCGCTACAGGGATTGAACCCAAAATCTGCAAGCTATGAAAACAATTCTTGAACTTGATAGTATTCCTACCAAAATGCTCATGTAAATGTCCTGTAACTGACCTTATTTAAAGTAACCATTGCTAATCAAGCCCTATTATAAAACCACAAAGCATATTTTCCATTGACAACAAAATCACGCATAGTATAGAGGACCACTCAAAGGATTTTTATCTTTATGGACTATGAAATAAAGATGAGTATTCCGTATTAAGATACCATAGGGCTGGCCTCATTGGACAGGCTTCATCGCATTAAGTTCACGTGTTAGAATATCTTGTCATTATGTTTGTACGTGCCGCCTTTTATTACTGTAATTGAGTTTCGTAAAGTTAATTACTAGGGAACATGCTTCTGCGTGTTAGAGAAGCGTGTCGAAGCGTTTTGAAGCGTTCTGAAGCGTTGCGAAGCAAACATGCTTTAAACTGTTAACTATCCCTCTACATTTCGCTGTAGCCTGATATCACATTTTTTTTTCGGATTTTTTTTTTTTATTTCACTGAAGTAGCAAACGAACATGCAGTCCACCTGATGGTAAGTGGTCACCGCCGCCCATGGACACCTGTAATCAACTTCATACAGAACGTGGGTTCCATCTGAAGTCAATAGATGCGTTGCTACTCCCGAGGACTATGATGGTCGCCTCATGTGAAAGTGTGCCGGCAACCACACCCTTCTATCGAAACGCAAGAAATGCTTCACGCTAGAAATAGGTGTGGCGGTGGTACTTCCCCGGTTGAACTACACTGGTTCTACCACCTTGCAAGCCAATATAACTATAAATTAGATAGATAGAAATATGCAGTTTAGCTGAAACATTACCTATATAGAACAGAGCTTTTACCTAAAGTCAGTCATGGATGCTGCTAGTCCAGAGGGCTAAATTGTAGAACTTTTATGAAAGTAACCCTTCAACCTAAATGTAAAAACTTTTTGAATATGGTAGAACCAGTGTAGTTACCTATTTCTAGCGTGAAGCATTTTTAGCGTTTCGATGGAAGGGTGTTGTTGCCGGCACACTTTTATATGAGGCGACTATTATAGTCCTCGTAAGTAGCAACGCATCTTTAATTGATTTCCGATAGAACCCATGTTCTGTATGAAGTTTATTACATATGTCGCAGGGCGGCAGTGACCACTTACCATCAGGTGGACTGCATGCTCGTTTGCTACTTCAGTCAGATAAAAAAAAACTGCTGGACATATGTAACCTCTTAGACTGAGAAGTTTAGGTCATAGTTCACCGTGATGGATGGATGTATGGATGTATGATGGATGCAGTTCGGATTGGTACACTTCGCTTACCACTGAGAACGTTTTTTAAAGAACTCCCAGGCGTGCAGGTAAGTCATAGGTCATTTGGACGTTGGCTTTGAAAATACCACTGCCACTCCATGGATATGGTTGAAGACGGTAAAGGGACTCAATTCTTTAGACAATAGACAGTGGATTCTGTCTGTGTAATGAGCACCAATTTTTTTTTTATCTGAAGTAGATAAAAAAAAATTTGGTGCTCAAAAGTCGTAAAGTCCATTGATTGCATATTTCATCTATGTGGAATCGATGACTGAGTCGTGCTCTATCTTCAGTCGGCCCCTCAGTGCTTGTGCCTTTTGGATGATGATGTGTTACTATTTTCGAGGATTAAGATGATCACCTCATATGAAGATGAGCCGGAAACCTCACCTTACCACTGAAACGCAAAAGTTGCTTCATGGGGTTGTGTCGATATCCCTGTAGTACCGGGACCAGAATAGGGCTACGGCATCCCCTCTTACGACAGGTAAGAGGCGACTAAAAGGAGCTTCCGGGGTTGCGGGCGGCTAGAATGGAAGACCGAACCGTCCAGCCAAGCGACCTCGGGTAGGACGATGGCATGTGTGGTCGCATGCCGTCGTAAACACCAGGTACGGTGACCGCAAATGCTCACTGGGGAAGAGCGCGAAAGGGGCATCGCGCTCGGAGGACTCTGGTTGTGTTCAGTTGGTGATCACGGAGTTCTCCTCGCAGTGCTGAGGACGGCCACCTCGGGTTGGTGAGGTCAAAACCCCACATAACCCGGCGTTGCTCCCACGGCGTCGGGTACCTTTGAAAGGTTTCCCCCTAGATAATAGAAAAGGGGTCGTGTCCCCGATTTCCCCGATCAAACCATATACGTTTTACCCTGGCGATTAATATAATTTGTACATAAGCACCAGTAACTGTATTAAAACTTATTTTAACTAATCATTCAATTACTTAGTTAAGGACATACTAGTTGCTACTTTACTAAATTATGGAACAATTTCATTATGAATCCCACGGGTAACCACTTAGTGGAATTAGCGTTTTGTATGGAACGCTCCTGAGGGAAATAGCAAAATGGTCTACCGCTTTACTAGTTATGCCCGTGACGTCATCTATTTATGACTTTAGATTATTCCCTTGGCTCTAGCTGCTTTTATCTCGTTTACCCCAGCAATAATTATGTTGTGAACCCATTATTGTGCTATTGCCAGGCACGGGTCTTTCCTCAGAATGAGAGAGTTTAGGCCATAGTCCACCGCGCTGGCTATGTGCGAATTGGTAGACTTCACACACGTCCGAGATGTTTTTTAAGGAACTCTCGGGTGAGTATGTTTCCTCACGGCATTTTTCGTCACCGAAAGGAGTAATAATTTATTTGTAAGACGCACATAATTTTAGTAACATCACTAGCGCGTGCCTATGTTTGAATCTCGGATCTTGCGATTAAGAGGGCAAGTTTCAACAATTAGGCTATCTCAGCTTAATACTAAGTGTTAATCTACTAATAAGCATGTTGTGTTAATCTAAGTATGTTTAATAGTATTTTAAACAATGTTTGTGTCAAATTTAAGCAAAATCCGGCCGGGTCTTTTGGCGTGAAAGCGTAACAAACTTAAATAAATTCACTAACTTGCACATTTATAACATTGATAAGAATTTATAATATTAATAAGAATTTCCAAAGTGTTGTTTGCATTTAATTTGCAATAGAACCTCAAATAAGTAGTACCTTAAATAAGAAAAAAAAAAAACTTAAAACACACTAGGATTTGTAATTTCTTCTGTGTCGTGGGTACCATGGATACACGCAAGACGAATAGACAAACACCGAGACCCAGAACACGAATCTAAACTCATCATTCAGATACCTGTCTAGCCGGGAATCGAACCCGGGACCCATTGCTCGTCATACCAGTACGGTAACCGCTCCGTCACGGTCTTCATATAATAGTTTGATAATGCAATAAATAACGTTTATACACCCATAGTCTGTAGCAAACTTTTATCCAGTGTAGTGCCATGAGCACACACAAAAGCAAATACACAAACACCAAAACCCAGAACAGAAATTTAAATTCATAATTCAGATAACTTTCTGGCGGGAATCGAACCCAAAACCCATTGCGTGTCAGATCGGTAGGACGCCCCGCCAAGTAAGTCGTCGTAATTAAAACTTAAAAGTAATGTATTTTAATTACTTTTGATAATGTTCGTGTCGACACATTCTAAACATTGAATAAAGTATTAGCTTATAAAATTAAAATATATCGGATCCCTACTGATTACAAATAATTTATTTAATTAAACCCTTTATGATTATGACAATATTTTTTCAACCGTTCAACCGGTCCTAAATTAATTAATCATAACAATAGTACAACGTGGTCTTAGTTGATTAATTTTAATTAAAATTGGAGTTCATTAACAAGTGTGTTTTTAAAAATAGTACCCCTGTGAGAGCGATAACCAACCCTTTCATTTGAGAATGCTTAGGCCGGGTACACATTTGCGAAATGTAACAGGATAAAAGTCTACTGTAGGGCTATGTGTATAGAAAAGGTTATTTTTTAATAATTAATACACTTAAATAAATTGTAAAGTTGTATAATTGTAAAGCACACCTAAATATCGTGTTATTATTAGGGCTGACTACTCAAAGGTTAAAAACAAAATCTTATTATTAGGCGTCTATCGTCTGTCTTATCTGTTTATAAACAACTAGACCCAGCAAACTTCGTTCCGCATAAAAGTCTAAAATCTAAAATTATCAGTGTTTCTCTATATTATCAGTGTTTCTCTATTATATTGTACATTTATTAAAACCTTCCTCTTGAATCTCTCTATCTATTGAAAACAGTGCATTAAAATCCGTACCGTACTTTTGAAGATTTAAGCATACATAGAGACAGACAGCGGAAAGCAACTTTGTTTTATACTATGTAGTGATAATAGATAGCCATTTATTTTTTACAGAGGTTGTACATATGTCAATGGCCGCTATAACGAAAAATGATAAAATTGGGAAAAATCATAAATTAAGGGTGTTATTCAAGAAACTGATATTTTTCTGTTTTTTATATATATATGTGCCTAACGATAAGGCAGACGGGCCACCTGATGGACCACCTGAGGCACCTTTCTAGAAGAGCCACATGTCATAGCGCTCCGGGAATACCTCATTCCACATCTTGCACGTTGGTGGTAGGAAAGACTGTGCAAACCGATGTGGTTCGGTTTATGTATTAAGCCGCAAAATATATTTTAAAATTTCCTATCAATTTTATATTATAGCTTCTAGATTTAAGTGAAATATTAAAAAGTCTATTATTCTTATTATGGAGTCCTGTACAAGGTCGACTTGCACTTAGTCAATTTTCTATATTTATTTTTGTAACAAACAATAGAAATAATAGCCTTTTTTCGAGGGGGAAACCTTCAAAAAGTACCCGACGCCGCGGGAGCGACGAAGGGTTATGTGGGATTTTTACCGTACTAAAACCCTCCGGTGGCTGTCCTTAGCGCTACAAAGAGGGCTCTAGAAATAATAGCCTAGTGGCTCAATATTTAGACTCCTAATTAGCCTAATGTTTGAATCCAAAGCAAACGACGTTGATTTTAAGACGTCATAAATCTTAACACAGCAGTACATAACACTGCTACGAGACAAATAGGTCTCGCCGCCACTAATCAGTCCCTTACATAACATGTATATATACCACCCCTAGGATTATGTTAAATGAATGACAGTTCACCTGAATTCAATACGAATTCATGAGTTTCATAAAACAAATCACCTTGCCAGGGCTTACAGGCAGACAGTAATGTAGGGATGTTGCATCTATGATCGATATATCGATATCGACTAGTTTGACAAATGGAGATTTTTCTTACCACTGTATATGATTTTTTCCATGTGTTTTAATAACACATATATTGAATATCTCACATTTTTTTTATTGTTTTCATGTTTTTCGTATGACCTTTTTATGACCGTAATCGATAAACAACTTTGTTTTAAACTATAATTATCAATGTTGTTTTTCACTCCATTTGTGTAATTTAGCTTGTGATCTATATGTATATGTCAAAATATAAATACAATGTTATATGAAAAATACAATGTTAAAGCAAAATTCGGATATTGCTGCCCGATAGACCTATAAAAAAATATAACACATAAGCCTGTGTAACATCTTACAGGGGTTTCTTATAACATAAGTTGTTACGACGCGATTTTTCAATGAAATCTCTAGAAGGACGAAAAATATCGTAAAGACTTTTCACCGCGCTCTCTCATTCCCATGAGAATATCGATGTTTTATTAGTTGATGCATATTTAGTAGTGCCAGACGTTGTTAAATGATGGCGTTAGTAAAATTCATTTGCAAATTCTGAATCACGTTATCAAATGCTAATGTTAATTCCCTCTGACCGTGCGAGCGAAGTCACGGGTAAGAGCTAGTAATTGGATATTTCTGCTGCATTGCATCAACCTGAATTGCTTACACTCAATCTTAAAATTATCGATACCAACATCTAAATTCCAGCCTCACTATAGGAAAATTGCTAATATGGGTAATTGAGTTATGGTTAGGCGACCTCAACGTTTCATTACGTATTGACATTCCGCTGTATATTCACGTCGTATGTTATAAATTTCGTGAATTTTTGTGCGAGTGTGCGACAAAATTTCTTAGCACGCGTTCGCCAGGAAATGTAGCGTGCTTTGACCCGTTAAATTGGTGAGTTTATTTGTAATTGGTTTTCAATTGACGTCCCTTAATGGGATTATTGAACTGATTTTATTATTGTATTTAATTTTAAAATGTTTTGCGTTCTACTGTTTAGTTTTAAATGTATGTGTCTCTTTATCATAGAAATTACATATCAATGGCGGTAATGGATCCGAATGGACTGTAATTTCTTACTTTAAGTAGTATCAACTAGCTCAAGAATATGAAAAATAATTGGACCAAGTTTCGTGAAAATCCGTCGAGTAGTTTTTGTTTCGATAACGGTTATACAGACAGACGGACAGACAGACAGACAAAAAAATTACTGATCGCATTTTTGGCATCAGTATCCCTAATCATCCCCTGAAAGTTATTTTGGAAATATATTTCATGTACAGAATTGACCCCTCTACAGATTTATTATATGTATACATTAATATTACTTTTGATATTACTCTTATTAAAAATTATACATGCATTAGCTTGTGGGGATGTAGGTATGTGTTTGTTACACTTTTACGAAAAAAGTATCGATCGGAATTCCCTAAAATTTGGCACACAGATGCTTTATGACCTAGAATAACACATTACTGTGGTAGACGTGACCGAGTGAATAAAGTCACAGAAATAACGTAGTATTAGACTTATACTAATATTTATATAAATATTTGAAAAATACTACTTTACTCAGTGAATAAATTCAATTACTCTAGGTTTATCATTTTTATTATCGTTTTTTTTTTAACAACAGTCAACAATCATCATTACCTTCATTATTGATTACTGCCCCTTATTAGGCGCTGCTCTGGCTTCAAAATGAGAAGAACTGGGGCATCGGTCAGTACGCCTTTCTAGTGCTAGGTGATAGGTAGTCTTAGTAGACTTTTAAGAAATTTAAAGAGAGAAACGTATGTTGGCTTTATACTTGAAAAAGCCTAGTACGAGTGTATGCCTATATGTCTTGATTGTTTAAGGAATGTGATAATTCATAAATGGTATTATTATATTCATTTTTTGCACCAACGCCCGATATTATTATTATGTTATGATTTCTCAGTAAGTGAATTATCTTTATGAGAAATAAAGTTCTTCTTAAACCGTACATCCGAAAAGTAAAGGTTTTGTTAGATATTTCATGCTATCGTTTGTTGGTTTTTTAATCTATTGTGATGATTTTTGTTCTTATTTGATTGATTTGATTTGATGTGTCCGACTGGGTAGACTTGATAGTGTGGGGAATTTTAATTTAATGATCAGTTGCAAACACGCATTTGCGATGTGATCACTTCTAGTAGGAGTCATAATCTATTTTGAATCCATTACAAATGGCCATGGAAAACAGTGACATCCTATCACGCATGCATCGCTTATCTATCACGCACGCATGCATTGTTACTTGTCTCATATGTATAACTGTTTGTTATTTAATTTTACTCGTTTGATAAGTTTACTAGTTGACCCGGCGAACTTCGTTCCGTCTAAAAGACGAAAATCTTAATTTATCAGTATTTTTCTACTATAGTATACATGTATTATACGCAAAAACCTTCCTCTTGAATCACTTTATCTATTAGGAAACTGCATTAAAATCCGTGGCGAAGTTTTAAAGATCTAAGCATACATAGGGACAGACAGCGAGAAGCGACTTTGCCTTATACTATGTAGTGATATTTATAAATCACTTACCATCAGGTGAGATTGCGATCAAATGTCTGCCTGTAAATAATAAAAAAGGCAGTCCCCGAGTGAGTTTTTTTTTGTTAGGATTCGATAGTGTAAACAGTCCCAAAAGTCGTGATGTTTTAGTTTAATCGCAATGTTAAAATAATAATCGGAGACTATAAATAGACGTACAACACAAAGTATGGTCATGGATGGCTGGACGGATCCGCTCAGATATCCTCTTTTATCCCACCGTTTTACCAATTAAATTCAATCAATAGTGCTGCATGCACGGCTGGTTGAAGATTATCGTTGTCAACGACCACGATTCACGATACGATTACGATTCGATATTTTTATACTAATGTAGGTTTAGTAGGTTTGTCTCTAATTATGTTGTCTGCAGCAACCTATAATGTATATTTACATTTTTTTAAATTATTTCATTGTTTTAGAACTTAATTTCGTACTTCGCTGTGTTTTCTTTTAATATTGTTATCGTTATAAACAGCTTTTTTTCCCCTCCCTTTTACTATTTACCGGCGCGATAGTAAATAGTCTTGAAAATCAATACGAAAGAAGCGACTCTTAAGCATTATTTATTTATACATTAATACGTGAAGCAAAAATTTGTGGTGCATTTTTATGTAACTTGCCACGGATGGAGGAATATGAAATTTTGCAAGGTCCTAGGGAGTAGCAATCTGATGGACTTCTGAAGGAAACCCATGTTTTGTATAAAGTTGATTACAGATGTCCATGGGTGGCAGTGATCACTTACTATCAGGTGGACTGCATGCTCGTTTGCTACTTCAGTTAGATAAAAAAAAGAAAGTAGCTAAGTTACGGATGTGTGTCAAATCTTTTAGGGTTCCTTGTTTTTTATTGTCTTTGTCATTCTGTATGTAAGCTAAGTATTGGAGCTAACTTCAATCCCCGGTGTAGGATGTGCTGTAGAAATCGACATAAGAATCGATGATGATATGTTGAAAAAATGCAGCGATTGAAGAAAAATACAACATAACAAAAAAGACAAACCCGCTGAGTTTCTTGCTGGATATTCTCAGTTGTAGTCGTGTTCCGATCCGGTGGTAGTGTAAAAATGTGTAACTGACATTTTGTAAGTGCCCCCGTAGGCCTATACAAAATAAAGACATTTCATTTCATTTCAATAGCCATTTTTATATCACATTACTCGATTATCTTGTCTTTTTTGTAGCTTAGTTTTCGCATATCTCTGATGGAAGAACATTAAGTGTCGATCTTTTTAATATGGTAAAATATTGACAAAAGGCGTAGTAAGTAAACTTCATCCCTTGTCAAATATGATTTAGGCCTACATATATTATTTTATTTATGAATTTCTTGGCGCGACCTTTGGAATAAATAATGGTATTTGTTTAGCAAGCTATCCCAAATCTGCTGGAAAAAGTCTAGGTGTCTTAGGGGTCTTCCCAGTCAAATCATAGTGGCTTTACCAGCTTTCAAAGTTGAATTTCAGTGGGAAACCTTTAAAGGGTACCCGAAGCCGTGGGAGCGACGCAGGGTTACGTGGGATTTTTATCGCACAAAATTGACCCCTGTGACCATCCCCGACGCAATAAAGTGTACTCCGGGAACTCGGACCGACCGCAACCGGAATCCTCTGAGCGCGTTGCCCCATCGGGTTCCTCCCAGATGGGCGGTTATTTAGTTCAATCTTATTTTTTTTAATGTATGTCAAATTTATTCGACAACAGATGCATAGGGAAAAATAACAAAATGAAGAAACCGCATCATGCATGTCACAGGAAAAATAATAACATGTATAGATGACGTCACATATTTTCGTTGCATGATATCAATAATGCTGTGACGTTGCAAATAATGACCCGACTTCCATTCATAGATTCTAATCTTATCTTACTACTGTTATAAATTCGAAGGGATTTTTAATACTGATACACGTCAAAACGACTAAACGGATCTGTATGAAATTTGACATAGATTTTTTTTTAAACTTTAACCTAACGATAAGGTAAACAGGCTACCTGATGGGAAGTAGTCACCGTCGCCTATGGACATTCGCAACACCAGAGGAGTCGCCAATGCATCGCCGGCTTTGAAGGAGAGCTCTTTTCGCACCTTAAAAAATAAATTAAATTATGATAATAAATTAAATTATATTCCGGAATAGCGAATAGACTAACTTTTAATACCAAAAAGGTACGGTTCCCGAGGGATAGGGATAAATTCGGGTGAAATCGAGGCAATGTCGTCAACCCATTATTGTCCCACTGCTGGGCACGGGTCTTCTCTCAGAATGAGACAGTTTTAGGCCATAGTCCACCGCGCTGGCCAAGTGCGGATTGGTGGACTTCACACACCTACGAGAACTTTTTTTTTTAAAGAACTCTCGGGTGTGTAGGTTTCATCACGAGCTTTTCATTCCTCGAAAAGCAGTGATAATAAATTTATAATACTGGCATAATTTTAGAAAAATCAGTGATGCCTGGGTTTGTATCTCGGACCTCACGATCGAGAGAGCAAGGCTTAACTTAAGGCTATCACTGCTCGCACAAGAATAACCTTTTTTTTTTTTTTTTTTGTTTTCGAGGGGGAAACTTTCAAAAAGTACCCGACGTCGTGGGAGCGACGCGGGTTATGTGGGATTCTTACCGCACTAAAACCCCCCCGGTGGCCGACCTCGACGCTGCGAAGAGGACTCCGGGAACTCCGATTGACCGCCGCCGGAGTCCTCAGCGTGTGCCTTATCGGGCTCTTCCCTGGTGGGCGTGAACTGCTCACCGCACCTACTGGTTTTTACGGCAGCATGCAACCACACATGCCACCGTCCTTCCCGGGGTCGCTTGGCCGGACGGGTCGAGCTCCCACTCTTCCCGCCCGCAACCCCGGAAGCCTCTTTTAATCGGTACCGTAGTCCTATTCTGGTCCCGGAACTACAGGGACACGCACAAGAATAACCTAGGTGTACATAAGTCACGTTTTGTTTATATCAAAGCATGCGAGCGTTGAAATGAATTCGTATTAAAATAATACCTGGTCGTATCATGCATGTCGTGAGTCGTGTCGCGTGTTCTAAATGTCACACTTGTCACCATTACGGCCAATTGACGTAATGGCCATACAGTGGTGTGATGGTAATCTACTGAGTTTAAGGAAGCCTTAACAAGTCATAGAATAACTGCTGTCTATATGTATAAATTAAAGTTATGAGTGACAGAACATTGTATATATTTGCAAGGGTATATGGTTCTGTGTTTACCATTAGGTACTGAATCCCTATAAAAAATAGCTGCCCCATAAATATGCTGTCAGAGGCCATGAACTCTTCTGACCCCCAACACTACGCCACAGTGCATAAAGCGGGATTTCATTATAAAAATGTGTTAGCCTTCCAATTGCTTAAATATTTAAAGTGCGTGATGCCAATTAACTGACGATCAATTGTATCATTGTCAACAACGTAATTGTGCGAATGATTTCTCACGGAACGAAATTGTATTGAATGTACTAACACGTAATAGTTTTCTTCGAAAACAATGATTGTTCGTCATCCCATTATTGCTTCCCCCATTACCAGACCGCGGCTTGTAGTTCCGGGATCAGAATAGGGCTTTTTTATTTATTTATTTATTTTTTTGTTCTCGAGGGGGAAACTTTCTAAAGGTACCCGACGCCGTGGGAGCGACGCAGGGTTATGCGGGATTTTTACGGGCGCTATAAAGAGGACTCCAGGTACTCGGTCCGACCGCAACCGGAATCCTCTGAGCGCGTTGCCCCATCGGGCTCCTCCCAGATGGGTGGCTGGGCCCACCGTTCCGTGTAGTCTTTACGACAACATTTTTTTTTATTTCATCGTTCATCATTGCGACATAAATTGATAGGATGACTGATACGAAAATTTAAGCATGCATATACACTGCAATCTTTGAGCGATTTTTTTTTATAAAAGATGAAAAAATTTTACTAGAAAACATTATTTCTCCTCTATGCACGTCTCTCTCGAAATGGGCAAGAATTAGGCCATACTCTACATCCCGGTTTATCGAGGATTAGTAAACTTAATTCGTCGTTGAGAACTTTGTTTGAAAAATTTTGGCAAAGCTCTAGAATGCTTTTTTTTTTGAACATCTGTAAGTCAATTACAGATGCGGTGCTATTTTCGTAGAATAAGATGGTCGCCTCATATAAAATTGTGCCGGCAACTACTACCTTCCATCTAAACGCTAGAAATGTTTCACGATAGAAATAGGTGTGGCGTTGGTACTTCCTCGGCCGAACTACACTGGTTCTACCACCTGTAAAAACCATAAATATAAAATGATTCATTATTATTATATTAATACGTGAAGCAAAAATTTGTGACGGATTTTTAAGTAATATGCCGCGGACGGATTAGTATGAAATTTTGCACGGTTATAGTGGACGTAGAGAAGGAGTGCAGAATGTTAATATTTTTTTCAAATAATGCATTTTTCATACATAAAATCAACTAAAAACACATTACACACACTGCCTTGCATTTGTCACAAACACATATGTACTTAGTAAATGAAATAGAACATTCAATGTCTTACTATGAAAAGACACAACGTCAAGAATGTCAGATGACATTTGATTTTAATTTGGACAATATGAAGTTTAGTTTTTTAATTTAAATTACGGTCGAATTTCGGCCGATGCTACGGGTGACTAGTTTTATTAAAAACGTATAAATGTAACGGCTTTACGGTTAAAAAAAAATATCACGAGGAAGCATACGTAACACTTCTAAGACTTCTTTCAAAACAACTACTCAACGGTGAGAAAAATCTACTGATTCGCATTTGACCAGTGCGGTACACTATTTCTTAAAACTCTTTTTAAGAGAAGACGCGTGCCCAGCAGACAATAATGGGTTGACGTAACAAAATATTATGACTTTAAAATTATGGTCACCCGTCGCAACGGTCGAAATTTTACCGTAATTTAACTTAAAAAAGTAAACTTCATATTGTCCAAAGTAGCACCAATATTTCTCAATTAATAAATTGTATTGATTTCTTTGATTAAAATCACCCGTTGTATGTAAAAGAAGGTTAAAATTAACTAAGCATTTAATAGTAATAGCGGGTATTTTGACAAAGACATCTGACATAATTATTTTGAAGGAGTTTTCATAGTAAGACATTGAATGTTCTTATTTCGTTTATTATTTATGTGTTTGTGTTAAATGTAAGGTAGTGTGTGATATGTTTTAGTTGATTTTATATTATGTTTTATGCTTTATTTGAAAAAAATATTAGCATTCGGTAATCCTTCTCTACTTCAACTGTAACCGTCCGTCCGCGGCAAGTATCTTAAAAACGAATCACAAGTTTTTGCTTTACGTATTAATATAAAGATAACGTATGTAACGAGACACTGCAGTGCATATCTAGTACTAATTAAAATCGGAAAATCTAAAAATAACCCCAATATATTCCACAAGTACACATTCGCTCAAACGGAGTCATCAAACATTGGTGCAGCGTCCGTGTCGCGTTAAGTGATTGAGTCCCGTACTGTCGGCGACAAAAGCGAATGTGTAACCTAAATTCTGAATATTCGTGCAAGCTGTAACCTTAGTTAGTAAGATTGTAGGATTATATTTTTAACAGACTGCATCAAAAGGCGGGATGTTTTTCGAGCGTCTGTGAGTTCTTTTTCTTAGCACGGGCTACAGCTCGTACGGTTTAGCGGTTGTAATATACGGTATATTATTGGAATCGCCTCAATTGTCAGAGTTACATACCCTATATACTTTTCAAAAAATGGCAAATGGCGTCGTAAAATAAAAGATATGATATATCATACGGTTCTAGAGCAGTGATAGCCTAATGGTTAAAACTTGCCCTCTCAATCGATAGGTCCAAGGTTCAAACCCAGACACGCTATTCTTTTAACTAGAATTATTTTAGAATGCAAAAAGAATTGTAAATAAAATTTAAAAACCGCATATCGTGATTATCCGTTTAGTATTAAAATGTAAGATGTAGGGATTTTGTGCTTTTAAATAAATATTTTATGTGTATCGCACTCCTTATTTTTTAAAACTTTATAATTCGCCGTATTATTTTGGCAAAGGGAGATCTCCCGCCAGGCTAGGTGATCATGTCTGGGGAGCGGCCGTGCTCCGACAGTCGTTGTTCGGAACTTGTATATATGTGGGGTATTGAAAATGCTTCGATGAGTAGCGTGAAGTCACCACACTATATTGTTTATGTACTTTCGCTTTCTACCAATCTCAAGGAGTTCAACCTGCAGAACCATTTTTTATATGAAGTTATTTACTGATGTCCATTGATAGCAACTACTGACTATAAAGCGGATTGTAATAAAGAGAAAAAAAATGGACAAAGCTGTGAACTATGTCCTAATTCCTTCTTAACCTCTGTAACCCATGCCCACCAGTGGGATTATAATGAGACCACGACAAAACAGTTTTGTCCATGACTGTATTGCAAGCACGACTGAATGTACTGATTGAATGAGTTTTGTGTTTTCAACGAGAACCGCGCTCTGAATTATAAAGATATGACACAACAGGACAAACGATATTTCAGTTACTCGTATATTTATGTAAAGTAGTTTATTTTTTGAAGAATTAATACGTGAAGCAAAAACTTGTGATTCGTTTTTAAGATACTTGCCGCAGACGAAGGTATATAAAATTACACGCGGTTATAGTTGATGTAGAGGAGGATTATGCATAAAACATACATAAAATCAACAGATCGGAATCAGAATAGGGATACGGTATCCCATGCCTGTCGTAAGAGGCGACTAAAAGGGGCTTCCGGGGTTGCGGGCGGTTAGAGTGGGAGCTTGAACCGTCCAGCCAGGCGATCCCGATAAAGAAGGCGTTATATGTATATCGTCGTAAAAACTAGACGGAGCGGTGGGCCCAGCCGCCTATCTAGGAGGAGCCTGATGGGGCAATGCGCTCAGAAGATTCCGGTTGAGTTCGTTTGGAGATCCCAGTCTTCTTTTTTTAGCGCCGAGGACGGCCACCGGGAGTTTTAGTGCGGTAAACATCCCACTCAACCCTGCGTCGCTCCCACGGCGTCGGGTACTTTTTGAAGGTTTTCCTCTCGGGAACAAATAAAAAGAGTTCCGAGGTCCAAACAAAGACAGTTCTAAGTTCAGATTTAGTTTTCTTAGTTTACCAGTTGAATATTTATATTCCATTGTCTCCGTGTTAACCAATCATTGTTCCGCTGCTGGGCTTGGGTCTCCTCTTAGACTAAAAGTGTAAGGCATTGTCCGAGGGCTGATCAAGTTGAATTCGTAGACTTCACGCACATATAACGACTTTTTAGGGGACTCTTTGGTGTGTAGTTTTCCTCACGATGTTCCAGTCGCTGTAAAACAGTGATAATTAATTTCTACTACGCGCTTCATTAGAATAATCTGTGGTCCGTGCCATGGATTCGAACCCCTGTTCTTTTTTTGTCTGACTGAAGTAGTAAACGAGCATGCAGTCCACCTGATGGTAAGTGGTCCCTGCCGCCCATGGACATTCGTAATCAACCTCATACAGAACATGGGTTCTACCTGAAATCAATCACAATTGTGTTATTACTGCCGAGGACTATGATGGTCGCCTCATTTGAAAGTGTGCCGGCAACTGCACCCTTCTATCGAAAGGCAAGAAATGCTGCACGCTAGAAATAGGTGTGGCGGTGGTACTTCCCCAGTCGAACTACTGGTTCTACCACCTTGTGAATTCGAATGCGTCTCTCGGACCCTGGATTGAGAGGCCAAGTTTCGACCATTAGGCAATCAATGTTCCTATAAAAATTTCTCTAAAGTCTTCATATAAAAATAATGGATTTATTGCTTCTGTCAGTGCACTAAATCGAAGCCATACATTACATTAATATCGTAGTCGTTGTCACAAGATGTATAGAGCGAGACAGAAGTATGAACGATCACAAAGATTAATGAGGGTAGGTGTGGTAAGTGTTCTCGGAATAGGGTAAGTGTGACGTTGTCGTGGACTAATGCTTTTGTTACTGAGCGAAATTCAATTTAGTGGCTCCTCGTGTTTGGTATTAGCGGAGTTTTAGTATTGGCGGTCTTAAAGCGTGAATTTTTTGTATTAGCAGTCTTTTTTCTTATATCGCGGACTTTTAGTTTTGGTTTTGGCAGTCTTAAATCGTTGATTTTTTGTATTAGCAGTCTTATGTCGCAGACTTTTAGTAGTAACAGTCTTAAAAGCAGACTTTTTTGTATAAGCGGTGTTAAATCGTGGAATTTTAGTATTAGCAGTCTTAAATCGTGGAATTTTGTTAAAAGCGGTCTTAAATCGTGTACTTTTGATATTAGCGGTCTTAAATCGTAAATTTCTAGTGTTAGTTAGGTAAATGTAATGTTAATAATTTAATTGTAATGAAAACACAATACAAGCACATTGAATAACAAAACAATATTCACTTCAATTTACAATTATTTTTAAAATTAACGAGATAGTGTTGCAATAATTTGAATACAATTGTATGCCGTGAAATTGCACAACCGATAATAGTACATTAATAATGTTACAAGCGCATTGAATAACGGAACAATTTTCACTTTACATTACGTAATCATCGTAATTTTTCATCCTAATACAATCACATTGGGATAAATCAAAATCTTTCGAAGAGAAAGGTCGTCGAATGGCAACTATATTTAGGCAAAAGGAACACAGGCTACTTTCCTACTAAATTGTCTTAGAGACCTAAACATAGCGGGTTACTTTGACACTAATTAAGACAGGTTTATGTTCTGAAATGGATTTCATATCACTCCTGCAAATTAGAGACAACATTACGCAATCAATAAATCATTCTTGCGTTAAACAGTACAGGATCGTACATAAAAGGGTCAGTCAGGTGAATATGCACTAACGATACAATACAAGCAGAATACAAGCGCACTGAATAACGGAACAATATCCGCTGCAAATTGGGTTCGGACTTTGTTATTTTTATTCGTTACAAATCAATTCTATTCATAGAATAACGAATGTTTATGTGTCATCGCAAGCTTGGAGTATGCTGTTTGTCAATTTAGCTGTTTTTAAGGTTCCGTACGCAAAACGTAAAAACGAAACCTTTTTACTAACACTCCGCAGTCTATTTTTCTCCTGACCCGTGATAGCTAGACAGTTGAAATTTTCACAGATTATGTATAGGTACCGGTATAACAACAAATACTAAAACCAGTACAAATAAATATTTAAGGGTGGTTGTCATACAACAATTTTTTTTTGCCATTTTTTATACATAATGGTACGGAGCCCTTCGTGCGCGAGTCCATCTTGAACTTAGCCGGTTTTTTTATGAAATAATGTAGCACAGTAGCATGTAGTAACAGAAATTATAAGTAACGACTGTCACATATTATGGACATTGGTAATTATCTCCTAAAATTCAATTTTTATTTTTGATATTTGTATTAAACGTAAAGAATGATACAAATGACCTAACGTGTTCATTCAGGGAAATTTTAATAAATCTTAATGAGGGCTGTAGACCTACAGAAAATTTAGTTTATATAAGTTTGCAAGATCGTGCCTTACCTTGCCCTATATATAAATCAGAACATAGATTTGATACTGAAGCGAGCATGTAGTCCTTTGGATATTAGTAGTTCCTGAGGTATTCCCGGAGCGCTATGACATGAGGTTCTTCAAGTAAGGTGCGAAAAGAGGTCTCCTTCAAAGCCGGCGATGCATTGGCGACTCCTCTGGTGTTGCGAATGTCCATAGGCGACGGTGACTACTTTCCATCAGGTAGCCCGTCTGCCTTATCGTTAGGTTAATGTATAAAACAAAAAAAGATATACATAACTACATATTTCCATATACATAGAACAGGGATTCCACTTGAAATTTATCACAAAACGAGTTGCCAGTCCTGAGGTTAAAGGTCTTAGGTTCTCACTCTTGTAAACTAAACTTGTAAGAGTTAGGTTTAACCCTACTTTTTACCCGATTGCATCAGAACGAGAGTAATGTTTTTCAAGCATTTGTATGTACCTACGTGTGGCACGTGCTTTAGCCCCAACGGTTTGACCGGATTGCAACAATTATAATATACTTATCATTGAAATCGCTCAGTTCGCAGAGTGATATAGGCTTTATATTTTAAATTATGAAGGGGAAGGGATGTTTTTTATCATAGCTTTATAGGTATCAAATGTAAGCTAATAATTTGCCATTATGAATATATTTGTTAATATTTACACGTAAACTTCTAAAAAGAATTAATTTCCTTAAATTTATTAATACTTTAAATTCCCGAGTTAGAGGCTGTATAATAATGGTTCGATCTTACCAACGCCACGCGTATTTCTAGCGTGAAGCAGTTCTTGCGTTTTGATGGAAGGAGGTGGTTACCGGGAAACTTTTATATGTGGTGACCATCATAGTTCGGGCGTAGCAACGCATCTGTGATTGAGTTAAGATTAACCCCTTGTTCTATATGTAGTTACTTATTCATAGGCGGCAATGACCACTTACCATCAGGCGGACTGCATGCTCGTTTGCTACTTCACTGTTTTAAAAAAGCCCGACTGTTGACTCCATTTTTTTATGTTGACTTTTAATTAAAGCTGAATTCTCATTATGATCGTTTCACCAGCCACGCCCTACCAACCATGACGGTGACGGTGTCGCCCGACCGCCGAGAGGGCGTGAGCCAGCGCTGGGGCCCTCCGCGCCGCGTTACTCTGAAGAGGAGCCCTGGGGCCCCGCTTGGTGTCAGCATCGTTGGTGGGAAGGTAAGTCTAGCAACAATTATATGTCCATTTAGGTGGCAGTGCGGTTACTATACTGGTCTGACACGCAGTGGGTTCCGGGTTCGATTCCCGGCCAGACAGGTATCTGAATGATAAGTCTAGATTCTTCTTCTGGGACTGCGTGTTTATGTATTCGTCTTTGTCCTACTGTAGGGCTAGGAGTATAGAAAGGGTTAAAGTTTAAGTTGAAATTAAATTTATTACCAAGCACTACTCAACATTATGACATCCACTAAAACCTCGTTATGTAAGATTTATAGGACTGTTTATAAGTCCTATTGACTAAAATTTAAATATTTCTAGAATTTCTCAACCAACTTGTCATGCGAAAATAGATATGGAATTGTGAATCTTATCGCAGAAGCTTTATGAACGGTTACATCGGCCGTAAAAGCTCAGAAGTCGTAAATCAACAGATTTCTGAGCTTTCACCACGTTTACCTTGACAACCTTTTGCGTAATATGCAAGGATATATCTACATACGTACAATACACTTATTTCTGCGTAATAAAGGTGTGAAAAGCTGCTATGTTCTACCTTAAAGGTACACCCTTTGTACTTGTACACCCCTTGTAAAGGTATGGCAGATATACGTGCCCGAGTTGTGACTTAGCCCTGAATGATAAAAATTAATCTTGGTCAATTTCACGTAAAACTCTAGGATATCCATGCCGCAGTAGCCAGTTCCCGTCGCTGAACTGAAAACGTCTACTATAACATATTTTATATTTATATTTTCTATATAGATATGTCGGCGGGACACAGCATATTTACGAAAAACAAGTCGTCGTCAACCCATTATCGTCCCACTGCTGGGCACGGGTCTTCTCTCGGAATGAGAGAGTTATAGGCCATAGTCCACCGCGCTGGCCAAGTGCCAATTGGTGGACGAAAAAAAAAATTGGCGAAAATAATTATTTTAGTTAGTTTAAAGATCGTAAATTCTTTGTTTGTTAAATTGCAATATTTAGTGATTTATAGAGATGCTAATTTAGTCTACCCTCCATAAATATATTATTGTCACCTCAACCAACTTTGTTATAAAAGGGCGAGCGCCTGCCGGTAAAAAGAGATTCTTGCTCAACCGTCGAAGCGATCGAAATTCCTCAACTTTGAATAAATCGAAGAAGAATAACTTCTGCATTTTACTTGAAATCTTCAAGAATGGATAGTAATGAAGACGCTGACCTTCCTGACGTCACGCTCACTTACAACTTCTCATAGTGGATCATTTACACAAGTTTGTTCCTGTTTAATAAAAGTTTTCTTTACTTAAAAAAAAAACGGTTGTCCTGTTTATAAAGCGTTTCACACAGTGTTTTCCGTAGTTATGTAGGGCGTTTGTCCTCGTAACATAAAATGTTACCCTGCGCAAGGGTTTTCTATTCCTACACAGGAACTCTAGATGTTTCCGGCATAAAAGTATGTTACGTTCTCTCTTTTGCGTAAAATACCACTTTCTTTTAAAAAGTAACCTAAATACAGTCTTTTTCTAGGATTTTTTTGTTTTCATACTATCTTTCATTCATATCTAAGCATTTCTAAGCATAATCTACATTTTGAAGCACATGTTGGTACATTTCAAACTAATATTATCGTGGAATTCATACATTTTATTATGTAACGGGTACTCACAATATGCGACTTTTGAATTTCTTTCTGCCGATATTTCAAGGTGGTAGAACCAGTGTAGTTCGACCGGGGAAGTACCACCGCCACACCTATTTCTAGCGTAAAACAGTTCTTGCGTTTCAATAGAAGGGTGTGGTTGCAGGCACACTTTCACATGAGGCGACCATCGTAGTCCTCGGGAGTAGCAACGCACCTGTGATTGACTTCAGATGGAACCCATGTTCTCTATGAAGTTGATTACAGATGTCCATGGGTGGCAGTGACCACTTACCATCAGGTGGACTGCATGCTCGTTTGCTACTTCAGCCAAATAAATATATATATATTTATTTGACTATTATATTTATGAAGTAATCTTTGTTTATATCTAACAGCCGTTTTGATGCATAAAAACATATTAAATGTTGTGTAAATGTTCTCATGAATTTTCCTCTGATGTTATTTTGACATCGTTTCCAATGTGTCTCGTAAATTATTTTTGGTAATGACCCCTAAGGCTGCGTCCAAAAGGCGTCCATTTCTATTGTATATTATGTGTCTCTATTATGCGAGAAAGAATTTGTGCCGTTTGGCTACTTTTGATCCCAAATTTTTCGACTAATTAATTGTAACGTTAAATTTTACTCTCCAATTAAATAGGAAGAATACCTCTTTCAGTCCTTTTTCTAATATAAATTTCTTTACATAGAGAACAATATAACCTGACGAAATTTATACAGAGGTATACAGAGGTACCTCTTTTGCAAGGAGCGCTTGCTCGGTTGGCAAAGAAAATATCAGTTTTTTTAAAATAAAAGTAGGTTAGTGGCCACTGCCTCTCGAGACCATCTGCAACCTTAGATAATCTTAGTATTACTTGATTGATGCGTGGCTGCCCCTAAAAACTAAGCTAGCAAGCTTCTTATATCATAAACCACTATTTACACGTTACCAAAGAACCAAAACATGTCAGCGCAAAATAATTATTACTCGTCTTAACTACGTCGAAAATACCAAGTAAAGCAAATAATACATCATTTGCTATTCTTGGTATTTTTCTATGGGACAGAATATGTAACGATGAAATCCATAGAACGAAAGTTACCGACACAGATCTCAGAATTACTAAGCTGTAGCGCAATGGGCATGTAACAGCTCGTCGGGCAAATAACCGGTGGGGTAAAAGGTTTTTCGAGTGGATACCGCATCTGGGTAAAAGAAGTGTAGGCTGCCCCTCAACTAGGTGGATTATTGACCTGAAGACGATGGGGTAACCGCTGGATTCAGATGGCTTAGGACCGCTTGCAGTGGCAAAGATTAGGGGAGGGCTATGTCCAGCATCTGACTTTCAAGGACTGCTGGATTGATTATCAGTCGTTAAATATAATAATCATTAAGTTATTTATTCTCCGGCAAAAATAATTAAATTAGGTGCAACAGTGTGTCCGAGGCCTATTTCGAAAGTAGGTTAATAATTTCCGTGGTGTACGGGGATTAATTTATGATTCTCTTTAATGGCTCCAACCAATTAGCGCTGAAAAATGTTATTGATAATAATGACGTTGGGCATATATCATTACATGTGGAGGTGTTAATAGGTTGTGTTTTGTTAAGTGGCTTACATTTAGCTATTTTATTATAAGTTATTTTTTTTGGCTTGCATTAAGAAATTATCTATAGGTTACAAGAGGGATTACAAAATACTGGTAAAATTTTACTTAGGTAGTTAAGTGGTAGTAATAAATAATAGTCTAAAAAAGTAAAAAACACGCTTTTTATAGAAAACCGAACTAAAAAATAGAAAATAAATTTAAATAAATTTAAATTAAGAATATAGTGTTAAAAATTTCAATGAATATAAATTAATAATAGTGTGAATAAAAAAATATTTTATTTAAAAAAAAGCGTGGGGTGCATGGTGTCAATGGTTATAGATATTTTATTGACAGATATGAGTAGAGTGATTATCATTTCGATAATATCTTAAAAAGCACCCACGCTTTTTTTAAATAAAATATTTTTTTTATTTACACTATTATTAATTTATATTCATTGAAATTTTTAACACTATTTTCTTAATTTAAGTTCATTTAAATTTATTTTCTATTTTTTAGTTCGGTTTTCTATAAAAAGCGTGTTTTTTAGTTTTTTTAAACTATTATCTATTTTCTACTTTTTAGTCAAATTAAAAAATGGAATAATTTTATCAAATTAGTGTATTGTCATCGGTCCTCAATAAATCTACAAAATTTGAACGAAATCTGGCCGTTTAAAGTGGGTCAAAATCGCGCCCAAAGAAGTCGGTTACAAACATACAAACATACAGGTGAAGCTAATAAAAAGCTAATAAAAAAAAAGGTAGTTCACCAGTCCCAATGCCACGTGTATTTGAACAGAAGTGAATATATTGAAATTTAAGATTATTGTGGATGATTAATGCCGACTTACTTATGCTAGTCACCCGTCGCAACGGTCGAAATTGGACCGTAATTTGAATTAAAAAAATAAACTTCATATAGGTAGTCCAAAGTAGCACCAATTTTTCTATAATTTAAATAAATTGTAATAATTTTAAAGCTATTTGAATGCACCCGTTAAAGGTAAAAATAGGTTTAATAACTAAGCTGAATTTAAAAGCAATAGCGGGTATTTTGACATCTGTCATTTTTGATGTTGTGTTTTCATAGTAAGACATTGAATGTTCTTTTTCGATTATTATGTATGTGTTTGTGTCAAATGCAAGGTAATGAGTGTAATGTGTTTTTAGTTGATTTTATGTATGTTTCATGCATTATTTGAAGAAAAAAATTATCATTGCACAATCCTTCTTTACATCAACTATAACCGTGTGTTACATAACCCTAACGCTGATGCACAGCCCTAGCGCATCGCGACCCAGCCAGCAACCCGAGGAGCTGACACAGCACCTACAACGTTCCCACATATCGTGGGAATTCACGGTCCGAGCTCTAACATCGACTCGGTCTCACCCCTTTAGTTTTAAGTTAAAATGTAGTTAATATTTTAGTATAATTAAATGTTAAGAATGATTTTGAGTTTCCCTGCGACCTCCGGCCGCCACCAAACATAACTCGTGCGTAATTTCATACTCTTTCTGCGGCAAGTATCTTAAAAACGAATCTCAAGTTTTTGCTTCTCGTATTAATATTTTGATTTAATCTAAGACAGTGCTATCAACTGTAAAGCCACCGATGCTTGTAGATGTTTGTACAAGAGTCATAAATTTTTCTTTTGTTCGCAGGTTGACATAATATCAAAACATGATTCCGATGACGGCCAGGAGAAAGCGATCTTCGGAATATTTATCAAGAATGTCGTTCCCAACAGTCCCGCTGGAAAGTGTGGGGAATTACAAGTAAGTGGATTAAACCAGGAGTACCTATATCTGTTGAACTACGGCCGGATCTTTCGGTCAAAACTCACCTCACAACCTCATAAATTAAAAACACCTGTAATATAATTGACATATTTTTAATATGTAAAGGGCTAACGGGTACTCACGATATGCGGTATTGAATTTCTTAGGTCAAAGGGTTTTATCCCTGTAGTTCCGGGATCAGAATAGGGCTACGGTATACCCTGCCTGTCGTAAGAGGCGACTAAAAGGGACTTCCGGGGTTGCGGGTGGTAAGAGTGGGAGCTCGAACCGTCCAGCCAAGCGACCCCGTGTAGGACGACGGCATGTGTGGCCACATCCTATCGTAAACACCAGAGAGGCGCACTGAGTACAATGCTCACTGGGAAGAGCCCGAAGAGGGCATCGCGCTCGGAGGACACCGGCAGCGGTCCGTTGGAGATCCCGGTATCCTCCACACAGAGCCAAGGATGGCCACCGGGGGGGTTTTAGTGAGGTAAAAATCCCACACAACACGTCGTTGCTCCCACGGCGTTGGGTACCTTTCGAAGGTTTCCCCCTCGATATAAAAAAAAGGTCAAAGGGTTTGCTGTGACCATGATCACGGCAACTGGGTCGAAATATTGGCAAAAAGCCATACAAACGCCGCATTCAAAACCGCATATCGTGAGTACCCGTTGTATTGCATTAAGAATTTAAAAAATCCGCGAAAGTATTAATCTATAAATCAGGTGGTAGAACCAATGTAGTCCGACCGGAGATGTACCTATACCAAATTTTTTTTATTGTTTTTTAATTATTTTTTTTTTATCAGACTGACATCGCAAACTATGTCAGTTAGATAATAAAAAGAGCATGGAGTCTATCTGATGGTAAGTGGTCACTGCCGCCCATGGACATTTGTAAAAAACTTCATACAGAACATGGGTTCACGGTAGAAATAGGTGTGGCGGTTTTACTTCCCCGGTCGAATTACATTGGCTCTACCACCTTCAAAAATAACGAGGAGACAAATGCTACAATCATGAAATATTTTAGATTCTGTTTACAATGATTCCGCGACAATAATATTCTCAATTTATGTAAAATATTATATCAATTTGATAGACAGGTGACAGAATCCTGGAGGTGGATGGTGTATGCGTCCGCTCAGCGCAGCACGAGCGAGCCGTGCAGCTGATCAAAGCTGCTGGGAACACTGTCACACTCACAGTTCAAAGCCTTCAGGCTTGGGTACGTATGGACTGTTAATAACTGTTAATGCAGATCATTCAGTGCATCGTCCCTGTAGCCTCGGGGTCAGAATAGGGCTACGGTATCCCCTGCCTGTCGTAAGAGGCGACTAAATGGGGCTTCCGGGGTTGCAGACGGCTAGAGTGGGAGCTCGAACCGTTTGGTCAGGCAATCCCGGGAAGGACGGCGGTATGTGTGGTCGCATACCGTCGTAAAGACTAGACGGAGCGGTGGGCCCAGCCGCCCATCTGGGAGGAGCCCGATGGGGCAGCGTGCTCGGAGGATTCCGGTTGAAGTCGTTTCGAGATCCCGGAGTCCTCCTTTTCAGCGCCGAGGACGGCCACCGGGGGGGTTTTAGTGCGGTAAAAATCCCACATAACCCTGCGTCGCTCTCACGGCGTCGGGTACCTTTTGAAGGTTTCCCCCTCGAAAACAAAAAAAAAAGATTATTCAGTGCATGACATGCGTTACAATGCAAGACATATTTGATAAGTGTATTCTCTTGAATTAGTCTTTTAAGGCCTTGTGCCTTAAAAGTTCTTTCAATAATTTTCATAAGTTATACGTCACTACATAATACAAAACAAAGTTGTTTTGCGCTGTCCTTTCCTATGTATGAATAGACCTTCAAACCTACGCTACGGATTTTAATGCAGTTTTTAATAGATAGAGTGATTTAAGAGGAAGGTTTCTTCTATGTATAATACATGAATAATATAGAAGAGAAACACTGATAATTTTAGATTTTTGACTTTTAGGCGGAAGGAAGCTCGCCGGGTCAACTAGTTTAAGTGATAAGTCTTTAGAGTGTATTCTTCCACTACCAATCCCTTGCTGTCTTCAGGTGTATTTATTAGTAGAATTGGTGGAGTAAACTCCAATGAGCTAACTTTCTTACTTTATTTACGCTTTCTATTTTGTTTCTCTGTAGATACATATAGTTATTATCTGCAATGGGTTTATGTTGTATTATAGTACCGAAACGCGCTTCGCATATCGAAGCGTTTTTCGTTTCTATCCTATAATGCAACAAGCTACAGTTACGTTCACCAATTGGCATTTGGCCAGCGCGGTGGACTATGGCCTAAAACTCTCTTATTCCGAGAGAAGACCTGTGCCCAGCAGTGGGACAATAATGGGTTGACGATACGACAATATGATAAAGCTACGGCTAAAATTTTCCTGACTGTATACATAATATGTTTTATATTTTAAAATGAATGATATTTTCAGGTAAAAAAATCTTGTTACAATTATATACCTACCACAAATTATCATCGCCCAGGGTTGACTGGCAGAGAATGCCATTAGGCCAAGTTTACCCTTGTAACCCTTAATTTAAGGTGTTTCAATAGTTTAAATAAATAAATGAATAATATGTATAGAACTCTTTTTTTTTCAATGGCGATTTTTATTCTCTGCATCGAGTTGATTTTTTTTTATAAGATTGAAGTAGCAAACGCATGCAGTCCACCTGATGGTAAGTGGTCACTGCCGCCCATGGACATCTGTGAGCAACTTCATACAGAACATGGGGTTCTATCTTAAGGCAATCACAGATGCACGCTACACCCGAGGACTAAGATGGTCGCCTCATATAAAAGTGTGCCGGCAACCACACCCTTCCATCGAAACGCAAAAACTGCTTCACGCTAGAAATAGGTGTGGCGGTGGTACTTTCCCGGGCGAACTACTCTGGTTCTACCACCTATAAATGATAATTATTACTTATGTTAATATTAATTCACCACCTATGAATAATATTGCCTTATACGAACAATATGATACGGTACTTCGATTCAAATCGTCCTAACGTTATCATCGTCAACCCATTACTGTCCCACAGCTGGGCACGGGTCTTCTCTCAGAATGAGAGAGTTTAGGCCATATTCCACCGCGCTGGCCAAGTGCGAATTGGTGGACTTCACACACCTCCGAGAACTATTTTTTTTTTAAAGAACTCTCGGGTGTGTAGGTTTCCTCACGATGTTTTCCTTCACCGAAAAGCAGTGATAATTAATGTATAATACGCACATAAATCAGTGGTGCGTGCCTGGGTTTGAACCTCGGACCTCCCGATCGAGAGGGCAAGTTTCAACCATTAGGCTATCACTGCTCTACGTTATAGTTTATGTAATTTAGCTTGCGATCAAGCGTATCACACACAAAAGTTAAGGCGAAAATCTAATATTCTGCTATTACTTGAGAACAACAAACAAGACGAATCTAAGTAGCATCACACAAGGATCAACGCTTGGATCACATCAACAATGTCAATTTGGAGTTCAAATCTATTTCGATATTGGTCAGAAGTTGTGACGTTATACACAAATATGTAGTACAAGTAAGGTCGCATTATAGGGGAGCGAATGGATTACACTTAAAGTCATAATTAGTACTCGATAGCCTAATGGTTGAAACTTGCCCTCTCGATCGGGAGGTCCGACGTTTTAATCCAAGATTTTACCACCAGAAGCACCACAGATTTTTCTAAATTATGTGCGTATTAGAAATTAATTATCGCTGCTTTTTGGCGAAGGAAAACATCGTGAGGAAACCTACACATCCCAGAGTTGTTTAAAAAAAAGTTATCGAAGGTGTGTGAAGTCCATCAATTCGCACTTGGTCAGCGCGATGGACTATGGCCTAATACTCATTCTGAGAGTAGACCCGTGGCCAGCAGTGGGATAATAATGGGTTGGCACCACAGAATATCGCTTTGAAGGAGAGATGTCAAATCGAAAGTCATAACCATGTATCATGTACCATGTATCATGTATTATTTATTTTATAATGGTAACAGGAGACGACCATCTTAGTTCTCAGGAGTTACAACGTATCTGTAACTGATTTGCGATATTTTTCTATAGAGATGTTTATATATGAAGATGCTTACAGACGTCCTTGGGCAGCAGTGATCACTTACCATCTGGTTGACTGCATACTCAAAAAATTAAAATAAATATTTCTATCGGTAAAATAATGGTATTTCACCTTTATATGAAATACAGTTAGGTATACGAAAAGGTAACATTAATAATAACTACATATTGCAAAGATTCTTATTAATATTTTACTTTATAATATATAATATATGTAAAAAGATGACGATCATGACACTGCTTTATATTTGTAAGACTTCGTTATAAAAGTTTGTTTAAAAATACAACCGCATTTGCAAGGTTTCTTTGAATTGAGCACATTAGTTGATTGTACGTACTGACGATGTTACTGGCGTAATAATGGTATATAAGAGAGGTATTGACGTTATGAAAACGTAAAAAAAATATTATCTTACATTTATCATCCTTTTTTGTATAATTTTATTATATTTTTTGACCATAGAGTATAATAATGTTAACATTACTGATTATTGGTTAACCTACATTATTGCAACGCCCTAACAGGGTACATGCAAGTGCAAACAACATTGTCTGTAAGGTCTACTTATATGTGCATGAGCAATAAATAATTTGATTTTGACTTTTGTCGTTGAGGGGGAAAGCTTCAAAATGTACTCGACGCCGTGGGAACGACACAGGGTTATGTGGGATTTTTACCCCCTGGTCGCCGTCCTCGGTGCTATACAAACATACAAACATATCATACATAAAAAGAAAAGGACCGAACTCAAAATTGTGTTAGATACTTGAACCTGCTCCTAAGAACATAGCGTATCGTCTAGCAAATTGAAAAAAATATAAATTATTATATTACTAATATAAATAGTCTGTCCCTTAAAAAATGCGCTTTAAGAAACTTTTTGACAAAAACAAAATAGCGTTCATATTTAAACGCTACTTTATATTTTTACTAAGATAATATTTCGTACCTAACGTCTTTTTAATTCCATTGAGTCACCAACTAGCAACGCAAATCCACCCTTCTGCACCTATTGTGGTATTTACAAGTGTTATCTTTTTCTTGGTACATAGACTTTTATTGACATGTAAGAAACCTGATTGTAGATATATTAAAAAAAATATATAAAATAACAAAAAACCCGCTGAGTTTCTTGCCGGATCTTCTCAGGTTGAGGCTGAGGTCGTGTTCCGATCCGGTGGTAGTGTAAAAAAAACAATGTAACTGACAATTTGTAAGTGGCCCCGTAGGCCTATACAAAATAAAGACATTTCATATTATTTCATACATGAATGTGAGGGTCAAGTTTTACAAATTAATTTTAAAACACATTAGATGATTTATGATTAGCTCAGTGACGTCATTCAAAAAACAATATGGCGACCTCTAAAATGGCGTTAACTTTTTTTCATCTCCATCCCCGTGATATAGTTTATTTTTAAAGAAAAAAGGCTCGTTGTCAAAAAACACAAGTACTTAGGCGGTTTTTAATTTCTTTATTGCTAATAATTCAATTTTTCCACAGAACACAGACTCATCAGATGTAGACGGGGCGACACCTTCGCCGACTAAGAAGCGGAAAGCACCAGCCACGCCCGCCGCCTCTGCGCCCGCTAACGCGTCCGCACCCGCTAACTCTTCCGCTACCGCTAACGCGAATGCCGTGGCCTCAAACGCATCTGCTCCGCCTGTCAGCGGATCGACACCTGAGTCTGAAGTTAAGGTGATTTAATTTTTGACGTGTATTAGGCGAAGTATTTTGATTGGAAGGTGTGGTGAGAGAGAAATAATTATGTAACGCGTTACAATTTAGCCCTTCGGGGTAGTAAAGTGTCTGTTATCAACCTCAAATAAGACTAATCTGTTTCGGGTTGATGACAGAGGTAAATATAAAGCGTATTATAAAATTTCTGATTATATAGACGACAAAACAGCTTGGGACTGAGCAATAATATACATTCCTATAGTTGACCAGGCAAACGTTGTTTTTCCATATAAAAATTTAAAAAATGCTAAGGGTGGACAACTCTTATCACTAAGGGGTATGAAAAATAGATGTTGGCCGATTATCAGACATACTCAATATGCTCACAAAATTTCATGACAATCGGTCAAACCGTTACGGAGGAGTACGGGAACGAACATTGTGACACGAGAGTTTTACATATAAGATTATATTCTTAACTAAACCTATGTTGTCCAGATAACAGTATCAGACCCCCCAGAGCAAGAAAAAGCGACGTCAGAGTCCACAAACGAAAAGAAAGAGTCAGCTGAACCGGAGAAACCGAAACCGGTGTACTCCTCCTCGGAGAGTGAGGAAGAAGGAGAGGATGAACGGCACCAGGGAGGGAGACTTTACACGGAGGCAGGCGTTGAGGTAAGCTTAAAAACTACTTCTATACATATTTTTGCTTTATAATAGCGCTGTCTTTGGATAGTCTAATGGTCGAAAGTTACCCTTTCAATCCGGGGGTCCGAGGTTCAAACCCAGGCACGCACCACTGACTTATGTGCGTAGTAGAAATTAATTATCACTGCTTTTCGGTGAAGGAAAACATCACTCAAAATGTGAGTGAACCTTTACATTCTAATTCAGCGAACTTTGAGAGGGAGGTCACTCGAGAAATCCAACTCGACTGAGCTGTGTTCGTGAAATTTCGTAGTATCTTCTCGTCCACAATTCCTCAGTGCCTGAAGTCGAAATTATTTCAGCAATGTGTGTTGCCAGTGATGACCTATGGCGCCGAAACGTAGTCCTTCAATGTAGGCCTCATTTGAAGGCTCAGAGTCACTCAGCGCGCTATGGAGAGGGCTATGCTCGGAATTTCGCTACGAGACATGATTCCCAATGATGAAATCCGTAGACGAACGAAGGTTACCGACATAGCTCTCAAAATTAGCAAGCTGAAGTGGCAGTGGGTTGGCCACATCGCTCGAATGACTGATAACCGATGGGGAAGAAAGGTCCTCGAGTGGCGACCACGTTTAGGCACAAGGAGTTCAGGTCGCCCCCCCCCCTCCTCCACCAGGTGGACCGATGACCTGAAGAAGACACCGGGAAACCGTTGGATTCAGAGGGCACAGGACCGGTTGGAGTGACGCCATTTCGGGGAGGCCTACGTCCAGCTGTGGACATCAAAGGGCTGATGGATGGATGGAATGAGACGGCATTGTAATGTGATCGGATCTTTACACTAATATCTCTAATAGATTTAAATAGATTTTCTTTAATTAGATCGATCGAGCCTCAGCCGGAGCAGTGCGACGCAGCAGAGAAGAGAGGGAAGCAGATCCAGAAGAAGAAGACGAGTTCGGCTACACCTCAAGTGAGTGGAAAGATACATTATTCACTCTTATTAACTTCTCTTTTTATTTCATACATGTCTACTTATACGCGTGTGTTCTAGAACATTCTAGATGAATAGGTTAAGAACTTCGATACAAAATTTTATATTATGATGTGATATTTAGCATTTCGGTTGAAAATACCTTAAGACAAAGATTAGGAAATATTTAACATATTATATTATTTTTTATCAAATATTTAACCTTCCATATTACATTTTGCAATATTAGGTTAGACTAGTTTTTGTTAGAGCATATCTGCTTATTATCGCTGAAATTTTCTTACATATTTTAAACATATATTTTATACAAATTTATTGACATTTTCTACTTATGCCTTCTTATTATAAGGATATGCCTTTTAAAAGATAAATTTAGTATTATACATTCATTCTCTCATAATCGGTGTCCTTTCGGTAGTAATTTTTACCTCTAAAGGTATAATTACAATGAAGGGAACCCGTATCGTAAGACCAGTGCTTTTACGAGTTTATTAGGTTTTTCAAAGCAGTAGGTAATTGCTTATGTTTTCGCTCATACTTTGCAATGTGCATTGCAACGTTACGTTTTCGTTATACCTTGTTATGTATAATCAAAAACGAGATAATTTTGTTTATAAAACTTCTACTACGGGGAATAGCTGTCGCGATCCATTATTAAGTATCTTAATTATATTATGATACCGAGATCTGAATAGGGCTACCGTGTCCCCTGCCTGTCGTAAGAGGCGACTAAAAGGGGCTTCCGGGGTTGCGGGCGGCTAGAGTGGGAGCTTGAACCATCCAGCCAGGCAATCCCGGGAATGACAGCGGTATGTGTGGTCGCATATCGTCGTAAAGACTAGACGGAGCGGTGGGCCCAGCCGCCCATCTGGGAGCAGCCCGATAGGGCAACGCGCTCAGAGGATTCCGGTTGCGTTCCTTTGGAGATTCCGAATTCCTTTTTGTAGCGCCGAGGACGGCCATTGGGGGGGTTTTAGTGCGGTAAAAATTCCACTTAACCCTTCGTCACTCTCACGGCGTCGGGTACATTTAAAGGTTTCCCCCTCAAAAAAAAAGTGCTTCGAATGAATTAATACGATATAATTTTACACTAATGTTATCGCGGAATTGGAACAATACAAATATGTAGTGGGTATTTATGATATGCGGTTTATAGATTTTTTCAGTTATTTCTACCCAGTTACATGGAACGTGGTAGCGAAAGTGAAGTTAAGCTGTTTTGCTCCTGCAGTTGCATTGGCGACTCCCCTGGTGTTGCAATGTCCATAGGCGACGGTGACTGCCTTTCATCAGATGGCCCGTCTTATCGTTAGGCCCAACTATAAAATAAATACGATAAACAAGCAATAGAACTCTGTGAAAAAAGGTCTTTTTATATGTATGACGGTATCTGTTTGTTCATATTTAAAGGGGATTCGAAACAGTAATGGAATTTCATTATTCAATACCTTTTGTCACGAAAGCCTGCCCTTTACGATAGTTGATTTGTTTTATTTATTTTTTTATCAACTGACTATCTAACTCGATTAAGTATGTATTGACCGTAGACATAAGATATTGACTAGACATTTTTGGGAGTATACTGATTAATATTTACCTCGGTAAAACGTTTGATTTCCATGTGCTTCCAATATCAATTCGCATCGATATACTTGGCTCCTAAACTTCTAACCGTTTGCGTCACTATTTTTTATTTTGAGCAACTTTTCGTCGTATAAGAGATTATCATTTTCCATAACAGTAAATTAATTATCACTGCTTTTTGATGAAGGCAAACATCGTGAGGAAACCACACCCGACAGTTCTTAAAAAAAAGTTCTCGGAGGTGTTTGAATTCCACCAATTAGCACTTGGCCAGCGAGGTGGATTATGGCCTAAAACTCTCTCATTCTAAGAGAAGACCCGTGCCCAGCAATGGGACAATAATGGATTGACGAGAGAGAAAAAGTTGCCAGTAATAAATTATATTATTTTTTGGTCGGTTCACTTTCAGATGAGGCAACTATCATAGTTCTCGACAGATGCAATGCATATGATTGTCTTCATATAGCGTTTAGGCAAAAGGAGGCACAGGAGATAATTATTAAAACGTACATAATTTTGGAAAAATCTGCGGTGCGTAACTGGGTTTGAACCTCGGACCTCCCGATCAAGAGGGCAAGTTTCAATCATTAGGCTATCACCGCACACAACATTTTATAATCTTACAAAATAATCAGCGAATATACAAAAGTTGGGTGTTTTATAAGGACTACACATACCAAAGCTCGTAAATAACTTTGCCTAGAATATGAGAATTCCTCTGTGAGTTAGTAGGTTGGTGACAAATTACGTCATACTCATTATGGTAGACTGATTCCCACTTATGAAGAACTTAGGGGTTTTGGTGAAGGATATTAGGAGATTAAAGAGGTTTATTTATTTTTTACTAGGCTACTCCTACGGCTCTGCTTGCTTTGATCGCGTATATTAAGTATATCCTATGTGTTAATTCATTAACTATGTGTGTGCCAAATATCAAAGATATGCAATCTGTGGTTTTTGCATAAAAGAGTAACAAACATACAACCCAAAAAAAACTTTTGTATGCATATTTTAACTAGCTGACCCGGCGAACTTCGTTTCGACTAAAAGTCAAATATCTATAGATGAGTGTTCCTCCATTATATTATGCATGTATAATACATATAAACCTTCCACTTGAATCATCCTATCTAATGAAAAAACCGCATTAAAATCCGTAGCGTAGTTTTAAAGATCTAAGCATACATAGGGACAGACAGCGCGAAGCGACTCTGCTTTATGCTATGAAGTGATACATAACTAACTATCTTTTATCTTTGTGGGTCGACTTAAGCACTAACATACTCTCAGTGGTGCCAACGTATCTGTGTTTCCTAGATAGAACCAGTGTAGTTCGACCGGGAAGTACCACCGCCACACCTATTTCTAGCGTGAAGCAGTTCGTGCTTTTCGATGGAAGGATGTGGTTGCCGGTACACTTTAATATGTGGCAACTATCATAGTCCTCGGGAGTAGCAACGCATCTGTAATTGACTCCGGATAGAACCCATATTCTTTTTGAAGTTGCTTACAGATGTCTATGGGCGGCAGCGACCACTTATCATCAGGTGGACTGCACCTTTGCTACTTCAAATAAAATAATAAACAATTGAGGGTTGTCTATATGTTCTTGGACGGCAGTGGTCACTTACCATCAATGTTCCTTGGCCGTAGTGACTACATAGGTACCATCAGATGAACTGTATATTCATTAACTACCATATTAACAATTGCACCCGTATATTAGTATTTTATCTGTCTTCCAAAACTATTTTTCTAAAATATAACATCTTAATACCTATAAGTTTACAAATCTATTTACAATAATGTATCTTTTCACTTATGTTTTATTTTTTTTATATTTTTTGTAAATGCAATTGAATTATATTTATATACTTTTGTCACGCCTTGTTTTTTATTTACTGCTTTAAATATATATAGCAATACATATGCCAATTCCCTATTGGATGACTCCATGTGGATCCCATAAAATAATGTTTTTTTTTATAATATAGAAGTGGCAAACGAGCATGCAGTTTACTTGATGGTAAGTGGAAACCACCGTCCAACATCCATAACTACCCTACATAAGTCTTACCTGAGCTACAGATGCGTTGAGGATCAAGTCGGAATTCCTCATATGTATGTCTCTCTTACTGTTTTTATACAGAGCAGTGATAGCCTAATGGTTGAAACTTGCCTGCTCGATCGGGAGGTCCGAGGTTCGAACACAGGCCAAACCACAGATTTTTCTGAAACTATGTGCGTATTAGAAATTAGTTATCACTGCTTTTCGGTGAAGGAAAATATAGTGTGGCAACCTACACACCGAGAGTTCTTTAAAAAAATAGTTCTCGGAGTTGTGTGTCCACCAATTCGCACTTGGCCAGCGCGGTGGGCTATGGCCTATAACTGTATCATTCCTGAGACAAGACCCGTGCCCAGCAGTGGGACAATAATGGGTTGACGACACTGTTTTTATAAGACAGAAATACGTATGGCAATGATGCCTTTAGAGTGAAACTACGATGCAGTTTGTGAATGTTTGTGTGCATGTATGTGCGTAGGCATATAGAGGTTTGAGCAGAAGAGGATCGTGTTCTAAATTATGTATATTTGAACTTGTGTTTCATTACACTTGTTTTGCATTTTAGTTTTCAATAGTTTCAACAACCTTATGTATACATGATCGTATAGGGTTCCGTATCCAAAGAACAAAAATAGGACCCTATTGCTGGCACTTCAGTGTCCGTCTGTACGTCTGCCCGACTGTCGTTCTTTCCATCTATCTATTACTAGGCTCTATCTATGAACCGCGATAGCTAGTCTGATGAAAATGATGTATTTTTGTTTCCGATACAACAATAAATACTAAAACAGTATGAAATAAATATCTAAGGAGCGTTCTCATACAACTAACTTGATTTTATTTGCTGGCTTTATAAATAACTAGTTGACTCGGCAAACTTCGTTCCGCTCAAAAGTCAAATATCTGAAATTATCACTGTTCATCCACTATATTATTCTTGAAATTTTCATACAAACCTTTCTCTTGAATCACTTTATCTATTAAAAAACTGCATTAAAATCCGTAGCGTAGTTTTAAAGATCTAAGCATACATAGTGATAGTATTAAAAAAAGAAAATTATTTCGAAAAGCGACTTTATTTTATACTATGTAGTGATGGTACGGAACCCTTCGTGCGCAAGTCCGACTCGCACTTAGCCGGATTCTATTATACTATGTATACTAACGATCATACTAGGTAAGACTCATTAGTGAAAGGTATAAACCCGGTAAAATGTCACTCAGTTTGACCTACACTTACTAATCAAATTAAATTAATGCCAGTGATCCAGTTTCAACATTGTAAAGAGAACTGACGTGTCATTTGCATCCAAATGCAGGTCAAATAAGTTTACGGGAGTTAAGTAGCTTAGTTCTACACTCATCGACCTTTTTTGCTCTGAAAACCCTTTAAAAGGCACCGGTAAGGACGGCAGTATGCGCGCATACCGTCCCGGGTTCGCCTGGCTGGACTGTTAGAGCTCCCACTCTTGCCGCGACCCCGGAAGTCCTATTTAGTCGCCTCTTGACAGGCAAGGGATACCGTAGCTGGATCCCGGAACTACAGGGACGACATAGTTCGACTTAACAGCTAAAATCACCGGTGTACAGTGTGTATTTACCAGGTGTCCCTGTAGTTCCGGAATCAGAATAGGGGTACGGTATCCCTTGCCTGTCGTAAGAGGCGACAAAAAAGGGCTTCCGGGGTTGCGCGTGGCTAGAGTGGATAGCTAGAACCGTCAAGCCAGGCCATCCCGGGAAGGACGGCGGTATGTTTGGTCGCATACCGTCGTAAAGACCAGACGGAGCGGTAGCCCCAGCAGCTCACTAGGGAAGAGCCCGATGGGACAACGCGCTTAGGACGGTAGTGCTGAGGACGGCCACCGGAGAGGGTTTTAGTGTGGTTAAAATCCCACATAACCCTGCGTCGCTCCCACGGCGTCGGGTACCGTTTGAAGGTTTCCCCCTCGAGAACAAAAAAAAAATGTACCCGGTAGAACCAATGCAGTTTGACCAGGGAGGTACCACCGCCACACTTATTTCTAGCGTGAAGCAGTTCTTGCGTTTCGATGGAAGGGTGTTGTAGCCGATACACTTTTATATGAGACGACCATCTGCATAGCAACGCATCTGCTGACTTCAAGTAGAAGCCATATTCTATATAAAGTTGCCTACAGATGTCCATGGGCGTCTGGTACCGCTTACCATCAGATGCCAACTGCATGCTCGTTTGCTACTTTAATCAGATAATAGAAAAAAAAAGATAAGTCGAAAGTAACAACGCTTCTGTTATTGACTTTTTGTAGAACCCATGTTCTATATGAAGTTGGGTATAGTTGTCCATGGCAGTGACCATACATTTAGGGGGACAGTATGCTCATGTGCTCCTTCCAAATCATAAAAAAATGTTTACTAGTTCCCAGCCGTGGGTCAATCGATCGCTAAACATTGGATCAAACTATCTACAACATATCTAATCTATGACTAACACCTGTTCACATTGTTTATTATGTGTGACCTTGCCGTTCGGAAATAGAAACTAAACCCGTAACGATCTTGCAAGCTTACGATAGAGATATGGGAATTTAGCTAGAATGGTGTAACGGTCTATACTGGAGCGTAGTGGAATATAATATGATACTAATGATCTGCACTGACGCTAAGTGGAGTAAAATATAAGACAATCTATCTGTACTGAAGCCACTTAGTAGAGCAGTGATAGCATAATGGTTGAAACTTGCCCTCTCGATCGGGAGGTCAGGGGTTCAAACCCAGGCACGCACAACTGATTTATGTGCGTATTAGAAATTAATTATCACTGCTTTTCGGTGAAGCAAAACATCGTGAGGAAACCTACACACAAGAAAGTTCTTAAAAAAAAGTTCTCGGAGGTGTGTGAAGTCCACCAATTCGCACTTGCCCAGCTCGGTGGACTTTGGCTTAAACTCTTTCATACTGAGAGAAGACCCGTGCCCAGCAGTGGGCCAATAATGGGTTGATGGGAAGCCACTTAGTGTATAGTATGAGACTAGTGGACTGTGCTGTAGTATGAAACTAGTTGTAAGTGGAGTATTCTATGAGATTAGTGATCTGTACTGGTACCAAGTGGAGTGTAGTATGAGACTATGGTGTGTAATGGAGTTAAGTAGAATACAGCATGAGACAAGTGAGCTGTACTAGATTCAGGTGAAGTATATTATGAGACTATGCATTGGCGCTAAGTGGAGCATGTAAAGAAACTAGAATATAATATGAGATTAAGGATCTGTAGGTATTAAAGGCAAGTATAGTATGACACGTTTAGGCAAAAGGAGTACAGGTCGCCCCCTACCAGGTGGACCGATAACCTGAAGAAGACAGCGGGAAACCGTTGGATTCAGAGGGCACAGGACCGGTTAGAGTGGCGCCATTTAGGGGAGGCCTATGTCCAGCAGTGGACATCAAAGGGCTGATGGATGGATGGGATAGTATGAGACTAGTGGTGGAGTTAAGTGGAGTACAGCATAATGCGAGAGAGTACTGGATTCAGGTGGAGTATAGTAAGATACTAGTGAACTGCACTTTAGTGAGGTAAAAATTCCATATAACCCGGCGTTGCTCCCAGCTGTCGGGTACCTTTTGAAGGTTTCCCCCTCGATAACAAAAGAAAAAGGCCGGAGCCCATCGTTAAACGCTAGTAAAAGTTAAGTAAACTTACTTAGGGTATGACTTGTCTTATCTGATGTGTATTACAAATGTCTATGGTTTTTTACTACCAGATTGAGTGCACGCTCGTTTGCTCCTCCCGTATTGTAAAACTATTATTAAACGGATGGATCCTCTAGTCCTTGTTTAAAATTAGCGAAAGCTTTTTATCGTTTGAAATATCTGCATATATAAAATTCTCGTGTCACAATGTTCGTCCCCATACTCCGAAACGGCTTGACCGATTCTCATGAAATTTTTTGAGCATATTGAGTAGCTCTGAGAATCGTCAACCAATTTTTCATACCCCTTAGTGATAAGGGTTGCTCCCCCTAACATTTCTTTTTAATTTTTATATGGCAAACAACGTTTGCCGGGCCGGCTAGTTCTTTATAAGGAACCCGTGTGAGTTAATTTTGAACACCTGCAATTTTATCCAGTATTCATCATAATGATAAATAAATAATGATCGTAAAATAATTGATTCAGTCGGTTCCACGGTTGAACCGCATTTAATTCATCTGTTACAGGAAATAGGGAGATTAAAATCAAATCTGTTGAAATATCGTCCGCAAAAGAGATTATCCGGTGTGTTTGATATATGGATTCTGTGGACTGGATTCTGTTAATTACTGATTTTCTAGGGTTCCGCACCCAAAGTTTATAAATGGAACCCTATTTTTTTCTTTTATCTGATTCAAATGGCAAATGAGCAGTCCACCTGATGGTAAGTGGTCACTGCCGCCCATGGATATCTGTAAGCAACTTCAAATAGAACATGGGTTCTATCTGAAGTCAATCACAGCGTTCCCACTCCCGAGGACTACGATGGTCGCCTCATATAAAAGTGTGCCGGCAACCGCGAATCGCAAATAAATGCTTCACGAATTATTACCCTATTATTAAGACTCTGCTGTTCGTCTGACTGTCTGTATCTCATCAAATCTGATAGCTAGACACTTAACATTTTCACAGATGTTTTTCTGTTGCGGTTATAACAACAAATAGTAAAAACTGATTAAAAAATTATGTAAGGGCCTTTAAACCACAAATGTGATTTTTTTTTGTTTGATCCAACTAAGCGACGGCGTGTTGCCAAATTTTTTGCTTGATCATAAAACGTGACAGCATGTTGCCAAGTTTTAAAAAAAATTATAAGTCCCTTGCAACTAACGTATGGAAATCTTTGTAACGTATGGAATTCATGTGTGATATTTGTAGGTAAGGCTTTAAGGAATTAATCATTCGGATCTTATGCATTGGTTGCATTTGAAAGTAAGTAGGTGTGTTGGATTTTCTCCAGTTTTGTTCCGATGAAGATGCCGGAGTCCTCTGCGTAGCGCTGAGGACGGCCAACTTTTAGTGCGGTAAAAATCCCACATAACCCTGCGTCGCTCCCACGGCGTAGTGTACCTTTTGAAGCATCTCCTTCGATAAAAAAAGGTGTGTTGGATTTAAAGGCCAATTTCTATACATGTACGTCAGGTTAGGTTTAGCACTAAGAGTCAATGAAGAACCCATAAAGGGTTTTCCTATGTAAAACGGCACTATTAATCCGGCATATTCTCTAAGGCTACTCCAAGACCAACAAGAACTCAAGGATTTCCCCACGAAAAAAGATAAAAATCGGTATCACAATCAATTTACTAACAAAGAACTAACCATCTTTCTGAAAACCAACAAACCCATCAAATTAGGATTTCGGCAATCCTAAATAAACCTATTAACCAGCTCTTACAACTATAAAATAGATACTATTAAATTCTCTTTGCACTCTAATTAACAAAATGGGCACCGATATTAAAGCAATTAGCAAATGTGCGGGTGACAGTCAACTGTCAGCTGACGTGGAATTGCTCGATTAAACAGACAAAAAGCTACGTCCATTTGATAAAAAGTACCTATAGCAGGTAGGTCGTTTAATGAAATTAGGTCTTTCGAAGGTCAGTTGGATTCCAGACGATCATACATACTCTGCCCTTGGTATAAGCTGAAGGGTCTTTTGTGGTTAAAGAACATTTATTCTCAACAGAATTGAGTATATAGACTATAACAGTTCACTTAAATGAGAATCTATGATCAATAAATATAAATAATATTCATAAGTAATGAGCATGAGGGTAGACTGCTAATACTATCTCGATTTTGCTGCTTGTAAACAACACTGGGACGGCGGCATTGGTGGAATCTATTAACAAAAGATAACGTAGCTTTTAAGACGTTTTTTTAATAAATTGAAATAACAAACAAGCGATGTATCTGATGCTAAATGGTCGAGGCCGCACATGAACATTTGTAAGCAATTTCATGTGGAATACAGGTTCTGTAGGAAGACAGTAGGAACAAATGTGTTAGTACTCCTGAGAACTAAAATAGTCCCCTTAAGTAAAAATGAGCCGGCAACCAATCTTTCCACCGAAATGCACTGCCTCACGCTAGAAATTAGAGTACCTAATGGTAGGACCGTCCTGGTTGGACCAGTCCTGAACCATTCTCTTTTTATCATCTGGCGAAATGTTGAATACAATGTTCTATATGAAGCTGCTTACTCTATTTAATTGAGTTAATTTTTATTTCATTGAATAAAACACAGATAGAAGAAGACAGTGAATCCTCGAGAATCGTAACTTTCGATAAATGGTACAATTTTAATATTATTTTTTTGTTGTTGTTGTTGTTGGAATGACGCTAGGACCCAAAGTGAGTCTTGGCCTCCGACATTAAGAGTCTCCATTTCGGTCTGTCCTGCGCCATCTCCAGCTAGTCATCCGCCTGGAGGTCACACAGTACCTTCTCTACTTCACTCTTCCATCTGTACCTGGGACGATCGACAGGACGGCACTCGGCATCCCCAAGTACGCTCGCTTCACAGCATTATTTTTTTAGATAAATGCAAAAATTTGGTATTTCTTGCCATTGCATCAAACAACCAAGAAAGGCTTGTGCTTACTTTAAGATGCTATTTCATGATTTCAAACGTTTAGATCTTCTATAACTTTATATTGATATTCAATGGTAACAAACTTTACTTTACTGGTACTAAACTTTAAAGTATTCGGCGAAAAATAGATTGGCATATGAAATATAGCCGCTACTAGTTACCCATCTAAATCTCAAGGTTCAACATCAAGGTTGAATAACTTTATAAACTTATAATCTAGATAGATTATAGCTGAGTGATCCAAACAGTTATTCTGAGCATGTAGTCTCTCAATATAAGTCCGAGTTTTGAGAAACACAAGGGATAAAGCAAAATTCTATTAACAATGCTATATTATTTGTTATACAAGCCTTGGTAATCTCTCAGAAGGAAAGTGTTTATGTGTGTGCCAATCCACACTTGGCTAGCGCGGTAGACCAAAACCTAAACTCATCTTTCTCTTTCTAAGAGGAGGCTTTTGTCCCGCTTTGGGGCAATAATGCAGTTACAACAATCTAGACACACATCGGGGCTATATTCACTTTTTTATACTTAAACCTAACGATAAGGCAGACGGTCTACCTGATCGTAAGTAGTCACCGTCGCCTATGGACTCTGCAATACCAGAGGAGTCGCCAAAGCATCGCCGGCTTTGAATGAGAGCTCTTTTCGCACCTTTTTTGAAGAGTCCCATGTCATAACGCCCTGGGAATACCTCAGGAGGAAGCTCTTTCCTCATCTTGCACGTCCGTGGCAGAAATGAGCGTACAAACCGAAATATTTCAATACAAAAAATATTATCAAGTGATAGAACCAGTGTAGTTTGACCGGAGCGGTATTACAGCTATACCTGTTTCTACCGTGAAGCAGTTCTTGTGTTTCGCTGAAAGGGTTGTGGTGCCGGTTCACTTTTATTGATGTGTGGCGACCGCCCGCTACTCATCAAGAGATGGCGCTACTAGTATTTTGAAACACACTATCGAAGTATTCTCAATACCCCGTAGATATACAAGTTCCGAACATCAACTGTTGGAGCACGGCCGCTCCCCAGGCATGATCGCCTAGCCTGACGGGAGATCTCCCTTTGCCAAAGATGCTATCTTAGCTGTCAGGAGTTTCAAAGCATCTGTGATCGATTTCAGATAGTAACCTTATTTTATGCGAATATGCTTACAGATGTCTATAGACAGCAGTGGAATGTCGCTCGTATGCCGCTTCAGTCGTGTAAAAATATTAATTAAAGTCTAGTTGATGTTACACGTAGTAGATTTTTCTCGATCCACAAGATTCATTGGTGATTCAGCTCTCAATTTTAGTTCACAGTATGTGCAACGAATCCGTGTACACAAAGAATTGTTTACATTATAAATTTACTAATTTTGAGCGTTTTTACGATATAATAAAATATGTTATGATCAAACTGCTACGAAACTTGCAGCAATTTATAAAGCATTTCCGTTTTGTTGTACGTTTATTGAAATGTAATGGCCGACGAATTTATAATGATTTATTACGTCAAAGACATTCTATTTTAGTGCTGATATTTCAAATCTATACGTGATCCATTGCTCGGTTTGAGAGAACAAATAAATCGTATGTTATCAAAAATCAGCAATGTACTTATAACAGTTTGAAGTTATAACGTAGTGTTGTTAATCGAAAATCGGTTAGTGGTTAGTCTAGTACGTATAAAATCTTTGGAGCTATTTTATGATTTTTCAATGAAGTCATCTTTCTGACTCGTTCTTAGTATTTTATCTCTCAAATTAGAGTTTTAAACAAGCTTGAAGTTATCTCGATTGTAAGTGGTCAGTTATCATAAATAAATCAATCATACTTACGTTTATCATGTCTGAGTTTGGCCACAGATGCGATTCTACCTGGAGCCTTTTAATTTAGTCTTTAGGTAGAATCACAACTGACCTACCTACAAATAAATACTGATTTGAAATCAGCCACATATTGCTTGGCCAAAAAAAGGCATAGTCAATTTTGGCTACAATTTTCAGCTAATTTTCGTGGCCTTGGATCGGAGACATTTGTGTTTAATTTTATTTATTTTATTTTATTTGGAAAACATACAGTGCATTAAAACTAATTATCTAACATTATAATATTACAACACACCATTTATTTGCTTTCGCATATTGCAACTAAAAAAGAGCTTGTTGGCTTTAATATTAGAGTAAAAATAAAATAAGAGCACGAAATACGAGAAACATTTAAAAAGCTAAAAACATAAAAAGAAATAATAAAAATATTTTAATACTAACTATGTACTACTATTACAGATTATAGAGCAGTGATAGCCTAATGGTTGAAACTTGACCTCTCGATTGGGAGGTCCGAGGTCCAAACCCAGGCACGCACCGCTGATTTATGTGCGTATTAGAAATTAATTATCACTGCTTTTCGGTGAAGGAAAACATCGTGAGGAAACCTATACACCCGAGAGTTCTTAAAAAAAAAAAAGTTCTCGGAGGTGTGTGAAGTCCACCAATTCGCACTTGGCCAGCGCGGTGGACTATGGCCTAAACTCTCTCATTCTGCGAGAAGACCCGTGCCCAGCAGTGGGACAATAATGGGTTGACGAGACGAGACTACTATTACATATAATAAAAAAAAAATACAAATAAATTATTGTTTGAGGTCTTATGAATATTTCTTCACTCCAAACCAAACCCTTGTCATTCTTGCTTTGAATGAATTTGGAGATAAATTAAATATATCTAATTCGGGGAAGTCATCCAACTTGTTTATGTGAGAGGCTGTTCTTACAAAAAACTAATTTTGCCTATAATTAGTTGAACAGCTTGGCACGTGTAACCTAGTACAGGGTTGTCTCACTGATCTTGTTGGAACTTTAAGATTAATTTTAGACAAAAGATAAGGAGAGTCTATTTTATTTTGTGCAATTTTTAACATTAGTACGATGTCATCTAACCTACGTCTCTCATATAACGGTAGTATGTGATGTCTTTTGCATCTGGATTCGTAAGTATTATCATATGTGTTCGATTTATACTGAAGGTATTTCATGAATTTTCGTTGAATACTTTCTAATCTATTTACATGAACTTCATAACATGGATTCCAAATTTGATAGCAATACTCTAGCACGCTACGTACATAGGAACAATAAAGAATTTTAATAGCTCCAAATAATGTTGGTTGAAGCGTCGTGCGTATGGCGCTCAAAGAAAATTACGTGAGACACACCTAAGAGAAAATTAAGTGACATCACCTTACCGCATTCTTCAAATAAAAATACAATTTGGCAAAGGGAAATCTCCCGCCAGACGAGGTGATCATGCCTGGGAAGCGGCCATGCTCCGACAGTCATTGTTCGGAACTTGTATATATGCAGGGTATTGAATACTTTGATAGCGTGTTTCAGAATACTAGTAGCGCCATCTCTTGAGGAGTTGTGGGAGGTCGTCACACAATATAACACCAAGAACCTCGTCCTCCTAAACGGTGGTTCTAAGTTCGATTCCCAGGCACTTACCATTGATTTTTCTAAAATAATGTACGTATTAGTAATTAACACTACCTTAGGTTGTTAATTAATTTCTAATATGCATATAGGAATATATCGTGAGGAAGCTTGTCCATCTGTATACCTGCGAGTTCTTTATAAAGTTCTCAATTTGAATGTGGTGTGTTTTGCACATTTGCACATAAAATTTGCACATTAGCAGCGCAGTAGACTAAGGTCTATAACTCTCTCATTTTAAGACCCAGTAGTGGGACAATAATGGGTTGATGACATACCTACACATGAAAGATAAGAGATAGGTACATAAATATATAACATACAATTTATTATAGAATCCAACTAGAATATTCGATCAAAATCTATATTATTACGTGAAGCAAAAACTTGTGATCCGTTTTTAAGATACTTCCCGCAGTAAGAGGAGTATGAAATTACGCAGGGTTATAGTTGATGTAGCGAAGGATTGCGCAATGCTAATATTTTTTTCTAATAATCCATAAAACATACATAAAATCAACTAGAACACATTACACACACTACCTTGCATTTGACACAAACACATACATAATAAACGAAAAAAAACATTCAATGTCTTACTATGAAAACACATAACGAAAAGATGACGACGACTTTGTCAAAATACCCGCTATTGCTTTTAAATGTAGCTTAGTTAATTAAATCTCTTTTTACCTTTAACGGGTATGTTCAAATTAACTTGAAAATTATTACAATTTATTTGAATTTGAGAAATATTCATGCTACTTTGGACAATATGAAGTTTAGTTTAATTAAAATTACGGTCGAATTTCGACCATTGCGACGACTAGTGTCTATAAAATTAGCAATGTAAATAACAAACAGTAGAGAGCGTCTTTCTATGACGTATTTTGTTTACGAGTTGTGAACGTAAACAATATATTTTTCATATTATTTCGTTGTTCGCGTAGCTTCGTTTCAAGGCATCATAAATTATTGTATGGCTTTTTTTATTCCACTGAAGTAGCAAAGGAACATGCAGTCCACCTGATGGTAAGTGGTCACCGCCGCCCATGGACATCTATAATCAATTTCATACAGAACATAGGTTCCATCTGAAATCACAGATGCGTTGCTACTCCCGAGGACTATGATGGTCGCCTCATGTGAAAATGGCAACCACAACCTTCAATCGAAACGCAAGAACTGCTCCACGCCAGAAATAGGTGTGGCGGTGGTACTTCTCCGGTCGAACTACACTGATTCTACCACCTTGTATACTATTATTTACTTATTGCTAGTTTCTTTTCGCGGTTTCACCCGCGTCTACGGTAATGAGTATCCTATGTTCTAATCTAGGTCATAACCAATGCGTTTGCTAAATTTCAGCGAAATCCGACCGGTAGTTTTTGCGGGAAAGAGTAACAATCATACATACATCCTCACAAACATTCGCATCACTGCGTAGTATAATACAAAGTCGCTTACCGCTGTCTGTCCCTATGTATACTTAGATCTTTAAAACTACGCTACGGATTTTAATGCAATTTTAATAGATAGAGCGATTCAAAAGGAAGGTTTTATGTATAACACATGCATAATATAGTTGAGGATCACTGACAATTTTAGATTTTTGACTTTTAGGTAGAACGACGTTCGCCGGGTTAACTAGTTTATAATATTTATAAGATCTCATACAAAAATCTCATAGTTAATAACAGCTGCCTGGCTATTCTGGTCTGAAGGGTGCCTTAAGGAGACAAAACTCCTTAGAGGTAGCAACGTATTTGCGACAACCTCAAGCAACAGTGACCATGTTGTTGATACCAAATTTCCATTGACGACAGCATTTGGTCTGGAAGTAGCAAACGAGCCTGCTGACAATTTGTCAGCATGCTCGTTTGCTACTTCCAGGCCATAAAAAAACACACGCTTTCTACACTCATAGCCCTACACTAGGATTTTCTCCTGCGTCGTGGGTAACTTGGATACACACAAAGACGAATACACAAACACCCAGACCCAGAACAGGAATCTAAACTCATCATTCAGATACCTGTCTAGCCGGGATTCGAACCCGGAACCCATTGCGTGTCAGACCAGTAACCGCTCGGGCACGCAGGGTCGTCAAAAGTAAAGTATTTCTATAAAATATACTAAAGTAGATATTTTCTTAAATAATTTATAAAATGCATTGCTGTTTGCTATTAAAAATATTATAAGATGCTAAAATTAAGCTTTGCGTAAGCCGGAGCAATACAATTTTATTCTGTATGACCTGTACATTAATCTGTTAGGGAGCAGTGATAGACTAATCATTAAAACTCAACCTCTCAAGGAAAATAACCGAGATTCGTATCCCAGAAACGCACCACTACTAAAAATGAAGTGCGTATTAACAATTAATTTTCACTATATGAAGGAATGAATGAAGGAAAACATCTTGAGAAAAAATCTTCTCGTCAACCCATTATTGTCCCACTGCTGGGCACGGGTCTTCTCTCAGAATGAGAGAGTTATAGGCCATAGTCTACCGCGCTGGCCAAGTGCGAATTGGTGGACTTCACACACCTCCGAGAACTTTTTTTTTTAAGAACTCTCGGGTGTATGTTTCCTCACGATGTTTTCCTTCACCGAAAAGCAGTGATAATTAATTTCTAATACGCACATAAATCAGTGGTGCGTTCCTGGGTTTGAACCTCGGACCTCCCGATCGAGAGGGCAAGTTTTAACCATTAGGCTATCGCTGAGGAAATCTACATACCTGAATATTTTTTTTAATTCGCAAAGTTGTGTGAAGTTTAACAATTCACACTTAGCCAGCGCGATTGACTATGGCCTAAAACTCTCTCTGAGAGAAGACCCGTGCCCAGCAGTGGAACAATAATGGGTTGACGACCAATCTGTTTATACACAAGTTTAACACTCATTCCTTAAAGAATATTAAAATTTATTCATTTGGTTCCGAGAAGTTCAACAATTTAAAGCATTATGAAACACTTTTAAAGTATAAAATATTAACTACATAAAAACACCAGTCGTTGCATAAAAATAACAGCGAAAATTCAAATATAGCGTCTTCGAATTCAACGCTATGCATGAATATTTTTGTACCTCATCACATAAAATTATGTCCCTAAGTACAAACTTTACTCGACTTAAAAGGTCCAGAATTTTCAAAACAATCTTTGTTTTCCAAGCAACGTTTCATTTTAGTACGTTCTCTCGAAAGCATCTCGTAAAATTTGCATTCTCCGCGAAATGTGAACGCGAAAATTGTCGACGATTGACGAAAATATCCGAAGTCGTGCGCGGTTGGCGCCTATTTTTGGACCAATTTTATCATTATAGGTTTGGATATTTACAATTTATTTCGCGTAGTATTTATTTTAACGTTTTTTGTGTACAGCTGTTATGTAGATCTATTTTTGAGCGATAAAGTCGATTTTAATGCGACGGGATAACAGACTTAAGACGTTTCGTAGTTAGAGGATATTTTTCTGGCACACGTGCGGAGATTTTCAGTTCAGTGTCGCGATAGAAATATTGGTGAGCGCTCGTCACGCTGTTTCCCGTATTTTGACGTCCGCGCCGAAGTTTATTGAGTGGAATTAGAAATTTAAATTTGGATTCGCATTCGAGAATAATATTTTTTATTGTAATGACCGGAGTGCGAATTATTTACGTGCCAGTGTTTTGAAAAATGGTTTGGTGATTTGTGCTTGTTTTTATGTTTGAAAAGTTACAATAAATATAGTGTTGACGTGTATATGAATTGTTTAAAAGTTTAAAAGCTTCGTGTATTATATTTAGGATTATTTTTAAATTATAATGATAAAAAATATATTAAGTTGTCACTCGGTACTAAGTTTACAAATCACGGTGATGTAAATGTACGTAATGTAATGTAAACGTAGCATACATATACATTACATTACGTTCATTTACATAGTATACACATTAAATAGAAAAGAGGACATATATTAAATAGGTATTTTAAACTCGCATTGCTCCAGTTAGTAACATGAAATTAAACAATACAATCACAAAACAAAATAAGGAAAACTATATGTTTCTGTTATGTGTACCTAATTTTGATGCATTACAGATTATACATACTAGGGAAATATGTACCTATATTAATAAGTATTAATAAACCTATATTAAAAAGTAATAATAAAATATTTTTTCACAACAATTTCGAACAAATCGTGCAGCAGAACAGTAATTGTTTTTTACAAATTGTATATTTCTTTAAGCGTGCCCCTGCCTAGAAGTAACAATTAATAATCGGCTAAGTACGAATCGAACTGTCCAGTGTTCTTACCAGTGGCGTAACTACAGAGTCGCAAATCAGCAAAATGCCATGGGCCCCCAGCCGGAAGGGGCCCCCAGTCAGAGGGAACCCAACTCCCAATATTTATTATTTATTACTAGCTGAACGTCGCAGCTGCGCCCGCGTTAAAAGAAATCGATGTATCGATTGTCCCATGGGAATAAAATATTTCCCCACAGTATAAAGTAGCCTATATGTTAATCCAGAGTGTCAGCTAACTCCCTATAAAATTTTATGAAAATCGCTCCAGCCGTTTAGACGTGAAGAAGTAACAAACATACAGACTGACAAACTTTCGCCTTTATAATATTAGTATTTTTTATACTACGAATACACGAGTAGGAAAAAAAACCCAGAACCCATGTTCTGTATGAAATTGATTACAGATGTCCATACGGCAGTGACCACTTACCATCAGGTGGACTGCATGCTCGTTTGCTACTTAAGTCAGATAAAAAAATCACCGTAAAGTGCTGATAATTACTTTATTATAAGCATATCATTTTTAATAAATATGATGCATATTCGGGATTCGAAATTCGGACCTTTGTCAATTCAAGGCCGAATTTCATCTTCCATCACTTCTCTGAATAAAAATATTATAGCTTCTTAATTAATTTCAACAATAATCAAAACATTATAAAACGTATGATTTTACACTAATATTATCGCGGAATTGACACATTTTAATACTTAACGGGTACTCACGATATGCGGTTTTTGAATCCTTTTCGAACCCTTTTTGCCGATATTTCGACCCAGTTGCATGTATCGTGGTCACGAGTAGAGTTCAAAGTTCGGTGCATAAGGTTACAGTTAGTGTAGAGTGTCGTGTTATGGAACCTAAGAAAAAAAAACGAAATAGACGTAGGGTAGATAGGTTAATCTATCACTAGTGCTTGTCAACGGTTTCTCCCTGCCACCGCAGTTTCTCCGTGACCACGATCCATGCAACTGGGTCGAAATACCGGCAAAAAGAATTCGAAAAGGATTCAAAAACCGCATATCGTGAGTACCCATTAAGTATTAAAATACTAGCTCTTACCCGCGGCTTCGCCCGAACGGTCAATGGGAATTAACATTAGCATTTGATAGCGTGATTCAGGACTTACAAATGAATTTTACTAACGCCATCTATTAACAACGTCTGGAACTAATAAATATGTATTAATTAACAAAACATCGATATTCTCATGGGAATGAGAGAGCGCGGTAAAAAGAACCCGCCACTCTCCGCCCTCCTATCTCCCAGCATATAAACCATATCATATAATAGCTATGTGGCGACGTGAAAGAGGAACAAACACACTTTTACATTTATAATAATAGTATGGATTACAAAACGTATTTGTTGTTTGAATGTAAGATTTTAACGCATCTACGCTCGTTGCAACTTTGTAGCAGTTTTATTGGTTCGTTATGACGTGAATACTCGTTTATGACGCTATTTAAAACAATAACAATTAACTGTAACAACGGAACGGAACGGAACGGTCCACCAATTCGCACTTGGCCAGCGCGGTGGACTATGGCCTAAACTCTCTCATTCTGGGAGAAGACCCGTACCCAGCAGTGGGCCAATAATGGGTTGATGCGTAACAACGGAAAAGCCAGCAATTGTATAACATTAACAGTTTTGCTAAAGTTTTTTCTACTCCCCTGTTTTTATTTATTTATTTATTAAATAGGAATTTATTTTATAATTTATTTCATTTATTTATAATTTATTAAGTATTTATTTATAACTTATTTATTTATTTTTGAGCGAATGTATGTCTATTTCTTTGGCACGTTAGAGCGAAAACGATGTAATGGATTGTAAAATATGACATATGACAGGAATCCAAACAGTTGTCAGAATTATGACATACCAATGTAATTAAATCATTTGTCAGAGTGACATAAGCCATATCATTTTTAAATTTTAATGGGATGTTTATTTCGCTGTCATAATAATATGTGTATTACATGAAAGTAATGTTACTATTTTTATTGGATTGGCGCTATTTAGGGGAGGCTTACGTCCAGCAGTGGATCTGCCAAGATAGATGGATAAATTTCTAATACAGACTCTTTGACGACCCGCGTTACCATACTGGTCTGACGCGCAATGGGTCCCGGGTTCGATTTCCGGCCAGACAGGTATCTGAGTGATGAGTTTAGATTTATATTCTGGGGCTGGGTGTTTGTGTATTCGTCTTGTACCATGGTACCCACGACCCAGGATAAAATCCTAGTATGAGGCTATGAGTGTAGTAAGCGTGTTTTTTTATATATTAAAAAAACAAACCGGATTTTATGTATCGATAACAATTTCTTGTCATATTATTGATTCAAAGTTTATACGTCAGGAGCATTTGATGCCGAGTCGAAATTATGGGTATAACGCATCTGACACTTATTGCAACGTTCCCGCTATTTTATTGCTTCACAGACTCGTATACGATATGACGTTATACGTGTTTAACTATTAGTTATTACGTTATAACCGATCAATAACGGTTAACTGCTACCGATACCATCCAATTAAAATATTAATTTATAAAAAAATTAACAACCGTTGTCCCTAATAAAGAAATCTCTTCTTTACTTAAAGCTGCGTTATGTGAACCCAATTATATCTGAAGTCGATTTCTGATGTTATTTGCGGCAATAACCATATACCATCAGGTGGACTGCATTTCCATTTAATGCTTTTACATGTGATATATAAAAGTACAAGCTTGTATCATTTCTTATCAGCGGTGCCCCGCGGTTTAATTCACGTTTTAAAAACGTAAAATATCTTTAAATTAATTTTCATAAAGTAAATGACTTTCATAAAGTAAGTAAGTGAATAATATAACGTTGAAAGCTATCATATAAATAATGCGGATTATACATATAATTGCAATCCTTTAAATTAAATTTTATTACTTCTGGTTGTATACTATATGGTTAATATAACGACAAACCGATTTAAGACAAACAAATAGACGAGACTATAAAATATCATATAGACAAATCTATGATTACTTATTCTTAGTCCTACAAAATATTTTATTTGCATTATGCGATGTGCAAACATGCGAAACTTTCATTTTTATTATGCATTTAGATGTCCTTAAATTATTATTGTTTATTTTGCTACCCATGACTCATTCGAAGTTTCTGCACAGTTAATATGGTAAGTTAAACATAATATTTATAATATTATCGCTGCTTTGCGTGATAATAAAACACAAATACGCATTTTTACAGAAGATCTAATTAAAAAAATAAAGAAGGTTTTTTTAAATTCTAAAATTCATTAATAATAAATTGATAATAAATCTTTACAATTAATGATTTTTAAAATTTTGGAAATTTAAAGACCATTAATATTCGTGGTCTAAGTCTCCAATCTTTTAGTCTAAAAACTTTATCTTTCCTAATAACGTTCTAATATAATTAATGTGATATAGTCGCAGGTAATAGCCCGTAATATAATGAGGATAAAACTATATCTGTAACACAATTGATGAATAAATTGTGCGGTTATTGACGCAAACCAGCGATACTACATACAAACATGCACGTCCAGAAATATCTCATCCCGCTATTGAAGCTCAAATCGCAGTCTGCACGAACGTCACTCACTACATAACGAATACGTCATAACGCAGTACTTTAAGGATGTGATGCTATCGTTGTGATATTTGTTAATCAGGCTATTCCTGCGACTTTGCCCGCTTTGGTTATATCTACGACGGCAATAATCAATATGGATCAAGGTCAAAAACTATATTTGTGCCAAAATTCAGCAAAATCATTTTTGTGTGGATCAAGGTTTAAAATATATGTATGTCAAAATTTAGAAAAATCAACACCAGTTAAATTTTCAATTCATCAATTATCTAATTGGTGATATTAGTAGCAGTTAACCGTTACTGAGCAGTTATAACGTGATAACGAATAGTTAAATGCACAAAAAGTCATCAATATGTAGTATAAAACAAAGTCGCTTCCCGCTGCCTGTCCCTGTATGCTTAGATCTTTAAAACTACGCTACGGATTTTAATGCCGTTATTTTTAATAGATAGAGTGATTTAAGAGGAATTGTTTTATGTATAATACATGTAAAATGTAGTGAAGAAACACTTATAATTTTAGATTTTTGACTTTTAGGCGGACCGGAGTTCGCCGGGTCGGCTAGTAAACCTATAAAATAGCCAGGGCGTTCCAATAAGATTAGGATGCGTTAAAATAATGCGATATATTGTACTTAAAATCGATGAATTTCTAAGATTATTGACGCAAAGCAGCAATAATAGATACATTGAAGGTGGTAGAACCAGTGTAGTTCGACCGGGGAAGTACCACCGCCACACCTATTTCTAGCGTGAAGCATTTCTTGCGTTTCGATAGAAGGGTGTGGTTGCCGGCACACTTTTACATGAGTCGACCATCATAGTCTTCGGGAGTAGCAACGCATCTGTGTTTGACTTCAGAGAGAACCCATGTTCTGTATGAAGTTGATTACAGATGTCCATGAGCGGCAGTGACCACTTACCATCAGGTGGACTGCACACTCGTTTGCTACGTTAGTCAAATAAAAAAAAACATGTCCAAAAATAACTCATCCCGTTATTGAAGCTCAAATCGCATGCAGTCTGCACGAACGTCACTCACTACATAACATATACGTCATAACACGTACTTCGTGGTGATGATGCTATCGTTGTGCTATGTGATATTAGTCAGTAAATGCGAGTTCGTGGGGATATACACTAGTCACAAAAAATAAGGGTTATAAAAAAATTCATATTTTTAGGTGATTTTCAACAAGCTGTAACTCCGAATAAAATGAAACGCACTGCAAAAAAAAAGCAAATTGTAGCTCCAACTGTCTACTTTTTAGATTTGACCATAAAAAATATCACGCTTGGATGTAGGTAGAGAAATAGTAAGAAGACTGCTAAAACAAAAAAAAATCTCGCCTAAAAAAGTGGACGGACTTAAAAAAATTTTTTTTCATAGGTTCTTCTTAAAGTTTTTTTTAGGAAATCTAATGTGCTTTAATTTGACGTATTTAAAAAGTCTATACGATGATTTTCCGTGGAGTTATCGTCATTCAAAGCAAAAAAGTACTTTATAACTTTGACAATCGATATCTCTGAAAATAATGAACGTACAGGAAATAGAAAGAGGATTTTGAAAACCGCACAATATTCTCTAAATGAAATTGAACATGATTTTTTCCGAAAAAGTTTTGATGAATTTGCTTTTTTTGATATGAATTTGCTTTTTTGTTATGCGATCATTTTACTCGGAGTTGCAGCATGTTGAAAATCACCGCAATTTTTTTTTTATGTCCCTTAATTTTTGTGACTAGCATAAGTAAGTATGTGTGTTTCTTACTCTTTCACGTAAAAAAACTAGACGGATTTCGCTGAAATTCCCTCGGCATTGTGACATATATATGTTACTAGTCCGTAAAAGAGATGTATGTCGTTATATCATGAAAAAAATCTACTCGGATATTACTAAAATTTCACACATGCATCGTTTTCACCTAGTTTTATATATTAGATATTCATTACCATAGTAGACGTGACCGAAGAGCGAAGCTGGGGGAATAAGTTTGTTATAAGGTATAGACGACCCGCGTGGCGGTACGGTTACCATACCGGTTTACCAGGCAATGCGCTCCGGGTTCGATTCCTGGCCAGACAGGTATCTGAATGACGAGATTAGATTCTTGTTCTGGGTCTGGGTGTTTGTGTATTCGTCTTTGTGTGTTCATGGCACCCAAGACACAGGAGAATATCGTGTGGGGCTATGAGTGTAGAAAGTGTTTTGAGCGTTTTTTTAAGACTAGTCGCCCGTCGCATCGGCCGAAATTCGACCGTAATTTAAATTAAAAATCAAATGTCATCTGACATTCTTGACGTTGTGTCTTTTCATAGTAAGACATTGAATGTTCTATTTCATTTACTAAGTACATATGTGTTTGTGACAAATGCAAGGCAGTGTGTGTAATGTGTTTTTAGTTGATTTTATGTATGAAAAATGCATTATTTGAAAAAAATATTAACATTCTGCACTCCTTCTCTACGTCCACTATAACCGTGCAAAATTTCATACTAATCCGTCCGCGGCATATTACTTAAAAATCCGTCACAAATTTTTGCTTCACGTATTAATATAATAATATGGTGAGAACAAAAGGGACGAACTTAAAATTTTCGCAAATTGAGTAAAATACTTTGAACTATTTGTAATAACGTTGTCTATCGTCTAGACTCTAGTGAATTTCAAAGTGACCGTTTTATTCGAAAAAAGGATAACTTACTTATGTTGCTTAAAACTCTCCATCAGTCGAGCACTGTTTTGTTATTTTTTAAAATGCTATTTTTGTATTATGTTTCTTATCTTATTAACGTACAATATTTATGTTATATATCAAATTCTAACCTTAAGAAGCGATAGCTCACTGGTTTGAAAGTATCTCAAGCTTGGGGTTCGAAATTCAAATCCTCGGTACTCTGATAGTTTCATAGCTGCTGCTCGTGTACGTTTAAAATTAACTCTCGTCAACCCATTATTGTCCCACTGCTGGGAAAGGGTCTTCTCTCAGAAAAAGAGAATTTAGGCCATAGTCCACCGCGCTGGCTAAGTGAGAATTGGTGGACATCACACACGTCACGACGTTTTCCTTACCGAAAAACAGTGATAATTAATTTCTAGTACATAATTTTAGAAAAATCAGTGAGGGCAAGTTTCAACCAATAGGCTATCACTGCTCTAAAATTAAAATAAATTTAACTACATACGTAGAATAGAAGTCTACCTAAAATCAACCACAAATGCGTTGCTCCTGAGGACTAAGATGGTCGCCTCGGACGGTCATGGTAGGTCAGCCGGTATCCAAACCTGAGCAACGCAGGGTTATATGGGACTAACCTTCCCCCCCACGGTGGCAGTCCTCAGCATTACAAAGAGGACTCCGGGATCTCCAAACGCAACTTGAGTCCTCTAAGCGCGTCGCTCCATCGGGCTCCTCCCAGGTGCGACCACGCATACCGCCGTCCTTCCCGGAGTCGTCTTCTGATCGAACGGTTCGAACTCCCACTCTAGCCGCCCGCAATCCCGGAAGCCCCTTTTAGTCGCCTCTTACGACAGGCAGGGGATCACGGAAGCCGGTATCCAAACCTAAGAATAAACTTACATTTATAATATTAGTAGGGATAAGACTTATAACCGCTCCTAAAACTGGTATAAGATGGAATTTGGAATCCGATTTTGATAAATACGAGTTGTATGTTCACATGTAAAATTGCCGTTTTGCCAAGCCAGTTGAACAAGTGCCATCGATAGTAAGAGATTCTCGATTTGTTCGAACGCTCAAATAGTTTCCACTGGAGTGTTGGATGCTGCACGGATTTTGAATGCGCTAGTCGTTAATTAATGCTTAAATCTACTTAATAACGTAGACATGACATAGGCATTCGTACCCTCCTAGGCTCATACTACTCCTTAACCCCGTTTAGTAGTGTTAGCGGTGTGTTGTCTTTTTAATAAAAAGTATTATATGCATGTTAGCTGGTACTATGTTATTATTGTGTCTATAAACTGTATGAGTGTGTATGCATTACGAATAAACGATTTCTTTCTTTCTTTCTTTCTTTATATGTTTTTTTATACCTCTTAGAATATGTGCGCAAAGTTTCATGATAATCGGTTCAGTAGTTTTGGCGTGAAAGCGAAACAAACAAACTTACATTCACATTAACAATATTAGTAGGGTTAAAAATTATAACCGCTCCTAATTAGGCATCTAGTCAACGCATATTGTCCCACTGCTGGGCACGGGTTTTCTCTGAAAATGAGAGAGTCTAAGCCACAGTCTAACCCGCTGGTCAAGTGCAGATTGGTGGAATGGGGTATAAAAATGCAAAATTGGAATCTGATTATGTATCTTCACATGTAAAATTGCCGTTTTGCCAAGCCAGTTGAACGAGTGCCATCGAAAGGTATGCTCGAATAGTTCCCACTGGAGTGGACGTTGGATGTTGCCCAGATTTCCGATTGCGTCAGTCGTTAATTAATGCTTAAAACTACTTAATGAACTGGACATGGCATAGGCATTTGTACCCTCCTAGCCTTATACTACTCCTTATCCCCCTTTACTCATGTTAACGGCGTGTTATTTTTTCATAAAAAAGTATCCTATGTTTTTTCTAATATCTCTTAAAATATGTGCGCAAAGTTTTATGATAATCGGTTCAGTAGTTTTGGCGTGAAAGGGTGACAAACAAACTTACACATTTACAATATTAGTAGGGTCAAAATTTATAGCCGCTCCTAATTGGGTATCTTGTCAACCCATTATTGTCCCACTGCTGGGCACGGGTCTTCTCTCAAAATAAGAGAGCTTAGGCCACAGTTCAACCCGCTGGCCAAGTGCGGAGTGGTGGAATTGGGTATAAAAAATGGAAATTGGAATCCGATTTACTTAATACGAGTTGTATCTTCACATGTAAAATTGCCGTTTTGCCAAGCCAGTTGAACGAGTGCCATCGAAAGATTAAAGGCATGCTCGAATGGTTCCCACTGGAGTGGACGTTGGATGTTGCCCAGATTTCCGATTGCGTCAGTCGTTAATTAATGCTTAAAACTACTTAATGAACTAACCAGTTGGTGGTAGTTCGACCGGAGAAGTATCAACGCCACACTTATTTGTAGCGTGAATGAATGAATGATTTATTAGCAATAATTTCTTAATATATTAAGGTTTTAAATTAAATATTTCATATCTTACAATTAGCCATTTAAAATATGACATGGAAATATCAGTACATAGAATTTAAAATATCCTATGTTTTTTCTAATATCTCTTAAAATATGTACGCAAAGTTTTATGATAATCGGTTCAGTAGTTTTGGCGTGGAAGGGTGACAAACAAACTTACATTTAATTTCACGATATTAGCAGGAAAGTAGCGCTAAAATTTATATAACCGCTTGTAAAACTAGTATAAGCTGGGATTGGAATCCGATATTCGTAATACGAACTGTATCTTCACTTCACATGTAAAATTGCCGTTTTGCCAAGCCAGTTGAACGAGTGCCATCGAAAGATTAAAGGCATGCTCGAATAGTTCCCACTGGAGTGGACGTTGGATGTTGCCCAGATTTCCGATTGCGTCAGTCGTTAATTAATGCTTCATCGTCAACCCATTACTGTCCCACTGCTGGGCACGGGTCTTCTCTCAGAATGAGAGAGTTTAGGCCATAGTCCACCGCGCTGGCCAAGTGCGAATTGGTGGACTTCACACACCTCCGAGAACTATTTTTTTAAAGAACTCTCGGGTGTGTAGGTTTCCTCACGATGTTTCCCTTCACCGAAAAGCATGATAATTAATGTATAATACGCACATAAATCTCCCGATCGAGAGGGCAAGTTTTAACCATTAGGCTATCACTGCTCTACGTAAATACTACGTACTTAATTAATGCTTAAAACTACTTAATGAACTAAGCAGTTGGTTGTAGGTAGTTCGACCACCGAACATTCGGCTCATCTCTAGTATAAAACGTGCTGAGGGCACAGGTCGAACTGAAGTGGCAGTTGGATGCTGCCCAGTTTTCCGATTGCGTCATCCGTTAATTAATGCTTAACACTTAATGAACTATCGACTGATTTGTGATGTCTTTTCGACTAACATTAACTACTAACTTTCGACGTCACAAGGTAGATTGGTACACTATTAAGAGATGGAAGCCCTAATCATTCATAAATCAATATTATCAACTGCTTAAATTCGAATAAATCTGTTTTTGTAATGATTTATTAAATTTTACGCTTTTTTGGATTTTATTTAAAAATAAAGTCTGGAGTCTATTTAAAAGTAAAAAAAGACGTATATAATTGGATCGAGGAGGTTCCACCGTTTCACCTGTTTCTAGCGTGAGGCAGCTCTTTCGTTTCGGTGGTAGGGTGTATAGGGTGTCGTCCCTGTAGCCTCGGGGTCAGAATAAGGCTACGGTATCCCCTGCCTGTCGTAAGAGGCGACTAAAAGACCACATAACCCTGCGTCGCTCTTACGGCGTCGGGTACCTTTGGAAGGTTTCCTCCTCGAAAACAAAAAAAAACAAAGGGTGTATAGGGTGTAGGGTATCCGGCTCACAATTATATGACTATCTTAGTCGTAGAAGGGAGTAGCAATCACGCATTTGTGATTGATAGATAGAACCTTTGTTCTGTATAAGGCTAATAATAAAATAAGGATGTATATCTCAATTCTTACCATTCCATCAGTACCTATTTGGTACAACATAGTCAAACCATTATTGTTCCAGTGCTGGGCACGGGACTTCTCTCAGAATGAGAGAGTTATAGGCCACCGCGCTGGCCAAGTGCAAATTGGTGGACTTCACATACCTCCGACGTACCAAAACCTTTTTTTTTTAAAGAACTCTCGGGTGTGTAGGTCCTTACGATGTTTTCCTTCACCAAAAAGCAGTGATAATAAATTTTAATACGCAAATAATTTTAGAAAAATCAGTGGTGCGTGCCTGGATTTGAACCTCGGACGTCCCGATCGAGAAGTTTCAACCATTAGGCTATCTGCTTTAGTACAACGCTGAAACCTAATTATAGTTTATAAATCTTATGTTACGTGTCGCACACTAACCACCGCTTATACTAATTAGCACAAGTCGTTAATAAGCAAACAATGGTTTTGTGAGATGAGCTAATTACTGACACAAAGCAAGAAACTGAGGTATGAAATTTATAGAGCTATAATCATAGGTCTGTACATTTTTATCTTCTATGTTATGTTTCTTTGTGTTAATTTATTAGCTCGAACCCAAAAAGAGAAGAGGGGGAGTTGCTATAAATTCTGCGTATCTTCGGTGTAGTAAGATTGACATTGAGGTATATATATGTGATGCGTTTCAGCTTAGTTATTACAGGCAACTCATCAGTATGTTGTTAATTATATTTATGGCAGATTTGACAGACTGGTCGTTTGCTACTTCTATAAAAATTCAAAAAACACCATAGGTCTCACATGTTTTGACTTAATTTTTGAGACTGGTTTCCTTTGTTTATTAGACGTTCGTCAATCCATTATTCTCCCACTGCTGGGCACGGGTCTTCTCTTAGAATGAGAGAGTATTAGGCCATATTCCACCTCGCTGGCCAAGTGCGAATTGGTGGACTTCACACACTTCGAGAACTTTTTTTATAGGGCTCTCGGGTATATAGGTTTCCTCACGATGTTTCCCTTCACCGAAAAGCAGTGATCATTAATTTCTAATACGCACATAAAGCAGTGGTGCGTTTTAAACCTCGGACGTCCCGATCGACAGGGCAAATTTCAACCGTTAGGCTATCACTGCTCTAGTCAGTATGGCCTAATACTCTCTGATGTTTTGGCGCAGTGGCATTAGCCAATTGCGAATTATTAGACTTTATACACGATTTTAAAAACATTTGTGGCAAAATCTTGGGTAAGTCGGTTTCTTTACGATGTTTTCCTTCACCTTAACGTAAAAAAATATTCTCATTATAAGAAAAAAAAATATGGCCTCTCAATTCTTTAATGTTCTACAACTGGGCATGGGTCTCCTTTCTGGTTGAATATATAGTCCAACCATTGCGCTAATCAAGCGCGAATCGGTATATAAGTTTATAACTTAAATTCACGCGCGAATCGGTATATAAGTCTATCACTGCTCTATATTACTGTTTATCAGAAACAAGTTGAATCCCGCAGCTTCGCCCGCATCAACAAAATTCGATTTTCCCGTGGGATTAAGATATTTTCCCACAGTAAAAAGTAGCCTATATGTTCATCCAGAGCATCAGCTAACTCCTAACAAAATTTTATGAAAATCGCTCCAGCCGTTTACACGTGAAGAAGTAACAAACATACACACTCATAAAGTTTCACCTTCATAATATTAGTATGATTATAATTTATTCAGATTTCAATGCTAAAATCTAGCCAGTTACAGCACAAAATCTAACCGCGTTAGTATCTCCTTTGGGATCGGTATCATTGAGACCAATTTATCTTTAATAGAATAGATCGTGATACAAAAGCGGTCAATGCGAGAATCTCCGACAATTTATAGCTACGACATCCTCAATCTTCAATCCTGGATTTAGGGTTAGATGTACGAATAAGTTTGTTAGGTAGATAGTTTGATAGAGTTGAACAACGTCGAGATATCAACCTATGGTTTGAAGCATTCCTGCCACACCTATTTCTGCCTTTTATAGGAGGCGACCATCATAGTTCTCAGTAGTAGTAACGCATCTGTAATTGATTTCAGATAAAATAATAATAAAAATAAACGCTTTCTACACTCATAGCCCCACAGTAAGATTTTCTCCTGTATCGTGAGTGCCATGGACATACACAAAGACGAATACACAAACACAAAAACCCAGAATAAGAATCTAAACTCATCATTGAGATACCTGTCTACCTGGCCGGGAATGAACCCGGGACCCACTGCATGTCAGACCGGTATGGTAACCAATGCGCCATGCGGGTCGTCGTCCCTGTTCCATACAAAGTTGCTTAAGATGTCCATGGGCAGTAGTGATCACTTACCATCAGGTGGACTGCATGCTTGATTTCTCCTCAATCGAAAAAAAAATTTCTATAGTATAGTAAGGTTATCAGTGTAATATAAAGTATGTCGGAGTTACTCCAGGAGTTACGGGTTCAAAGTCCAATGACAATGAAAATGCGCACCGAAGATAACTTAGTTCATTTTCGGACGTTTATCGAAAATAATTTGTCAGGTTTCAATACCAAATTCTAGCCACTTATTTAGTACGATCTAACCGCGTTAGTATTTCCTTTGGGACCGATATCATTGAGACCAATTTATCTTTAATAGAATAGATCGTGATACAAAAGCGCTCAATGCGAGGATGGCCGACAATTTATAGCTACGACATCCTCAATATTCGTGTAGTTTGGAGTCGTTTTACAGACTTGAGCAACAGCTAGGTGTGTGCAAGGCATCCAGGATTCTAATGTTGGGTACTAGTGTAGAAAACGTTAATATGATTTGCCGTATAGGATGCTGATGCAGACTTGACGGGTAGTTAGGAAAATATAATAGTTATATGGAAAAATCACTGGTTTTATGAATCTTACTAGTTTTACAAAGTCGATAGTCTTTGAGAACGTTTGTTTTATTACTCTTGAAAAAAATACCGGTCGCATTTTGCTGAAATTGAGCCGCGTGTCTAAGCAAGTATACCTACTCATATATGCTGTACTATTCGTTTCAATATGATCTTTTACTAGTATAATAAATGATAAAATTCTTGTCTTGAATCCAGTTTGCACTAAACATAATTACAGAGAGATACAATTACAGATTTTTTTCAATAGATTTAGATCCAAGTCATCATAAATTTTAAATATTTTCAAGGTGGTAGAACCAGTGTAATTCGAATGGAAGTACCACCGCCACACCTATTTCTAGCGTGAAGCATTTCTTGCGTTGCGATAGAAGGGTGTGGTTGCCGGCACACTCACATGAGGTGACCGTCATAGTCCTCAGGAGGAGCAACGTATCTGTGATTGACTTCAGATGGAACCCATGTTCTGTATGTAGTTGATTACAGATGTCGCAGGGCGGCAGTGACCACTTACCATCAGGTGGACTGCATGCTCGTTTGCTACTTCAGTTAGGTAAAAAAATAGTTTTACTTTTATAGATAAACCTAATTAAGGTGTTTGACTCGAGAGTAGCAACACATCTGTGATTGACTTTAGATGGAACCCTTGTTCTCTTTTAAGCTGGTTAAGGATATTCATAGGTGGCAATAGACATCAGGTGGATTTCATATTCGTTTGCTATTCCAGTCTTATATTTATTTTGCTACCATTGTCTAAAAGTGCTTGTTTGCAAAAGGATTTTATTCTTTAAAATACTTTCCTTACAAATTTGATTTTCTCGAATGTGAAATCCTACGAGGGTTTGCTATAAATTTGATTTCTCCAAAGACAGCCCGGGATCTTAAAATCACGTGACGGGACATTAGTTTTGACTTCTGAGGCGAGAACGAGCTTAATATATAGGTATCGTTGGCAAAAAAGCCTACAATACAAATACAAAAAAAAAATATATATTATTCACGATAGATAATAAACTCATCATTCAGATAACTGTCTGGCCGGGAATCGAACCCGGGACCCATTGCGCGTCAGACCGGTATGGTAACCGCTCCGCCACGCGGGTCGTCACCTTGTTTTTTCATATTCTTCTTCCCTTCCCCCCCTTCCCTTCCCCTATCACTGCGGCGGATAAAATTATTGGTCCGCCATATTATAATTAAATATTCACTTGACGCTGCAATATCTTTTTCTTATATTTTTTTACAATTTACAGAGAAAGTCAAGGTGGTAGAACCAGTGTAGTTCGACCGGAAAAGTACCACCGCTACTCCTATTTATAGCGTGAAGCATTTCTTGCGTTTCGCTAGAAGAGTGTGGTTGCCGGCACACTTTCACATGAGGTGACCATCATAGTCCTCGGGAGTAGCAACGCATCTGTCATTGTCTTCAGATGAAACCCATGTTCTGCATGAAGTTGATTACAGATGTCCATGGGCGGCAGTTACCACTTACCATCAGGTGTACTGCATGCTCGTTTGCTACTTAAGGCAAATAAAAAAAAAAAACGTGGACTTACAAGAGCGGGCGCATACATAAGAACAGACGTTTACGGTTGCAGTTGTGAACGCTATTTTTTCATTACTCGACAAATTTATTCGAAGGCTATAAAAAGATGACTTAATGCTGCTTAAATCGTGCTACTACTTACAAGCTAATTTTGTGGCCTTACTAATCCTATTATAAGTATGATATATGTGTGTTTGTTTGTGTTACTCTTTAACGAAAAAAGTACCGGTCGAATCTTACTGTGACACACTGTTTATCACCTAGTTTAACACATAGGATACTCATTGTCTTTAACCCGTTATTGTCCCACTGCTGACCACGGGTCTTTTCAGAATGAGAGAGTTTAGGCCATAGTCCACCGCGTTGGCCAAGTGCAAATTGGTGGACTTCACATACCTCCGAGAACTTTTTTAAAGAACTCTCGGGTGTGTAGGTTTTCTCACGATGATTTCCTTCACCGAAAAACATTGATAATTATTTTTTGTACACACATAATTTTAGTAAAAATCAGTGGTGCATGCCTGGATTGAACCTCGAACCTCACGATTGAGAGGGCAAGTTTCAACCATTAGGCTATCACTGCTCTACTGACTGAGGATACTCATTGCCACGCCATAAATGTGACGGGTGAAGCTTCAGGAACAACCCAGTCATATATAAAACATATTATTATTCATATATGTACTAATACATATGTAAATACATGTATGTATCTTACACTTCTTAAACGCTAAAGAAAATTTGACTTTCAAAAGCATAACAGAGCAACTGGCGATAGATATTCAACATGGCCGCCTCATTTACGCATCTTACAGACAAAGCATCTATATATTAATACGTGAAGCAAAAACTTGTGATTCGTTTATAAGATACTTGCCGCAGGCGGAGGAGTATGAAATTACGCACGGTTATAGTCGATGTACTCGTAGAAAAAGATTACGCCATACTAATATTTTTTTCAAATAATGCATAAAGCATAACTAAAATCAACTAAAAACACATTACACACACTTTATTATGTACCCATGTGTTGGTATCAAATGCAAGGTATTTGATACCAACACATGGGTACATAATAAACGAAATAGAACATTCTATGAAGACACATAAAATCAGAAATGTCAGATGTCTTTGTTAAAGTATCTACTATTGCTTTTAAATGCAGCTTATTTAATTAAACCTATTTTTACCTTTAACGGATGTGTTCCAAATAACTTGAAATTATACCAGCTTATACGGTTACTAAACTTCATATTGTCCAAAGTAGCACCAATATTTCCCAAATTCAAATTTGAGAAATACTGGTGCTACTTTGGACAATATGAAGTTTAGTTTTTTAATTTAAAAAATATGGGCGAATTTGGACCGTTGCGACGGGTGACTAGTCCTGATTATTCGCTAAATATAAATATGTATAAATCATATAACATATAAACAACTTTTTTGGACGAATATTCTCATTATCGCACACTTAATAACGAGTATATTCCTCCACAAAAAGTATATTGAAAAGTATACTTTTGTCAGTAGCGTAAGTTTAATAGTGATATTTACTTTCGGTACCCCTCCCAAATTTCATAGCTATTACTTTGCACCATCCTACTGCCGGGCACAAGCTTCCATTCATCATGAGAACGTTGACATATTGGCCAAGTGATTGTTAAACACCTATTTTGTTAAAATCTTTTAATATATAAACGAAATAGACAGTTTCACACGAGTTTTCGAGCACTTCCTGCTACGGTCGACTAGCGGATTTACAGATATCCGTTTTGGATAGGCTTGACGGACGATAAACGATTTGACAGCGGTACCCTACTCTATTGGATTTTAGGCCGCCTGAAAGATTGAATTTGGCAGTTTCACCGGATCGTACGGCCAAATTTTAACGACGAAAAGAAACACAAAATGTTATGTATAAATTCTCAACATCGGCGCATTGAATCTGAAGTTCGTGCGATGATCAACAAAGTCGAGCAACATCAGGCGCGGTATGGACTTGGATGGGTGACCGCTGATGGCTAAATTTCATGTGCTTCCGTGTTTTAAAGGGCTCACTAAGCCATTGGTTTCGATTTTAATCAAAGGATGTTTTTTATTAAACTTTGTCCTCGAACGCCTTATTGGTGATCTAAAACCTTTCAGCTCTGGTTAGCGTGAAGCATTTCTTGCGTTTCTATGGAAGGGTGTGGTTGCCGGCACACTTTTATATGAGGCGACCATCATAGTCCTTGGGAATGGCAATGCATCTGTGATTGACTTCAGATAGAACTCATGTTCTGTATGAAGTTGATTACAGATGTCCATGAGCGGCAGTGACCACTTACCATCAGGTAGACTGCATACTCTTTTCGTACTTCAATCAGATAAAAAAAACACAAACCACGAATACTATAGGAACTGAATTCTTCACCAATTCACATTGAACTCGGGTTTGGCTTGCTCCAACGATTTGAAGAAAACCATCCCCAGCAGTTTGCCATAAATTTAGTTGCAGCGACGAAAAATAAATTTACTGTCGTGTCATTAAAGTGACATAATCTGTATTTTATAATGAAAAATGGAAAAGTACTGCACTTAGCTAAATGGAGCAGTAAATGTTTGCGAAATACACACATCAACAATTTCTAAGCGAGAATCCGGAGCTAAAATGTGCATCGTATTTCGCGACAAAATGTTGAGATTAAAACAAATGTTTTTATTTATACCGTTTTGTTTTTACGTAAAAGCTCCCTTTAGTTGTTCTCTGTGGGGTTGGTATTGAAAAGCTATTCTCTCTCTTACCACGGGTGTCGTAGGAGGCAACTAAGAGACTAACCAAGAGTGCGATCACCAACACGCATGCTAGGCGCGATGAATCTCTCGTCAACCCATTACTGTACAACCCACTGCTGGGCACGGGTCTTCTCTCAGAATGAGAGTTTAGGCCATAGTCCACCGCGCTGCCCAAGTGCGAATTGGTGGACTTCACACACCTCCGAGAACTTTTTTTAAGAACTTTCGGGTGTGTAAGTTCCTTACGATGTTTTTCTTTACCGAAAAGCAGTGATAATTAATTAGTAATACGCACATAATGTTATGAAAAATCAGTGGTGCGTGCTTGGGTTTGAACCTCGGATCTCCCGATCGAGAGGGCAAGTCTCAACCATTAGGCTATCACTGCCTAGTACTGAACCTCAAAGGTGGTAGTGTAAGAGGTGGTAGAACCAGTATAGGTCGACCGGGGAGGTACCGTCAGGTCTATTTCATGAAGCAGTTCTTGTATATCGTCAGAAGGGTGAAGTTGCTCACTTATATATGAGGCGACTATCTTGGTTCTCAGGAGTGGCAACGCATATATGATCGACTTCAGGTTCTATGTGAAGTTGCTTAGTAACCAATTACCATCAAGGGGATACCATGCATGCTCGTTAAATGTCTATCTGTTACGGATCAAGAGACAGAGACATGACAAACAAACCCTATGACAAACAGACAGACAGGCAGAAGAGGCTTAGTAGTAGTAATAACGGAACCCTAAATAGAATGTTTCTATTCTCACTGATTTTCCGACAGTACTCGAGCGACTAAGTGTAATACCCGTATTTGCATAATTGCATGATAACTTGAGACGATAGTTAGCGTCTTCGCGTTGCCTTCGCAAATTATATGCTATGTCCCATCTGTGCTTTGTGTCTAGTGTGTTGAGAATAGAATTGTTCAATTAGACACATAGATAATAGTATTATGAGCTATAAAGTATATAGCTCAATTTGAGTCATATGAGTCTCAATTCAAAAAACTTAACATAATGTTGCTTGGATTGAATGATAACACAGCTACTAAGATAGATAGGCGTATCAGAGACTTAGTAAAAGAATTATGAGTTACATTGATTACAGCTCAATGTGAGCCATATGAGTTTCAATTCAAAAAAGTTAACATTCGTTGCTTGGATTGAATATTATCACAGCAAATGAGATATGTAGCCGTATAAACATCAAAGACTTAGTAACAGGGTACCGTTTTACCCTTTGGGTATGGAACCTTATCCCATCTGTGCCTTGTGTCTTGAGAATAAAATTGTTAAATTATACACATAGATAGAATTGTGAGCTATATGTAGTGTAGCTCAAAGTGAGTCATATGAGTGTCTATTAAAAAACTTAACATTGCTTGTAGATGATGCTAGAAGTCAAAAATCTCAAATGATCAGTGTTTCTCTACTATATTATACATGGATTATACATACAAACCTTCCGCGTGAATCACTCTATCTATTAAAAAAACTGCATTAAAATCCATCGCGTATTCTTAAAGATCTAAGCATACATAGGAACAGATAGCGAGAAGCGACTTTGTTTTATACTATGTAGTGATATGTTACGTATAATCATGCAAGCCATTAAAGGCTGTAGCATGTGCTATGAAAATGATTTACATATATGCATGCATGCATACATACAAAACAAAATCATTTACTAACTTTGTCTTATAATGTTTTACATTTAGTATTCATTTCAAATACACAGTTATGTACTCTATTGATTTTAGACTAGTATTATCACGGAATTGATACATTTTAATACTTAACGGGTACTCACGATATGCGGTTTATGAATTCTTATAGAAATATCCGCAAAAAGAATTCTATAAGAATTCATAAACCGCATATCGTGAGTACCAGTTATGTGTTAAAATGTATACTATTAACGAATACAGTAGTATTCAATGTTTCTTCAATAGTAATTAGTTTTAGTTCTTAGTTAATAGATTAAAAATAACAAATATAAACAAAACCCAGTCGTTTAAACACGTTTAAACGCATCACACGATACACTTGATATGTGACTTGACTTGTAGTTCTTAATTAATAGCAAAGATAAACAAAAATCTGTAGTTTTTCTTTTTTTTTATCTGACTGAAGTAGCAAACGAGCATGCAGTCCACCTGAGGATAAGTGGTCACTGCCGCCCATGGACATCTGTAATCAACTACATACAGAACATGGATGAGATACACAGATGCGTTGCTACTCCCGAGAACTGTGATGGTCGCCTCATGTGAAAGTGTGCAGCCACACCCTTCTATCGAAACGCAAGAAATGCTTCACGCTAGAAATAGGTGTGGCGTTGGTACTCCCCATTCGAACTACACTGGTTCTACCACCTTGATAAAACAGTCGTTTAAACATTACTATTTAATGCGGAAGCTCTTTGCGCTGCTGCATTGCAGGCTCATCCTCACGAAGGAGTCTCCCCTGATGCGAGCACTGACCTTGCTCAATGGCTTAGTGGAGTGGAATCCAAGTGTTGACATTTTTTGCACATCCCTTGCTGAATTTCGCGAGACGGCAGGAAAGTACATTGCAAGCCTATAAACAAATTGGAATTTATATCTGTAATGTTTATAGCTTAAGTGTATGTAAATAAATAAATAAAATAAATAAATAAATTACACGTTTAAACGCATCACACGATACACTTGGTATTCAAAGCGTTGAGACAAGGCAACGCAATGGCAAAGTAGGTTGTATTTGCATCTTCTTTATAAACGGGGTGCGAAGGCTCAGCGTTTATAAATAGATAGAATGGCATATCGCCCACGTGTATGTTTCTTTGCGTTTTTCAGCTTTCATTGGTTTTAATAAAAATATTATGAAGACTGAACAGAAGTGACTTGAACCACTGTCTGACCTATTTCTATTTTGAAATGAAATGAAATGTCTTTATTTTGTATATGCCTGCGTGGGCACTTACAAATGGTCAGTTACATTTTTTTCTTACACTACCACCGGATCGGAATACGACCTCAACTGAGAAGATCCGGCAAGAAACTCAGCGGGTTTGTCTTTTTTTCTTATTTATATCCATTTTTTTAAATATTATTACAATCATGCTTTTTTCTACATGGTAATGAAAGTTAGCTCCAGTTTTATAATATGGATCTTGATGAAATAATGTTCTTGATGAAAAGTGGCCACTGATGGACATCTGTAATCAACTCCAATAGATCAGTTTTGCTTGAAGCTGACCGCGAATGTTTTGCTACTCCTGAGGTCATTGTAATGCGTCGGATACGTATAGCATACTTACCACAATTTTCGTGTAAATATATGCAATTTGCAGAGCAGTGATAGCCTAATTGTTGACCTCTACCCTCTCGATTAGGGGATTCGAGGTTCAAACCCAAGCACGCACCACTGATTATTTTAAATTATGTGCGTATTAGAAATTAATTATCACTGCTTTTCCGCGAAGGAAAACATCATGAGGAAAACTACACACACGAGAGTTCTTTAAAAAAATAGTTCTCGGGGGTGTGTGAAGTCCACCAATTCGCACTTGGCCAGCGCGGTGGACTAAGGCCTAAAACTCTCTTATTCTGAGAGAAGACCTATGCCTAGCAGTGGAACATAAATGGATTAGCACCATAGGCGATGTGTAGATGCTCCAAAATCTAATTTTAAGGTTTAAGTATAATTAAACAAGAAATATGAAGAGCTAATTGAAACAACATAAGTATAATATCGAGTGACAACTTAATTCATTATTTAACTATTTATTGCTAAGTAGTTCATGTTAAAAACAATTCACATATAAAATTTATAAATTTGGTAATTAAATCGTTTCCTACATTGAACAGGTAATCAAGTACTAAGTAAAAATATGTTCACATCGTAATACTAATTCAACTCGGACGTTTGACTAACGCTAATTAGTGATAAATGCGTGAAGAGATGCCATTTTGGCGTGTAAAATGTGTCTAATGTGCCGTCTAGTGTTCATAAACTAGTACATAAGCCTGACAAATTGAACGTGAGGTACTAAGCTCAAGTGGGTTATTTGACTAACGGGCAGCGAGTGTTGACAAACGGAATATTATTGTGTGAGCGTACTAGCCAATGGAATTAATGCACACTAAATTTAGGTAGGGGTTTTGTGACAGTGCATTTGACCCTTTCTATTGGGTCGATAAAGTAGCATTTAATGACAGTGCATTTGACCACTGGGTCGATAAAGTAACATTTAATTGAGGACAAATAAATCCAAATTAAATTTGGATACCAGACTATTGTACTTTCACGTATTGATGAGTGGCTTGTAAATAACGTAGCAAATTTAAAGTACGATAAGTAACTAGTTAGTGACGTATTCCAAAACAATCAACAATTATTTCCAAAATACGCGTGTGACAAAAAAGGACAAGAGACAAAGACACTTCAGACAAACGTGTCATTAAACGGCATATTGACCGAGTAAAGGTGTGAAATAGAAATTTAATGAACGACCATGTAAATAGGATAATTATCAGATATATACAAATTCTCACCCGAGTGCACACAACATGCAATATAAGCTGAATGCTCGTAGACCAAGTTGAGATAAAGTAATCCCCAAGGAGGAAGTGGTCCATATAAGTGTTCTCATTCGAGTGCGGCCGATAACATAAACTGAATGCACGTAGACCAAATTGAGATAAGATAATCATTAAGAATATATAATTGGTTTACATAAGTGTTCTCACCCGAGAGCACGCGGCCGGCGAAGTAATAAAACACACGTGACCAAGTTGAACCCGAGTGCACGAACCGAGCAATACAAACTGAATGCACGCGAATTTGAAATAGGATATTCACCAAGGACATAGATTCTCACCCAAGTGCACGTCGCCGGCAAGTTGAGTGCGGGGTGCGCGGAGTGCGCGCGGCGTGCAGCGCGCGCGCGGTGCACGCTCCCGCGCGACCTCGAGCCATGCGAGCGCGGTATGGAGACCATCTCCGAGGACGGCGAGCCCGAACTAGAACTTGGTAATACACCTCGAACGCATTTTTACCTTTTATAATAGTAATTTTGTTGTTTTTTGTACTTGGGGATTCATCTAAACATGTGGTATGTACTGTGTGCATGTGCCTTTTCTTCTATGATATTAAATAATATGATATATGATTTTCTATACAATAATATGAAAATTCACTTAAAATGTACTTGTTCGTGCATGATACATATGCAGGCCAACTGATGGTAAGTGGTATCTGCCGCCCGTGGACAACTGTAAGCAACTTCATACATAACAAGGGTTCTATCTGAAGTCAATCTCAGATACGTTACTATTCCCGAGAACTAAGATTATATAAAAGAAAGCCGGTAAACACATCCTTCCACCGGATTGCAAGAACGGCTTCACGGTTGAAATAGGTTCTATCACCTCGCTAATGATAATAATATTTATATTTTTTGTGTAATAGTCATGTTATATACTTTCAGGTGATATCTCACGATGTGTTATAGCGAAATATCCCTTTTTTGTAGACATTTTGTGTTTTTATACATTGCCTGTGCACGAATGCACGTGGCTGGTTCACTTAAATTTAACAAACATGTACGTGTCGTGTGGCGTGATCGTGCACGAATGCACGCGGATGACAAACTGCAATCGCGGTGCACGAAGCGTGCGTATTATCAAGCGATTAAACTTTTAACATTCATTGTAATCATACCTATAGTAACTCCAGACAAGATAAGAGTTTCAGCTAAGATTGGAAACAGTTATGTGAGGACTGAGTTAAAACGCTTAAGACAAATGTGTATTGAAAGGTAAGACCTTTCAATAGAACATAGCAGTGCTTACAATTGTTGTTATTAGAACCTATCCTACTTAGAACCTAAAATCACGTTTTCAAAAAGATAATTTTCTACATGTTATTATCCAAATATGGAATAAAATTTGTATCTAACATTTAACCGTTGCTCTATTATATGAGGCGACATCTTAGTCCTCGAAAGTAGCACTGCATCTTGACTTCACATAGAACCCTTGTATCCACTTACTATCAGGTGGATTGCTCATTTTGCTACTTCAATCTCATAAAAGTAGGTACATAATTTCATTGTCCAGGTGCAATGTTATGATTCAAGGTTAACATAAGTCCTAACGATATAAATACTATTCAAACATTGAGTCCGCTAATTATCGTCCAATACCACGATCAGCCACGATTGAGGTTTTAAGGCCAGTTCTATTGACCTGACGCAAATAAGCTTAGTAGGTATCAGTTAATTTATATGGGCCAACGATATACTCGTCACCTGTCACTACAAGATTTCGGATAATACGTTATGTTCACCCTTGTTAAACCTAGTTAAGGTATTTCAATAGAATAAATAAATGAGAAAGATATCATACTTCATACTAATAAAAGGCGAAAGTTTGTGAGTGTGTATGTTTGTTACTTCACGTCTAAACGGCATGCGCGAATTTCTTTCAAAAGGCTTTCATTGAATTTGGTAGGGAGTTAGCTGACACTCTGGATTAACATATAGGCTACTTTTTACTGTGGGAAAATATCTTATTCCAGCGGAACAATCGTTAATCGATTTTGAACGCGGGCGAAGCTGCGGGGTTCACCTAGTATATACATTTAAGCTGCCGTCTACTAAATCAGAGTCTAACTACAGTGACTAACGGGTCCCCGATAGAATCGTATGGACGCAAAATTTTCCCTGTTTGCAAAATTATCCCGTTTTCTTAAATCGTTAACAAGGTGATCTAAGGAATGGTCCTTAGATTGACAAAATCGTTCGTCGCAGACTAATTTTACAAACTATTTTTCACTTGGAGATCACAGCATTCATTCATTTCATTTAACTATGTAACAACACTAATATGTCTAATATGGAGAGCGATGTACGCATCTGTTATTGGCATGCATACTTTTTTTTTTCGAGGGGGAAACTTTCAAAAGGTACCCGACGCCGTGGGAGCGACGCAGGGTTATGTGGGATTTTTACCGCACTAAAACCCCCCCGGTGGCCGTTCTCGGCGCTGAAAAGGAGGACTACGGGATCTCTAAACGATTTCAACCGGAATCCTCCGAGCGCGTTGCCCCATCGGGCTCCTCCCAGATGGGCGGCTGGGCCCACCGCTCCGTCTAGTCTTTACGACGGTATGCGACCACACATACCGCCGTCCTTCCCGGGATTGCCTGACCGTTCGGTTCGAGTTATTGGCATGCATACTACCAAAGTATTTGTAATTGCAATAAGTTTTTTGTATTATGTTGTTTGTCATGCTGTTGGTGTGTCAATAAAGGAAAAATAAAAATAACAGTTTTATGAATTAACCATACTAATTATAATGCAATCCGATAAAGCAATCTTCCTTTTGAATAGAAAAATAAATCACGTTGGTCATAACTATTGTGTAAAAACCTTTACAATCTTTAAAATTGGTTTTCAGAATATTAAGATTCATCCCGCTTTTATTGAAAAGGAAGTTGCGGTCCGAATTTATTTTTATAACTAGCTGTACCCGCGGCTACGCCCGCGTGCAAATCAATGTATCGCAAAGTTTTTCCTGCGCAAATCTCCACTCAGTGGGAATTCTACGATAAAATTAGCCGGTCAAGGATTACCCGGACAAACACAGAGTGAAAAAAACGAATTTTAAGTGTGTATTTGTGGGTAGGTGCATATTGTTATGTAAAATGTTATGAAAATAAAACGAATCAGAATATCGTAAACCCCTTTTTTGAACCAATTTACAGTCTTAGTGGTCACATTAATAATATCGGAATACATCTTTTCAAACAACGCCTCCACATTTAAACCAAAGCGCATCGATTTTAAAGATGGATTTTAACTTATATGAATTGAAAAATACTATTTTAAGTAATTTTGGTCCTTTTAAATTTCTGAGTAAGATTACATATAGGTGAACCTACTTTTAACATTAATTTGACAACCTTGACGACCCGCGTTGCGGAGCAACTACCACACCCGGTTCGATTCCCGGCCAGACAGAAATCTGAATAGATTAATGTTCTGGGTCTGGGTGTTTCTATATACGCCTTGTGTGTCCATGGTACCCACGACACAGGAAAAAATCCTAGTGTGGGGCTATTGTAGAAATTGAAATTGTAGAAATTTTCTATTTTATTGAGTGTAGAAAGCGTACTTTTATTAAAAAAAAGTTTGTGTGGAGGAGTACCGGGAGGCGGGTCGAAGGAATCCAAAAATTTTGTTGGATAATGTCTTCGATCTCGATGGCTGTATCTACAGAATCTTCATCCCAAATAAGTAGTCAAATAACAATCCCGCATTGAATTTCCAGTATTCCTTTGATTTGAAATATTAAAAATGTTAGAGAAATCGTTGCTACAAATCTTGAGTGGACGCTCAAAGGCGAATAGGCAGGCATTATGACCGCTTTTTAAAAGTGTGGGCGCAACGCTGGAAGACGCCACGGCAATAGCTATTTTTCTATCAGATCTTATATTTTTCGCTAATAGTAAATTTATTAAAAACGTTTTACCCGTGTCTCCTAATGCCTCTAACTAAAACTAAAAATCTAATGACAGTATCAATGATACGTAAACTAATTTTGGTTCTACTAACATTTAAGCGGCGCTCAGGTATGTTTTTAGTTTATCTTTATTAAGCCTTGTTTGTGGTTCATTACATTAAAATTTGAATTTGTCGGCAAGGTAAATCCAAATTATTTTGTACTTTTACCTGACAGAGGTTAAACCTCTATTAATTTCATATAAACTTTGTGACACATTGATTCCCAGGCGGGCGAAAGCTTTGCATTTCCGATACTAAATAATATTTAAAAATGAGCTGGTTATAAAAAAAATAATACTAAAATTAGTATTTATGAAAACTACAGATAATAATAATAATAATGTACATAAGACAACTGGATTCGAACCCCAGACCTCGCATTTCTAATCCGCCCGACTTGGCACCACACGGCTATCACGATTTTAATAACAGATGCGAATTTCACATACTTATGAGTTAAGAACATCATCTATTTTGGCTTATTTTGACACACTTTGTTATTCTAAAATTAATTTAAAATATGTTGATTAAGTGCATGTTTTCTATAACATTATTTATAATGAACATATCATAATTATAAAAAGAACAATAATGTTGACCTTGCTCGTTTGTTATTAGAGCCAAGTGTTCATCAACCATGCTTCAATATTCATTCAATTATTTATCACAAAAGTTGCAAAAGCTTCTTTATAATAATAATTCATGATATAATTGTTATACCTTATTTAGATACTGATCGACTTTATAATTTTAGTATTTTGCATAAAAAACTATCAATTGTATTTTGTCCATAATATTTATTTTCGCTAAAAATGTACGTATATGGTGAATAACATAACTTTATTTAAGCAATAATAGTTATGAAACTATTTAAGTAACAATGTGCAAATGTTTTAAATATTGTAGTAGTTTATTTTTGAAACATAATTTAATTACGTGGGTTTTTCGAACTTACTGTATTTTATTATATGAAACATATTGTTGACTAACATTATAGTTAGACAGTCCACTTCCTTTCTTGTTTGGATAGGGTGTAATATTGTAAAATAATAAAAGGAAGAGATCGAAAATTGCGATGATTGGAACAATAAAGTTCTTAGTATATCTATTTTTTATTTGCTGTTGGCAATTAAGTAAAATAAACAGTTGAACATGGAGTGACAAATAGAGTCGATAATTTTATTTTAAAACAATATTAAAACATTTTACCGCCTTTGAATTATTGGTTTCGATTATCTTTTTTACTATAATAGTATGAAGCGCCATCATACCGCCGTTGCATACTTATTATGTAACTTATCGGAAATTCTTCGTAATTGTATCTTTCGTATTATAAATACATTTTTGTTTTATAAATTCATAAACTATGGGTAAATTAAAATCAATTTAAATCACATCTATTTTTAAGTTATTTGATAGTTACAAATTTATACGTATTTTTTTTTTAATGAGTTCAGAATTCATCCGTAGCCATATTGGTGACATGACATGTTGGCGTCCGGGCGGCCATTATGGCTACTGTCATGTCATTTGTATTAGAATTTATCAAAATCCACGACAATCCGAATTTTACGGATATATGTTGTCGACTCGAAATCAATGTTTTTTTATGTTCTATTATATAGATAAGGTTTCAAGTAAGTCTATCGTACCCCTTGATGGACTTGTCAATATGAGACTTTGTCGAAAGCGAACTCCCATACAAACATTAATGCCCGATTTTAACGCTTTCAACCCATTTTTTTTCGATAAAAAGCAGCCTATGTCCTTTCTCGATGTCAACATTGTCTGTGTACCCAATTTCATAAAGATCAGTTCAGTTGTTTAGGCGTGAATAAGTAGCAGACAGACAGACAGACAGACAGACAGACAGACAGAGTTACTTTCACATTTATAATATTAGTAGGGATTAATAGCTTCCGATCAGATAATTGATTGATTAATTATAACCCAATTAAACGATCGGCGTCTCGGACCGTTAAACAGTTCAGTAACGTCAGATGCTTCCGGGTTCGATACCCCGACGAATAACAAAATGATGAACTTAGACTTCTGTTCCGTGGCACGTGTTTATCGCACACATAAGTAAATCCTAGTATAGAGCTATTTGTAAAAAGTGCTTATATGGAGAATTTTATGACCCCGAAATTCCACTTATGGCGACCTCCCGCAACTCGTCAAGAGATGGCGCTACTAGTATTCTGAAACACGCTATCGAAGTGTTCTCAATACTCTGCATACAAGTTCCGAACAACGACTGTCGGAGCACGGCCGGCCGCTCCCCAGGCATGATCACCTAGCCTGGCGGGAGATCTCCCTTTGCCAAACACCTAAATATTTTTTATTAGAAAGAAGTAGCAAACGAATATGCAATCCACCTTATTGTCAATAAATAAATACTGTCACCCATGGTTTTTATCCGCAGTCGGGAACAGATGCTTTAGCACTTCCAAGGACCCTTGGTCGCCACATATGAAAGTGAGTGAAAGATTGAAAAATGTAATTTATTTTGATACTTAATCTAAAATTTGCAAGGTATGACGAAGATAGTTTAACCGGAGAATCTTTCTTAGTCAACGGTTATTGATCCTATATCAGATGAACCCTTGCGGCCCCAATAATGTGGGGGTTTCCATAGAACACCTATTTCTAGCATGAAGCATTTCTTGCGTTTCGATAGAAGGGTGTGGTTGCCGGCACACTTTTCCATCGCGACCATCATAGTCCCCGGGAGTCGCAACGCATCTGTGATTGACTTCAGATGGAACCCATGTTCTATATGAAGTTGATTACGGATGTCCATGGGCGGCAGTGACCACTTACCATCAGGTGGACTGCATGCTCGTTTGCTATTTCAGTCAGATAAAAAAAAATGTACCTTACCACTGTAGCCTGTTAATTAAGATAAGGTGTAGTTTTTTCGGATATAATCATTTGCAAATTTGTCGCGTAGCAAAATGTCAAGCAGAGCTCTCAGCAATGCTTGTCGTGATTAAGCCTCCGGAAAAGGCTCGCAAAGAAAAACTGCGTCGTAGCTCCGTAAAGACTTTTCATATGTTTATGATCATATATGTTTATTTATTTAAGATCAAAAGGATTTATGCCTTACTAGCTGAAACTCGCAGCTTCGCCCGCGTTAAAAAAAATGATATCGATGTATCGACTGTCCAGTGAGAACAAGATATTTTCTTACAGTAAAAAGTAGCCTATATGTTAATCCAGAGTGTCAGCTAACTCCCTACCAAATTTTATGAAAATCGCTCCACCCGTTTAGACGTGAAGAAGTAACAAACATACACACTCACAAACTTTCGCCTTTATAATATTACGAGTATAATATATAATATATATGTGTGATGGCAACTTACATATAAAAAAGGACTAACAAAGGACTGTTACTAGCACAGAACAATTTACCGGGTATCAGTATATTTCGGCTAGGAAGGGATACCGTCCTACGAGGATACCCATTACACTCAATATAAGCGAGAAACTGTTCTTGCGATTTGGTGGATGGGTGGAAGCCGGCAATGCTTTTATTCGGGGCGACATCTATAATTGACTTCAAAAACCACCCTTGTTTATGTGAAGTTGCTTGCAGATGAGCCTGATCTGTACTTACCATCATGTGGATTGTACACTCGTTTTAGAAGAAGTAGCAAACGAGCATGCAGTCCACCTGATGGTAAGCGGTCACCGCCGCCCATAGATATCTGTAACTCAATCACAGATGTGTTGCTACTTCCGAGAACTATGATGGTCGCCTCATGTGAAAGTGTGCCGGCAACCACACCCTTCTATCGAAACGCAAGAAATGCTTCACGCTAGAAATAGGTGTGGCGGTGGTACTTCCCCGGTCGAACTACACTGGTTCTACCACCTTGGAAAATTATAAGCGTGAAACAGTTTTGGTGGATGGGTATAAGTCGGCAATACTTTTATTCGGGGCGACATCTATTATTGACTTCAGATAACACCTTTGTTTTATACGAAGTTGCTTACAGATGACCGTGGGCTGCACTTAAACATGTGGATTATACAATCGTTTGCTTCCTTATTTGGAAAAAATAGTAAGGGTGTTAATTTTGCGAGACCTACATTGTGACCTCAAAGAAGATAGATGGTAGTGACTACACAAATACCGTCAAAAGAAAGTGGAATTGATTTTTCTCAGAATATACATATTATCTGGAAGCGAGCCAACTACGAGAATGTAATCGATACGGCGAAGATTAAGATTTCAATTTAATCCATCAACTTTGTAATAGATATTGCCAAGAAAACTGATCTGAAAAGACTAAACAATAAATGAAATTTGAAAAGCTTGAACTGTTGAGATTTGAAGGTTAGAGGCAATTAAACACTGAATTTGCAAGACTGTTAATTCAATCATATGTAGCAGCAACGTCTTTTCGTCTATTAACAGTGTTAAGTACTGTATTCAAGGTCGTAGTGTAGTTAATCAGTGTAGTTCGACCGGGGAGGTACCACCGCCACACCTATTTCTAGCGTGAAGCATTCCTTCCGTTTCGATAGAAGGGTGCGGTTGCCGGCACACTTCCACATGACGCGACCATCATTGTCCTCGCGAGTAGCAATGCATCTGTGATTGACGACCCGCGAGGCGGAGTGGTTACAACACCGGTCTGACGCGCAATGGGTCCCGGGTTCGATTCCCGGCCAGACAGGTATCTGGATGATGAGTTTAGATTCATGTTCTGGGTCTGGGTGTATTCGTCTTGTGTATGTCCATGGTACCCACGACACAGGAGAAAATCCTAGTTTGGGGCTCGAACCTCGAACCGCCTGACGCGAGGCCGAGTTTCTATTACTTATCATTGCCCTTTAAGGATATATACTATTTTCCTTTTTCCTCTCTGTGTTATTCATTTGGAGACTTTTCCCCAATCCAGTAGTATAAGAAAAAATAAAACTAACAATTTATTACCTCCCTAGACCTGTATACTCAGTACGAGTTTACATGTTTCCTCAAAACAAGCTTGTCCTGTTTTCGCTCATTCAAAGTACATTGCAAGTTATGGCTGAAAACTAAAACGTAAGCGTGCAACGTAAATTGCAATGTATGAGCGAAAACAAACAAAACAAAACAAAACTCGTTCTAGGTGTGCAGTAGTGTAAAAAATATATATGTATACCGGCCGAATTGAGAACCACCTCCTTTTTGAAGTCGGTTAAAAAAATAGGCGGTAGTCATGAATACTGCCTAGAGAAGTAAAAACATAAAAAGAATTAAAAAAATGTGCGGCACTCGGGGACTGCCGCGGTAAAGCTATTGTATAGCGTTGTTTATCAACAAATGCAATTATAATTATTTATTTTTGCCGTATTTTTTTTTTATATAAATTCAAGTCTTTTCTTTAATACTATATACGTCCTCACATGCTGCTTACATATTCGTCCGATTTCCGAACGTCTCGATCCGTGCGAGCTTCGTACTGTCGTTCCATATACATACTTATTAAGTGAACGCTTTGCTGCGCTATATGGTAGGCGGAGTGGGAGTGTTAGGTTTTTTCGTTATAGAATTTCTTGATTCGGTCGCCACGCTCAAAGCCCGCGATAAAAGCTATGCAATAGCTTAAAATGTGTACATATATAGTATACACATAGCTCATAGAAAGCGTTCGGTGACTATGACGCGAGTTCCAAGATTTTTGTTAATCTAAAAAGTTTTCATTTCATATCAATGTACATATATAGTGCAAAGCTAGGCTAGGTGCCTTTGCACTTATTTTTAAATCTGTTCTATTGCTAGATAGGTATCCGTTCAGGAAATTAAATGGTGACCATAACTCAAATACACAGATTTTTGAGTTAGCTCCCTTTAGATCTAGGTGTGCGATATGTACCTTATGGAAAGTTTAATAATTTTTATTCATTCAAAATGTGATCGACGCACCTAAAGAAATTTTCACTTCAAAAAATGTAATTCATTTCATTCAATTTATGTATACCCCGTAGACCTGTTTGTACAAAATTAATTTAATTGAACATTGAAGAAAACTCCGCCCAGATTTATATGCAAATGAATTAAACACTTATCCACTTAATCCTTGAGAAACTCTGACAGTTTACGTCGTCATAAAATTTTTATGGCGGATTTAGCGAAGCCGTCACATTTAAACATGGATGGATTATCGTGTCTAATAAGCTTTTAGTGAATTGTTATCTTGCGAAAATTTCGATTTTTTTTTGAAAAATTGCAAAGTAAAATTGAAAAAAAATTGCAAGCTGATAGAAAGAGTGCTGCTCGTGGAAGTACAACCTTCAGAACTATTTCTATGGTGAAGCATATCATATATGGTTGCTTATTCTTATTCTAAATGTTGCTTATACTTTTATACGAAGCGGCCATCTTGATTTTTCAGAGGCCGTCCGCGATTGACTTCTGATAAAGCTATCCAATGTGATGTGTATGTGTGTGTGAATTTGATTTAAGGCAATACGAAAGAAAGAAAGAAATACTTATTTGTAAAAAAATACTACAACATAATGTGGCAAAAATAATAGCGTACATTCATTTTACATTAGACTATTGTTGGAGTAAAATTTACAAAAGGGTCCACACTCAGCCTTTCCGCGGCGAACCACGGCCACTGATTTAAGACACTAGCGGTCATCCATACAGCTTCTGACCACGTCATACATAATAAAGCAGACGCGTCATGATCTGATGGGCCACGGGGATAAGCGTGCCTCAATAGTATATTAAACAAGGTTGTTCCCGCGGATTCTTCCACTTTGGTCACGCCTAAGATGGATATGAATATGTTATGTGTTAATCTAAAGAAAGTAGAAAATGAGCATGCAGTCCACCTGATGGTAAGTGATCACTACCGCTTATGGACATATGTAATCAACTTACATACAGAACATGGGTTCCATCTGAAGTCAATACAGATGCGTAGCTACTCCCGAGGACTATGATGGTCGCCTCATATAAAAGTGTGCCGGCAACCACACCCTTCCATCGAAACGCAAGAACTGCTTCACGCTAGAAACAGGTGTGGCGGTGGTACTTCCCCGGTCGACCTACACTGGACCTACCTTTGTAATTTCATGATAATCGGTTGAGTAGTTTTGGAGTAAAAATGTAACAAACTAACTTACATTTATAATATTAAGTAGGGTAGTCGAAATAAGATAGTAGAATACGAATAATAAGTTAAGATTCAAATAAAAATAGAAGAGAATTGGCTTATGTTTCAATCCTTATAATGTTCATACATTATAAGGAATAAAACCGAAGCCAAAAAACATTAATGAGCCGCACTTTTAGAAATTATCTATTTCATCAAATTATGTTACACAAGAACCCCATCTTCAATATTACTCACAAAAATCCTTTTTAGATATGCTGTTTGCGTACGCACAAATCAAATAAACGGAACCCAAATTGATAATATAATTATCGTTCTAGTCTGCCGCATGCGTTGTTCTCTCTTGTTATTATAATATGTGCTATTTATTCAAAGATTCTTATGAAATTATGCTTTCCGCGTCTCCGTCCGCTTGAGCCATATTTCTGATAGTTAGAACATTCTGTGTTATTCCAGATCATATCTAAGCTAAATTGGTATCTGTGATTGACTTCAGATAGAACCCATGTTCTATTTGAAGTTGCTCACCGAAGTCCATGGGCTGCAGTGACTATTCACCATCAGCTGGACTGCATGCTCGTTTGCTGCTTCAATCAGATAAAAAAAATCAACCCGTAGTTTTTGGATCAAAACTTAAAAAAATCCTGTTCACAATTTTTAATCCTTATAAGTGAGAGTACACGAGTATGCAGCCATCTGATGGTTAGTGATCTGCGCCGCCCATGAATATGTCGAATGAATTCCATATTTAACAGAGATTCTACCTAAAACCTAATACATAAGAGTTGCAAAACCTAAAATTTAAATGTTTAACAAAAATGTTTTCCTCATATGTAAGTCATTTGGCATACACACCCTTGAAAATTGGATTATACCTGGCCAGTGGAACTATGCTGGTTCTTACAGCTTTCAAAGATTCGCGATTACCAGGCAAAACGAGGTTTTTATATTAAAACCTCACGATTTATATTAAAAACTCACAAAGGAGAGCTGTTTTCGTATCTTTTTTTGAAAAGACCCATAGCATCTTATAGCATCGTAGGAATACCTCAGAAGGAAGTTAGTACCACATCCTTTACGTCCGTGGCAAAGACGATCTTGTGAACAGGACTACGGATGAACGCCACGAGTCCATTTGGTGCGGATGGAACTTCATACTTAGAGGAAGAGAGTAATGGAGAAAGATGATGAAGACGACAAAAGTTCCTCGTGATATATTGGGTGTATTCCACTTTGATCACCAAAGTGATCACCAAGGTGATGAAAGACGACTCATTAGCGTCCTTTGTTCATTACAGACGTAATCGCCTAGGTGAACATAGACGGCTTCAAAATTAAATATTATATCCGTATCCTTTGGTCATCCTTAATAACATATTTTTTTAATTCGCTTATATACCCAGGTCATTACGTTTCAGGTGATAAAGGACGCTAATAAAACGCCGTTGATCACCTAGGTGACATCATGTGGTTTATATCACTTCGGTGATCAAAGTAAAATACACCTTATTTTGAGTTCAACCCCCTCTTAGTCCCGGAGGAAACTCCTGCCTACGACCTTGCGTGAAGGCTTCTAACTTTCATGCACGTAAGCTCCCACAAAGTTGGTTAGAAATAAAAAGTGTAATAAAACAAAGTAGTTTGGCAACAGTGCCAAGGGGTGGCATAGTTTGGGAACAACTGACCTATATAACTCGTGAACTTTGACGTAACTTGAAAAGTCCAACGTTAATGTGTGGTAAACTTTTGTCTGTCAGTCTAATTCAATTTGTTATACTATCTCACCGCTCGCTATAATAATATAATAAATAATTGAAAAAATTATCAGTGTCGATAGTGTATTGTCTCACTATCAAAGGACTCAGATTCCGGAGTCCTCTTCGCAGCGCTGAAGACGTCCATTAGAGAGATTTTAGTGTGATAAGAATCCCACATAATCAGGCGTCGCTCCTAATGCCTCTAGTATCTTTTGATGGTTTCCCCCTCGAAAATGAAAATACATGACAGCATTGGTGTATTATTATTATTATTATTATTTATATTGTTATTTTTATATTTGAACCTCGGGCCTTCGATTAAGGGGCTGAGCTACACCTATGGCTATGACTACTCACCAGGCTTTCACTGCTGGACTGACGGACTGCAACCCTGTTTGCTTCTGCTAATTAGAAACATATTTTTATATAAAAAAAAACATTACCACATACATGATGCGGGGCGATACCGTTTTCTGACCATCACGCATCCACAAAACGTTTCGATGTCCGACTAATTTTGAATGCCTTTGTCTTTAAATACAAAGACATGTACATATTTATTTCATAATTGATTAAGGTTGTGGATAATAAAGTAAGATTCGGTAGCTACTGCCAAGAATCTCTCTTGATACGGACTACTCTATAAATATCTCTCTACTTCATTTCTAAAACTTATAACACTATGGCGTAAATCGAATATTTAAAAAACACATACATTTGAGTGTGTGATGCGGAAAGCCCTTATCTACCTCTTTTCACATGTCAATGTATATGATACTAAATAATCGAACTTCGAAATCGCTCAACTTGGCCGGCCAATATCCTAAGCGTATTAAACCTGAGTGCTTTGGCAACTGTGCCAAGCAACTTGGTACACTTTGGGAACAACTGACCTAGATAACTTGGTCGAAGATCGGAATTAAAGTATTAGTTACTGACTTTGTGTGAGTTGGAATTTATTAAGTTTGCTAAGATATAAACTTGACGGCCCTGAATCTGTCTTGATAGAGTGACTGGTTTTATTGGAGGTTGTAGGTTCTTCAGAGAGTCCCTGTAGTTTCGGGATCACAATAGGGCTACGGCATCCCCTGCCTGTCGTAAGAGGCGACTAAAAAGGGCTTCCGGGGTTGCAGACGGCTAGAGTGGGAGCTCGAAACGTTCGGTCAGGTAATCCCGGGAAGGAAGGCGGTATGTGTGGTCGCATACCGTCGTAAAGACTAGACAGAACGGTGGGCCCAGCCGTCCATCTGGGAGGGGCCGGATGGGGCTACGCGCTCGGAGGATTCCGGTTGAAGTCGTTTTGAGATCCCGGAGTCCTCCTTTTTAGCGCAGAGCAAGGCCACCAGGGGGGTTTTAGTGCGGTAAAAATCCCTCATAACCCTGCGTCGCTCCCACGGCGTCGGGTACCTTTTGAAGGTCCCCCCCCCCCCCGAGAACATAAAATATAGGTTCTTCAGAGAGGTTTTTCAGTGTACTGGTACACAAATTTTCATGGTTTGATTTCATGGCCACACTTTTTAGGGTTCGGTACCCAAAGGGCAAAAACGGAACCCTTTTACTAAGACTCCGCTCTAAGTGTAGGGCTATGAGTGTAGAAAGCGTTGTTTTTACTCAAGGTATCTTGGTCACCGCTGTCAATCCATGGAAAGAGGTCGAAATATCGGCAATATACCAGTTTCACATTAAAATATGTATTAATTCCGCGACAATAATTTAGTTTAAAACCATATAAATCGTTTTAAAATATAACTAGCGTCCCTGAAATTAAACTTTGGTGAAAACCCGATATTTCTATATTTGAATATAATCTACTGTTGTATAAAGGGAAATACTGTTAAGGTATCTTTCCACTGTATGCGAGGCTAGGCGAGTAAGATATGCTATTAGGAGTTATAACAACACCGGTCGCAATCCTTACCGTCCCTAGTTCTATATAAAAGAAGCTTTTTTGCCCTAATTTTACATTGTGCTCTCAGTAATAATTTAATAAATACGGCTTTATTTACATATTTCACGATTTTTTTTGTGTGATTCGAAGATTAATAGCATAATTTACTTACAAGTTTCAAGATATAAGTATACGTTTATGATTTCGGACCTATAATTGTTCTGCGCAGTCCCGCCAGTGACACAATTTTTTTCTACATACACTTTTATAATTCCGTCATACACTTTTAATTCTATCACTGTTTACGATGGCAAACATTAACACAATTTTGGAAACACAACATGCCATTGAAGCTACATTCCTGAGGAAGTTTTCTGAATTTGAGTCCAAGTTCAAAGCTGCGGAGCCTAAGAGTAGCACTACAATAAATCGTCTTCACGAGGAGTTCAACGAATTCAAGACCCACGTATGGACACTACTCAACTTTGTCCGGGAGCAAATAACGGAGCTCTCCAATGCAATTGACGTTGTTGAAATGCGTCATCGACGAAAATTCCTCTTAGTGAGTGGTGTTCCAGAAGAAACTGAAGACCTTCCAGCTTACATAGCTAAACTTTTTAGTGAAAAGCTTGGTATATGTGATTTGGCAAGTAGTCGTCTGAAGGCTTGTCACCGCCTGGGCAGTACGGTGGAGGGGAAATGCCGCCCCATCTTGGTTCGCTTCATAGATCAATCGGTCCGGGCTGCCGTTTGGAGGAAAAAGGCTGGATTCAAAGGAACTCCTTATGTTCTATCTGAGTTTCTCACACGCCAAAGGCAGACACTGTTCATTCTAGCTCGTAAGAAACTTGGCATGAAGAATTGCTGGACGATGAGTGGTAATATCGTAGTCAAGCTTCCTGATGGCTCCAGATGCCGCATACAATCCGAGCAGGACCTCGACGCTATAGTAGTTGACGATAATTTCCGTAATAGCGAAGAGCAGGTGAAGGCTAGTTCGCCGACTCCAGCTGCAGATATTAATTCCGCACAATACTTAAAGTCGAAGCGCACAGTTCGTAGGAAATAGACTGTTAAGGTGTTGTGACTTGCTTAGATACGAAGTTATAAGTGTTGTTGTTTATTTGATCTTTGCTTTGTATTGATTACCCCCTTTATATTGATTTTTTTAACATTTTAGTGTCATCAATTTGCGTGGGTAGTTAAGATTTATTATAAATAACAAATAATTTCATAACAAGTTGCCATATATATATTTTTTAACCCTTTTATATAAGTCAACGTCTAAATGTTTACGTCCAATGTCAAAACGTTAACGTTAAATGCCATACCGTCATTTTTTTATGTTTTAATTTTTAAACTAATCGCAAACCATAGACATTTAACGTTCCTTTTCTTTTAGTGTTGTGTAATTTTATGCTAAATCTCATAAATTATTTTATTTTGCTAAATAGTATCTGTGAATGAAATGTATTTTATCTCACTCGATATTTTGTTAACATGCATAAAAGTGTTTTAGATATATTTACCCGGCGGGATAAGCAGAAAATTTTGTACAAGTAACTTTTTAGTACCTTTTTAATATTTTTGTTTTATTAATTATTTTCATAGTATCGTAGTCATTTATACATTGCATATTTATTACGTTTTTAATATGTCGGATGAAGAGTCCTTTTACTCTGCGCGTGACTCAAGCGGTTCTACAGACTTAAATGATAGTTGCGTTGATGACCCTATTACTCTTCATAACTCACTACAAACTTCTCTAGATTCTTCCCTTTTATCTTTCAATATCTGTCATCTGAATGCTCAAAGCATCCCCTCTCATTACTCTGATCTTCTTGATGCCTTCTCGTCCAATTCTCATATTCACGCCATTCTCATCTCCGAGAGTTGGTTAAAACCGAGCCTTGAATCAATTTCCTACAGCCTTCCAGGTTATAAATTGTTACGAAACGACCGAACGGGTAAAGGTGGAGGTGGTGTAGCCATCTATCTCCACAGCGATATTTCTTTTTCAGTAATTTCTTCTTCTCCTTCTTTGTATTCAGCCTCATGTGAATACCTTTTTTTAGAAGTCCGCCTTGGAGGTGCCAAGGCCGCTATCGGTGTCGTTTACTGTCCTCCTCGAACTGACTATTTCTCCAGCTTTGAGCTAATTTTAGAATCTTTATGTCCACAATATACACATCATATAATCATGGGTGATTTTAATACCAATTTAATGAATCCATGTACTCGCAGTTCCAAACTGATTAATATTCTTTCATCTGTTAACTTCTCAATTCTTTCATCGTTACCTACCCACCACAATATTAATGCTTGTGACAGTTTAATCGATTTAATAATAATTTCTTCACCTTCACATGTTATTAAACATGGTACACTATCTGCTCCTGGTTTTTCAAGGCATGATTGTTTATATCTCTGTTATAAACTTAAACCCCCTAAGGCTGTTCCTCAGGTCGTCTGGATGCGTAGGTTCGCAAGTATAAATCATGAAGCTCTTATTAAAGATGCTGCTAATTTGGACTTTTCACCAGTGATTTCTGCATCGTCAGTGGATGATAAAATATCTGTATTAAATAACTTAATTCTGAAACTGTACGACTTGCATGCTCCGTTAAAAGCAATTAAATTAAAACGACCACCAGCACCTTGGATAACGCGTGGAGTTCGCATGGCCATGACACGACGTGACAGGGCCTTTAGAAAATTTAAGCGTAACAGGTGTGACGAGAACTGGAACCACTATAAGATTGCACGTAATCGCTGTAATCAAATGGTAAGAGCAGCTAAACGCACTTACTTTTTCGAACAGGTATCCAACAACTCTTCTGCCGATTTATGGAAATTCCTAAACTCACTGGGTCTTGGTAAGTGTCACAGGAGTCCTGAAATATCCTTTCCTCTGAATGAATTAAATATGCATTTTTCTTCTTCCTTTTCTCTTTGCTCTGAAGTTAAATCTCAGACTATCTCAGAAATTTCTTCAATGACACAGCTCAATACACAAAAGTTCTTTTTCTCTCCAGTCACTGTGGACGAAATCTTCAAAATATTTTCTTCTATCCATTCCAAAGCAGTCGGTAATGACGATGTCAGCAGATCAATGATTATTCCTATACTTCCATATTTACTTCATATTATTACGCACATCATTAATACTTCCATGTCTACTGGCGTTTTTCCTTCTATATGGCGAATGGCCTATGTGATCTCACTTCCTAAAGTACCTATTCCACATAATCTTAATAACTTTAGACCTATTTCTATACTACCATTTCTTTCAAAAATTCTTGAAGCCGCTGTGCATAAACAAGTCTCCTCATTCATCTTCAATAATAATCTTCTTAGTCCTTTTCAGTCAGGCTTTCGACCAGGCCATAGCACGACAACGGCTCTTCTTAAAGTTATTGAAGATATTCGCGACGGTATGGAGGACAAATTGATCACAGTTCTTGTCCTCATAGATTTTTCTAATGCTTTTAACATGGTGAATCACGACATCCTCCTTACCGCCCTTCAATATTACAACCTTTCACCTACGGCACTAAATTGGTTCTCATCTTACCTTCAAGGCCGCCAGCAAGCAGTTCGGGTTGATCGTCAACAGTCAAACTGGTGCTGTCTTACTAACGGCGTCCCTCAGGGCGGAATCTTGTCTCCTTTACTCTTCTCTCTCTATATCAATTTCCTAACTCTTTCTCTCAGTTGCTCTTACCATTTGTATGCTGACGATCTTCAAATTTATGCACAAGGTAATATTAGTAATATTAACGATACTGTACGCACTATTAATTTTAATCTGGACAGCGTTAGGCTCTGGTCTCATAAGTATGGCATCCCAGTTAACCCCTCTAAGTGCCAGGCTATTGTGATTGGTAGTTCGCGGCAGTTGGCCTTATTAGATTTCGCTTCAGTCTCACCTGTTACGTTTGGAGGTGCTATTATACCTTTTCAATCTTGCATCAATAACCTCGGTTTATATTTAGACTGTAACCTAAGCTGGACTAACCACGTGAGCGAGATCAGTCGTTCCGTTTTTGCGAAACTACGCACCCTGAATCGGCTTCGGAACTTTCTCCCGTCTAAAGTAAAAGTCACTCTTGTACAGGCTCTCATTTTACCAATTATCGATTATGCTGATGTATGTTGTACTGACATTAGTGAAGAGCATCTCAATAAGTTGGAACGATTAATTAACTACGCCATTAGATTCATCTTCTGTTTACGCAAATTTGATCACATTAGTTCCTATCGTCGCCAACTTGAATGGCTTCCTATTCGCCAGCGTAGACAGGTTAGATTACTTTCCACTCTTTTCTCTATTCTTTTTCAAACGTCCACTCCAGAGTACCTGAAACAAAAGTTTCAGTACCTGTGTGATTCTCATGAGCGTAATCTGCGTTCTTCTAATTCTCTCGTATTAACGATTCCCCTTCATCGTTCCGGTTTCTTGTCCAACTCATTTGCCATTCACACATCCCGGCTTTGGAATTCCCTCCCAGATGATTTACGTAAAGCATGCAGCAGACAGACTTTCAAAATGAAAGTTAAATCTTATTTTCTAAAATTACTCTCCTAGGACTAATCTGTATATGTATACCTATACCTTTGGATTTGTGATATATATGTATAAGGACAATTATTCTTCCACTTCTTGAGAATATGTTTGTTTATTTTTATTATATTTAGGTACTATCCTAGTATTTCATATGTATGTTTATATTTATAATTATCCTATAATTTCTTATATAGCATTGTTTAATAATGCCGCCTTGTATGTTTTCTGTTTAGCCTAAAGGTTGACTGGTAGAGAATGCTCCTAGCATTAAGTCCGCCTTTTGTACCAAAATTATAAGGTATAATAAAGTATAAATAAATAAATAAATAAATTTTACTGAAACAAAACGTTATGGATATCGAATTTATTGAATGTTGAATTATTGATTGAATTAATTTGTTAATTAATTAATTCCTACTAACAATAAGTATATTTTTTTAATAACGGATCTTTGTTATCTTAATAAGAACATTCGAATTTTGAATTTTGAAAAGCTAAACAATGAAAACAAACCAATCATATTCTATCGTCGTTTTGAAAAATAAAATGCATCGCAATTAATTTTACAAAAAAGGCTTACATTAAAAGAGTTTTATAGGTTTAAGATATTTACTGCTTTTATAATAGCAATTGTGTAATCCTATGCAAGTACCGCATATTTTGTTAACTTTTGTCGACTCCCAAGAAAAAAACTTCTTTATTTTAGCCAGGTATACATACATATACAAGATATATAAAATTCTTCCGATGCAATTACCACAAAAAATCAATTTTGCAGTAACGTCGGCAATATGTGTAAATTTGACACACTTCTGTAGACGTCGAACGAGCCCCATGTCATAACGCCTCGGGAATACCTCCTCCTAGGAATCCTGAGGTATTCCCGGGGCGTTATGACATGGGGCTCTTCATAAAACGTGCGAAAAGATGCTCTCCTTCAAAGCCGGCGATGAATTGGTGACTCCTCTGGTGTTGAAAATATCCGTAGGCGACAGTGACTACTTAGTTAGGTTTAAGTATAAAAAAAAAGCTTAGCAACTTCGCGCGTTTAGTGTAAAACCACCCTTAAGGTTACCTATATATACGGAACTGCCTAGTAGGCAGTAATGATTTGCACATTGTTTGTAAACAAATAAAGGTCGAGTAGGTACCGGACGAATTGTGTAGATTTTGAACGAAACGCTTTGAATATTTCACGTTGTTATTTTGGGTCTTCGGGTTTGAATAGGTTCGCAAATAATTTTATAAACGTAAAATAATTTATGTTAACGGGATCTGAGGGTCTTAGAAATTAATTTGTGAAATGAGAGCTAGATTTGTAATATTTTTGGTAAATTCATTTAAAAATGATAGTTTTAGATGTTGTTGGGTATTTTAACTATCGTGACGAATGACCTTGAATAAATTGATAGGAATTTTTAACCTTGAATAAGGTTAAAAAAAAACACGCTTTCTATACTCATAGCCCAACAGTAGGAATTTCTCCTGTGTCGTGGATACCATGGACACACACATAAGACGAATACACAAACACCCAGACCTAAAACAGGAATCTAAACTCATCATTCAGATACCTGTCTGGCCGGGAATCGAACCCGGGACCCATTGCGCGTCAGACCGGTATGGTAACCGCTCCGCCACGCGGGTCGAAGGTGGTAGGTACGTCCTACCATGTAGTTAAGGTAAGTACGAGAAAGTACTACCGCCACACCTATTTCTACTGTGAAGCAAATCTTGCATTTCGATGGAAGGGTGTGGTTGCATCCGCGGCCATCTTAGTCCTCGTGAGTCGGTACGCATTTGATTTGGCCTTTAAGACTTTTCTTTACACTTGTCTGTGTTCTATATAAAGTTGATTACAGATGTCCATCGGTAGCAGTGCCCTTTTAAAATCAGGAGGACTGATCATTTTTAAAACCTTCCCATTATTGGCCCACTGCTGGGCACGGGTTTTCTCCCAGAATGAGAGAGTTTAGGCCATAGTCCACCGCACTGGTCAAGTGCGAATTGGTGGACTTCACACACCTCCGAGAACTTTTATTTTTTAAGAACTCTGGAGTGTGTAGGTTTCCTCATGATTTTCCTTCACCGAAAAGCAGTGATAATTAATTTCTAATACGCACATAAATCATTGGTGCGTACCTGGGTTTGAACCTCGGACCTCCCGATCGAGAGGGCAAGTTTCAACCATTAGGCTATTACTGCTCTATCCTTTTTGTTAAATGAAATATATAAAAATCTTCCGATAAATGAGGCCATTGAGAGCCTAAATCTAGAAGATAAGAATCAGCGTCACCTACACAATAGCGAACTAGCATGCAGTCCACCTGATGTTACCATCAGGTGGACTGCATGCTCGTTTGCTATTTCGATCAGATAAAAAAAAGAATCCCTTAAGTCTAATTTCTAGTCTAATGCGTTAGTGAAGGCAGTGGAAGATATACAGGGTGACGCTGATTATCTTCTTTCAAAGAGTACTGATACTCTCAGCGGTGCTTTAAAACGCAAAATCTGTTTTTAGTCTGAGTTCGGTGGCGTAGTCTAGTAATTTTAGTCTACGCTTATAGCGTTATATTGCAGTGTCCCAGTCTAGTCGTTATTGGGTCAAGTGCACTCCACTGTTGACTTTATAAGGTTTGATTGCTATACGCAAATCGTGTGGAAAATTGTGCTATCAAGCGGTTTTCAATGTTGAAAGAATATGGCGAAAATTTTATAATTTCTGTTACAGAAGTAGGATTGGATGGCCAAAGTAAACGACACATTATGTACAACACTGGTATATTTTCACGATTTTACAATTATACAATTTCAGAATACATTCGGACAGAGTAACGTCTTACACTTATGAATTATTAGAATGATCCATATTACGATAATACCCTCCCTTTTATACTAAAAATGGCAGGCGTTAAGAAAACCGTCACAGAGACAAAAACATTACTATTAATCTATTACATAATATATTATTATATAAGATTAAATATATGCATTTATAATATTTATTTATATAACCATTTATATTTATTTATGATGTGACTTCTATTGATTTATGATATTTATAATAACATGGCACGATCAATTTAAATACCATCATTATATAGATTCTTATTGATGTTTATAACTAATGTAGTCATGAGTTTAACAGTAGTGTCCCCAAGCAAGCTACTTGTTGGTTTGTAACATTTCTTTAAGAATCATGCACCTAGTCAATTTCATCTATATATGAAGTGAAAAATTATGGTACTTTTTCATGGATACTACACGTGCAAAAGAATATAAGATTTTACGTAGTTTAAGTTCGAAGATGCTGTGCAAAGTTCTCACTTCACTGGTTCTACCAAATGGTATAAATGTAGAGCCAGTGTAGTTCGACCCTGGAAGTATCACCACCATGCCTATGTGTAGCGTTAGTTCTTGCGTTCTTTTGATAAAAGGGTGTGGTTGCCGGATTACTTATATATGAGACGACAATGTTAGTTCTCACGACAAGCAACGCATTTGAGAGGGATTTCAGATATGAGGTTGTTTATAGACTTCCATGGGCGGCAGTAACAACTTACCATCACCTGGACATGCAGTCCAGGTGATGGTAAGTAGCTCGTTAGCTTCGTCGATATAAGGAAAAAAAGAACCTGCATTTGTATAATAAAAAAAGAAATCTACGAACGAACATGCTTTCTACACTCATAGCCCCAGACTACGATTTTCTCCTGTGTGGTGGGTACCATGGACACATACAAGACGAATACACTAACACCCAGACCCAGAATATGAATCTAAACTCATCATTTAGATACCTGTCTGGCCGGGAATCGAACCCGGGACCTATTGCGCGTCAGATCGGTATGGTAACCGCTGCATCACGCGGGCCGTCAAATTTGCAACTTATTGAAAAAAATGAACGTTATATTTACATTATATTTCATTGACTGTCAGAAAAAAATAAAAAGTTCTTTGAATAGTTGTGAACTGTCAAAATAAAAACTGTTAATATGCAAAAGCTTAGAAAATGACAGTTGTTTAGACATTACGGACAAAATGTATTTATTTGTATACTAGCTCTCCCACGCGGTTTTGATCCGCGGTTAATAAAATGTAACGTAAAATTTTGATAACTTTCAATGGGAAAGGTCATTTTGAATAAAGTACATAAGAGTTACCTCATATGAACTGTAAATATATTTTACATTTTAATTAATCCTTTAATTTAAATGCGGTACGTCCCTGTAGTTCCGGGATCAGAATAGTGCTACGGTATCCTCTGCCTGTTGTAAGAGTGGATTCCGGGATTAATTCCTAATTTATCCATCCATCCATCAGCCCTTTGATGTCCACTGCTGGACATAGGTGTCCCCTAAATGGTCCCACTCCAACCGGTCCTGTGCCCTCTGAATCCAACGGTTTCCCGCTGTCTTCTTCAGGTCATCGGTCTACCTGGTAGGGGGGCGACCTGTACTCCTTTTGCCTAAACGTGGTCGCCTCTCGAGGACCTTTCTTCCCCATCGGTTATCGGTCCTTCGAGCGATATGGCCAGCCCACTGCCACTTCAGCTTGCTGATTTTGAGAGCTATGTCGGTAACCTTCGTTCGTCTACGGATTTCATCGTTGCGAATCATGTCTCGTAGCGAAATTCCGAGCATAGCCCTCTCCATAGCACGCTGAGTGACTCTGAGCCTTCGAATGAGGCCTTTAGTGAAGGACCACGTTTCGGCGCCATAGGTCATCACTGGCAACACACATTGCTCGCTATAATTCCTAATACGCACATAATTTTAGAAAAAATAGTGCGTTCCTAGATTTGAACCTCGGACCTCCCGATCGAAAGGGAAACTTTCAACCATTAGGCTATCACTGCTAGTTCAATTAATAACATCGTTCAATTAATGAATCGTTTTTGTAAGAATAGAGAACACAGTAACATGTTGTTATCAGCAAAACATCCATATAAGAAAAGCGCAAAGTAGGGCAACACTCTAGTTTGGCTCTACATTTTACTGGCACGATTCTATTTTCCTACAAATCTCATTTGTAATGGTACGGCCAGACTTGATAGCGAAGATTCGTGTTCGCGTTGTCACGATAAAAGTTCGTGTTCGATCTATGACGAATTGCTTGGCCACATTAAAAAATAAACTTCACGGCGTCGCGATAGGCAAGAACGTCGCGATAATTAATTCATTCATAATTTTGTATGAATTATAATGCGCGCGACGTGTAGCCAACCGCACGAACTTTGTCGCGACAAAACTATTTGATGTGTTGCAATGTACCGACAGCGGCGCGAAGGGCATTCGTATTCGCGAAGATGATTCGCGATAGGGCGAAAACTTTGGCCAGGCGTGTCGCGACAACGCAAATCTTCGCGTTATCGCGATAGTGTGGCCCCAGCATTAGGATAGCAAAGCCACGACGTGTACCAACTTTGAGAATGTACGAGCAGTTTTGTGTTATCGTGATGAAAAACAAATGAAATTCGAATATTATTTTGAAACTAGCTGATGCCCGCGACTTCGTCCGCGTTTCCGTCGTCGTGTAAAAATAGCCTATGTCCTTCCTCACGGATCAGTCGTTTTGATGTAACAGACAGATTAACTTTCGTATTTTAGTAGGGAAATATAATATGTTAATCTACAATGTTGAAAAATATCGCAATACGGAACCGCATAATATAATTTTTCATTAGCTATGTCCGCGACTCCGTCAGCGTGTAACTCCTTGTTTGTTTGTTGTGTGTTTTTTAAGTTAATGTTGGGTACAACCCATTATTGTCCCACTGCAGACATTCTGCAGAAATAAGAGAATTTTAAGCCATAGCCCACCGCGCTCGCCAAGTGCAAATTGGTGAACAAAGTTAATGTATTATTACATAATTTTAAGGAGAACATTTCCGTTTTACATGATTTCTATGTAGCTTAACCATTAAGGTTGCACACGCAACGGAAGCTTAAAAAATGGAGTAACTTCTCCCGTTTTATTAACATTTCTCTTCACCGATCTGCTCCTATTGTAGCGTGATGAAAAGTATACCTACTATAACGAGTTTTTTTTTTTGTTTTCGAGGGGGAAATCTTCCAAAGGTACCCGACCCCGTGGGAGCGACGCAGGGTTATGTGGGATTTTTACCGCACTAACCCCCCCGGTGGCCGTCCTCGGCGCTGAAAAGGAGGACTCCGGGATCTCGAAACGACTTCAACCGGAATCCTCCGAGCGCGCTGCCCCATCAGGCTCCTCCCAGATGGGCGGCTGGGCCCACCGCTCCGTCTAGTCTTTACGACGGTATGCGACCACACATACTGCCGTCCTTCCCGGGATTGCCTGACCGAACGGTTCGAGCTCCCACTCTAGCCGTCTGCAACCCTGGAAGCCCCTTTTAGTCGCCTCTTACGACAGGCAGGGGATACCGTAGCCCTATTCTGACCCCGAGGCTACAGGGACATACTATAACGAGCTGGAGAGTTTTTGTTTCTATAATGGTTATACAGACAAACAGACAAAAAAAATACTGATTGCATTTTTGGCATCAGTATCGATCCCCAAATACCTCCTGATAGTTATTTTGGAAATATATTTCATTTACAGAATTTATCTCGCTACAGATTTATTATAAGTGTAGATTTCATTTTGGAACTTTGTTATTTTTATGACAGTTACGTACTGTCCTAAGTATAAGATTATTATGTTTCCTCAACACAAGCATTTTTCTTGTTTTCTCTCATCATTTGTAAATTGCAAGTTATGGTCGCAAATGAAAACGTAAACGTGCAATATAAATTGCAATGTTACAGTAAAAATATATTAAAATTTGAATTGCCAAATCAGAAACTTGTGAGTGTCACGATATTTTTCTTGTCACGCAGGTTTATGGATGTTTGCGAAACGGGAATGACTGATCCGCAAACATCCACGAACCTACGTGAACCTGCGTGAAAGTAGTATTTTGCATGCATAAGGTTGTTTATATGACTTGCATATATAAATTCACACTTGGCCAGCGCGGTGGACTATGGCCTAACACTCTCATTCTGAGAGAAGACCCGTGCCCAGCAGTGGGACAATAATGGGCTGGCACCATATGGCTTGCATACTTTGGCTTGCACACGTAGGCAAGTCGCAAAACTGCGGTGAATCTCGTACGTAGGTGGTACATGCGTCTTGGGAAACACCCGCGTGACAAGATAGGGTTCTCTTTTACTGAACTGTAAGGCAAGATACTGGACCTAACTTTCATTATCATGTAAAAAAACATGATTGTAATTATATAAAAAAAATGGATATAAATAAGAAAAAAGACAAACCCGCTGAGTTTCTTGTAGGATCTTCTCAGTTGAGGTCGTTTTCCGATCCGGTGGTAGTGTAAGAAAAAAAAATGTAACTGACAATTTGTAAGTGCCCCGTTGGCCTATACAAAATATTAAAAATTAAAAAGACATTTCATTTAAAAAAAAAAGGAAATTCGTGACGTGACGTCATTCCGTCGTTTTAAATGACTTTAATTACACGTTGACTTTAGGAAAATAATGAGCAACCCGTGACCACTAACTAAGAGGAGCGGTTTGCAAATCGTTCTGACACTCAACGGGTTCGATTTTGGATCAGATATATAAGGAATTTAAATTCTTCTACTGTGTCTGAACGTTTGTGTCTTTGTGTACGCTCATGACACGAACGACAAGAGAATACATATATTTATTTCCCTATAAAAAACATATATTTATTTCCCTCCTATTTTATTTATATTTATTTAATATATATTTCCTTTTGACGACCCGCGTGGCGGAGCAGTTACCATACCGTTCTGACGCGCAAAGGGTCCCGGGTTCGATTCCCGGCCAGACAGGTATCTGAATAATGAGTTGAATCATGTTCTGGGTCTGGGTGTTTGTGTATTCGTCTTGTGTATATCCACGGTACCTACCATACAGGAGAAAATCCTAGTGTGGGGCTATGAGTGTCAACAGTGTTTTAATTTCCTAACCTCTTTCCAGATAAAATCAAGAAGAAGTATGCGCCGCTCGGCGAGAGTCTAGTGGTGGTGAGGTTGGAGCGGGCCCCAAAATGGGGCTTGGGGCTCAGTCTCGCGGGGCACCGGGACCGCAGCCGCATGGCGGTCTTCGTCTGCGGAATGCACCCGGAAGGCTCAGCGTGCAAGGCCGAGCCACCGATCAAAGTGGGGGATGAGATATTGGAGGTGAGTTCAAATATTTTACAACCAATTATTATAATAATACTAATTATTATAATAATAAAATTAAGTGGGGGGTTACACATTTGAAAGGAGTGGTGCATCCTTACTGTGCATTCATCCATTTATAAAATAACAGTTCAACAATGGGCTGTTGAACTCCAGCAGTCGTAATTGATCTAAGAGATAATATCAATCAATCTTACGTTTAAAGACATATATTTCTCAAAAGATTTTACACAAAATCACAGAGAAATTACAATTTGAATATTAAAACAAACAATATTGATTAGCGTAGTGCAGTTGTGGGTAGATTGTTATTAAACTAAACTAGGTACAGAAAAAAAAATTAAAGACAAGTGTTCTTGTTGTTTAAGGCGTATGACACAGTGACGGTTATTAATTAATTATTATAAAATGTTTTATATTAAATATTTTTGATACCATATATTTCTATATTTATATTTATATTTTATTACATTTAACAGCTTAGCTTTATTACCTTAAAACATATAGGTTGGAAAATTATGAAGTAAGAAAAGTTAACTGTTATGTTCTTCGAAAGGTAAAAGGAGGTGGCTCAGCGTTTGCTGACACAGGATAGAGATCCCGTGCAGCGCTGTTTTTCAGCCGTATCCTTGTCCCTCAGTTGTTGGGCGGGATTAGGTATCCGTCGCCTTTTATAATAGAAAAATCCTTAGTCTAATTAAATTTATGCATATTGAATTATCGCTATACATATTATTAAAATATTATTCTTTTTTTTACATTATCTCCTCACCATAAGGTTGTCTGGAAGAAATCGCTGTTTAGCGATAAGGCCGCCTTTTGTACCGTTATTTAAATTTGCTACTTTATGTCATTTATTCCTTTTGGGTACAATAAAGAGTATTATTATTATTATTATGATTATTAAACTATACAGGGGGTAAGTAAAATTCAAAACTTTTTATAGGATGAATAGACCTTTATAAGTATATTATGATTTCATCCGGTGGTCGAAATTTGACATTTATAACCTAAAACTTATCATAGTTTCCGAACACTTTATATGAGACGACCATCATAGTCCTCGGGAGTAGCAACGCACTGTGATTGACTTCAGATAAAACCTATGTTCTATATGAAATTGCTTACTAAATGTCTATGGGCGGCCGTGACCACTTATATTATGTACTTCATTATTATATATATAAAAAAATTGGTTGACGAGCGAAAAGCACCGTACAAAGGGTTGAAGATTCTTTCACGTGCAGACTTCTGATGCCGTTAATCTAGATTTGTTGAGTATTTATGCTCGTCCTTTATGTTTGTGCTTGTGTGTGTGGGTACGACACTTATTATTCCATTGGAGTTTTATGAGTGTAAAAAATCATTTTGTACATCAGGAAAAGCGTTACAATTAAATGTTGATTCTATTATTTTTTGTACGATGACTGTTTCTTTCACAAATATTTCCAAACTAGCTGAATCCCTCAGACTGACCCACGTTAAAAAAAATCGATATATCGATTGTCTCGTGAGAATAGGATATTTTCCAGTAAAAATAGCCTATAAGTTCATCCAGACTGTTAATTAACTCCTCACCAAATTTTATGAAAATCGCTCCAGCCGTTTAGACGTGAAGAAGTAACAAACATACACACTCACAAACTTTCGCCTTTATAATATTAGTATGACTAGTTGAACCCCGCAGCTTCGCCCGCGATAAGAAAATCGATGTATCGTTTGTCCCGTGGGAATAAGATATTTTCCCACAGTAAAAAGAAGCCTATACATATATTAATGCAGAGTGTCAGTTAACTCTCTATCAAATTTTACGAAAATCGCTTCAGCCGGTTAGACGTGAAGAAGTCACAAACTTTCGCCTTTATAATATTATTAGTATTAGTATTAGTATTAGTATTAGTATTAGTATTAGTATTAGTATTAGTATTAGTATTAGTATTAGTATTAGTATTAGTATTAGTATTAGTATTAGTATTAGTATCAGTATCATTATAACACGCTTTCTACACTCATAGCCCCACAGTAGGATCTTCTCTTGTGTCGTGGGTACCATGGACACACATAAGTCACACAAACACCCAGACCCAGAACAGGAATCTAAACTCATCATTCAGATACCTGTCTGGCCGGGAATCGAACCCTGGACCCATTGCGCGTCACACCGGTATGGTAACCGCTGCGCCACGCGGGTCGTCAATCATAAGTATATAAGTATTATAAGTATAATACTTATATAGTTAACTTGTCTGTTTTGAGTATATGCCATTATTTTACAATAAAATATTTTTAATAGTGCTGACATGCAATTTTATTGTAATTTATATAATTATTAATTTATTATGATGATTTAATTTGATTATTGTATCCATTGTTAAATTTTAAAAATTATATTAATTTAATTTAATACTAAAATCAATATTATTACATGTGACATATTTGCATGCCCTTTGGGTTAGGATAGGAGCACAGAACCAATGTATTTTACATATGTATTCTACCTTATCCTGCAAATAAATAAATGAATTGAATTGAAATTGAATTGAATAAGTATTGTAAGTATAAGTATGATTACAATTTATCAACAACACTGTTACAACAAAATATCCTTTGCTTTAAGACCATTTTCTTCCAAAGTACCTGCTGTCTGCTCCAATTGTTCAGATGGATTTCTTAACGATACTTCAGTCGGGAACGGATTCAGGGGTTATATAAGTTACTCTCAAAGTTGTTGAAGGATACTAGATGCGGTCCAATTTGATTCTTCAAGTAGTCTAGTGTGCCTTATATCGGATACCTGGTATTATATAATGATGTAGATGTTTTACATGTTAATGCTTACATGATTTGACAATGTGATTACTGCAATAATAGGCATAGGGTTCCTGGCTTAATCCCTATGTGGACTTTTTTTTTGACTGAAGTAGCAAACGAGCATGCAGTCCACCTGATGGTAAGTGGTCACTGCCGCCCATGGACATCTGTAATCAACTTTATACAGAACATGGGTTCTATCTGAAGTCAAAAACAGATGCGTTGCTACCCCCGAGGACTATGATAGTCGCCTCATATAAAAGTGTGCCGGCAACCACACCCTTCCAACGAAACGCAAGAAATGCTTCACGCTAGGAACAGGCGTGGCGGTGGCACTCCCCCGGTTGAACTACACTGGTTCTACCACCTTCAGAATTTCACCACCTTCAGAAATTATAAATTTATTTGTTTTTTCAATTAGGTGTTTTAATTGTGTGTTCTCGTCATTTGTCGACTCACGTGGCGCAGCGGTAACTGACACGCAGTGGGTCCCGGGTTCGATTCGCGGCCAGACAGGTATCTAAATGATGAGTTTAGATTCTTGTTCTGGGTCCGGGTGTTTGTGTATTCGTCTTTGTGTGTGTCCATGGCACCCACGACACAGGGGTGTATAAAATTCTCGTGTCACAATGTTAGTCTCCATACTCCTCCGAAACGGCTTGACCGATTCCTCTGAAATTTGGTAAGCATATTGGGTAGGTCTGAGAATCGGCCAACATCTATTTTTCATACCCCTCAAGGGTTGTCCACCCTTAACTTTTTTTTAATTTTTTATATGGCAAAACAACGTTTGTCGGGACAGCTAGTTAACATATAAAATATCTACATCATTACATAATACTAGGTACCGCTCCGCCACGCGGGTCGTCGGTTCGATGGACGCCGTGGTGTAAGTTGCTACCTACCGTTAACTCATACTATTATTATCGCAGCTGATTTAAGGATACAGAGTTGTGATTATCTAATAGTTTTAATTTAACCTTTCAATTCAGGGTCGGATGATTAAATCTTAGTGATGTTTTGCGTATTAGAAATTAATGATCGTAGTGGTGCGGTAATTGGTTACGATAAAGGATTACATTGTGAGGGAACCCACATTCCTGAAAGTTCTAACTACGATCGGATTTGGGGCTAACTATGACCTCTGTAGTTCTGAGAGGAGATCCGTGGCCAGCGGTAGGATAATAATGAGTTGAGTACTAGGACTATTTAAGGAAAACTATCCAAACTGTACCTACATATTATGTTATATATTTCATTGAAATAATATATAAATGTCCACCAGTTGGCACTTGGCCAGCGCGGTGGACTATGGCCTAAACTCTCTCATTCTGGGAGAAGACCCGTGCTCAGCAGTGGGCCAGTAATGTATGGTATGTATTGATTTGTAATGTGTGTAACTGTGTCTATATGTTATTCGTTAATTGATACGGTACTAATAAACTACACGTTGAAGAGAACGGTCGTTTCATTGTACACCCGCGCCGAACCTTATATGGCGACCCTGCCAGCGCGTGCCGCGTTCGGTTACCTGAATCCGTCGAAATGATATTTCTCTGAGCGTAAACCATGGGAGGAACGAAGTCCAAGGAGCAGGAGATAATTATTGCCCAAAATGGAGCTGGGAACAGTGCCTCCACGGATCAACTTTTACAACATGCTGGCACCACGTCATACATATTGGTTGCTATACTCGTCCTAATTGTTTTGGGTGGCTCGATCTATGTTTGCCGATATTGCCGAAAATATCAAAATAAATGGCTACAACGAAGGATGGAGGTGAACGACTTGCGGAGGACTGTAAGTCTGCTGCGCCGGCAACAACACGAGGCTGTCCAGGCTGTTCCAGTATAAAATCCCATCGTATCCAGTTGATTAAGTAAATCTGAAGTATTGCAGGTAATTAAGTAAATATGTGGTGAGAAAAAAAAAGAAAACAATTTATTTTAAATTTATATAGTGGATTGTGTAATCATTTTGTTTATTTACTCGCATTATTATTATATACACTTATTTGTGTGATAGGCAACATTTATTTTATTTTATATGATATGCTATGGAAAGAGATATAATAAAAATATGTGAAAGTTTAAAATATATTAAGGATTATCTTGTAAAATTAGGGTCTAAGAGAAGGACTACTGTTATTAAAGAGAATAAATGGGGGGAAGCTAAAAGTTTGTACGATAAGTTTTGTTTATTGAGAAATATTATTGATAAGCAAATATTAAGTGAGGAAATTAAACATTCGGATATTCAAACATTTTATGACTTATTTGATAATATTAATTCATTATATTCTAAGATAATTACTCTTTGTTCGGATAGTGAAGATAGTTATTGTACGAAAAACACCATGGAAAAATTTGATTTAAAAACCGCTATATCTTTGTTACCTATCATGACTGGAGACGAGGACGTTACTAAACAATTAATTTCAAATATAGAAATGTACGAAACCATGATTAATGATGATAGCAAAAAACAGCTGATACAGTTTGTTTTAAAATCTAGATTGTCTGAGAGCGCTAAGTTGCGTTTGTGTCCAAATTATGCATCTGTTACAGATTTAATTAAGGATATGCGAAGTGTTTTGCTACCTAAAAGGTCTGACACAGCCATACAATCTCAGCTGCAACGCATACGGCAGGATAATTTAAGTATAGAGGAATTTGGTAAGCAGGTGGAAAATTTAGTTGTTGATTTGACGGTTTCTCAAGCTAACGGAAATTCTAGCGCCTATGAAATTTTAAAGCCAATCAATGAGAGGATTGCTATAAAAAGATTTTCCGATGGATTGCGAAACAGTCGTCTTAGTACTATCATTGTAGCGAGGAATTATAGCACTTTGAAGGATGCGATTCAAGGTGCTCTAGATGAGAGTTTATCGAGTGGGGGTGAACAACGTGTAATGAGTTTTCATCATAATATAGGTAGGTATAACACGCGAAAAATTTCAGGAAGTTGTAATCAGCGAGGAAATAGTTCTAATAGGCGTAAACCTAATTTTTTTTCTCAAAATGCTTCATGCAATCGTACATATTATAATCAACGTAATAACGGTCCAAACACGTCTAATTATAATATTCGTGGTCAAAATAATTATCGCGGTTCTAGAAGTTTTCGTGGCCGAACAAGTTTTCGTAGTTACACACGGCCTAACCAAATAAATACAGCGGAGCATAATATTGAACATAATACTAATGCATCAAATTCGAATACCGAAGGTTCAAAACAAAAAGATTGTGAAAGCGATTGGTTTTTTCGAGCATGAACATTTCTTTTGCCAAAATATAAATTCTATTTGCCTAAAGGTTTTTGACGAATCACGAAGTTGGCTAATTGATACTGGCGCGTCTTTGTCCGTAATTAGACAGAAGGTGTTAGATAACTGGCGCATACCGTTCCATATAGAGCGCATTAAAATAAGCGGAATTGGCGGACAAGTGTTTTGCGATGGCTTTGTCTGTTTAAAATTAAAATATGATAATTATGAATTTGAACATAAATTTTACGTTTTAAAAGAGTTTTCCTGTAGGACAGATGGTATTTTGGGACAAGATTTTTTGAGTAAATTTAACTGTATTTTAGATTTTGAGCGAAATTCTCTGACTATTAACCAAGATGTATCTGTTACCATTCCATTACAGATGGGTCATCTTGGGTACAATAATTATATGATAATACCACCTAGGTGTGAAATTACGTACTTTGTTAAGACAAGCATACAAAATGAATGTGTAGTTTTACCTAAACAATTAAGCGATGGAGTATTCTTAGCGTCTATTTTAGCATGCCCTAATGATGGCAAAATACCATTGAAAATTTTAAACACTAGAGAGCAGGAAGTTAAATTAAGTTATTTTACTCCAGAATTAGTTAATTTGAATGAGTATTTTATGTGTTCCTTTGAATATATTAAGTGTAATAATGCGGAACGCGTGAAAAAATTGTTTTCTATTTTGAATTTTAAACATTTAAATATAGAGGAAAAAACGACTATAGGAAATATATGTGCAAAGTACGCTGATGTATTTTTATTACCGGGTGATAAATTAGGTGTTACTAATTTATATCAGCAATCTATTCAATTAAAAGAAAATGTTTCTCCGATATATACTAAACCTTATAGACTTCCTAGGAGTCAAAAAGCTGAAATAGACAAGCAAATTAATGACATGTTAAATAACGATATTATAGAAGAGAGCAGCAGCGAATGGTCTAGTCCAATCCTGCTTGTTCCGAAAAAATGTAATAGTGACGGAAAGAAGAAGTGGAGAGTTGTAATTGACTATAGGAAGGTAAATGATAAGCTACAGGACGACAAGTTTCCGTTACCTAATATCACTGAAATACTCGATTCTTTATCAGGAGCAATTTACTTTACACATTTGGATTTAAGTCAAAGTTATTTTCAATTAGAATTATCCCCAGAAAGTAGGAAATATACAGCATTTACTACTAATAAACAATACCAGATGAAACGGCTACCAATGGGTTTGAAAACCAGTCCTAATGCTTTTAGTAGGTTAATGACAGTAGCGATGTCTGGCTTAAATTATGAAAAATGTCTCATTTACCTCGATGATCTTATTTGCTTTGGGAGATCGCTTGAATTACACAACAAAAATTTAGTCGATATTTTTGAGAGGTTAAGAAAAGTGAACTTAAAAATAAATCCCGATAAATGTCAATTTTTAACAAAACAATTACTATACTTGGGTCACGTGGTATCTGAAAAAGGTGTGAAGCCCGATCCTGAAAAAATCCGAGTAATTCAATGTTACCCTACACCAAGGAATTCGGATGAAGTTAAGAGATTTGTTGCTTTTGCAAATTACTATCGTAAGTTCATTCCGAATTTTGCGGCGATTACGATACCTTTAAATAGATTGTGTAGAAAATATTCCAAATTTGAGTGGACTAGTGAGTGTCAAAAATCTTTTACAACTCTTAAACAGGCTCTAGTCAATCCTCCGATTTTGCAATATCCAAATTTTGACGAAGAAAATGAATTTATTTTGCACACAGATGCTTCTGGTTTAGCTATAGGTTCTGTGTTGTGCAACAAAAATGATTTACCTATTGCATATACTAGTAGAGCGCTAAATAAATCCGAAATAAATTATCCAACAATAGAAAAGGAGCTCTTAGCTATCGTGTGGTCTGTAAAATATTTTCGACCCTACTTATTTGGCAAAAAATTTACAATTAAAACGGATCATAAACCGTTAGTTTATTTGTTTAGCATAAAAAATCCGTCAAGTAGATTGTTAAAATTTCGTTTGACCTTAGACGAATACGATTATGTAATACAATATGTTAAAGGCGCGAGTAATGTGGCTGCAGATGCATTATCTCGTGTCATAATAACATCTGACGATTTAAAGAATATGAGCCGGGACATAATTAATGTTATGACCCGACGCATGGCGAGAAACTTAAGCGATAATAACGCGATGGATTTGACAAATAACGAGGAGGACAGCGACATTCGGCTTGATCAACCGAGAGTCGTTGAAATTCTTGAAAAACCAAAAGATTGTGTAGAACTAATTATATCTCATTATAAAGTAGATAAAAATGTGCACTATATAAAGTATAATGATTTTATTTACGTACCATCGATAATGTCTATTTTTGTGAACCCTAATTCTCGATCATGTTTAGCGCGAGACGCTTTTGTGAGAGATTTGGATTCTTTTTGTGAAAAAATGTCAATTGCAGAGTTATATTTAATAAAAAACGATGGTAATAAGAATTTTATAAAGAGGTTAACCCAATATTATAAAAATAAAGACAAAAAAAATACCGGTCCTAGGATTTACATTTTAAAAGATAAGATACGCGTGAGTAATGAAGATGATAAAAAAGTTATTCTTAATGACTTTCATTTACTGCCCACGAGTGGACACGCAGGCATACGTCGTATGTTAAGTAATATTAAAAAATATTATTTTTGGCCAAATATGGTACAAGATGTGACGAATTTGGTTAAAAAATGCGATAAATGTCAAAAACAAAAGCATTCGTTGCATACCAAACAGCCAATGGTAATAACTACCACTGCGCAGTCTGTCTTTGACAAGATATTTTTAGATATAGTTGGGCCCTAAGATAAGGATTATGATAATTATTCTTATATACTTACACTCCAATGTGAGTTAAGTAAATATGTAGAAGTATACCCATTAGTTAGTAAAGATAGTGTAAGTGTAGCGCGAGCTTTAGTCGATAATTTTATCATAAGGTATGGTATTCCCCGAGAGATTGCGAGTGATCGAGGTACCGAGTTCATATCCAGCACAATGACTGAGGTGTGTAAACTGTTAAATATAAAACAAACTTTATCTACGTCCTATCATCATGAATCAATAGGCTCATTAGAAAACTCACACAAGTCTTTAAGGGCATTTTTAAGAATACAAACTGATAATAATCCCAGAAATTGGAGTTACTGGCTTCCATATTGGTCTTTTTCGTATAATACATCTGTGCATTCAGCTACTAAATAAACACCCTTTGAACTTGTTTTTGGAAAACGTTGTAATATGCCTTCTAACTTGCAAAAATGTACTATTATTGATCCTATTTATAATGTTGAAAACTACGCTTTAGAATTAAAGTTCAGATTACAAAAAGCGCAAATTGAAGCAAGAAAAAATTTAATTGATTCTAAAACAAAACGAAAATGTAAATTTGATGAGTATTTAAAACCTATAATGTATAAGAAAGATGACATGCTTTTGGTAAAAAATGAAGTTGGTAATAAATTTAGCGATATTTATTCTGGTCCATATAAAGTTATTGAAGATTTGGAACCAAATGTTAAAATTTTATGTAATAATAAAGAAATTGTAATTCATAAAAATAGAACAAAATTGTATCATATGTAAAAAAAAACAAATGTAATTTCTTTTTTTTTTCTGTTTTTGTAAGGGCGTATGGTATGTATTGATTTGTAATGTGTGTAACTGTGTCTATATGTTATTCGTTAATTGATACGGTACTAATAAACTACACGTTGAAGAGAACGGTCGTTTCATTGTGGTGTAGAGCTAAGCCATATATTTATAAGTTAGTGTTAGATTAGTATTAAGGCAGTATCAATAAAGACATCAAACCATCAACACGCCTCTCAATTACATCCGAGCCTGCGACAACACTACATGGCGACCCTGCCAGACCGGTGCGCGTGTGGCGCTGCCACGTTGCACGCGTACCGGGAGGCGTTCGTTAGAAATGAAGAAAAAATAGAAAATTAAAAAAAAATATCTGTCAGCAACGGGACGCATTGAAAAACGAACACGATTAATAAGGAAATATAAATATAGAAGACATCACGGACATGGAAAACCTGGTAAACTTGAAAATACCTAAAGAGGAAAAGAAAATGTTTTCAAGAGAGGAAAAATAACAGTCTACTATTCGAAGATTCGTATAGAAAATGTTCGTATGAAGAGCATCGATCAGCCTGCCAACGGTGCGTCTTGAAAATCAGGACGTCACAATCTTCATCTGCACCAGAATGATTGTCACCAGCCCACAATGGTCGTTGCGGCCCAGCAGCTCCAAGCAGCAGCAAAACCCCTTGATTGATCAACGGAATTCTACCCTGGCCAGCGTGACATTTATAACGGTAAATAAAAAAACAACTACGTATAAGTTCGTTCATGTGTACCCCTACTTTCTAAAAAGACAAATATTTCACGTGTAATATTAGTGTTGCAGAATTTTAAAAAAGTTTAGTTGTTGTATTATAAATCTTATATCCATGTTACTTATTATTATACAGATATTTTTGTTGTCAAATTTTACATCTTTATATGTATTTCTGTTCCACGTAGCAACTAAATTAATCTACAAGATTTTTGATAAAGTAGTTTAAAAATATTTTTAGAAAAACATTATAATGAGAAAGTTATTATTGTTTGTAATTGGTTGTAGCATCGTACTAAATACATTTAACTTCTAGTTATTATCTTTTTAAAGTAATAATAGTATCTTTTAAAGTTAAAAGCTTAAGTAAACACAGGTAGCAACAGTAGTATAAAATTTCTTTGTTCTAATTTTGCTGATAATCAAAAACGTGTCGTGACTCCCGTTACACTACATTTTAGGAATGGAATGTGTAAGATTCGGATTGCAATGCAATGCTGATGCAGTTCTTATTACATGTCCATTTATAGGTAACCAATGTTGCTATGCAATGTTTATGAATGTACTTAGATCTTTTATAATTTTACCATTCATAATTTTTGTAACTTTAATTTGAAGTATTGTCGATTTAGGTAATGGTACATAAACGTGATATTATGATTTGAATTGAAGTGAAATGACATGATGACTAATTTAGAGTTTAATAGTAAATCAAAATATAGGCTTATGAGAGGTATGTATGGTAGGTAATTATGTATGGATTTCTTCTGTAAGTTAGTATTTTTAGTAATAATCGGGATTGATCCCCTGATAATTAAGAAAATATTAACGTACTTTTGAAATATTGTATGTTAAATAAGTTTTTAAGATGGTTCTTTATGAGATTTAGGATTGCAAGAAAGAATATAATAGTGTAAGGAAATCTTGATCACACCGTACGCGAGTCGTCTGTGTGAAAGAAATGGTTAGTGGAATAATGAAAGAATGTTAATAAGAAGTGAAAATACTATTTATGCCCAATTACTTGATCATGTAGTTACGCGAGCCGTATACGTGAAAGAAATGGGTAGGTATAGGAAGAGTTAAAATATTGTAAAGGGAGAAGATATGAAGTAAAATGTTATGATAAATAATAAATGTAAGAAATGAAGTGATATAAAGATTATATAATAAATAAGAATAAACAAGGTCTTGTGAATGTTTAAACAAGAGTTGTGTTGTGTTAAATTGACTTGATATAGCTGTAAAACTTGGATGTGACTATTGGCGCCTAGTTAAATTGATTTGATATACCTAAGTACCTATTAAGGGAATATATTCACGGATATGACTTGATTATCGGATTTGACATGTTTTTTAATTTAACTGTATATGTAATGTTTATATCATAAGGTTATGTATTATGTTTTATCTTTTACGTACTATTGATTTACTTAGTAAAATTACTTTTGTTAATTATTATAATTAAGGAGGCTTGTTCTACACCAACTTCAAAATATGTTATGTTATCTTTTTTTGGCTTTAAATAAAAAAAAATCAAATTTCGAATTTAATTTTTGTTTTTCAAATACCCCAGGAGGTGTGGTGTAGAGCTAAGCCATATATTTATAAGTTAGTGTTAGATTAGTATTAAGGCAGTATCAATAAAGACATCAAACCATCAACACGCCTCTCAATTACATCCGAGCCTGCGACAACACTACGCCGAACCTTATAAATGGGTTGATTCGAATACATAAATATTTTACTATGTTTAAAAAAATAATATAAATATTGCAATATTTAACCTAAATTAACGTTTTTATTTACTAAAATTTACAATTATAAATAGAATAAATGAGCCAAATCGGTGCCACGTGGAAATGTACCCAAGACAGCATTACCTCGCTGAATTGCTAAGCTTATTTGTTGACCAAGGTAAGCTCCAGCTCTCGGGTCACCGGAGGTATTTTATTCTGTTATATTAATATGAAGCAGACCAGAGCAGAGCAGTGATAGCCTAATGTTGAAACTTGCCCTCTCAATCGAGAATTCCAAGGTTCAAACCCAGGTACGCAATACTGATTTATGTGAAGGTGAAGAAAACATCGTGAGGAAATCTACAAACCCGAGAGTTTAAAAAAATTGTTTTCGGAGGTGTGTGAAGTCCACCAATTCGCAATTTACCAGCGCGGTGGACTATGGCCTAAACTCTCTCATTCTGAGAGAAGACCCGTGCCCAGCAGTGGGACAATAATGGGTTGACGACGATTAATATGAAACTATTTAACAAAATAGCAACGCTTAGTCATAAACGCACGACTCTTAAATACAAGCAAACATAAAAATAAAACATCTCCGTTCACTAATACGCGATACATAAAATTAATCATGAAAATTGCAAAAAACTGAAATCGGCCCTCTGCCAAAACATGAAAATACATTTAATGCTCTCTCTGATAGTCGGTATTTTGCCAAATATTTCAATGCCAACCGATACAAGGAAAGAGACACTAAATGTTGACATGAAGTTAATGTCATGATGAAAAATTGATAGAATTTCTCACACTGCATGCTTATGTCGAGTTATGCCAGAATTGTTGAGTGGAAAATTATATCAAATACAAATCTGCTGCTTATAATTTGGAAGGTTCGGACTCACTTCTTCATTTTTTATGATTCGCTACTTCAATTAGTATGCAATCATGATGGTTAGATGCAACCACCGCACGGACATCTATAAGTAACTTCATCACTACATAGTATAAAACAAAGTCGCTTCTTACTGTCTGTCCGTATGTATGCTTAGATCTTTAAAACTACTTCACGGATTTTAATGCAGTGTTTTTAATAGATAGAGTGATTCAAGAGGAAGGTTTTTATGTATAATATAGTTGAGAAACACTGATAATTATAGATTTTTTATTTTTAGGCGAAACAAGTTCGCCGGGTCAACTAGTACCGAATAAAGGTTTTATTTCGAGTCAATGACAGGCGCGTTGCTACTATCGAGGACTAAAATATTCGCCTTACATATAAGTGGCCCAACAACCACACCTTTCCACCAAAATGTAACAAATGTAGAAGTAGGTTGGAAGGTGGTAGAACCAGTGTAGTTCGACCGGGGAAGTACCACCGCCACACCTATTTCAGGCGCAAAACAGTTCTTGCGTTTCGTTGGAAGGGTGTGGTTGCCGGCACATGTCTATATGAGGTGACCATCTCAGTCCTCGGGAGTAGCAACGCATCTGTGACTTCAGATAAAACCCATGTTCTATATAAAGTTGTTTACAGCTGTCCATGGGCGGCAGTGACCACTTACCATCAAGTGGACTGCATGCTCGTTCAAAATATACGTTCTACTACCCATTGTGCGCATTTCCAGCTGTATCTGTACTACTATGCGTATTTTTTATGGTAACTTTAACAATACAATGTAATAACAATAATGTACGATGAAGATCGTTCGTTATTGTTTTTTACATTGAATGTTTATAATATTTACGTTTTCTTTGTATTTTAAAATATTTTATATTCCCCTAGTTGTAAGTAAAATTTGATTTAAGTGTATGTTATTTATTTATATTTTATATGTGTTAATGAATGTTAATAACATGTATTATTAATAGTTGGAATAAACTTTTCTTTTGTTTCTTTCTTACCCAAAAATAGTATAGTCGAGAAAAGGATAAATCTTGAAACAGGAGGACCGATTGTTTGCCAACAAATTTCGGTGTTTATTTATTCCGAATCCTCCCGCCCCAGCATAAAGTGGGAACAAATTCCAGAGACTAGCCGACGCCATTTTTGTAGACTAATATTACTACGGAATTGATACATGTATGTTTAAGCAGTTCTTGCGTTTCGATGGAAGGGTGTGGTTGCCGGCACACATTTATATAAGGCGACCATCTTGGTCGTCGGGAGTAGCGATGCATCTGTGATTGACTTCAGATAGAACTTCATGTTTCATATGAAGTTGCTTACAGATGTCGCAGTGACCGCTTACCATCAGGTGGACTGCATGTTCGTTTGCTACTTCAGTCAGATAAAAAAAAGCTTAGTAAAGATTTGTTAGTGTTATTCGTTGATGAAAAATAAAATGACCACTCTTATTAATTTAATTTTATTTTATTTTATTTTATTTTATTTATTTGGGAAACAAACAATTCACCTTTTACACAAAAAAAAGATACATACAATTTAGAACAAATGAATACCAACAGTTTCCACTATTAGGTAATACAAAATAAAAACGCAAAAAGATGTAATACAATTACAGTGACACCAAAGATAAAATTTTGACGCTAATAGAGAAAAAGGGTTGATAAAAAAAAAAAAAAATACATAACAGCTACTAAGACTAGAATATTAATTTAAATTTAAAACTACTGTGATTATTTTATTTTATCAAACCTTCAATTTTTCAATCGCTAGTTGAACACTCCTCCTGTAAGTACCAATAGAGCTGCTGAAAGGGTCGACACTTTGAAGATGATTATTATAATAATTACATGATCGATATAAGAAGGTACTGCTGTTGTATTTAGTTTTACTGAGAGGAGTGTAAAACAGCGATCTACAGCGAGAATTTACTCGAGGGCAATTAAAATTTATGTGACCAAGCAGAAATGGAGATTCGATGTAGCCATTTATGATTTTAAACAGAAAAACTTGGTCTCTTTCAACTCGTCTGTCCTTGAGGGAGAATGTTGATGGTACATGTTTATATCTATATTTCAGATGTTTAATAAATAGGTTAAGGACTTTCTCTATCTTTGCTTGTTTTGTCAAGTATAGTGAACTCCAAACAACGGAGCCATATTCAAGTGCAGATCTGACGTACGCGTTGAATAGAAGGGATATGGTAGCGCTACTTTTAAAATCTTTACTGATTCGTAAGATGAAGCCAAGCATGCGATAAGCTTTAGAAACAATATAGCTTATGTGATTGTTAAATGTCAACTTACTGTCTAATTTAATTCCTAAATCCTTTACTTCCTCCACACGGATAACGTAGGTAGTGCCGAGTTTATAATTATATTTTAAATAATTTGGGCTCCTTGAAAAAGTAATAACATTACATTTGTTTAAGTTTAGATATAAGAAATTCATTTTACAATAATTTATCAATTCATTAAGGTCGTTTTGTAGATCCAAACAATCCGCTATATTTTTTACTCTTTTAAATATCTTCATGTCATCGGCATATAATAGTATATCGGAATGTTTAAAAATTGTCGAAATGTCATTAATAAATAAATTGAATAGAAGAGGAGCCAGATGTGATCCCTGCGGTAAGCCGGATGTGACCGGAAGAAAAGAGGAACAAAAGCCTTTTATTGTAACAGCTTGGCTTCGATCACGAAGGTACGATATTAACCATCGTAATAAGTCGCCATGAATTCCGACCGCTTCAAGTTTACGCACCAAGACCGAATGCCTAATCTTATCAAAAGCTTTTGAGTAATCAGTGTATATTGCGTCTAATTGGAAACCAGTACTCATTGCTGAGGCGGCATGGTGTACGAACTCACACACATTAGTTTCAGTCGACTTTTTAGTAATGAATCCATGTTGTTGAGTGATGATTAAGGGCCTTAAAAGTGGAAATATTTTATCATAAATAATTTTTTCAAACAATTTGGCGATTGTGTTAATTTTAGAAATAGGTCTGTAATTTTTAATGTTATGTTTGTCGCCGCTTTTAAATATAGGGACGATATAGGATTCTTTCCAGACTTTGGGCATAACACCGGACTTCAGTGATAAGTTGAAGAGGATAGTGAGGGGCTTAGCTATGTTCTTAGCACATTTCTGAAAGAAGACAGGGGGTAAGCCATCCGGTCCGAATCCTTTCTTAATATCTAAATCCTTTAGGTACTTTTCCACCATGTCAGTGGTGATATCAATGGAGCTTATAAATTCGCATGCAGAATTAATATTAATTAATTTACATGGTGCCAACCCATTATTGTCCCACTGCTTGACACGGGTCTCAAAATGAGAGTTTTAGGCCATAGTCCACCGCGCTGGCCAAGTGCGAATTGGTGTGGTGTATTGATGGCCACCTCATGTGAAAGTGGGCCGCAACCACACCCTTCTATCGAAACGCAAGAAATGCTTCACGCTTATAAGCGTGGTGGTGGTACTTCCCCGGTTGAACTACACTGGTTCTATCACCTTGAAACGCTTACCAATAGTTCTGCTTTTGAAATCTATTAAAATTGTCTGAATAAAGAATATTTTCGCTCTCCATACTTATGTTTCAATGAAGATATTTTCGTTCACTAATCTCTCTCGTAATCTATTGGCTGGCATCGAACGCCATGATTCATCTGACAACAATAGATTGGTGCTATCTACAGACAGACGGACGCTTTTACGTTTTTGTGTTATTTGAGTTGGCGCTGGGATTGATTGTGTTTTTTCTAATTACTGTATCTGGCTGGATGATTCCTCTGTGCTCAGTTTGGGAGAAAAAGCCAAAATATCAGCCTGTTTACAGTTCGTTTATATGTTTTAAAATACAATAGAATCAGTATGGTTTGAAGGAAATAGAAGATACTAGTCGGCGCGACCGTCACACCATTTTTCTAGTTTTTAACAGTATCGCAGTAATTTTACATACGTACTCCTTTGTGAAATAGGAGCAGTGATAGCCTAATGGTTAAAACTTGCCCTCTCGATCGGGAGGTCCGAGGTTGAAACCCAGGCACGCACCACTGAATTTTCTCAAATTATGTGCGTATTAGAAATTAATTATCACTGCTTTTCGGTGAAGGAAAACATCGTGAGGAAACGTACATACCCGAGAGTTCTTTAAAAAACAAGTTCTCGGAGATGCGTGAAGTCCACCAATTCGTACTTGGCCAGCGCGGTGGGCTATGGCCGAAACTCTCTCATTCGGAGAGAAGACCCGTGTCCAGCAGTGGGACAAGGTTTCCTCACGATGTTTTCCTTCACCGAAAAACAGTGATAATTAATTTCTAATACGCACATAAATCAGTGGTGCGTGCCTGGGTCTGAATCTTGGACCTCCCGATCGAGATGGCAAGTTTCAACAGTTAGGCTATCACTGCTCTTCATCTGTCACACAATTTTTTAGTTATTAACTGTATCGCGTTAATTCTTACATATTACATTCCATGACTGACCGCATTATTCAAATTAACCCATTTTGAATTAAAGATACAATTTTCCCTAAAAAAAGTGTTCTATATGAAGTTGCTATGTGTCCATGGACGCATCGCTTGCTACCTCGATTTTACGAAAAAAAGTAACGTTATATACGTAATATCTTACGTTTTACTGAGAAACTAACATATTTTCAGCAACATATATAAAGTATATTTACACATCCCAATCTTCTCTCCGCACAAAACATAACAAACAAAAGACGCAATGCCCAAACAACGGCGAAATTCTTCAGCCTTCCTCATAAATATTAAAAACATGCTTCCGTTCGCACTCTGTGTGTACTCCCTCTTATACTTTACCTCAGGATAAATATACACGAATATATATACTAATATTTTTAGGCGAAAGTTTGTGAGTGTGTATGTTTGTTACTTCTTCACGTCTAAACGGCTGGAGCGATTTTCATAAAATTTGGTAGGGAGTTAGCTGACACTCTGGATTAACATATAGGCTACTTTTACTGTGGGAAAATATCTTATTTCCACGCGACAATCGATAAATCGATTTTGTTTAAAGCGGGCGAAGCTGCGGGGTTTAGCTAGTATTATATAAGACTGTTCGCAGAAACCGTAATGTGGACTACATTACGGTTTCCAATCCAATTTTTGAGATCCACTGCTGGACATAACCAACCCCGGTTTGTCAGTAGTTAAGAATATATTAAACCACAAAGCAAAACACTAAGTTTCATTAAGCGTCAAATTTGGCATATTCCGAAAATACCTTTCAATTTTGGTCTCTTAGGCGTTGATTTTTCGAAAGTGTTGAAAGTTTATCCATTGTATTAAACCCGAAAGCTACATACTGAGTTTCATTAAATTAGCACTAAAATTGGCGAACTTTTCGTACAGATTTTTCCCTCATTTTTATAGTTTTATGGCGCGAATTTCCAAAAATCTTTTTTTAGTACTCATGTTCATGTAAGAGAAAACTTGGTGCAAAACTTCAAGCTTATAATCTTACTAGTTTCTGCTGTGTGTTTACATGTCAGTAGTTAATTCAGTTTTCTTTTTTTATATAAAAACTAGCTAAAGTTATTAGTGTTTTCCCAATATATTATGCGTGTATTATATATGTCGGCGTGACACCGCGTATTTATGAAAGACACGTCGCCGATAATAATTATTTTAGTTAGTTTAAAGATCGAAAATTGTTTGTTTATCGAATTAGCAATATTTAATGATTTTTAGAATTGTAATTTAGTTTACCCTCCATAAATTTGGTATTGTCACCCCACCAAACATTATTAAAAAAAGCGAGCGAACGCCGGTAGAAATAAGATTCTTGTTTTAACCGTCGAAGCGATCGGACCTCCTCAATTGTGAATAAATCGAAGAAGTTTATTCCTGTGTTTTACTTGAAATCTTCAAGAAAGGAAAATAATGAAGTCTCCTGGCCTTCCTGACGTCACATGTCACTTACCCTCTTCGTTATATATAAAAACCTTCCTTCTGAATCACTTTATCTATTTACAAAAATGCATTAAAATCTGTAGCGTAGTTTTAAAGATCTAAGCATACATAGGGACAGACAGCGGGAAGCGACTTTGTTTACTATGTAGTGATATATAGATGAATAGATTACATAAGGCGTCCAAGGTCTAACTTAGGACGTGGACAACTGAGATAAAACACTCAATATATTGGACTAGCTGTGCCCGCGACTTCGTCCGCGTGGAATTTTTATATATATTTTTGGTATCTTGAACCGTTTTCGCAGCGCACGCAACGGAAGCCCTCAAGGATGAATAGTTGCAGATGTTATATAGCCTAAAGCCTTCCTTGATAAATGGTCTTTTTCAATTTGAACCAGTAGTTCCTGAGATTAGCGCGTTCAAACAAACAAACAAACTCTTCAGCTTTATAATATTAGTATAGATTTGATTACATTCTAAGGCTGTAACTACTTATCACAATATCTACATATAGACTCGTCTTGAATTTTGTTTTGATTTGATCCAAGAAGGTAGACTTGATGGCAAAAAAATATACGATATGCTTGAACAATTTTAGTCATGACGCCCAATTAAAGTCAGATAAAAAGTGGATATGGTCATATGTTATCATTAGTACCTACTTAAATTATTTCATAATATATTTATCTCGAAAACATTATAATATATAACCCAAATTTACAATTTATTTACTAAAATTTACAATTATAAATAGAATAAATGAGCCAAATCGCTGCCCCGTGGAAATGTACCCAAGACACTAGCAGCATTACCTCGCTGTATTGCTAAACTTATTTGTTGGCCGAGGTAAGCTCCAGCTCTCGGGTCACCGAAGAATTAAAATTAATTTAAGTACTAATGATAACATATGACCATATCCACAATGTTTTTATGGGATAAAAATTATTTAACATGAAGTGTATATTAGAAATATTATATATGTTAAAAAGTTCGTTGGTTAATAGATAACCTGTTGGATAAGTAAATAACCTTTGGAGAGTTGGTTAACAAGGTTTTTTTAATAACGCGGTCTCAGATTAATTCAAAAGAAGGCAAGAGGTGCTCCAAGTTCTTATACACTATTTTGGATTTAGGGGATTTAGGATAATTTACAACGTGGGGGGGTAAGTCTTTTATTTTATGGTTCCGTGCCAAAGGGTAAAAACGGGACCCTATTACTAAGACCTTGTTTTTTTTATCTGACTGAAGTAGCAAACGAACATGCAGTCCATCTGATGGTAAGTGGCCACTGCCGCCCATGGACATTTGTAATCAACTTCATACAGAACATTGGTTCCATCTGAAGTCGAACACAGATGCATTGCTACTCCCGAGTACTATGATGGTCGCCTCATGTGAAAGTGTGCCGCGGCAACCACACCCTTCTCGAAACGCAAGGAATGCTTCACGCTTGAAATAGGTGTGGCGGTGGTACTTCCCCGGTCGAACTACACTGGTTCTACCACCCTGGTATCCGTCTGTCTACCACCATGCTGTATCTCATGAACTGTCATAGTTACACAGTTTAAATTTTAATAGATGAAGTATTTCTGTTGCCGGTAAATAGTAAAAACAGAATAAAATAAATATTTAAGGGGGGTTCCCATGCAACAAACTTTTTTTTTGCCTTTTTTGATAGATAGTACGGAACACTTAGTGTGCGCGCTCTACTCGCGCTTGGCCGTATTTTTTTTAATTTAGCTTCCTCTGGAGATCACAGATGTGCTTACGTACGTGATTTACATGTATAAGGGGGAAAGTTGAGTGCCTTGGCATACTATCTGGCTACAACTGTCAATGAACATCAAATATTGTATATCGTCAACCCATTATTGTCTCACTGCTGGGCACGGGTCTTCTCTCGGAAGTGTTTAGGCCATAGTCCACCACGTTGGCCAAGTGCGAATTGGTGGACTTCACATACCTCCGAGAACTTTTTTTTAAACAACTCTCGAGGGTGTACGTTTTCTCATGATGTTTTTCTTTTCCTGCACCGAAAAGCAGTGTTAATTAATTTCTAATACGCACATAAATTTTAAAGTTCCATCCGCATTAACTAGACCCGTGGCTGTCCTCCACGGTTCGGTTTGCGCGCCCTTTCCTGCCGCGGACGTGCAAGATGTAGAATGAGCTTCCTCCTGAATTATTCCCGGTGCGCTATGACATGGGGCTCTTCAAGAAAGGTGCAAAAAGAATTCTCCTCCAAAGCCGGCGATGCATTGGCGAAACCCCTGGTGTTGCAAATGTCCATAGGCGGCGGTGACTGCTTTCCATCACGCGGCCCGTTTGCCTTATCGTTAGGCTCAACTATAAAAAATGTAATTTCGCGATATCACTTTCCACGAGCAAAGAATTAATCTGACTTTATTCCCAAAGTATTCGTAAAACGATTTTCCATTAACCAATTGAGTAACTTTGCTTTTTGACGCAACGTTGTCTACCGAATTTTGGATAGTCTTATAAACTCCTATTCTAGTACAACATGAAAAAAAATAAAACACCTAAATTAAATCTAATTGTATTAAAATAATAAGGAATTAACAATCAAATTATTAAAGATAAAATAAATATATGGATCAATTAACAATTCACAACATATATTTATTCATATAATTCCTCAAGGAACTCCAAGTAAATATTAGAAATGTAATTCGACCAGGAACTTTAGCTGTTTGATACAATCAAACTTCTTCTGGAAATAGAAACACTAGAAATGTCAAGACAAATGGTATTTGACATTGAAGATTGAGAAAGACCTGTCCTTTATATATAAATTGTTTCTTGGAATAAATTTTACGACTCCTAGAACTTGGGCTGTAAACCTTGCCGTGCGGAACGGTTTTACTACTCATAGATCTATATAAAATAGTTGTTTGTCTGTCTTTATAACTATAGTATATTGTTAATAGCAAACTAACATCGAGTCCAATTAATGCTATGTGATGGCTGCTACCTATGGTCTGCACACAACACTAGAAATAGTATGTCGTCGCCGTCGACATACTATTTCTAGTGTTGTGTGCCGTCGACATCCTTAGGTACCTCAGGAATAGAGTACTAAAGATTTCTACCACCTTTAAATCATCTTGTGAATTGTGTAAATTTAGACAAAGTGACATTAAGTTACTTGCCAAACAAGGTTTTTTTTTATCTGACTGAAGTAGCAAAAAAAATGCAGTTCATCTGATGGTAAATGGTAAGTGGTCACTGCCGCTCGTAGACCTCTGTAATCAACTTCAAACAACTATAAAAAAAAAAAAACTTCATACAGAACATGGGATCCATCTGAAGTCAATCACAGATGCGTTCCTACTCCCGTGGCAACCGGTTACAGTTCATCTCATGGTAACTGCTCTTCACAATCAATTTAAGGTAGTTTGAAATCCTGCAGTTATAAGTGATCGTCGTCGGATAATCTAACAAAGTCTTAATGCTTTCGACTTGGTTCTCAAAAGTAGTATACTGAGAACTATATTGTAATGGCGCGTATAAGTATCTCTCTGACCGCAATCATCTAGCCAGAACAGCCACTCTTCACTGCTCTTATAAGGCAGAAATAGAATCCAAGCATGTAATGCGCGCTAACACTTATCAATAGTTTCACTTGATCGTCTTTGTGGCGACTTTCGCTTCGCGGCCATTTTGTTTTCGCCATTTTGTTTTGTCAATAGTTTTAAGCGATATCTGTCAATTTACGATACGCTTAACAATGCATCATATCGTTAAAGCTTGCGTATTCATAATGTTCTTCTCTAGAGCAGTGATAGCCTAATGGTTTAAACTTGCCCTCTCGATCGGGAAGGCGAGGTACAAAGCCGGGGACGCAACACTGATTTTTCGAAAATTATGTTTGTATTGGAAATTACTTATCACTGCTATTCAGTGAAGGAAAACATCGTGAGGAAACCTACACACCCGCGAGTTCTTAAAAAAAAGGTTCTCGGAGGTGTGTGAACTCCACCAATTCGCATTTGGCCAGTGCGGTGGACTATGGTCTAATATTCTCTCATTCTGAGAGAAGACCCGTGCCCAGCATTGGGACAGTAATGGGTTGACGAGAACGAGAATGTTTTCCTAGCTTCTTCTGCGGCTTTTTTCGCTTGGGTCATGTTTATCACGGTATAAAGTGTCATGTGTGTTAACCCAGGTGATAAATTATTTATCAGTGTGTCAAATTCAAAACCCAATCAGTATTTTTTGCTTAAAAGATCCATTCATCCACAAGTTTAGAAAAATATGTACCTAATTTAATTATCCAATTTACCATTCTAATCTACTGTTTGACACTGATTTTAATTGACACTCCGATTGCGTTCCTTTGGAGATCCCGGAGTCCTCTTTGTAGCGCTAAGGACGGCCACCGGGGGCGTTTTAGTCCGGTAAAATCCCACATAACCCTGCGTCGCTCCCACGGTGTGGGGTATCTTTTGAAGGTTTCCCTCTCGAGAACAAAAATATAGGGGTAGTTAAAATCGCTTTAAACCACCCCTATGTTTTTGTTTAATTTTATATTTTGCATCTTTAGCTTTCGCTATAATAGTAAGAAAAAATGTATAACAATTTTAAAAATTGAAAAACGTTCTGATTCCGTTCAGTAGCTTTTACGTGATATCTAAACAAGCAACTGCCGTTACATGAGAATAGAAAATGTGAATGTCAAATTTAAAAATTCAATCACAACGCACAGAAAAAATTGCGATAGCAGACTTATGCAAAACGGATACATTCAGTGCTTTAATTAATTACGTATAAGAAAAACATACAGTCACGGGGAAACGCTATATTCCCGCTCGAGCTTGGACCGTTGCCAGAGAAACAAAATAAAAAATACGCGAGCAAGACGAACGAGTGAATGAATGATTGAACGATCGAAGGATAACGACCGACTGATTGGACTTCTCAAGATTACATTGTAATTTGTTTTGGAAGACTTATTTCTTATTCTTTCTCTTGGCATATCTTGAAGGGTTTAGCCAGATTTGCATATGCCCTTCGTAAAAGTCTAGGAGTTCAATGTACTCGCACTAAGTAATAGGATTATTATTAAACGCACCAAACGCGTGGGTTGTTTTATTTTACGAGTGTGTAAGTCTCTGATAACGAGAATAGAAAATGTTGGTCAAATATTTTTGTGTCTAGGTAGTTTCCAAATATAGTCCTCATGATGGAAAGTAGGTATTCTATCCATCCATCTCCCTGTACGTTTTACTACTGATAATTGGCCTCGCCTGATGGGTTCTTTTAAAAGCACATCCTATTTTTTGTTTTCGACCGACACGAGTTATGAGGGATTTTTACCGCAATATAACCCCCCCCCCCCCGGTAGTCGTCCTCAGCGCTAAAAAGAGGACTCTGGGATCTCCAAAGGAACGCAACCGAAATCCTCTGAGCGCGTTGCTCCATTGGGCTCCTCCCAGATGGGCGGATGGGGCCACCGCTCCTTCTAGTCTTTACGACGGTATGCGACCACACATACCGCCGTTCTTCCCGGGATCGCCCAGCTGGACGGTTGAAGCTCCTACTCTAGCCGCCCGTAATCCCGGAAGCCCCTTTAAGTCGCCTCTTACGACAGTCAGGGGATACCGTAGCCCTATTCTGATCCCGGATCTACAGGGACGTAAAAAAGGACATCTTACTGGCAAGAATGTTGGTAATCGCATTAGGTATTGATATTTCGCAAGAAGATGCCGCTGAACATTTCCTGGATTTTGTCACTTAGTTGCCGTCTACACATAGAGAGCACGTGATGTTATTCAAGACCTATGTTACATTGCAGTATAATATCTAAGAAGGAACTGATTACTTCTTTACACACTTCTTTATAAGGTAGTAGAACCAGTGTAGTTCGACCAGGGAAGTACCACCGCCACACCTATTTCTAGCGTGAAGCATTTCTTGCGTGTCGATAGAAGGGTGTGGTTGCCGGCACTCTTTCACATGAGGTGACCATCATAGTCCACGGGAGTAGCAACCCGTCTGTGACTGACTTCATATGGAACCCATGTTCTGTATGAAGTTGATAACAGATGTCCATGGGCGGAGTGGCTACTTACCATCAGGTGGACTGCATGCTCGTTTGCTACTTCGGTCAGATAAAAAAAAAACACTTCACTACACACTAATTGCTGCGATTAAATAAAGTTAGTCTTATTAAGGTGTTAACCTTGAAGGGTGTATTATGAATCTGAAAGTCTTAGAATGTAACTGTTTATGCTTTTAATCCTTTACAAACCGAAATGCAGCAACTATTATGTATGCTGCTATAAGACAAAAACTATTTCCTCCAGAATGTCTCTATAAGAATATCTTTCTCCTTAAACGTTGTCTCCGAGCTGCGACTTAGAGCGCTTTCATAAGGTCACAAGTATCGGCCGTAGCGCGTCAATCGCGCGACTGCAAAGAATGCTTTCTTATCATTGAAATAATTAACTGAAACAGCTTTTAAAAACGCTGTACAGTCACGAGCAATAAGATGTGACTACGAACAGATTAGCAAAAGTATCTGACCCAAGAAGGAGTTCAATAATATCTGACTACACGAACGCAGCAAAATATCTGACATTGAAAGGCAGCATAATGCAGTAGCGTCAAAATTATGTAGATGAACGTCAAATCACATAATTTCGACGCTACTGCATTATGCTGCCTTTCAATGATATTTTTTCTGCGTTCGTGTAGTCAGATATTATTGAACTCCTTTTTGGGTCAGATACTTTTGCCAATCTTCCATAGTCTCATCTTATTGCTCGTGACTGTACGTCTTTATTTACGATGTTAACTTTTAGAAAGGATTTGCTACATTTTGATCCGTTTAGTTTATAAAGGCTCAAGCTTGCCTGTTTTGGAAACTTCGCGGATGTTGTAAAGTCACTTCCGAGCTCAAATTAATGCGCTTATGAAATAGTTTGAGTTTTACGCGCGATCGGATATTATCGGGGTAATGAGTACTTTGCAGGCGGCATAGCTCTTTACTTCGGTAAATTAATGATAACCTGGGACTCGAACCCTGGACCATGAATAGCAACTACTTAAAAGTTTTGTGATCAACTAGGTTTAGGTTTAATGAATTTATTCTCAAAAAGACACATTGTCACTTACTTGAGAACGATAGCATCTTAAAAGTTTTACAATTTGTCGTTCGTTACAATTATAATTACAAAGCTACAATTATTGTTACAAAGGTTTTTGGACATATTTTAAACTTAAAGTAATTAAAAATGATCTGTAATGTATTGGGCAAGTTGTTTTTTCATTTATTTAGGTGAAGTAATATTAGGGGTAATTTTTTATAAAGCCGTGGTCCTTCGTAACTTACAGTCTTCTTGCCGTCTATCAACTAATAATAGTAACTATTAATAAAGTTAATAGTCATTGTTCATGCAACTTTTAAAGCTTTACTACGTTTGCAACGTTTAAAGTAGCAAACGAGCATACAGTCCACCTGATGGTAAGTGGTGACCGCCGCCCGTGGACATCTGTAAGCAATTTTTAAATTCTATCTGAAGTCAATCACAGATGCGATCACACATCATTTAAACGTGTCCCGACAACCGCTTCTATCGAAATGCAAGAAATGCTTCACGCTGGGAATAGGTGTGGCGGTGGTACTTCCCCGGTCGAACTATACTGGTTCTACTACCTGTAATACTAACAACTAGTGCATTAACAATGGCACATTATGCTCATGGTCCAGGGTTCGAATCCCAGGTCGTCTCTGATTGTAATGCACATATTAAAAGTACATTATCACAGGCCTTAACGGCGAAAGATGGATTAAGATATCTGAAGTATCCCTTGGTCAATATGGTAGACTAATCTTAAACCTTGCCACTTAAAGAATACCCATGCCCAGCTATGAGACATTAATCACTACATAGTATAAAACAAATAGCTTCTCGTTGTCTGTCTGTTGAAAACTACGCTACGGATTTGAATGTAGTTTTTTGAATAGATAGAGTGATTCAAGATGAAGGTTTTTATGCTTGATACATGTATAATAGGTATAGTAAAAAAACACTGATAATTTCAGATCTTTGACTTTTGGGCAAAATGTAGTCCACCGGATCAACTAGTGGGTTTATAAAATCCTCTGTCTTCTAGTGAAATTTTCGTCAAATTTAGCTTTTTTCAAAATTCGTCCTTACAAACACAGACTGTCAAAACAGACATCCAATCCATTGTCAGTTTCCAGCGATGAGTTATCCACTCGTAGCTAAAAATAAACATAATCTACCAGACTAAATATAACGGTGCCAGGCGCGTGTAATAGAGTTGTTTTTGGCACTAAAACCATAATTACAGTATTGTTAAAACCGTAAATATATATTTGTACAATGTTTATTGCTGAGTAGCTTTCGCCCTCGACTTGGTTCGTACGGACTAGGGATTGCAATCCGGAAAACCGGATCCGGTAATCCGGCGGATCCGGCACAAATTTACACACACCGCGTCCGGTACCATTTCAAAATATACAATCATCGGTGATTGTATATTTTGGCAAAGATTTCACATTACAAAAATAATTACCGGATCCGGTCGGATTGAGAAAAAAAAAAGCCGGATCCGGCCGGATTGAAAATGAGGCCGGATTGCAATCCCTAGGACGGACTTTAGTTTATGCTTCAGGCTTCCATAATCAAAAGTTTGATTCGAGTGTTCCGCAATTGTTGGGATAGATGTTATGCCCACATCGTGGGTCGTAATAAGGTTGGGTGGTTTCTTTTTGATACGATTGAAGTAACTTTCATTACCATGTGAAAAAACATGATTGTAATTATATAAAAAAATGGATATAAATAAGAAAAAAGACAAACCCGCTGAGTTTCTTGCCGGATCTTCTCAGTTGAGGTCGTATTCCGATCCGGTGGTAGTGTAAGAAAAAAAATGTAACTGACAATTTGTAAGTGCCCCCATAGGCCTATACAAAATAAAAACATTTCATTTCATTTCATTTAGCAAACGAGCATACAGTCCACCTGATGTGATAGAGTGGGAGCTTGAACCGTTCAGCCAGGCGACCCCAAACAGACGGCGATATGTCTGGTCGTTTCCGTCATGAGGACAATGCGGTCTTAGGCCTTTTTTATCTGACTGAAGTAGCAAACGAACATGCAGTCCACCTGATGGTCACTGCCGCCCATGGACATCTATAAGCAACTTCATATAGAAAATGGGTTCCATCTGAAGTCAATCACAGCTGCGTTGCTACTTCCGAGGACTAAGATGATCGCCTCATATAAAAGTGTGCCGGCAACCTCACCTTTCCATTAAAACGCAAAAACGGCTTCACGCTCGAAATAGGCATTGGTACTTCCCCAGGCGGAATACATTGATTCTACCACCTATAAAAAGTGGGTTGGAGCCAGCATTTCCTTTCGGGAGTTTGATTCTAGTCTAGAATGAGCATGGTGATACATTGGTGACTCTTCTGGTATTACAAGTGTCGACAATGACCAATTTTATCAGGTCCATCTGCTTATTGTTAGATACACCTGTAAAAAATACTAGTTACCCAAAAATCGAACTCTAACCTTTTCGGTTAAAAGTAAAAAGAAACTTTGGAACTTTAGATCTTTGGAAAAACTTTGGAATAATATTACTGTTGTTAGAACTACTCTGGCGGGCGTAGTATTAATTTAAAAGTTACACCGTAGTGTTACAATTTGTGATACAACTTTTCGATTCTTACGTGCAATTATTATTTATAAAAGTCAGAATGTTCTCCAAATAACATTTCGAAAAGTCTTTTTTTGCGACGGAGAGGAAACCTTTAAAAGGTACCGAAGCCTTGCAAGAGACTTCGGGCTATGTGGGATTCTTACTTAATAAACCTCTTTGGTGCCCTTCCTCAGCGCTTACAGGGGGCCCGGGATCTCCATTGGAACGCACCGGTGCCCCCTGGCGCGGCGCCCTTCGCAGGGCCATTACTTAGGGTCGTGTAACTGTCTCCCTGCACCTTCCGGTGTCTACAACTACATGCAGCCAGATGTCCTTCTCGGGTTTGCTTACTGGGCGATTCGAGCTCCCACTGTAGCCGCTTTCAACCCGAGAAGCCCCCTTTTAGTCGCCTCTTAAGACAGACAGGGGATAGGGCGTAGCTGTTATCTACTCCCAGGCTACAGGGGAAACCTATCTTTTACCCAACCAGTGACCGTACTCGGGGCTGCGAAGACGATTCTGGGTTTCCAAAGTAACGCAACCGTAGTCAAGGTGGTAGAACCAATGTAGCTCGACCAAAGAAGTACCACCGCCACACATATTTCTAGCGTGAGGCATTTCTTGCGCTTGGATGGAAGGGTGTGGTTGCCGGCACACTTTCACATGAGGCGACCATCATAGTCCTCGAGAATAGCAACGCATCTGTGATTGACTTCAGATGGAAACCATGTTCGTTATAAAGTTGATTACAGATGTCCATGGGTGGCAGTGGCCACTTACCATCAGGCGGTCTGCATGTTTGTTTGCTACTTCAGTCAGGTAAAAAAAAGGCCTGAGATCGCATTATCCTTATGACGGAAACGACCAGACATATCGCCGTCCATTTTGGGGTCGCCTGGCTGAACAGTTCGAGCTCCCACTCTAGTCGTCCGTGAATCTGGAACCCTCTTTTAGAAGCCTCTTACAACAGGCAGGGGATACAGTAGCCCTATTCTGATCCCGGAACTACAGGGACTCGAAAAGTCAACCAGCCAGTAATAAAATCTTCTTCGTCGTTTCAGGTGTTTCTAAAACAAACATTAGCAGCAGATTTGGAGCTTGTTTATATTTTGTACTGTGCAAAAAACGTAGCTAACGTAGGATTTCTTTATGTATGCACAACCCATTATTGTCCAACTGCTGGGCACCGGTCTTCTCTCTGAATAAGAGAGTTTAGGCCATAGTCCACCGCGCTGACCAATTGCGAATTTTTTGAAGAACTCTCGGGTGTGTAGGTTTCCTCACGATGATTTCCTTCACCGTAAAGCAGTATTAATTAATTATTAATACGCACATGAATCAGTGGTGCTGGCCCGGGTTTGAACCTCGGACCTCCTGATCGAGAGGGCAAGTTTCAACCATTAGGCTATCACTGCTCTGTATCACAAGTTTTCTTTAGAATTACAATAATTTCAATTTTCTTTATAAATACATATTGATACAGACAACATACAGACGCAAATTTTAATAGTATACGTTACGTACCGTAAACATAACAATAACAATCTGTAACAATTGTAAGCCAAAAGGTGCATCTGGTACTAAACGTTTATGCGCATTCTTCAATGTGCAAGAATACCTCGTCTGGGCCTGTTTCCGGGCTGATTTTGGACAGGACTTATAAGGGTATGGGCAGGGTGATTTAATAAGCGTATTATAAATCTGACTTAATCAATATTTTGATAGTTATAGAAGACCCAGCTTCGCCCGCGTTAAAATTAATCGATGTATCGATTGTGCCGTGGGAATAAGTTATGTTCCCACAGTAAAAAGTAGCCTATATGCTAATCCAAAGTGTCAGCTAATTTCCTACCAAATTATACGAAAATCGCTACAACCGTTTAGACGTGAAGAAGTAACAAACATACACACTCACAAACTTTCGCTCTTCTTATAATATATATGATTAATATAGTTATAGATAATTTATGCCATTATTAATTCGATGACCCGCGTGGCGGAGCGGTTACCATACCGGGCTTACGCGCAATGGGTCCCGGGTTCGATTCCCGGCCAGACAGGTCAGACATCTGAATTGAGTTAAGATTCATGTTCTGTTAAGATTCACAGGCGACACAGGAGAAAATCCTAGTGTGGGACTATGAGTGTAGAAAGCGTGTTATTTGTAGTTACAGTAAATATATTTTGTCACATAATAAAATATACAGATATAATTATGTAAATTAAAAATGTTAATATGCATTTCATTTTCATGATAAACTACTTGAAAAATTCGCTGTTTAAGAAAAAATTACCACAATAATTTACGTACTTTAAAGTTTTAAAAATCTACTCATGGATGCATGGGTGGAATGACTATGTAAATTTCTATTTTTGCCTAAAAATGAAAACACAACTTACATATTTCATTCCTAGCGCAAAAATGAGGTACATTTTGTAAAGTTTGTTCTGTGTATCTATCAACGGAAACCTCTAAACGGGTCGATTGATTTTAACTAATTATCAAGAATGAAATGTAGTTACAACTACCCAGACATAAAACAAATTTAGTGGAGTCTTAAGCTATAATTAACCTAGACGTCCCTCGACGCGACGACGTTTAAATCCAGATATTAATAGTAATCAAAAATTTCGTAGGCCAATACATGAATAAATCTACCACCGTAATGACTAGCCCTTTTTATTTTTTATAAGGGGGAGGAAACTTTCAAGAGGTGCACCGAAGCCTTGGGAGAGACTCCGGGTTATTCGGGATTTTTGCTCACTAAAACCTCCTCGGTAGCCTTCCACTGCGCTTGTAGGGGACACCGGTATCTCCAATAGAACGCACCGGTGCCTCCTAGCGCGGCGCCCATGACGAGCTCATCTCTTGGGGGACGTGCACCATCCCCCTTCACCATCCAGTGCTTACGGCGAGATGCAATAGGCTATAAACCATCTGTGTGCCTAATTTTATCGAAAACCGTCCAGCAGATTTTGCGTTTAAGAACAACAAAAATAAACTTTAGAATTTATAACATTAATAAGATATGGCAGCATAGAATCGAAAGCCGTATTCGAAGCCTGCTACATAACTCAGTAAATCGCTAGCACATCAATAATGAAAGCAAACCCTAAGGAGCCACTTGACGCATCGCCAGAACTGAACGCAGGCTCGAGATCGCGGTTCGAAGTTTGCAGTGCATGTGATTATAATTATGCGAAGAAACTGTTGTGTACGTAATGCTTGAACTAGTATGATCTGATTGTGTAATATTTAAGGCATACTTTTATATGAGGCGACCATCTTATTCCTCGGGAATAACAACGCATCTGTGATTGACTTTAAATTGACCCTTTTTTTCTGTATGAAATTGCTTACAGATGTCCATGAGTGGCAGTGTCCACCTACTGTCAGGTAGACCGCGTGTTCGTTTGCTAAGTCAATCTCTAAGAAATGTATATTTATATGGTAACAACGTAATGAAAGCAGTATCGAAAGCCTGCTACATAACTCAGTAAATCGCTAGCACATCAATAATGAAAGCAAACCCTAAGGAGCCACTTGGCGCATCGCCAGAACTGAACGCAGGCTCGAGATCGCGGTTCGAAGTTTGCAGTGCATGTGATTATAATTATGCGAAGAAACTGTTGTGTACGTAATGCTTGAACTAGTATGATCTGATTGTGTAATATTTAAGGCATACTTTTATATGAGGCGACCATCTTATTCCTCGGGAGTAACAACGCATCTGTGATTGACTTTAAATTGACCCTTTTTTTCTGTATGAAATTGCTTACAGATGTCCATGAGTGGCAGTGTCCACCTACTGTCAGGTGGACCGCGTGTTCGTTTGCTAAGTCAATCTCTAAGAAATGTATTTTTATATGGTAACAACGTAATGAAAGCCGTATCCGAAGCCTGCTACATAACTCAGTAAATCGCTAGCACATCAATAATGAAAGCAAATCCTAAGGAGCCACTTGGCGCATCGCCAGAACTGAACGCAGGCTCGAGATCGCGGTTCGAAGTTTGCAGTGCATGTGATTATAATTATACGAAGAAACTGTTGTGTACGTAATGCTTGAACTATTATGATCTCGTTGTGTAAGGAAAATCCATACTAATATTATAAATGTGAAGGTGGGTTTGTTTGTTCCTCTTTCACATCCCCTCATTGTTATTATATGATATGATTTATATGCTGGGAGGTGGTTAAGAGGACGGAGATTGACGTAGGCTACTTTTTACCGCGCTCACTCATTCACCAGAGAATATCGATGTTTTATTAGTTGATACATATTTTGTAGTTCCAGACGTTGTTAAAAGATGGCGTTAATGAAATTCATTTGCAATTTCTGAATCACGCTATCAAATGTTAATGGTAATTCCCTTTGACCGTGCGGGCGAAGCCGCGGGTAAGAGCTAGTTTGTTCTAAACCTTCAGGGGACAGCCATTAATAACGTGAGACATTTTTAGGAGTCTTTGAGTTGAATCCTGTATACAATGTCATATAGGGGGATATGATCTTCGCTTAATATCACGTGTACTTTTTTCTTATAAAAACCGCAAAAAAAATGTAAAAATGGAAGAAAACTGTTTTCTACTTTAATTTTAAACATCTCACGTACGTTGAGTTTGTTGGGGAGTGTAGACAAATAACGCCATGCGTAATCAAAGACAGAGTGGAAGTCGAAAAAACGCCACAATCAACCGAAATAAAACGTTCTCGCAGATTTCTTTCTGAGCTTCTAGTCACTTTTCGGTGGAATGTATTAGCGCCGTTTTTTCAAAGCCTTATACTAACCGTACATACAAATTACGTGCACGGCTCAACTGATTTGGCGTGGATTCCAGTACCTTACCAGTGGTCACAATTTCTACACTCATAGCCCCACACTAGGATCTCCTGTGTCCTAGGTACCATAGACGCACAATACGAATACAAATACATCCAAAACATGAATCTAAACTCATCATTCAGATACTTGTCTGGCCGGGCATCGAACCCGGGACCCATTGCGCGTCAGACCGGTATGGTAACCACTCCGCCACTTGGGTCGTCTAATTGTAACACATCTTTCACGAAAGACATAGGTTTAGAATCGGTACCCTCCCGATTGAACCGTTCTCTTCCTACCTTTAAACTACTTTAAGTAACCTTAAATTCAATTCTATTTGTTTTATCCACAGGTGAACGGCATAGTACTACACGGAAGATGTCATCTCAACGCCTCCGCTATAATAAAGGGCCTTATGGGCCCCGTCTTCAAATTCATATTCCTAAGGTGAGATACATTTATATAATGACTAGCTATTACTCGCGACTTCTAACGCACAGACTAGTGATGTAACGAATGTCATTATTTGACATTCGCAAAAGCGAATATTTCATATGAATATTATAAACGTTTGAAGGTGGTAGAACCAGTGTAGTTCGACCGGGGAAGTACCACCGCCACACCTATTTCTAGCGTGAAGTAGTTCTTGCGTTTCGATGGAAGGGTGTGGTTGCCGGCACACTTTCACATGAGGTGACCATCATAGTCCTCGGGAGTAGCATCTGTGATTGGCTTCAGATGGAAACCATCTGCTACGTTGCTACTTCAAACGCACGGTTAAAGTTGATGTAGAGCAGGATTACGCAATGCTAATATTTTTTTCAAATAATGCATAAAACATACTTAAAATCTACTAAAAACACTTTACACACACTACCTTGCATTTCACACAAACACGTACATAATAAACGAAATAGAACATTCAGTGTTGAATGAAAAAACATAACGTCAAAAATGTCAGATGTCTTTGTCAAAGTACCCGCTATTGCTTTTAAATACAGCTTAGATAATTAAGGTCTTTTTACCTTTAACGGGAGCGTTCAAAATAACTTGAAAATTGTAAAAAAATATTTGAATTTGAGAAATATTCGTGCTACTTTGGACAATATGAATTTCGACCGATGCAAACGGGTGACTAATTTTTATAACAAAACGAAATAAACTAATAAATTACTTTCTAAAATCAGAAATTTTTCATCATTTCCTTTGTAAGCTCCCTACGCTTCATCCATCCATCCATCAGCCTTTTGATGTCCACTGCTGAACATAGGCCTCCCCTAAATGGCGCCACTCCAACCGGTCCTGTGCCCCTGCACTTATTTGTTCAATATTGAAATATAAAAACTCGTTTTGAAAGTTTCAGTACTGGTAAAAGCTTTACATTTGGTACCAGCGCGGTAAAACCGCAAAAAGTTTACTCACATATTTCTATACTTATAAATCCTTTACCATAAAAGTTTCACAGAACATTTTGTATTGTGCTCGAATATTTACTCGAATATTTAGAGAGTAGTGATAGCCTAATGGTTGAACCTTGCCCTCTCGATTGGGAGGTCCGAGGTTCAATCCCAGGAACCACTGATTTTTCTCAAATTATGTGCTTATTAGACATTAATTATCACTGTTTTTCGGTGAAGCAAAACATCGTGAGGAAACCTACACACCCGAGATTTAAAAACAGTTTTCGGAGGTATGTGAAGTCCACCAATTCGCATTTGGCCAGCGCGGTGGACTATGGCCTAAACGCTCATTCTGAGAGAAGACCCGTGCCCAGCAATAATGGGTTGACGACTTACAAACTAGCTTATCCCCGCGGTTTCGTCCACTTCGATCATGTCTACCACGGTAATGAGTATCCTATGTTTTAATCTAGGTCATAAACTATGTGTGTGGAAAGTTTCAGCGAAATCTGACTAGTAGTTTTTACGAGAAAGCGTAACAAACAAACTTACAGTCACATTTATAATACTAAGTAGGGATAATAGGGACGAATAACGAGTATTTGCTTATTTTTAACGTACGGATCTCCTCCCAATAAGAAAAGTTTAAACGAGCATGCAGTCCACCTGATGGTAAGTGGTGACTGCCGCCCATGGACATCTGTAAGCAACTTCATATAAAACATTGGTTCTATCTGAAGCCAATCACAGATGCGCCGCTATTCCTGAGGACTAGGATGGTCGCCTCATATAAAAGTGTGCTGGCAACCACACCCTTCCATCGAAACGCAAGAAAAGCTTCACGAAATAGGTGTGGCGTTATTACTTCACCGGTCAAACTACACTGGATCTACCACCTACAAATAGATTAGATTCGATAAGATTAGAGTCTCTACACCCTGATAACGCAAAAGCCAACTGTTTTTTATGCAAAATGAAAAAAAATCTTAATCATAACAGTTTTTCATAACCACAAACACAGTCACATACATCCCAAATATTTGCCAATAATTCTCAACGCATCACAAGACTCGCAAAACCGCGAATACTTTTTTCACAAATACACCAATAATATACACATATTATGTTCGTCCCATTTCCAACCTTATTTAGAAGGTCGTGATACGATCTCTTGGTCGCTCCAGTTGTCCTTAATAGCTTAAATAATGGTTGGTTTTATTATATTATGTCAGCCACACACATAAACGGGAAAGGGGGAACTTAATAAGCTTGCGCGATGCTAGCTAATCCTGTGGCGTTGCGTGTCCTTTTTTGATAATAATCAGCCTTTTTTGGTCCACTGCTTGAATAGTTGTAATGGTTACTAAGTTATGCATGAGGCTTTGTCCACTGCGATTACGTCTAACATGTAGTTTCTTTTTTTTTTCTTTTAGTCGTCTCTTATGACAGGCAGGGGATACTGCTAGTATTGGGGGTGTTGCTAGTGCGAATTGGTGGTTGATGAACTGCAAATAGTGAATGTCAAAATTCAAATAAAAAAATTGACGTTTCTGACTTTAATAGTCAGAAACGTCATTTTTTAATTTCACCGTTTTATTTGTTTCAGTATTTTGTACTGTGGCATATTATATAGTGACAGTTCCCCGGACGATATGTTCGTCCGGCTCTACCATCTTCCAAATAAAATATACGTATAGAAATTGTTTAGAAATCAGCAAGCTGAAGTGGCAGTGGGCCGGCCATATCGCTCGAAGGACCGATAACCGATGGGGAAGAAAGGTCCTCGAGTGGCGACCACGTTTAGGCTAAAGGAGTACAGGTCGCCCCCCTACCAGGTGGACCGATGACCTGAAGAAGACAGCGGGAAACCGTTGGATTCAGAGGGCACAGGACCGGTTGGAGTGGCGCCATTTAGGGGAGGCCTATGTCCAGCAGTGGACATCAAAGGGCTGATGGATGGATGGGATAGAAATTGTTTACTTTTCTGGTTTTAAAATGTATTAATAAGTTTTTTATTATAATTTCAGGCGCAAAGAAGCCGTAGAAGATGTTGCAGTGAAGCCGCTCACGCAGTTTCCAGCTGGAATTGATGATGATGTGAGTACCAGATTATCATTTTAATATTCTTAATGTCATATTAGTTTTATAATGTAATTAGCTGTCCCGACGAACGTTGTTTTGCCATATAAAAAAAAATTAAGGGTGGACAACCCTTAAGGGGTATGAAAAATAGATGTTGGCCGATTCTCAGACCTTAATAAGCATATAAAATTTGGTTAAAATCGGTCAAGCCGTTTCGGAGGAGTATGGCAACAAAAACTGTGACACGAGAATTTTATATATTAGATATTAGTGCAAAAATGTACTTTTGAATGATTATGTATAGATTTCAAGTTTTGTGTAAGTATTATTTAGGTATTATGAATGTCGAGCCGCAATAGACCATGTTTTAGCAAAATGAAGGGAGTTTAGACAATGGTGTATATTTTTAGTGCAATAATCGTACTTTTTTATGAATATTATGTATAGATTGGAGTTTTGTTTAAGTATTATTTAGGGTTGACGTCGGTTTACGTCTAATAACAATAATGAGAGATGTAAGGAGATATCTTGAATCGTGCACACAAATTCTGAAAGCAAAATACGAAAGATATTAAAATATTTCATAACGGAAAAAATATAACTATACAGATTCGATTACACGAATAATGCCAATATAAGACTTACGTGCTTTCTTATGGATGCCATTGTCAGAAGTTAAATAAAAAAAATTTGACCGTATGACACGCACTACCTTTCAAATAAAAAAAAATCATCCAAATCGGTTCATCCAGTCCGGAGTAATCAGGTAACAAATATAAAAAATACAGACGAATTGAGAACTTCTTCCAACTGACTCTGCAATTTGACGACCATCTATGTTTAAAGAGTTTACTCGTGTTTATTAGCTGCAATTTGAAAGTTTTTATTCCGAAATCAGAGCCCTTCTTCAACTTAAATTTTCGATTTGATTTCAGTATTTTCGAAATTTTAATAAGCCATTTTTCGAAGTATGCTCAAGTATTTAACAAAGAGGCCTAGATAGTGTGTAAATTCTACCTATGGTCTATTTATCAGGAGGTCCGAGGTTCGAATCCCAGCCTTTAATCTCTCACTCTGAGAGGAGACCCATTCCCAGTAGAGTGCAATAACGGGTTGTCGACAATTTTAAATTTTGGTTATATTTCAAAGCTCTACGTTTTCATTCTAGGAGTAAAGACATATATATCTAACTGAAGTAGCAAACGAGGAGGACTGCATCCTCCTGATGGTAAGTGGTCACTGCCGCCCGTGGACTTTGTAATCGACTTCATACAGAACATGGGTTCCATCTGAAGTCTATCACAGATGCGCTGCTACTCCCGAGGACTATGATGGTCGCCTCATGTGAAAGTGTGCCGAAAACATATGTTATGGTCCAAAAAATAAAGCTGTAGAAATGGGAAACAAACCTAATTAACCGACTTCCAAAAAGGAGGAGGTTATCAATTCTGTATTTTTTTGAATATTTGGTTTGCCTGACCAGGGGTCGAAGTCGGAACCACTTCATCACAATAAATTAGTTGTATCCACGGACAACATAGGTCAGTTTTCCTACGTGTTCCATCCATATACGTCGTCAACCCATTATTGTCCCACTGCTGGGCACGGGTTTTCTCTCAGAATGAGCGAGTTTAGGCCATAGTCCACCGCGCTGGCCAAGTGCGAATTGGTGGACTTCACACACCTCCGAGAACTTTTTTTTTATAAAGAACTCTCAGGTGTGTAGGTTTCCTCACGATGTTTTCCTTCACCGAAAAGCAGTGATAATTAATGTATAATACGCACATAAATCAGTGGTGCGTGCCTGGGTTTGAACCTCGGACCTCCCGATTGAGAGGGCAAAATCAACCATTAGGCTATCACTGCTCTTCCATATAATATACATCTATATCCCAAAATATAGTACAATAGGTAAAGTAAATGTAAGCTTACGCGTCTTTCATAATTACGTTTAATGGATTTTCACCACAAACACTTTGACATAATGGCGTATATTGCTAGTGCTATAATGATGTGACCAGCTTTAAAATAGATCAAGGTGGTAGAACCAGTGTAGTTCGACCGGGGAAGTACCACCGCTACACCTATTTCTAGCGTGAAGCATTTCTTGCGTTTCGATAGAAGGGTGTGGTTGCCGGCACACTTTCACATGAGGCGACCATCATAGTCCTCGGGAGTAGCAACGCATCTGTGATTGACTTCAGATGGAATCCATGTTCTGTATGAAGTTGATTACAGATGTTCATGGGCGGCAGTGACCACTTACCATCAGGTGGACTGCATGCTCGTTTGCCATTTCAGTTAAATAAAAAAAAAGATCACTTATGAGTGTAGTTTTTGTATGTACATGAACATACATACACGCTTTCTACACTCATAGCCCCACACTAGGATTTTCTCCTGTGTCATGGGTACCATGGAAACACAAGACGAATACACAAAAACCCAGACCCAGAGCATGCAGTTCACCTGATGATAAGTGGTCACTGCCGCTCTGCGACATCTGTAATCAACTTCATACAGAACTTGGGATGAAACTACACCCTTCTATCGAAACGCAAGAAATGCTTCACGCTAGAAATTGGTGCGGCGGTGGTAATTCTCCGGTAGAACTACAATGGTTCTACCACCTTGTGTATTTCATTATTATTTATTATTTGCAATCAACTACTAAATAAGGGCACAGCTTAGTACCAATTTGTTTTGTTTCATCATAACAAGCATTGTCTTGTTTTACAGATTTTGTTCCTGAAATATCTCATATACTTTCGGTGCAAAAGACAATATTAACCGCTGCCATGTTTTTCTTGAAAGTTTGGCAAGGAAATCCTTATTTAAGGTTGAATACAAATATCCGTAGGCGCTGCCACTAAGTAAGTGGCGTGATAATTCACGTGGATGATTTTTCCTAAGAGCAGTGATAGCCTAATGGTTGAAACTTGCCCTCTCGATCGGGAGGTCCGAGGTTCAAACCCAGGCACGCACCACTAATGTGCGTATTAGAAATTAATTATCACTGCTTTTCGGTGCAGGAAAACATCGCGAGGAAACCTACACACCCGAGAGATCTTAAAAAAAAAGTTCTCGGAGGTGGGTGAAGTCCACCAATTCGCACTTGGCCAGCGCGGTGGACTATGGCCTAAACTCTCTCATTCTGAGAGAAGACCCGTGCCCAGCAGTGGGACAATAATGGGTTGACGAGAAGAAGAGACGAGAAGATTTTTCCTACTTCTGTATTGAAATATAAAATTCCGCATTACTATAGTATTGCTGTTATAAATCTTTCAGGCGTTTTGACTAAAAGTAATATGATATCACTACATAGTATAAAACAAAGTCGCTTCTCGTTGTTTGTCCCTATGTATGCTTAGATCTTTAAAACTATGCTACGGATTTTTATGCATTCTTTTTAATAGTTAGAGGGATTCAAGAGGTTTTTATGTATAATACATGTATAATAGAGTGGAGGAACACTGATAATTTTAGATTTTTGATTTTTAGGCGAAACGAAGTTCGCCTAGTCAACTAGTTATAAGAAAAAATTAGAAACTTTATTTTTTTTTATCCGATTGAAGTAACAAATAAGCATGCAGCCCACCTGATGGTAAGTGATCTCTGCAACCATAAACATCTGTAAGCAACTTCATATAGAACAGGGGTCAATCTGAAGTCAATCACATATGCATCACCTAACTCTAACACTCCTAAGGACTAAAATGGTCGCCTTATATGATGGTGAACCGGCATCCTTTACCGAAACATAAAATGCTTTACGTTATAAATACATATGTTAGCGGCAGCTCCTCGAACCGAGCATACCCTCCCCCACTTTTTACCTGATCGCAGGCGTCATATCGGGTACCTTTTGAAGGTTTCACCCTCGAGAAGAAAAGGCGTCATATTATATAGCCCACTATCTGTCCCGGCTATCTGTCGTTCCGCCTAAAAGAAAAAAATCTAAAATTATCAGTGTTTTTCTACTATATCATACATGTGTTATATATAAAAACTTTCCTCTTGAATTACTTTATCTTTAAAAAAAACTATAAAATCCGTCGCGTAGTTTTAAAGATCTTAGCATACACACAGCGATAAGCGACTTTGATTTATACTATGTAGTGATGTCACTTTGGAAACTGAGCCGATTCTAATGATAATTAAGTATTTCATATGTTACAATCCGGCAAGCATGGGACTTTGGCGCGTGTCAAAGAAATGGACATACCTACAAACGTAACTGCTCAAATATACATAACGAAACATGTTACCTTTCCTCTGACGCACTCGGGGAAAAAAGTGTTAAATTGAATAAATTATAAAAACAACTAAATATCCGACCACAAAATTGAGTTTAAAACTCGATTATTTTGTTTTTGTAATAATAATTAATTTATTTCCAAATCGAAATTCAACCGCAATTGAGAAGATCCGGGAACAACTCGGACTTATTTTATTTTTCCTACGAGTTGATTGGCGCGCCATGCGCTATATAATTAGATAAATTTGTGCCCTCTTTTTGCTGATATAATAATATGTGTTACAAACCAACAAGTAGCTTGCCTGGGGACACTACTGTTAAACTCGTGACTACATTAGTTATAAACATCAATAAGAATCTATATAATGATTGTATTTAAATTGATCGTGCTATGTTATTATAAATATCATAAATCAATAGAAGTCGCATCATAAATAAATGGTTATATAAATAAATATTATAAATGCATATATTTAATTTTATATAATGTAATAGATTAATAGTAATGTTTTTGTCTCTGTGACGGTTTCCTTAACGCCTGCCATTTTTAGTATAAAAGGGAGGGTATTATCGTAATATGGATCATTCTAATAATTCGCAAGTGTAAGACGTTACTCTGTCCGAATGTATTCTGAAATTGTATACGTGTAAAATCGTGAGAATATAACAATGTTGTACATAATGTGTCGTTTACTTTGGCCATCCAATTCTACTTCTGTAACATATGATATCTATGTTTACGCTAAACTATGTTAATAATAAACTCCTAATGGAATTTAGTAGCAACGCATCTATGATTAACTTTAGATAGAACCCATGTTCTGTATGAAGTCGCTTACAGATGTCCATGAGCGGCAGTGACCACTTACCATCAGGTGGACTGCATGCTCGTTCGCTACTTCGATCAGTGAAAAGTTCTCTTACTTTGGTTTAGAAAACCTTAAATTGTGTCTTAGCCATTACTTATAGCTATACTTATATAGAACAGTGACATCCTAATGGTTGTAACTTGCGCTCTCAATCGGGAGGTCCAAGGTTCAAGGTCCCAGGCATGCATGATTTTTCTAAAATGATGATACGTTGATATACGAATGATACGTTTAGATTCATGTACTGGGTGTTTGTTCATTCGTCTTGTGTGTGTCCATGGTACCTACGACACAGGAGAAAAACCTAGTGTGGAGCTGTGAGTGTAAAAAGGGTGTGTGTGTGTTGGTTGGAATGCTTTATGAACGTAACGCATTTGCATTATGATTTTCTGTTTCGACTGCAATTTAAGCATGAAGATTAATCTTTCATTATTAATGTCTGCTCGTTTTAACATCGAACCCGGAGGCATTTGTATCTCAGGCAATAATGCCTCTAGCGACAAGTGGTTCCCAAGTTATCTTCCACTCGTTCTCAGGGCAGGGTTCTCAGAGTGAAAGGGTGTAGATTATAGTCCATAGCCATGGCTAGGCGCGGATTTTAAGACATCGCTTAGACATCGTTCGGTCAGGCAATCCCGGGAAGGACGGCGGTATGTGTGGTCGCATACCGTCGTAAAGACTAGACGGAGCGGTGGGCCCAGCCGCCCATCTGGGAGGAGCCCTATGGGGCAGCGCGCTCGGAGGATTCCGGTTGAAGTCGTTTCGAGATCCCGGAGTCCTCCTTTTCAGCGCCGAGGACGGCCACCGGGGGGGTTTTAGTGCGGTAAAAATCCCACATAACCCTGCGTCGCTCCCACGGCGTCGGGTACCTTTGGAAGGTTTCCCTCTCGAAAACAAAAAAAGGATGCGTGACTTGGATTCGAACCTCAGACCCCCAGATTGGCTTCCCAAGCCGAATTTCAAACCATTGATTCAGATAGAGTCGGGTAGAGTCGTCATGTAAACCATAAATTAGTGTTTAATTTAAAGTAGGTAGGTAATGATTACTTTAAAGTGGACACGAACCGGATAGCTGTTTGGCCGGATACCGGATAACGGAAGCTCGTCCAATCTTTATCCGGATTGTCGGATAGTCTGCAACCAGATAACGGACTAAAGCGATTTTCCCTCTATTGCAGATATTATAATTTTTCATACTCTATATTTTCCTTTATGCATAACGAATCATGTATTATGTTTTTTTTTTTTTAAATAAGTCCATACTGCCTAAAATTGCAAAGCCACAGCGGATCACAAATGCAATGCCTACCTTATCAGTTTCTTATATTCTCCTTTTTAAATATTTGTTTCATTACAAAACATGAATATAATTAAAAATCAAAACATTATAACGCGCATAAAATATTTGTTATAAAAAATTTGTGTGTTTATTGTCAAGTATTCGATCGAATAGGAAATATTGACTGGATTGACCGGCTACTAGATAGAGATCGGCTGTCTGCTTTATCTCGTCAACCCATTATTGTCCCATTGCATTACCTCATTACCTCAAGTTGCTTCTATGTGGGCGGTAATATTAAAAGACCAATAGGCTAAGTGTGCATTGACACTATACATTCTTATGAGAACATTCCATTTATAAAAAAAATGTTACTATTATTATTAAAATTAAGTTTTTTCCTCATTTTCCTTTACGTTAAATAACGCTTAAATGTTTCTTGGTAAATACACGCTGTATGTAATTTTGGCGCCCTTGATCCGGTTGAAATAATCGCTTTACATAACAAAAAATTCGAAAATAATTCACCACATAACAAATCCGTTAAACTGTGATAAACATTATCGTATCCGTATTTACGGATCTCTAAGAAACCAGTAACGAATGAGCGTGTTAAATTATAATATCGTATTATATTTATTCTCGCTTAGCACTGACCTTGCTAACTTTGGCTCGTGCTGTCCCGCTCGCACTCACGGCTTTTTACTATCGTCGATGTGTGAGCAATTTTCCTACGAACCGCGGCCATTTTGAATAGCAGTCTTCACCTTACGAAACAAGGCGTAAATTCAAACACCGCGTACTGTTACACTGTTTATCTTAAACGGCACAGGAGTTATGTCGTAAGCGCTATTTTCGTTGGTAATAAAATTCCATTTGTTTCGATCGTGCTAAGGTTCGTTTTGCAGTGTTGTAGGGCAATTAGTTACGAGTATTCTTAACTCCGTTTGGCTATGTTATCTTTCATTTAGCAATGTCATATTGTTAACATATAGCTAGGTAGTCGAAAGATGCTACCAGCGGGTAGCGCACGCGTCGAATTTTCGCAAAACTAGTGTTTTAAGTGTTGTGAAGTGTTTTTAATTTGTGTGCCTTTTATTGCATAATGGCGTCTTGGATGCATTAAATTACTTAAAATAACGTGTTTAAGTGCGGGTAATAAAATGCGATTATTATAAATAGGGTTTCATAGATATTATTTTACCTATATTTATAAACTAATAACTGTGTATTATTGGTTAAGTTATAATTGTAACTTCGACTGCTTCTTAACACATACGAATATGAATTACACGGCAATTTAAACCCTGAAAGTTATCTATAACTTATGAATAGAAGTATCGGATAACTTATTTAGAATAATCTATGAATTATTAAGATAATTAGGAACGTAGTTATGAAGTCTCAGTGAATGAAATAATTAGTGTTTAAATCTCTTTAACAATGTAGAACTTGTGAGTGACATAATATGTAAATTTGTTTATCTCTGATCGAGTGGATTCTGATAAATAAAATCAAACATTACTCAAAACAAACTATATTTAATCTGTGGAATATCTGAAAATCATATCATACTAATATTATAAAGGCAAAAGGTTATGAGTGTGTATGTTTGTTACTTCTTCATGTCTAAACGGCTGCAGCGATTTTCATAAAAATTTGTAGGGAGTTAGCTGACACTCTGGATTAACACATAGGCTAATTTATACTGTGGGAAAATATCTTATACCCAAGGGACATCAATTTTTGTTAACGCGGGCGGAGCTGCGGGATTCAGCTAGTATTGTTGATAAATCAACGTAATCCATAGACATAATAAAAAGGTTTCGCGTCTCAAATATAATCTTAGGTACTAATATTATAAATGTGAAATTTTATGAACTTGTTACCCCTTTTACATTTGATTTTGTTGAAATTTAACACCCACGTAGTTCATAACTTATTATATTCAAAAATAAGATATAAAATAACAAAAAAAATATATACATGATGAATAGATAACCTCTTTCCTTTGGGAAGTCGGTTAAAAAAGACAAACCCGCTGAGTTTCTTGCCGGATCTTCTCAGTTGAGGTCGTGTTTCGATCCGGTGGTAGTGTAAGAAAAAAGATGTAACTGACAATTTGTAAGTGCCCCCGTAGGCCTATACAAAATAAAGACATTTCATTTCATTTCAGATTAAGTCACCGGGTACTCAATACCACGGTACACAATACATGATAGAAGTAGGAGAAGCCGTGGGCATATATACTAACTAGTTCGTAATACATTTACGCAATCCATATAAATAATTGTGAATAAATAATAAATCCATATAAATATAAATAATTGAGCATTGTGGCACAGTATGGGGGAGGCCTATGTCCAGCAGTGGAATGATAAAGGCTGATTATGATGATATAAATAATAAAAATCCGAGTACCTATATGTACATTACATATACTCGAAAAATAGATAGTTTGGAAGACCAAAAATAAATAGAAGGTGTATTTGTATGTATTTGAAATAGCATTAATCCAATCGTACTGAAGTGAATAAAATGATTTCGACTTCGATAGCTAAGAAATAGAAATAGAAACTCTTAAGTCTTTGGACCTTTTGGAATCCTAAAATAATATAAAACTGGTTAAAAGGCTAGGATACGATTCTTGAATAAACTTAAATGGAAAACTTCTAAAGAAAAGGGAAACTTACAGCAAATAACTCTACTTTTCTTAGAGTCAGACAGATGTAGTCAAAAATGTGTATTCGTGCATTTTTTCTATGATACAAACTGACTGAACTTTTTGTCTATCTATATGTTTACGTACATATATTTTCAGGTTAAGAAGTAGCTATCTCTTGTTTAAGGTAAATTGGGCAATAACGGCTCTGGAGGAAAACTGTATGAATGAAATTGCAACCTAATTGTAATGTATTATAAAATATCATACTACAAATATACATGTCATATACGCCATATCAGACATGTTGCCTATAGGAAAAAAAGAAATTAGCTTACAATTAATAAAATAAGAATAACGCCTTCCATCTTCATAGTTCAAAACTATTTTTTATATATTGCGGGTCCCATGCACCCAAAAAGACGGATACATAAATATGGGTCTGGGACCAACAGAAATCTAAATAGAGACCCCTTCGTCACGCGGATTCGCACTTCATTATTGTAAAAGGTAAATGGTGTTACCTTTTACACCTGTGCCGACATTACCCCAATGTACCCTTTAAATTAAATTCAGTATTTTTAATTTCACGCGATTTTACACATAGAGGTAACAGAAGAAATTTTCTTATAATTACTGAACTTTTTATCATTACATATTTTCAGTCCCCCAGATTATCTTTTTAACCGACTTCCAAAAGAAGAGATGGTTGTCAATTCGACTGTATTTTTTATTTATATTTGCTACCTGATTACTCGTAACTGGGTGAACCGATTTTGATATTATTTGGGAATGTATGCGATATACAGACCAGCGGATTTTATACCTAATATACTACGTTATTCCCGCGGCTTCGTTCGCTTTAGACAAGTCTACCTGGATAATGAGTATGTGTTGATATAGCTCTTAAGCTATGTCAGTGTCACCCTGTAGTTGGGGAGTAGAATAGGGCTATGGTATACCCTGCCTGTCGTAAGAGGCGACTAAAAGGGGCTTCCGTGGTTGCGGACGGCTAGAGTGGGAGCCCGAACCCGCCAACCAGCAACCCCGAGAAGGACGGCGGTATGTGTGGCTGCATCTCACCGTAAGCACCGGATGGTGAAGGGTACACGTCTCCCAAGAGATGAGGCCGTGACACCGGTGCGTTCCATTGGTGATCCCGGGGTCCCCTACAAGCACTGAGGACGGCCACCGAGGAGGTTTAAGTATGGGATAATAATCCCATATACCTCAGAGCCTGAAATCGAAGATGTTTGAGCAGTGTGTGTTGCCAGTGATGACATACGGCGCCGAGACGTGGTCCTTTAATGTGAGCCTCATGCGTAAGCTCAAAGTCGCTCAGCGAGCTATGGAGAGAGCTATGCTTGGTATTTCCCTGCGTCACAGAATTCGTAATGATGAAATCCGTAGGAGAACGAAAGTTACGACATAGCTCTCAGAATTAGTAGGCTGAAGTGGCAATGGGCAGGCCACATCGTTCGTAGGACAGATAACCGATGGGGTAGAAGAGTCCTCGAATGGAGACCACGCCTCGGCAAAAGGAGTGCAGGCCGCCCTCCGACCCGGTGGACTGATGACCTGAAGAAGACGGCGGGTAACCGCTGGATTCAGATGGCTCAGGACCGGTCGAAGTGGCGCAGATTAGGGGAGGCCTATGTCCAGCAGTGGACTTTCAAAGGCTGATGGATGGATGGAATCCCATATAACCCGGAGTCATAACCACATAGTCCTAACCATATAGATAACCATATAACTCCCAAGGCTTCCGTGTACCTTTGGAAAGTTTCCTCCCCGTCACGAAAAAAAAATAAGGTCTTAAACTATGTGTGTGCCCAGTTCACCGATATCTGTCTCGTAGATTTTCCCTGAAAGAGCAGTCAATACACAAACATACATTCAAACAAACTAGAATTTCTAATATTAATAAGATAAGGTTCAAATGAAATCAACAAGTGTCCTTTGCAATCTTAGAAGATTTTTCATAAAGAAATATTTTATTCAACTAAGCGATCTTGATAATACTATCGGTAACCTACTTCTCAAAGGAAAGAGGTTATCTATTCTTGTATATATTTTTATTAAATCTGATTCTTAAATATGATTTAGGTAATAACTCAGTTGATAAATAAATAAAAGTTTTTATGTATCACTACATAGTATAAAACAAAGTCGCTTCTCGCTGTCTGTCCCTATGTAGTCTTGATCTTTAAAACAACGCTACAGATTTTAATGCAGCGTTTTTAATAGTGATTCATTAGGAAGCTTTTTATGTATAATATAGTAGAGAAACGCTGATAATTTTAGATTTCTGACTTTTAGGCGCAACGAAGTTCGCCAGGACAACTAGTTGAGAATAATTATAACTGTTTATTTTGAATGGATGATCAAAATAAGAGTAGGTACAGTACACTTTTTTTTCGAGGGGGAACCTTCAAAAGGTACCTGACGCCGTGGGAGCGACGCAGGGTTATGTGGGATTTTTACTGCACTAAAACCTCCCCGGTGGCCGTCCTCAGCGCTAAAAGAAGGACTCCGGGATCTCCAAAGGAATGCAACCGGAATCCTCTGAGCGCCTGGCCCCATCGGATTTCTCCCAGATGGGCGACTGGGCCCACCACTCCGTCTAGTCTTTACGACAATATGCGATCACACATACCGCCGTCCTTCCCGGGATCGCCTGGCTGGACGAGCTAGTAATCCGAGCTCCCACTGTAGCCGCCCGCAACGAAGCCCCTTTTAGTCGCCTCTTACGACAGGCAGGGGATACCGTAGCCCCATTCTGATCCCGGAACTACAGGGACGAAAAACATACATTATCAGTGAGAATTTCAACTGTCTATCTATATTGAGATACTCTCGTCAACCCATTATTGTCCCACTGCTGGGCACGGGTCTTCTCTCAGAATGAGAGAGTTTAGGCCATAGTCCACCGCGCTGGCCAAGTGCGAATTGGTGGACTTCACACACCTCCGAGAACTTTTTTTTTAAGAGCTCTCGGGGGTATAGGTTTCCTCACGATGTTTTCCTTCACCGAAAAGCAGTGATAATTAATTTCTAATACGCACATAAATCAGTGGTGCGTGCCTGGGTTTGAACCTCGGACCTCCCAATCGAGAGGGCAAGTTTCAACCATTAGGCTATCACTGCTCTTATATTAAGATACAGCCTGTTGAAAGACAGGCAGCCGGACAGCGGACTCTTAGTATTAGGGTTTCGTTTTTCTCCTTTGGATACGGAACCCCAAAAAGGTTGTTTACGCAACGTTTAAGGTACCAACACTGACAGTATAAACAAACCTTCAGATACTATCGGACGATCAATCTTCTGATATATATTATACTAGCTACACCACGCGGTTTTACCTGCATTAAAAATGTAACTTGATACTCTTCAATTTTTTTTATCTGACTGAAGTTACAAACGAGCATGTAGTGCTGGTGGTAAGTGGTCACTACTGCTCATAGACATTGGTAATCAACTTCATACAGAACATGGTTTCCATTTGCTTAAGTTACGCCGTATAAAATCAACTATCTAACAGTGAAAGTCCCGTGAAAATCGGTCTAGCGGTTTCACAGATTAGCCAGAACAAGCAGACAGACAGGCAAACGAATTCGTAGTATATTTATTTTATAAATAGGCATTTGGTAAAAAAAACGGGTATTTTCATACAGACACTTCCGTTTTGTTTATTTGTATAGATAATTCAGAGAAATATCGAAGCTATGCGGTAAAAATATTGCATCCGTCATTTAGGAATATAGTTATCGATTAAAATAATGTTTGTCTATTTATTAATTGCATTTTTTTTCATCAATCATTACAGTTTCCGTTTTTTGTTTAAAATCAAATATAAAGAAATACTAAGGAGATATATTTATTTTTTTTCTTTTTTTATAAAAACTGAGACACACAGAAATTATTTTATTCTAATTTAAAGGAATACATATATTGAACAATACCTATATCAAAAAATGTAGTAAAAAATAATTATTAACCAATTAACCAAAAAATCGCGAACAATTTACCCGAACATAAAAAATCTACCTCACTGCGATCAAATCCGGGGCTCTGCTGTGTCAAGCAAATTTTATTACTAACTTGCTTATAGTTAACTTAACTTTTATTATCACAAGTTAACTATTACGACTGAGCTATCGGCGCTCAATAAGCTACATTACATTGGTAATATTATATCAGAATCCCACAGTGTATGTTACTTGAAACCAACTGATAGTATCAACTACATAATTGTAATTATAAAACAAACCAAATAATTACAAAACTATTACTGGCGTATATTATGTAGGATAGTTGAATATCTATTATGTAATTACTATCGATTTACGAGTTGTTTAAAAGTTGTGAATTCTTATATATGCCTTTAATAGTATGAAATCGACTTTATCAATACATACACGACGACCCGCGACGACCCGCGTGGCGCAGCGGTTACCATTCCGGCCTGACGCGCAATGGGTTCCGGGATCGATTCCCGGCCAGACAGGTATCTCAATGATGAGTTTAGATTCCTGTTCTGGGTCTGGGTGTTTCTGTATTCGTCTTGTGTGTGGCCATGGTACACACGACACAGGAGAAAATCCTACTTTGGGGCTATGAGTGTAGAAAGCGTGAAAGCGTGTCTATTTAAGGAATCCTAAACCTTTGGGTCCATGGTAAGTCCAACTTTGAGAGGGAGGTCACTCGTAGAATCCAACTCGGCTGGGCTGCGTTCGGGAAATTACGTAGTATCTTCTCGTCCAAAATTCCTCAGTGCCTGAAGTCGAAATTATTCGAGCAATGTGTGTTGCCAGTGATGACCTACGGCGCCGAAACGTGGTCCTTCACGGTAGGCCACATTCGGAGGCTCAGGGTCGCTCAGCGTGCTATGGAGAGGGTTATGCTCGGAATTTCGCTACGAGACATGATTCGCAACGATGAAATCCGTAGACGAACGAAGCTTACAGACATAGCTCTCAAAATTAGCAGGCTGAAGTGGCAGTGGGCCGGCCACATCGCTCGTAGGACCGATAACCGATGGGGAAGAAAGGTCCTCGAGTGGCGACCACGTTTAGGCAAAAGGAGTACAGGTCGCCCCCCTACCAGATGGACCGATGACCTGAAGAAGACAGCGGGAAACCGTTGGATTCAGAGGGCACAGGACCGGTTGGAGTGGCGCCATTTAGGGGAGGCCTATGTTCAGCAGTGGACATCAAAAGGCTGATGGATGGATGGATGGATGAAACCTTTGGGTCAAAATTCTAATGTACAATTTTTAGCTTTCACCATAGATTCGGTATAAGTCACGAAACTCATATTATATAAGGAATTATTGGAATTGTAGTACATAACCACATAGAAACAATAACATAGATATATCACTTCCCATAACCGTATAAACAAAGGTTGACTTCAATATATAATCATATATATAACATACATTATATATAACAAGTACATTATTTCAATGTGTGTGTCACGTAAGACAAATACATAATTTATGCAAAGTGCAAAGCAAATTCGTCTTTAAGAGTCTGTCTCAAGGTTTCTTTTTGTATATCAGACGTATAAAATGGCGATTATTTGTTTTATATTTTATTTATTTATGCATTACACACACATACTTACATGTGCTTTTATTTTTTTATACCTAGATTTTTTCTAATATTTTAAAAGCACTCATTTCAATCGTCCCATATCGTTTCTAGAACTGAATTTAAACTTCTTGTTACGAATTTTGTCACCGGCTTATTTATGAGGGGTGAAAGCTTTGCACGCCCCCCCCCCCCCTCCTACTCTTCTTTCCTCTTCTTTTACCCTAATTCTCCTCCTGAATCGTTACTTAAATCTATCCGCCATAAGGCAAAATTTCAAAAATAACTCTCAATTAAAAAATTCAGACGAATTGGGAACCCCTCCTTTTTTGAACTCTGTTAAAAATATACCTACCTTCCTGCGCATCAAAGTCTTTCTATACGCTATCGATTTCTTTAAAACCCTACATTCAGCATGTAAGCCCTCAACCCTCAATCTGCCAATGGTAGTAATATCCATCATCCAAAAGATAGTGATACAGTTAAATTATGTCCAGATAACGAGCAATGTCGCGGGCATTAGTTAGTGATAAATGGTTGCATTAATCTGTATAAGGGTACTGAATATTTACAGAACGGTATCAGCACTACAGTTGAGTGGGGTTACCACGGTTTCTGCGCATACGCGGGACATTTTCAGTACTTTAGTATTTATTTATTTATTTAATTATAAAAGGTTTACCAATGTGGCATATGACATAAATATCGAATAACACAAATATAAATAAATAGGTCGTGTACCCACACTTACAGTTGAACACGGCATTTACAGCATTGAGGCTCTGTTAACTGTATTAGGGTATGTAATGTTTAATGACATAAATGTTACCTATCTCATATTTATATTAACCCTTTTTTTAATTTTAAACAGACGGGCAAAAATTAAAAAAAAATAGAATAATCGATTCTCACTCTTTAGATTTTTTTTAATACACGTTATACAGATATGCGGAACTATTTTGTAAATAACGTGTATGGTTGAAGACCCTATTTTGAACGTTAAACATTCCAAAAGAGTTGTTGGAACGTAACATCAACTCTTTCACCTTAGGTGTAATGGAAAGACGATCACAATTTGGTTGCTAGCAAATTTTAATTCGTCCCAAGTCCTCACCTCCGAATGAAAAATCCTTAGTCACCATTAAATTATGGTCACCCCTAAAATGTAGCTCACATAGTCTCTTGTATGTTTATGTAAAAGGCAGTTAAGATATCAGTGCCCAGATAAAAATAATATAGGGTAGGTCGAGTTTGGTGAAGTACCTATAAAGAAAATGTACTGAAATCTATCACCATAAGTAAGCATCGACGCTTTGTTAAAGGAAATCTTTCATGATTTATTATGTATGTAATATGCATTTATATATGATTTGTATGTAGCTATTTTAAATTTGTATATTTAAAATAGTTATTTGTATTTTTATGACATTTGTTTTTGTGGCATACTTTTAAATGGCTTATTACTTCATTCAGATAAAAAAAAATACACTTTCCGCAAATTGTGTTTCGATAGGAGGGTGTGCTTGCCGGCACACTTTCACATAAGGCGACCATCATAGTCCTCGGGAGTAGCAACGCATCTGTGATTGTCTTCAGATGGAACCCATGTTCTGTATGTAGTTGATTACAGATGTCCATGAGCAGCAGTGACCACTTACCTTCAGGTGGACTGCATGCTCGTTTGCTACTTCATCAAATAATAGAAGAACATTCGGCGCATCCATACTGTAATTTACGAAATTGACAGTTGCAAAAATCCGTATCGAATGGGCACAAATTAGCTGTGCATCTGAACCTCTGAACTAATCCGCATTACACGCTCAGTGGAGCGAACTAATTAGAACATAGTGCACATACGTATAGTAATTAACGAACATACTGCGGGTCCGGGTTCAAATCCTTAACTTTACATTTGTGCTTCGTTATGTATGTGACTTGTGTTGTTCATTGTTCACAAGTGGTTTCTCGTCAACCCATTATTGTCCCACTGCTGGGCAGGGGTCTTCTCTCAGAATGAGAGAATTTAGGCCATAGTCCACCGCGCTGACCAAGTGCGAATTGGTGGACTTCACACACCTCCGAGAATTTTTTTTTTTAAGAACTATCGGGTGTGTAGGTTTCCTCACGATGTTTTCCTTCACTGAAAAGCAGTGATAAAAAATTCTAATACGCACATAAATCAGTGGTGCGTGCCTGGGCTTGAACCTCGGACCTCCCGATCGAGAGGGCAAGTTTCAACCATTAGGCTATCACTGCTCACAAGTGGTTTACCAGAGAGGAATCAGTCTTGCTTTTACACCTATTTCTAGCGTGAAACAGTTCTTGCTTTTCGAGTGGGGTGTGGTTGCCAGCATACTTTCAAATGGAACGCATCGCATCTGTGATTAACTTTAGGTTACTTGGCTTGGTTGTCTTGCAATGACCATTTACCATGAGGGTAACTGCATGGTCCTTTGCTACTTCAATCTTATAAACAAAACGTGCGCCACTCGGGGACTACCGCGGTAAAGCCATTCCATAGCATTTTTATCAACTTATGCAATTATAATTATTTATTAATTTATGTAGTATTTTTTCTTTGGTATTAATTCAAGTTTTTTTCTTTGATACTATATACTTTCTTACAAACAGCTGCTTACATATTAGTCCGATTTCCGAGCAGCTCGTCTCGATCCGTGCGAGCTTCGTACTGTCGTACCAAACATATACATGTTAAGCGAACGCTCGGCCGCGCTACATGGTAGGCGGAGTGAGGGTTGTTAGGTTTTTTTCGTTATGGATTTTCTTGATAATAGCTTAAAACCCTCTTCGCTTAAGGGACATACATCCCGTAAAATTTCATTATAAGCGAAATTGTAAAGATTGGTCGGGAATATTTCAGCTGTGTTACTGTATTTAATCGTGGTGCTACGACGCCTATAATCAATCCGATTCAAAAATTTTACAATCACATTGACTGTATGCTCATACTTCAATTTTCTATAGCAACCAAGAAATCTCCACAACCATTAATTAAAATTGTCTATAAAAGTACTTTTATTATGAATTTATTGTATATCCTTAGCAAGAATTGTTCTTGATTTCGCTTATTACATTGTACGCTTACTTTTTCGAATATAAATAGCAATGTACATCCAAATTATGAGAAAAAAAATCTAATTTTCAGGAAATATAATAGACTTTACTAAAAGTATAAAACAGACTAATCTATCATAATCTATCTATATCTATCTATCTATTATATTATAAGGCACTGTGCACATCGATTCGTAACTAGAGCCGTGTAAACACGCCTTTATCTGCGCTATCTCAACAAGCTTTTACTTGCACAAACAACTAAATATTAGTGTGATGTATGTTTGTAATCTTCATGGTACTCATTTATCAGTGAAATGGATGATTATGTGAAAGGTATTAAGAGATATAGATGTATTGAGCTTTGTAGTGTTTTTGAAAATATATAAATATATTTTAAAGGGCATATTTGGTACGTTTCGGTCAGTTAAGAAATCGATAACATAAAACATTTTACATAAATGTTTTGTTATGTTAGGATGGCTTTAGATTTTTTTCAATTTGCAAATAGAGTATAATATACAATTACTTAAATCTTAAATAATTCGTAATTTCTTCCGGGTGTTAAATTTTTCAAAGTTTCTTGTTGCATTTTTGCTGAGGCCTCCTACTATAATTATTATAATTACTTGATTGGTTTTTTACTTCTACGCAGTATTAAGAAGTATTATTCAATATTTCCAAACTAAAAATAATAAAAAAAGATTCATATATTATTAATATAAATAATGTAAAGTAAGCGGAAAAGAGTGATGACTTCTAACACGGCTGAAGCATAGTAACCCGAAGACACTATTCTAAAAGACAGTGACTAACGTATCATGGGTAAAAGTGAAAGCGTGATGTGATAATGCCGCCCATCCAGTGATGACTGTGATGACCGAAGTGCGACAGCGTGATGCCGAGCTAACTCACTACAAGCCTGCCGTCCTGCTGAGATCGATATGGTGACATAGGCGTGGTTGCCAGCTTCACATTTATATGAGACGACTAAGTATCATAGTCCTTGGGGATAGCAACAAATCTGTAATTGGTCTCTTTCAGTAAGCATAAAAATAGAAAACATAAGACCAAGATCTTTTGTTAAGTTATAATCCCTGTAGATTTCTTTTTCGATTTGCTAATGGAGTACAATACACAATTATATATACTCGTACGATAAATACTCATAATTTCTCTACCGAATATTACATTTCTGATTTCTTTCACACTTTCTTTCTGAGGCTTCATACTATAATTATTATTATAAATAATTCATATAAATTGATTGGTTTTTAATTCAACGCAGGATAAGGAAGTATTCGATAATTCTAAACTAAAAATAAATAAAATAGATTCATATCCTATCAATATAAATAATGTTAAGTAAGCGGAAAAGAGTGATGACTTCTAACACGGCCGAAACATAGTAACCCGAAGACACTATTCTAAAAGACAGTGACTAACGTATCATGGGTAAAAGTGAAAGCGTGATGTGATAATGCCGCCCATCCAGTGATGACTGTGATGACCGAAGTGCGACAGCGTGATGCCGAGCTAACTCACTACAAAGCAGCCGTCCTGCTGAGGTCGATATGGTGACATAGACATGATTGCCGGCTAACATTTATATGAGACGACTATCATAGTCTTTGGAGATAGCAACACATCTGTGTTTTGGTCTCTTTCAGTAAGCCTAAAAATAGAAAACATAAAACTAAGATCTTTTGTTATGTTATAATTCCTGTAGATTTTTTGTTCGATTTGCTTGCTAATGGAGTACAATACATAATTATATATACGAACAATATTTATCATTTCTCTACCGAATATTACATTTCAGATTTTTTTCACACTTTCTTTCTGAGGCTTCATAATATAATTATTATTATTATTAATTCAAATAAATTGATTGGTTTTTGAATTCTACGCAGCATTAGGAAGTATTCGATACTTCTAAACTAAAAATAAATAAAAAATAGATTCATATCCTATTAATAAAAATAATGTTAAGTAAGCGGAAAAGAGTGATGCCTTCTAACACGGCCGAAACATAGTAACCCGAAGACACTATTCTAAAAGACAGTGACTAACGTATCATGGGTAAAAGTGAAAGCGTGATGTGATAATGCCGCCCATCCAGTGATGACTGTGATGACCGAAGTGCGACAGCGTGATGCCGAGCTAACTCACTACAAGCCTGCCGTCCTGCTGAGGTCAATATGGAGACGCACCTTGTCATTCAAGAAGAAGAAAGTGAGTATGATAGGAATTAGGTTTCGGTAATATAGAATGGAGCTAAAAGGTTCAAGACTTTTTAAAAGTAATTACAATTCATAGGAGAAAATAGATGTTGGTTTATAAGTACATGCATCAAGCATAGGAATAATGTTTATTATATTTAGGAGTGTAGGAGTGTACAAAATTTATGAAAATGTTATAAAGTATAGCATTTTAACAATTTCCTTTGTATGTTGTTTATTATTTTTTGAGTTTCTTACAGATAAGTAGGATCTCGAAAAATTTTACAGTTATTGTTTAAAAAAATGTTATTATAATTAATGTCTTAAAACTTAAAAAAGTTATTTAGTCATATTTATTGTTGCAAAGAATAAATATTGATGAGATGACGACCAAGAGGACAAGTTAACGTTGTATACATTATTGCTCCTTATTTTAGTTTAATGTCATAGTTAGACAGACCTAGAATATTTAGTTAAGACGAAATGCATTTTATAAGCCAGTATTGATCCGAAAATCTCTTTAATCATCCAAAATCCATTATAAGATACGACGTTACGCGCATCATAGCTACAAAATAAAAACTAATAGAATCATATCACTCGGGCCCGTGGACGGTGTGGTTCCACATGCATGCCACCCTTTCATCCATTTGGATAAAAACCATTGTATCAAAACCACGCGGGACGTGAATATACCACACGGACATAAACCCGCGTGACAGGAAAAATCTATAAATCCATAAAAACTATAAATTGAAAATTACGGCATTAACATTAATTTGTACTACAAACCACCAAACCACAGTCAATCATGTCCTCTATTTTTTTATACCCTCACTTTACACTACTTTTTGTTAAGCGGAATAAGTGTGGGGGTTAAAAACATCGCAATACGCGTCATAACATAATTATCAAATGGGAAATGAGACTAAACGGATTTGATAATGGTCGCTAATTGAATAAGCTTGATTATATTAACATTAGTTCACACAGTTTACAGGATATAATATATGTGGGAGTAAATGGCAAAATAAGGGACTAATAGGGGTAACAAAAGGTGCTCAATAGAGTTAGATGCTAAAAACAACTAGCAAAATGAGTAAGCCAAAAATCTTTCCTTGCCAGGAATCAAAGAAGTTCATTTTAAAAACAAAACGCGTTGTACATTAAATCCTATTTTTTACATTTTTTAAATGATTTATCTACTCCATCCATCCATCCATCTGACCGTGTGGTGTCGGTCTTCTAGAATAGCACCACTCCCTCTCTACCCGTGGATGTCGTACGAGGTGACTAAGGGACATAAATCCAAGAGATGGGCAGCAGCATCTCCTTGTGTAACTTACACCTACTGCGGTCACCAACACGCTTGCCAGGCGCGGTGACTATCGGCAAAAACCCCCAAATGAAAGGTGCAGAAGAACCCCGGCCCCCAGTCCCCGGCAGCCCCGCTATTCCGGGCTACGGTAGTGGCCAAGGTAACGGCGGGGCAGGGGGTGCTAAGAATCTCCGATTTATCTACTATAAATCTACTATAAATTATAACGGCGTTGAATTTTGGATCATACCAAACTTAATAAACAATTTATTAACAAACTTTAATTGCCTCTTACGAAGTTGGAACGTCAACGGCACGGGGGTACCGCGTTGTTTGCACGTGCAAACATTTGGCAGACGCTACCTTCATTTGCACAAGTGTGTGGAAACTGTGCACACATTTCTGAATACGCGTGCTCCTATTTTTAGCATAGATATTGTACGCCTATAGTGCTGTGTGGTGTTAGTCTTCTATAGCACCCTCCTCTCGTTGGTGTCGTAAAAGGGGATTATGGGACATAAATCCAGGAGATGGCGCACGTTTTCATGATAGTCCTCGGGAGTAGCAACGCATCTTTCATTGACTTCAGATGGAACCCATGTTCTGTATGAAGTTGATTACACATGTTCATTGGCGGCAGTGACCACTTACGATCAGTTGGGCTGCATGCTCGTTTGCTACTTCAGTCTGATAAAAAAAAGATGAACGGCAGCATCTCCTGTAATAGCAACACATACTGCGATCACCAACACGCACGCCAGGCGCGTTGACTATTGGCAAAAAACTCCCAAGATGAAAGGTGCAAAACAATTGATGTGCAACAATTGACGTGCAAACAACTGAAAAAGATAGCGCAAAACCGTTGCAGTGCGGTTGCATTGGTGCCAATTAGGGTGTGCCTATATCCAGCTATCGACTTGAAAAGACTGATGGATTGGTGGACTCGTATATCAAATTAAACTCTTTCGGGTTCGACTCCGGTAGCGAGCATCATCGTGATGATCTATTTGTGATTGATAAAAGTAAAGCACTACAGCATTTTGATTTGAAGGGTGCAGTAAAGGAGACATACAGACGACACAAATATAATTTGTGTAGTTTAAACTTTGCCCTCAAGAGTAACATCGAATATGATGCCGTAGATAAGTAAGACATCTTTCATGGATGGAAATGGTAACATACTATCTGAATTAAATACAAACGAACATATAAGAGTCTAAAAAATCTTTTAGAAAGATAGGTTTAAATAATTAAAAGACAAATAATTTGATGGATTTTTAACAGTAATTTTCGTTTACATTTAATTGTTCACATCACATTGACAACATAAAGTCATTGCATGTCTGTATGTATATTAAATGTATACTGAGTTTAAGTAAGTGAAGATGCCATTTATTCGAAAAAATCGCGGTTTAATCACCCGTTAAATTCGTGCACAAACCACTTGTCCAACGTAATTTGTTTGTTGTCTAAACATTTGGCAGACGTGGCAAACATTTGCACAAGTGGGCTCAAACTGTGCAAATATGGGTACAGACGTGCACGCGTTGAAAAATACACTCCTTAGTTCCTTAAGTTACAAAGAGTCAAAAGTCACTAGTTTTGCGAAGAAAATCCTATTTGAAATCGATGAAAATCATTCGATCGTCACATTAATTTCTACTACTTAATTTGAAATTAAAACGTGGCTTTTTTGTACGGGAAACTGTCACGCAGTGCCCTCATCGGAAATTTCTGAAATAGTGAAATCGAATCGTAAATATAAAGCTCTCGCCACGCAAATAGAAAATAGAAAAGAAGTATAATTCCGAGATGTAGCGTGCCTCCAAAAAATATTGACAAAGGGCGTAAATTAAAATATTGGTAAAAAATGAGAATATTATTATCGTATCTTTGTTATTTTTTGTCATGTCATATTACAATATTCTTAAGAATTCAGAAATTATAAGCTTAATTAAAAATATTAATATGTCAAAGACTAATGAGTTACATTATAATCGTCCTAAATAATTACCCATAAATTTAAAATTAATCTTTGTTTATTATTGAATGAAAACGTTTTAATTATAATAACTATAATTAATTGGGTTGTAATTGAAGTAATTTTGCTCGATGATATATACGAAAAACTTAATTTTCCTATTGTTAATAAATACAATGAGGAATAAAATTGCATTGTAAGAGTATTCAATTAAAATAAAAAATATACCAATTAGAATTAATAAATGACTAATAAAATAATTGTTCTATTTGATTATTTCCCAGAATATCAATGCAAACAATTACAAATTATAGCAATTAATTCAATATTATATATTTGTATAGTTTATATTATAATTTTAATAGCGTGTTCTCGCTCCTTTTGGTCACTCATTTTAAATGAGTTTTAATGGATATGTTAATCTAGGACACAAACTATCTGTATGACAAATTTCAGCGAAATGCAAACTGTAGTTTTTGCATGTAAGAGCAATAAACACTCATATATTCCCACTTACTTTCACATTTACAATATTAATTAATTTTCTGGCAGGATTCACGTACAAACTTACTTACTCGCGTGACAGGAAAAGACGCAAGTGTGTAACATTTACGCTCAGCTCTTTAAAATACGCTTGTTATAAGTTATACTGACACATAAAATTACTAAACATCTCGTCAACCCATTATTATCCCACTGCTGGGCACGGGTCTTCTCTCAGAATGAGAGAGTTTAGGCCATAGTCCACCGCGCTGGCCAAGTGCGAATTGGTGGACATACATTGTAATTATGTAATTTATATTATAATATTACTAGCGTGTTCTGGGTTCGCCCCTTTTGCTCACGTATTTTAATGGGTATCCGATGTGTTAGGACACAAACTATCTTTATGACAAATATCAGCGAAATGCAAACTGTAGTTTATGCATGTAAGAGCAATAAACACTCATGCACTCAGTCACACTCATTACTTTCAAATTTACAATATTAATTAATTTTGTGGCAAGATTCATGTACAAATACTTACCCGCGTGACAGGAAAAGAAGCTAGAGTGTGATATTTACGCTCAGCTCTTTAAAATACGCTTGTTATAAGTTATACTGACACATAAGATTACTAAGATGTAATTATATAATGAATGTAACATTCATCGCAGCAAACCGGTTCCTACTATGTATCTTCCAATAAGATAATGTTTCCTTACGTGTGTTACTTGTTATCTTGTACCATCAACAATTAGTTTGGTTCATGTTTGTTGTAATTAATTATAGGAATAGGACAAATTCTTTTTAACGGTCCGTGTAACAGTTTTAGATTTTGTTTTAAAGAAAACCGTGGTGAGCAAAATATTTTGAGAATTAAACAAACCCACGTATTTTAGTTTTGAAGAAATCTATATTCTATATATTTATTGAACGACTGCGTGGCGCATCGGTTACCATACCGGTCTGACACGCAGTGGGTTCCGGGTTCAATTCCCGACCAGACAGGTATCTGAGTGATGAGTTTAGATTCTTGTTTTGGGTGTTTGTGTATTCGCCATTGTGTGTCTCCATGGCACCCACGACACAGGAGAAAATCCTACTGTGGGGATATGAGTGTAGAAAGCGTTTTAAGCATTATTTAACTGAAAGTAACTGAAATAACTATTGTTTAAAAGGCAAACCAAGTTATGAATATAATCTTACTTGTAAGGTTCGATTTCGGGGGCAACAGTCTAGGTCTAATTCCAATAGCATTTGATTTGAATTGACGACCCGCGTGGCGGAGTGGTTACCATACCGCTCTGACGCGCAATGGGTCCGTTCGATTCCCGGCCAGACAGGTATCTGAATGATGACTTTAGATGTCATGTTCTGGGTCTGGATGTTTGTGTATTCGTCTTGTGTGTTTCCATGGTACCCACGACACAGGAGAAAATCCTGTGTGGGGCTATGAGTGTAGAAATCGTGTTTTTTTTTTTAATATTACAATTTCCAAGTGCTGCTGTATACTTTGATGTTTAAAGGATCTAGTAAAACGTACAACACTAATAATCCGAGGCGTTCCAACTGAACACTTTCATGGACAAAACGTGATTGTACGTCATAATTTGAGATTTTGATACAACGTACGATGACGTTCAAATATAAAATATTATTTACGACAGAACGTTTATTCCTGATGAACTTTCAAGTTAAAATCTTATTGAATGTCCTTATGTTACAACATGTAAAATACTACAAACTTTACTGCCACGATTCTGTCATGACGTGTTTAAAACGTATGATATCATTGGACTTTACGTATTTATACGTCATGTATGGAGATTTACTGTGTCATTCTAGAACCTGAACAAGCTGTACCGTCCGCGAAAGTGTTAATCCTCAGAGCAACGCATCTAGTGCAGTATTCAAGTAGGATTCTGCTCCTATCTATTGTAGGACGACCCACGTGGCACAGTGGTTACCGTACCGGTCTGACACGCAGTGGGTCCGGGTTCGATTCCCGGCCAGACAGGTATCTGAATGTCGAGTTTAGATTCTTGTTCTGGGTCTGGGCGTTGGTGTATTCGTCTTTGTGTGTGTCCATGGCACCCACGACACAGGAGAAAATCCTACTGTGGGCTATGAGTGTAGAAATCGTTTTTTTTTTTATCTTGGATTGACTACAATCCATGACCAACATCTGCCAGTCACCATCAGGTGCATGGCATGCTCGTTTGCTATTTTTTAATTTATTTTATCTAATAAAATGTGTTTTTACCTTCCAGGCGGACGACCGGTTCGTGAACTACAAAAATGTCCGAGATATCGTCATAAAAAAGGTATTATATGCAATACAAATCAAATTACATTACACAATAGACATAGGTAGTATAGACAAATTATCTATTATTTAACCAGCTGACTCGGCGAACTACGTTCCGCCTAAATTATACATGCATTATACATAAAAACCTTCCTCTTGAATCACTCTATCTATTAAAAATGCACTAAAATCTGTAACGTAGTTTTAAAAATTTATGCATACATAACAGACATAAAAAGTTATAACAAAAAAACACAAACGAATTGTAGGCATTTACCCTAACACACACGCGTACATTAAGGGAGGTTTGCATACACGCAAACTTATAACTATGAAGTTTATATTATGTAATTGATATAAGAAAACATTTCAGTTAAAAAAATACTTTACTTTACCAATAAGGAAAATGTATACGATACAGTATTGATTTTGAGCAGCATCACTTTTCTACCGTGGGTGTTGTAAAAGGCGGCTAAATGAATTACCCGAATCAGACAACGGGCTGCAGAGTCACACTCGTCCCTGTAGCCTGGGGGTCAGAATAGGGCTACGGTATCCCCTGCCTGTCGTAAGAGGCGACTAAAAGGGGCTTCCAGGGTTGCAGACGGCTAGAGTGGGAGCTCGAACCGTTCGGTCAGGCAATCCCGGGAAGGACGGCGGTATGTGTGGTCGCATACCGTCGTAAAGACTAGACGGAGCGGTGGGCCCAGCCGCCCATCTGGGAGGAGCCCGATGGGGCAGCGCGCTGGGAGGATTCCGGTTGAAGTCGTTTCGAGATCCCGGAGTCCTCCTTTTTAGCGCTGAGGACGGCCACCGGGGGGGTTTTAGTGCGGTAAAAATCCCACATAACCCTGCGTCGCTCCCACGGCGTCGGGTACCTTTTGAAGGTTTCCCCTTCGAAAAAAAAAAGAGTCACACTATGTAACAACAACACACACTGCGATCATCAATAGGTAGAGGCGGTGACTATTGGGAAAAGCCCCCTTAAGACAGGCTGTGGGTATAAATATAGGTACTGTGGCGACCTCCCGTAACTTATCAAAAAAAGGTGCCATTAGTATTCTGGATCACGTTATCGATTTTTTTTTACAATCCTGCATAAGCAACAGAACAGTTCCAAACAGAGACTGTCGGTGTGTGGCCACTCTCCAGGCATGATCCCCAGCCTTTTTTTTTTGTTTTCGAGGGGGAAACCTTCCAAAGGTACCCGACGCCGTGGGAGCGACGTAGGGTTATGTGGTATTTTTACCGCACTAAAACGCCCCCGGTGGCCGTCCTCGGCGCTAAAAAGGAGGACTCCGGGATCTCGAAACGACTTCAACCAGAATCCTCCGAGCGCGCTGCCCCATCGGGCTCCTCCCAGATGGGCGGCTGGGCCCACCGCTCCGTCTAGTCTTTACGACGGTATGCGACCACACATACCGCCGTCCTTCCCGGGATTGCCTGACCGAACGGTTCGAGCTCCCACTCTAGCCGTCTGCAACCCCGGAAGCCCCTTTTAGTCGCCTCTTACGACAGGCAGGGGATACCGTAACCCTATTCTGACCCCGAGGCTACAGGGACGCATTAAGACAGGCTGTGGGTAAAAATATAGGTACTGTGGCGACCTCCCGCAACTTATCAAAAAATGGTGCCAATAGTTCTGGATCACGTTATCGATTTTTTTCACAATCCTGCATAAGCAACAGAACAGTTCCAAACAGAGGCTATCGGTGCGTTGCCACTCTCCAGGCATGATCCCCAGCCTGGCGGGAGGTCTCACTTTGCCACAATACTTTTTTTTTTTTTTTCGAGGGGGAAACCTTCCAAAGGTACCCGACGCCGTGGGAGCGACGCAGGGTTATGTGGGATTTTTACCGCACTAAAACCCCCCCGGTGGCCGTCCTTGGCGATAAAAAGGAGGACTCCGGGATCTCGAAACGACTTCAACCGGAATCCTCGAGCGCGCTGCCCCATCGGGCTCCTCCCAGATGGGCGGCTGGGCCCACCGCTCCGTCTAATCTTTACAATGGTATGCGACCACACATACCGCCGTCCTTCCCGGGATTGCCTGACCGAACGGTTCGAGCTCCCACTCTAGCCGTCTGCAACCCCGGAAGCCCCTTTTAGTCGCCTCTTACGACAGGCAGGGGATACCGTAGCCCTATTCTGACCCCGAGGCTACAGGGACGTTGCCACAATACTTAATGACCTCTTGGCAGATATATTAACACCATTTGAAGGTGGTAGAACCAGTGTAGTTCAACCGGGGATGTACCACAGCCACACTAATTTCCAGCGTGAAGCATTTCTTGCGTTTCGATGGAAGGGTGTGGTTGCATACTTTTATATGATGCGACCATCGTAGTCCTTGGAAGTAGCAACGCATCTGTGATTGACTTTAGATAAAACCCATGTTCTGTATATAGTTGATTACAGATGTCGCAGGGCGGCAGTGACCACTTACCATCAGGTGGACTGCATGCATCTATTTTCTTAAAACATTTTGCATATTCGCAATTGAAATTAATTTCAGGGTCAAGGAGGCCTGGGCATCATGATCATCGAGGGTCGTCACGCGGAAGCCGGTCGCGGTATCTTCATCTCCGATCTACAAGAGGGCAGCGTTGCCGAACTGGTAAATATTTGTATTAATCACAGTGATAGAACGAACCAAAATCTAAGCCTGTCATTAATCCGCGCATTGATGAGGACCCGCGTGGCGCAGTGGTTACTATACCGGTCTGACGCGCAATCAAACTCGGGAAGAGTTTGATTCCCGGTCAGACAGGTATCTGAATGAAGAGTTTATATTCCTGTTCTGGGTCTGGGTGTGTGTGTATTCGTCTTGTGTGTGTCCATGGTACCCACGACAGAGGAGAATATCCTGTGGGGCTATGAGTGTATGAGTGTAGAAAGCGTTATATTGATCTTGCAAGGTAGAACCACCAATGGTATCACGAGAGATCCTAAATTTCGTGAAATTACTCCAAAACGAATCTTCTTCCAGAGTTTTTAAGCCACTGACCACCGCGCTGGCCATTTTTTTTAACGTCTGGAAAATGCTTTTATGCATCCCATCGAACACAGGGGAGTCCGATAGGTATGTAGGACTCCTGAGAAACCAGACTACCTACTAAAAACCTGACGTTTGCACTCGCCGCCTTATTATATGGGGTGCTGTTGGATCAACTTGGGGTCATTCTACTCCAGCAACCCCGGCGGCTGGCCTTAGAAGGCCGAAGACTGATTGGGAGCCCAGGTGTTCTAGGCTCCGCCGTCTATTTTGTTTATAAGCAGTGGAACCCCCCGACTCCCTGCTGCTCTGTTTAAGGTGGTAACAGGTGGGCGAATTGTCGCCTTCTAGTGCCTCTTCTCTTATGCCGGATGGAGTCAGCGCTTGCTTCCTCCTCCCGAACACGCTCCGCCGGTTCTTTTGCCAACATTACTGTTTCACAGTAATCGACCACTGGTGTCGCTTGACACGGGTCTCAAAATGAGAGAGTTTTAGGCCATAGTCCACCGTGCTGGCCAAGTGCGAATTGGCGAACTCTGGGAGAAGACCCGTGCCCAGCAGTGGGACAATAATGGGTTGTACTCCACTCCAATACTGCTCAAATTAAAGATTTTTGAGTTTAACCGAGCACAACCGCCACAGCTATTTTTAGCGTGAAGCGGGATGCAATTTTTGCTGGTTCACTTTCCCTTGAAGCAATCATATTACTACTTGGAACTGCAATCAATCATATTACTACTGTTCTGTATGAAGTTGCTTACGATTGTCAATGGACGGCAGTGACCACTTCTATCAAATGGACTTCATGTTTACTAAAAATAAGTAGATAAAATAACTTAACAAACTTAATCAATCTTATAATATAATGTAATTTAACGCTACTGTAAAATATGTACAAATAGAACGGAGAAAAAGTCATCATATGGATATCACTAGGACTTTGTTTTTAACGTGATACAAAGAGTTTAATTGTGAACAAATAAGGTAGCCATTTCATGGGCCCATAAGCATCTGTAATCAGCTCCAAATAAGATCATTGCTTTACCTTAGGTGAGCCGAAGCACGCACTCATAGCCCCACACTAGGATTTTCTCCTGTGTCGTAGGTACCATGGACACACACAAGACGAACACAACACACAAACACCCAGACCCAGAACATGAATCTAAACTCATCATTCAGATACCTGTCTGGCCGGGAATTGAACCCGGGACCCATTGCGCGTCAGAACGGTATGGTAACCGCTCCGCCACGCGGGTCGTCAATCTCTCGTCAACGCATTATTGTCTCACTGCTGGGCACGGGTCTTCTTTCAGAATGAGAGAGTTTAGGTCATAGTCCACCGCGTTGGCCAAGCGCAAATTGGTGGACTTCATACACCGCCGAGAACTTTTTTTAAAGAACTCTCGGATGTTTCCTTACGATGTTTTCATTCACCGAAAAGCAGTGATAATTAATTTCTAATACGCACATAATTTAGAAAAAATCATTGGTGCGTGCTTAGATTTGAACCTCGGCAAGTTTCAACCATTAGGCTATCACTGCTCTATAACACACGGTATGTTTAAAAAGTATTAACAATATATTAACAATGTTAGATAGTGTTATTATTTCAATATTAAAATGTTTTTGTTTTACATTTCAGGCCGGATTGAACATCGGAGACATGTTGTTGGCAGTCAACAAAGATTCCTTGCTCGAATGCAGTTATGATGCTGTAAGTATCTTCCAATTTTACGTTAGAATTTTCCTAGAAATGTATTATGTTTGTTAATAACTGACAAGTGTACCCAAAACACTGTTAATATTAGTTTAAAAAGGCAATACACGGCTAAAAATCGTTGAATTTATATATTTTTTAAGAAAGACTAAGAACCTCGCCGCTTAAACTGAAAACAGATATATAAGTACTACAAACAAAAATATATTCTATAAACACAAACAAATATATCAGAAAAATCAACAATAATTACGTTTGTCTCACCAGAATCTCATATGTAGACATCTCTTTGGATATTGTTTTATTATTGTAGTACTTATACTACTTTTAGGGTCAATTTATACTAGCGCAGAGTCGAGAGTCAGAGTATAAATTGACCCTTATCAGTTTAAGCAGCCATGTTTTTTTGTTTATCAGATACATCACTAATTCTCACTCTCATATCATTACCTAATGCCGATTCAAAAGTTCATGACATACTTTCAGATTAAGATTAAACTATTGATTGAGATTAAACTTTGCCGTAAAGCGTATTATAAAATTTCTGATTACATAGAAGACAAAACAGCTTGGGACTGAGCAATAATATGCATTACTATAGTATATTTAATAAATGTCAAAGTGTAGCGTATCTTGCCAAACAGGGCTCTCTTTTACTGAACTGTAAGGCAAGATACTGGAGCTAACTTTCATTACCATGTAAAAAAAACATGATTGTAATAATATTAAAAAAAAATGAATATAAATAAGAAAAAAAGACAAACCCGCTGAGTTTCTTGCCGGATCTTCTCAGTTGAGGTCGTATTCCGATCCGGTGGTAGTGTAAGAAAAATAATGTAACTGACAATTTGTAAGTGCCCCCGCAGGCCTATACAAAATAAAGACATTTCATTTCATTTCATTTCATTTCAGGCTGCAGCGAAACTGAAGCAGACAGAGGGCATAGTGACACTAACAGTTAGCACACCTAATGTGAAGGACGATAAACCTGAGGAAGTTAAAGCAGGTATGTTTGTAGAAATAACAGCTTGTAAAATAGAACATCACTTTTTTATACGATTGAAGTAGGGAAAGCAGCAAATGGTTTTCTATAACACAGTTATACCAATAACGATTTTGTTTATTACCAACTTCGTTCCGCCTAAAAGTCAAAAATCTAAAATTATAAGTGCTTCTCTACTATAGGTATTAAACCTGTATTATAACATAAAAACCTTTCTTCTGTATCACTCTAGCTATTAAAAAAACTGCATTAAAATCTGTAGCGTAGTTTTAAAGGTCTAAGCGTACATAAGGACTGACAGCGAGAACCGACTTTGTTTTATACAATGTAGTGATTATCAATATTTTATCATGATATTTAGAGGAGTGATTCTAAACCTAGCTATTAAAACTAAAAAAGCAATTAAATTTACAATATCTATATACAGAAGAATAATACAATATGTCAGTATACAGCATGTAACATGCTTAACTTAAAAAATATGGTATATTTTTTAATTCTCATTTTAATCGACATAAAAATAATCACGTTAATTATTACATAGTTTTGTTTTAATTACTTTGAAAGTATAATGTGAATAAATAATTGAATATAAATTGTAAATTGGTTGCCTTATAGGTAAAGGTAAGAGGAAATATAGAACTCAACACCATTTTGCACCTTATTTTGCAAAATAAAGATGATTTGATTTAATTTGATTTAAAGCGAAATTATTTTCATTTAGATGCGCCAGCCGAGAAAGCAGAGGAAAAGCCAGCGGCTCCTGCTAAAGGTAATGGAAAATTATTAATTTACTACTTATCTGACCCTACGTGGGAGGGAGGTGTAGGCTACCCCCTCCTCAGGAACATAGTATTTCAAACGGTGTCTGTGGCGACCTCCCGCGACTCGTCAAGAGATGGCGCTACTAGTATTCTGAAACACGCTATCGAAGTATTCTCAATACTCTGCATATAAGCGAGAAGGCTTTTTATTTATATCTTATTTATATCGTTTAGAGCAGTGATAGCCTAATGGTTGAAACTAGCCCTCTCAATCGGTAGGTCCGAGGCTCAAACCTAGGCACGCGCCACTGATTTATGTGCGTATTAGAAAATAATTATCACTACTTTTCGGTGAAGGAAAACATCGGACAACACAGGAAACTGTAGGTTTCCTCACGATGTTTTTAAAAAAAACCCGAGAGTTATTTAAAAAAAAGATTCTCGGAGGTGTGTGAAGCCCACCAATTCGCACTTGGCCAGCACGGTGGACTATGGCCTAATACTCTCTCATTCTGAGAGAAGACCCGTGCCTAGCAGTGGGACAATAAAATGGGTTGTACCCCCATTAATGTCGTACCTACCGCAACCTATAATTAACAAGCAAACATTTATTTTTGCCGTGGATATAACCAATACATAAAGCCGAATATATAGCTCAGACTAGACAGAAATCTTTAGTCTACATTCAGATACTTATCATAGACAGGCCCTCCCGGCTAGGAGGGCCTGTCTTTTTTTATCTGATTATCTGTAAGTGGTTACTGTCGCCCATGGACATCGGTGAACAACCTCAAATAGAATAGGGTTCTATGTGAAGTCAATCACAGATGCGTTGCTACTCCCGAGGACTAGGGTGGTCGCCTCATATAAAAGTGTGCCGACAACCACACCCTTCCATTGCACGCAATAACTGCTTCACGCTAGGAATAGGTGTGGCGGTGGGACTTCCCCGGTCGAAATACACTGGTTCTACAACCTGGTAAACCTGCTCCTGTCTTTTGAAGATGAAAAAACTGCGATAGCGTAATTCAGAATACTAGTGGCGCCCTGCCTTGAAGAGTTGCGAGATGTCGCCACAATTTTGTTAGTAGTTACATTACGTTTCAACAGTTTTAACTTTTTTAAGATGTTGCATAGCTTTTATCGTGGCTTTGAGCGCAGCAACCAAATCAAGAAATTCCGTAACGAAAAAACCTAACACCCCCCACTCCGCCTACCATATAGTGTCAGTCAGTCCCCGAGTGCCGCACGTTATTTTTTTAATGTATCTTACTTAAAAAAATATATTATTTTAGATTCTCTATACTTTTGTTTAATGTTTCAATTATTGCTTTTTCAAAAGATTTGTAGAATTTTAGATCTTTTAGTTTTTTTTCAAAAGGTTTTTCTGTTTTCTAGCGGAACCCCCACCAGACCCATCGGTGGCACCAGTGAAACCAAACGTGGACTCAGTGATAGAGATAAACTCGAACAGCGAACTTCTCGGCGTCGTGCTACTTGGTGGAAGCGATACGCTGATTAATGTGAGTTTTTTATATAATACTAGCTGTCCCGACAAACGTTTTTCCATATAAAAAAAATATTAAGGGTGGACAACCCTTAAGGGGTATGAAAAATAGATGTTGGCCGATTCTCAGACCTACTGAATACGCATATAAAATTTGGTAAAAATCGGTCAGCCGTTTCGGAGGAGTATGGCAACAAAAACTGTGACACGAGAATTTTATATATTAGATTTAGTAAAAGAGTTAAGTTTTTAATTTTTTTTTCTAATTGTAGTAGCAAACGAGCATGCAGTCCACCTGATGGTAAGTGGTCACCGCCGCCCATCTGTAAGCAACTTCATATAGAACATGGGTTCTATCACGGTTGCCTCAAATAAAAGTGTGCCGGCAACCACACTCTTCCACCGAAACGCAAAAATGCTTCACGCTAGAGGGTAGTTCAACCGGAGAAGTACCACAGCCACACCCACAGCTACAGGTTCTACGTTTTGGCTAAGTGGTCACTACCGCCCATGGACATCTGTAACTAACTTCGTATGAACAGAGGTTATATCTGGAGTCAATCACAGATGTGTGCTTCTCCCGAGGAATCAGGTCGGCTTATATAAAAGTGTGCCAGCAACCACATCCTTCCACCGAAACACAAGATCTGCTTCCTAGTGATAACTCCGATCGAACCACACTTATTCTGCCACTTCATAAACCTGGTACTTGATAGTAAGTTGCCAATGCACATGGACTGTAATCAACCCTAGATAAGATCTTACCCGACCCTACGACCCGTGTTTTTGAAGTGAAACTTCTTTAGGCGCATGAGGGTAAAAGTTTTACAGATGAAACGTCACGCCGGTATGCAACGGAAGTGTCGGAAAAGAGAGAGAGAGTGATCGAGACCGATTGAGAGAGAGTAAGACAGGGCGAACGTAGCATGAGCAACTAGCCGTGGAGTGAGAGTAGGGAGCAAGCGAGTGAGAAAGATTGAGAGAAAAAGTGAGACAGAGCGAACGTCGTATCACGCCTTTTTCCCTTCCTCTTAATCTTGGAAATTTAAAGTTTTAGATTTGTATAAATATAAACAAGATTTATAAATTAGTTCGCCAAAGAAGTTTCACTTCTGACATGTGTACTTTGTACATGTTTTTTTTTATCTGATTGTAGTAGCAAACGAGCATGTAGTCCACCTGATGGTAAGTGGTCACCGCCCATGGAGATGTAAGCAACTTCATATAGAACATGGATTCTATCTGAAGTCAAGTCAGTCAGTTTTGCTTCTCCTCATGTAACTTTTTTGTTTCTGATGGCATCAGTCTACTAACCTTATTTAATTTCCAGGGTCCAGCAGCGGTGGTTCTAGACATATACAAGAACGGAGCCATCGGCAAGGACGGGAGGCTGCAAGTGGGAGATCAGATCAAGGACTGCAACGGCATCGCCATCACGAAGGAGATGTCGCACGACAGAATCTGCATGACTATCAAGCAAAAGGCGCCGAAGGTCAGTACTGGAATTTGAATTTAGAACACTGGATTGTTTATACGAATACGTTTTATGGAGGGTAGTCTGGAATGAAATTTAGTCTACTTGTCGATGACTACATCATACGGAGGGTAGTGTTTTTCAAGCGTTTGTAGGTATGTATGTTTGTTTTTTTTTTTGGCACAATTTGGCACGCACTGGAATGAAATTTAGTCTACTGGAACTTGTAGATGACTACGTTATATACGGAAGGTATGTATCAGAGGTTCAGAGGGTAGTGTTTTTCAAGCTCTTGTAGGTATGTGTGTGTTTCTTTTTTTTCTGGAACTTTTAACCAACTACGTTATATGAAAATGTTTTACAAGAGTGAGAGATATATCTATATAATTATGTATATTTTTAAATTTCGTCTACTGGAACTTATACCTGACTACGTAATTAAGAGCGAAATGTTTTTCGACCGTATGTATGTATGTCTATTTTTTTAATTTTGTATATTAGAAGTTTTAATCGACTGCGTGAGAAGGCAAGTAATGTTTTTCGACCGCATGTATGTTTGTATGTATTGTTTATTAGCACATACTAAATGTAGTTGCACATACTGTCTTAGATGATATATAATCCTCACATTTACAAAAATCTGTAGTTCGTGAACTTTGAAATTGCTTAATTTTATTTAGGATAACCTAAATTCAAGTTCCTACATGTGCTTAGAATTTGAGGCAGAGCGCCGCACAAAAGTTGTCAAAAAAACGCCATGTCCTTTAATATTTTTTTACTGCAAAAATACTTTGCAAGTACATAATCAGACTATCTTCATAATCATTGTGAATTAAAATTTATTTTATTTTATGAAAATTGCTAAACTCGCGAAATATTATTAATCATATTGCAATAAAAATTTACATAATTATGCCAGTATGAAGACCCATTAAGATGTTCTTTTTCAAAATTCCAGTTAAAAATGACGGTGCACCGCCAAGACCCCCTGGTGTACGACGAGGTGGAAGTGGAACTGACCCGCAAGGGGGGTCGCCCGCTGGGGATCACCTGCATACAGCCTGTCTCTGCGCAGGGGGTCTACTTGGGGGACCTGGTGAGATATTGCTTTTTTTGGAAAACGTTTTTTTTTAATACTTGAACCTGGCGATAAGGCAGACGGGTTACCTGATGGAAAGTAGTCACCGTCGCTTATGGACATTTGCAACACCAGAGGAGTTGCCAATGCATCGCCGGCTTTAATTTATCGCCGGCTTTAAATGTATTGCATTTTGCTTCAATAATAGCTCAATTCAAAATACATAAATCTTGAGCTAATGACACAATTCTTATTATACTTAACTGTCTTTTGAAATATATTATTTAAACTTAATTCATTAAAAATGCATGCATGCAGCATGGTTTAATTTTTAAAAGCTTTTATTTAACTTACAATGTTTTTGGGTAGGTAAGTATGTGAGTATTTAAATATGTAAGTATGTTTGTAAGTATGTGTGCTTAGGTTAAATCTTGCAACCTGAATTTAACCCACTTCTAAACGTCCGATTGAGGAAAATTATGGGTTTGACTATTACAAAATTGATTTTTTCTTATCAGAGCATTGAAATAAAAGCTTGTTTCAAGAGTGATTTTTTTAATATTATTTTATAATCTTACTTTCTTGTAAAAATTTGCTGTGGTACTTTATTCACGCAAAGCCGGTTAATGTAATTCATAATTACATTATATACAATTACATAATCATACCTTCTACCTTGAAGCTGTACACATTCAGCTTCAGCGTCTAATCAAGAATTCTTTCCGCTCTAGGCTAATAATATGAAAGTGGTTACTACCGCCCATGGACATCTGTAAGCAACTTCATACAGAACAGACAGTTTCTATCTGAAGTCAATCACAGATGCGTCGCTGCTCCCGAGGACATATATATTCTTCTTCGTTACGGAATTTCTTGATTCGGTCGGTGGGCTGAAAGCCCGCGATAAAACCTATACTATAGCTTAAAAATAAGTATAGGATTCCGTTTTTACTATTTAGGTACGGAACCCTAAAAAGGATTAACGATCCTAGCGAACTATACAATTTACCTTAAACAACGGCGCGTTAATGAAACACATATTTTTTTCCAGCTCCCAGGCTCTCCCGCAGAAGTGGACGGTAAGCTACAAAAGGGTGACATCCTGGTCGCCGTGGACGGTAAGGACCTGGCCAGTGCTGACCTCATAGCGGCCGCCACCGCCTTGAAGTTAGCTGGCAACAAAACCACCATCAAGGTGAAAAGGTTCAAGATTAGGTAATGTGTGTAGGGGTCAGATTGGTTTAACGCTTTTAACGGTTCACATGCGTTTTTGTAGGAATTGCGGCGAAGTTGACACGCTGTTTTGGTTTTTATTGACTTGAAGTATGAAGTGATACGAGAAGGCGTTCTATTTACTTTATGTAGCCTAGTATTGGCCTGCAGTTTCACTCATGATTAAACAATATGCTTTCTACACTCATAGCCCCACACTAGGATGTTCTCCTGTGTCTTGGGTACAATGGACACACAAGACAAATACACAAACACCCAGACCCAGAACATGAATCTAAACTCATCATTCAGATTCCTGTCTGGCCGGGAATCGAACCCGGGACCCATTGCGCGTCAGACCGGTATGGTAACCGCTCCGCCACGCGGGTCTTCAACAATGTAAAATAACTTTAAATAAAAAAGATAGAATAGATAACTTTGATTGAATGTAATAAAGAATTAATGTTACAACAAGATATTGACTATAGTTAATATGATTCATATGATTTAAAAAAATAGGCAAACAGACAGGCCAAAATACTGAAAATATAGATTTTTATTGATATTTCTCAGTGCTCCATTTTTTTAGGATTTACAGACGCATAAATTCCTCATTTTGATGATATGTATGAATTTCAATACCAAATAGTGTGTTATATTCAAAATTAAAACCAAATAAAGTCCAAAACAGCGTGTTTCAAAACATTCTTTCTTCCCATACTTTATACAATTTTAGTCAAATCATCATACATTGCTTGCAGTAGTTAAAAATATACTTCAATATCTCATAACATAACTAAGGAATTGTGTTACAGGAAAATACAGTAAATTATAATATTTTCCTAAATAATTGAGATGGGTTTACATTATCGTGAAATTTGAATTCTTATGTAAATATGTGTGAAAAGATTTTGATTTCATATAATAAATCCTTTGAAATATTATAAATTACATTTCATATATTAAATTGTTTGAAATGTTATTACAAATTTATTTATCGATGTTCCACATGTTTCTCAAACATATTTTTAATAGTATTATAAATCTCAAATACACATTGTATTTAAGATTAATAATAGGTACTATTAAAAATATTAAAAATAGAAACTCAAATAATAATAAGATAATTAGATCAGATTTTTTTTCACGTTACACCATATTCCAGTTAAGTTTATCAACTACTGATTGAAAATAATTTTACAACAGCTCTTTATTTATTTATTGCTGTAACTGTTATAATTTTGTCACAAACATGGAAAAACAGTTCATCCGAGTAGGACAAGCTATTTTTAAGCAGTTTTTTAAAATTAATAATTTATACAACGTTAATACTTATAAATATAATCAATTGAATTTGAATATAATATCAACATTGAACAAACAAACTTATAAGAATATCTTAGTAATAAGATGCCAGGAACTTTACAACAACTACAATAATAAACAACAAATATAAAAAAATGTATTTTGAATTTTATTGTACTATTTTATATACAATTTGAATTAAAGCTAGCACGGGATATTGTAAACCCCTCTCTCTCTATTTAAATGTCTCATAATTTAATTATTTCATACTTCAAAAACGGCTCATTAAATTCTTTTCGTAAGGTGACTAGACAATAAGACTTTAAGATAAACTACTTACCTAAAAACAGAACTTCAGTACACATAAAATCATATACCTTTCATTATTTAAAAAACAAAATTCGATGAAATATTTTTCATATTTTAATGTAAGAAAGCAGGTCAGAATAAAAGATTATACAAGTTATATTTTTTCTGTTCTAAAAAGTGTGTAACGACCCTTAATTTTTAACAAAATGTACTGAAAGTCATTGAAGTCAATTTTGTAAAAAGAATTGCTGATTATTTAAAAAAATTAATAACTTAAACTCGATTTGGGTAACTTTGAACATTTTTTACAATATTTGTGATATTATAATCTGTTTTATATTTATTGCACCTTGTTTTTATTAAATGAATAGTGTCCTTTTTAGCTGGTTTATTAATCTAACACAATAAATTTACGGAGAAAACAATTAAACTATCCACAATTACCCCTAAAACTCAAATTCAAAGTTATCCTTAGTTTTGGGTAACTTTGAATATAATTTTTTGAGGATATAAAATCCGTCATTAAGCGAATATTTTAAGGTCTGAGTAAAATTAATTAACATATTTTTGTTAATTAAAACCAAATTTATAAAAAATACATTTATTTTGATATATAAATACAATAGACAACTTGGTCTTGCCATATGAATCAAGGTCGATCAATTTGGTGGTAAAATAAGATACTAGTTTTTTTTTTGATTATTTATTCCATCCATCCATAGGATGGACGGAACATCGGGTACCTTTGGAAGGTTTCCCCCTCGAAAACAAAAAAAAAAAAAGGATGGACGGAACATGGACATAACATAGGCCTCCCCTAAATGGCGCCACTCCAACCGGTCCTGTGTCCTCTGAATCCAACGGTTTCCCGCTGTCTTCTTCAGGTCATCGGTCCATCTGGTAGGGGGGCGACCGGTACTCCTTTTGCCTAAACGTGGTCGCCACTCGAGGACCTTTCTTCCCCATCGGTTATCGGTCCTACGAGCGATGTGGCGGCCCATTGCCACTTCAGCCTGCTAATTTTGAGAGCTATGTCGGTAAGCTTCGTTCGTCTACGGATTTCATCGTTGCGAATCATGTCTCGTAGCGAAATTCCGAGCATAACCCTCTCCATAGCACGCTGAGCGACCTTGAGCCTCTGAAAAAAATATTTTTATGATACAGGTAACTTTGAACCGTTCAAAGTTACCCATATTACATCCAATTTCGACGTCGTCAAAAGTTTAACAGTTTTACGCAATATTCAACATGGGATACAGATAGTACAGTTTCAAAATAATAATATACAATATACATTTTAAAGATACACACCAAAACATACCTGTTTACGGTAAGTTTTATATTATAATTGCTATTTCAAAACGGAGCATCAAACACTTGCAACAACTTCACTACGGAAAAGGCGGTATTTTTTAAAATTATGATATTGACAGGTACCTTTTTTTTACTTTCATTGCTATTACAACATTTTGGCGATCCATTTTACGCAGGTACGATATTGAAATAACAAGAAGTTTCCATGTAATAAATTAATATATTTTTTTCACAACTTTGTTCAAAGTTACACCGCAGTTCAATGTTACCCAAATTGACTGTACTTCAATTAAATAATAATATCAATAATTTTTTGTTTTTGTTACATATAAATTGAACAATAAAGTGTACGATAAAGAAATTTTGTATTGTATTGTATTGTATCATGTTAATGTTAATTTTCATTATTTATCCGTTTTTGTTAAATTATTTTGTCAGTATAAATGAGTATGTATTTATATGAAAGCGTTCCTTAAAAACCAAATCACATATACCGTTACAACTTAACAGAGTTAGTTTTAGTTAATTACTAATTTTAAGATTTTAATGTAGTTTTAACCAGCGACTTTGGTTTTAAAACTGATATTACGAATTGTTCAAAAAACTAAATCGCATATTTTCATAATAATAGTATATAATAGGATTATTTATAACAAAAAACACATATTTTTATTTCATACCTAGAAATACACAAATTAATCAAAGATATTACACATTTGTATATGAGAATTATTCATTTTAGATAATTCCTCGCTTTGAAAGTACCGTCATATATGCAGAGGGATTTTAATTCAATACCCAGACAAAATACATTAATAAAATAATTAAATAAAAGAGGAGCTAGCAGTTCATCTGATATAACGGTCACTTACCATTCATGAACATCTACCAATTTCATGTAGAACGAGGATTTTATTTGAACTAAATCACAAATGCGTGGCTACTTTCAGTGACCAAAATGATCACTGTCTATGAAAGAAAGCCGAAAATCCACACCCATCGGTACGCATGAATTGTTGTCGTCTTGATTTTTTTTTATTTCCATACTTCATGTCAACTTTTTGAAAAGTATAGTCGCTGGAAAACTACTATATAGGGAATTTCAAAGTTGATCGATTGATCAGTATTCATTTGAGTAGATCTGATGTGTTTGCGGTTTAATAATAAATTTAATTAGGCCGAAATGACCCTTGCTTGGTAGCTGTAAGTATGTTATAGACATTTTAGTAATATTTTAGCGACAAGGTAGAGAATTCCCGTCAATTCCCGCAAATTCCCGTAAATTCCCGAGCAGGAATTTCACGCTTATTTACTTCATATACCTTGTTAGGGAATTTCGTATGTCTTAATAGTGAAAATAATTTAATTCAATCTAGTCCCAAATCCCTTTTAAATATATAGTATTCAATGTCTAATGAAAATGCCTTTTAAATAAAAATTACTAGATATATATAGGCTTCTTGTTCCACTAATTATAACCAGTGCTAGAGAGCTAGAAATTTTATAAAATATAGAAATAAATTATTTAAATTAGGACAAACTAACCTATAGTTCCCTCTGAATTTGTAGTGTTATCATTGACGCCAAATGTCATCTTTTAAGTAAATTATGTAATTTAATCAATTTATTTATATTCTTAATATTACATTATAAAGAACAAAACAATATTATAACCAAAATTGTATTTTTCTTTAAAATGCAGTAAATCATAATAATATATCATGAGAATTGTATAATTTTACTTTCAAAATTATAGGCATAATTCGAAGTTAGAATATAATAAAATGCGTTTTCTAATAGCATAATTTCTAGTAAGTATGTAATAAATAAAGTGAATTGCGTAGCATAATTCTAAATCGTTGTAAAGTGTAAAAAGTGTAACTTTTCCCTATCGTATTAATCTAGTGATGTACAATTTAGTTTTTAGACAGTCGAATGGCCTCAGAATTTTGGCACGCTTTACAATAAATTCTATAGATTATGTTGCTTAATGTGTTTTGCGTATGAAAATTTTACCGGGATTAAAACTAATAAGTAAAATATGATTATATTCAACCACTGAAGGATCAAGGATTTAAGTGTCTTAGAGGAGTGGGGGAGACCAATCCTAAATTGCTTTTCAAACATCGATATAGAAATACACTAGATACAAAGTCTCGAACAAAAATGACACCTAAAACTGTCGTCAAATTTACGTAGTTATATATAGATGGTCATGACTACCATATATGTTAGCAATACAACCTTAAGTCCATGATTTAAAGTTGTATTTACAATGATTTAAACAAAAAGCAATAAAATTATACTATTTGGAATGAGCGCTCAATTCTGAAATTTACCTCTCTTTCACCGGACTCTTTTTCACCGCGCTCTTTTTCACCGGACTGTTTTGAGATTCTGAATGTGTATCTTGGGTTTTTCTATATCGATGTTTTCAAAGAACTTAATGATGTTAAAAAGTTCCTTTGATAAGGAGGATGCTGTCTTTTGAGTAATAAGATTTCTGGACTCTGCTAAGTGATTGATGGATTTAAGTACTTGCAATTAGATTTTAGCTTGTCCTAGACCTTTCCACCTGGATCTGCCAGTGGTTGAAATATTACTAATATCAATGTTTAGTCGTATAGTATTGTTAAAAAGTCGTTTCTCGGTAGGTGGAGGAGTGTAGGGGTACGTCACTTATCGAGTAATGCTTTTTATTTTCTTAAGCACGCTCGGTAAGGATAAACATTTTAGAAAATGTAATAACCAATGTATTGAGATGCTTTTTATATTTATAAAACAATTGTCTTAGTCTTCACAAGTGATAACGCAATGTTTATCACGAAATATTGCTACAAAGATATTAAAAAATTCAAAAGAATAAAAATAAAAATAAAATAGTGCCCCGTTCACTCTTTTTCATCCACCCGGTTGTTTAACAATACTATAGTAGTAATAAATTATAGTCTGCCAATAGACAAAACATTTTGATTTGAAATTAGAAATATTTCTTGTATTAATTACTATACAATGTTATATGCTAACACGAACTATTTAAACTCGGGTATACAATTCCTTATGCAATTGTGCGTTACTTTTCGCGTCCAGATTGTTATAATCAAATTTACAAAGTACAAGTGTTTGAAAGGTTTTACGTGTTTAGTTTTAATTTCATGGCATTGAGGTTTATACGTTGACATAATAAAAATGGTATTGGGTGGTTTATATAGTAATGAAGAAGTACAGAAAAGCAATATATATGATGTCCCATTGCAACTTTTGTTAGACTATTTTTATAAAATAGAAGTTGAAACTGACCATGCAGTCCACCTGATAGTCACTGCCACTCTTGGATTAGTAATCAACTCCAGCTAATATTACTGTCCTGAGTTCAGACATAGTTGCGCTGTTTCCACTGAGGACTAAGTTGACGCTTCAGATAAGTATGTCTAGAACTCCTGTTCTATATGGCGGCAATGATCACTTACCATCAGGTTGACTGCATGCTCGTTTGCTGCTTCAATCAGATGAAAAAGCCTCTGACTAAACTTTTTACGACAGAAACAGCAGCGTTTAACACTAATGTTCCGTACACGCGTCTCGACTAATATTATTAGTTACCCACATCGGGACAATGTTTGTTATGTATAGAAAATATCATGTTCTCAAATAAGTGATGTAATTTTCTGAGAAATAAAGATCTTTAAACCGATGTTATATAGATGTGATGGTCGTACCACCTAAGTTGAACCGTGAACGGTATCTACCCCCATTAAGTTTAAGTATAAACTCGAATACCATTGATTATTATGTCAACAAATTAAGATAGCTATTTATTGTATATTTAACTATTATATGCAATGTACTTAGTTTAACTTGCCTTGTAACAAATCGTCGATAACAGGTACCTTACACTGAGGTTTATAGAATTGTTTATATAAGTTAGGGTTTTAAAATAACACTTTTACAATAACAATGGCGTAAGTGCAGAAATTGTCAATGTCATGTACAAAAATATTAAAACACGTAATAACGTAAAAGTCCGCTAGATGGAGCTATTTTCAATTTCAGATCGAGAGAATCGAGAAAATTGCAGTTGCGTAAGAGTTCAAATGCATTTTTCTCGAGTGCATAATATTTGTACTCACGTCATTGAAATTTTTAAAGTGTTAAATTAGTGAATTTTAAGCAAATTATAGTGTTTAAATTAAGTAGGAGGTTATAAGTTGTATTTTCTAGTGCATTCATAATAAGTTGTATTGTTCCTCGATACTTCTTATAAATTATATACTGTTGAATTTCAAATAATCCTATTAAAGTATATACCAACGATGTGGAAATTGTATTGAATAGTAATTCTGTAATAAACTGTGCGCTTTTTCCATTTGTCTTTTAATAATTATTCCTGTGTATATTTTTTATTATAGAAACAACAAATAGGCATTTTACCTGATGTTATATGGGAAATACCCAGCGATTAATTAAGACTCCTGACCGCCCTAGGCTAATTACGAGGACGCATTCCTTCCAGGCGTGTTACGGGGAGCTTAAAATTACGCGCTTTCTACACTCATAGCCCCACCATACCATTACACCATTGACACACACAAGACGAATACACAAACACCCAGACCCAGAATAGGAATCTAAACCCATCATTCAGATACCTGTTTGGTCGGAAATCGAACCAGGGATCCATTGCGCGTCAGACCGGTATGGTAACCGCTCTGCCACGCGGGTTGTCGAATATTAGAATAGAATATTAGTTACATGGTTCACACGAGCGATTAGTGATGCAACGAATATTATTATATTCGACGACAAAACGACAATAAACATTGACGACAAAATAAAAAGATCTCAAATTCATACAAATTTAAGTCGAAATGTTAAACTTAAGGAACTCCTAAACATTCACCAGAAAAGTCAGGGGACTTACAAAGTTGACACAAATGCTGTATAAGACCATATATGTACATACGAGCCTTGTGAAATATGTTTATATTATTTATTCATATTTACTTTGATTGGTATCTTTACGGATTTATTATATTTAAATTAATGATAGAGATTTATTGTTTTGAATTAGTTTATTGAGAATGACATTGTCATTGAGGTATGTCAATGTCAACATCGGTGCCACAATACAGATAATAGTTGGTCGATGCACCTTTTTTGAAGTGAAACTTCTTTAGGCGCATGAGGGTAAAATTTTTACAGATGAAACGTCACGCCGGTATGCAACGGAAGTGTCGGAAAAGAGAGAGAGAGTGATCGAGACCGATTGAGAGAGAGTAAGACAGGGCGAACGTAGCATGAGCAACTAGCCGTGGAGTGAGAGTAGGGAGCAAGCGAGTTAGAAAGATTGAGAGAAAAAGTGAGACAGAGCGAACGTCGTATCACGCCTTTTTCCCTTCCTCTTAATCTTGGAAATTTAAAGTTTTAGATTTGTATAAATATAAACAAGATTTATAAATTAGTTCGCCAAAGAAGTTTCACTTCTGACATGTGTACCTACTTTGTACGCACGCATGTTTTTTTAGTTTTTTGTTTTTCTTTTTCCATCAGCTTTTATACATATTTTTGTTTTTTTTTGTTATATTGTTATGTTAGATTTTTTTTTTTCATTTTGCCGTGATGTCAACTGTCGGATACTGCGGAAGATCAGCGCTGGTTGTCCTCGGATGCCAACATAATGCTCCAATGTAATTCGTGATGTTTTGCACCTTTTTTTTCTCTGTGTAAATATTGTTTTCGTGTTAAATGTGTATAAACTGAACGAATAAATGATTATCATATCTAAATGTAGTTTATCGACCAAAAAAAGGTCGCCAAACCTACATCCTCCGATGTTTTATTGTTTAGTCTTTGTCTTGTTACTGATATGTCTCGATCTAGTTGAAATATGTAGTATAGATGCATTGATGCCAGATTTAATAGCTCATGCGAAAACACGATATCAGCGTGCGCCCCGGATCCTCGCGCCCTATGCTGCAGCCTAATTAGCCTGAGGGTTAATCAGGCCCTGGAAATGCCACAAGAATACACTCGTAATCAACTCTACCTAACCTTGGAATCTATATCACAATTAACCACAGATGAGTTGCTACTTGTAAGAACTAAAGAACGCCTGCAATAATTTTGATATTAATAGAATAAATGTTTTTATACTGCTGGAGATTAAGATATCTAATCATCCGATAACCTGCTTAACAACCTGTATTTTTCACTAAGTGGTCACTGCCGCCCATGAACATCTGTAAGCAATTTCGCACATAACATGGGTTCTATCTGAAGTCAATCACAAATGCTACTCCCGAGGACTATGATGGTCACCTCATGCGAAAGTATGCCGGCAACCACACCTTTCCATCGAAAAGCAAGAAATGCTTCACGCTAGAAATAGGTGTATTACAATATCAAAAAAATAATAAAATTGTATTTAATTATTAAAAAAAAACAAACATGTTATTTACATACGATTTATTTTTCAACTTTATTATCTTAATATATACATTTTATTTACCGATAGGATATAAATACAATATTTTAACCAAATAAACATTTAATTTACAGACAGATCCCGAACATTTACTACTTAATTGTTAACATTTTTTAACATATCTTATTAACAATAATAATCTTATTGTGATTTTTTTCACATTTCTGTAATGCTTTCAAACTCTATAGTTTTATGTTGAATTAAAAAATTTATATATTCTACTTAAAAATAAGATCGATCTTAAATGAATGGTATAGAATTTCTCGAGTTTTGCAATTTTCTTCAATAAAGTCTTTCTTCGTTGTTTAAACATACAATTGATTCTTTTATACGCAAGAATGACTTAGCGTTACCATACACGGGCCACTTCTGGCGGCCACAAATCGCTGGGACTAGCTTATTTCCGGCAAATTATACAAATTTATATGGACTCGCCGCACGGTTGACGCCGGTGGCCGCCACACGCGACAAATCGGCTTTTCACGCGATTAGTGGCCACCAATGGCCACTAATCGCTGACGCCAAACGCGGTCACTAGCCAGTCACGTGATTCCTCGCCTCTCTATCCATTACCTCAGTTAAATAAAGTAGCGGCCACAAGTCGCGGTCACTAGTGGCGCTTCTAGTGGCCGCGATTGTGTCTGTCGCGAGTGGCCCGTGAGCGGCGACGTTTAATATCCAAGATAGAATTGAATTTCAGTCTATTCTTCAGTGGTTTTGAACAATCAAAGAAATATATTATGCATATAGGCAAATACAATTCAACAAAACAATAGCTTGTGCTTTTATTTTCAACCGATACATTTTTTGTTCGGTAGATATATACAAATGTTAGTCTTATCAATCCTATTTTTAAATAAAAATAATCACGTTTTAATTATATAATGACATATTTCACTCACACATTTTAAACTTACTTAAGTTTTAAGTTAAGTATTGTGACTAGAATTATAACTTAAGAAAGTTAAATTAAGTTATAATACATTATAAGTACTTAGTTGTTCTTAGTCAATAATAACAATCACATTACCTATATACATTGTTTGAGCAATAAAATACTGATAAATAAAAAGGAATTGTTCGTAACAATGTTTAAGGAAATAAATAACTAACTAACTTAAAAATAACTAAATCTAACATTTAACTAAGTATAAGTACCATCACGGATATGGAGCTAGCTTCTGCGTTATCTTAAGCAAACATAACTTAAGATAACTTAGTTTTAAGTTACTTTCATATTTGGTAAGAATCAGTTTGCCTAATCTTAAACTGTTCGTAAGAGAATCAAATTATTGATAAATACATCATACAAGAATAATGATTTTTTGTATGATCGGTTTTATAAAAGATCGTAAGCGAAATTACATATAGGTACCTACTTTTTTACGAGATTTTATTTTTTACAAGATACGATTTGTAAAATCATATCAAATCGCGGTCATAAAACAAGATGCAAGGTATGGTATAAAAGGTGATTTAACACATTCACTACCCCGAACGCAACTGTGCGTTTTTAAAAAAATGTTTAAACTTATTTTCGGCACTTAAGATTGAAATAGAATTGAAATATGTATTATGTTCTGCTTTTATACTTTTATACGTCTTTTAAAATAACTATTTTCTTACCTTTTACAAGGCAGAAATAAGTGTAGTTATATACCTACAACAATGTAAATTACCATCAAAATAGAAAAATGGCAAATTCTTATGGATTTAGATAACGCATATTTTGTATGTTTATCACTCGAGGACCTTTCTTCCCCATCGGTTATCGGTCCTTCGATAACCGATGGGGAAGAAAGGTCCTCGAGTGGCGACCACGTTTAGGCAAAAGGAGTACAGGTCGCCCCCCTACCAGGTGGACCGATGACCTGAAGAAGACAGCGGGAAACCGTTGGATTCAGAGGGCACAGGACCGGTTGGAGTGGCGCCATTTAGGGGAGGCCTATATCCAGCAGTGGACATCAAAGGGCTGATGGATGGATGGATATTTTGTATGTTTACCAAAAACACCGTGACGCTACTTTACAACACAAGTCAAAATGGTAACAATTTAAAGCATAAAGTAATACAAAACACGATCACAACGTATATTATCCTACAATTTTACGGAAATAACAATAATGTGGATGATTGCTTCACGCTCAATCAAATTATTACATTTTTTCCATCAATATTCAAAAAGTAGTCAATAACAATTAACGTTTGAAGTACCAGCCTCATTTTCATAAAGTCATAGCTTTTCCTCTGAGCTCTTTCTGATTACCAAAGGTTTCAATCTCCCTCTCAGCTTGACTAACCGTTTACTTACTTTCGCATTTGACGCCGGATTCCTCAAATCCGGCATCGATTTACTTTCATGCACCGGTATTTGTTCCGTTTTCGCTACGGTCCCATAATAACGAGGCATGCTGAAGTCATTCTCTTGAAACATCATCGCTGACTTCTGTTTTATACTTTGCAATGTAATTTCTCCTTTATATTCAGTTAGCGAAGGACTATCTGCGAAGAATCGAGGCAAATTGTTGCTTTTAATAATAGGTGTGTCTGGTAGTTGACTTAGCTTTAGTTCATTGGCAGCTAAGGACGGAACGCCTACTGTGGATTTGCTCTTCATTAGAGGAGGTTTCTCAGGAGCCAAATGAGCGGGTATGTTCAAGAAAGACGCGCTTCTATGTGGCACTCTTGAAAGAACTTTGTTTATTTTGTTCGGATCGATGTTTTTCAGACTTTCCACTCTATTCAAAACTGGTCGTGATAACTTGCTTCCACTGTCAACTCTTTCTAACGTCTTCGCGCTATTACTTCTTAAGATTCCCTTAACGCTTTCAACTCTTGGAAGCACTAAACTTGAAGGCAAAGCTACATGAGACACTGGGTCGTACTCGTACACTGGGTTTGGAGTGGTCATTTTTATTTCACCTTTTAAAGTAACGGTACTAGGTTTTATTACATCCTGTTTCTTTACCGAAACGTTCATAGTCAACCCCTCTTCGGTGTCTTGACTCTTACTATCTTCCTCTTCTTCCTCAATCTTAAACATGTCGTGATTCGCCAAAAGCTCGTCCTTGAACATGATCTCGAAGTCAGTGACCGGCGAATCCACTTCATCTTCGAAGTATACTTTCGTCCTGTTTGGTTTGTCTGATAAGTAATCCGGTTCTGATTTCGTCTCAAGGTCGTCTAATAAATCTCCAGTACTTTTAGATTTCAACTCATGATCGTTTCTAAATATAAGAGATTTCGAAAACACCTGAAAGACAAAACAATTTGTATTAATGCCACGTTACTTACAGATCTCTATTTATAATATTATTCTCATGACCTAAGATGAATTATATAAACTGAAACCGCTCTAAGATAGGTATTAAAAAACAGGTATAGAGTTTATGTGATCAGATAAATACTTAATCATAGATAATAACAGATTGTGATATCTAGAACTGAGAACGTTGTTTGATATAATGATATAATCACTATAAGTGTCTATCATTTGATAGGTTTCTATCAGTATATTCAGTTGTAATATTTCTATAGGACAAACATAACACTATTTTGCGAAAAGTCTAAAAATATAAAATAACGTCATTCAAGACGGTTGAATTTACGTCGATAGAGAAAAATACTAAGATTCCAAAGAGCATATGTTAATGTTAATGTCTTGGATATACATACATGAATGGTCATTAACATAACCTATAACACTGAATTCAACTTGTTGAACATAGTATTTCAAATACCTTAGATCGAATGCAAAACAAAACAGAGGACAGTTCACTATCTACCTTTTGTCCTTTCTGACAAAATGCTTTTGAATATAAGGTTCTACTTTCATATCAATCCTATTAAATATAGGTGTGGTAATAGTATTATCAAGTTAAGAGGATGTTTTTTTAAGATTAAAGTAGCAAACAAGCATGCAGTCCACCTGATGGTAAGTGGTTACTGCCGTCCATAGACATCTGTAAGCAACTTCACATAAAATATGGATTCCATCTGTAGTCAGTCACATATGCGTAGCGACTCCCGAGGATGTGATGATCGCCTCATGTTAGTGAGCCAGCAATTAAACCTTTCCACCGAAAGGCAAGAACAGCTTTACAGTAGAAACAAGTGGGGCGATGGTACCTCCCCGGTCTGACTACACAGGTTCTACCAATTGGTAAAGTATTATTATGTCAAGAAGATGTTATTACAGTAAGTTCGAGTTAATTTCTTTTTCTATTAAAGGAGATGTTTCAATCTTGGCTAGGTATATGTACACCATCTCAAAAAATCGAGAAAAATCTCAAGAATCCTAAAAAAATACTTAAAATTTATGAAAACGTGTACTTTTCTGGTACAAAACCAATTAAAATCAACTACTTTCTTCGTTTTCCAATATGGCGGAACAACTGATTTAGACAGTCTGTGGATAAAACTGTAAGTACTTGTCATTATCTGACAACTGTCATATTGATTATTTTACTAGATCCATTCATCTGTCTTGTTAGATATTTTCACCGAATATTTTCGTGTGCGTATTGTGTTGGAGTCTCTATATAAATTGACCATCAAATAACTTGAAAGCAATAGAACTGTAAAATGAATGTGTGAAGTGCAAGTCTAAAACGGCATAATTATTAATTATAGTTGACACTTAAATAATATGACTGCGTTGGATCAGATGATCATTGACAACTGATTGTCATTGTCACAGTTTGTTTATTAACTTCAACCGTCAAAATGAAATATTACCGCCACCATTATTTTGTGTTGCAATTCTAACTTAAAATTATCGTCTTGTACCAATAAACCCAGTCGATTATAATAAAAAGCTTAGTTAAAAAGTACTTTATTGGCATTTTTATCATATGGTGTACAGATATCTGGCCAAAGGTCCATACATTTTGAAACATCTCCTTTCCTTATCAATGTATTCTACCTCATTTCCAAAACCCACCTCATAAAGCTTATCAGCGTGCACTGGTAATTCGTTCACCTCTCGACCCATAACCGCTCGTGGTGCCAGAGTGTTGTTGTTAATCGGCTGCGCAGTGACCACGCTGTCCACACTGGCTCCCAAATTCGTGTAGCCATTGGCGTATGTCGTGTCTTCATCTAGCCTGAAAGTAATTAGTAATTTAATTAATACAATGATGAATAATTAATAATTATGCTATTTTTAATGATTTCTGCTAGGAAATTTTATTTTTATTATTTGTATACCCATTTTTTTTATATGACTGAAGTAGCAAACAAGCATGCAGTCCACCTGATGGTAAGTGGTCACTGCCGCCCATGGACATCTGTAATGAACTTACAACACACGCGCTATTCTACCAATTTACTCCCAGCGTAACACAGTATTTTTTCTCCCTTTACACCTTTTTCCTGTTGGTAATCCTAAACCATGCCACTGGTCATTTAGCTTATTATTGCTAATTGTTCAATCACATTCTCATTATGGATAGTACATTAGAAATAACTAGAGACATAGAGGAGTTATCTATCTCCCAATCATATATCTGTACCCCCGAAAATTCTATAAAATATCTTACCAATAAGAATGAATCCTTTGTAGTGTTACACCTCAATATTAGGAGTATCGCATGCAACTTTGATGAATTTCAATTGCTTTTAAAACGCATTAATATTGTATTTGATGCACTTATTCTCAGCGAATGCTGGCTGAGCAAGTGCCACCATCTACCAAATCTTCCCGGGTATACCTCATTTAAAAGCGCTTTCTCAAACCAAAATGATGGAGTGGTGGCATATATTAAAGCTAACCTGGCATGCACGGTAACTAAGCCGACTCTAAATGATGCAAATTGCCTTATTTTGAAGTTCAGTAACGAACTTGCTATTGTAGCTATTTATAGGTCTCCCGCAGTCAAGAATGTATCCAATTTTTTGACATCACTAGACTATACGCTTAACTCCCTATCTCATTTCAGAACTGTCTCATTGATTGGAGATATTAATATTAATATAGTGCCTGGGAGCAGTGATCCAAATGCAGATCCATATCTGACTGTTGCGGCTGTGCATGCCATGCTACCTGCCCATGTATTTCCTACGAGAAATAACAACTGCCTCGATCATGTCATCTTGAAAACGAATAAACCGTCAGTTACACTGGTCGTTGACTCATCCATCACAGATCATGCCCCTGTTATTTTATGTTGCAACCAGAAAATTAAATTAAATAAAGTCGCTAGTACTAGACTCATTATTGATGAACCTGCCTGTGTTAAGGATATAGGAAATGTCAATTATTCTTTTATTATGACCATGACTGACCCTGAAATTGCAACCAAAACACTCATAGATATTTTAATAAACATTATAAATACCCACTCAAGTACCGTAAAAATCCCTAGTAAGCATAGAATAATAAAGCCCTGGATGACCCCTGGCCTATTGCGCTGTGTTCGTAACCGTGACCGTTTACATAAACTCTCGAAAAAAGATCCTAATAACCATACAGCCGCGCTTACATATACTCGATATAGGAACTACTGTAGAAACTTGCTGAAAAAAATTAAATTAGTTTACGAACGTGAACAATTTCAAAAAGCAAAGAGCAACCCTAAAGCCACATGGAAGCTAATTAAAAATTGTACAGATTTAAATAAAAAAACCACAACTCCCACCGGTCTGTTACAGATAGCCACAAATCCTGAAGATTCTGTTAATACAGTAAACCAATATTTTTGCAATATTGGCAAAGAGCTAGCTTCTAAATTCACCACCCCAACTAATTGTGGTGCTCCGCCCACCTCTTCAATTAACCCTAGATCCAACTCTATGGCTATTATTGATACTGACGAAAAGGAAGTTGAGTGTCTGATCCTAGGTCTTAAGAAATGTGCAGTTGGGTGGGATAATATTTCAGCATCGTTGTTAAAAAAGGCACGACATCATCTAGTACCGGTTCTAACGTACATATTCAATTTGTGCTTTGCCAGTGGAGTCTTTCCAGCTTTATTTAAAGAAGCACTCGTTTATCCAATTTATAAGAGTGGCAATAGAGAGAGTCTGAACAACTACAGACCAATATCAATATTGTCATCCTTGTCCAAAATTATTGAAAAAATCCTTAACAACAGATTAATGAAATATCTCAACGCCTTCTCTATTCTCTCCGAAAATCAGTTTGGTTTCCGCTCCGGCAAATGCACAGAGGATGCTGTTATTAAATTAACAGAAACTATAACTAGCAACCTTGAATCTAAGCTTAAGACCATCGGCATATTTCTGGACCTCTCCAAAGCTTTCGACACTGTGTCTATTCCCATTCTTGTTAAAAAATTAGAGCTCATAGGAGTCAGAGGTGTTGTTCTTGAGATTTTCAAAAGCTATCTCAGTGATCGTAATCAACGGGTTCTCATCCGTCCATTCACTAGTGAAGGCCTCCGATTAACGTGTGGTGTTCCGCAAGGCAGTGTCCTTGGCCCCACCTTATTTCTGATATATGTGAATGACCTCTGTAACCTGACTTTAAATAACTGTAAAATATTCTCATATGCAGATGATACTGCTCTCCTCATACAAGCTCCATCTTGGGAAGAGGCACGTACACATGCTGAATATGCAATGGAGATAGTAATGAGATGGCTTGACAATAATCTATTGACGCTAAACCTCAACAAAACAGTATTCACTACTTTTGCCGTTAATGCATCAGCCTTGCCGAATACACCATTTTCTCTTATCGCCCATCGGTGTAACTCGAAAGCTACCTGCACCTGCACAAGTTTAACTAAAGTAAATAGTGTCAGATACCTCGGTGTTGTCATTGATTGTCTGTTGACATGGAAGGAGCAAATTGAGGCAACTGTCACCAGAGTTAGAAAGCTAATTTATATTTTTAAAACACTTAGATCCGTTACTGAAGAACAAACTCTAAAAATTATTTATTTCTCCCTGGTTCAATCAGTCTTGTCCTATTGTGTAACAGTTTGGGGTGGCTCCGGCAAGACCAGTCTATTACGATTGGAAAGAGCACAAAGAGCAGTTCTTAAGGTAATGATGTCTAAACCAATCCTTTTTCCAACAACAGAGCTATATAAAATTAGTAAAGTCCTGACGGTAAGACAGTTGTTCATTAGACAAATTATCTTGCGTAAACACTCAGCACTGACCTTTGTTAATAAAGATTCTAATACGCGTAGGCCCGGACGCATCTGTAGCTTGACTTCTTGCCGTACTGCTCTAGCAAGACGGCAATATACCTATCTTGCATCTAAAATTTATAATAAAACTAACAACATGTTACATATTTATTCACTCACGTATTGGGAATGTAAAATAAAAATTACCAACTTCTTGTTAAGTCTCACATATGACGACTCTGAAGCTCTTATATCTGGGATTTAAAATAGCGCGTCAATTCACTACCTTTACATGATACATTCGGAACCCTGAAATTACACTTGCAAACATACACATGCACACACACACTCACACACACCACACTCACACATATACACATACCCACACATTATTCCCATAAATACAAATCAAACATACCACGTACACGTACTAACCAACTTACCTTACCTTATAATATAAATTTTTGCTAAATGATGTGAAAATTCAATCCATTCATCATATCTGTATGTTTTAGCATTTGTAACATGTATGTGAACATACTTTCCCTGTGTCCTGAGGAGGGCGTAAATGACTGCGACACAGTTATCAAACTATTGCCGTCGTTTACGAACAATTTCTTGATGTAAATTTGTTTCTATGTTCAATAAAAAAATCTTTAAAAAAAAAAAAAAAAAAATGAACTTCATACAGAACATGGGATCTACAACATCTATTTCTGCTTTCCACCTGCATTATCAAGTGTATTTGTATTTTAAAAGACTAATCATAATCAGACTAACACGAGGCACACCGATTTAGTCCTCAGAGGTACCAGTATCTGTGCTATCCTCAGATAATAATTAAATCGAATCTAGAGTCGATTACAGATATCCATGAACCTCAGTAACCTACCACCACTTACTATAAATTTGACAACATGCTTTCCAACTGAAAACTTTGGCTGAAAAACAGCGCTGCCCGGGACAAAGGTCACATGTCAGCAACAAGCTAAGACACTTGATTTGCCCCCTAGTTTTTATATTATTTTATTTTGTTTCTGTTTTTTGTATGTTGTCTAGTGATAATTTTATACTTAAAAAAAATTGTTATTATTTTTGTTTGTTTGGGGCAATAAATTATAATATTATTAACTACTTTAATTTTATAAGAAAACAACATATTTTCAGACACTAAGATATCCACGTGACCAAGAAGGGAACTAAACAAATCTAATACTATTCCTAGAACATCGTGTCAAGATAATTACAATGTATATAAACCATTTACACATATGTCACCTGTCGTATTAACAATGCACACAATGCAATAGTAATATGGAGACTAATTAGTCACGGTCAGGGCTGTCAGTTTGTCTAGATTAGTCACGGATAGGGTTGTCAATCATTAATGTTACTTAGAAGTGTATTAATACGATAATAGTAAGAGATCAATACTGCTACCGTGTTACAAGAATATGGAAGCACTAGCTGTACCCGCGGCTCCGCCTGCGGTCAAATCAATGTACCACAAAGTTTTACCCATTTCACCCCCTTAGGGGTTGGATTTCATAAAATCCCTTCTTAGTGAGCACTTACGTCCTTAAAAGAACCCGCATGCAAAATTTGAAACTCCTAGCACTTGTAGTTTCTGAGATTTCGTGATGAGTGAGTGAGTGAGTGACCTTTCGCTTATATATATATAGATGTCTAGCGAATGCAAAAGTTTTCAAATGAAACGATTGTTGGAGTGTCAAAATGCAATCATACTAATATTATAAAGGCGAAAGTTTGTGAGTGTGTATGTTACTTCTTCACGTGTAAACAGCTGAAGGGATTTTACTAAAATTTGGTAGGAATTAACTGATACACTGGATTAACATGTAGGCTACTTTTTTATTGTGGGAAAATATCTTATTCGGGAACAATCGATTTTTGTTAACGCGGGCGAAGCTGCGGGATTCAACTAGTAATGAAATAAGCGGTCCTTTTTACTGTACTTATATTATTTGTTCTAGTGCCAGATTAAGCCAGCGCGGGGCCTGTAGCAAATTCTGACAGGAGGGCCATAGTTTGCATAAGTAAGGGTATTAAATAAAACAAAACTGTTACTAGTAAACCTTTCTGGATTTAATATGTGATTATGTGTTATAATAATAGAAAAGAATGTTAAGCTTTTTAAAAAATGTAAAATTGCCTCGGCTATCGTATTCGGTGTTACCTGTAAAGTAGACGTACCTAAGTCTGTATAATTAAATAAAATTTAGAGATGACACTTTCTATATCTACTTCTTTCAGTTTAAGACATTCAGGATATCAAAGATAGTAAAATATAAATAGTATAGGTATTGGGCCGCGGGGTCCCTCTAGTCGCGGGGCCCGTAGCATTTGCTACTCTTGCTATGTGGCTAATTCGGTACTGATTTATTCTGTATTCTTTATGTACAAAAATATATATAAGATAAATACATTTAAAATACCACCAATGATGGCTGTTTTATCTTATTACCACTTGACAAAGGAATTAGTAATCACAATGCTATAAATCATTTTGATAGCAAGTAATTAACGCATTAACTCCATAAGCCTATGATACACAGATTGACATGAAAATATATGTTTCACTGTTATCTAGAGGAACTTTATGTATGATAATAAATTTAAGCCTTTTGTTTAATACGATAAAGGGATATACGTTTTTTAATTTATAGATTTGCATATTTGTCGAATGTATGTTCTAACGAATTTCTTCGTGACATGTATGAGATTTTTTTAGTTTTTTTTTATCCGACTGTATCAGGACAGTGTGTTCGAGATGTTTTTCGAGTGTATGTTTTTTTATTTTATTGATTCAAAAAATAATAACAAAGAATCTTAATGATATAGCATTATGAAAACCACAGAGGTTTATATCTAATGCTATCCTGAGTCAACATCGATTTCACTTACAAAATACGTCCTCAGTTTAAATTTTATGTAATGCGGGGTTAGGCTGTTACACAAATCTATAGGCATATTATTAATTAAGCGAGGAACCAGGTAGTTAGTGGTACGTTCGCCGTAGCTATTGTGCGCCCGAGTTGTAAATAACCGTGTTGTATAATGTATGTGTATATGTCCATTTTCTATAATACTAAATTAGCGAGCACGCAATCCACCTGATGGTATAGCCACTACCGACCATAGGCGACTTTTTAATGACACAAAAGTAGATATATTGCATCACGATTATACAATATGAAAACAGAATTGTTTGCCCAAACAGGTAATAATACCTAATCGGTACCGCACGATGTTTGTTCTGGGCTATCGGCCGATAAGTGGCATTGATATTGCAATTCACGAAGCGGTCAATTTGTCATTTTACTACTGCTTTAGAGAGTAAAATTATAAAAACGAGTCACACGTATCGTCAACCCATTAATTATTGTCCCACTGGGCACGGGTCTTCTCTCGGAGAGAGTTATAGGTCATGGTCGACCACGCGGGCCAGGTGCGGATTGGTGGACTTTACACACCTCCGAGTTTTTTTAAAGCACTCTCGGGTGTGTAGGTTTCCTCACAATGTTTTCCTTCACCGAAAAGCAGTGATAATTAATTTCTAATACGCACATAAATCAGTGGTGCGTGCCTAGGTTTGAACCTCGGACCTCCCGATCGAGAGGTTTCAACTATTTCGCTATCACTGCTCATTTAGGCTATTACTGCTCATGTCACACGTATGTATGAATGTAATTTTTTTAGCACGCTCTACAGCCAAGAGGACTTGACGGATTTGAATATATATATACATATGAAATTAACGTACTTGTAAAAATGACATAGGCTATGTAACTTTTAAATATGGCATCCGAGATCAGAGAAAAAAGCGAGGCCGATTTTTTTATTATCATGAGAAAAGGTGCATCAGATGAAACCTATTATTAAAATGTTACTAATTTGACGCAAAATCATAAAACCCTAAAATTAAATAAAGTATAACAATAAAAATCCCGGTATTAAAATAAAACAAAAATCCCGGACAGTTGATAAAATAATCAACTGCAACTAAAAGCAATTGGTATTATTAATTTAATAATTTAACAAGATTACTCGTTACGCCATTTAAAAAAAGCCTTTTTTGTTCTCGAGGGGGAAACCTTCAAAAGGTACCCGACGCCGTGGGAGCGACGCAGGGTTATGTGGGATGTTTACCGCACTAAAACCTCCCCGGTGGCCGTCCTCGGCGCTACACACAGGAAAGGGTGACTTACTTGTATGTGGCGATCTTCTTGTCGAAGCAAAACCTTTCTTCGCAGCATGTCCAGTACATCGCCTCTAAACAGCTGCAAAACAGAAAAAATGGGATTTTTCAAATTTCATCAAACTACTCATTTCTAAGTTAAAGCAAATCTATCTTAAAGAAAATTTTAAAGATACTTTGGTAGATACTTTTTTTTACTCTTCTCGAGAGGGAAACCTTCATAAGGTACCCGACGCCGTGGGAGCGACGCAGGATTATGTGGGATTTTTACCGCACTAAAACCGGTGGCCGTCTTCGGCGCTGAAAAGAGGCCTTTGGGATCTCCAAAGGACCGCAACCAGAGTCATCTAAACGCATTGCCCCGTCGGCCTCCTCCCAGGTGAGTAGCTGGGTCCACCGCCGTCAGGTCTCTACGACGGTATGCGGCCACGCACGCTGGGTAGATACCTCCGCCACACCAACTTCAAGTACATCTTGCGTTTCGGTGGGAGTTTGTGGTTGCCGGCTACTTTTATATTAGACAACCATCTTAGTCCTCGGGAGTACCAATGTGTCTGTGATTAATTTTAGATAGAACACATACCACTTATCATCAGGTGGACTGTGTGCTCGTTTGCTACTTCCACTTATAAAGACATAAGAAAGAAATCTTTGAGGTTTCACCCTAATGGAATTAAATGTGTGTATTTTTTTTTTATCTGACTGAAGTAGCAAACGAGCATGCAGTCCACCTGATGGTAAGTGGTCAGTGTCACCCATGAACATCTGTAATCAACTGAATATAGAACAAGGGTTCCATCTGAAGTCAATCACAGATGCGTTGCTACTCCCGAGGACTATGATGGTCGCCTCATGTGAAAGTGTGCCGGCAACCACACCCTTCTACCGAAACGCAAGAAATGCTCCACGCTAGAAATACGGTGGTAGTTCCGCGTATACTGGTTCAACCACCTTGTATTAATTTGTAATACAGTCTGCGGATATGACGTTTTGGGCAACTTATGGTAATATATGGGTACCTATTAAGGTGCAAATTTTATAACAAAAATACGAAGCTATGACCGTGACCTTTCAGGTTTTGAACTTAAGCCCTATTTTCAAAAAATAACTTAAAAGCACACAAGCGACTTAGCATTTACTACCATTCAACCTTAAACGTATTGAAGGACGTTCAAGGTGACTCTAAATTAATAAATTATGCTTAACAAGAGTATTAAAACTAAAACGCAATAAATTCTTGAGTAATGTATATATATAGGAAAAGATATCGTGATCAAGAATTTGAATAAATGTTTAGTTTATTATTTTACTTTATTTTTAGTTTATCCTAAAAAGATGTCCAAGTCTAAAATGTAGAACCATTTAAAGTGTTTTTATATTAGAATATTAGATATTTTGCGTAACATATTAATAAGATTATGTTATGACACTTTTTACTCACATTATACCCCGAACGTCGACGTATTTAATTATAAATTAAATGCATTTATTTGTAAATTTTATGAAAAAACTTGTGTTTAAATTATTTTTATTTATTGTTTTTCAATATGCATGACTAATTTTAAGAAAAATTGTGGTTATTAATGCTTAATTTTTAAATTTCATTGTATATCGTATATTTTTCTAGAGTTTGCAAGGCGTTGGCGAGCTGTAATATTGTAAACTACATTTATAAATAAATAAATAACATCATGAAATATTTCTTACCAAAACCTATTCTGATGTAAGTAACTCACTCAACACTTTGAATCTCTTTCGCAATTCATTCACATTCTAACTTACACATTTTTTCTCTAAGAACACATTACAACACATTACATAGAAAAATGTTGCGTGAAACTCCAAAACTCCGGATGAGTTCCGCGAGGTTTTGAGATAAAAATAAAATTACTTTTCACTACGGCCGGTTATCTTGAAGTTTGAGTGAGTTTATCATGATCGAACTCGGTATTTTTTGTGTAAAGACTTGAAACGAGATTACTAACGTCATAACTTAAACGTGTAACACCTTGGAACATAAAAATAGTTAGTACCTATTCTACACTACACTCAACAAGGTAGAACGAATCCGACCGTAGTGCCACTGTCACATTTTAAACAGGGGGGTAGAACCAATGTAGTTTATCTGGGGAGGTTTTTTTTTTGTTCTCGAGTGGGAAACTTTCAAAAGGTACCCGACACCGTGGGAGCGACGCAAGGTTATGTGGGATTTTTACCGCACTAAAACCGTCCTCAGCGCTACAAAGAGGACTACGGCATCTCCAAAGGAACGCAACCGGAATCCTCCGAGCGCGTTGCCCCATCGGGCTCGTCCCAGATGGCCGGCTGGGTCCACCGCTCCGTCTAGTCTTAACGACGGTATGCGACCACACATACCGCCCTCCTTCCCGGGGTCGCCTGATCGAACGGTTCGAGCTTCCACTCTAGCCGCCCGCAACCCCGTAAGCCCCTTTTACTCGCCTCTTACGACAGGCAGGGGACGCCGTAGCCCTATTCTAATCCCGGAACTACAGGGACGCTGGGGAGGTACCACCAAATTTGTTTCTAGCGTGAAATAGTTCTTGCATTTTAATGGAAGGTTGTGGTTGCCGGCTCACTTTTATTATGAGGTTTCCGACCAGTTAAATGGTTCTCTTAGTCCTCGAAAGTAGCATCGCATTTCTGACTCTACACTCATAGCCCCACACTAGGATTTTTGTCCTGTGTCGTGGGTACCATAGACACACACAAGACGAATACACAAATACCCAGACTCAGAACATGAATCTAAACTCATTATTCAGATACCTGTCTGGCCGGGAATCGAACCCGGGATCCATTGCGCGTCAGACCGCTATGGTAACCGCTCCGTCACGCAGGTCAGAACCCCTGTCATCCGTAGCAGGGACTCATAATCATAGATAAGGTAAATTGCACGTTCGAAGTGGCCTCCGGAAAGAATTAAATCGCAACTTACAGTAATAACAATGTAATTAGAGTGTAGTGTCCTTAGAATTATAGACAATAGCTTAGCATTATACGTAAAAAAAAAACAAAATCACAACACTTATACATCTATGTACAATGCACCGAATTATACATACCACGTAAATAAAAAGGATAAATGGTCCTATATATATTAAGCGTAATTGTAAGATTTCTTTAATTGCCAACGTTGTCACCACCGCACACGACAGTGTGATGGTGACAGCGATGGCCTAACGTGGAGCTAAGAAATAAAGACTTATTCTTAAAAAAAAGAAGAACTATTGTGACAAAAGCCACCGCCGATCAGTCCGTGGAGTTTTTGTGTTATAATAAAAAAAGAACCCCTGTTCTACATAAAGTTGCTTACAGATATCCATGAGCACAAATGACCCTTTGCCTTGAGATGGTTACGATCATTTACTGCTTCGATCTTTAAAAAAAACACGTGTACTTTAAAGAGGCTTTGAATTTGATCTTTGGACATACATTTATATTTGAAATCATATTTCCGTATTAATTAAAAGGTGAACTAGTAACTGTAGACTACAGAAAAAAAGCCGGCTAAATGAGTAGAACTCACGCACGAAGGGTTCCGTACCATCACTACATAGTATAAAACAAAGTATCTTTCCGCTGTCTGTCCCTATGTACGCTTAGATCTTTAAAACTACGCTACGAATTTTAATGCAGTTTTTTATTGGATAGAGTACCAAATTCAAGAGGAATTTATTATGCATAAAACATACATAATATAGTGGAGAAACACTGATAATTTTAGATTTTTGACTTTTAGGCGGAACGAAGTTCGCCGGGTCAACTGGTTATCTATAAAAAATGCTAATTATTATTAAAAATTGAAAAAAAACACGTTTGTTGTATGGGAGCTCCCCTTAAATATTTGTTTTTATATGTTTTTAGTATTTGTTGTTATGGGTAAAAGGAGTACAGGTCGCCCCCCCTCTACCAGGTGGACCGATAACCTGAAGAAGACAGCGGGAAACCGTTGGATTCAGAGGGCACAGGACCGGTTGGAGTGGCGCCATTTAGGGGAGGCCTATGCGGCAGTGGACATCAAAGGGCTGATGGGTGGATGGATTTGTTGTTATAGCGGCAACAAAAATACATTATCTGTGAATATTTCAACAGTCCAGCTATCACGGTTCACGAGATGCAGCTTGGTGACAGGCAGACAGACGGACGGACAGCGGAGTCTTAAAGTGGGCATTCACGTTACGACGGTCGCACGGACTGTCGCACGAACTACGGACGTATGCGACAAGTTCAATCGTGAATGGCTTGGTCCTAAGGCGGACTGTACGACCAAGGTCATGTCGCAGGTCCGTTGAAGTATTCAACTTGAATTGTCGGTTCGACAGTCCGTGCGACCGTTGTAATGTGAATGCTCACTTTAGTAATAGGTTCGTTTTTTACTTTTTGGATACGGAACCCTAAAAATTGCTAAAATACGTATATATTCAAGATTCAAGATACATAGATTGCAAGGAAACAAAAACCCGCCAAGTTTCCTGCCAGATTTCAGTTGATATCGTGATCCGGTGGCAGCGTGAGAAAGATATTACAACTGACAATTTTAAGCGCTTAAGTCTATACAAAAGAAAGATATTTTGTTTTATAGTTCAACATGCAAAATTTAAAAGCCTTTATTAAATTAATAATCTATATACTATTTCACATATAGCTTCCTATTTTAATAAGAATGAAGTTGCAAACGCATGCAGTTCACCGGATGGTAAGTGGTCACCTTTCTCGAGAAGCATGGTCGCCTTACCATAAAAGAAAAAAGTTTAAAAGTGTACCGAAACTGCTTTACGTTAGAAGTAGTTGTGGAGGACCACCTCCACAACTGATCCATATGTATATACCATATACACAGTACTAGTATCTACAGTATTCTAACTTCTTACAAATGCACGAAACGCAAGTTGTACCTACGCGCCACGATTTCGGTATGCACTCGGTACCCAACAGCTAGCGAATGTGCCGTAGTGGCGAGCTGGCGATGTGACGTTTTTTAAGCAGTGGATCTTTTTATTTAAATAATAATGTAGCGAAGAGCAGTTGTAAACTATATTAGGCTGTTTTTGATTGCTTTAATTGTGCATAAACACGTCCAGTGTTAATAATTTTTATTTTGGTTGGTAAAATACTATTCAGTGTGAAATTTATAACTATTATTTGTTATTATTAAGTCTCTTAAATATTAAAAGAACGTGTTGTTTTTTACCTTAATCTACTGAATAAAATACATAGTAAGGAAGAAAGAAAGTCAAGTATACAGATGTATTAAAATACTTTAGGCGGGTAGCCCTAACGCGAACTCTCGTCCAGCGCGTCTGTAGGTATAAAATTCAAGGACACTGCAGAGTTAGACTACTGTATGATATTAATACTGTGCCATATACCACCTTGCAGATTGGACTTGCCGACCCCTCCCGTATCCCAAATGTATAGGCAACGGTGAGCGCTTGTCTTCATGTCGGTCTAGAGATAAGGATCTCTACTTGTATATAGAAGAGTTAACTTACTACTGGCATGATTTGCAGAATGTCAGCAACATTTTCATGTTTTCGCATATCGCCAACGGTTGAACCGATGGATCACATCACTGCTCTTGTCTGCTCCCTGTAAAATAAGAAATCAATTATGGATAACTAAAAGCACATACATTGTACATAAAACAGCTCGGTATAGGGGGTGCTTCAAGTTCTCAACAAAAATTTGGAATGATTTACCCCCTCCTCTGAAAATTCAAATGAGTAATGGATGTTTTAAAGTTAAATACAAATTAGCGTTGCTGAGAAGCCAACTTGTTGCGGAGAGACTGAAGCACGCCTACTGGAAGTCTCTTGACCTAAAGGAGTTTTTCGCTCAGAGATAAATACACGCGCATATGCACAAACATACACTTTCACACTCTCACACATACACACATCTACACATATATACATACAAGGCAGGCACGCACAGTAGCGGGGAATTCTCCCACTTATCTTCTTTAGGGAGGAGGGCGGGTCTGAAAAACAGTACTGCATGGGGTCATGACCCCATGTTAAATAATGCTGAGACACGTCCTTTTGCCCACAATGCATTACATTTAAGGTTTTCATTTTTTTTGTGTATTTTTTTATTTTTTTTATTTTGTTGTTTCCTTTTTTATTGTCCTTATAAATTTTGTTTTTTTTTTTAATATTTATTTGTGTGTTATTTGTTGTGTGGCAATAAATGAATTTTACTATTATTTATTTCCATTTCTTTTTCTCCCTTTTACGGGGTTAATCCTCTAGATACACGGGTTAACAACCAAGTGCATCTGAGTGGTTTATAGTGCGGGTCTGTCAGTCATGTCTGTTATTTCGTCTTCAATATTTGCTCGGAACTTGCGTACTATCCGACAAGTGTTGAGTATAGCGGCTTTTTGCATTGTGTAATATGTTTGTGGTGGAAGATCAAGACATTTTAGGCTATGAAGTAAATGTTTAGGAATTACGCCTTATTATTATTATTATTATTATTAAAATATAACATTGAGCAGTGATAGCCTAATGAAACTTGCCCTCTCAATCAGGAGGTCTGGTGTTCAAACCCAGACACGCACCACTGATTTATGTGCGTATTAGAAATTGAGTATCACTGATTTTCGGTGAAGGAAAACATTGGAAGGAAACTTACACACTCGAGAGTTCTTAAACAAAAAAGTTCTCGGAGGTGTGTGAAGTCCACCAATTCGCACTTGGCCAGCGCGGTGGACTATAGCCTAAAACTCTTTCATTACGAGAGAAAACCCATGCTCAGCAGTGGGAGAATAATGGGTTGATGATATATTTAAACATGGTGTAAATGTTGTGCAAGGTGGAAGACACAGTATGGTTATGGGGACTAGGATGGTCGCCTCATATAAAAGTGTGCCGGCAACCACACCCTTTCATCGAAACGCAAGAAATGCATCACGCTAGAAATTGGTGTGGCGGTGGTATTTCCCCGGTCGAACTACGCTGGTTCTACCACCTAGAATTGGTACTATCACTACAACTATTTCTACGCCGAAGAAGTTCTTACGTTTCGGTAGAAGGATATGGTGGTCGGCTAACTTTCATAATAATATGCGACAATCTTAGTAGTCGGTAGTAGCAACGCAGCTGTCTATTCCAGATAGTACCTCTGTTCTGTATAAAGTTGCTTACAGAACCACAGATGTTCACGTTAGTGACTACTTGCCATCAGGACGGCATGCCATTTCAATCTTATAAAGAAAACTAACCATAAAGGATTTCCCATTTGAATTAAGCTGAACATGGCTGGCCAAATACCATCTACTCAATGCGATAAATCTTACACCTATTTCTAGCGGGATGCATTCCTTGCGTTTCGGTGGAAGGATGTGGTTGCCGGCACACTTTTATATGAGGCGACCATCGTAGTCCTCGGGAGCAGCAACACATCTGTGACTGACTTCAGATTGAACACATGTTTTATATGAAGTTTATTACAGATGTCTATGGGCGGCAGTGACCACTTACCATCAGGTGGACTGCATGCTCGTTTGGTACTTCAGTCATAAAAAAAAACAAACTGGCGATATCCCAAAGTACAATTATGCCTTTCAGAGGTTATCCTACCTCTCCCAAATAACACTGACTCAAGACGTAACTACAGGGTAGCAAGTCGGCAAATTGCCACGGGCCCCCAGCCAGAGGGGCCCCCCGGTCAGCGGGAAATCCCAACTCCCAACATTTATTATTAATTATACTGTGGACCCATCCGATGAGTTTGCCACGGGCCTCGAACGGTATAGTTACGAAACTGCATGGACTTCATAATAAAATGGCTAATAACACATTTTGAATATTACAAATGCTACAGTTGATGATGTCTGTGTTTATTACTCTTTTACGAAAAAACTACTGACCGAATTTCACTGCCATTGGGCACACTTAATGACCTTTTTTTACATGGGGAAACCCTTCCTGGATTCCTCTCTGCGCGGGGGGCAGCTGAGAGGATATGCCGGACTCCTACTGGCTAAAACACGCCTTCCTTCTACACGCTTTCTACACTCATAGCCCCACAGTAGGTTTTTCTTCTGTGTCGTGGGTACCATGGACACACACAAGACGGATACATAAACACCCAGAGCCAGAACACATATCTAAACTCATTATTCAGATACCTGGCTGGCCGGGAATCGAACCCGGGTCCCATTGCGCGTCAGACCGGTGTGGTAGCCGCTCCGCCACGCGGGCGTACAGAGGAAAATCCCACGGTGTTCCTCTGTACGCCCTTTGCCGGGACTGCGAGTACGCTAGTAGCATTCGTCCGCGGTCCCGGATACTTTATGAGATAGATTACCAAAAAAAATACTAATTAACTAATACTAACGACCCGCGAGGCCCAGCGCAGCGGTTTCCATACCGGTCAGACGCGCAGTGGGTTCCGGGTTCGATTCCCAGCCAGACAGGTATCTGAATGATAAGTTAAGATTCATGTTCTGGATCTGGGTGTTTGTGTATTCGTCTTGTGTGTGTCCATGGTACCCACGACACAGGGGAAAATCCTAATGTAGAGCTATGAGGGCTAGAAAGCGTGTAGAAAGCGTATTACCGTGATAGACTTGACCGTAGCGGTCAAAGCCGCAAGAGTAGCCTAGTGTCCAATAAGTACAATAATTAACTACTATACTAACAATGGCATACGGAGTTTAATCACAATATTGTTCATTGTAAACGTACTCTCAACAATATCAACAATTCAATTCTAATCGTACCTAATTATTACTCTATTGTTCTCTGGTATGCTTTCTAGTTTCTTATTCAAAGAATGTATTTGGCAATGCGTCAATATTTATTAGGGCATTGCCTAAGGTCACACCTGAGAGTTCTAAAAGTTTTTATTAACGTTGTAATAACTCCTACTTGGCTACCGTGGACTATGGCCTGATAGTAACGTTGTGAAGTCTATTAACTCGTTCTTGGCCAGCGTGGTGGACTATGGCTAATACTCTATCATTTTGGAAAAACGACCCGTGCCAAAGTAGGACAATACACGACGAAAAAATATTACAACTGTATATAACATTTTGTAGATAGAAACATTAATTCAAAGTAATTGTTTAAAGGTCGGAATGAATTCTGCCTCTAAGCCTTTTAATTGAGTGCGTTAGGTTCGAATCCTAACGTCCCTGTAGCCTCAGGGTCAGAATAGGGCTACGGTATCCCCTGCCTGTCGTAAGAGGCAACTAAAAGGGGCTTCCAGGGTTGCAGACGGCTAGAGTGGGAGCTCGAACCGTTCGGTCAGACAATCCCGGGAAGGACGGCGGTATGTGTGGTTGCATACCGTCGTAAAGACTAGACGGAGCGGTGGGTCAGCCGCCCATCTGGGAGGAGCCCGATGGGGCAGCGCGCTCGGAGGATTCCGGTTGAAGTCGTTTCGAGATCCCGGAGTCCTCTTTTTCAGCGCCGAGGACGGCCACCGGGGGGGTTTTAGTGCAGTAAAAATCCCACATAACCCTGCGTCGCTCCCACGGCGTCGGGTACCTTTGGAAGGTTTTCCCCTCGAAAACAAAAAAAAAAAGACATCAATTCTCACATGACCAGCGCGATGCTTAGAACCCTCTCGGACTAGGATGGAGTCTGTGCCCAGCAGCGGGATAGTAATGGATAGCGAGAACTCTTTATTTTACTGCAGATAAGTATGATTCGTTATATTTTTTTAAACTTGTAGTAGCAAACGAACATGAAGACCTGATATCTGAAGAATCAGATAGTTGTTCTATGATTCAACTTAAGCAGGTAAGCTGATGGAAAGTGGTCAAGTTACCTTTGAATATTTGCAACACCAGAGTAGTTGCAAATGCAGCTCTGACTTTTAAGCTAGTGAGCCAAATCATAAAAATGTATAAGTAACTTCATACAGATCAGAGGTAATCCAAAGTCACAGATGCATTGCTACTCCCGAAGACTACGATGGTCGCTTTATGTTGAAAGAGTTAGCAACAAAGAAAACATAAGCGGGTTGCGGTACCGTAAGTTACTCTAATTCCATAAAAATAACTCACGAACTGAGTCAAGGCAGAGTCGTTTATAATGTTTTATAATAAGCGTAACGAATTAAAATGATAAAATATATTACAATAGTATTGTATGCTAATAGCGGCCTCTATGACCTACATTCGATAAGTCTCGAAAGGGCAAAGAACTAGCTCAGCTGTCTTTGCTGCTGAAAGCTGCAAGGTTAGATATTCAAGATTATCTATTAATCTATATCTATATATAAGACTATTTGTTATAATGTACGAGAAAAAAAAATGTGTGCGTGTACTAGCGTATACTCGTAAAAAGTGAAACTTCTTTATGACGTTATTTTTCAAAAAATAATTTACTATATGCAACTTTACAGAAATTGGTTAAATAAAGTTAAATTAGATAAAGTTTAATAAAAGGCTTTTATTAAACTTTATCTAATAATCTATCTAATATCACGCGTGGTAGGGATAAGAAAAAGATGGCGCGTAACGGAAAACAAAAGATGGCGCGTAACAGAAACAGATGGCGCGTAACGAAAAAATGTTACACTAATTTTTTTTCCAACCCCGATAAAGAAGTTTCACTTCAATAAAGATGTTTTGTAAACTGTATATGCGAAATAAATATATTATTTGGTTTCACTTCTCCTGTCTGCAAATTGCACACAGTTTTACGGTTTATTATACAAAATTGTGCTAGCTAACCCGTAAACCATCCATCTGATAATAAGTATTACACTATCAAATAAGAACATTTGCAACCAACTCCATAAAGAATAGAGGTTCTTCCTGTAGTTAATTACAGATATACTCCTATGTGTTACGAAGGTCGCCTCGTATTTAGGTCAAACGGCATCCACGCCTTTACAATTAAACGCATGAACTGCTTCACTTTAGAAATATGCTTAGTTGGGCTGTTCTTGGCCCTGTAGTTCCCGCCCTTGGCCCTGAATCAGAATAGGGCTATGGCATCCCCTGCCTGTCGTATGAGGCGACTAAAAGGGGCGTCCGGGGTTGCAGGCGGGTAGAGTGGGAGCTCGAACCGTCCGGCCAAGCCACCCGTGTAGGACGGCGTAATCACCAGGAGGCGCGGTGTGTACAATGGTGATCCCAAAGAAGGCTTCGCGCTCGGAGGACTCCGGTTGTGTTTCATTGGAAATCTCGGAGTCCTCCACGCAGCGCTGAGGATGGCCACCGGGGGGCTTCAGTCATGTAAAAATCCCACATAACCTGGCGTTGCTCCCACGGTTTCGGGTACCTTTGAAGGTTCCCCCTCGATAACAAAAAAGGTCTTAAACTGCGCTAAATTCAATAAATATAAATAATAATGATATACATGTGTACAATACTAACGTAAATCATTTATCAAATCTCGCAAATAGCAATTAATCAGTTCGTAAGCTTCGAGATTAAATCAAATATTTGAGTATATCTAAAATTTAAATAATTATAGATGATATTTAATCAAGTAAAAAGTCATCGTGACTTTAAGACTGCAGCTTTATAATTTTTAAGCGATAATTTATTCAGACTATAAATTTAAAGTTATTTGACTTCTAACATTAGTCAGTTTATAAATCATGATATTGGCATGTGTTAAATCTGAAATGTCACTTGTCAATGTTGTATTACGTGACCACAACAATTAGGCGCATGAAACAAAAGCGATTCCGTGCCCCGCACCTCGCTTCTGTCTCCGCGCATCCCCTAGTGACGAGCAGTCTCTGTGTATCGTCTAGGTGCTTACGTTAGCCAGCACGTGTTTAATATTATTTCGTTATATTCTTAGTTTAATTAGTGGTTGTTAAATTTTCAAAGTTATTATTAAATAAGTTGATTATTAGTCAATAAACGACAAAATGTGTAGGAAAGACTATTCGTGGAGGAGAAAGGACTCAGTATTCCTGTCTCCCACAAATGTCTGTCTCTTACACAAATAAAAAAAGAAAGAAAATATTCCATGTGTGCGAAAATATTAAACACACGAAAGTGCTTTAATAAATACACGACTATTGAACGTGTATGTTTTAATAATAGTATACCTACATACTCTTGGTATTTGGTAATAGAATATACTTCGTATGGGAAATTCCTAGTTCTAATGACGTTTCAACTGTCATGCGCCTTATTGTTTTGGTCGAGTAGTATTTCTAAACACTAGTCACCCGTCGCAACGGTCGAAATTTGACCGTAATTTAAATTAAAAAACTAAACTTCTTAATGTTCAAAGTAACACGAATATTTCTCAAATTCAAATAAATTGTAATAATTATCAAGGTATTTTAAACACACCTGTTATAAGTAAAAAGAGGTTTTATTAACTAAGCTGCATTTAAAAGCAATAGCGGGTATTTTGACGTTATGTTTTCATAGAACGTTTCATTGAATGTTCTATTTCGTTTATTATGTATGTGTATGTGTCAAATGCAAGGTAGAGTGTGTAATGTATTTTTAGTTGATTTTATGTATGTTTTATGTATTATTTGAAAAAAATATTCGCATTGCGCAATCCTTCTCTACATCAACTATATCCGTGCGTAATTTTATACGCCTCCGTCTGCGGCAAGTATCTTAAAAACGGATCACAAGTTTTTGCTTCACGTATTAATATATAAAGATAGATAGATATTTCTAATCATATCCGATGTAAGAAATAAGGATAACCATAATCACAGTTTTTTAAAACAACCAGGCAGCAATAATGTAGCAACAATACAATTGCCAATTAAAAAAAATCTACAACTTACCAACATAAGTACTGTGTATTAATTACGATAATTTATAATAAAAACAATTAATAAAATCACTAAAAGTTGCAAACAATTAAATTATAACTAAGGCAACTATTTTTTTATATCTTAATACCTACTTTTTTATATTTAAACAATTTTACACATTCGTTTCCCCAAAAAAGCCAGCCTTAGAAAAAGAGTACATTGTAATAATCTTTAAAAACACATTAAAATACTTACGACTAAAGGAATTATCTCATTATTATCTCTAATCTATCACGATGTGGTTTTCCTCACACTGTTCAAACGAGTTACAATCCCTACTTCCCTACTAATATTATAAATGTGAAAGTAACTCTGTCTGTCTGTCTGTCTGTCTGTCTGTCTGCTACTTATTCACGCCTAAACAACTGAACCGATCTTTATGAAATTGGGCTTAAAGAAAGTGTTGACCTCGAGAAAGGACATAGGCTGCTTTTTATCGAAAAAAATGGGTTGAAAGCGTTAAAATCGGGCATAAATGTTTGTATGGAAGTTCGTTTTTGACAAAGTCCCATATTGACAAGTCCGTCAAGGGGTAGGTACGATAGACTTACTTAAAACCTTATCTAAATAATAAAACATAAAAAAACATTGATTTCGAGTCGACAACATATATCCGTAAAATTCGGATTGTCGCGTATTTTGTTAAATTCTAATGTAAACATGTGTGACATGACAGTAGTGTGACATGACAGTAGCCATCATGGCCGCTCGGATGCCATTTTGAATTCATTCAAAAATAATACGTATAAATTTGTAACTATCAATTATCATAAAAATAGATGTGATTCAAATTGATTTTAATTTAATTTATGAATTTATGAAATATTTCAATAATAAAAAAGCATCCGTTGACGCGCTGCGGGCGCTGCTGCCCGCGCATCTTGCGACCTAATGTAAAGTCGCTCTTAGAGTACAGGGATTCCCAATTGATAACAGATGGCGCGTCATACTATTATAGTAAAATAGTTATTCGAATCCAATAATTCAAAGGCGATAATTTTTTTTAACATTGTTTCAAAATAAAATTATCGACTCCATTTGTCACTGTCATTAGATTTTTAGTTTTAGTTAGATGCACTAGGGGGCACGGGTAAAACGTTTTTAATAAAATTACTATTAGCGTAAAATATAAGATCTGATAGAAAAATTGCTATTGCCGTGGCGTCGTCCAGCGTTGCGCCCACACTTTTGAAAAGCGGTCATAATGCCTGCCTATTCGCCTTTGAGCGTCCACTCAAGATTTGTAGCGACGATTTCTCTAACATTTCAAATCAAAGGAATACTGGAAATTTGTTATTTGACTATTTGGGAGGAAGATTTTGTAGATACAGCCATCGAGATCGAAGACATTATCCAACAAAATTTTTGGATTCCTTCAACTCGCCTCCCGGTACTCCTCCACACAAACTTTTTTTTTTTAATAAAAATACGCTTTCTACACTCAATAAAATAGACAATTTCTACAATTTCAATTTCTACAATAGGATTTTCACACTAGGATTTTTTCCTGTGTCGTGGGTACCATGGACACACAAGACGTATATAGAAACACCCAGACCCAGAACATGAATCTATTCAGATTCCTGTCTGGCCGGGAATCGAACCGGGTGTGGTAGCTGCTCCGCAACGCGGGTCGTCAAGGTTGTCAAATTAATGTTAAAAGTAGGTTCACCTATATGTAATCTTACTCAGAAATTTAAAAGGACCAAAAGTACTTAAAATAGTATTTTTCAATTCATAAAAGTTAAAATCCATCTTTATAATCGATGCGCTTTGGTTTAAATGTTGAGGCGTTGTTTGAAAAGATGTATTCCGATATTGTCAATGTGACCACTAAGGCTGTAAATTGGTTCAAAAAAGGGGTTTACGATATTCTGATTCGTCTTATTTTCATAACATTTTACATAACAATATGCACCTACCCACAAATACACACTTAAAATTCATTTTTTCACTCTGTGTTTGTCCGGGTAATCTTTGACCGGCTAAACCGATTTTTACGGGTTTTTTACTAAAGAAAATGTTAAGGAACAACATGTAGACTACTTTTATCGTAGAATTCCCACTGAGTGGAGATTTGCGCGGGAAAAACTTTGCGATACATTGATTTGCACGCGGGCGTAGCCGCGGGTACAGCTAGTTAAATATAAATTTAATAAATGACGTAGTGACGTTATCATATATATATGTAATGAAATGTCGAATAATAATACTCCATTAATTCAAAGCAGTGACTGCTTTTCGGCGAAGGAAAACATGGTGAGGAAACCTACACACCCGAGAGTTCTTAAAAAAAAAAAAAGTTCTCGGAGGTGTGTGAAGTCCACCAATTCGCACTTGGCCAGCGCGGTGGACTATGGCCTAAACTCTCTCATTCTGGGAGAAGACCCGTGGCCAGCAGTGGGCCAATAATGGGTTGATGCGAATTCAAATTTGATGCGCGTGTATACGAAAAAGGCTATATAAACACGTTTTCTACAACCATAGCCCCTTACTAAGATTTTCTCCTGTGTCGTGGGTATCGTGGACACACACAAGACGAATTCACAAACACCCAGACCCAGAACATGAATCTAAACTCATCATTCAGATACCTGTCTGGCCGGGAATCGAACCCGGGACCCATTGCGCGTCAGACCGGTATGATAACCAATCCGCCACGTGGGTCGTCGACATATACATTATCTGTAGCGCACAAAGCGGCATGACGCGTGATTAAAATGGCGGAGGATGTTTAAATTTTACGCAATTTATTGTTAGAAAAACTATTATTTATTTAAATTATTTTACTCAATTAATTGAAGAAAGATTATTATTACTTATTACTATTTTAATTACTTTATTATTATTATTATTATTACGTATTATTATTATTACTTTTTTACGAAAGGAGATTAGATTGAGGAATCGATATTAGTGAACTTTAAATGTCGTTTGTTTGTATTTATATATATCTATTGCTATTTCGTTTATAAGTCGAAGCTAAGTTTGTCAATCTTGACTAAGTCTAATTAGAAGCATTAAAACATTTTTTTTATAAATATGTTTTTTCTAGCAACTTTGTTTAAACTGATATGTTTTTGTTTATAACACGTGTTTTCGGCTTATCCGTAATACACCTTAATCTTCACTTATGAGGTCACGTTCTAAAATACTTAAGTTCTAATGTCTAATCATCACTATATATTGTCTGTTTATGTGACTTGAATTACAAGTCATTTTATAGTTTTTTGTATTTTTTTTATCTAACTGAAGTAGCAAACGAGCATGCAGTCCACCTGGTAAGTGGTCACGGCCACCCATGGACGTCTGTAATCGACTTCATACAGAACACGGGTTCCATCTGAAGTCTATCAAACGAGCATGCAGTCCACCTGGTAAGTGGTCACTGCCACCCATGGACGTCTGTAATCGACTTCACACAGAACATGGGTTCCAACTGAAGTCTATGCGTTGCTACTCCCGAGGACTATGATGGTCGCCTCATGTGAAAGTGTGCCGGAAAACGCAAGAAATGCTTCACGCTAGAAATAGGTCTTGACAGAATGGTCTAAAAAAACTCTCTCATACTTCAGAAAGAGAGTTTTTTATGCCATAGCCCACCGCGCTGGTAGACATATTACTTAAACTAATACTTTTATGTATGATTTATTATATACATTGCACAGCTGTCATTTACACATCCACACCAACCCATTATTGGCCACTGCTGGGCACAGGTCTTCTCCCAGAATAAGAGAGTTTAGGCCACACTCCACCGCGCTGGCCAAGTGCGAATTGATGGACTTCACACACCTCCGAGAACTTTTTTTTTTTTAGAACTCTCGGGTGTGTAGGTTTCCTCACGATGTTTTCCTTCACCGAAAAGCAGCGATAATTAATTTATAATACGCACATAAATCATTGGTGCGTGCCTGGGTTTGAACCTCGGACCTCCCGATCGAGAGGGCAAGTTTCAACCATTAGGCTATCACTGCTCTATTACTCATTTACACATAGATACATCTAAAGACTCGATCGAGTGATTGACGTGTTTACACCTGGCTGTGAACTTGATAATGCTATCTTATCATTACCTTGTTCTAAGGTTAATATTATCAATAATAATTCATTGTCATCTCATATTTCCTATTGAAATTGGAAGTTTCATCAGCTAGGAAAATCAACATACATAATAATAATAATAATATACTTTATTGTACCCAAAAAAAAATTAAATAATATAATGAGATTACAATGTTGAAATACAAAAGGCGGTCTTATCGCTAAACAGCGATTTCTTCCAGACAACCTTAGGGTTCGAAGTTAGAGTAAAGAAAATAAATGCGTAAGAAAAACGTTTTGTCGCAATCAGGTAAAAAGTCGCGATGTACTTTTTGTTTAAGAAAATACCTATTTGGTTTTTATAAACGATTGAAGTAGCAAACGAGTATGCAGTATATATGTTGGAGGAGATTATCTGATGTACTTATGTTGTTGGAGTATCGATGTACATATGTTGGACGAGATTATCCAATGTACTTATGTTGTTGGAGTATCGATGTACATATGTTAGACGGGAGTGTACCACCAGACCCATTTCTAGCGGTTCTTGTCCTTCGACGGAAGGTGTGGTGTCCGGCTCACTTTCACATAAGATGTAGAACCAGTGTAGTTCGACCGGGGAAGTACCACCGCCACATCTATTTCTAGCGTGAAGCAGTTTTTGCGTTTCGATAGTAATGTGTGTTTACCGGCACACTTTTATATAAGGCGTCGATCGTAGTCCTCGGGAATAGCGACGCATCTGTGATTGACTGCAGATAGAACCCATGTTCTGTATGAAGTTGCTTACAGATGTCCATGGGCGGTAGTGACCACCTACCATCAGATGGACTGCATGCTCGTTTGCTACTTCAATCTTATAAAAAAAGTCGTCAAAAGTAGCAACGCATCTGCGATCGACTTCAGATAGAACCACTGTTCTATATAAAGTTGTTACACATGTACATGGGCGGTAGTAACCACTTATCATTGGACTGCATGCTTGTTTGCGACTTTAATAGGAACAAAACGATTGAGTGTTATTGTGTTACTCGACTCGACAAACCATTATTGTCCCACTGCTGGGCACGGGTCTTCTCTCAGAATGAGAGAGTTATAGGCCATAGTCCACCGTGCTGGCCTAGTGCGAATTGGTGGACAATTCACACACACACACATACACATACAATGGTTATTGTGTAAAGTGTAGATTAATATTCAAGGATTAAAGTTCACATCAAACAGAATTGAAATGAATTCCACACGCATTGCCTCACAAAACGTAGCATAAAAAATGTATTTGCCTAAAATATTCCAGCACTTGAAAACATGGCTTAAATTCATTTATATATACGATTGTATGTACTAAAATAGAATTTGTCTTATGAGTCTGCCATGTAAAAATAGTGTCATTTAGATTTCTGTAACCTTTTTTTTTTTTGTTGCCTAGGGGAAACCTTCAAGTCCCTGTAGCCTCGGGGTCAGAATAGGGCTACGGTATCCCCTGCCTGTCGTAAGAGGCGACTAAAAGGGGCTTCCGGGGTTGCAGACGGCTAGAGTGGGAGTTCGAACCGTTCGGTCAGGCAATCCCGGGAAGGACGGCGGTATGTGTGGTCGCATACCGTCGTAAAAACTAGACGGAGCGGTGGGCCCAGCCGCCCATCTGGGAGGAGCCCGATGGGGCAGCGCGCTCGGAGGATTCCAGTTGAAGTCGTTTCGAGATCCCGGAGTCCTCCTTTTCAGCGCCGAGGACGGCCACCGGGGGGGTTTTAGTGCGGTAAAAATCCCACATAACCCTGCGTCGCTCCCACGGCGTCGGGTACCTTTGGAAGGTTTCCCCATCGAAAAAAAAAAAGGGGAAACCTTCAAAATGTACTCGACGCCTTGGAAGCAACACTAAGTTATTTGGGATTTTTACCACAAAAACCCCCCAGTGGTCGTCCGCAGTGTGCGTGAATATCTCGGGGTCCTCCACCCTGAGGTATTCAGCGGAACACAACAGGAGTCCGCGCGATGCCTCTTTCGGGCTCTTTCTCTAAATTAAAATTTTCTCTTTCTCTTTCTTTCTTTCTCTTTCTCTCTTTCGTTATTTACGCTCATCGCAGATTCAGATGTTAAAAAAATGCAATGACACACAAATAAAAAAAAAACTTGAGAGGTGTCAAGGAATCCCCGGATGATCCCCTTTCGATTAATTAGTGAAGGAATTATAATAAAATTTTATTTTTTTTAAGTATACTATTATTTTTTATTATTTATTATTTACAAAAAAACCTGTATACACTCAACAAAAATAATCGTCGCGACACCACACTGTTCAATGCGAAATAGAAATGAAAATATCTGGCTTGCTTTCTATAAGAGAGAGAGAAAGAGACAGAGAAACATGCGCAGGCCGCACAGCTTACTGTAGCTTACTATACCAAAAAGTGTCGTGACAACTTTTCGTAAGAATTTTTTCCGTCTAGCCCCCTTTCACAACGCGCGATAAGGAACTTCGTTCCAATAAATAGATAATGCTAACAATATGAAATATTTGTACCATCCTGTATTTCATGTTGTGCGCTCAGGTAAGAAGAGATGGACCACCGCGCGCCCGGTTTTTTCTTTTGTTCTAATTAAGTAAACAACTTTGATGGGATATCATTACTGTTACAACAATACTTTTTAACATTGTAAGTGTTATAAATACATTACTTTGTTAACTTCTTGAAGAATACCTTGTTTAGCAGATCTTTGGTAACTTAGTATTCAAGACAAACCTACGTAGGTTTTATGGATACTTTTTAAAAATAAAGAAAATGTAACCTATAGGTATTGTAGTTAATATAAAAAATATAAAAAAACATGCCGTTATCCTTCCCGGGGTGGTGGGACGGTTCGAGCTCCCTATCGCCCGTAACCCCGGAATCCCTCTTCGACACCTCACCTCTTACGACAGGCAAGGGGCACCGTATCGCTATTCTGGTCCCAGAACTACAGGATCAAAGCTTCATAACCAACCCGCCAAGACCAAAACCATCACTCTCTACTACAGAAACACGAGGAAACGGTCAAAGCCCGATGATGCGTCAATATTTTTGAAGTGAAAATTCTTTAGGCGCATGAGGGTAAAATTTTTACAGATGAAACGTCACGCCGATATGCAACGGAAGTGTCGGAAAAGAGAGAGAGAGTGATCGAGACCGATTGAGAGAGAGTAAGACAGGGCGAACGACTAGCCGTGGAGTGAGAGTAGGGAGCAAGCGAGTGAGAAAGATTGAGAGAAAAAGTGAGACAGAGCGAACGTCGTATCACGCCTTTTTCCCTTCCTCTTAATCTTGGAAATTTAAAGTTTTAGATTTGTATAAATATAAACAAGATTTATAAATTAGTTCGCCAAAGAAGTTTCACTTCTGACATGTGTACTTTGTACGCACGCATGTTTTTTTTTTTAAGACTTTTGTAGTAGATATCGTAGTTTTAATATTACTACACGGATGTATAGTAACAAAGGGATTATTCATGGTCTGTATTTCAACAGGCATCAGAAAGGCCACTGACCTTCCTTGACATTTTGATAAGTACCTTCTTTCTACCTGAGGCCCAAATTTTTAGGGATTTTAATACTACTAAATTGTACGTATGTTTTTGTTTTCCTTTTATTTTCTGTGAAGGAAAGATGTTTATAATAGCTAAGGTTACTTAAATGTATGCAGATATCTTCGTATGTAGTCGTTTAACAAACTGTTTGGTATGTGTGGATTGTTTCAAATATAGTTTTACAACAATATTATTATATAGAATTCTATATCAATACCTGATATATGACGACCCGCGTGGCGCAGCGGTTAACGTACTGGTCTGACGCGCAATGGGTCCCGGGTTCGATTCCTGGCCAGACAGGTATCTGAATGATGAGTTTAGATTCTTGTTCTGGGTCTGGGTGTCTGGGTGTTTGTGTGTGTCCATGGCACCCAAGACACAGGAGAAAATCTTATTGTGGGGCTATGAGTGTAGAAAGCGTTATAAATAAGTTTTTTTTTTTAAATATAGTTTTACAACAATATTATGCCCATATATATAGAATTGTATATAAATACCTATTTAATTGAATATTAATACGTGAAGCAAAAACTTGTGATCTCTTTTTAAGATACTTGCCGCAGACGGAGGAGGACTTGCTAAAGTGCCACGGATATAGTTGATGTAGAGAAGGATTAGGGACTATTAATATTTTTTTGAAATAATGCATAGAACATACATAAAATCAACTAGAAACATTACACACATCCGCTATTGCACTTAAATGCAGCTTAGCTAATTAAACCTCTTTTTACCGTTAAAGGGTGCGTTCAAAATAACTTGAAAATTGTTACAATTTATTTAAATTAGAGAGAAATTAGTGCTACTTTGGACGATATGAAGTTTAGTTTTTTAACTTAAATTACGGTCGAATTTCGACCGTTGCGACGGGTGACTAGTTATTTATTAATTATTAAAATAATGCCAAGTAAACATATTACGCATTCGAACAATTCACAGAACATTGGAGGACTAAGTTGGAATCACCCGTATGACGACATTGGAAGAGTTTGGTCCTATATATATATTAAATCCCATTATATCCTTATATACATGTAATGTATCCTTATTGTCATATACAACTATTCAACAGTTTATGTACTTCAGCGATTTGGAATTAAGTATCTAGTGAAGTTGAATGTGTTTTAGATTTTAATTATGGGTGGTAAAACTTATTACATAGCAAAAAAATGTATACATGTGTACCCAGTGCCGGATTAGCTATATACAACGACAACACAGCCTAATAGACACCGCATCTAAGGCGAACACTTTCGGGCAACACATCAGTTTAATAGCACTGATATAATAAACCGAGCGCGAGCTACACTTCAGTACCGACCACTTATGTGACCTGTGAACATCGTATTACGAGACTATATATAGCGCGAAATAAATTCTTTAAAAAATAAAAAAAGTGAAGCAAAATGACTTCCTGATCATTAAGATGGTGTAAAAATGTAGCAAAACATCTAATTTCACGGCAAGACGGCATAACATTTCACAAGTAAACTATTTTCACAATTATAATTTCAGGAATCAAATTTTTTTGGAGCTCAACTTACACTGGTCTTTAACAGCGCCCGTTGATGTCTTCTTACAGTGCATCCCTTTCCTTTTCATTAAATTAAATATTTCTATCCTTTTCGTCCATTTTGGTAGTGATGTACACCTCAATTAACTGATGAAAGATGACAACTAATGCAATTGAATATTACTTGAATTGAATTTAAAATAAATAATTATAGTTTTAAACTTTTAATCGTAAACTGCCAATAATTATAGTTATATGATGACTCTAATGTCTAAATATGTATCTACCAGATTAATTAACCGACTTCAAAAAGGAGAAGGTTCTCAATTCGACCGGTATATATATATTTTTGTATGTACAAGGACTACTCCGCCGTTAGTGGACCGATTTTAATTATTCTTTTCTTTATTGTGTAGAGACGAGCTGCGAATTGGTCCCACTTAAATATGGTTATTATCCATTTATGAGTTCTGGAGAAAATGAGGGGAACTCCTTAACCGATGGGAGTAATTGAATTGTGTGTAAAGATATTTCATATGAAATTGCGAAGCCAATTTATCATTGACTATTTAAGGGTCTGATAATGTGGCTCGGAGACAAAACGTGTAACTCCTCACCCGATGGGAATAAATGAGTTGTGTTTCAAGATATTTTGTGTAGGTTCTAATGAAATTGAATTAATTACTTACAAGCTATGATCAGAAGAACATATGTACATATAGAAATGAAAAAAACTTTTGTATAAAACACACATAGGACACATGTGGTTTCGTCGTGATCTAGCGAAATATGGTGAGCGCCGACTTCAGGACTACTACTAAGTACCTACTGTGTATGCTCTAAACCAACATGTATTTAGATATTTTTTTACTTTTTTGTTACATGGAAGTCGGTTGTATTTTTTGTTTTTTTTTATTTATTACAAAATCCGTAGATCCGAAACCTACAATTAGAAGAATTTATATCAAGTTAATTCATTTTAAGAATAATTAATTCATTTTTTGCTTAAATAGATTTTATACAACAATGTTAATACTGGTTTGAATTGCGTTATGTTGTGTATTAATGGTTTAGATTGTTAAATGATGTTTTCATTATTTTTCTCAATACTTCAATATGAGTACTACTATACCTTCTATGAGCTATTTATTAATCGTCTTATTCAATTATATTTATTTTATTATTTCTAATCAATAACCAATTACAAAAACGTTCCCATCACTAATTGTAATTTATGATCTATTGCGACCTTGAATCGACCAATTGCAATGCTTTCTTTTACCGCTCCTCCGCCCCGCATACCTCAGTGCTTTGACTGAAATGTTTCTTAGTAGAAATGAAGACATGAGGTGTCTATTAGGCTATGTTGTCGCTGGCTATATAGCAAGAGTAGGAAATGCTACGGGCCCCGCGACTAGAAGGTCCCCGCGGCCCAACACTTACCTGCTATTTATATTTAACTATCTTTGCTATCCTAAAAACCTTCAACTGAAAGAAGATATAGAAAGTGTCATCTCTAAATTTCCCGAGATTAAATCCAGAAAAGTTTACTAGTAACAGTTTTGTTTTATTTACTTTTACTTAAGGCAAACTATGGGCCTCCTGTCAGAATTAGCTACAGGCCCCGCGCTGGCTTAAACCGACACTGTGTGTACCTTAGCGGAAACCTTACAAAGGTACACGTCGCTATGGGAACGACATTGGTTTTTATGGGACTCTTAACCACTAAACCCCCCTGGGAGCAGTCCACGGCATGGTGAAAAGTACCTCTTTTTTTAGTTGCCTCTTACGACAGACAGATACCTTAGCTTTCTTCTGGTTCCTGAACTGTAGGGACAGTGAATATGTATGCCGCGACATTATTTATTATACTACAATTTTTATGTATAATATGCGTTAACTTGTTAACAAAATAATGCAAAGAAAACTCATGTTGATAATTTTCTTTATGATGTTTGATAACAAGCAAAGGAACAAAATAATAGGTAACTAATTAAGTTATACAAATCGTTATCGAATTAAAATGCTTATAAACTAGAGCCTTATTACTGTTGTGCCTTACTACTGCCTTTTATATTTTAATATTGTGATTTCACTGTATTATTTTTCTCTTTTCTGGGTTCAATAAAGTATATTATTATTATTGTTAGTTAATGTATTGATCAGATCAGGGTTTCGCAAAGTGGGGTACACGAACCCCTAGGGGTTCTATGGCAGGGGGTTCGCGACAATATTTACGTGACGTGCGTGATGACTGGCAGGTTCGCGCGGCACACGTGGCTTGGCAGGTGGTAGTAAAAATCGACTTGATGCCGAGTCGGAATTGAGGTTAAAATTGTCCAAAATTATTCTTAAAATTGACTCCATTTATGACAACAAACAAGCACATTCATCACATTATTAGTAGTAAGTAAAAATATATTTCTTTTGGCACTTTATTGTTACCTTTTATTGAAATAAATACATAATTTTCTTCAACAGTCAAATTTATTTTTGTATTAAATTAGTTAAGTTCGCTGCATTAGTTAAGCACTTGGAAACTTTAACAGGGGTACATGGGACCGAAAGTTTGAGAAACCCTGGATGAGATGTTAAACAGCAGTTGAAATTCAGTACCTAATTGTCGCATTATTTTTATAAACAAACTTGTTAATAAAAATAATACGACAATTAGGCTATTAGTTCACTATGAAATACATACATATATTTTGTTTAAACTTAAAACATACGATTGTAAACGGATATTTGGAATAAGGAAGGGAATGAATATTATAATGATTAACGTGACAAAATAAGGATAAATTACAGAACAGTTAATTATCAATATCAATAGTTATTTAATTTGTGTAAATTAGTTAAAATTCCAACAAAACGACTATTACAGAAACAGTTGTAGAATGGTTATAACGGTAACACCGTTAGAATTCGTTCTATCTGACGATTAGAGCAATAAATATTATTCCATTCCTAAGCGTCTAAAGGGGTGTTTTCCCATATAGCTTTGTGAGATACCTAAGCTAAGCTGTTAAATGTACTAAGATTGGTTCATCTCTTAGATCAATTACGACTGCTGGGGTTCAAAAGCCCACTGTTGAACTTTTATTTTATTTTTATTTTTTATTTTATTTAATTTTGGAAAACTTACAGCTAGAGAAGCTAATTACAAAGTTTTCACGTATATGTATACATAAAATTATATAACATATAAGAGAATCGGCAGAAACACGAAGTAACAAAACAAAAGATAAGGTTATAAATGAATGAATGCACAATAAGGATCCCCGGAAACTCCCTTTCATATGTCTCCCCCCTCCCAACCCCCACCCCTCCTCTCAAATCTCTATGCAACTGTTGAAGTTCCGTTACGATACAAGTTTAGAAATAGGAAAATTCAACCCCCATTCCCGCAAATGCAAATGACACCCTCTTTGGGAGACCTTTTTGCCATCAAATTATTTCAAGACACGCATTGACCGGTCAATAGGGATTGCAATCCGGAAAACCGGATCCGGTAATCTGGCGGATCCGGCACAAATTTACACAAACCGGATCCGGACCTCCACCGGATCCGGTGATTGTATATTTTGACAAAGATTTCACATTACAAAAATAATTACCGTTAGAAATCGATCCTTTTTTTTACACTGTTTTAACCGTTCTATTAATCCGGCCGGATTGAAAATGAGGCCGGATTGCAATCCCTACCGGTCAAGTCCCGAAACCAAAAATCGTTAGTCCGTCAGTGCCTTAACAAAATTACTTCGATAAAAATTATATAACTTATGTACCTATCGCATTACATAACATGCAGTCTACAACCTGATGGTTGCTGCCGCTATGCTTCATGTATCTAATATACTAGGACATATTAGGTATTAGTTATGAGCGGACTAAGCTATTTATTTAGTTGAAACGCCTTTCTGTCGCTTCTAGCTGTCTGTCTCTATGTATGCTTAGATCTTTAAAACTACTTTCGATTTTTAATGCAGTTTTATTAAATAGATAAAATTATTCAAGAGGAAGGTTTGTATGTATAATACATGTATAATATAGTAGGGAAACACTGATATTTTTAGATTTTTGACTTTTAGGCAGAACGAAGTTCGCTGGGTCAACTAGTAAAATATAAAACAGTGCAGCTATTTTTTTTAGATAAAAACCTACCTAAAAGTCAAAAGACACAAAAACCTAAAAGTCAAAAGACACAAAAACAAACAAAAGACACAAAAACAAGACAGAAAAAGTCTAAAACCTATATAGAGGTGTGGCATAGAAATGCGAAGAAATTGACTTTAAGCAAGAGGTTCTTTATTCTAGACTAATTTCCGATTCTCTTTATTTATTCAGCGGCAATTTTAATACAGTGGGAAACTAGTCTGAGGCGGATAATCACGTGAGGTGACTGACAATTTGTCTCCCCCCGTTGGTGAGGTGTAGTGACATTTGTCAGACCCCTTCTAATCGCACCATTTAATCCAGTTTTCTCGTAATTTACGCGAGAATTATCTACAAAAAAATATATTATATAGAACCAAGGCATTCCCCCCTACGTGATATATAAAGAGATTCAAGTCCCCCCCCCCCAAATTTCTCACATTAATGAATGTACCCTTTAATTCTTACGTAGGAATTTAAGTTACTCATTATAATATGTAAATCACAAGCGTTTTCGATATATTTTATGGCGTAAAAACTACTCAAAATAAATAATACATACCAGTCATTCTGATCATCGTATCATATACATTAACACCGTTTCACACCATTAATAAGGAAAACACAGGCACTGAGCACTTCAATTGTTAATCACAAAATGAACACAACACACAATCACACACGAGTTTAGTATATTCGTAAATCGCTGAATAAATTCGATTTGTTTGTTATAATTCGTAATGTTTGTTTGAAGTGTGAGTTGACGTATACGCAGGTGGACGATCGTAGTGAAACTGTTGTGGACGTGTTTCGACTGTAGTATCCAGTGATTCATTGAGGAGGCCTGTGTGGTACAAGTGATAAGAGATCGCGAGTAAAAATATTTGTATTTAATTTTTTTTATAAGTTGTACACAGAAATAGTGATATTGCAATATAAATTTGTGGAGTAGCGGATATGTGTATTATTCATGTATTTTTTATCTTATTGCAAACGAGTATTCAGTCCACTTAATGGTAAGTAGTCACTGCCTGCGTCGATATTTGTTAGTAATTTCATGCAGAAGAAGGGGTTATCTGAAGTCAATCGTTGCTACTTCCAAGGATTAAGATGGTGGCCTCATATCAAAGTGAACCGGCAACCACACCCTTTCACCGAAACGCAAGAACTGCTTTATGCTAGGAAACTCGTCAACCCTTTATTGTCCCACAGTTTGGCATGGGTCTTCTCTCAGAATGAGAGTGTTTTAGGCCATAGTCCACCGCGCTGCCCAAGTACGAATTGATAGACTTCGCACACCTCCGTAAACTTTTTTTTAAAGAACTCTCGGGTGCGTAGGTTTGCTCTAGATATTTTCCTTCACCGAAAAGCAGTGATAATTAATTTCAAATACGCACATGATTTTAGAAAAATCAGTGTGCATGTCTGGGTTTCAACCTCGGACCTCGCGATCGAGAGGGCAAGTTTCAACCATTACGCTCACCATAGATCAACGCTAGAAATAGTGTGTAAGCAATAAAATGTTATGATTTAATATGGGACTACACGAGGACTTAGGAATTGTCAGTTCCAATATTTTTCTTTCATTATCACTGGATCGAAACACGACCTCAACTGAGAAGATGCGGCAAGAAATTTAGCGGATTTGTGTTTTTATTTGTAATCAGTTCTACTGTATCTTACATGTATTATCTTGCATATACATGTAATAAGGTATGTATGTGTATAATGTATTATCAATTATAGAAAATTTATTAAAACCTGACATTGCATTTTGTTTTATCTTTATTTATCTCATACCAATGCATATTTCTTTTATTATTTTTATCTTGCACGTCGTTTTGTTAAATCGAGTCACATTTACCAAATGTAGTTAAATGACATAATTATCACTTTCACCGAAAATATTATAGGTAGGTAATGGGTTTAATTTTTCGGCCCTTTGTTTTGATTTAAGTTTTCTTTTCAGAATTAAAACTAACGGAAGCTTCTTCTTTTTCCTTGTCTAATTCCATTTTGATAATTATCAAAATCTAGTGGGAAGATTGTGCGAAATATTTATTATATATTTATTCGTGCTTTTATACATGCATTTACATTTCGAAGTTTTAGCTTGATGCATGCAATCGTAATATTATATATATCTGCAACAATTTACAATGATGCTGTCTGTTATAAAACTCATCTAGCTACAAATATCATTTTGTGTCATATAATGTAAAAAAAATGTTGCTCGGTACATGTAAAACGCGAGAAAGTAGTAAAATTATACTCAAATGGAGCATGGCATACAATTTATTTTAATATTTATCATTATCATTTTCTTTATCTTGTTTATCGCTACATAGTATAACACTTAGACTTAGACTTATGACGACCCGCGTGGCCGAGCGGTTACCATACCGGTCTGACGCACAATGGGTCCCGGGTTCGATTCCCGGCTAGACAGGTATCTGAATGATGAGTTTAGATTCCTGTTCTGGGTCTGGGTGTTTGTGTATTCATCTTGTGTGTGTCCATGGTACCCACAACACAGGAGAAAATCCTAGTGTGGGGCTATGAGTGTAGAAAGCGTGCTTAGTCACTTTTCGCTGTCTCTTTGTCTTTTCTGTCTATCTGCATTCGTTTTCTTCCCTTAAACATTGTGTCGTGTGTTTTCATATGGATTTCACAAATGGAATGAGCGATGAACTAATTTTTATGTTCGTATATTTGGTTTAAAATGGCTAAACACGTGCAGAGTAGAAGTGAATCGCCAGTACATAAACTTACTTATTTATTAGGTAAGAGAACCTAACACCTCAGTTGTCGTAAATAATGACGTTTTACATAAAATACATCGCACCAATGACATGCTCATTGTAACAATACTACCATAATTCATTCTTGACTTGTTACATGACTTAATTACTCTGTCAATAGAATGTTAAATAAAATAATATAACAATTGTATTTGTATAGATAAAAAATCACGTTATTTTGAACTTGACTGAAGAAGTCTAAAGTATCTAATGCATTACAATCTCTTTCGAGTAAATAGTGTTAGTCTTCTTCTGCAAAGATCTATTTTGCAAAGATAGATTTACTCCTCCATACCTGTCCCACGATATCAACAGAATTTAATTGCTTCTCGACCCTTGGGTTTTTTTCCGTGTATCTTAATGATTTCCACTTTGCTGCATCTTCAACTCAATCGCGCAGTAGGTAGATAAACACAAGTTATTTTATTTATGATTTTAGACTAACACTAGCTGTCCCGACAAACGTTGTTTTGCCATATGAAAAATAAAAATAAATGTTAAGGGTGGACAACCCTTAAGGGGTATGAAAAATAGATGTTGACCGATTCTCAGACCTACTGAATAAGCATATAAAATTTGGTAAAAATCGGTCAAGCCGTTTTGGAGGAGTATGGCAACAAAAACTGTGACACGAGAATTTTATACATTAGATTATTACGGAAGTATACATTTTAACACCTAACGGGTACTAATGATATGCGGTTTTCGATTTTTATTCTAGGTTGCGTCATAGGACCGTGACCATACAATTATATGGTACCATGACGCTAATTTTCCCGACAATATAGTCAATAAAAACTCGATTTGATATTTCTATTACAACACTTGGGAAAAAAACAAAGAAATTAGAATTTTGTGTAACAAAAGTTTAAAGTTTAACAATTCCTGCTGCAATACTGTTTAGAACGAAGAACACAACAAAGTAAATTGTACAATCACGCTTACAAACCACTATCTCTTATCAATAACCGATCCAGCCGCTATATCTTTTAAATTGGGCCATGGGTCGGTTCGAAATATTTCTCCAGGCTATGACGTAGAGCGTCGTCAGAAAACACGTTTTTTAATGACGTGAATAATGTTTCCGTGTCAATTAATTAATAACTCGGAATACCATTTTGAGTGCTCATACGATGGAAACACGGCCGAATTTGGTAAGACCGGGTAAGACAATTTGTACCGTAAAAATACTTTGTGTAAAATAATAATTGATCGATGAATTATCACGTGATAGACAAATTGATTCGTGTTTTTTGGGTTCCGTGTCCAAAGGGCAAAAACGGAACCCCATTTCTAAGACTCCGCTGTCCGTCCGTCTGTTTGTCACTAGCCTGTATATCATGAGCCGTGTTATCTAGACATTTGAATTTTCACAGATGATGTATTTTTGTCCCCCCTGAAATAACATAGAAATGACAACAACATAGAATAAGAAAAAAACGTGCGGCACTCTGGGACTACCGCGGTAAAGCTATTGCATAGCATTTTTTATCAACGTATGCAATTATAATTATTTATTTATTTATACAGTAATGTTTTTCTTTGATATTAATTCAAGTTTTTTGCTTTGATACTAAATACTTTCTCACAAACAGCTGCTTACATTTTCATCCGATTTCCGAGCAGCTCGTCTGGATCCGTGCGTGCTTTGTACTGTCGTACCATATACATACACGTTAAGCGAACGCTCGGCCGCACTACATGGTAGGTGGAGTGGGGGGTGTTAGGTTTTTTTCGTTACGGAATTTCTTCGGTCGCCGCGCTCAAAGCCCACGATAAAAGCTATGCAATAGCTCAATAAATATTTAAGGGAGGCTCCCGTACAACATATTTTTTTTGCCAGATTTGTAGATAATTGTACGAAACCCTACGTGCGCGATTCCAACTTGCACTTACCCGGCTTTTTGTTTTTTGGTTTGGTGTGATACGGATGTTTACCTGTTGAAAGATTAGGTAACCAGTGCTTGCATATAAATAAGCTAAGGCAAAACATTTCAGAACGTTTATTTCCTACTTGTTTGCCTATAAAGGTAGAAGATGTAGTAGGTGTAGCAGGTGTAGAAGTATTGTATTGGTAGAATATATATTGACCGGGGAGGTACCCCGGTCGAACTACAATATTCTACCACCACCACACCTATTTCTAGCGTGAATCTTTTCTTGCGTTTCGATGGAATGGTCGCCTCATATCAAAGTGTGCCTGCAACCACACCCTTCTAACGAAAAGAAAGAAATGCTTCACGCTGGAATAGGTGTGGCGGTGGTACATTCCCAGTCGAAATACACTAGTAGTACTTTCCCAGTCGAACTACACAACTACACCTACATGAAAGTGAGCCGGCAACCTCTCTGAAAATTGTATCGATTTGTTCTAAAATTCACTCAAAACTGACGCTTGCAGCACCAAGGGAATATTTCATGGCCGAGCGGTAATTGAAACAAAAAATAAATTGCAATTGATTAATCGTCAAAAGTAATTTGAAACAACAATAAAGTTTTTTCAATCACTAAGCACGAACCACGTGACATTGACCCGACGAAGGTCAGTTCTAAGCAACTGTTGTCGTTTGAAACATCTTATTAATATAATAATGTTTGTGAGGCTGTATGTGTATGTGCGTGATGTATTTTGAAATTTTTGAACGAAAGAGCTACAGGTAGGATTTCACTGAAGCTTGGCACACGATAGTATTAAAATTATAATATTTAGTTCGAAAAAGTTACTGAAATCAGCAATAAAGTTTTTCAAATCACACATGATCCATTTGACATTGATCCGATCAAAGTCAGCTGTAAATAACAGTTGATCGTCTTTTAAAACATCTTATTAATATAATAATAAAGTTTGCGACGATGTATATGTACTCTTTCACGCAAAAAATATCAGTCGTATTTTCGCTGAAATTTGGCAAACTATATTATTAAAGATTAAATCGATTAGTGGCGATTTTTTTTAAAACAGCAATTAGGTTTTTTCAAATGATCTATGAACCACGTGACATTAATCCGATCAAGGTCAGTTGATAAATAACAGTTCAAAATATGATCTATACATATAAATAAAAAGGTAACTATTTTCAATGTTACAAAATGCATATTATAAAATTACATACGGTATTTATAACAAAAAGATAAGTCAATTTTTTGTCTGGCTTTCTGTTTGTTCTAGCTATTTTCTGGAACCGCTTAACTAATTTTGAAGTGACGTCACTTTTAAATAACTGATGTTATAAGGCATAACTTAGGCTACTCTTATTTTTTTTTAGAAAAAAATAAGGTTATCTGTAAAACGGGTAAAACCGCTACAACCACAAAAAACATCACCAGCAAGATACATTTTTAAACGTAAGCAAAACCTCGGAGCTCAGCTAGTCAATAATATCATTCGTGACAATCAATTTGATTCCTCAATCAAATGTATATGGATTGATTGTGGTGACATTTAGAACGATAATCATTAGCATAACGGTGTTTATGAGTATAATTGTTATTGACGTTCGATGGCCGGCTAACACATGGACGCATTGTTGATGGTACCTTAAGGCTGCTTACAGCACAGCGATTATAAAAAGTAAAAAGTTATATTGAAATAAGTCTTATCAGAGCAGTGGTTGAAACTTTCCCTCTCAATCGGAAGGTCCGAAGTTCAAACCCAGGCACGCACCACTGATTTATGTGCGTATTAGAAATTAATTATCACTGCTTTTCGGTGAAGGAAAACATCGCGAGGAAACTTACACACCCGAGAGTTCTTTAAAAAAAAAAGAGTTCCTGGTCCGCGCTGGCCAAGTGCAAATAGGTGGACTTTACACACCTAAAGTCCACCTATTCGCACTGGCCAGCGCGGTGGACTATGGCCTAAAAACTCTATCATTCTAACAGAAGACTCGTGCCCAGCAGTGGGACAACAATTGATGACAAAGTCTTGTCTAAGTGTGAGCAGTAACTAACAATATTCTTTTAGATATGAGTAATATTCTGATATGAGTCGCCGATTTTTCACCGATTTAAAATCAACGCTACTTTGTACTATTTTAACCTTTTTTCAAAAAAGAGGACTTTCTCAATTCGGCTCTTTTTTTTGAAGAACCGATGTCGTAACACTTCAGGAATACCTCAAGTACTTCATCTCAAGTCTTGCGGGTAGAACGAACCAACAACGTACAAAAAAATTCTACGAATTGAGAACCGACTCCTTTTTATGAAATTGGTTAAAACATATCAGGATTTTTTCGACGCAGTACTTCACAAAGCATCGTCGTTTTTATGCAGTAGCATAATAATGATGCATTATCTAATCACCTGCGAATCCCGCAGTGTATCGTGGTTCACAGTATACCACGATTGTCAACTATGTACGCGGTTGCAATATTTATCTTTAGTCATGAAAATTTCAAAATTCCATAGATTGTGTTGCAAATCAGAGAAAATATACTTTTTTTTTATACTTTAACCTAACGATATGGCAGACGGGCTACCTGGTGGAAAGTAGTCACCGTCGCCTGTGGACATTCGCAACACCAGAGGATTCGCCAATGCATCGCCGGCTTTGTAGGAGAGCTCTTTTCGCACCTTTCTTGAAGAATCCCATGTCATAGCGCTCCGGGAATACCTCAGGAGGAAGCTCATTCCACTACTTGCACGTCCGTGGCAAAAACGAGCGTGCAAACTGAACCGTGGAGGACCGTCACGGGTCCGGTTGGTGTGGATGGAACTTCATCCTTCGGCGTGTGGTGCGGCGAAGAAAAGGTGACGAAGGCACCAGGTCAAAAGTTCCTCTTACTTATTATAAAGGAAACCCATTTTATCATAATACCAGGTGGTAGAACCGGTGTAGATCGACCGGAGAGGTACCACCGCCATACTTATTTCAAACGTGAAGCAGTTCTTGCGTTAGTGGAAGGATGTGGTTGCCGACACACTTTTATACATGGCAACGATCGATCCTCGGGAGTAGCACTGCATCTGTGATCGACTTCAGATAGAACCTATGTTCTATGCGCAGTTGCTTATAGATGTCTATTGTGTGATAACGACCACTCACAATCAGGTGAACTGCATGCTCTTTTGGTACAATCTTTTTAAAATAAAAATTATGTTAGTGACGGTAGTTATGATAATAAATAAACATTTAGTTTAAAAAAGGTGTTAGATTGTAATTATCTAATGTCACACTTGTATAATAAAGTAGCTGTTTTGTAAATTTATTGCAATATATTGTAAAGTAATAAATAAAATAATCGCTATTATATGTTATTTCGTTCTAATGTTAATTAGTCGTGTATAAATAACTTGTTTCGATATATTTAGCGTATCGTGACCATATGTAATTAAATAGCATACAGGTTTTAACATGGCTTTTAGGTTTACTTTGCGGTTAGATTAAGGTAAAATGTTCAAATATTATTTTCCTACGCAAATGACTATGTAAATATTTATTACGAGAAATTGTTAATAAGATAAATATACATTTATCCAATGTTACTAAGTAGTGCTTTGCGGTTTCACTTGCGAATAAAAAATAGTACTTACGTTTAAATTACAATAACTTACTATAAAGTAGATTTCGTTGAAATAGATACAAAGTAATGCTTTATGATACATATTTTACATAGTCGAAATTCGACCCTAATTTAAATGAAAAAAACTAAACCTTATGTTGTACAAAGTAGCTTATTTAACTAATTTAAATAAATTGTAAAGCAATAGCCGGTATTTTGATGATTCATAGCAAGACATTGAATGTTTATGTCGTTTATTATTTATGTGTCTGTGACAAATGCACGGTAGTGTGTGTAATGTGTTTTTCGTTGATTTTATGTATGTTTTAAGTATTATTTGAAAAAAATATTAACATTCTGCACTCCTTCTCTACGTCCACTATTACCGTGCAAAATTTTATACCAATCCGCCCGCGGCATTAAATGCTTCACAAGTTTTTGCTTGATGTATTAAAATGTAGATTTCCAATCAATTAAATTGTTATATAGCGGGTACTTACTATATGCGGCTTATGATTTTTTTCAGTTGCAGTTCATGGTCACGACCAAACTGACCAAAATATCGCCAAAAAGAAAATAAAAGGAATTAAAAAAAAAGATTTGGTGAGTACCAGGTACATATTAAACAGTATAAGTTCTGAAGTAATATCATATAATATTAAAATCATACAATTAAATTAAATTCTGAATATAAAGACCTTTTTTATTGATATTAGTCGTCCAAACATTGTTCTTTTAGCAAATATATTCGATGAACAGGTAAATGGAACATTAGCTATGATATGGGTTTCTTCAAGAATGGTGCGAAAAGAGCTCTCCTTCACAGCCGGCGATGCATTGGCGACTCCTCTGGTGTTGCGAATGTCCATAGGCGACGGTGACTACTTTCCATCAGGTAGCCCGTTTGCCTTATCGTTAGGTCAAATTATAAAAAAAAAAAAACATTAAACTACCACTACTGAACCTCATTAGAGGAAGAAATCTATAATATATAAAGTATAGTATAGATATATCGACTTTATTGAGTGAAGTTCAAATAAATCATGCATTTTAATATATACTAATAAAAGATAATGGTACTGAACGACTAGCACTTAACCGGTTATTTTAGTAAGCTGAGTTGTATAAAAAATTGTACTTTATTTTTATCAGTTCTTAGTGGAATTTAAAATACTCAATTAAAATCAACAAAAAGTCGACAACGTGTGGACAGCCTTAAAGGTACACTGTAAAAGGGCGTCAACTTGCGTAAATCTGTTTCTTCGGATATTGTAACGGCCCTTGACATAGAATGGAAGCCATTTTGAAATGTTTTCGCTGCGTGAATTGAATCGCTTTGATGAGCCGCCCGTGGAGTTTATAATGATACCTTAATTGGAGATTGCAGACAATGAAACGGAAAGAAAACATTGTACCAATCTATCAGAGGCGTAGCGTACGTTGGCCCTGTTTTAAAATAAGGGGCCCAAATTAACGGTAAAGTTTTGTCTCAAAAAATTTTTTTTTTTTGTGGGTCAAAAAAAAAGGTGAAAATATGGTCACCGACATTACTACACTCGTCTCTGCACGACCAAAACAAGGTCGTCAAATAATATCTTTGGATAAGTACTTACATATTCAAGTCCTTCTAACTCAATGCTAAGTGACAAAGCCAGATACTCTGGTAACACTAATCCCAACTGGAGATGATGAGACTGGCTACGTGATGGAAAGTAGTCATCGCCGCCTATGAACATTTGCAACACCACAGGAATCCCTAATGCATCGACGGTTTTGAAGGAGAGCTCTTTTTATACCCTTCTTAAAGAGCCCCATATGACATGGGGCTTTTTAAGAAGTGCTCTGGGCATACTTCGGAAGGAAACTTCTATGTATTGCAAATGAGTAAACTTACCATCTTATTTGACGACCCGCGTAAATAGCGGAGTTGTTAACATACCTGTCTGACGCGCAACGGGTACGATTCTCGGCCAGACCAGGTATCTGAATGATGAGTTTAAATTCTAGTTCTGGGTCTGGGTGTTTGTGTATTCGTCTTGTGTGTGTCCATGGTACCCACGACACAGGAGAAAATCCTACTATGGGCATAGCCCCATAAATGTCCAAAAAATATTCGAAATAGTATGCACCTCATACTCAACTAATTTAATTACCTTAAGTCGATTTAACAAAAGATCAAGCGTATATTTCTAAAAGGTGTATGTACAGAACCATCATAAACCCTATCATAAGATAATTGTATCAAGCCCTAAAAGGTTCTCAAGAATTATGTCAACGTTAGAATCATATCCGTTCGTTCTTATGAAGTATCTATCATTGGCAATGACAAGGTGAACTGGAAACGTAAATTAATCTTTAATGATGCCTATAATAATTTATATTATCGCCTTAACAGTAATGTAGGCCCCAATTAGTTGTAACGAAGCAAAACCTATTACAGTAACTGCTGTATATGTCGATATTTATGGCAAAGTGAATGAAAGTAAGTCTTATCTGTAAAGTGCAGCGCTTAAGTTATGTCGTTCGAAAAACTAGGGCGAAATCTTACGGCACGGTAATGGTATCTACAGTATTCTAACTTCTTAGAAACGCACGAAACGCAAGTTGTACCTACGCACCTCGATTTCGGTATGCAACAGCCAACGAATGTGCCGTAGTGACGAGCGGGTGGTGTGAGGTTTTTTGTGCAGTGGATCTTTTTATTTAAATAATAATGTAGCGAAGAGCACTTGGAAACTATATTAGGCTGTTTTTGATTCCTTTGATTGTGCATAAACACGTCCAGTGTTTTATTTTAGTTGGTAAAATATTATTCAGTGTGAAATTTATAACTATTATTTGTGTACGATTTGTTATTAAGTCTCTCAAATATTAAAAGAACGCGTTTTTCAATACCATAATCTACTGAATAAAATACATAACAAGTAATAAAGAAAGTCAAGTATGCAGATGTCATTAAAATACTTTAGACGGGTAGCCCAAACGCATACTCTCGTCCAGCGCGTCTGTAGGTATAAAATTCAAGGACAGGGGGGCAGAGTTAGATGACTGTATGATACTGTGCTTACGGGATGTTTGTTAAGTTGTAGTGAGTGAGCTTAATCTAATTTTATGTTACAATCTAATAAAATTCTCGTGTCACAATTTTCGTTCCCGTACTCCTCTGAAACGGCTGGACCGATTCTCATGAAATTTTGTGTGCATATTGAGTAGGTCTGAGAATCGGTCAACATCTATTTTTCGTACCTTAGTGATAAGGGTTGTCCACCCTTAATTTTTTTTTAAATTTTTCCATGGCAAAACAACCTTTGCCGGTCAGCTAGTAATTTATATTATTTGCGAAAGAAGGGAGAGTAATATTTTTCATGCCTTTATTTTATTTACGTGTGTATGTATCTTTTTATCTTATTGAAGTAGCAAACGAGCATGTAGTCCGCCTGATGGTAAGTGGTGAATGGTGATAGTGATTTATTTATCTATATATATAAAAGCGAAAGGTCACTCACTCACTCACTCATCACGAAATCTTAGAAACTACAAGTGCTAGGAGTTTCAAATTTTGCATGCGGGTTCTTTTAATGATGTAAGTGCTCACTAAGAAGGGATTTTATGAAATTCAACCCCTAAGGGGAAATGGGAAAAACTTTGTGAACGCGGGCGGAGCCGCGAGTACAGCTAGTTAATTTATAAATAAATAAGTTACGTGATACTTAGTCGCGACCTCCTCCCCTACATTGGATTTAATAAAAGTTAATCTGACCACTTTCTTCCTCTAAATATCTCATATAATTAGTCTTATCCTCCTCCTCCCCATTTTCAGTTAAGGTGAAATACTTTAAGTACTGTAATATCCCGAACTTACGCGATAGGTGGGACTGACTGATAACCACGTAAGTCGAATTCGCGTAAGTCGGGGTACAAGAAATACGTAACACAAAATAAAATGTAGCTGTCATACAAGTACATAGTCTTACTATTCCACACTCTTATTTAATAGGAAGGCTATGTAATTCATTATATAGAGATTATGTGACGCAGCTGGCACTCAATAAAGACAAATTGAGGAGATTTGAAAACCGCGTAATTCTGAGTTCGCGTAAGTCGGGGTAGCGTAAGTCGAGGTTACACTGTATATCATCATCATCGTCATCATAGGCCTCCCCCAAGCTGTGCCACAATGCTCGGTCCTCAGCTACTCTTATCTAACCACTGCCTGCAACCCTCTTAAGGTCGTCGATCCAGCGAGCTGGAAGGCGTCCTACACTACGTCTGCCGACTTGTAGTCTCCATTCAAGAACTCGTCTGCCCCATCGGCCATCGGTTCTTTGACATATGTAGCCAGCCCACTGCCACTTCAGCTTGCTAATTCATACTGTATATGTTACACCCAATCAGAATACAGCACAGCTTTACTGCTGACTTAAGGCACAAACAGATTACAGGATTAAACGACCAGCACGAAATTTCTGCACTTTATAAATCTTTAGTAAATGCCTATAAACTAGTAAAAGGTGGCACAACCTTTTGTGGCTGGCGGTATCTGAGTTCAGATTCACGTTGTGGGTCTGGGTGTTTGTGAATTCATCTTGTGAGTGTCCATGGTACCCACGACACAGGAGAAAATTCTAGTGTGGGGCTATGAGTGTAGAAAGCGTGTTTCAACATCTTTACACAAGTTTTATTAGTAGTAATACCGCAAAAAGAAATCCTTTACAAGTACAATTTCTCTCATGTCCTGTTTCATAAAAGTTATGTAGAAATTAAGTATCAAGCTAATTTTTATTAAATGACTCATTGAAACGCGTTGACACTTGTCTGTTTTTATGTTGTTACAATGTAAGATGTAATGTGAACTAGTTTCGCTCCAATCATGAGCATATGACTGACATACATACATGGTTGCTCGTCAAATTATGTCTTTTTACATTACAGCAGCGAATCTTCTGATAGACGTGTTTATGTTTCTTAAATTATTTCTTATATTTGCATGTAGCACGTATTTTTAAGCAGTGATAGCTTATGGTTGAAACTTGCCCTCACGATCGGTAGTTCAAAACCACGCACCACTGATTTATGTGCGTATTAGAAATTAATTATCACTGCTTTTTGGTGAAGGAAAACATCGTGAAACCTACACACCCGAGAGTTCATTAAAAAAAATTTGGAGGTGTGTGTCCACCAATTCGCACTTGGCCAGCGCGGTGGACTATGTCCTATAACTCTCTCATTCTGAGAGAAGACCCGCGTCCAGCAGTGGGACAATAATGGGTTGATGACACACGTATTTTTAAATGGGAAGGTATGTACTACCGACACGTCTTTATCTCATGTGAAGCAGTTCTTGCGTTTTGGTAAACAGGTGTGTTTGCCGCTTCACTTTTATGTGAGACGATCGTCTCAGTCCTCGTGAGTAGCAACGCATCTGTGGTTGACTTCAGATAGAACCCGTGTTCTATATGAAGTTGCTTACAGATGTCCATAGGCGGCAGTGATCACTTACTATCAGGGGGTATTGTTCATTTGCTACTTCAATCAGATAAAAAAAGGTCACCTCACGTAAAACTGTACCGGCAACCACAACCATCCATCGAAACACAAGAACTGCTTCACGCTAGAAATAGGTGTGGCGGTGGCACCTCCCCGGACGCACTGCACTGGCTCTACCACCGGGTAAAATCCTTGTTTCGAGAGAAGAAAACATTGCGCTCTTTACTTTTTATTAAAGTTTACAGTTTTGAAGTACCACTGCCATATTTATTTCTAGCGTGAAGCATTTCTTGCGTTTCGTTGGAAGGGTGTGGTTGCCGGCACACTCACTTTTATATTAGGCGACCATCATAGTCCTCGGGAGTAGCAACGCATCTGTGATTGACTTCAGATGGAACCCATGTTCCGTATGAAGTTGATTACAGATGTCCATGGGCGGCAGCGGCCACTTACCATCAGGTAGACAGCATGCTCGTTTGCTACTTTAGTCAGATAAAAAAAAACACCAAAATAGAAGAGAAACTAATTAAAAAAGATATGAAAACCATAACTTTGGATTATCGGAACACATAAAAATAAATTGAGTGACTTATTTACAATGTACTAAAGGGCAATCGCTTATACGGTTACTTAATTGAAAAGGTTTTCGAAATTACATAAACAACATTAAATGTGATGCCGTATCTGAGTAATGTGACAGATGAAAAGGTTTTTGATTGTAAAATGCAAAGTGTTACAATTAAGGTTGCGTAAAAATTGATAAAGGTAATACATTCCTTATTAATGGTTTTATGTAATTGATTCAACCTATAAGTTGATTTTCAGCCGCTCAATCGGGTCTGAGGTTCAAGTCGAAGGCACCACTGGAAACCTTTTTTTTAAGAGGGGGAAATATTCTAAAGGTACCCGACGCCGTGGGAGCGACGCAGGTTGTGTGAGATTCTTACCGCACTAAAACCTCTCAATGTCCGTCCTCAGCGCTGCGTGGGGGACTCCGGGATATCCAACGAAACACAACCGGAGCCATCCGAGCTCGATGCCTATTTCGGGCTCTTCCCTGTTGAGCGAATACGCTCAACACACCACTGATTGGAAACCTACAGACCTCAGGGATTTTTATTCTCATAGGTGTATGAAGTTTACGTTAGCAATTCGTATTTTTCCAGTACGGCTGGCTATGGCCTGAGATTCTCATTCTGAGAGAAAAACCGTGCCTAGCGGTGGAGCAATAAGTTTGACAACGCGTAACTTATGGCTGTGGTATTAATGCCTGTTTTATAATATAGACTTAGCACACAATTATTCATCTTCTGATATATGGCAAATATCCATGATGGGAATATATACTCAATGGTAGGCATGTGAAAAATCGATTTTTTGGGGCAATCGTTTTTGGTAATAAATTTGAGGACCATTCGTTGCCAACAAGCAACTATAATATCGAGCAACTGTTAGGATATCGAAAGTAGGATGTAAAACTTCAAAATAAATACTCTACTTAGTATTGCAAAGTTGCGGCTATAACAAATATATAAAAATAGCGAAAAATAAAATCTATTTATAAATAATCGATAATGTTGGTCAATAAATAAGTTAATAAAAAAATAATATTTTTCTTTAAGAATCGATTTTTTTTACATCCCTACGCAATGGTAGATAAGATTGGAGTTTTAACCGAATAAGAGAAAGGGGTTACGAAACTGTCTAAGATACGGCTAGGAAAAGAAGTCTTCCGATTAGAAGTAAGCTACCTTTTAGAGTTGATGGGACTAGGGTCCTCCTATTTCTGTCCCTGTAGTTCCGGGACCAGAATAGGATTACGGTTCCCTCTGCCTGTCGTAAGAGGCGACTAAAAGAGGCTTCCGGGGTTGCGGGCGGGAAGAGTGGGAGCTCGAACCGTCCGGTCAAGCGACCCCGGGAAGGACGGTGGCATGTGTGGTTGCATGCTGCCGTAAAAACCAGTAGGTGTGGTGAGCAGTTCACGCCCACCAGGGAAGAGCCCGATGGGGCACACGCTGAGGACACCGGCGGCGGTCAATCGGAGTTCCCGGAGTCCTCTTCGCAGCGTCGAGGTCGGCCACCGGGGGGTTTTAGTGCGGTAAGAATCCCACATAACCCGCGTCGCTCCCATGGCGTCGGGTACTTTTTGAAAGTTTCCCCCTCGAAAAAAAAAATAGGGTCCTCCTATTTCTAAAATTTTACTGTGTATGGGATGGACTTAAGTTAGCACTTGCATTGAGAAGAAGGCGGCCTTGAGCCCTCATTCCGTCCTTCACTGCATTTGCCGATGCTACCCGATGGTTCCCCCTACCAGGTGAACCGATGACCTGAAGAAGACAGATGGAAACCGTTGGATTCCAAGGGCACAGGACCCGTTGGAGTGGCACCATTTAGGAGAGGTATACGTTCGGCAGTGGACATCAAAAGGCTAATGGATGGTTGGATCCGAAGGTTAATGTTTCTCATTTTCTACATATGGTATTTGATTACGTTTAGTTGAATTATTTATCTGAAAATTAATTAGAATTCCATTATACAAAAATATAAGGCTGTAAAATTCGTAAGTGTTAACATAGAATATTAGGCTGATGTAATACTAGAAAGTATTGCATAATGATGATATTTTACTTTTTATAATTTAAACATACAACCTTGCATTCCTAATTGTTTTTAATGTAATTATATACCTGTCGCGGGGCGTGCGTGCCGTGCGCCCCACGTGCGTTGTCGTGAGTGCGCAGGCGCGTCCGTCGGCTAAAGCGAGTCCTCACCGACGGCTCTTACCGCGACGGAGGGGTGCGGGCGTGATGTAGATACGGACGGACTTTCGCTCGTCCGGCGCCGGAAGCCCGCTCGTGTGTGTACTTCGCGTCGGGGAGTTGCGCCGTTCTCTTCCTGCGTCGATGTAGAGGGTGCGGGGGGTAGGTGCGGGGGGAGGAGACGTTTTCAAAAGAAACAAGAATGACGTTATCTGTTTAAGCCGTAGTGGACCAGCCAAAGCCTAGCCCTAATCCCCCTTGCCTAGCCCTAATATTCTTCGCTCTTCTTTCGCGGAGAATCTTCTTTCTTCCTGCTGCAGAAGGTCCTTCCGTCCTGCAGAGTTTCCAGTCTTCAATCTTCAGTCTTGAGTCTTCAGAGTCTTCTTTCTTCCTTTTCTTCTTTTCTTCTTGGGAGTGCTTCTCTCTGGAGGCCATGTTCGCTTGACTTTGACTTTGAAAGTCGTCCTATGCCGCGGCGTGGCGTCGCCGCTTGGCGTAAGGTCTGCGGGCCTCGAGGATCCCCTCCTTACCCGGGCAATTCCCTCAGTGGAAGCACTGTCCACCGGTGATGTGAGCTGCCGTCAGGCAGTGTTGCAGCCTTCGGCCTTCTGTGACCGCGCTATGCTGCTACGCAGATTTAATCCTCCAGATGGTCGGAGGATACCTGGCCCTCGAGTTCACGAGGGAGCGGACGCCCCTCGGGGGGTCGAGCGTGAAGGGGCGCGAAACCTCGTAGATGGGCATGTGGCCCACTGTCAGCGCGTTCGTACATACGACGCGCCAACTGGGCCACAAACCTGTCCAAGGTTTGCACCTTAAGGTCGCGCTCCAACACGTCGTTCCGAACGAAGCGACCCGCCCCGACGATCGCCCGGAGGGACTGGCTCTGCTGCGCGCGGAGGCGTTTTCTGTTGGACTCCGACACCAACGCGTACCACGCCGGCGCCGCGTAGGTCAATCGGGATCGGACGTACAGCTTGTACACCTTTAGTTTTGTTCGGAGCGGCAGATGAGATGCAAGCACCGGTCGGAGCATCGCACGTGCAACACGGGCCTGTCGGATCACGTGGTCCACCTGAGGCACCATGTGCAACGTGCGATCGATGTTACATCCCAAGTACCTAACTGTGGGCTGCCAAGCTACCTCCCGATCACGAAGACGTAGCGGCGGCGGCATGCTGCGTTTGCGGCTGAAAAGTGTCGCGACCGTCTTACCGACATTGACGGCCATACGCCACTTATCCAGCCACTCCGGTAAGAGATCCAACAGTCGTTGCATCCTGCGTGTAGCTATTGCGGGATCACGAGAAGACGCGAAGTATGCGCTGTCGTCCGCGAACAGCGCGAGCTCCACGTCCCTTTCCCATTCCTCGAGGTGACCTTCGAGGGTGGGAATGTCGTTTGTGTAGAAGGCGTAGAGTAGTGGCGAGAGGCAGCTACCCTGTGGTACACCAGCACGTATTGGGCGGGGGTCTGAGGTGACGTTCTCGACCGACACATAGAACTGCCGCCCATCTAGAAATGACGCCACTAACCTCACCAATAGCGCCGACAGGGGTGACTCCAACAGCTTGAAAACGAGCCCAGGGTGCCATACGCGGTCGAACGCCTTCTCGATATCGAGGAAGACGCCGACCGCGTGTCTACCATAATTGGTCTCGCTTGCAAGATGGTGGAGCACTCGTGTCAGCTGCAGCGTAGTCGAGTGACCGGCGCGGAAGCCGAACTGCTCGTCCCTTAAAACAAGTGACGGCCGCAGTCGCTTCAACGCCAGCCTCTCGAAGAGCTTTGCTATGGTGGGCAGCAACGTGATGGGACGGTAGCTGGCCGGGAGACGTCTGTCTTTCCCCGGCTTCGGGAGAACTATCACCTTACCCATCTTCCAGGTGGTCGGGAAGTGGCCGGTGCGTAGTATACCATTGAAGAGCCTTGTCATTACGACTAAGGCCCTCCTCGGGAGCATCGCCAACGCCATGTTAGGGACTCCATCGGGGCCTGGCGCCTTACGCTTCGGTAAACGCAAGGCGGCCTTCCGCGTCTCCGAGGGCGAGATGAACTCCAATCCCTGGGGTGGCGGTGTCGGGCGTCCAAGGAAGTCCTCTACCCACGCCTCTACGATCTCGTGGTGTTCGGCGACGGCAGCGGCTGCGGGGTGTGGAGAGAATTGCTCTTCTAAGTGCCCCGCATGAATCTCCGCCCTTTCTTTAGGTGAGTAACATCGCCTGCCCTCACCATTAAGGAGTGGGCAGACGGTCTCCTTCGTTCGGGTGAGCTGCCTGGTGAGATGGAAGAGTGAAGTCTCGTGCTCACCTGCCTGGTCGACTCTCGCCTCCCAGGAGGCGCCACGGTACTCCGCCATCTCAGCAGACAACTCCTCCGCCAGGTTGTTGAGGTCACGCTTCACCCGGGGGCAGCGGGTGCGCGCCCATAATCGGCGAAGTAATCGTTTTTTACTTAATTTTCTCTCCAGGTGGGCCGGGAGTCTAGCGCGTCTCGATGACTGCGGTATGAGAGTGGTCGCCGCGTCCAACGCCTCCCGGACTGAAGCCGTGAACGCGCCGGCCGCAGCTTCCACTCCCCCCGGTGTATTGAGCGCCTGGGTGAGCTTGACCCCACCCATGGTTAACTGAAAAGACTCCCAGTCCACCCTTCGAGTTACCGGCTTAAAGGCCACCGCGTCGGCCCCCAGACCAAGCGTGACCAGGATTGGGAGGTGCTGCGTGTCCAGATCATACAGCACCTCCACATGAACTGGGCATCGGAGATTCCTGTGGAGCACTATATCCAGGACATCGGGGCGAGAGGACTCAGCCGTGGGGATGTGCGTAGGCGATTCTGGCCCAATCACCTCGTAGCCCATCTCCTCGGCGTCAAAGTACAGCATGCGTCCCGCTGTATTGGTGATTCTGGAACCCCAAGCCGGATGTTTGGCATTGAGATCACCAGCCAGTAAGGTCGCAGCGCTCTCGTCCAAGATGGTGTGGATGTCCTGCGGGATAAGTTGGGGACCAGGCGGTCGGTATGCGGCGGCAATTGGAGGTTGGATGGCGCGCCCCTCCTTGGACGTGCCCTGCTGGTGCCCCTCCTTGGGCACCTCCCCCCGACGTACCTCTTCGGACATCCGACCGACCGTCGACTGCACCCATGTCTGCACGTTGGCGTCCCATGCAGGATTCTCTTCTTCAACTTCGGACTCTTCATCTTCCACCTGGGCCAACTCCCATTGGGCCCGGGCGAGTTCCGCTGCTGCTTTCGCTTCGTCTAATTGTCGGCGCGCCAATTCCAGCTTGGCTTCACGTTCCCGACGTCCCGTAGACACGACGGAGCGAGTCTTCTTCTTTGCTGCAGGTGCTGCCGTTGCAGCAGCTGGAGCAGCAGGAGCAGCAACTTCCGTCTCTGTAGTAACTCTTGACTCGTACGTAGTTCGCGTTCCCTCTGTAGCTGTGCCCGAGGTTCCCGACGTTCCCGAAGAGTCAGTTGTCCCTTGTGCCTCTTCTTCAGCACGGGGCGCAGTCGACTGGTTCGGTGGCGAGGTACCCCTCTGGCTCCTGGTGACAGGCATGACGACGTCAGTAACCCGATGTCTCGACGAAATACACGAAGATCCGGCTCGAAGGACCAGCAGATGTCGCGGGGCGTGCGTGCCGTGCGCCCCACGTGCGTTGTCGTGAGTGCGCAGGCGCGTCCGTCGGCTAAAGCGAGTCCTCACCGACGGCTCTTACCGCGACGGAGGGGTGCGGGCGTGATGTAGATACGGACGGACTTTCGCTCGTCCGGCGCCGGAAGCCCGCTCGTGTGTGTACTTCGCGTCGGGGAGTTGCGCCGTTCTCTTCCTGCGTCGATGTAGAGGGTGCGGGGGGTAGGTGCGGGGGGAGGAGACGTTTTCAAAAGAAACAAGAATGACGTTATCTGTTTAAGCCGTAGTGGACCAGCCAAAGCCTAGCCCTAATCCCCCTTGCCTAGCCCTAATATTCTTCGCTCTTCTTTCGCGGAGAATCTTCTTTCTTCCTGCTGCAGAAGGTCCTTCCGTCCTGCAGAGTTTCCAGTCTTCAATCTTCAGTCTTGAGTCTTCAGAGTCTTCTTTCTTCCTTTTCTTCTTTTCTTCTTGGGAGTGCTTCTCTCTGGAGGCCATGTTCGCCGCTAAAACCCCGTTCGGTCCGCTGCCCTTCGGCTTTACCTTAAAGAGAGCCGCACGGCTCTAAGCCCATATTGCCTAATATTTCGACATAATTTTCACTTTGGCTGACCCATGTCCGGCTAAATCTTTATTATTTCCCAAAATCTTACATTCACATGTCATACATCAATGGATTCGTCTTAAAAAGATCTACAAAGTCATACAATTCTTATTCTTACATCTAAAAAGACAAAAAAGTTATTCGTAAAAAACATCGTAAAAACATAGCAATTTTGTCCTATCCTACAATTGTTTTCCTTAATAAATCCTAAGCTCTAAACCTTATCCTTATCTATTGTACATAAAAATGTAGAGAAATGCTTAATCTATCGATCTACACTAATTATAACAATACAACTTAATTAGAACTATCAAAAATTATAACAAACATATGATTTACATAATACTTCCATACAGTTTTCTTAAACCTATTCTCTATCTCTATTTACATCTTGCATCTCTTTCATATCGTGTTATAATCATAGCTTGAGTCTGTTGTGATTCTATCGTAATGAACACTTCAAAAACATTTCTCTTAACTAAATTCGTAACATAATTCGTAAAGGTTACTCGTAATACAATCTTATTCTTATCGTACATAAGGGAACTTAATCTAATTAGATGAGTCGCCGACAATACCTGTAAATAAATATAAATTTATTTTTAATTATATTTTTACCAGAGTAAGCACGTAGATATGTCAACCAATTCGCATTTGACTAGCGCGACTATGGCATAAAACTTTCTCATTCTGAGAGAAGACCCGTGCCCAGGACAATAATAGGTTGAGAGAAATATATAGTACCTGTTTAGTTTGATAGGGGTAGTACCAGCGCTATAAATAATTTAGTGTGAATTAGTTCTTGCATTTCGGTAGAAGGGTATGGTTGACTTTAGTATAAGGCGACCATCTTAGTCCTAGGGAGCAGCAACGCATCTGTGAATTACTTCAAATAGTACCCATGTTCTATGTGAGGTTCCTTACGGATGTCCATGGGTGGCAGTGACCACTTACATGTGGACTTCATGCTCATTTCTACTTCACTACATAGTATAAAACAAAGTCGCTTCCCGCTGCCTGTCCCTATGTATGCTTAGATCTTTAAAACTACACTATGGATTTCAATGTAGTTTTTTTAATAGGTAGAGTGATTCAAAAGGAAGGTTTTTATGTATAATACATACATAATACAGTGGAGAAACACTGATAATTTTTCCGCTGGGTCAATTAGTCTATAATATAAATATATAATTCTGCTTATTAATGTCGTATACTGATTATTTGGTATTTATAAATATTAAATAAACAGCTCAGGAAATAAATTGTTTAATTGTACTGACATATGTATTCTCGCACGAAAGTCATGTTATAAATATGTCTGTCAATATGTTTTTTGTTAATAAATTATTTAACTTCAAGAGTTGTAAATTGATATTCGAGGTCGGCCGATATACGTTAAATTGATTTATTGAGTTACTAGCTATTGCCCCTGTTTCACTTGCTAGCCTCGTTTTTTTTTTTAATACAATTCTGTAATTGACTTCAGACGACTTCTTCTATATGAAGTTGCTTTCGGTCGCCTCTTTCTTAGTGACAATAGTTGCGTCTCGGAAAGCTCTTCAAGCACATACCACTTTTGTAAAAATCCGTCGAGTGGTTTCCGAGATATTCGCGATTTTCGCTTTTGAAAGATTATACCATGTTTTCGGACCTCAGCGGCACGAAACTCATAGACGCGATAGTGGATGAAATGCGTGTAGAACTAGATAAATTCGCGGAGCGTCCTTATGTGGCAGTGATAACTTATAATCATGTGAGCTGCTCACTTTTCGTTCATTTCTTTCTTTTCGTTCATAATCACTAAGTAAGTACATAGTGTAAAAAAAATTCGCTTCTCGCTGTCTGTCCCTATGTACGCTTAGATCTTTAAAACTACGCTACGAATTTTAATGCAGTTTTTTCAATAGATAGAGTGATTCAACAGGAAGGTTTTCATGTATTAATACGTGTATAATATAGTGGAGAAACACTGATAATTTTAGATTTTTGACTTCTAGGCGAAACGAACTTCGCCGGTTCAACTAGTATCTATATATAACATATAAAAAACAAGCATTTAGTTACTCTAATAATAAGTAGCAACTTCCGTCTAGAGGACTTTACAGACGTCCAGTACGTAAGTAAGCCCAATTCCCAAATCTTTTTTTTTTAAATTTGCAGCTTGCTGACAACTTTTATTTTAAATAGCCATGGCTATATATAATCAACTTCATATACTCCCCACTACTAAGATGGTAGCCTCATACAAAGTGAGCTGGTGACCACTTTCTTATGCGAAAGCGTGAGAACTATTTCACTAGAAATAGGTGTGGCGGTACGTCCTCGGTTGGATCATATTATTATTATTATTTTTTTTTTTTATTATAACACAAAAACTCCACAGACTGATCGTCCGTGCCTTTTGTCACAATAGTTCTTCTTTTTTTTAACAATAAGTCTTTATTTCTTAGCTCCACGTTAGGCCATCGCTGTCACCATCACACTGTCGTGTGCGGTGGTGACAACGTTGGCAATTAAAGAAATCTGGTTGGATCATATTAGTTCTACTCTCCTTCTAACACCTTCGAGGTCCTACTTAGATCTGAACCCTACTTGAGGTCCATCACACATCCTTCAAATTCAAATATACCATTTAATACTAAGAATGGGAAAAAATAGGTGCAATTGTGGTCTTTAGGATTAAACTACACACGGTTTTTATACCATAAGATTGAAGTAGTAAAAATGAAATGAAATGAAATGAAATGTCTTTATTTTGTATAGGCCTACGGGGGCACTTACAAATTGTCAGTTACATTTGTCTTACACTACTACCGGATCGGAATACGACCTCAACTGAGAAGATCCGGCAAGAAACTCAGCGGGTTTGTCTTTTTTTCTCATTTATATTATTTTTTTTAATATTATTGCAATCATGTTTTTTTTACATGGTAATGAAAGTTAGCTCCAGTATCTTGCCTTACAGTTCAGTAAAAGAGAGCCCTGTTTGGCAAGATACGCTACACTTTGACATTTATTAAATATACTATAGTAATGTGTATTATTGCTATATAGATATATATGATAAAGATATATATGATGTAAGGCAAGATACTGGAGCTGACTCTTGTTACCCATCTAAAAAAGATATACAAAAAAAGACAAACCCACTGAGTTTCTTGCCGAATCTTCTCAGTTGAGGACGTGTTCCGATCCGGTGGTAGTGTAAAAAAATGTATGTAACTGACAATTTGTGTGTACCCGTGAGCCTATGCAAAATAAAGACATTTTATTTCATACTTTTATATGAGATGATCATTGTCTTGTGAGTAGCAACACAATAATTGCGATAGGTTACCGAAACCTTGTTCTATATGACAATGATTAGGTACAGATGTCCAACGGGCGCCAGTGGCCAGTTAAAATCAAGTGGACTGCATGTTCGTTTGCTACTTCAGTCATATAAAATTGAAAAACTGCATGATGATAAGTGGTCACTTTTTTATATGACTGAAGTAGCAAACGAGCATGCAGCCCACCTGATGGTAAGTGGTTACTGCCGCCCATGGATATCTGTTATCCACTTCATAAAGAACACGTGTTCTATCTGAAGTCAATCTCAGATGCGTTGCTACTTCCGAGGACTATGGTCGCGTCATGTGAAAGTGAGCCGGCAACCACACCCCTCCATCGAAACGCAAGAAACGCTTTACGCTAGAAATAGGACTGCCGCCTATGAACATTTATAAGCATCTTCGAATAGAACAATGTATCCATTTGCCTTTTTAATGTATTATTCAAGATATTCTCAGACGTATATTACAAAACGTCTAGAATATTCTTGTTGCGATAGACTCATTTAATGCATGCCACGTGTTATGATAATTGCTGCGACTTATGAATGCGATTACACATAGAAAATGTTTCGAATAGAATATTATGTTGTTACAATAGTAGCGGACTATATAGACAGGAGGAATTATGTATGAATATTATGGAAATTAATTTAACTATATCTTACTATTAATAATTAAAGGCGAAATGTCTCTAAGGATGTGCATTGACACACAGAATTACTGGCCGGATTTTGCTGTTTGGATACACAATATTAATTATGACCTAGATTATTAGCACAGGATACCCATAACCGTTATAGACGTGACCGAAGCAAGCAAAGCCGCAGGAATAGCCTTTTTTCTGCAGAGGGAAACCTTCAAAGGTACCCACTAAAACCTCCTCGGTGGCCTTTCTCAGCGCTTGTAGTAGGGGACTCGGAAACTCCAATGGAACGAACCGGTGGCCCCTAGCGCAGTGCCCCTCACGGGCTCATCTCTTGGGGGACGTGTACCATCCCCCTTCATCATCCGGTGCGTACGGCGAGATGCAGCCACACATACCGCCATCCTTCTCGGGGTTGCTTATTGGACGGTTCGAGCTCCCACTCTAGCCGTCCGCAACCCCAGAGGCCCCCTGTTAGTCGCCTCTTACGACAGGCAGGGGATACCGTAGCCGTATTCTACTCCCCGACTACAGGGTCATCAAAGGTACCCACCGCCGTGGGAGCGACGCAGGGTTTTGTGGGATTTTTACCGGACTAAAAACCCCCCCGGTGGCCGTTCTCGGCGCTACAAAGAGGACTCCGGGATCTCCAAATGAACGCAACCGGAATGAACGAACCGGCTGGGCCTACCGGCACTTCTAGTCATTAGGACGGAATGCGAAAACACATACCGCAGTTCTTCCTGGGGTCGCCTGACCGAACGGTTCGAGCTCCCATTCTAGCCGCCTCTTACGGCAGGCACGGGATACCGTAGCCCTATTCTAATCCCGGAACTAGAGTGATATAAAAGTAATTTTTTTGATGATGTATGTCTGTCATTATTTTACGCGAAAACTAGCAGTCAGACAAACATATAGTTTATGGCTTGGATTAACACAGGATACTTATTACGGCGGCAAACGTAACGGAAGCGAGCGGCGCCGCGGAAATAACATAGTTGGTTTTTTTTTACATAACTACTGCCGGTATTTTTTTTTCAGAGTATGTTTTAAGTGGATATCCTAAAACAATAAAAAATAACAAAAAGGGCGTTCGCATAAGTATGCGTCCGTATAAGTGAGCAAATACGTGTTATTTTTTAACTAAGTTACATATAAAGGCTTAATTGGTAGGAGTATTGAAATGTCGTCAACCCATTATTGTCCCACTGCTGGGCACGGGTCTTCTCTCAGAATGAGAGAGTTTTAGGCCAAAGTCCACCGCGCTGGCCAAGTGCGAATTGGTGGACTTCACACCTTCACCTCCGAGAACTTTTTTTTTAAAGAACTTTTGGGTGTGTAGGTTTCCTCACGATGTTTTACTTCACCGAAAAGCAGTGATAATTAATGAATAATACGCACATAAATCAGTGGTGCGTGCCTGGGTTTGAACCTCGGACCTCCCGATTGAGAGGGCAAGTTTCAACCATTAGGCTATCACTGCTCGTATTGAACTATTGATCCTTTTTTACAATATAGAAGTAGCGAACGAAAATGCAGTCGATCTGATGGTAAAAACAACGTGCTATTACACACACAAAGATATTAGTAATCAATGTACGAGGTGGTAAAATCAGTGTAGTTCGACCGGGGAAAAAACAAAGTTACACCTATTTGTAGCGCCAAGCAATTCTTGTGTTTCGGTGGAAGGGTGTGTTTGCCGGCTCACTTTATATGAGGCGACCATCTTAGTACTCGGGCTCCTGCCTGTCGTAAGAGGCGACTAAAAGGGGCTTCCGGGGTTGCAGACGGCTAGAGTGGGAGCTCGAGCCGTTCGGTCAGGCAATTCCGGGAAGGACGGCGGTATGTGTGGTCGCATACCGTCGTAAAGACTAGACGGAGCGGTGGGCCCAGCCGCCCATCTGGGAGGAGCCCGGTGGGGCAGCGCGCTCGGAGGATTCCGGTTGAAGTCGTTTCGAGATCCCGGAGTCCTCCTTTTCAGCGCCGAGGACGGCCACCGGGGGGTTTTTAGTGCGGTAAAAATCCCACATAACCCTGCGTCGCTCCCACGGCGTCGGGTACCTTTGGAAGGTTTTCCCCTCGAAAAAAAAAAATCTTAGTACTCGGGAGTAGCAAGAGCAACGCATCTGTGATTGTCTTCAGATAGAACCCTGTTCTACATCAGGTTGCCCATAGCCCATGAGCGACAGTTACTACTTACCATCAGGTGGACTGCATGCTCGTTTGCTACTTTTGGTTCTTATTAAATTGGCGTTTCCGTTAAGTTTTAACCGACATGGATAGAACTCGGTAATAGTCACCAGGAAAATGTTATCTACTGCTACGCATGGGTAGAAGAAAAAATATTCTTCTATTAAATTCTATTAAATATTTATTAAATATTCTATTAAATATTCTTCTATTAAAAAAGAATATTCTTTAATAGAAAAAATATTCTTCTTTAATAGAAGAATATTTTTTCTTCTACCCATGCGTAGCAGTAGATAACATCCTGGTGACGATTACCGTGTTCTATTACGAGGGCAAAATTAGAATTAAGCGTAAAACCGTATAACCTACTAGTTTAGAAACAAATAACAGTATATAAAGTACAGGTAATCAGAAAGAATGATTATCAGCAACGTTATAATAAAGTCGCGTTTCCACTAGGCAACATTTGCCGCGCGACATGATGCGCAACATGTTGTCCAACATGTTGAAAGTCAGCATGTTGGACAACATGTTGCGCGCGTCGTGTCGCACGTTTATTTAACACCTTGTCTGTCTAATTCTATGTCAATCGACACCAACACGCCGCCTAGCGTTGATTTCAGCGGCCGCGGTTATAATTTTATTGAAAGAAAAGAAAGAAAAAAACGGCGGGTTGAAAATATTTATATATATATTTATATCTTAAACGATGATTTAAAAATATGAAAATACAAAAAATATTAATCTGCTAAAGTTATCAGCATTGTACATAATATAGTCTAATTGTAAGTCTTTTATTGATAAATACGAGTATGTGAGTGCCATACATTTAGAACGCCTTAACCGGCATATTCAATTTTTGACGCCCTTTTTTTTAAACATGTAATCAATGTTCAATAAAGATCTTTCTTTCTTTCTATGCAACGTTGCGGAACATGTCGAGCGTCACGTGTTGCGCCGCAAATGTTGCCTAGTGGAACCGCGGCATAAAATGTATGTGATTGTATAGGAATCAACAGAGCGGGGAGCGAGAATTGGTGAAAGCAGTACCAACTACATTCCGCCTGCAAGTGTACTTGCAACCATTTTGCATGTAAATAGCTTTATTAGTGCGTGAATCTTAGTGGCAATTAATCTTAGCATTTATACATAACAAATTTAAAGACTAGTTGATGCTCGTGGAGCCGCCCGTTCCGATCACGTTTAACATGGTAATGAGTAGATGCGCCGAATTTCTCGTCAACCCATTATTGTCCCACTACTGGGCACGGGTCTTCTCTCAGAATGAGAGAGTTTAGGCCATAGTCCACCGCGCTGGCCAAGTGCGAATTGGTGAAATTCACACACCTCCGAGAACTTTTTTTGAAGTGAAACTTCTTTAGGCGCATGAGGGTAAAATTTTTACAGATGAAACGTCACGCCGGTATGCAACGGAAGTATCGGAAAAGAGAGAGAGCGTGATCGAGACCGATTGAGAGAGAGTAAGACAGGGCGAACGTAGCATGAGCAACTAACCGTGGAGTGAGAGTAGGGAGCAAGCGAGTGAGAAAGATTGAGAGAAAAATTGAGACAGAGCGAACGTCGTATCACGCCTTTTTCCCTTCCTCTTAATCTTGGAAATTTAAAGTTTTAGATTTGTATAAATATAAGCAAGATTTATAAATTAGTTCGCCAAAGAAGTTTCACTTCTGACATGTGTACTTTGTACGCACGCATGTTTTTTTTTTTTTAAGAACTCTCGGGTGTGTAGGTTTCCTCACGATGTTTTCCTTCACCGAAAAGCAGTGATAATTAATTTATAATACGCACTTAAATCAGTGGTGCGTGCCTGGGTTTGAACCTCAGACCTCCCGATCGAGAGGGCAAGTTTCAACCATTAGGCTATCACTGCTCATAGGCTATCACTGCTCCGATGCGCCGAATATTCGGTTGTTATTCGGTATTTGGTACCGAATATATTCGGCTTGAGTTTTTCTATTTTCTTGGCTTCACGTCACGGTATAGAACAAAAAGACAAAACTTTTAACGTAAGATTTATCTTACAAGTCATAGAAATCCTATTAAGAGTGTGGTGAATAAACTTATAATATAAAGTAATTAAAGCTCAAATCAACATTTTGAAACCTCAATCAAATTCGCATTTTTATATCAACATTAATATTTAAACCTCAATAAAAAATTAATTTTTATTATGAGCACACTTTCAACGTTGTTCCTTAAAGGAAATGGTAAACCGAATAATTCGGCCGAATATCCGGTTCGGTAAAAGTTAAACCGAATAGTATTCGGTTATTCGGTAAAACTACTATTCGGCGCATCTAGTAATGAGTATCCCACGTCTTAATCCAGGTCATGAACTTCAGCTTTTGTTTGTCAAATTTTAACGAAACTAATTTTAGCGAAACTAACCACAATTTTTTGCGAGAAAAAATAATAAACACACACACACTTTATATTATTTATTTACTAGCTTTGGCCTGCGGCTTTACATCCCAATAGAACTGAATGTGATTTAGTATTTATAAATTACTACATACAAAATATAAAAAAATGTAAAAAAAAATTATTAGGTATTCAAAAATATATATTAGAACTCTGTGCTTATTGTGCCTCGTGTATCTTAGAGGTCTAAGAATACAGTACATTAAGTACAAAGTTTTTTGATAGTAGTTTTGGCATGAACGCGTAAAAAGCAAACACACTCACATTTATAATATTAGGGATGTTTCGCTATGATGATATTTCAGTTTTGTTATTTAGTGGATGGTAATTATTGCATTGCATTGCGAGATTTTTTTAGTAAGTCGGGATTTAATAACTTTTTGAGTGAAAAAAGGGGGATTTCGTAGTCAAAAGGGGGACAGTAGCCCTCGCGGTACGAAGAACCGCGGACACACAGGTAAAATTCTTGGTAAAGGGGGGCTGGAGGACGACCTTTTTTTGGTCGACAAACCACAATTCCACTTATATTTGCAAATGGCGACCTTTTTTTGCAAAAGTCCAGTGCTTCCCAAAAAGTGGGACATAGCCTGTTCCGCGCGGGACATTTGATTTTGACAAAAATCGGGCCGGTCCCGCCAAAAGCGGTACGTCTGGCAACCCTGATGGCTTGTTGTACATGGTACGGTTTTTGAGACGTTCGGCGTCTTTACCTTACCGTGAAAAAAACGTGCTAGCATTGTCATTGTGATCTTTGAAGTGCGTACATTGCACGTCAAAGATCAGTGCACGACAGTGATCCATACAACACTGACAACCGTGCCTACACACGGCGAATTAACCGTAGATTATTACGCCGAAAAAACGTGTGTCTACAAGAGGCCTTAGCATGTGGTCAGATTATTGTTACACCTGTCATAGTAATGTCATAGAATGACTAAGGAATCACGTCTAGGAAACTGTTCTTTCCTGCGAAGTTATTCATCTGCGGTCATAAACACACTCAGGTAATTTATTATTATTAAAGTAACAAAACGTTTTTATTTATTTTAAGGCCACTGCCACCTGTGAACGTCCTTAAGATTTGAGCACAGTACAAATATGGAAAAGTATGGAAACTAAGCCTATTTAATAATATAATTACCTACAGTCTATTGAAGCAATAGGATTGTCTTTATATTATTTTTTAATAATACTGTAATTAATTTTTATTTTTGCAACTTCTGTCCTGTAGTACCTAGTCAATCAATCAAATTATAATATCTAAGCAGCTTACAAATAATATAAGAAGGAGATTACCACGGCGTCGGTTAATCCCAGCATGACGATAATTATTATTTTAATTATAAATACGGAAAACAGTTTAATAATGATACAATTTTTAGATCATTAATTTTTTGTAGATCTTTAACATGTAATTGCGGCGTAATTTTTTACAAATTTTGGTGGGAGTGTAGGTACACGAGCCATTGCATTACGTGGCGTTTTTAAAAAGATCGCGAAAACAAATAGCAATGTGAATATTTCATTATGTTATAATGGCTAATCATAAAAAAATTCAGTGTCTCTGAGTACAACAAGAATTTAGTTCCATCACTGGATACGATATTTCATTATAACTAAAACGACGACCACAACATTGAACATTTAATGAACGGTAATCAAAAATGATGCCACAAATTGATTTAAACGTCACGAAGAAGCCAATCTGCGATTTAAATCTATGTCAGATGGTTTCTGTCATAACAAAGTAATAGACAATAATGAAACATAATTTAAAAACTTTAATTTATGTTAAGAACGACGCACATTATATGATTTTCTATTATTGAAGATACGTAAATATATAGGTAATTATGTAGCATTATGTATTATATAAGCAGTATAAGAGCAGTGATAGCCTAATGGTTGAAACTTGCCCTCTCGATCGGGAGGTCCGAGGTTCAAACCCAGGCACGCACCACTGATTTGTCTAAATTCTGTGCGTATTAGAAATTAATTATCACTGCTTTTCGGTGAAGGAAAACATCGTGAGGAAACCTACTCACCGGAGGGTTCTTTAAAAAAAAGTTCTCGGAGATGTGTGAAGGCCACCAATTCGCACTTGGCAAGCGTGGTGAACTATAGCCTAAAACTCAAGCATTCTGAGAGAAGACCCGTGCCCAGCAATGGCACAATAATCGATTGGCACCATGTAGCATATTCAGTCTTTGATTTATCAGACTTATGTAGCAAACGGTAATGCGTTGGTAAGTGATCTCTGCAACCCATGCATATTTGTTAACAACTTGATATAGAAAGGGCATTTTATTTAAAGTCAATACGTTGTTACTCCCAAGGACTAAGATGGTCGCCTCAAATAAAACTAAGCCGGAAACCACCATCAAAACTATAATAAACGGATAAAAGCGTACCTAAGCAGAGCAGTTTGTAAAAAAATCACTACATATTAGGGAAAAATATTAACTACAAAATCTATGGCGGATTTTTGATTTTTACTGTCACGGTTCATACAAAGTGGCATTCATATTTTTTGCGATCCAAAAACAACAATGTGCGACCGTTACAATTAGATGACATTGAGATGTACCGATTGTCATTACGACAAATGACCATCATTTTGTCACATGACGAGGAAAATTGTTTTGCTGAAACAACTGCTGAATGGCATTACATTTCTTTGGTATCTTTGTCAATAGATTTTAGTTCATACAGAACATGTTGTTTATTATCTTAATCTTAGAGTTACAAGGTTTCTTTATCCAGGTTATTTAGAAAATAATACATAGATTTATTTACTAAAAATTTACAATTATAAATAGAATAAATGAGCCAAATCGCTGCCCCTTGGAAATGTACCCAAGACACTAGCAGCATTACCTCGCTGTATTGCTAAACTTATTTGTTGGCCGAGGTAAGCTCCAGCTCTCGGGTCACCGGAGGCGTCAATCAGGCGTGAAGACAACTCTTTGTAAAATTGTTTCGCTTCTGGTCCCCACGGTCCCATCGTCTCTACTGCAAACGGCACAAATATGTAGTCCTTAGAAATGGCTGCATATTTGCGCCGCTTCACAGTTTCTGCAGATTCGGCTGCCGCACCAGCGTGCATCGAAGTTGCCTGTATATGAGATGGCGCCAATGTATCAATATTTAGTTAGTTATGTTATGTTATGTTATGATTTTAGTTATGTTTTTATACAACGAAGTAGCAAGGACTTATTTTTACGGTAATAAGTATTTGAAAACGCTTTCTACACTCATAGCCCTACACTAGGATTTTCTCCTGTGTTGTAGTTTCACCTATTTCTAGCGTGAAGCATTTGTTGCGTTTCGGTAGAAGGGTGTGGTTGCCGGCATACATTCACATGAGGCGACCATCATAGTCCTCGGGAGTAGCAACGCATCTGTGATTGACTTCAGATGGAACCCATGTTCTGTATGTAGTTGATCACAGATGTCCATGGGTGGCAGTGACCACTTACCATCACGTGAACTGCACGCTCGTTTACTACTTTAGTCAGTTAAAAAAAAGGTGCTATGGACACACACAAAGACGAATATACCCAGATCCAAGACAAGAATCTAAACTTATAATTTAGATACTTGTCTGGCCGGGAATCGAACCCGAGACCCACTACATATTGGACCGGTATGGTAACCGCACCGCCACACAGGTCAAGATCTCATGAGGAACAAGAAGCTGATGTAGATCTGTGACCAAGTCATTATAGGTTCTTTGTGAAACCGATCACATATACGTTGGTAGTCATTATGGACTCGGATGGTAGTTTAAGAAACCACCAAAACCACATCTTTCAACTGAAACGTACCAAAAGATTCAGGTTAGAAATAGGTAGAACGCTGCCCTCATCGGATACATTTTTTTATAAGATTGGACAAAATTCACGTATTGGGCAGCAGTGTCTTCCTGTTTTTCTTATTTGACTGAAGTAGCAAACGAACACGCAGTCCACCTGATGGTAGGAGTTCACTGCCGCCCATGGACATGTAAACAGAACATGGGTTCCATCTGAAGTCAATCACAGATGCGCTGCTACTCCCGAGGACTATTATGGTCGCCTCATGTGAAGGTGTCCCGGCAACCACACCCTTCTATCGAAACGCAAGGAATGCTTCACGCTAGAAATAGATGTGGCGGTGGTACTTACCCGGTCGAACTACACTGGTTCTACCACCTTGTTTAACATCAACATTTATTGCGATCAACAAGCATGCCAGAAGCGGTGACTTTTGGCTTACGCCCCAACACAAAAATTCCTTATCCATCAGTGAACTTCGAAGAATTGTTGTGGAACCTCCAAAGAAACCTACGTACTTAGTAAACCTACCGACGTGTGTTCGATGGCCCTTCTTGAAAAATATCATAAGAATAAAAATATTTCTTCAAATAATTCTAGTTTTCTGACTCACCCAAGTTGCCTCAACAATAAAAATGTCTTGACAAAAATGTTAATTTAATGATTTATAGTTTTCTTAACCTTATGCAGGTATGTCATAATTATATCATTCGCACTTAGTTAAAAAATGCTTAATTGTTTGCAATTAAAACAGTTATCAAGCAATTAATCCACGGTTTATGACTGCAACACATATTTACATAGCAGAAGTTATTTAAGTATTATTAATTACAATAACATTACCAAAGTAAAACTTACTGCTTCACAGTTTACGATCCACGAATTTTAATTTAAAATAAAGTGCAAATATGAATGAAGTAAAAGTATGAAGTATATGTATGTGTGAGTGTGTTTGTGCGCGTGTGTGTGTACAGGTGTGTACGTCTGTGTGTGCTTGTCTAATAAATCTAATAAAGGGAGGAGTAAACATAGTACACTTCATGGCATCCACAAACATTAATTTAAAATAAAGTGCAAATATGAATGAAGTAAAAGTATGAAGTATATGTATGTGTGAGTGTGTGCGTGCGCGTGTGTGTGTACAGGTGTGTACGTCTGTGTGTGCTTGTCTAATAAATCTAATAAAGGGAGGAGTAAACATAGTACACTTCATGGCATCCACAAACATTAATTTAAAATAAAGTGCAAATATGAATGAAGTAAAAGTATGAGGTATATGTGTGTGTGTACACGTGTGTGCGTGCGTGTGTATGCGTGTGTCTAATAAATCTAATAAATAGGAGGAGGAACACGTAGTCCACTTCATGACATCCACGAATTCTAATTTAAAACAAAGTGCAAATATTAATGAAGTAAAAGTATGAAGTATATGTGTATGTAATGAGTGTATGAATTGATAGTTTTATGAAATTGTTACGTTAATCTTTTTATTTGTAAGCTTATGTATTCTACTCGATAACTCATTATCTTATTTTTAATTATTTATGAACTGAATTTGAAATATTAATATCATACGAAGCAGTGCTCTTCGCGGAAGCTTCGCAATTTATTGACATTAGTTATATAAATAAAAGCAGTAGACGTTTGACAAGAGGTAAAGTTTAAAATAGCCTAAATGTTAAATATAATAAATATAGTACATACACACAATTAATTTTTTTATTTTTTTAAATTATTTTTTTTATTTTTTTTTTCGGTGTTCTATTTTTTGTATATTTTTTTTTTGTTATTTTGCTTATGTGTGTTGTAACTTACGCGAATAAAAGTTATTATTATTATTATTATTATTATTAATTACATACAAATATATTTTCTCGTAACTATAGGTGTGATTCTTGTATTTATATGCAAATGTGTCTATTTGAGTAAGTGATTGTTTTTATATGTATATATTCAAGTAGTTATTTTAGGAATTTGCGATTAACAAATCTTCAGTTTCTTCGTAGTTTAATTTATAATTTTGTATGTGTGTGTAGGTATACGTGTGTGCGTGCGTGCGTGTGTGTGTGTGTGTAATAAATCTAATTAAAGGAGGAAGAACACGTAGCCCACTTCATGGCATCCACATTGTTTTTATTTAAAATAAAGTGCAAATATAAATAAAGTAAAAGTATGAAGTATTTGTGTGTGTAACTGTGTATATGTATGTGTGTACATGTGTGTACAATAAATCTAGTAAAAGGAGGTACACGTAGTCCTCTTCATGGCGCGTGATAACATCTACTCTTGGACAATTATAATCGCAAAAAAATTCTCAAAAAAATCGCAAAATCGCAAAAGCGAACGACTGAAGATCGACCACAAAGGCTTTGCTACCTAAGACTAAGTTGAAGCGATTCGGTTAAGTATGTCTCATTTACAAAACCTTTCAAACCAAAATACAGTAGTGCTTAACGCTTCTATTATTAGGCTGAAAATCAGGCAAGTGCCTAATTATGAAGATAAAGTGCATTGTTTCTAATTCTATAAAGGACATGTAGACAAACATTTATTTCTATATGTATAAATTATTAGGGTTCCCAAAAGGTAATAAAGGGATTTTTATTTTTACTATTGCTGCCATATTAACACCACGTACATACTATAGCCGCTATAACAATACAAACATAAAATTAATGATATTTGAAGTGGCAAAACAAGTAACTGCTAAAATAATAAAAATAACTACATAGTATAAAGCAAACTCGCTTCCCGCTGTCTGTCCCTATGTACGCTTAGATCTTTAAAACTACGCTACGGATTTTAATGCAGTTTTTTTAATAGATAGAGTGATTCAAGACGAAGGTTTTAATGTAAAATACATGCTTATAGTGGAGGATTTTAGATTTTTTACTTTTAGACGGAATGAAATTAGTCAGGTCAGCTAGTTACATAAATAAATTATATATTACTAGCAATTTCATGCGGCTCCGCCCGTTTCTGTCACGCTTACCCTGAAATTAAGTGTCGTTAACCCATTATTGTCCCATTGCTGGGCACGGATCTTCTCCTAAGTATTCTGAGGTAATCCACGTCATAAACTATGTGCTAAATTTCAGAGAAATTCGACCAATATTTTTAACAAACATACATTCTTACAAGTTTTTGTTTATATAATATTAGTAAGATGAGATATCTTAAGATATGGCTGAAACAAATAAACTGAAGAAGGAAAACATACCTTGCAGGACTTTGCACAGAAATCTTTATGTTTGTACATAAAATATATAAAAAAAACATTTACTGGACTAAAAATTAGCCGTGATATTCATTTTTTTAGACCTTTTGTCTGTCTGTTTTTCTATGTGTCAAAACAAAACTACTGTAACTTTAATCCGACTATATATCATCCTTCATCATCTTTAAATGTACATGTAAATTGAATTTTAAAAAGCAAGATTATGGAATTGTTTACTTAGATCTATAGCTGGGTGAATATCAATGTGGAGTGTTGTTACTTTGCATACACGCCAATTTCTGAACTAGGTCTTTATGAAGAATTATTTATGTAAAGACAGAAGAACGATAAATATCTGTATAGTTATGTTATATAGTTATATCTATGTACGTTCGAGTATGTGTCGAGTATCTATTTATATATTTTTCCTTTGTACAAAAAGTTAAATAAATTTCGAATAATTAAGGGACATTAACAAAAAAAAATTCTTTTGGGGCTTAAATTGTTGAAGTGTCCGAAAATTTTATAATTATAAATTAATCATTAGATATTATTTATAATTTTTATTATAAATAAAATGTTACATCACAATACCCATTTTTTTGCTTAAGACACTGTTTTAACTAAGAAAAACATAGATACATAAATAAATTACCTTCACAGAATTAAAGTCATTAGAGCATGTGCCACACAAAAACCACAGATAAAATCCAGCCACAAAGAAACTCTTCACCTCCGCTAGTATTGGTAAAAAATACTTAGTCTATTGTTTTACTTCTTAACACTGGGAATGTCTTCCTCGTTTGAATTTAGAACGCGATTATATTATTATTAATTTGTTTTATTATAATTTTACACGTTTACAATTCACGTTATTTTACATTTTGTACACTTTAAATCTTAATTTACAATTTATATTTTTTTTTGTTACAGTATTTTGACGTAAGAGAAACTTGTCTATGGTTTTCACGTTTGAATTTGGAACGCGTGTGCACGGACCGTTTGCGGTATATTAACTGATAGAAGATTTGCATTTTTGCTCATGCTATGGATTCCCTATTGATTGATAATGGAATTAATCTTGTTTTTGTTATGTTAAAAGTATTTTAGTTTATATGTGCAGTTACCATGAGTCATATCGCTCTAATTTTTATTTGATAAATTGGACCTACTTATTCAAAACAGTATCAAGCCACACAAGGAGAGAATATTGAGATTAAGCATTTTTTTTAAATTTTGTATAGGTACTGTATAATTTTGGGTTATTTTTAATAAAACTTATTAACAATGTTGCACAAAATAATTTGTTCCATGTAAACAAATATGATATTATTGAAAATGGTCAATATTTTTAAAAAATACGGCGAAAACTCGTTGGTTCCTTTTTGCAAAAAAAAAGTAGGTCAAATTTTCGATACGCTATCAAATGTAACACTTATCAATACACATTAAATTACAAATAATAAGCTATATTTTCAACTGACAATATTATCAAAAACTTTTTCCCCAGTCGCCATAATTCAAGTCGCTTCAAAATATATATTTATACTTATACTTAATAATGAATGCATTATTCTCTAACGCAAACAGTTTATGATAGTGCTCTATTCTGGCCTCGACATCTCCCCATTCCTTCATCCATCAGTCCCAGAAAGTCCACTGCAGGGCGTAGGCCTCCCTTGATGTGCCAAATTATAAATTATTTCTTACTTTTTTGTGACATGGAAGTCGGTAGATATTTTTTGTTAAGTTTTTATTATTATAATATTTTGACACAAAATCCTACAACACATTATATTAAATAAATTATTAAAAGACAAAGTACCCGGCTGCAAATTTCAGTTTTATCAGTCAGGTGTCTATTGTTGTGTATTTTTGATATAGGTGTATTATCTATCAGTACCTAAATCCTTCAGCATGATTCATAAAAATCATACAATGAATCATTATATTCATATCTTTATCTCTCATGACCTTAATCTTTTCTGAGAAGTAGTAAAAATCACATTAAAGCCAATAACATATAGATCCATTGCACAATTCTTGAGTTTTTTAAATAAGTCATATTGCTCTACTTATGTACATATTCAATAAGAATTGTCAATCTGTTTTTTTATAAAAACAAATGGTTACAGAAATCACATAAAAAAGTTAATCTCAAAAACACGTTATCATTTAATATATCGTAAAGAAGACATTATTACTCAACTACGTCAGAAATAAGGTGATGTTTTTTGAGCGTATGTATGTTTGTATGTTCAATTCTTTAGCACGCACTACGGCCAAAACGGCTGGACGGATGGTAACATATGGAGTGCGTTCCATTAGACGTTCACAAAGTGCTCACGACCGCAGTTTTTCCCGTTCCATCAGGTTGTGAGCGTTACTGACATAATCTCTAGTGGAACGATCACTGCGACCCACCTTATTAGATAGGTCGTCGTGAGCTTCGCATGGGCGTAAGTCATGACGTATTCGCTGAGGCCACAACGACCGCGGTCGTCTTGTGGAACGACGTTTTGGGCGTTTAGGGCTCTGTGAGCGTCTTCTGGAACGCGCCCATGTTATGTCATTGGAATCTATTCGGTTTGCAAAGTGCTCTATAATTTTTAATAATTAATCTTTAAAGATATTCAAATTAAATTAATAATAATATTTATTCTTACCATATTTCGATCGCTAAGAGTCATGAAATTAAAATTTTAAAATTTATGACTACACAAATTGTGTTCCAATAAAAAAACTTTCCTAAAAATTATACTCATAGGACTTATTTTCCGAAGTAATTTAAAAAATGTGGCGATAGAAATCTTGCGGTTGTGGTTTGATTACCAGCATTAACTCATATAAATGGAGATGACATCATTTCAGATGGGTTTTTCATGAATAAATGAAAAACGTGCAGAAGATCATTAGCAGGAACTAAAGATGACATATTGTTTCATTCATTTATATTAATTATCTCCGTTAGAAAATACTTAAAATACATACCTATATAAAATACTAGCTGTGCCCGCGACTTCGTCCACGTGGAATGGTTTTCATACATATATAAAAAATAAAATAAAAAAGTAAAATAAAAATAAATAAATAAATAATAAATTTTTTTGGTATCTTCAACAGTATTCGCAGCGCACGCAGGATGAAATGGCGTTGAAGCCCTCTGGGATAATTTTCCTTGTTTTTTATGTTATATAGCCTAAAGCCTTCCTCGATAAATGGTATATTCAATATAAAAAGATTTTTTCAATTCGAACCAGTAGTTCCTGAGATTAGCGCGTTCAAACAAACAAACAAACTCTTCCGCTTTATAATATTATATAGTGTTATTTATAATATTAGTATAGATATGCGTGCATTTAGATTATAACGCCGTTTGTATCTAATACATAGTACTTATGTTTGGATTAATTACATATTTAGATGGTACACAAAGCAAACCATCTGGGATTTTTTATCCGATTAAAGTAGCCAACGATGGTCCATTTGATGGTAAATAGTCACTGCTGCTCCTAAACATCTGTAGGTAGGCATCTTCATATAGAACGGGGGTTTCAGCTTTCATCAATCACAGATGCGTTGCTATTCTCGAGTACTAAGATAATCGTCTCACTTTTTTTTGTTATCGAGGTGGAAACCTTCAAAAGATTTCCAACGCCCTCGGAGCAACGCCGTGTTATGTGGGATTTTTACCTAACTAAAACCCCCCCCGGTGGCCGTCCGCAGCGCTGCGAGGAGAACTCCGGAATCTCCAACGGAACACAACCAGAGTCCTCTGAGCGCTAGCCCCTTTCGGGCTCTTCCCTAGTGAGCATTTGAGGTCACCGAACCAGGAGATTCGGTGACCTCAAATGTTTACGACGGTATGTGACCACACCCAAGGTTGCTTGGGTGGACGGTTCGACCTTCCACTCTAGCCCCCAGCAACCCCGGAAGCGCCTTTTAATCACCTCTTACGACAGTCAGGGGATACCGTAGCCCTATTCTGGTCCCGAAATTACAGGGACAAGGTTCCACCACCTAGTAAGATTGTAGATCGGAAGATGGTAGGACACCACCGCCTGGTTTAGCCTGATAACAGCGATGTTACGCGTTCCTGTGTTCTGGTCTGAAGGGTGTGGTAAGGGAGATAAGGTATAGGAAGTGGTAGAACTAGTGCAGTTCGACCGGGGAATGGCCACCGCCAAACTTATTTCTAGCGTGAAGCATTTCTTGCGTTTCGATGTAAAGGTGTGATTGCCGGCACACTTTTATATGAGGCGACCCTCATAGTCCTCGGAAGTAGCGACGCATCTGTGATTAACTTCAGATAGAACCAATGTTCTATATGAATTTCCTTACAGGTGTCCATGGGCGGCAGTGATCACTTACCGCCAGGTGGACTGCATGCTCGTTTGCTACTTCAGTCAGATATAAATAAGGGGGATATACTTGTACGAGGCGTACCAACTTTGTCAGAGATACATTGCTACCTCTAAGGTAGCAATATATCTCTGGCCATTCTCAGATAAAACGCTGGTGGTATCAGGGTTTGATTACAAATATTCACAGGCGACAGTGGCCGCTTACCATCAGTAGATTAAATGCTCATTTGATACTCTATTACAAAAGAACACAATAATAATACATTTGTGAGAATGGAAACGAAACTAATCGACTGCCACTCAAATCTGTATAACTACTGGCCTTCATGGTCCATTATACGCAGGTAATTCATTAGTATATCACCATAGTGCTAGAATTTACTATATTTAAAAGTTTTGCACTAATAATCATGTTAGAAATGAATTCTCAATGCACGTGATATTATTTAAAACACAGAAAGTAAATAAAATTAGATAACATAAACTAGACTATAAATAAAACAAGCCATACTATAAATTCACAATACACATTCAATTGATATTGTAATACTACTATAAGATATTCTAACCGTAATAATATCGACAGAAAATTCTTATTGTTTCCATGGTCCTCAGTTTGACCATGTTTGTGCAAAAGGTCCGATCGCCACCCGACCAGATAGACTGATGGCCTAAAGAAGACAGCAGGAAACTGTTGGATTTAGAAGGCATAGGACTGGAATGGTACCATTTAGAGGAGGCCTAAGTCTAGCAATGGGTCTCGGAAGTTCCTGAAGATGGACAAATGTTTATTACTGTTTATAGTTTAGAAATTTGGTAGAACCAGTTTAGTTCGACCGGGGAAGTACCACCGCTACACCTATTTCTAGCGTGAAGCATTTCTTGCGTTTTGATGAAGGGTTTGGTTACCGACACACTTTCACATGAGGCGACACATCACACCTCAGTCCTCGGGACATTAACATCAGTCCTCGGGAGTAGCAACGCATTGGTGTTTGACTTCATATGGAACCCATGTTCTGTATGAAGTTGATTACAGATGTCCATGGGGGGCAGTGCCCACTTAAAATCTGATGAACTGCTTGCTCGTTTGCTACTTCAGTCAGATAAAAAAAAACTCTTTCACGAAAAACTTTTTCACACTAACAGTTTATTATAAACACTTCTATAAACAAATAGGGATCCTTTATACCATAATAAATATAGAGCGAAGCCGCGGAAAATGTTTAGTCTTACGAAAAGCGATTCAATTTCCAGTAAGTTTGATTGCTTTTGTGCGATTCGCCATAATTATACGAATTACTTAAATGAATCAAAATGAATACCTTTTGGTCAACTCATTCCCTTATGAGGTGTTCAGATTTGCCCTGAGTTGTTGACATTTAATTTTATGCAATACCGCTTATTTGCAGCGGATCACCCGTTTCGGTCACATTATAAACTCAGAATTATAGAAATATAACTAAACTAACTAAATAAATATAACTTTTGCTTGTTAAAATTGTAACACAATGTCGCAGCGGGGTATCCCTAAGTACACAGACTAAAGACTGCATAATTATCACGTACGTAGGCTTAACAATTTAACTCCAGTAAATAAGTAGATCAGTGATAGCCTAATGGTTGAAACTTGCCCTCTCAATCGGCAGGTCCGAGGTTCAAACCCAGCCACACACCACTTACTTATGTCCGTAAATTAATTATCACTGTATTTCGGTAAAGGAAAACATCGTGAGGAAACCTACACACCCGAGAGTTCTTTGAAAAAAAAGTTCTCAGAGGTGTGTGAAGTCCACCAATTAGCACTTGGCCAGCGCGGTGGACTATGGCCTAAAACTCTCTTATTCTGAGAGAAGACCCATGCCCAGCAGTGGGACATTAATGGGTTGTACCCCAAAATAAATAGATTAATCAAATAAGGGGGCTGACTTAGTTTACTGTACCCGTCCGCCGCGACGTTGTAGTACAATTTCAACGGGCAAATCTTATATTTCTTTGATTAAAATATATAGGTGTAACTCGGTTCAACTTGATGGTTTATCTATAAATATTATTTGTCACTTTTTAAACGTTTGTTCCATTATCTTTATCGGTATAGGGAGTATTTTTTTTTTAATAAAAATCCTTAAAGGTGTGTCTACTACTTCTCGTAATACGAATTTAACCAACGCGGTGAACTATGATGTAAATGTCATTCATGCTAAAAAAACCTGAGCCCAGTAATGATACTATAAAGGGTTAATGACATAAACAATAAACACCTTGCGTTTTTTTGTTTGTGTCATTTTTTGTGTTTCGATGGAAGAGTGTGATTGCTGGCACACTTTTATATGGCGACCATCATAGTCCTCGGGAGGAGCTACGCATCTGCGATTGACTTCAGTTAGAGCCCCATGTTCTGTATGAAGTTGCTTACAGACGTCCATGGGCAGCAGTGCCCACTTGCCATCAAGTGAGCTTTTTTTTATCTGACTGAAGTAGCAAACGAGCATGCAGTCCACCTGATGGTAAGTAGCCACTGCCGCCCATGGACGTCAGTAATCAATGTCATACTTCAATCTTATAAAAAACCTTTTCCCAATAAATAATAAATCAGTACAGACAATAACTGTAGTTTATTAAATTTTTGTATTACTTTTCGCAATTACACAGCCTTCAATTTTGCTATAACCATGATATTATTCCTATGATATAATATTAGTAACATATCGCTATAAGAACTAACACAGGTGTTCATGTTAAATAGGCAATTAATATAAACGGTACTCAATACCAATCTACTTGGTGGCCCTGTTACTGAAACGATTGCGATTATTATGTTGCAGTGAGCTACGTAAATTTGTTTGGTCATTTCAAAATAGAACCAGTAAAACAACTAGTGACCCGTCGCAACGGTCGAAATTCCACCGTAATTAAAAAAAAAAAACTAAACACCCTTTCACACACACATCCTGCACACTTTGTTACATTACCCACACATGTCTCCCGGACAAAATTTGTTTTATTTAGCTTTTAAGTTTCTTATTTTAAGTGACCTTTGTATGTCTTATGATAAATAAATGATTTCTTTAAAACCAAACTTCATATTGTCCAAAGTAACACAAATGTTTCTCAAATTCAAATAAATCGTAATAATTTTCAAGTTATTTTGAACACAGCCGTTAAAGGTAATAAGAATAAAGGTCAGATGGCTTTGTCAAAATACCCACTATATCATTTAAATGCAGCTTAGCTTATTAAGCTGCATTTAAATGATATAGTGGGTATTTTGACAAAGCCATCTGATATTTTTGACGTTGTGTTTTCATAGCAAGACATTGAATGATCTATTTCGTTTATTATGTGTTTGTGTCAAATGCAAGGTAGTGTGTGTAATGTGTTTTTAATTGATTTTATGTATGTTTTAAGCATTACTTAAAAAAATATTAACATTGCGCAATCCTTCTCTACACCAACTATTACCGTACGTAATATCATACTCCTCCGCCTTTGGCAGGTATCTTAAAAACGAATCACAAGTTTTTGCTTCACGTATTATTATGTAGATAAGGTAGACTCTTTTCGTAAAAGCTTATTGGTCGCAATAGATGAATAATTAAACATTTTCAATAATGCAAAGTAAATTATAATGATTTATTTTGGAATTAGTTCGACCGTCTTCGAAATAGAAAACAGTCCTTAATTCGACTTTATTTATTTTCCTTTGTTGCTTAATTACTCCTTCACTTATAATCCGGTCGTAAGACATCTCAATATCATTTAAATTCAAGCGGTTGTCTAGATGTTTCAGAAAATGTCCTAGTTTAAATTATACTGCGACAAACCTTCATGCTACTCCACGTTAGTTCGCGTGTTGCCGTCATGTGACTTGGAGAACTGTCCCGAATGATCAGAGATAATGTCTAATATTGTCATACTAGATTTTGATCACTTAATAAGATCTGATGACCCGCCTATGGTTATCATACTCTGAGACGCTGTGGGTGACGGTGACACAGCCAGTCATATGAATTATTTTAGATTTATGTTCTGGGTCTGGTGTTTATGCATACGTCTTTAAGAGTGTATATAACACACACAATGTAAGAGATATTACTAGATTCCTCTTTTAAGATCAAAAGTAGAAAATGAGCATGCAGTCCACTTAATGATAAGTGATCGTTGCCGCTTATGGATATAGCAATTTCACATAGAATATGGGCTCTATCTGAAGTCAATCACAAACACGTTGCTACTCCTGAAGACTAAGATAGTCACCCCGCATAAAAGTGTGCCGGCAACCACACCCATTCCATCGTAACGCAAGAACTTCACGCTAAAAATATTTTTGGCGGTGATGCCGAACTACACTGGATCTACTTAGTAAGATTGTCTAGATGTTTCAGGAAAAGTCGTAGTTCAAATTATACTGCAACAAACCTTCATGCTACTCCACATTAGATCGCGTGTTATCGTCATGTGACTTGGACAACTGTCCCGAACGATCAGAGATTATGTCTAATATTGTGATAATAGATCCTGATCACTTATAATGATCTGATGACCCGCAGATGGTTATCACACGCTGTGGTTGACGGTGACACGATGTCATTCAAATGTCTGGACTTTTGAATGCTTTTTGATGTTATGTAATGTAATGCTAATGTAATGTAATGTTTTATTTTATGTGTTATAGATCTGGATGTTTATGTATTCGTGTTTATTTGTGTCCTTGGTACAACTTGGTATTTGTCCTTGGTATTTGTGTCCACAAAATAGGTGTAATTAATAGTTATATAAGTTTGAAAAGTATACGAGCGTACAGTTCACTTGATGGTGATATCTGTAACGTATTCCATATAGTCCAGAAATTATATCATTACTGATGCTTTGCCATTCCAAAAAAGTAAATAGGCTAAACCAGGCATATGTGCCCCAGTCGATAACGCGCGCCACTCGCAAAACTCACATATGCATTTTGAATTTGGCGGTAATTTGACTCGAACAGATAAGTGATACAAGTATGGCGGCAATGTAAACAACACCGTGCCAGTTATTATTTGTTTTAAGTGAAAAAACTTAATGAAAAGTAAGTGTGATAGTCTGAATTTGTTTGTTTTTTTTAACCGTTTTGCAAATTGGGTCAGAGGTTAAGCTGCATTTAAAAGCAATAGCGGGTATTTTGACAAAGACATCTGACGTTTTTGAAGTTTTTTCATGAAGGCACTGAATGTTCTATTTCGTTTATTATGTATGTGTTTGTGTCAAATGCAAGGTAGTGTGTGTAATGTGTTTTTAGTTGATTTTATGTATGTTTTATTCATTATTTGAAAAAAAAAATAGCATTGCGTAATTATCTATAGTCCATTTTTCTTATGTTGTCTTATTTAGTAAACAAACACCACTTGTTACGAAAATCACAAATTTTGACGTCACGAAACGCTTAAAGTTTAATTTCAACGATTCAATTTGTTCATCAAATATATACAGTTCGATTTACACATAAAATGTTTTAAATTTATCACATAATTACACAAATTTAATCAAAAACGAAAAATACACAAATGTTATTTACACAGATAAATAATTCAACTAATAAAAATGATTAACGGCGTAGAGATGGGAAAGTGCGAATGGATAATTATATCGGTCTGAATGAATGGATGAATGAGTTTGTTCAAACATGTAATGTTTTATATTAAGATACCTTCAAAAAATTTTTCAACATTAAACGTTGTTTTGAGCTTTTGTGTCTCTAATTATTTAACTTTTTAATATATACCACACTAAAGAAATTAAAAAATCGAAGTAATAATTTTTTAAAATATTTTAAACAATCGTAGATTTAAAACTCACGCAACCTTTCTTCGTTTTACATATAATTTCATATGGCAACACTGCGTGGTACACAATAATTACCACGCCATGACGTGTGCGCAACATGCAAGTGCAACTAGGATTCATTCGTCTCGTCGCCTCGTTAGATGTCGTACGTTTCGGGTGCTCTATTGTGTTCAGATTTTAACGACTTGGCTTTCTACTTCTGGATTTGTGTTTGCTTTGTGATTTGGTTTGTGATAATCCCTGGACTGACGACCTTTGGCTTCTCTTCAAGGATTATTAACGTTATTGCTTTCGATTGGGACTTCTTCTTCTTGTCTAAACAAGGTAAGTAAATTCCTATATCGGATATTTATTTATAATGGAATAACATTTAAATTAGAATATAATGTGCCTATACAAAATTAATCACAAATATCAGGTGTTTCCCTGGTCCGATTTCATAAAATAGTGGTTAAAAAATACCACGGCCAGAGTCACCGTTACTGTAACAAAATAGTGCTTTGTGGATATATAGTTTGATTTAAATTGACTTGAGCATTATGTTTATATTATTTATTTATTTATGTTGTTTCCTAAAGATTTTCAATACTTTTATGGCGATATTTACCTCTAAATACCTTGATGACGTAAAACTAATAAACATTAGAAACATGTATTATTGAAGTCGAGATAAAGTCATTAAAGAGTATATAATATTATGTTTTGACAGGTTTCACAATGAGTGGTCTTGAACCAAGCCCTGGGCCTTCCCAATGTAAAAAACGAAAAAGGATTCCAGATCCTGCATCGTTTTTGACGTCTCCAATGAAAAAAAGACCAAACCGGGGTGATCTCACAAGCAATGAGAAAACGATTGCAATTAATATTTATAAATATATTCAGCGGTCTAGTCCTGCATATCCTTCGAAAACAGAAATTTTAAAAACGACGGCGGAAATTATGAGTGTCTCCGAAAAAACCATTTCAAGAATATTAAATGAATATAAAATGAAAGGTGAAGTCTCAACATCAAAAAGTGCAACTAGTAAACACACTTCAAATAAAAACATAGAAAACTTGGATGAATTCATATTATCAGCCATAAAAAGAAAAGTTCATAAATTATATTTTGACAACGAATTGCCTACAGTAGATAAAATTATGATGGCTGTTAATAGTGATGAAGACTTGCCATCATTTAGTCGATCAACAATTTATAAAATTATGAAAAAGCTGAAATTTAAATATATGAAGCGAAGTAGGAGAAGTGTCCTATTAGATAGACCAGATTTAATGGCGTGGAGACGAAATTATCTTTTAAAAATAAAAGACTATAGAAGAGAAAATAGAAAAATCTATTATACCGACGAGACATGGATTAATGAAGGCAAGTTCAAAAGAGTACTAAATTACTACATTTAGTTACAATGAAATATATTTTTAATTTTCAAAATATTTTTTATTTTTCAGGTCATTCATCAAATTATGTCTGGAACGACATGGACATAACAAGTAGTCGACAGGCCTTTTTAAATGGCTTGTCGACTGGCCTCAAAAATCCACACAAAGGAAAACGTATAATAATTACTCACATTGGCAGCACTGAAGGGTTTCTAGAAGGAGGAGAGTGGATTTTTGAGGCCAAGAAAAATGATGGTGATTACCATGGAGAAATGGATGCACACAATTATGAAAAGTGGCAAGTATTAAAAAATATTAAATCTATGAATCCATAACAATAAATTCTGATTGAATGAATATAATAAATGCTCTGCTTTCTTTACTACAGGTTTGAAGATATATTGAACAAAGTGGAACCGGGGTCGGTTATAGTATTAGATAACGCACCGTACCACTCCAGACTCCAAGACAAAGTGCCCAACATGAGTTGGCGGAAGGCAGATATACAAGCGTGGCTGCAAGAAAAAAATATTAGTTACGATGAAAGTGAAATAAAAGCGCAACTTTTGATGAAATTTAATAAAACTAATTATGTTAAAAAAGTTGTAAATGAAATGGCAGCCCGTAAAAATATTATTGTTCTACGCCTTCCGCCGTACCATTGCGAATTAAATCCCATAGAGTTAATATGGGCACAATTAAAATCTCATGTTGGCAGAAACAATAAAAGTTTTAAAATGTCTGAAGTCAAGGAGCTAATTAAAGAAGGCCTTAACAAAATTGGTACGGTGTCATGGTACAATTGCATTGAGCATGTAAAAAAAGAAGAAGATAAAATGATGCAGCTTGACGGTATATTAGACTCTGCATCAGACGAACCGACTCCGAGTTTCGTTATAAATGTAGAATCAGATTCCAGTACTGAATCAAATACTGACGAATAAATATATAAATCAAATAATTTTTTGTATTATTTATTCATTTTATTTCCAAAAATACGAAACATTTTTGAAAGAACTTAATCACTTAGCTCCCATAAGTTACGTTAATGTAAATCAGTTTAGTTAGATACTCATTCAATCATTCGTTCACTACTTTCAATACCCTATTTGTTGCCCAATATATACTGTCATATGTATATATAGTAATCAATCCGCCATATTTGTTTACTAAATAAGACAACATAAGAAAAATGGAGTATACACCAACTATAACCGTGCGTAATTTCAAACTCCTCTGTCTGCGGCATAGATCTTAAAAACGGATCACAAGTTTTTGCTTCACATATTAATATATAAATATTAAATAGCATTGTTCCATCATCTGATGCATATGACGTGAGTTTCAAAGTAAGCAACCCAACACAAACAACAATTTCTTTTATCTGTCATCACATAAATCTAAGGCACACAGCACAGTTTATATTGAACATGTTTATTTTTCTTTACGTTTGTGGCAGGTTTGGCTCGTGATATTATGGTTTTATAGTATCGAAGTAGTATCGAGTAGTATACAGTTGATATGGAAAATCTCAACTTTATTAATATTGTATGGGAGTAGCCAACGAACATGCTATCCATCTAGAGTCAAATCACAACGTCTCTGTAGTTCCGGGATCAGAACAGGACTACGGTATCCTGCCTAGTACTGGAGCAGTGATAGCCTAATGGTTGAAACTTTCCCTCTCGATCGAGGTCCGAGGTTCAAACCCAGGCGCGCACCACTGATTTATGTGCGTATTAGAAATTAATTAACACAGCTTTTCGGTGAGTCAGTCAGGTCCTGGAACTACAGGGACAAACATCACTAATACCTACGTAAGTATTTAGCCAAAAAACACATTTAGGGTAAATTTCAGCATTTTCAGCATATACCTACCCAAAAACATAAAACTAAACATGGAAAAAATATTTAAAGCAGGGAATTCGGTTTAATAATAATAATGAATCACATTTTAATATAACAATAATAAAACGAGAGACAAATGCTTCAAAGTTAATATACCTACAACTTTTACAAATTTCCCAAGTTTATCTATATTTGTTCACAAATATTTTACAACTATTCACCAAGTTCTTAAATATTTACACATCTCATTATATTATCATCTGTAATTAAAGAGTAAATATTCGAATATGTTTTTGTATTTAGTTATTAGGGTTTTAATTTGATCTTCAAATACAGGTGAGTATTTGAAAACTTCAAATAAATACATTAATTTACAAATCTTCGCATTTGACTGAAATTTGAAAATATTAAGGATTTTGAAACAAACCTTCTCCCGCTGCATTCTGATAAGGATTTTTGATGACAAAAACGGTTACGCTGGAGCGATATGTAGAGCTGGAGCTTCGTACTGTCGTACCATATTCATACACGTTAAGCGAACGCTCGGCCGAGCTACATGGTAGGCGGAGTGTTAGGTTTTTTCGTTACGGAATTTCTTGATTCGGACACCGCGCTCAAATCCGCGATAAAAGCTATACAATAGCTTAAAAATAAAATTATCGTACTAAGGCAAAACGTTTATAAAAATCCTTAAAAGGCATATAACCGCAACATTTCATCATTGAAGTAGTATTAAACATAAAATCAATGAGATTTTTATGCGAAAATCTGAATTATTCTAAGACTGACTCCGCTACGGTGATTACTGCTTGATACTACACTTGTCTCCCCAACAGCGATAAGTTTCTTTCTACACTCATAACCCCACAGTAGGTTTTCTCCTGTGTCGTGGGTACCATGGACACACAAGACGAATACACAAACACCCAGAACCAGAAGAGGACTAAGCTCATTATTCAGATACCTGTCTGGCCGGGAATCGAACCCGAGACCCATTTCGCGCCTGACCGGTATGGTAACCGCTCCGTCGCGCGGGTCGTCAAAGTAATTGGTAGAATTGAAATTATTACGAACTCAGAACCCGTCTCACATAAATGAAACCTCAACAGTAACTAATGACTACCAGTCTACTTGAGGTAAGTGGCCACTTTACTAATGTAAAAGCCTGGAGGGCAGGGCAGAAGGGGTAGTGCGCCTCGGGTGGAACGTTTTGGGAGACGGCAAAATATATTTTACTTATTTGACTGAAGTAGTAAACGAGCATGCAGTCCACCTGATGGTAAGTGGTCACTGCCGCCCATGGACATCTGTAATCATCTTCATACAGAACATGGGTTCCATCTGAAGTCAATCACAAATGCGTTGCTACTCCCGAGGACTATGATGGTCGCCTCATGTGATAGTGTGCCGGCAACCACACCCTTGCATCTCGTGGAAGAAATGCTTCACGCTAGAAATAGGTGTGGCGGTGGTACTTCCGCGGTCGAACTACACTGGTTCGGAGACTTTTTTAGGTCGTCAATTTGCAAGAAAGTGATTACAAGCTGTAAGAGTTAGTAGGGTTGACAATTCGTTTTTTTTGAAGAATTTATTGTTAAGTGGGCGGTAAATTATATTTACGCCTCGGGCAGCATCAACCCACTTTAGGCCTAGTTACTGACAGGACGACCTTCTTAGTCGTCAGAGGTGACAATGCATTTTTAATCAGACTACCAGACCAAAAGATGAACTGCATGTTCGATGGACCGAGCCGATAAAAAATATACATATGTAGTTTCATACGGTAAATAACATAACTCTCCTTCTTATACAGTTGGGTACAAACATAAGTAATTTATAAAACATGCTGGCACACCTAATTATAGCGTTACTTTATTGACATATTTTTACACTTAAATTATATGAAGCCTCTGATCCCCGAATAAGTCCGAAACTGCGTCTCGGGTATCAGCGTTTTCTCCCAGTTTTTTGTCGCTATTTAACAATATGTGTAATACAATGTAATGTGTGCAGACGTCTTGAACTTTGTGTTAATACCTAGACTAAATTGTGTGTGTGTGTGGTTATGGGTGCTTATGTGTGTGTGAGCGCACGCGTGCGCGTATGCGTCCGTGTTTGTGTGTGTGTGTGTTTGTGTGTTATGTGCTTGTCTGCTTGTCACGCAAATATTATCATAACATACTTTCGATGTCATCGTAGTCCATTTGGCTAAGCCAAGTAAGAATGTCTTTTTGAAGTAAAACTTTTTTATCGGGGTTGGAAAAAAAATTAGTGTAACATTTTTTCGTTACGCGCCATCTTTTTTATTTTTCGTTACGCGCCATCTTTTTCTTATCCCTACCACGCGTGATATTAGATAGATTATTATAGATTAGATTATTAGATAAAGTTTAATAAAAGCCTTTTATTAAACTTTATCTAATTTAACTTTATTTAACCAATTTCTGTTAAGTTGCATATAGTAAATTATTTTTTTAAAAATAACGTCATAAAGAAGTTTCACTTCTTACGAGTGTACGCTAGTACACGCACACATTTTTTTTTAATACGTTTCTAGTCATGTTTTTAATCCTTAATATTTTGTTGATTTTATTATAAAAATAAGCGTTAAGCAGTTCTTGTGTTTCGGTGGAAATGTGTGATCTGATTCTCTTTTATATGAGGCGAATCTTAATCCTCGGTACTAGCAACACATCTGCGCTTGACTTTAGATAGAACCCCTGTTTTTAGGAAATTTCTTACAGATGCCCACGAGCGGCAGAGAGCACTTAACATCAGGTGGACTGCACGCTCGTTTGCTACTTCAATGTGGTAAATAACTAAAAACTAAACAAACTATAGAGCAATGATAGCCTAATGGTTGAAACTTGCCCTCTCGATCGAGAGGTCCGAGAGTCAAACCTGCCTGGGTTTGACGCACTACTGATTTTTCTGAAATTAATTATCACTGCTTTTCGGTGAAGGAAAGCATCGAGAGGAAACCTACACACCCGAGAGTTCTTAAAAAAAAGTTCTCGGAGGTGTATGAAGTCCACCAATTCGCACTTGGCCAGCGCAGTGTACTAAGGCCTATAACTCTCTCATTCTAAGAGAAGACCCGTGCCCAGAAGTGGGAGAGTAATGGGTTGACGAGAGAAACAAACTCTAATCACCGTAATGTAGAAATCCACATCGCTATTATATTTCACACTCCACAGTGGACAACGTCCCTAGTACCCGTAAGTATATAGAAAAACGCAAAATAAGCCATAGATCCATCATTAGACGCATTTGCATCAAATGGTGTAATTACACATGTTTATCGTGCCTGTATTTTATTGCGGCCATAAATAGAACCAGCTAATGCTCCAGACATGCCTCGCTCTAGAAACTGATTAAGTACACCCGAGCCACATTCGCAAGTAGAACGAGTATGGAGGTGCCACAGTTTATCTATATAGTTAAATATTATATTTAATTCACAAACATTTTACAACTTATATTATCATCCGAAATTAAAGAGTAAATATTCGAATATGTTTTTGTATTTAGTTATTAAGTTTTTGAAGTGAAACTTCTTTAGGCGCATGAGGGTAAAATTTTTACAGATGAAACGTCACGCCGGTATGCAACGGAAGTGTCGGAAAAGAGAGAGAGAGTGATCGAGACCGATTGAGAGAGAGTACGACAGGGCGAACGTAGCATGAGCAACTAGCCGTGGAGTGAGAGTAGGGAGCAAGCGAGTGAGAAAGATTGAGAGAAAAAGTGAGACAGAGCGAACGTCGTATCACGCCTTTTTCCCTTCCTCTTAATCTCGGAAATTTAAAGTTTTAGATTTGTATAAATATAAACAAGATTTATAAATTAGTTCGCCAAAGAAGTTTCACTTCTGACATGTGTACTTTGTACGCACGCATGTTTTTTTTTATTTGATTTTCAAATACAGGTAAGTATTTGAAAACTTCAAATAAATACCTTAATTTACAATAATCTTCGCATCTAACTGAAATTTGAAAATATTTTCAAACAAACCTTTTTCCGCTGCATTTTGATAAGGATTTTTTGATGTAACGTTTTTTGTAACAAAACGGTTACGCTGTAGCGTTACGTAGGAATGCATTTGCATCAAATGGTGTAATTATACATGTTTATCGTGCCTGTATTTTATTGCGGCCGTAAATAGAACTAGTTAATGCTCCAGACATGCCTTGCTCTAGAAACTGATTAAGTACTATCCCGAGCCACATTCGCAAGTAGAACGAGTACGAAGGTGCCACAGTTTATCTATATAGTTAAATATTATATTTGATTCACAAACATTTTACAACTTTTCACCTAAGTTCTTAAATATTTACAGATCTGATTATATTATCCGAAATTAAAGAGTAAATATTCGAATATATTTTTGTATTTAGTTATTAAGGTTTTTATTTGATTTTCAAATACAGCTAAGTATTTGAAAACTTCAAATAAATACCTTAATTTACAAAAATCTTCGCATCTAACTGAAATTTGAAAATATTTTCAAACAAACCTTTTTCCGCTGCATTTTGATAAGGATTTTTCGATGTAACGTTTTGTGTAACAAAAACGGTTACGCTGTAGCGTTACGTAGCATTTGCATCGAATGGTGTAATTACACATGGTTATCGTGCCTGTATTTTATTGCGGCCGTAAATAGAACCAGTTAATGCTCCAGACATGCCTTGCTCTAGAAACTGATTAAGTACTATCCCGAGCCACATTCGCAAGTAGAACGAGTATGGAGGTGCCACAGTTTATCTATATTTATTTACAAATATTTTACAACTATTCACCAAGTACTTAAATATTTACAGATCTGATTATATTAATAAAGAGTAAATATTCGAATATGTTTTTTAAGTTTGATTAAGGTTGATAACTTGATTAAGGTTTTTATTTGATCTTCAAATATTCGTACAGGTATTTTATAAAATATTTAGGATTTTGAAACAAACCTTTTTCCGCCGCATTTTTTCGATGTAACGTTTTTTGTAACAAAAACCTTTAGATGGAACCTTTGTTCTGTACAGTATGTAAGTCACTTATCCATGAGCGGCATTTGCCACATACTGTCAGGTGGATTGCACGCTCGTTTGCTACTTATAAAAAACACACATATAGTACATGTATCCTTACAAGCTTCTGCAATATAATTTAAGTAACATTCGATTGTTTTTTTTTTGATTATTTATTTTTACTCATTTAAATACATTTCTTATTGATACCGTTCTTTGACCTATAGAGGAGGAACATGCACTAATTAAATCTATGACTTTCATTTCACCTCGTTAAATCCTGTGGTCTTGATCGTGGAACACGGAAACCAAGTCCTTTATTTAGGGTTGTCAACTATGTTAATTGGAGATTAAATTTTCCTACTTTAATGGTTTAAGCCCTTACTTGAATTCTGTTAAAAGTAAGGCCCAAAACCCTTATAAGATTGCATGTATGTGTTAGCGTATTAAGACTATTACAATTCACGATGCTTTATTATTTATTAATATGTTTAGATTTATATAACTTGAGCTAATTAAAGTTTGTCTATTGACTAAAACAACTTGCTGTCACTAGTCGCCACTTGGTGGCGCTAGTGCGCGGATCGGAATTAACGTGGGAGGGGAGGCCGAGCAAACGGTCACTCGATATGGAGCAGTCGGCCTGAACGGTTGAAAGTGACGACTGTTTAACCGAAGCATTGTATTTATTATAGTGTAACTCGTGTATGAAGAAGTGTAATAAAAATTGTCGATGGAAGATTGTGTTTTTCTGAACTGATCCTTTCAGTTCAGAAGTGGGATGAACGAGAATTAATGTAAAATCTCTCGCCACGTCCAGAAAATAAAAAGGAGAAAAGAAAACGTAAGTATTTTCTTCTATATACTTCAAATAAAAGATAACGTAGATAGCGAATAAATGCATGTATTACTGCTGCGATTATGCTGTCAATCTCTATTTCTGGAGAATCATGGTCATGTCACCATGAATTAGACATGTAATTACTACTCAATTAGGTTCAATCATTGTGATAATTAGTCAAGTACAGATGAGGGTATTCTTTTTTTTTTTTTTTTTTTTGTTTCTTAAGTAGTTTAGATGATGCTTTCTATTTCTGTTTATCTTCTCCAGAATGTAAGTTATCCAAGTAGGTAAAATAATCACCGATTAATTACTTACCTCTGTAATAATATGTGACCAGTTGCTCGTAGGTAGTAATTCACACGTTTTTTTTTTAAATCTTTTGTGGTTGTTTCGCGTTGGGCTGTATTCTTAAATGTCGTTTTATTAGAATATATAGGAAAATCTGATATTGTTTTAAAATATTTGATACTAGTTCTCATTCCTGGTTCCACTTCAACAATTTATTTTATTTAATCTACATTTCAAGTTACCCATTATTCTTTTATCAAACCAAGTTACCTTTTCGTATGTAATGAACTAAGCATAGTTACTTCAAATCACTATGTGAGAATATCCACTTTATATTTCTTATCTATATTCACTTCATGTAGAGACATTTTAAACGTCATTGTTATTCGAAGCCGATATTGTCATACTTATTGATTATACGGACTATTTGAATTAATGAGTTTCAGATATTAATGAAAATGATTAAGAACACTTTGTGGGTGCAAGCTTTGTAGATACCATTTAAATGAGGGTTACGAGACATAATAAGGGTATGTACTAATACATTAATTGTAAGTTTCAGATTAGTTACGAATACGGCGGCACCTGGAGAACTGGAGATGCCGCGGACGGGAGTCCATGATTTCGACGACGATGACAACGAATACGTGATTCGTGAACAACTCCTCAGTGAAACGCGATCGAGGAGCTTGAGCAACGGTCGCGCGGGTGAGTTAAGATCAGTGTCTGTTTGTATGAATGAGCGGCACCAGAGAGAGGATTGTGATTATCCTTCACGACTGAGCAACAGTCGTGGAGGTGACGTGACACACGTTTCGGACGGTGAGCTTGAGCGACGTCCGATTCGTGAATCTTTGAATGGTTCACTGGATCTCCCAGGCGGTGAGCTTGAGCGACGACTGGGGGGTTGTCGTGATGATGACGATCCGACCGGTGAGCTTGAGCGACGGTCGGGTCGAGTGAACCGAAAACGAAAGCTTGGTCATGAAAGACGTGGCGGGGTGCTGGAGCAATGCCCGCCGGTCATGGCCAGGTATTCTAGGACTGAATTGAATGCGAGGAATAGTATATTCCCTAAAGTTGGATCTGATAGAAGGTCACCAAGTGAGAAGCGTGATGGATGTGGAGAACGTTCATTTTGGTCGAGCCGCGGGCAAGATGGACAAAAACCAGGATACCCTAAATATAATGATAATACTAAAAGTGATGCAAATTTGTTCAGCCAATTCATGGATGTAATGAAATCTTTTGCTAGGTCAGGTAGCCACACTCTTTCATCTCTCAATAATGTTATACCCGAATTTGACCCAATATCCAAAAATCAAACTATTTCAAGTTGGATCTCTAAGGTAGAGGAATCTGCAGATATTTACGATTGGAACGAACGTGAATTAATTCATTACGCGTTGCCTAAGTTGACGGGAATGGCTAAATCGTGGTATCAAAGCTTGCCTAGTCTGCGATTTACTTGGTCCGAGTGGAAATCAAAACTTATGGACGCTTTTCCGTGTCGAGATAATTACGCCGAACTATTAACAGAAATGCTAGCTCTTAAAGTCAAATACGGGGAACCATTGGAACAGTACTACTATTCAAAGCTTAACTTACTAAATAGATGTGAAATCAGCGGTAAGCGTGCCGTTGACTGTATATTATATGGCATCGATGATCGGGCTATTAAGCTAGGGGCACAGGCAGTACAGTTTGACACACCTGAACAGGTCTTAAAGTACTTAATGTCCGTAAAGATAGGTCAACCAAGAGATATAACAACTTTTAGATCTAAAATTAATAGAGGTGACAGGCGAACCGATACGACGGACAAACATGTATCATCCTTTAAAAGTGGACGTATCAAATGTTTTAATTGTGGTGTCGAAGGCCATCCTAGTTTCAAATGCCCTAAGCCGCTTGAAAAATGTAACAGTTGTCATAGATTAGGTCATCAGGCAGAATCGTGTCCCGGTATTTTCAGTTATAGAAAGCAGGAACAGTCAAGGGATAGCAAAACAAGTAATGAAAAACAAGTACTTAAAATTAATGTTGATTCGGAGGAAGTAATCGAACCTATGTTGAAGGTACACAAGGAAATTGTAGATGGAACCGAAACTACTAATAAGTATTACATAACGATTAAAGTCAATGATGTCCCCACCTCTTGTTTTGTCGATCTTGGCAGTGACTGTTGTTTTATTCGGTATACTGACGCTAAATCTTTGGATTTAATCATGACATACGATAACCTTCCATTAGTTAAGGGATTCGGTGAGAACTTATGTCAGCCTATTGGTAAAACTAATGCAAAAATAGAAGTTCAAGGTATCGTGGAAACCGTTGACCTTTACGTTGTGGCAGATATGTTTCTTAAACAGACTGTTTTACTAGGACATACATTTACTGAACTTCCTGATATTGAGATTACTAAAACTCCAACCTCCCTTGTATTCGAAAGAGTTAATCAAAATCCGAAAATATTTCTTATGTCCAGCGACGAAACGCTTATAAGTCCAGGCGAAATTAAAACAGTACCGGTATTTAATCCTCAAAGCCTCTATTCGGGTCACGTATATATCGATGGTACAGTGAGAGGCAGAGAAGGAATGGAATACTTCCTTCTCCCTGGTTACTATAAACTGCGTAGGGGTAGCGGTAGTCTTTTGGTTCAAAATCTATCTGACGGTATTATCAGATTTGTTAAAGGTTGCCTTGTAACACGTGCATTGTCGAGCGGTAAAGCTAATATAAAGAACACGTTTAAAGTAGATACTATTAGTAATATTTATAATGACTGTAAAATTAATTATGGCGAAACGCTTACAAGCGCACAATTAACGGAATTAGTTAAAGTATTGACTGAATTTAAAGATTGCTTTTCACATAGTCTAAAAGATTTGGGGTTTACTAGTGTAGCCGAAATGGAAATAAAACTCAAGGATTCTGAGCCAATAGTGTATCGTCCTTATCGTTTATCACATAACGAGAAAGTCCTTGTGCGTGACATGGTACAAGAGATGCTTGATTCTAATATTGTCCGTGAATCATCATCCCCTTATGCGAGCCCCATTGTATTGGTTCAGAAGAAATCGGGAGAAAAGAGGCTCTGCGTAGATTACAGGGCACTCAACCGCAAGACCGTAAAAGATCATTACCCTTTACCGCGAATAGATGACCAACTCGACCTTTTGGCCGGACATGCATATTTTATAACCCTGGATCTCGCGTCAGGATATTACCAAATACCAATTGCAGAAGATTCTATTTCTAAGACTGCTTTTGTGACACCAGACGGACAGTTTGAGTATTTGAGAATGCCCTTTGGTTTGGTAAACGCCCCTTCGGTATTTCAACGTACTATGAACAAGATTCTGGCTGATTCTAAAATTAAATACGCTATTGTCTATATGGACGATATATTAATTCCAGCGCGTAATTTTGAGGAAGGACTGGAGCGATTTAAGGAAGTCATGCAATTGTTACGTAAGGGCGGATTGACGTTGAAGCTCAGTAAGTGTAACTTTTTTTATCAAACCATAGATTTTCTTGGATTCGAAGTTAGTTCTGAAGGGATTCGGCCGGGCAAAAGAAAAACGGAAGCCGTCGCGAACTTCCCACCTCCCAAAAATCCACATGAGGTACGTCAATTTATGGGCTTGGCCAGTTTCTTTAGACGGTTCATAAAGGGCTTTGCGCTCATTGCAAGACCACTAACAGACTTACTTCGTAAGCATAATGATTGGAAGTGGTCTAAAGAACAACAATCTGCTTTTGAAGAAATTAAAAATGCATTGATAAGTAGACCAGTGGTCGCCCTTTATGATCCGTCTGCAGATACACAATTACACACCGACGCGTCTAAGCTAGGGGTAGCCGGAGTACTATTACAGAAGGGTCCGGAGGAATTATTTCGCCCTGTATCATTCTATAGTCGTAAGACTACCATTGATGAACAAAAGTTGCACTCATTTGAGCTAGAGACATTGGCGGTTATAGCGTCCCTGAGTAGGTTCAGAGTTTACTTAATAGGCATCCCGTTTAAGATCCTTACCGATTGTAATGCATTAAGAACTACCATGACTAAGCGGGATTTGATACCTCGTATAGCACGCTGGTGGATACAGCTACAGGAATATGACTGTGAGATAGCATACAGGCCAGGGAATAAAATGTCTCATGTGGACGCGTTAAGTAGGCATCCTATAGACCCTGCTATTACTGAGTCACATGTATTAGATGTACTTAATATTGAAAGTGAAAATTGGTTAAGTACCGCCCAAAGTGTAGACGAAGAAATTAGAACATTAAAGGACATCTTAGGAAATCCGGACTTGAAAAAAAATAATAGACACGCATACTAATTATACTTTAAAGGACGGTAGAGTTTATCGCATCGTTGAAGGAGAACCACGCTGGGTTGTCCCGAAAGCTATGCGGTGGCAAATTTTGAAACGAAATCATGATGACATCGGTCATTTTAGTCTCGATAAAACATTATCTCGTATAAAGGCAACATATTGGTTTCCTAAGATGCGCCGATTTGTAAAAAAATATGTTTCTGCGTGCCTTGAATGTGCTCACCATAAGGCTGTTGGTGGTCGGCGTGAGGGAGAACTCCATCCAATACCAAAGCCAGAACGACCATTTCATACCATACACGCAGACCACCTTGGTCCGTTTGTACGTAGCAAATGCGGGAATTCTTATCTTTTGGTTATGGTTGATGGTTTCTCTAAATTTGTAAATATTACAGCAATAAGAAATACCAAATCTTCTACCACGATCCGCGTTATTAAAGAGCATATTAGTTTTTTCGGCACCCCGTCAAGGTTAATAACGGATAGAGGTTCATGTTTCACTAGCCAACTTTTCAAGAAGTTCATAAAAAACTCTGGTATAACCCATATACTTAATGCTGTTGCTACCCCCAGAGCTAATGGGCAAGTAGAAAGATTTAATAGAACAATTTTGGATGCTCTTGCAACTAAGTCACATGGTAAGGACGATAGGACATGGGACGAACATGTTAATGACATACAGATAGGCTTAAATACTACTGTTCATAAAACAACTCTGAAGTGCCCGTCAGAATTAGTATTCGGTTTTAGGTTGACCAACACATCAGAAGCCATTCTAAGTGATGTTATTGATGACACGCTAGATATAACTCCGACTGACAGACTAGACGAAGTAAGAACTGAAGCAAGTGAACTAATTAAAGTACAGCAAGAAAAAGACAAAAGCAGGTATGATAAAAACCGTAAAATAGGAACAAATTACAAAGAAGGTGATCTGATAAGAGTTCAAAGAGACTTAAGCGTCTGTGATGGTAAATCTAAAAAGCTTATAGCAAAATTTCAAGGCCCCTATCGTATAGTTAAAGTTTTGCCGAATGAAAGATTTGTTATAGAAGATACACCTATAACTCGAAAACAAAATCGGAAGTATGAGTCAATCGTAGCCATTGATAAGATTCGCCCTTGGTTAAACCTAAATACTGATATGATTGAAAGTTCTAGTAATGAGGAAGAAAGTGAATAAAATCAATTGCTTTTGAATGATTTGCATTATAAATATAAATACTAAATGAAAATTAATTTATTAATATGAATGTATTAAATAACGTATTTTAAATTAAAGTAAAATATAACCAAAGTAAAAAAAAAAAAAATTTAAACCATAAAAAAAAATAGCATATATAAAAATTAATACCAATATTAAAAAAAACATTATATTTATAAAAAAAAACCTTATCTAATTAAATATAAATAAAATGAGTGTGACTACCTAAAAATTCAGACAATTACTTAGAAGATGTAATAATAATTGACTAAGATTTCACTATCTAAAGAAAAGTAACGTATAACGTTAAGTGTACCTCGATAAAAAAATACATAAATGATCATTGTGATAGAACGATACTTGTTATATAATTACATATGTAATATAATAATTATTTTCTATAGTATTTTTCTTTGTTTTTAATTATAAAGTTGATTTTCTTTAGATAATCATAATCTCTGCAATTAATGTTAGCCGTAACTTAGTTTTATTTTAATAATTGTAATAGGAATTTCGTTATACGCAACAAATGGGTAAATTAATTAAATTAAAATTGAATTATATACTCATTGTTTTTGTTATCGTACGAGGACGTACTGAGAGTCAGATGGCCGAGCTGTTAGCGTATTAAGACTATTAAAATTCACGATGCTTTATTATTTATTAATATGTTTAGATTTATATAACTTGAGCTAATTAAAGTTTGTCTATTGACTAAAACAACTTGCTGTCACTAGTCGCCACTTGGTGGCGCTAGTGCGCGGATCGGAATTAACGTGGGAGGGGAGGCCGAGCAAACGGTCACTCGATATGGAGCAGTCGGCCTGAACGGTTGAAAGTGACGACTGTTTAACCGAAGCATTGTATTTATTATAGTGTAACTCGTGTATGAAGAAGTGTAATAAAAATTGTCGATGGAAGATTGTGTTTTTCTGAACTGATCCTTTCATATGTCTCTCTGTCTAATTCAACGTGCTTTGAATCTTGTAAATCATCATAATTATATTAAAAGGGTTTACATAGGTAGGTAATTCTGTGATCCTGGCCCCGTAGTTCCAGGACCAGAATAGAGTTACGGTATCGAGTATTTGAGTCGCCTCATAGGACAGGCAGGGGTTCTAAGCATAGGTTCTAGGCAGAAGGAGAGGAGGACTCCGGGATCTTGAAACGACTTCAACCGGAATCCTCCGAGCGCGTTGCCCCATCGGGCTCCTCCCAGATGGGCGGCTGGGCGAACCGCTCCGTCTAGTCTTTACGACGGTATGCGACCACACATACCGCCGTCCTTCCCGAGATCGCCTGATCGAACGGTTCGAGCTCCCACTCTAGCCGTCTGCAACACCGGAAGCCCTTTTTAGTCGCCTCTTACGACAGGCAGGGGATACCGTAGCCCTATTCTGACCCCGAAACTACAGGGACAAGCCGACATAGCCTACCACAGAATACATACCACAATGACTATATATACTTATTTTTGTACAATAGTTATTTAATTACTAGCTTTCATTGCTAAAATACCCATATTAATATGATAATAACAAAAACACCTTTTCTTCTATACCAGGCGCATACGTTTAAAAATTATACATATATCCCGTGTCACTTTAAAAACTGAGTTGATTCTAGTGAAATGTAATATATTAGAATCCGTCAACTATTTGCGCTGTTGCGGTTAAATAATTGGCATACATATACTCTCGAAACACTTAACTCTCTTTCTCTCTTTCTGACAAATTGACAACCCTACCAATAAGTTATGCGATTGAAAATAATAAACAAGTCGATTTCCTTCCTTATCGGAACCACCTCCTACATTATCACATATCATTATTTAACAAGAATTTCTGCTATGTCTTATTTGATTAAACAATCAATACGTGCATACTAATTATTAAGACATGTTGGTATGGAATGTTGCAAGGTGTATGTTTCGAAGGGAGGCACCACCGTCACACATAGTTCTACCGAACAGTTCTTGTGTTTCCGTGGAAGGGTGTGGTTGCCAAATGTCCCGATTTTGGCGGGATGTCCGGATTTTTTCACCAAAATTGAATGTCCTGCGCGGGACAGGCTCAGTCCCGCATTTCGAAGGACCGGTCCGAGAAGGACTGGACCAGAAAAAAAAGAAGAAGGTCGCCAAACCTGTACAAATTTAAGTCGATCTGCAGTTTGTCGACCAAAAAAAAAAAACAAAAAAATGGTCGCCAAATCCTCCGGCCCTCTTAAACCAAGGAGAGACGCAGGGCCCTTTGTAGCGCGAGGACTACTGTCCCGCTTTTGACTATGAAGGTATGAAGTCCCGCTTTTTTCACCCAAAAAGTTCCCAAATAAAAAACTTAATAAAAAATGGCAACGCTGTTACCGGGTCACTTTTTTTTATATATGTACCTAACAGGTGGTAAAACCAGCGTAGTTCGACCGGGGAGGTACCACCGCCACACCAATTTCTAGCGTGAAGCATTTTTTGCGTTTCGGTGGAAGGGTGAGGTTGCCGGTACACTTTTATATGAGGCGACCATCTTAGTCCTCGGGAGTGGCAACACATCTGTGATTGACTTCAGATAGAACCCATGTTCTGTATGAAGTTGATTACAGATGTCCATGGGCGGCAGTGACCACTTACCATCAGGTGGACTGCATGTTCGTTTGCTACTTCAGTGCAAAAAATAACGATAAGGCTGACGGGCCACCTGATGGGAAGCAGTCACCGTCGCCTATGGACATTTGCAACACCAGCGGAGTCGCCAAAGCATCACCGGCTTTGGAGGAGAGCTTTTTTTACACCGTTCTTGAACCCCATGTCGTAGCGCCCCGGGAATACCTCAGGATGTTCATTCCACATCTTCCACGTCCGCGGCAGGAACGTGGAGGACCGCCACGAGTCCAGTTGATGCGGATGGAACCTCATCCGTCGGCGAGTGGTGCGATAAAGGAAGGTGATGTGGGCACCAGATCAAACAGTTCCTCGAAACACTCACCATTATAAAGCGTCAAGTGTGTACAAAGTGTCAAGGCAACGAATTTCCTGTCATATAGAGCTTAACAAGTTCTATAAATGAGATAAGAATTTTAAACTCTAGTACTGCCTATACTTGATTAGATCTAGACATATATATTTACGGTGATCACATTCATAATAGGGTGGATACACATTAATCGGTAAAATTATAGCGATCATATTATGATTAAAAGGTTAATTTTTGACTGTGGAACTTTAAAGAATAGTGCAAGACAAAAGAGGTAGGTAAACAGTATATTTATTTCGTAGGTAAAATGTCAGTTCATTTTTTTATCTGACTGAAGTAGCAAACTAGCATGCAGTTCACCTGATGGTAAATGGTCACTGCCGCTCTTGGACATCTTTAATTAACTTCATACAGAATATGGGTTCCATCTGAAGTCAATCACAGATGCGTTGCTACTCCCGAGGACTATGATGGTCGCCTCATGTAAAAGTGTGCCGGCACACCTTTCCATCGAAACGCAAGAAATGCTTCACGCTAGAAATAGGTGTGGCGGTGGTACCCCGGTCGAACTACACTGGTTCTACCACTTTCATATTATAAATGAAACATTGAAATGAAATGAAATGAAATGAAATGTCTTTATTTTGTATAGGCCTACGGGGGCACTTACAAATTGTCAGTTACATTTTTTTTCTTACTCTACCACCGGATCGGAAAACGACCTCAACTGAGAAGATCCGGCAAGAAACTCAGCGGGTTTGTCTTTTTTCTTATTTATATCCATTTTTTTTTTATATAATTACAATCATGATTTTTTTACATGGTAATGAAAGTTAGCTCCAGTATCTTGTCTTACAGAACTTACATTAGAACCGAAAAAGTTAAATTCGTGTCAACAGTACCTACTTACATTTTTTCAAAGGAGAACGCCTTCCGGTTCGTCTCCGCAGACACACTCACACACCTTTTGCTGCTTTAAAACAGCGCTATAAGGCGCTCCCGTGTTCTGATATACAAGTGATAAGGAAGACATAAATAATCATAAGGCTCTACCTTAGTCCTAACGTTTCTCCTTCAATGCCAAGTAGTGGAGATTACACTCCAATAAAGATCACTATTTTTACAGTTTGAAAGAAAGTCACTTCTCGCTGTTTGTCCTTATGTATGCTTATTAATGCACGGATTTTGATGTAGTTTTTTTAATAGATTCAACAGGAAGGTTTCTATGTATAATATAGTGGAGAAACACTGATGATTTTAGATTTTGACATTTAGGCGGAAAGAAGTTCGCCGGGTCAGCTAGTATTTATATAAAGAACGTCTACATTATAAGTAGAAACTCAGTTGCCTCCTCTAAATGACTATAAGTGCACTAAAATTGGGTATCAATTAGAGGTATTTTAAGAAAGATGAATGGTTTAATATGGAACCTCAATTTTTGATCTCATATTGTTAGTGGAATTTTTACCTCACTAAAACCTCCCCGGTTGCCGTCCTAAACGCTGCGTGGAGGACTCCGATATATCCAACAAAACACAATCGGAGTCCTCCGAGCGGGATGCCCCATCGGGCTTCTCAGAATAGTGGCTGGGCCCTCCACTCCGTCTGATCTTTACGATGTTATGCAACCACACATCCTGCCCGGAGTCGCCTGACCGAACAGGTCGAGCTCACACTCTAGCCGCCCGCAACCCCGGAAGCCGCTTTTAGTCGCCTCTTATGACAGGCTGGCAGGCAAATTCCCTATTCTGATCCCGGAACTACAGGGACGACCTATCACATATGAGGCCAATGTCTAGCAAGGAACCTCGATTGACTTTAGATATAATTATGGAGATTATAGACTTTAGATTATAATTATAAAGTTTAAATATGTTACATAACGCCTGTGTAAAAATTACTTACGCTTATAAAAATTAAAGACGAAACAGTGAGAAATTCTCCAAAAATAGTATTAATTAATTACTTAAAACATACTTTCTTATTTCTTAGACTGTTAGACTAATCTTAGATTTATCTTACAAATTAGACAACGTATATGACACGTGGCACAACCTGTCCAGTTCTATAGGGGATTTGTCACCGCCACTTGGTGTACTGGTGATAATGGATGGTAAGTGGTTTTTGGTCCCATGAACCTCTAAACTAGGTAGGTGATAGAAAGTTGTTTGACTGGGAAGATAAACTGCCATGCCAATTTCTAGCGTAAATCAGTTCTTGCGCTTCGGTAAAAGGGTGTAGTTGCCAGCACACTTTCACATGAGGCGACCATCATAGTCATCGGGAGTAGCAACGCATTGACTTCAGATGGAACCCATGTTCTGTAATTATATAAAAAAAAATGAATATAAATAAGAAAAAAGACAAACCCGCTGAGTTTCTTGCCGGATCTTCTCAGTTGAGGTCGTTTTCCGATCCGGTGGTAGTGTAAGAAAAAAAATATAACTGACAATTTGTAAGTGCCCCCGTAAGCCTATACAAAAAAATAAAATAAAGACATAAAGACATTTCTGTATGAAGTTGATTACAGATGTCCATGGGCGGCAGTGGCCGCTTACCAGGTGGAATGCATGCTTGTTTGCTACTTCAGTCAAATAAAAAAGGGTGTGCCACAGTGACACAATCACATCCTCAGAAGTAACAACGCATCTGTGGTTGACATCAGATAAAGACCCTATTTACATAACGTTGCTGCAGACGTCCAAGGGAGGCTGTAATTACCAGGTGAACTGCATGTTTACTTAACTTGTATAAAAATAACAGATTGCGCGACATATTACAGCTCGCACAGTGTGGTGCCATTTTAATTAACAGGCCTTAATGAGCATGGTATTCGCATGCTGTTAAAAAGTGGTAAATCATATTTATGCGGAGAATGCGATGATGCCTTATGGGTGGGTCTTAAGGTGATCTTGTAATGTTATACTTGCGTTTTTGCGTTTTTATACAATATGGCTGTGGTTCTCAAAGTATTAGATGGTAGAAGAATGTTTTATATATTTACATATTATTGTCTTCGTTAAGAGTTTCTGGAGAAGACAAAGAACCGCAAATGGAAAACAACCGATAGCTATAAAATGCTTTGCTAAATATACAAGTACTTTGACGTTGAAAGAAAATTAGGTATATAAAGAGTGCCATTCCTGTTTCTAGCGTGAACCAGTTCTTAGTAATTTTATTTTCTTGTAATGGTTTGTTGAACTGAAAATGGAAAACAATCTTTAGTAAAATGTTTGTTTAATAATAATATTTTTACATGGAAATAAAGTTATAACAATAGTGCCAGTCTTATTTCTAGCGTGAAACAATTCTCGCATTTCGATGACAGGATTTATGCTGGGTGATGTATATATATATATACAGGAGCAGTGATAGCCTAATGGTTAAAACTTGCCCTTTCCAAAAAAAAAAAGTTCTCGGAGGTGTGTGAAGTCCACCAATTCGCACTTGGCCAGCGCGGTGGACTATGGCCTAAGCTCTCTCATTCCGAGAGAAGACCCGTGCCCAGCAGTGGGACAGTAATGGGTTGACGACGACGATGTATATTTAAAGCAACCATCTTAGTCCCCAGCAAGGGCGACGCTTCTTTGGCTTCGAGTAGAACCCTTGTGCCATAAGGTAGTAGTTACAATTGGCCTTGTGCGGCAGCGACTGATTACCATCAGGTACACATCAGGTCGATTTCATGAACACTTACTACAAGCTTATGAAAGAAGGTTAAAGAAATATGTTTTTCAGTGGGCGGTTATGAATCGATTAGACACCGGGAATGTTTTCTTTAATATTTTTAAATTACTATAAAAGGTAATCTTCATCTATAATAATGTTTAGGCCAGGTTAAAATCGCCCTTTTAAAATTTTGGTTACTATACAAAATACATTCTCAATATAAGCGTTGATGAAGTTTGAGCATCTCTGTTATTAAGATACTTAGTAAACAAGACAGGTATATGAAGTTCATAGCCTAGCGGAAAGAGTGGATCGCATCTACAAAGTTAAGCAACGTCGTGAGTTGCCGGGATTGGATGGGCGAATGGGACTTTTAAAGGTAATAGGTACTTCCTGCATCAATGGTCCCATATAATATTAGAAAATATTACCTATCTTCTTTCTTCTTCTTTATGAATGTTTGTCTGTATGTCCTCTATAGAATCGTAAACTATTCATTTGATCATGTGATGATGTTTAGCAAAATTGTTATTCATGAGATCGCGAAGGTTTCTGGTTATTTTTTGGTATTTCTGGTGTGTTTTTGTGTTGCTGGTGGCGTTAGCAACGCGCGCAAGGTACTGCTAGTTCTTTATAAAATGATGTGACTAACAAGCATGCTAGATTGAAGTGTTGTATTTTGACGACCCGCGCGGCGGAGCGGTTAAAATACCGGTCTGACGCGCAATGGGTCCCGGGTTCCATTACCGGCCAGATAGGTATCTGAATGACGAGTTTAGATTCCTGTTCTGGGTCTGGGTGTTTGTGTAATCGTATTGTATGTGTTCATGGCACCCCCGACACAAGAGAAAATCCTACTGTGGGGCTATGAAAGTAGAAAGCGAGCGTGTGTTTTTTTTTATATTTTTCAGTAATCAGATTGTTTATGTAAAACAATCTGGTGGTAGAATGTATATGGATTGACCAGTGAGGTACCACCGCCACTCCTATTTCTAGCGTGAATCGGTTCTTGTGGTTCGGTTAAACGGTGTGGTTTCGGCACACTTATAAATGAGGCGACCATCTTAGACTTTGGGAGTAGCAACGCATCTGTGATTGACTTCAGATGGAACCCATGTTCTGTATGAAGTTTATTACAGATGTCGCAGGGCGGCAGTGACCACTTACCATCAGTTGGCCTACATGCTTGTTTGCTACTTCAATCATATAATAAATAAAACTTATAATAATACTATTAATTATGAGTTTTGTGGGGACTTCACGCAACTCATTAAGAGATGACGCTGTGGCGACTTTCATAACTATTCAAGAGATTGCGCAAGACGACTATTACCCGCAACTTATCAAGAGATGGCGCCTCTAGTATTTCTGCTTTCAAAGTATTCTCAATATACTATGCATATATTTATAAAAGTTATTAACAGAGACTGTCGGAGTACGGCCGCTCCCCACGCATGATCACCTAGCCTGGATGATTTCACATTGCCTAAATACTTATCATTCTGGCAGGCCTCCTACTTTCTTAATTAATAGCTAGTAAATCAATATTACTCGGATGGTTCAGTAGTTCTTAGGCTTTGAGCAGCAGTAATCATTTACCAAGGTGGATTGCACGCCCGTTCACTACTTCAGTGTTATATGAACAAGTCTTTAACCTCTCGTATGTCGCTGTCAAAAATCGATTAAATTAAATTACAATAATGCTCTACGTAAAAATACGAGTATAATTTCTACACTTTCTTGTATTTCTTCCTGTGATTAAGAAACTATAAATATACACTGTAAATGACAATCTCGCGATACGTAAAAGATTTAAAAAATAAAACTGTCATTCTTACAACTAATTGTTTATTATAAATAATTGTTTGTACAGTCGTAGAAATATACATTATCTGACAATTTGGCATTTGTTTCTTGTTTATTTTTATATAATTGCAACAATACAAAAATAATTATCAGTCTTGCGTCCTCTAAAGACTAAAAATTATTTAAGTGGTCCTATTATATAAATATTATAAGGCAGTTACTAGCAAAATACTGTTACAATACGTCTTTAAAAACGTGATATTGGAATAACTGTTATAATATTAACAGTATCCTTATGACGTTAACCGTTATTCCCATACAGGGATTCTGATATCATTATAAATAATGATATCAATAGCGAACTGCTTTTTTGGAAAGTAAGTTTACCCGTTACATCAATAAACTCTATAAATATTTTTTATATAAATTTTATCGGGGAGAATGCAATATATTTTTGCATTTCGGCATATATAAAAGTAGTCTTGGCTGAACCAATAAGTGTTAAAACAAATTAAAAACATTACTTTTATTGGTTCCATTTGCCCTAACTGTAAAAAGTCACTTGCTTTGAACAACATTCTAGTTGTATTGTATATAAAAGCAAGTTTTCTTACAAACATATATATGATAACAAAACATTCTGAGGTATTAATACCACAAATGCGTTAAAATAAATTAATAGGCTTTTTATCTACTGGCACGAATACCAATTGGTATTATAAACAATAAATGCAAATTTAAACCAGCCAGTTCAACTGGAATTTAACAAATTAAATATAACAGCTACATCACGACGTAGCGACTGTCACGGATGTTCTCCTCTCATCTGCAGTAACCGTTATAACCGTTGCTGGTGCGGTTACGTTATTTTCGTTATCGTTATTGTTATTGCTAGTGCTGTTATTGCTGCTACTGCTATTTTGTTGTCTGTCGTCCGTAGATTGTGCCATCGCAACGGCTATTGGTTGCGTTATGGGCTGCACCTGGTATCCTGGGTAGTGTATTCCCACTACCTCTTCGTAACTCGGCGGCGCCAGAGCCTCTGTAATGAACAAAGTTTAATATTAGTGCTACATTTGATTTTAATACGTTATGTTAATAGCGTGGACCTTTACTATTTTTTTATTGAAGTAGCATACAAGCATGCAGTCCACCTAGTGGTTAGTGATCACTGCCGCCCATAGATATTTGTAAGCAAAGGGCTTCGATCTGATTTCAATCACAGACGCGTTGCAACTCCCGAGGGTTAATATGGTCAACTCATTTAAAACTGTGTGGCGGTGATCCCCTCCCCAGTTGAATAACAGTGGTACTACCAGGTTGATCTAGTCCAGATTTATTGAAATCACCAAAGGATACCAATATAGTATTTACTATAGAACGTGGTAAACCCCATTGTTATTAAACTCCAAAAATTTGGTTCCCATACCTATATTTGCCTAATTGTAAATGGTGCAGGTTAATAAAAACCCGGTAATCTTCCAAATGTTTTCCTTTATTTCCTTTGTAGTATTTTTCTTGACTTGTGATAGTGCAGAACAGAACATGTTTTTACAAAATTTCACCCTACTTATATTTAAAACTTAAGGCTTACAACTAATGTTACGTCTAAGCAGTGCCCTTGCCCTTTTGGCCAATCACAGATCGTCTGCTTTGCACACGGCACCAATCTACTGCCGTCCCGCTCTAACAATTTGCACACGGCACTATTCTATGTCCATCCCGCTCTATCTCATTTATTGTGTCTCTTTTTGTCTTATACAAACTATCATTTAACTATACATACTTAGATCTATTACATTTTTACATTGTTTCCATATTCGTTAAGTGAGACAACCGCACATGATTGTGTTACTTAAACCTAGCACATTTATTTACATTTATACAACAACAATCAACTTATTTCTAACAATTATTAAATATCTATTCGCCGTCCGCAACATCCTCCCCCCGGCGCAGCTCCGTCGTAGCCCTCCTTATCTGGAGGACGGCGAGCTTCACCGCAGGCCGCCTGAAGACTCCTCCCCGGGTCCTCACGTCGGCTGAGCGCGCGATGCCATCCGCTCCTCGATGAACTCGTTCGATTATTCCGCGCGGCCATGTGTTGCGTGGCAGCGTGTTGTCAACCACCACTACCAAGTCCCCGACTTCCAGTGGTTGCGCGGTCCGTGTTACTTGCCCTCGAGGTATTAATGTAGGCAAGTATTCTTTCACCCATTTCTTCCAGAACTGGTCCGCCAGTGCCTGCGCCCGCCTCCAAGTGCTGCGATCTGCTTCGTCACAAGGCCCAATTAGTGGCAGACCCGTTGATGACCCAATTAAAAAATGATTGGGTGTCAGCGCCTCTTCATCGGATGGGTCGACCGAGACGTGAGTGAGTGGTCGAGCGTTGACGCAGTACTCCGCCTCTGCCAGCAGTGTTTGTAGGACCTCCTCCTTGGGTGACCTTTCGTTCAATGTCGTGCTGAGTGCGGTTTTAACTGACCGCACGAGTCTCTCCCATGCTCCGCCCATGTGTGGAGCTCCCGGAGGTATGAACCGCCAACTGGTTCCATACTGCAGGCCGAAGTCACGTAGCTCTGGTCCCCATGCGCGGTATGCATTCCGTAGTTCGACGTCCGCGCCTCTGAAGTTAGTTGCGTTGTCCGAGTAGATTACCGTGGGCCACCCTCTTCGAGCGGCCATCCGTCTGAGTGCCATTATCGCCGAGTCGGTTGATAGCGATGCTACTAATTCCAAATGCACCGCTCGCGTAGTAAGACACGTAAACAGGGCGCACCATCTCTTTTCGTGGCGTCGGCCGATAGTTATTGTTAATGGGCCGAAGTAGTCTACGCCACAATAACTGAATGCTCTGTGTCCTGGATTCAGTCGCTCTACGGGTAAGTTTCCTCGAGGCGGCGTCTGTGGTATTACTTTCCTTATTCGGCAGAGTTGACATTCCTTCGCTATTTTGCGTACGGTCGGTCGCAAACGAAATATAATGTATTTCTGGCGTAGCTCGTTTACGACCCTTTCGTTGTTCGCGTGCGCAGCGTTGCGATGATAATCCATAACAAGTAGTCGTGTGAAGGGGTGACTACCGTCGAGTATAACTGGTTGGTTTGAGAGCGTCGGCGTATTAGAGGCTCCTATTCTACCTCTGGCTTTCACAATGCCTTCCTCAACGATGGGGTCTAGTTTTGCTAGCTTGCTCTGTCGGTGCACGCATCGACCCGTGTTTATTCGTTCGATATCTTCCCCGAATGACTCCTGTTGCGATTGTTTTATCAATAGTCGTTCGGCCTCTTTGATGTGCGAGACGTCCAACGACAGACTTCTATTTTTTGTTTTCAGTTTCTGTACGTAGAGTTGTACTAGCGCGGTGGACCTTATAAGTCGTTTGTAAGCGGAAAACCTGTTTATGTTTGGCAGGCAGCCGCTGAGGTCCATATTAGCTCTCGCGCTTACTGTGTACGTTGTTTCTTCCGAAGTAACGTCGTCTGTGGATGCAGAGGGCCATTCCTTCTCTGTGTTTCGTAGAAATGACGGCCCGATGAACCACCGATCGCTATTTCTTATTTCGCTAACCCCGCCGCGCGTAGCGTCATCGGCTACGTTGTCGCTCGTAGGCACCCATCGCCAGTCTTCCTTCTGCGACAGTTCTGTTATTTCCGCCAGTCGGTGCGCCACGAACGGAGTGTACTTTTTCCCCTCATTATTTATCCACTGGATTACTGTTCGAGAGTCTGTCCAGTAGTAGACTCGTCTTGGTTTCCAGCTATGCTCCTTTAGGATGGTGCTAGCCATTCGCGCCCCAATTAGTGCCGCTTGTAGCTCCAGCCTCGGAATAGTTAATATTTTCAGCGGCGCCACTTTAGCCTTGCCCATTACTTGGATGACTTCTACGGTGCCATCTTCGTGTGCGATTCTCCAGTAGGCTACGGCCGCGTAGGCTTGTTCGCTTGCATCGCTGAATATGTGCAGCTGTAATTCTGAGCCCGTAGTAATGTCGATGCTGTAGCAGCGTGGTAATGCTAGTGTCGAGATGTCCTTTAGTGCGGCGATCCATTGCTGGAACTCTTGGGCTTCCTCTTTAGGTAATGCTTCGTCCCATTCGACTTTCTTTATCCATAGCTGCTGCAGTAGTATCTTCCCAGTAATCGTGTATTGACTTATAAGGCCCAAGGGGTCATAGATAGACATGACCGTGCTTAGTGCCTCACGCTTGGTCGGTACCCGCTGCTGGTTTCTGACTTCTATGGGAACTCTTTTGACACCTGTATTGAATCCTAAGGCGTCTTTTCTCGGATTCCATCTAAGTCCGAGCGTCTTCTCACATGGATGTGCGGTCAGTTGTACGTCTACGTTCTTAGATCTCTTCACTTCGGGAATACTCTCGAGGACGGCTTGATTGTTAGAGTTCCATCCTCGCAGATTGAACCCGGCTTGTGCGTGCACGTAGATGACGTCCCTTATAATGGTGATAGCCTCTTCCTTAGATTCATAGCTATCCAAGTAGTCGTCCATGTAGTGACGTTCTCTTATGGCTCGCGCAGCTTCCGGATATTCATATTCGAACTCGGCGGCGTTCTTGTTTCTCACGCTATGAGCGAGATACGGTGAACTCGAGGCTCCAAATATCATAGACGTCATTTTGAACTTGCGGGGGGTTTCATAGGGTTCATCCCGCCACAAGAACATCTGAGCCGGTTGATCTTCGTGTCGTATTTTCACCCGGAGAAACATCTCTTCTATGTCCGCAGTGACCGCGATCTTCTTTTCGCGGAATCCGAATAAAATTGCAGTCAATGATGCTAACAGGTCTGGTCCCTCTAATAAGCAGTCGTTTAAACAGACTCCTTGTACTCTAGCTGCTGCGTCGAAGACCATCCTTATTTTGTCTGGCTTATTTATGTTCACGACGGCGAAGTGGGGTAAGTACCACTTAACATTACTTGTTTCTTCGCTGCCGTCGCATTTTTCTGCGTAACCCTTTGAGAGCAGGTTAGCAACTTGAGCGCCATATTCTCTCTTGAACGCGGGCTCTTTCGCCATTTTCTTTTCAAGTGTCTGCAACCTCTTTAGTGCGTGCTCGTAACTATCGGGAAGCACGGGTGCATCCACTTTCCATGGTAGTCCGACTTCATAATGACCACCTTTTTTCCTTATAGTGTCATTGAAGATCCGCTCGGCCCTTTGATCGCGCTCGCTTATTCTTTCTTTGAGCGTGACCCCTAGTGCGTCGACGTTGAAATGGTGTTCGATGAGCTTCTCTAGGCGCAGGTCGCTGGGCTGTGTATATATATGAAGCACAGCCTGCTCGTCTTCCAACAGCATTTGTCTGGGTGTGGTACCGTGTATCACCCACCCTAGCTTGGTCCACGACGCCGCAGGTTCGGTGCGTTTGCCGGTGCGCAGCTGCCTCGATACAATTAAATGCCAATTATCTGCGCCGATTAGTAGCTGCGGCTTGGCCTTATCGCTGGAGATGTGTGTTATTATATCGCGGAGGTGTGGATATTGCCCCAAGTTCCTCGGTATTTGTTGCTGATGAAGTTGTAGACCTTTAATGGTTCTCGCAGTAATAGTGTGCGCCTTGTGTTCGTGCAGCCCTTGTACTTGCAGTCTTATTGTCTCGCTGCTTATTTGTCGATGCTCGTTTATTCCTTTTATATTGAGCGGCTTCTTCGGACCTCCTTTAGTTATTATTCTAGCGAGGTCCTCTTCTATAAGGGTGACCGTCGATCCTTCATCCAAGAGGGCGTCCGTGGTAATCTCCCCCCGTGGACCGCTGATCTTCACTCGACAAGTTTTCAGTAACACCGCGCCTGGTGTAAATTGTGATGTGACGTTCATTACCGCTGCGGGTGCACCCTGATCTGTGCACTCAGGAGTCTCCACCCTCTTGGTGGGTTCTGCAGTCTTATGCAGCATGGCGTGATGTTGCATGCTGCATCCGTCGACTCCGCAGGGCTTCGCCTTACACGTGGCTCTACTGTGCCTTCTAGTTATGCATTTAAAGCATAACCGTTGCTCCTTTACCCAGTTCCATCTTTCATTGACGGTAAGCTCTTTCAGTTGTGGACATCGTGGAGTACTGTGGCTCGTTGATTGGCAGCGCAGGCAGATGAGTGTTCGCTCTTCACGCGTCGATTCACTCGTAGAATAGACCTTTTCTCGAGGTGCTGTCCTCCTTACTGGTCTCTCCCCTCTGAGAGGCCCCGGAGCGCTGATCCTCGTAGTGTGTGTATAGCGCAGCACTCTGTCAGCTTCGCCCATTAGGAATTCCATCAGCACGGTTATCTCGTCGTTGTATGTTATCCTTCCCTCGTTGGCCGCCGCATATTCCGCCCATTTGCTCACCAGGTGAGGGCTTAACTTGTCCATTACGTCCCTTATTAGTAATGGATTTTGTAGGTAGCCACGGTGGTCTACACTCTTCATTGTGTAGACGATGTTCTGTAGTCTGATCGCAAGCTCATTCAGGTCGCTACTGTTATTTCCGACCTTCGGAAGCCTTTTCAATTCTTCCATTGCCTTGTCGAAGATATATTCAGGTCGGCCATATTTCATTTCTAGCGTCTTCATAATCAGATCCGGATGAGATGCTGTGTATTCCATCGCTGCTTTGAATGGTAGCCACTCCATGACTAGCCCGGAAAATGATGGGAGCTCTGAGGTTTGTCGCGGCGGAGGTCTTGTGTGCATAATCTTCTCTAACGCGCTCGCTAGTTGTTCGATGCCCCTTCCTTTTTGCCGTGACCTCTCCTCCCCCCGTGCTTCAATCATGGGAGGCAGGCCCTCTGGTTCCCTGTGTTCTTCGGCTTGACCGGCGTGGCTTCTGTTGACCCAGTCGTGGACCCTTTCTTGGTCGCAGATAGTGTCCCCGGTGTCCTCCGCTTCGATTGCAGATATTTCCGCTTCCAACCGCTTCTTAATTAGAGACTTCTTTATTTGTATTCTTTTTTCTTCTAGTTCCGCTAGCTCCTTTTCCGCTTCATATTCGACTAGCCTGACCCGTGCCGCGGCGCTGACTGACGATCGCTGTGAGCGTGTAGGTGACGGAACACGGCGTGCCGGCGACTCGTTGCGTTGTGGCGTTCCTTGTGGTGCAGGGCGACTCGGCGTAGGGGCGACTGAGCTGCGTATCGGAGAGCGTTCGAGGACTCTTCCTTGTGGAATTCCCTCAGCGTGTGTGAGTGCGGTCGATGGCGATCTCGGCGGTTCTTCGTGGATTCGGTGGAACAGCCCCTGAATACTGGGTGCGGGGTGTTCGGACTCGCAGATGCCGGACTCGGACTGGATCTTCTTGCTTCTGGTGTTCATTGTGGACGCGCTGGCTTCCTTTTTCTGCATCCGACGTTGAAGGACCAATGTAAATGGTGCAGGTTAATAAAAACCCGGTAATCTTCCAAATGTTTTCCTTTATTTCCTTTGTAGTATTTTTCTTGACTTGTGATAGTGCAGAACAGAACATGTTTTTACATTTTTTTTTTTTTTTTTTTTTTTGGCAAATGTGTAGTTACTGTTGGCCCTAGTGGCCTTTACAGCTTCACCGAGTTTTTTAAGGCGAGCCTAAAGCTCTAGCCGGGACAAGAAGACTTTGGGCTGGAAGGGAGGGATAGCTTTGGTCCCCGTTTCCGGTTTCCTCGACCTTCCTCCTTCACTAGAGGGAGGGACGGTTCCGGACCCGGCTAATGCCGACGTCCTGGCCTTCCACCTCTGGTTAAATAGGGATTGCGGCTGACCTAAGGGCACCTCCTGTGAGGTACGGACCTCGGCTTAGGTCAGTTGCGCTAATGTGGGGCACTGGCGATGCACGACCGATCACGCGGGGATACCTTGTGACGGTTGTGCTGTAATGGGGTCCTCGTCTCCGCCGGCGGGGACGGTGTGTGTAGAATCTGTTGTTGTTGAGTATGTGTAACGGGCGGGGAGGGGGTTCTCCTTGCCGATGGGCGATATTTGCAGTGATCTTATCATCAGGATAGTCTAGGACATGTTTTGGGCGTCTATGTAGAGCGGGTGCATCCTTATCAGGGATGTACCTAGCTGCATTGACCACAAGCTGATTGGGATGGTTTTCAGCTGTTTCAAAATAGCTTTTAGAAAGCTGCTTCATGTATTGAGCGATGGTGGGCAGCTCAAGATCTTTATGGAGGTCTACATTGCGCACGTACCACGGGCAGCCCGTGGCCATTCGTAAGAATCGATTCTGAAGCTTTTGGTATCTGTCAATGAGCCTTACATGTGCGAAGACTACACTGGCGTAAGTCATAATGGGCCTAACGCAAGCTTTGTAAAGGGTCACTTTATGACGAAGTGCCATTTTACTCTTCTTGCCTAACATATGATACAGTCGTCCTAGTACGAAAGCGGCTCTGTCTCTCGTTATTTTGATGTGCTGAGCGAAGGTTAACCTATTGTCTAGTGTGACACCTAGGTATTTAGCTGACTTAGCCCAAGGGATGGGCTTACCGAAGAGCGATACTTGTTTTAGTATCTGTCGGGTTCTGTGGGAGCAGTCCTTTTTACCCGAGAGGTAGTAAGCCCTTCTGGCGAAGTGGACCGCTTGACTTTTATCGGGATTTACCTCTATTCTCCATTTCCTAAACCATTCGCCTAAAGCGGTAGCCGCGGATTGGAGCTTTGAGGTGACAATTGAGGGTTTTGGGTGAGTGTAGTAGAGAGCGGTGTCATCCGCAAATAGAGCTAGTTCCACGTTTGGGTGGCGAGGGACATCGCTTGTATAAAGCGTATACAGAAGTGGGGATAAGGCGGAGCCCTGGGGAACTCCAGCTCTTAATGAGCGAGGGGATGAGCGTGTGCCATCGACTCTGTAGCGGAATCGGCGATTTGATAAAAAGTCTCGTATGATGTTCACGAGCCTATCCGGCACTCCAAATTGGTAAAGCTTATAAAGCAAGCCTTTGTGCCAGACTTTATCAAACGCCTTAGCTACATCGAAGAAGAGAGCACCCGTGCCCCTAGATCTTTTTCTATTTAACCCTACGAGGATGTGCTCCGTGAGGCGGTGCACCTGCTGTACGCAGGAGTGCTGGGCTCTAAAGCCAAACTGCTCATCTAGAAGTAAATTTTTAGACTGGACGACCGCTCTGAGTCGGTTCAGAAGTAACTTTTCATAGATTTTCCCTAACGTGTTCAGGAGGCTAATGGGACGGTAGCTCGAAGGCATTGTCCTCGGTTTGCCGGGCTTTGGGATTCCTATAACATCCGCTTCCTTCCAGGCGTCTGGAAATGAGCAGTTGGATAGGAGGGCGTTGAATATTGCCACTAGAAGTCCTAATAAAAATGGAGGAAGACGTTTTACCACCTTATTGGTAATTCCGTCTGGGCCTGGAGCCTTTCTGACATGCATGTCTTTAATAACTGCTTGCACTTCATCTAACGTAATTGGCGATAGTGGAGGGTCGGTTGGCGGGCGGCCAGACCGATCCTCGACTTCACCTTCGACTAGGGCGATGTGTGATTGGTCTGTAGGTTGTGTACTTGGGGTACATTGGCTCTCTAGACTGTCAGCCAGGTATTCGGCTTTATCCGAGTCATCGAACGCTGGTGGTAAGTTCGGTCTAGTCAATGGAGGCATTGACACTACAGTCTCTGATCGGAGCGATCTCGCCAGATTCCAGTAAGCCTGGTGGGATGGCGAGATTGCTTCAACCAGCGAACCCCAATTGTTATTCCGCATCTCGTTTATGCTTTCCTTTACTTTCCTTTGGTAGAAGTTTAACTTCCTACGGTTTACGGGAGAGGGAAAGTGATCATATTTTCGGGTGGCAGCATTTTTAGCTGTAATGAGGGATTTTATTTCGTCAGGGAGTTCGAAGCGTCGATCGCTCGCCGCCTTTACGTCCCGTGTCGATTTGTCTGTAGCAGTCCGTATGTGATTTGTCAGGGAGCTAATGGCAAGGTTGGCATCCTGTGTTGTGGCAATGATTTGAGGCATCGTCAGTAGGTCTGTTGAGTCCTGGGAGCCTAAATTTTTGTCCAGTTTGCGCCAGTCGATGATGCGACTGGTCCTTTGGAGAGGGTTATGAGTAGTGCCTAGGCTGAGTAGAACTGGACGATGGTCCGAGTCCAACTCGTGTAGGACCTCAATGTTGCGAAGTTGGAGGGTAACGTTCTTAAGAAGCGTTATATCTAGGACGTCTGGGCTATGGTGTGGTTGTTCCCCTGGCGGGAATCTAGTTGGAGTGAGGGGAGCTATAATTTCAAACTGTAGTTTGTCAGTAAGTTTGTCTAGGCGGGTGCCATTCGTATTAACGCGAAGTGAGTTCCACCTAGGGTGTTTGCAATTGAAGTCCCCGGCCAGAATGACCGAGTCTCCCATGCTAAATAATGCCCTGAGGTCGGTTTCAAGGAGTGATTTCCCCGGGGGGAGATATACTGAAGCTACGATGATGGGCTGGTGTCCTGTCATTGCCACGTGACACACTGATGCTTCTATATTAGTAAGAGCCGGAGGATCTAATGGGGTGCAGTGCAGGGACCTCCTATGATAGATCAGAGTGCCGCCGAGTCTCGACGTCACTCTGTCGTTGCGTATGATATTGTAGTTCGCGATTTTTGGATCGCTTACGCTTGGTTTTAGAAAGGTCTCCTGGACTAGCATTATATCTACTTGGTGAACGGTTAGGAAAGCGCGCACGAGATCGGTTTGGGGTTTGAGGCCATTTGCGTTGTAATACGCTATGGCCAGAGAGCGGGGTTTTACCCTGCTGGTGAGGTGTTCCCTAATTGTGTTATCCATGTTATGGGGAGGCGAATGTGGATTTGGATTGCCACATGGCGTCCAAAAGGGGGAAGTGCTCGCAAGCTGCGATCATCATTGCTTGGGGTGAGGTTGCTGCTCTAAGCTTAGTCGCTAGGAGCTTAAGTTCTCCGAAATCTATGGCCTGCAAAAAGGCCCCGATAGTTTGGAAGTCCTCCGCGACCAGTGAATGCTGATTTTGGGGGACCAGGATTGCCTTAGGGGCGACGTGTATGAGTGGCCTTGGGGCTGCCGTGACTTTGAGGGCCTGAGGGACCAGAGGGGCCTGTTTTTGTGCCACCATCGAGGGAGGCTTAACCCACGCATTAGAAACTGGTGGGGCTGGTACCGGGAGGGTTTTGGTTGTAGGGGCAGAGGGAGTTTTCCCTGAAGTAATGTGTTTTTACAAAATTTCACCCTACTTATATTTAAAACTTAAGGCTTACAACTAATGTTACGTCTAAGCAGTGCCCTTGCCCTTTTGGCCAATCACAGATCGTCTGCTTTGCACACGGCACCAATCTATTGCCGTCCCGCTCTAACAATTTGCACACGGCACTATTCTATGTCCATCCCGCTCTATCTCATTTATTGTGTCTCTTTTTGTCTTATACAAACTATCATTTAACTATACATACTTAGATCTATTACATTTTTACATTGTTTCCATATTCGTTAAGTGAGACAACCGCACATGATTGTGTTACTTAAACCTAGCACATTTATTTACATTTATACAACAACAATCAACTTATTTCTAACAATTATTAAATATCTATTCGCCGTCCGCAACACTAATAACGCAGTGACAAGCATAGTTTCCCTCCCTCCCTCACGACACACAACGAGACAGAAGCACATTTAGGTTCTGGACTGAAGAGTGAAGCATCAAGCCAAGCTCTTCCCTTGTCTTATCTGGGGTTCATAATAATTGTTCAAGAGGTGGTAACCACAAGGTGAACTGCACGCTCGCTTGCTGCTTTTAAAGCAGCGGTTCTTAACCTTTTAGTGACGAAGGACCATTTTACAAAATATATGTCTACCCATGTGGCCCAGGGCCGTCTTTTACTTATGACCTTTTTTGACATCACACTGGAATCCTTATACTTTTGACTTTTTTTTGGTCAACCTCTGTTATTCGCTTCGCGGACCATTTCGGATGCTTCCAGGGACCTGTAGTGGCCCGCGGACCACCGGTTAAGAACCACTATTTTAAAGTTACTCTTACATTAAAACTCCTCTATTTTTAAACAATAATATCACCTATTGATATCAAAATTAGTGATCACTTTAGGAATTCGGGATTAAAAATTCTTAGAGATTTCCCCAAATTCTTATGAATTGCATACAATGCGATTTAAAGAAAATCATTACTCATTCATAACATATTTCCGGACTATATGTATGATTCATTGATATCTTGATTTATACTTTAGGTTATCGTGCAATTATCTGAATGATAATGACAATAAATAATACTAGTATTCCACAATCATTGCGTCGATAATATACTTTATTACTAAGGGTCCCAGTACATCAGTTTTATATCTCTTCCGGAGCAATACTTAGAAACCACCTACTACTCTATATGATACATCTATATGTCATACTTCATATCATCATCATCATACTAATGTTATCAAGGCGAAAGTTTGTGAGTGTGTATGTCTGTTACTTCTTCACGTCTAAACGGCTGGAGCGACTTCCATAAAATTTGGCAGGGAGTTAACTGACACTCTGGATTAAGATATAGGCTACTTTTTATGTGGGAAAATATCTTATTCCCATGTGACAATCGATACATCGCTTTTTTTTTGGCGCGGGTGAAGCTGCGGGGTTCTGCTAGTTTTGCAATAACTTCTTGTAGCAAATGAGCATGCATTGCACCCAATCCGCCACGCGGGTCGTCAAACTACTAATTTGGAAGGTAATAATAACGCTAGAACCGGTAAAAAAGCCTACAATTTTCCTGTTCCGATAACATTATTAATAAAATATTTTATTTCAAACATCATGGTCACGCTGAGTGAGGAATTTTAATATAAACTCGTAGGGCAAATACATTTTCGATTTGAATAAAAAATTTGACGTCTAGCTACTGCCCGCTATTTAAACCCAAAGTTTAATGCAAAATAATTGCAATTTTTGTGGGTAAAGCATGGAAGAATATAAAGATGTATGGATGTAAGTATGTGTGTGTAGGTCAAATCTTGCAACCTGAATTTATTAATCCACTTCTCAGGGTCCGATTGAGCTGGTTACGACACCGATAGTTCTGATGATAATGCAATCTATCGTCATCAATGTATCATCATCATTAGGTGCATTCAAATAAAAGCTTATATTCAAAAATACTTTAAATGTTATTGTTATACTGTAAAGATATTTGTTTATTCTTTGGTCCAATTGTCCACCAATTCGCACTTGGCCAGCGCGGTGGACTATGGCCTAAACTCTCTCATTCTGAGAGAAGACCCGTGCCCAGCAGTGGGACAATAATGGGTTGACGAGAAATTTTTTTCCACTGTGTACCTTATGTTACTTATTTTCATTGTCCCCTTTATAATTTTAGACACACTTACCAATTTTCATTCCCGTTCTCTTTACCAATTCAATGCAAAGGTTGTCTGGAAGAGATCGCTGCCTAGCGATAAGACCGCCTATTGCATACTACTAATCTACTTTGTAGGTATTGTTGTTTGTATGTAATTATGGTGTGCAATAAAGAGTATTCTTTCCATCCGACGACCCACGTAGCGCAGCGGTTACCATAACGGTCTGACGCGCAATGGGTTCGGGTTCGATTCCCGGCTGGGTATCTGAATGATGAGTTTAGATTCATGTTCTGGGTCTGGGTGTTTGTGTATTCGTCTTGTGTGTGTCCATGGTACTCACGACACAGGAGAAAATCCTAGTGTGGGGCTATTAGTGTAGAAAGCGTGCGTGTGTGTGTATACTGACCATATTTGGGCGGTGGTGGTAGATTAGAAGGGCTGACGTATATAGTGGGCTCTGTTTGTGTTAGCGATGCCCGCGGCCTGGCGCCCATGTACTGTCGCCTCTGCTGCGGATTGCGCGTTTTTTGTCCTGAAATAACAGAAATACTATTTTAGAAATCATAGTAATTTATCATCACTAATTAACTTGTGGTTGCCGGCACACTTTTATATGAGGCGACCATCCTAGTCCTCGGGAATGGCAACGCATCTGTAATTGACTTCAGATATAACCCATGTTCTATTTGAAGTTGCTTACAGATGCCCATGGATGGCAGTGACCACTTATCATCAGATGGACTGCATGCTTGTTTGCCACTTCAATCAGATAAAAAAATCACTAAAAGAATTAAAAATATCTGTAAATAAAAACTGAAAAAATTACAATATTTCGAACTGCTATTTTAAAATAACTACTGTTTATAAGCTAAAAATAAAAGTTTGTTAAATAGAGCGTATATACTTTAAAGTTAAGAAGTGTTTTAACTTAATGATGTAATTAAATCATGTTTCCTTTTATTTGTTATTCATTCAAATTAATAGTGAAACCCCTGAGTCATAAAAGGTATGAATAATCACCGTTGTAAATTATTTCACAAAAATATTTTTTGTTTCAATAAAAAATGTACTTTAAAAATTCAATTATATTTTTAGAATATTTTACACTATTATCTTTTACATATTATGTACAGTTAAATACAGATATTAAATGCCAAGTTTCTATAAAGAATGAAAAATAAAACCGAAATAAAAAGAGAAATCTTAGATATTGTTTGAATGTGATCCTCGTATAAAATAACGTTTAAATAGCTAGCTCTTGAATAGACTTTGAATAAACTTCAATATAACGAATAAACTTTCAAATACGGTACAAAACATAATGTAAATAATGCAAAATGTATTTATACGTATACCTAATGTAAATGTAAATATAACATACCATAAGTATAATATAACTATATTGTTATGTAGACTTATTTTAACAAAGTTTAGCCAAAAATCAAATTTAGGCGACAATTTAAAATAGCATTCTAGATTAAGATGCAAAATTGCATTTGCTCTATTCATTTACATATATGACATATGACTGTGTTGTGTTGTGTGTGACAAGTTTCTTGAACTGCTAACTTAAGTCAATGGCGTCACCTCATGTGGAAAGTTGCCAAAAATCACTTATAAGGCCAAAAACAGATCAGTAGACTTATTTGAGAACTTTTCACAGAACGAACGAACTAGCAAGCTTCGTTTTTTGCCTAATAAAGTCTTCCTTAATCGTTATATGAGATAAATAAATTGTAATAAGAATATATGTAACTTCGAAAATTTTTGACGACCCGCGTGGCGCAGCGGTAACCATACCGGTCTGACGCGCAATGGGTCCCGGGTTCGATTCCCGGCCGGACAGGTATCTGAATGATGAGTCTAAATTCATTTTCTGGGTATTCGTCTTGTGTGTGTCCATGGTACCCACGACACAGGAAAAAATCCTATGTGTGTGGAAAGCGTGTTTTTTTTAATAGTGTGGGTGAGATTCAATCGGTATAAAGCCTATCTACCTTGTGCTTACAAGTGTTGCTTATTTTGCTAATTCAAGTGCAGTTGCACTGAAATATGAGTATCATCAGCGGTTTCGATATAACCTACCTACTGTACCAGCCTGCTCCAATAGCTTATTAATGGTGTTTTTATCGCACGAGGATATATTTACAATTTTCCTGTTACATATGAACGCGATGTTACAATTTTAAGTGTAATTTTAAGTGTACAATTTTAAGTACTAGTATTCTATTGTATTTATCTATCATCAGTATTTATTTTTATCATTTACTAGGTAATTTCAGAAGATTAATAACCACGGTAATGAGTATACTTCGGCCCACCGCTCCGTCTAGTCTTTATGACGGTATGCGACCACACATACCGCCGTCCTTCCCGGGATTGCCTGACCGAACGGTTCGAGCTCCCACTCTAGCCGTCTGCAACCCCGGAAGACCCTTTTAGTCGCCTCTTACGACAGGCAGGGGATACCGTAGCCCTATTCTGACCCCGAGGCTACAGGGACACTATTTGGCAATCTAGGTCATAAACTCCGTCTGTCCCTGTAGTTCTGGGTCCAGAATAGGGCTACGGTATCTCCGCGTGTCGTAAGAAGCGCTAAAAGGGTGAGAGTGGAGTTCGGACCGACCAGCCAAGTGACCCCGGGAAGGACGATGGCATGTGTGGAAGCATGCCGTCGTAAACACCGAGAGGCACGGTGAGCATCAATCGGTCACCGGCAAAATTCCCAAAAGGGGCATTGCGCTCGGAGGACTCCGGTTGTGATCCGTTAAAGATTTTTTTGTTCTCGATGGGTAAGATTTTGAAGGTTACCCCTCGAGAACAAAAAAAAGGTCATAAACTCTATGAGAACCGTGTCAGAGGTGCTATTAGCGTGCTCGTAGTCCCAACAAAGGCGTTCAGAGGAACACCGTGGGGTTTTAGCAAGTAGGAGTCCGGCATAGTCTCTAATCTGCCCCCGCGCTGAGAGGAACCCATATAGGGTTTCCCCACGTACAAAAAGGTCATAAACATTGTGACATTGTTTTGCATTATGTGTATAATCCATTGATAATATTTCCATTACTTTTTATAATTATTGCTTTACTGTCGTTTGTTGATAGCATTTAAATCGATATTTAGGTATTATTGTAATTATTTATTGAATATTTCGAAATGATAATTAATTGGGAAGTTAGGCGCGCTAACGAATTGGGATTACCTGTAATGTAGCTTTAAGCCTATGTATGTATTAAATAAATAAATTATCTGTCAGTCTAACTTCCGCGAAGTCTAACTACTGGTTTCTGCGTGAACGTAACAAATACTCATGCAATCTTATTATATCGTCGGGTGACAGGCAAAACTCACTAACAGAATATGCAACATGAAGTTATCAGCATTTAATAATATTTTGATCCCAAAATTTCATTTATATGAAATGTCCTGAAGTTATATCATTAAATAAAATATCGTACAGGTTATTGTATCCATATATTATTCACGTAATAATAGTGTAATAAGTGAAACAATCGGGATTATATAATTCTGTAGTTAGTGAGTTTTTCTTATCACCCGACGGTATTTGCGCGTTCGTAATATTCAAAAGATATTAACTAAAGCTTGTCTACAAAAAACGGTTAAAGAATAAGATAAAATGTACTATTTTTTATCATTCCCTTCTTATATCGAGATTAATGATAAATAGCCGAAATTTGAGTATAACCAATATAAGGAAATAATATATAAAATTGCATGATATCTATTTATTTTATTATTGACACTTAAGATCATAAATAGATAATCGTTAGTCGATAAACAAAAATGAAAAGGGCACTGAACTATATATTAAATAGATTTCAGGCAAATACTTATAAAAATACTAGCTGTCCCGACAAACGTTGTTTTGCCATATAAAAAATAAAAAAAAATGTTAAGGGTGGACAACCCTTAAGGGGTATGAAAAATAGATGTTGGCCGATTCTCAGACCTACTGAATAAGCATATAAAATTTGGTAAAAATCGGTCAAGCCGTTTCGGAGGAGTTTGGCAACAAAAACTGTAACACGAGAATTTTATATATTAGATAGATTTAAAACATTAAATACAAAAAAATATAAATGAGGGATAATAAATATGGTACGTTACCTCTTTTTAAAATATGCACTACAATCAAAATCACAAATAACGATATTAAAAGAACACTAGAACTAATTAAATATCTCATAAACTGAAGAAAATGTTCATCATACTCATCGTCCGAGTTCATGTCTTTATCTTCATCACTACTAACTATATCACTAGACTCGAAAAATTGAGATTCCATATTTAAATCACTAAAATTATAAATTGCACAAGAATAATATAATATATAACGTTATAACGTATCCCATAATATAACGTTTTTATAACGGTTAAAACGCACTTTTATAAATCGGTTTTTTAATATAATTTAATAGCAGTCTGTCACTCCGTCGAGGGCTATGACGCCAATGGCTCAGGTAGTGTCGACAAATGTTATTTATCGTGTATTGCTCATATCAAAAATATGATTTATCTTCGACGTACCCCACTTTATTGCAATGACGTCTGTAAAGCCTCGTTTTGGTAATCTATCTGTTATAATGGGCTAAGCTGTGTTTTTATTTTGATCATTGACACAGGTATAAGATAATCCGTTATCTGTTATAAAGTTTTGTCTATATTGTTTTTTTATCTGACTTAAGTAGCAAACGAGCATTCAGTTCACCTGTAATCAACTTCATACAGAACACGGGTTCTATCTGAAGTCAATCACAGATGTGTTGCTACTCCCGAGGTCTATGATGGTCGCCTCATATAAAAGTGTGCCGGCAACCACGCCCTTCCATCGAAACGCAAGAAACCATTCACGCTAGAAATAGGTGTAGTGTGTGGTGTAATTGTATTACATTTGTAAGAATGTTTATGTTCGAGCGCGGAGTAACCATCGCCACCCTTATTTCTAGCGTGCAATATTTCTTGCGTTTCGGTGGAAGGCTGTGGTTGCCGACTTTGTTTTAATAGAGGCTTTTGTTTGTTCTCTAGGGGGAAACCTTCAAAAGGTACCAGTCGCCGTGGGTATGTGGGATTTTTACCGCACTAAAACACCTCCGTGGCCGTCCTCGGCGCTATAAAGAGGACTCCGGGATTTCCAAAGGAACACCGGAATTTATTAGAAGCTAAATTAATATAACGTTTGATGAAGTGGACGGATTTTAATGAAATAAAGACCATTTTATCACAAGATTAGGTCTTTAAACATGTTTTCAAATAAACAGACAGAAAAAAATATAAGTATATAAATCACTTATCTTTTTGTAAATAAATGCGATATTCAAACACATATTTTTTGTTAAACGTATGAATTCTGTTTAACAGCTAATTTATTTTTTGGTAATCGTTTATTTTATTCATTATTTCGTATTGCATTTATGAATGATTAGTGAATCATCTTGAAAAGTATTTTTCGAAATACAGTAAACAACGCACATTGCGTTATAATAATCACATAAAGGGAAGTATGTACAATAATAAGCACGTACTTCATGATAAATAAGTCACATTGCAAGTAAATATTTTTCAATGGAGATTAAACTATGATGCGACTAACAAAACCATATAAACATAATTAATAAGAAGTTTAAGAATGAATAAAACTATACAGTATTAAAATTAAAATGTAGTTCAGTATAAAAAATGGCTTGACATTAACGCCGCAAGTTGAGCATTATCTGAATCAGAGACTTGCTTTAAATACAACTTAAATATTAATCCTAACGTGCTAGTGATGTAACCAATGTCATTATTTGACATTCGCGAATGCGAATGCGAATATTCCTCATCAACATTCGCGAATAATAATGCGAATGTTGTTTTTTTTTCAGTTATTGGTATAGGGTGCCGGGGGATATAAAGTTTGGCGACTTTTTTAGATCAACAAACTGCAGTTCGATTTCAATTTGGTTAGAGTCGGCGACCTTTTTTGGAATGTAATGCAATTCAATATTCCTCATTAACATTCGCGAATGCGAATGCGAATGTTGTTTTTTGCAATTCTTGGTATAGAGTGCTGGAGGATATAAAGTTTGGCGACTTCTTTTTAGATCAACAAACTGCATTTCGATTCCAATCTGGTTAGAGTCGGCGACTTTTTTTGCGAAGCAATGCAATTCAATATTCCTCATCAACATTCGCGAATGCTAATGCGAATGTTGTTTTTTGCAATTCTTGGTATAGGGTGCCGGAGGATATAAAGGTTGGCGATTTTTTTAGATCAACAAACCGGTCGATTGCAATTTGTTTAGAGTCGGCGACCTTTTTTGCGAAGCAATTTAATACTCCTCATCAACCTTCGTGAATGCGAATGTTGTTTTTTTTTAGTTCTTGGTATAGGGTGCTAGAAAATATAAAATTTGGGGCCTTTTTTTAGATCAACAAACTGCAGTTCGATTTCAATTTGGTTAGAGTCGGTGACTTTTTGCGAAGCAATTCAATATTCGCCAATCATTCACATCAATTCTTGCGAATGCGAATATCTTAAAAACATGCGAATATTCGCGAGGATATAAAGTTTGGCGACTTTTTTTTACATCAACAAACTGCAAATTGATTACAATTTGGTTAGAGTTGGTGATTTTTATTGCGAAGCAATGCAATTCAATATTCGCAAAACATTCGCACCAATTCTAGTGAATATCTTAAAATATGCGGACATTCGTGAATGCGAATTCGAATGTTCGTCACATCACTATAACGTACATATATTTTTTATAGTTTAAATACAAAGCATACAAAGTTGTAAACTGTATATGGTTTAACTAGCTGTACCCGCGGCTTCGCCCGCGTAAAAATGAGTGTATCGCAAAGTTTTTCCCGCAAAAATCTCGACCCCGTTGAAATTATATGATAAAAAGTAGTCTATAATTATGTTATTCCACAACCTTTTCTATAGTGCAAGTCCTATCCAAATGAGTTTAGCCGCTCAGGCGATTACCCGGACATACAAAGAGTAAAGAAACGAATTTAAAGTATGTATTTGTGGTTAGGATCATAATTGTTATGTTAAAATATTTTAAAAATTAGACAAATTAGAATTAGAATTTTAAAATTAGACGATTGTGAACCGCCTTTCTTTGAATTAATTAACAATCTTAGTGGTCACACAATACCAAGAAGCACCTTGTAAACCAAATCCTGCTCCACATTTAAACCAAAACGCATCGAGATTACAAAGATTGATTTTAACTTTTCCGCAGTATGTTTAAAAATTTTCAGGGTTATGCTGCAGGGTGAAGTGCAATGTTTGTACTGGTCTAGTACAAAAAAACGCTATTCTTACAAACTTATTTAACATTCGTGTCCTACTCAACACTGGATACTATCAAGTGGTCAGATTACTCTAATAATGCACACGCATCGGCAGCCGGCATGTATTAGCATGCGCGAGCGAGACGGTTACCTACCCTTGCCGAGAGACACATCTTTATTATTTTAAATCTCTAATATCTTTAAAAGTATTTATTTGATGCATATAGTGTAAAAGCTAACGAATGCATTTATTTATATAAGGATTAATACCGAACAGAAGAAAACACACTCGAAATTATTAACGTAATATTTTTAGTTGAAATATGGAACATAAAAAAAATATTGTGACTTAACCATAAGTTAAAGAGATATACTATCGCGGATTGATTTTATATTTAAGGTAGCAATCCAGTGTTTCGTAGCCCTTGACGCAATTATTAGTACCTATTCAACATCAACATTTAATTTATCGATAGACTTCGTAGTTGTTTCGTAAATAACGCCACCTATCGCATTCAATGTAATTCAACATAGATCAGGATAGATGGCGCAAGTATACCTAATATTTAACTCATCGGTAATTCCTCGTAATTTTATATTGTGGGTAAATTAAATCAAATTTATATCACATTTATTTGTATGATAATTAATTGTTATCGATTTATAGGTATCTATTATTTCATAATGAACTAAGGATCAGGATGACATCAGGGCAAAATGGCTAATATGGCGATAAACAAAAGTCGCGATATACCGAGTTTTACAGATATATGTTGTCGACTCAAAATCATTATTTTTTTAATGTTTTATTATTGAGATAAGTTTTCAATCAAGTCTATCTTGCCCCTTGACGGAATTTTATTATCGTACCCTTTGAAGGAAGTTATATAATTTGATATCTCTAATGACTTTAAACGTATTTATTTGATGCATACAGTGTAAAAAACAATTTTGATCTTTATTAAAATTACGAAACTAACGAATGCATTTATTTACATAAGGATTCCACAAGAAGTCCACCAATTCGCAAATAGCCAGCGTGGTGGACTATGACCTAAAACTCTCTCATTCTGAGAAAAGACCCGTGCCCAGCAGTGGGACAATAATGGGTTGACGACGACATATGGATTAATACTGAACAAAAGACAACAGACTCGAAAATAACGTATTATTTTTAGTTAAAATATGGAACATAAAAATAATTATTGTGAGTTAACCTTAAGAGATATAAATATGCTATCGTGGATTTATTTTATAATCAAGTGTGCAAACCAGTGTTTCTTAGCCCTTGACGGAATTATTAGTAATTCAACATCAACATTTAATTTATCGATATTACTTCGAAGTTGTATTGTAGATAACGCCATCTATCAAATGTTCATTCAACATAATTCAACAGAACAGTGATAGCGCAAGTATACCTAATATTTAACTCATCGGGAATTCCTCGTAATTATAATCGTATCTTTCGCATTATAAATACATTTTCATATTATAAACCCATATTATGGGTAAATTAAATCAAATTTATCACATCTATTTGAATGATAATTAATTGTTACCAATTTATATGTATTATTTCTGAACGAACTCACGATGACGTCCAGGCGAAAGGGCCAATATGGCGATTGTCATTTGCATTGGAATTTAACAAAATTCGCGACATACCGAGTTTTACGGATATATGTTGTCGATTCAAAATCAATATTTTTTAATGTTTAATTGTTCACATAAGTTTTTAATCAAATCTATCATACCCCTTGACGGAATTATTAGTACACCTCTATGTCAAAAGCCAATATGGAGATTGTCATTTGCATTGGAATATAACAAAATTCACGACATACCGAGTTTTACGAATATATGTTGTCGACTCAAAATCAATATTTTTTAATGTTTTATTATTCACATAAGTTTTTAATCAAATCTATGATACCCCTTGACGTAAATAATAGTACAGCTCTTAGTCAAAAACGAACTACCATACAAACATTTATGCTCGATTTTAACATTTTCAACCCATTTTTTGAAATAAAAAGTAGCCTATAATGGATCCCAAGGTCACCACTATCTGTGTACACAATTTTATAAAAATCGGTTCAGTAGTTTTGCCGTGAAAGAGTAACAGACAGACAGACAGACAGACAGACAGACAGAGTTACTTTCGCATTTATAATATTAGTAGGGATCAGGAAGGTATCACCGCCTCACCTATTTCTAGCCTGAACCGGTTCTTGTGTTTCGGTGGGAGGGTGTATGCCGGATTATTTTGTTATGAGGTCATCTTAGTCGAGAGCAACGCATCTGTGATTAGCTTCAGATAGAACCCTTGTTCTGTATGAAGTTGCTTACAGATGGAAGGTAATGAAAACTGCCAGTCAAGTTCACTTTATGCTCATTTCCTCCTTCAAATTATTAAAGTACATTAATTTTACGCGCATTATATTCAAATATGCGCAGAGCAGTGATAGCCTAATGGTTGAAACTTGACCTCTCAATCGGTTCAAACGCAGGCACGCACCAGTGATATATGTGCGTATTAGAAGTTAATTATCACTACTCTTCTGTGAAGGAAAACATCGTGAGGAAACCTACACAAAAGAGAGTTCTTTAAAAAAATCTCTGAGGTGTGTGAAGTCCACCAATTCGCACTTTGCCAGCGCGGTGGACTTTGGCCTATAACTCTCTCATTCTGAAGGTCCATTCCCAGCAGTGGGACAGTAATGGGTTGACGACAATATTCAAATAGCACCGCTTGCAATCTACGTGTTGGTAATTGAAGTTTACCACTAATGGACATAGATTTTGAACATTAAGTTAGAATGTCTCTAAGGTACCCTTACCACACCCATTAAATCAGAACTCTGAAGCGCAACACTACTGCTATAAGGCTGAAATAGATGGCGTTGGTGTCTTCATGTATATTGCTTACACTTCACAGCGCGAGCCCGACTCGCACTTGGCATTTTGTAATTCCCTTTCATCGAGCCGAAAAAAATACTTTTAATAGCGTAATTTATTCCGATTGAAGACATCAAAGTAATAATATTTATCTCTACAAGTACATTAATAAAAACATTGGAATAAAATATTATCGTAATCCTTCGTCGAGTGTGGTAAAACCACCGCTTATATCAGTACTAATAAAGTAACAAATATTCGCATTTGCATCTTTTATTTAATTTTTGTATGTCTTGTTTTTTGTGAATTACATAGTAATAATTCTTTATTTCGGACAAGATCCATATATTGTTAGTATAAGACTTATTACTACTGGAGCTAACTTTCATTACCATGTAAAAAATCATGATTGTAATTATATAAAAAAAATGGATATAAATAAGAAAAAAGACAAACCCGCTGAGTTTCTTGCCGGATCTTCTCAGTTGAGGTCGTTTTCCGATCCGGTGGTAGTGTAAGAAAAAAAATGTAACTGACAATTTGTAAGTGCCCCCGTAGGCCTATACAAAATAAAGACATTTCATTTCATTGCCTATGTTAGTGATGAAGTAAAATTCAATACCTAACATAAAAATCTGAAAAATTAACATTATCGTAACCTCTGAGAAAGCATGTGGCATGCATTCCAGTGTCTTATCATCGGGCAGTTCACGTGGTCTAATATTGTGTTCAGGAGACCGTTGGTACTGTCTCGCACCCTCTGCATCACTGAGGCTACACGTTTCCGTATTATAGCATGAAAACTATCTACAAGAGCCTCAGTAAGCATACCGGATGCACTGCAGAAGCGAGGCAGCCCCAACAGCATCCTAAACCCATTGTTGTACTGAACTCGTAGAGCATTGAGGGATCTGAGTGTACATTTGTTATTTGTATGTATAATATATATTTTTATGATATATGTATATGATGTATTTATAACATATTAAACCTATTTTTTTGTGTTTAAAACACCTGCCGTAAATTTCCAGCCACCCAGGGTTGACTGGTAGAGAATGCCATCAGGCATTAAGTTTGCCCTATTGTAACTTTTGTAAAGATGCGATAAATATATAAATAAATAAAATATTCGCATGTATTAATTGTCATGTACTATACAGGGAGAAAAACACCAGTATACGCCTGCTTTCTTGATCTGTCCAGGGCGTTTGATCTAGTAAGATACGATCTACTTTGGAAAAAGCTAAGGAATACAAAAATGCCGGCGGACGGTATTTCCTTACTTAAATACTGGTACAATAACCAAACAAATCAAGTGAGATGGGTGAACACCCTGTCTGATTCATATAAACTGAATTGTGGGGTAAGACAGGGTGGTTTAAGCTCCCCTAGACTATTTAACCTGTACATTAACCAGCTGATCGAGGAACTCAGCGGTACCCGTGTCGGATGCTATATTGATGGGGTTTGTGTGAACAACATTAGTTATGCGGACGACATGGTGCTGCTGTCGCCCTCGATCAGCGGTCTCCGAGTACTAGTTCGTATATGCGAGAAATATGCAGAGGAACATGGCCTTAAGTACAACTGCAATAAAAGTGAGGTACTGGTGTTCAAAGCCGGAAAAATTGGGCCGACCACAGTGCCACCAGTTGTGCTTAACGGCAATGCTTTAAAATTAGTACATAAATTTAAGTATTTAGGTCACATGGTCGCTGATGATCTTAAGGATGATTTTGATGTGGAACGAGAGCGACGTGCTCTTGCAATAAGATGTAATATGTTGGCTCGTAGGTTTGCTCGCTGCACCGAGGATGTCAAATTAACGCTTTTTAGAGCATACTGTCAATCGTTCTACTCGAGCAGCCTGTGGGTCAAATATACGCGTCGAGTGTATGATGCTCTTAGGGTACAATACAATAATGCACTCAGAATACTGTTGGGGTTGCCGCGACAATGCAGCGCATCTCAAATGTTCACAACCGCGCGGATTGACGGCTTCCATGCCATAATGAGAAAGCGAGCCGCAGCTATGTTTTGCCGGTTGCGTGGTAGCGCCAACGGTATTTTGAAAATGATTGCGGACAGATTTGATTGTCCCATACAAAATTACTGGATGGGATTGGTGACGGGTAGGATAACATAAGCATTACATGTTTTTGTGTGTTGTGCTCGTCTCATGTGAGTCATTAGTGATAAGTTACTAACATAGTTGTAAGTAAAATTGTTACTAACACATTAGCATTTAGCATTTAATTTTTATTTTGTAAATTTAAAATATGGACTTTGTCTGAATTAAATGAATTATTATTATTATTATTATTATTATTATTAAGACACTCGTATTTTTTAAGAATTCTGCGAATTTTTTTCGAATATTGAGATGCAGTACTTTGGGTACAAAAAAAAGGTCGGCTTATCTATCCAAATTGAAATTGTACTGCAATTTGTCAATTAATAAAATAATATTAAAAAATATTTTTATAACAAGCTTTTATTTCAGTGCACTGTTAAAAAAAAGTTTTGTAGTAGTCAAACCCATTATTTTATTGCATCGTAAAATTTTCTATCATATAAAAGCTTGTCGCGAGAATAGTTCAGGAAACCACAGGCACGGTAATAGTATCTACAGTATTCTAACTTCTTACAAACGCACGAAGCGCAAGTTGTACCTACGCGCCACGATTTCGGAATACACTCGATACGCAACAGCTAGCGAATGTGCCGTAATGGCGAGCGGGCGATGTGACGTTTTTTTAAGCAGTGGATCTTTTTATTTAAATAATAATGTAGCGAAGATCATTTGTAAACTATATTAGGCTGTTTTTGATTGCTTTAATTGTGCATAAACACGTCCAGTGTTAATAATTTTTTTTTTGGTTGGTAAAATATTATTCAGTGTGAAATTTATAACTATTATTTGTGTACGATTTATTATTAAGTCTCTCAAACATTAAAAGAACGCGCTGTTTAACCTTAATCTACTGAATAAAATACATAGTAAAGAAGAAAGAAAGTCAAGTATACAAATGTATTAAAATACTTTAGGAGGTAGCCCTCACGCGAACTCTCGTCCAGCGCGTCTGTAGGTATAAAATTCAAGGACAGGGCAGAGTTAGACTACTGTATGATATTAATACTGTGCCACAGGCCTGGATCTTAGCAAAATTTATTGTGGACAATCTTGCACTATAATTGCATTGTCGTCAGAACTACAAATGTATTTCAAATTTCAGATCAATCGAACACTGAGAAGTGGGTTAAATTCAGGTTGCAAGATTTGACCTAAACACAAACCACCTACAAACATTGTAAGTTAATAAAATAAAAGTAAAAGCTTTTAAAAAAACTGAAAGAAAACAAAATTCTCATTCGCATTCGCAAATGTCTCTAATGGTCATTCGCATTTGCATTCGCCAATGTTCAAATAGCAATTGGTTACATCACTAATCATTACAAGTAATTTTTCGTTTGTCAAAACAAGAATTGTATGTATCTACAGAATCTTGATATCAAATACGTAAATCATACGTCTTTGAAATGATGAAAGATAAACAAACTGTTGTTAATAAATATACTGTCAATCAATGTTTCTCTATCAAAAGTCGAAAACCTGTCAATTTTTATGTAATTCAAGAATCGTTTATGCGTCATTATGACGCTTGGGGCGCTGCGTGCGTATGGGAACGCATTCAGCACCCCTAGCGGCTTATTTCGGAACTAAAAATGGTTATTTGAAACAAGGCGTTTAATGGACCTCGGTCAAATGACTTAAACAGATTTTAAGCGATTTAAGTGGCATCCATTCCTATTTATATCCATCTGTTTTCCTATTTGAAATCGCTTTAAACAACTGAGTTTAATTTTAAGGTTGAAAATATATCTACAGGCCTCAATTTATTTTTATGAAAATTTAATATAGTTAAATTATAGTATTTTTACACTGTTATTCCCGCGGTTTTGCCCATTTTGGTCATGTGTACCACAGTAATGAGTATCCTAGGTTTTAATCTAGTTCATATACTATATGTGTATTAAATTTCAGCTTAATTTGACAAACAGTTTTTTAGTGAAAGAGTAACTTACATACATTCACACAAACTTTGTCATTTATAACATTAACTAGCTTTTATTCGCGGCTTCGCTCGCATTAAAGCCCAGATTTTCAATTCAATTTATTCACAAAGAAACATTGCATCTTGACAAACAAATTTACCAAAATATTTTTTTATTACGTAAGTACATATTTTTTTGTAAAAAGTATCCTATGGCTTTTCTAATACCTCTAAGAATATGTGCACAAACTTTAATAATAATCAGTTGGGTCGTTTTGGCGTGAAAGCGTAACAAACAAACTTACATTTACATTTCTAATCTTAGTTCGGATAAATAATCAAAACGCGGACAAAGCTGCAGGGAACTACTAGCAAAACATATGACCAAAACAAATAAAACAAAATTAGGTTATATCCACTCGATATAACCGTATTCATCTGATTAGAATTTAGGTAACAACACATCTAATCTATAACATAATCTTTGTTTCAGCGAACTGATAACCTTACGTACGTATTATCAAAATTAGATCTTTTGCAGGCAAAATTGGAAAGATATAGACTAATCTGTTTAATAACTATTATAAATCATATACATAGTGATGTACCTAACGAATTTTACTATCCGCGAATGCGAATGCGAATATCCCTTACCGAGATTCGCGAATGCGTCTGCGAATGTTGGTTTTTTGCCAGTTCTCGGTGCAGGGTGACGGAGGATATAAATTTTGACGACCTTTTTTTGGAGTTCAAATTAAATTTGGCGACTGTTTTGCGGGCAAAATTGGATAGATATAAATTAATTTGTTAGTAACTATTGTAAATCTTACACATAGTGATGTAACGAATTTTACTATCCGAGTGTTCGCGAATACAAATGCGAATATCCCGTATGGAGATTTACGAATGCGACTGCGAATGTTGGTTTTTGTCAGTTCTCGGTGCAGGGTGACGGAGGATATAAATTTTCGAATGTTATTCGAATTAAATTTGGCGACTTTTATGCGGGCAAAATTGGATAGATATAAATTAATTTGTTAGTAACTATTGTAAATCATACACATAGTAATGTGACGAATTTTACTATCCGAGTGTTCGCGAATGCGAATGCGAATGTCTAGTATGGACATTTACAATTTCGAATGTCGTTTTTTTCACTTTTTGGTGTAGGGAGACGAAGAATCTAGATTTTCCAACCATTTTTTTGTCGACTAACTGCTACTATTTCGTTGGATAGATTTGGCGACGTATTTTGCAAGTAATGCAATTCAATATTCGCAAAAGAGTCGCTCAATTCTTGCGAATGCGAATATCTAAAAGCATGCGAATGCGAATATTAGTTACATCACGATACAGTTATTTGATCACTGAGTTAGTTAATTTTGAACGTCATAGTTAGTTGACTTTGAAAATTATCGAAAAAGACTGAAAGGAGTTACAAGGCCAACTATGATAGAAACTAAAACTGCATCATTTGATTTTCAAAAAACGAATTCGTTTGGATAAACTGTTCTTTATATTTTATGCTTATCATATTATCGTTATCAATTGTTGTGAAATACGTCAATTTTAAGAGAGCTACATATCTTGAGCTGATCTTGATATCACATACGTAAGTTATATACGTCTTTGAAATTATCAAAGATAAACTAACTGTTGTTAATAAATGATCTGAAATTGTCGACTTTTGGTAGAAACAAAATTGATAGACAATTTTGTTTCTACCAAAAGTCGAGAACAAAATTGATAGACAATTTTGTTTCTACGAAAAGTCGACAATTTGTCATAGATAGAATTGAAATAAATCTATGATTCATGGACAAAAGATCTGATTGTTCTTAAGACTGATGGTGTCAGGATGATTACAGTTGTGCGGTAGTGGCTATTTATCGTTAGGTGGACTGCAAGCTTTGCTTTTATTATGCTTAAAACTAACGATAAGGCAGACGGACTACCTGATGGAAAGTGGTCACCGTAGCTTATGGATATTTGCAACACCAGAGTAGTTGCCAAGGCATCGCCGGCTTTAAATAATTTAATTCGTAACGGGCGCAAATTATCAAAAAGGAAAAATCGGTCAAGTGCGAGCCTAACTGACACGAAGTGTTCCACGCCATTATCTATATAAACAAAAACTAAAAAAAAAACATATATTGTATGCGATTATGGTATTTACAAGGTGGTAGTACCAGTGTACACTTACAGATGTCCGTGGGTGGTAGAGACCATTTACCATAAGGTGGACTGCATGGCCCTTTGCTACTCCAATCAGGTCAATGGGACCCCCCCCCCCCTTAATTATTTATCTTACTCCATTTAATTATTTATTTTTAAAGTTAATATACATTATATTTCGAGAATATTTCATGTGTCCTATGTGCCATGTGCCATGTGCCATGTGTACCTATGTGCATTTTACCACAGTAGACATGGTTATTTGTTCTGTGCTATTACTGTTAGGTACAAATATCGAGCAAAAAATCACGTTTTTTGTATGGCAGACTGTTGTGTTTAAAGTAATATCATCAAGTCATATGTCATAATTTCAACTGTCTAACTATCACGGTTCATAAGATACAGCTTGATGACAGACAGACCGACAGACGGACATCGGAGTTTTAGTAATAAGATCCCGTTTTTACCATTTATGTAAATTAGTTAATTTATTTTATCTGACTGAAGTAGCAAACGAGCATGCAGTCCACCTGATGGTAAGTGGTCACTGCCGCCCATGAAAATACAGAACATGGGTTCCTTTTGAAGTCAATCACATATGCGTTGCTACTCCCGAGGACTATGATGGTCGCCTCATGTGAAAGTGTGCCGGCAACCAAACCCTTCTATCGAAACGCAAGAAATGCTTCACGCTAGAAGTAGGTGTGGCGGTGGTACTTTCCCGGTCGAACTACACTGGTTCTAATACCACGAAATTCCAATAAAACTCTAAATAAACAGTAAATATGTTTACAATATGTAAATTGTCTAAAAAAAACTTTTCGAAGAAATGTAAATCTACCAATTTGCATCTACCGGCGTGGGAGACTATATCCAAAGCCCTTTTAGTCTGAGAGGAAACCTAGCAATGTGTCAGTAAAGCGTCACCATAACTTTGTAAAAAAAAGTCAAACGTTACTTAATGCGATGACTCGAAGACAGAAGAACAATACGAGCCAAAGAAGAAGCATGGAGACCAGCACGATCATGTACCAAAAGGCCATTTGTGTTGGGCCAATTTCGCTTGGACCACTATCGACTGCAGAGTCATTCTCGTCTGAATCCCTCTCCTTATTAAAGTCGAAATTCGGTGAACCAAACATTGGCGCCATTGTTGGTTGTTTGATCAAATATTGGTACCACTCGATCACCGCTTGACTAGCAAACGATTCGAATTTGTCAAAATGATTACACTCTCAAGAAATTGCTTGAGCAAATTTTTGGAATGTCACTTTTGCTATATTTCACTTCAATTATCACTTAAAATTCTTTTTTCGGCCATTTTCACGGCAATCTTAACTGATTTTTGTGAAGATACTAAAAGATAATAGAAATTTTCAAGTTCTTTCGACATCTCAGACTTATCAATTTTGAAGATGTGTAGATATTATTTACTATCAAGTATTTATCAGTTTCCGATACTGTTCCTAGTTCAGTGTCCTTATCAATCTTAAAGATTGAGCAGCTTTCTTTTTAGAACACTTAAATTTATGTATGCAGTATCCTTGACAGTTTAAAAGTAGCAAAAGGAGCATTAAGTCTTCTTGATGGTAAGTTAAGCAACCCTAGATAATATTCGAGTGATGACGAAGATTAAATTAAAACGCCTTATGTAAATGGCTCTCCCTTATCACACTTCAAATTCACCGCAGCGCTTAAAGTACAGCTTAACCTTTAAGTTTATATTTGCGCCCATCTATATGTTGCGAATATAGTAATTGTGAACAATTCAAAAATGCTGACGGGCCAACAGAAAACGCCGAAGCTTTTGTGGCGACCTCCTACAACTCATCGAGAGATGGCGTTACCAAGACGATCTTCCACAACTCGTCAAGAGATGGCGTTACTAGGACGATCTTCCACAACTCGTCAAGAGATGGCGCTACTAGTATTCTGCTAACGTATAAGTATTCACAGAATCCTGTATATATACAAATTCCGAACAACGACTGTCAGAGCAAGGCCGCTCCCCAGGCATGATCACCTAGCCTGGCGGGAGATCTCCCTTTGCCAAACTTTTCACTCCTGCTGACCGCATTCTCTAATATATATGTTTCTCCTATGCAATACAAGAAATGGCTACTATTTTTTATAATTGGAAAATCTTGAATAATAAGCGTATACTGTACGATAAAACAGAAATGGCTGTGACGTTGATGCCTTTAGATAAGACTAAAAAAATACCACCTTAAATATGTACGTCTAGATTGCGAGCCGGATTTGAAATGGCATATAAGTACATTACATAAAACCATGATATTTCTATCTACTATCATAAATAATAATTTGGAAGTAAAAAAGGAAAATGCATTACCTATAGATGAAACCTTAATACACAAAATCACGAAGGACATGAGCAGCAGCGTCGAAAATATGGAAATGTAGACAATACTTCCAGTTGAAATATCAGCTGAGTTTCTAGTGATGTCCCACCACGGCGCCATTTTGTGTTTTTAATTTAACTTTTCTATATATATTTTTATGAATATTTTTATGTGTTATATCAAATTCGACACCGCTATTTTCTTTGTATAGTTTTACTTCTTCATTTATGTTGTTGTTTACTTCTTTTCTATTTTGATTACTTTTGTAATATTCTTCTCTCACAATCCTTTTTCGTTCTTCATTATATGTTCTCTATTTTGGTATTTAATGTCAGCTCAAAGTTCTTGAACTTTGTAGTGAACTTGATCAATTATTTGAGAATTGTAATAAAACTTCTGATTTGATAAAATACCACGGCACTAGTACATAAAGCTTATGTTATATTATAAGGTATAACAGATGAAGACAATGATCTCAGAACAAAAACACACTCCAATTTCTTTTTAAAAAAATAAAACGAAAGGAACTTTTTGTTTGCAGCCAACTTTACACCACTGTTTTCGAAAAAAACAGGAGAAGTCGATTAACACTGAAGACTGTTTTTATAACTAATTTCTTAATATTTTTCTTTTAAAACTTCACAAATACACTAAATTTTAAGAGCGATTCTTTACAAATGATATAACACGCTATCGTTCCTACAATCTTGTCATTGATTTGAGATAATACAGATTTGACGTATTTTTTTATAGTTTTCTTCCTAAATATGGTTATGATTTTGAACTTTATACAAATGGAAATAGATTTCTGAATATTTTACCCAAGTATTATGAACGAAATTTATATCTCCTTTCAGCTTATCTTAGAAGTTATTTTGTGTGAGAGGAATTTCTAAGCATGTGATTACAGATTATTGAAGTGAAGCTTCTTTAGGCGCATGAGGGTAAAATTTTTACAGATGAAACGTCACGGTATGCAACGGAAGTGTCGGAAAAGAGAGAGAGAGTGATCGAGACCGATTGAGAGAGAGTAAGACAGGGCGAACGTAGCATGAGCAACTAGCTGTGGAGTGAGAGTAGGGAGCAAGCGAGTGAGAAAGATTGAGAGAAAAAGTGAGACAGAGCGAACGTCGTATCACGCCTTTTTCCCTTCCTCTTAATCTTGGAAATTTAAAGTTTTAGATTTGTATAAATATAAACAAGATTTATAAATTAGTTCGCCAAAGAAGTTTCACTTCTGACATGTGTACTTTGTACGCACGCATGTTTTTTTGGTTTAAGTAAGGAAACATGTAATTGTCATGTACATCTACGTACTGCAAATAATTATATTCACGTAAAATATCAAAGAACAATCATTTTCTTTTTTCGTCATTTGTTTGTTGCCTTTTAATTTGTAAAACATTTTATCATTACATTTTATTTTTTAGGTATTTTTGTCCAAAAGTAAGTACGTCCTAATATGTCTATATATATAATAGCACGCATAATGCATATTGATGCAACTAGTTATACGTATAACATAGATGTAGCAAACGAGCGTGCAGTCCACCTGATAGTAAGTGGTCACTGCCGCCCATGGACATCTCTAATCAACTTCATACAGAACATGGGTTCTATCTGAAGTCAGTCATAGATGCGTTGCTACTCCCGAGGACTATGATGTTCGACTCAAGTGAAAGTGTGTAACTTTTATATAAGGCAAATTTATATCTTATTACTTAGGAGTAGCAATGCATGAAAGATTGACTTTACTAGCCCCTGTTCTATAAGAAGTTGCTTACATATGTCCATGGGTCGCAGTAACCATTTAGACTGCATGCTCGTTTGCTTCTTCAATCGGAAAAAAGATGCCAATTATATATTTGAAAGATATTTTAAACATTCATGTCGTTTTTAAATAATATATATTATGTACATATTTGCAACTATTTGCATAGAATTAGTTTAATTTACCTTTTTTTTTTTTTACGGGGAGGAAACCTTCAAAAGGTACACCGAATCCTTGGGAGAGACTCCGGGTTATGTGGGATTTTTACCCACTAAAACCTCCTCGGTGGCCTTCCTCAGCGCTTGTAGTAGGGGACTCGGAAACTCCAACGGAACGAACCGGTGGCCCCTAGCGCAGTGCCCCTCACGGGCTCATCTCTTGGGGGACGTGTACCATCCCCCTTCATCATCCGGTGCTTACGGCGAGATGCAGCCACACATACCGCCATCCTTCTCGGGGTTGCTTGTTGGACGGTTCGAGCTCCCACTCTAGCCGTCCGCAACCCCAGAGGCCCCCTGTTAGTCGTCTCTTACGACAGGCAGGGGATACCGTAGCCGTATTCTACTCCCCGACTACAGGGTCATAGTTTAATTTACCTAGTAAAACAAAGATGGCGAAGAAACAACAGCGCCACTCAGAAACTCAGCTATTCGCTACTAGATGGCGCTGTTACATATATTTAATGGCAGAAGTGAACAAAAAGATAACAAAAAATAAAATAACGTTAATAAGATAAACCTAGCAACATTGAATTTTTTAAATTAAAATACCTAAATTAAACTGACAAATAGTAATATTTGTTGGGACGTTTTTTAATTACTTAACATTTATACAAATAAGAAACTTCAACAGCGAATAACTAAGCTCCTAATGGAAAAAATAGCAACAATCATATTCGTCTAAATTAGCGTTTCCCAAATAGTAGATTATAGATTACTCGAAATACGAACATACTCGAAAATGAAGAATCTGTTTTGATGTTTTTATAGGTGCTAGTTGAAAAGCTGTTAGTAAATAGAAAAATATTAAACTAACTGCAACCATAATAAAGTATGGGGATCGGGCGTGATTTTTTTTTTCTGTCTATGGTTGAATACTGAAAGCGGAGAAATACGGAAAGTCAGTTATTGAATTTTATGTAATTTTACAATATTGAATTGTTAATAAAGGCCTAGCCAATAGAGAACCAATTAGTTAAACCCATTATATATAATATTTTGTCATCTAATATTAGTTTACAGGGTATCAAGCAACAAACACACACACAAATACGACTTTGTACTATTACTTAGTATTTAAAAGTAATGCGTTGTATTATTAATTGGTTATTTTATTTATTTATTTTAACTTAATTTCCTCATTTCCAATAATAAGCCCAACACAGCCAATCTCTAAGAATGCCCATTTAAATTCTATAAAAAGCGTTGATAAACTTAAAAATAACTATTTCATCATAGTATTCTTATCTTATCGACTTTTACTGATGTCTACATACTCCTTTTTTATTCTATTCTATTAAAACATAGAGGTTTTTGATTCGAAACACGAATGGTTCCTGTTGTAATATACAAATTAATTGTGCGTCACCATTTAGTTTGCTTAAAAGAAAGGTTTGTCTTTTGTCTCCTCTTGACAATGTCTTGTCCAAAAATTGTGCAACAAAGAATGACCTTTGTATAATCCCATCTATCCATCAGCCTTTGAAAATCCACTGCTGGACATAGGCCTCCCCTAATCTGCGCCACTTCGACCGGTCCTGAGCCATCTGAATCAAGCGATTACTCGCCGTCTTCTTCAGGTCATCAGTCCACTTGGTTAAGGGCGGTCTACACTCCTTTCGCCCAAACGTGGTGGCTAGTATAATTATGTAAAATAAAGTGGTTGTTTTAAAGTATCCACAAGTTTTAATTTTATTCCACTATTCATTTTATTTATTTATTTAAGGTCACTAACGCACTGTACACCATTACGTTGGTTAACATTAAACATAATATGGCTTAATATTCTAGGCGCCAGTACAATTACTAGTGACGACGACATGCAATACAATATTATTATAAATTTTGTAATAATCGGAATTAAATGACAATAAATTAAATAAAATTGCAAAGTTTGAACAAAATTAACTAGGCAGTTACATTAGGTACATGGCTCAAGATCGTGATAACAATAATAGATAATATTTATAATTACAAAACGGATCGAATATATTGTACATTGTAGTAAGTCAAAAATAGTATAAATAACGGATCAAATCAAATAAAATCAAATAAAAGGATATCAAATCACATTAAATAAAATGAAATAATTATTTTAGCAAATAGTTATGAATGTGACAATTTTTCTATAAGATTTTTTATGTTGTCTGAAAACAAATCGAGGTCTTGAATTTTAGAGATCGAATTATACTTTTTGATCATTCTGTTTACAGGAGCGTTTTGGCCAAGGTTAGAGTTACATTTTTTTGAGTAGAATAGCTTATATCTAGACATTCTTGGATGCTTCGATGGAATGGAAAAATTTAATGTTGATAATAGTTCGGGTACATCTAAAAAACCATGGTAGCAAAGGTTACAATCCACGGACCTAAATTAAGTATAGTACGATATAAGCAATTAAAAATACTTACGATAATGTCCATATACAAATAGCACCATTAAAAGCAAACAAAATATGACCCAAAAAAGTAAAGAGGGAATCATGATTAAAATTATTTTTACATTAAAAATGTACTACACTGGTAACTTTTGCCGCTAATCGATAAATTCTAAGTCTTAATGTCTTATGTAGATAATATAAGACATTTCACTGATAAAAATAAAATCTTATCGCATTTTTACACAAATAACAAAATTATAGATAATTATATTATTGCTGATTATATCCTTGTTTTATTTGACTATTGTTAATGAAATTGTTGCAGTATTGATATTCTCGCACGTCTCTCACGCGGAGCGTTTGAGCGTGCTCAACTCACACCGTGTGCAAGTCAAATTTTGAAATATATTTATAAGTAATTAAAACTATAACACTTACCAATACATTGTGATGCAATTTCATACAAGCAATATAGTAGTATCCAAAATAAGAAACCATACAATAAAGCACAGATCAAATATATAACCAAATCGTCTGGATCAACCATTATAACAAGAAATAGACGTTAGAACTAACGTATTTATCAATGTATTCATCGGTATATATTTAAGTACATCACTTGAGCTTCCTAAGCATTTTATGATAAGATTGTAAAAACATTATCTCCTTAAAATTATTTAACTGTCAAGTTTAAATCAAAGCGCTGTAAAGCCATTGAATCGCTTATGAGATAAACGACTCTTTACGATTTATTCCTCAGACATTCTTTTTGACATTCAACGTTTTTTTGCGAATGAAAACGGTTGTAGTGTGGGGGCTAAATAAAAATCGCTATAACGATATCGTGATAGAGCAGTGATAGCCTAATGGTTGAAACTTGCCCTCTCAATCGGGAGGTCCGAGGTTCAAACCCAGGCACCACTGATTTATGTGCGTATTATAAATTAATTATCACTACTTTTCGGTGAAGAATAACTTCGTAAGGAAACCTACACAAAAGAGGGTTCTTTAAAAAAAAAGTGGAGGTGTGTGAAGTCCACCAATTCGCACTTGGTCAGCGCGGTGGGCTATGACCTAAAACTCTCATTCCGAGAGAAGACCCGTGCCCAGCAGTGGGACAATAATGGGTTTTACTATTTTTTACTTTTAATTTATGTTATTTTTGTTGTATGTGTTGCATTAACGGAATAAAGCTGTTTTGTTTGTTTGTGGGTTGACGATGAATGATGATAATGATAATGCATCGTCACACATCCTTACTCACCGAAATATTTCACTAAAACACCATACATGAGCCAAAATAATAGTATATTCAACACCATAAAAACTAATACGCCAACCAAATTCATGTCGATTGAATCCGAATCAGACATTTTGCAGGAAATGCGCGTTTAAGCAAAGGTAAGAACGATAAATGTGTATTTATCGCTATAAATAAAATTAAGGATACGTAAGCACTTCATGATAAGATTGGAAGTAATTTATCGTTAATAAATTACTTATCAAATTAATTGAAGCGCTGGTTGTGTGGCGTTTAAAGGCCCTACCCTTCTATTTTCGTGGTTATCGTAATATGGAACGAATTCAGGTGATATACCCAGTAGAACCAGTCTTTTTTTTTTGTTTTCGAGGGGGAAACCTTCCAAAGGTACCCGACACCGTGGGAGCGACGCAGGGTTATGTGGGATTTTTACCGCACTAAAACCCCCCCGGTGGCTGTCCTCGGCGCTGAAAAGGAGGACTCCGGGATCTCGAAACGACTTCAACCGGAATCCTCCGAGCGCGCTGCCCCATCGGGCTCCTCCCGATGGGCGGCTTGGCCCACCGCTCCGTCTAGTCTTTACGACGGTATGCGACCACACATACCGCCGTCCTTCCCGGGATTGCCTGACCGAACGATTCGAGCTCCCACTTTCTGTCCGCCCACAGCCGTCTGCAACCCCAGAAGCTCCTTTTAGTCGCCTCTTACGACAGGCAGGGGATATCGTAGCCCTATTCTGACCCCGAGGCTACAGGGACGAGTAGAACCAGTCTAGTTCGTAAAGGTAGTACCGGCACACCTAATTTTACCGTGAAGCAGTTCTTACGCGAAAGGGTGTGGTTGCCAGTGTTGCCGGTTTTTTTGTATGAATCGACCATGCCTGGGGAGCAACGAAGTATCTGCGATTGACTTCAGATAGAACCCGTGTTTTATAATATAATATATGAAGATGCCTACAGATGTCTAGGGTGCCCTTAATATGCACTGAGCCGTATCATAGACATTTTTAAATGGCCTTAATGTATTACTTACTATGTCTATCATTGTTCTTAAGTTAAGCTGTAAGTTTTCCTAAAATAAATAAATAAATAATACATTTTTTCCCAAAAGCACTCAGCGGAGGTCGATATCCAGCAATAAACTAAAAAAAAATATTGGTGGATGGAAATCAAAATCTATGCATTGGTTAAATTGCCTTATGAAAAAAGGCCGGCTTATGATTTTTTTTTTATTTTTTTTTTATAAATCATATATTTTTTAAAGCTTTAGAGATAATCCGTTCAGTGTTCCTTTCCTATCATAGACAGTATTTTAACGGAACGTTGCGTTCATTGATATCGCAGGATTTACTTGCTTTGGATCGTAAACAGCGCCATCTACTTTAAATAAAGCTGATGTCGTGAAACAAAGATTAATTTCAATACGCGTCCAATAGGTGGCGGTAGTATAATCATTTAACGTATAGCGCTAAGCGCTAATGCACGAATTGTAAAATAGTTCCATATAGTTCAATAAAATACCTATAACATAATTATGTTCAATGAAAAAATATATAATATAGAAAATTTAGATTAGTCTAGTGTTTTTATGAGTAAGAGTGCATATAGAATTTGCATCATAAACGTAAATTTCAGAATTTTTTAGCCATTGTTTTGTTTATTTTTTTTTTTGTTTAATGTACAAAAACCTTTGTTTCTTTTTTCCACGTTATATAAAACAACTAGAAATAACAATATAAATTACAAAAATGGCAATTATTTAAGGTATAGAAATAAAAAAGTCTAAATTAAATTCTTTAACTTAAATTTAGGGGAGGCCTATGTCCAGCAGTGGACCTCAAAGGGCTGATGGATGGATGGAAATTAAATTCAACACTTGATTTTTTTATATTAATGTAGTCTATTGTCTTGGAAATTAAAATGTTACTAATTACACGATATAGACAGCTGTTTATAACGTTTTTTATAAACCATATGCTTAAAAAGGCCCCAAAAAATGCAAAGACAATTTTATCACTTCACAAAACGCACGGTACTCTTTTGAGGCAACTATAATAGTCCTCGGGAGTAGCAACGCATCTGCGATTGACTTCAGGTAGAACCTATGTTCTATATGAAGTTGTTTACTGTAGTCTATGGGCGGCAGTGACCACTTACCATCAGGTAACATGCTCGTTTGTTACTTCAATCGGATAAAAAGAAATCGCGTTAGGGATCTAATGCGATTGTATTTTTATTTTTTATTATTATTTGACTGAAATAGCAAACGAGCATGCAGTCCACCTGATGGTAAGTGATCACTGCCGCTCATGGACATCTGTAATCAACTTCATACATAACATGGGTTCTATCTGAAGTCAAACTCAGATGCGTTGCTACTCCCGAGGACTATGATGGTCGCCTCATGCAAAAGTGTGCGGCAACCACTCTTCCATCGAAACGCAAGGAATGCTTCACGCTAGAAATAAGTGTGGCGGTGGTACTTCCCCGGTCGAACTACACTGGTTCTACCACCTTAAATATTATTTATTAATATGCTTCCTCGAAACGAGTTTCGATCTTTTTTTCGTAGAATTGCAATGCATGGACGCATGTATTGCACGCTTATGTTTTGGTTTTTGGCCATTGCTTTGAAATAATGAGACGAAAACAAGGACACGGTTGTTTTACACACTGATCGGTAGCCAAATTTTACTAAAGACAGAGATGTATGTTTGTCAACTTCAACAATTTCCACTATTACACAATGATTTAAATTGTTATTCACAGTACACCATGACCTAAGATACATGTATGGTTGCAGATTCATTCAAGGCGACCACCTTAGTCCTCAGGAGTAGCAACGCATCTGTGATTGACTTCACATAAAACCCACGTAATATAATGTTGCTTACGTCCATGGGCCGCAGTGACTTACCATCAGGTGAACTGCAGTCGTTCGTTACTTCCACACAAAAAATAGAATTTGGATATAATTATTGATACAATATAGACTCACTTGTCTTCACACACGATCCGAAACAAAACCACAGCCAAAACAAATACAGGCACATAAAAATAAAAACACCGATCATAATAGTCGAAACTAAATCCATTTTTCACACACGACTGAATAAAAAATAACCTCAATCTAATCTACATTATCTTTTGATTAATATTTATTATCTGTGAAATGAAAACATTTTTAAAATTCTCAATTCGCGAGTGAACGGGCGTTTGATAAGATACGGTCGGATCGTGCGAGGCGTTTGTCCACTTGGGTCGACGTCGACGGTATAACCATTAAGCATACAGTCGGGACGGCTGCACGGATAATAATGAATAAAAATAATATGGAATCAACTCTGTTGTCATTTCATAAGCTATTTAACTTTTAAATATGTCTGTGATCAGAGAAAAAGACGTTTTTTCTATCAACAATACGAGTATGATTAAAATTTAAAGAAAATACTTGGAATAAAAGTAATGAAGCTCCTTGTTATACTAATAATAAAAACGAGCACGCAGTCGAGCTTCAGTCTATTCAGAAAAAAAAAATTCGCCAACGCACTTTAAAGAATACATACAATTATAATAAAAGTTATTATATCATGAAATGTCTTAATTTTGGTGACTGAAAATATTTTTATGTTCACTGTTTAATATAAAACCTTTTTAACGAAAACATGCTATCACACGTTATCGATAACTTATCACAATAAACGATAACACTTAATTAATATTTCTAGACATTTATGTCTCACGTATCTATAGATTTTTGTAGAATATTTAAAGAGTAAGAAGCGTGCTGCCACGTAATAGTGGTCGCTGCCATCCATAGATATTTATAAGAAATGTTATGTATAGTATTACTGCAGCCACTCCTGCCGACAAAGGCACCCATACCCTTCTATCGAAACGGAAAAACTACTTATGACGTTCGCTCCACCCAAATCGAACCATACTGATTCCATAACCTTAAAAAGTACATTTGTATGTATTATTTAGTACTTAAAAATTACATTTGTATGTAAGTACTGCAAGTGAAAAAAGTTTGATTGCCTTATGCCTTAATTCTCTTTTAAAAATTATTTATTTAACTAAAGACAAGTTAACTAAACAATAATTTAGTACAAGGAAAATGTAGATTAGATATTTTGGTCATATTTTTTGAGTTCAGAAACGGAACTGATCAAGTAAAATAGGGTTTCCGAAATGATCCATTATCTGGCCGTATCGAAAAGATAAATAAATAAAATTTAATTACTTAACAAAACTTAAGACCTAACGAGCCAAGAGCTAAAGCTTACCTCGGCTAACAAATAAGTATGGAAAAAAACACTTTTTTAATAACTTTGTAATAACTGTGTAATAACGTTAGAAGTTATACTTGTTTGGCGTAACAAGATAAAATGATTTAAAAATATAGATAACCTCAATTATATTGGAGCACTTGACAAAGTCTAAAGACACAATTTTTTTTAATAATATTTACGAATAGTAAATATATTAATCAAAATATTTAATTTAAATCACTACTGAATGTAATTTACCAGCACATATTTAAATCGCACTTATAAGCAACTAAAACACGTGTGTGAATGTAGACATTACAAACATTTAGATAAATACTATGAATATGATTATTTTTGAATATTTTATTTCGAGACTGCAACCGCTGCAACTTCATACTGTAACTTTTGTGTGACGAATCTTAAAATTTCACTCTCATCATTTTTTCATAACGCGCCTAAACAGTATTAGTTCAATAATTTATACATGTAAAGGTATTTATAATATTATTTAATCCAAATGTTTCAAACTTGAAAACTGACCATTACATAATCTGTGTCTTATCGTATTAAAACTCAAAGAAAAGCTGTCAGAAGGAAAACATTCAAAATAATGTATGAATTATTAGATTATGTGACTGTTAATATTATTTATGAATATTTAGTCTAAGTATTTCCATATGTAAATAAAGTGTACAAAATAAGCTTCAGATAATTTTAATTGTAAATCGAATATATCAAAATGTAATAGTATAAGTAATCTTTGTATAAGTAATCTTTGCCGTTCTAAATTACTTCTTGGGTTAGCAACGATCCTGTAACTCATCCAAGAACCTCTGGTGGCATACCAACTAGTGGACTCAATAGTTATTAACTATTTCTATGTTATAAACATAAACTTACTTTTAGTAGAAGGTCTCGGAAGCAAACAACAACTCCATAAAATAACAGATGAAATTAAAAAAACAGTCGCACTTATCCAATACATTATCCATATTTCACAACAATTAATTATTCTTGACAACTTACTAGTTTCAGGTTTGAACTAACCGTTTGAAGTGCGGGAATCAATCTAATGAATTATTCAATTATTTCAAGCATGAAGAAATTTCTCTATTTCTGTGAAAGGCTGTAATTGCTGGCAATCAAATCTCAAATCTCGTGGCATTTGAGACGACCGTCTTAGTCCTCGATAGTGTCAACGCACCTGTGATTGACGTCACATAGATCCTTTAGTTCGTTTACAGGCAGCGGTGAACACTAACCATCAGATGGACTGTTTTCAGTTTGCTACTTCAATATTATAAGAAATATTGGACTTACTGATTCGCGTTACTAACATCACAACAGACACTATAAACAATATGATCAAGACGATGCCAATAGCAGGCAACGTTGAAAGAAAAATAAACAGCAAAACGTCGTACATAACTTCAGAATCACACGTAACTTCAATTAATACAAATTAAATAAATAATACACCAATATTCATTATTATATTGATATTAAGAATGATGTCTAATTCAATATCATTATTCACTATCGTTGTCGCAAAATGATATCTATAGCTTATCAATAATTGATTAGTTGCTTTGAATTTTAACGATAGGACTTACATATTAACATGCATTTATTAAATATTTATTGAGCCCATGATAATATCATACAAATGGCGGGCCTAGTCTCCAAATTTTAGGAAAATTATAGAAAATAAAAAGCGCGTAAGAAAGTAAAATAATAATTCCTATACGAAAATAAAACAAGAGAAAACAAATTACTAAACGCAAATTAACTGGAATGCGTTTTAAAAGTAATCATTGAATAAAATGAGAATAAAACTAAAACGCGAGATGTTTTATGAAGTGATAATGCGCAATTAATCAGAAAATTGATATAATAGAAGTAGCACAAGCATTTCTTTGCAACACATACACATATGATATACAATCATCATACTCCAAATAAAACAATATTTTTATCTGAAGTCAATCTAAAGTGCCAGCTGCAGCTACCACCGAAAAATCGAAGGATACACTAAATGTGACAGAAAGGTACAAATATCCATTAGACAAATCTTATCGAGCATAAATAAATAATGCATTAGGTGACTGTTTCATTTGATATGTATGAAATGTATTGACTGACATTTCGTAATATGTGTAATATATCATTATATAAATACACAGGATTACACGTTTAAGATGTTATTATTTTGTTTTTACACTGATTTGTCAAATATTTAAAAAAGAAATCATTTCTTTTGATTAAAAGCTATTGGCAAATGTTGGTTTGGTCGATAAGAAATGGGAAGTTTATAATTAAGATCGAAAATTGAACAGTGGGCGAACACCTTCATATAAATTAATAATTCTGTTATTCACAACAACAATTAATTCAACAAAATTTTTCTAAACGTAACAAACGTAGGTTTGGTACATTTTCCTGTATTTTTTTTTTTTTTTTTTTTTTAATTTCTCCCCATCCCCTCTTTTTCTTCTATTTTAGGCATAATAAATAGTTATAACTTTCGTTATGTCTACGGTCTCGTCAACCCATTATTGTCCCACTGCTGGGCAATGTGTCTTCTCTCAGAATGAGAGAGTTTTAGGCTATACTCCGCCCAGTGCGGCGGAGTATAGCTAAGTGTGAATTGGTGGACTGTAAAAATATCTACAGTAAAAACCCCAAACCAACAAACCAACCAAACAACCTAACAACACAGCATATGTTAAAATCCGTCAATGTTTCCATTACCTTTTTTTGACGTAGTCTGATAAAATTTAGTCAAGTCATTAACTTAGGCGGTGAATTATGATCAAATTTTAGAGATAATAAGAAATTGCACAACGTATAGAATTAAAACGTAATATCTTTGATAAGAACTGTCTCTTTCATTTCTATAGAAATAAAAACTTATAAAATTGCGATTGTGTGCGGCAAATTCGTTAATTCCTGTTCTATTGCGAAAAAATACGTCACAGTACCTATGGAGTCAAATCACAAAGAGTATGTATGACTTAATAAAACAAAAGTAGCCTATGAATTTCGTAGACAATAGACGATTATCATACAAAGAAATGGTAGCATGGAAATTATAGAAATATGTTTACTAGGTAATGATTTAAATAATAACGGATCACTAGGTATTTACTTTTACCTAACGATCTGTATTGCATTGCATGTACAAAATTGATAAACTTGGACGAAATGGTAATAAATATTTTCTCCGTGTTACCAAATTCAAATTTAAATTTAGTAATTACCCATGCCAGGGCGACGACTATTAGACAAAATCCTCCATAAGAGAGGTCTTTAGAAAAGGTCTAATGCTAGAAAGCAGTAGACCTCGAAAGAATGATGGATAAATGAAAATAGATGGTAATGTTTAAGAGCGTATGTGTACGTATGTATGTCCTTTTGGCACGCTCAATCTGTAATCCATAACTCAAAACAGTTCGTACACAGAAATTGCATAAATCTAATTTACAACACATAGTACAATTTGATTTACGCAATTTTCGAAGGGCATTGCAAATTGGCGGGCATCAAATAAAATCTAGTAAATAGACAAGTCTTTCGAATATATATAGTTTATCGATACTTTCTAAAGACGACCGATAGCAAGACTTTCGATAGAATTGGTACTATCAAAATATCGCTAAATCGCAAACTATTTAAATATTGCCTGACAAGAGTAACGTACAGAATAAAATATACAATACAATTCCAAAAATATTATATGAGACAAGATAGATATTATTTCACATAAGTAAATATTTTGTTAAAAAAAATACCGAGAAACATTAAAAATGCGACTTAAAAATGCATTAAAATCATTTGAAAAGGAAAAAACAAGCAATAAAAAAATCATATCAAATCTTCTTTAAAACAAAATAATTAACTGCTTATAAAAAATGCAAAAGGAAAAAATAGAGGATAAAAACATTGCATTATTGCAATATAGAACTTATTTGCTTACAAAAATACTTAAACGGCGTTTTCATATCGACTTTTTGCACGACTATGGAAAACGCCCCGTCTAAAGTACAACACCTTGATAAAAAGTATAGGCAATTAGGTGTAAATAAATCTTAACAATAAGAATATGCAATAACTAATTTGTAACACCTAATAAATTATTCATAGATAATTGGATGAGCGGATAAATTACGCAAAACATACTTATAAAAGACAACTTTTTGTAAAAACAAAACGTTTTTTACTTTTTTTACTAATTATCGATATATTACTGTCCCACTGCCAGCATTTTTTTTCTTTTTCATAGCCCCACAGTAGGATTTGCTCCTGTGTCGTGGGTGCCATGGACACACACAAGACGAATACACAAACACCCAGACCCAGAACATGAATCTAAACTCATCATTCAGATACCTGTCTGGCCGGGAATCGAACCCAGAACCCAATGCGTGTCGGACCGGTATGGTAAACGCTCCGCCACGCGGGTCGTCGCATTGCATTGTCTCCTCATCTGAGTGAAGGGGGTTTTTATTTTTTTAAAGATTACGCCTGTACAAGCGAATTTTAAAGAAAAGAGAAAGATGCACTACAAGCATGAAATGCACCTGTTAAGCTAGGTTAATCCTAATTCTACGCCCTGTAGTTCCGTAATCAGAATAGGGCTACGGCATCCCCTGCCTGTCGTAAGAGGCGACTAAAAGGGGCTTCCGGGGTTGCAGACAGCTAGAGTGTGAGCTCGAACCGTTCGGTCAGGCAATCCCAGGAAGGACGGCGGTATGTGTGGTCGCATACCGTGGTCGTATCGTCAGAAATGTCAGTGTCTTTGTAAAAATACCCGCTATTGCTTTTAAATGCGGCTTAGCTAATTAAACCTTTTTATATTTAACGAGTGCGTTCAAAATTACTTGAAAATTATTACATTTTATTTAAATTTGAGAAATATTGGTACTACTGTGGAAAATATGAAGTTGTTTTTTTAATTTAAATTACGGTCGAATTTCGATCGATGCGTCGGGTGACTAATTTATTTAAATGCATCGGCACTGGTCTAGTATAAGATTATCCCAGTCAGAAGCTGGTGTATAGTACGTTTGAAACATCTACAATCAGTAAGCCGGAAACAATTATCCAATTGACATCTGACTGCGGAGGGAATTACATCATGGCCTATTAATGCCTGCGCTGTGTACCGTAGAAATACGTCTGTTTCTGTAAATGATATTTCCTTTTACAGAAACAAAGACCTATGATTTATGTGTCACGTAAAAGGCTTAAGATCTTAGTTTAATAAGCTCCCAGTTTTTTTAATATTATAGTGATTGAAGGCGTAGAAATAACGTCGCAAGTAAGGGGTCATAAATAATCGGAGACATTTAATGGCAACGGGGTCGAGAGGTCTTATATAACATATTTTTTCTGCAAGAAACCGAAAAGATGATGTAAGTAAAACATGTTTTTCTTTTAATATCAAACAATCTCACCTGCAAGTCGTGGTTGAGGGGGAGTTAAGGCAAATCTTCCTCCTCATACTTCATACATTTAATATACGCACACTAAAAAATAGTTATTTTTATAACCTTGAAGTAGCCAACGAGCGTGTCCACCAGATGGTAACAGGTCTCTGCCGCCCATTGACATAACCAACTAAACAAGCCTTCTATCTGTACTCAAACACAGATGCATTGCTACGTCCGCAGACTAAAATACTGGACACATATTGAAATGGAGCGCAATATGCAGCATGCATGGATGGAGGACAGTAATCTATCGTGAAGCAATTCTATGATATGGAATGGTACGTTTTCCAAATCACGTAGTAGACTTTTTTTTTTGTTCTCGAGGGGGGTAATGGGATTTTTACCGCACTAAAACCCCCCCGGTGGCCGTCCTCAGGGCTATAAAGAGGACTCCGGGTACTCGGTCCGACCGCAACCGGAATCCTCTGAGCGCGTTGCCCCATCGGGCTCCTCCCAGATGGGTGGCTGGGCCCACCGCTCCGTCTAGTCTTCACGCAAAAGTCTTGTAATTCAAACAATAGTACTAGCTTGTATATTATCAGGGACTAATTGAATACGATTCGATAGTAGAAAAAAATATTGATTTTTCTACATGATAAAAGTCGCAAGCAAACACGCAGTTAATCTTAGTGGCCTTTCAATATATTTTTATTGTTTTAAACTCTATAATTAAAAAGATAAAAAAAACATTGTTTCATTATGACCATGGACATCTGTTTCACATAGAACTTCTGGGATAGAACATGGGTATCTAAAGTCTATCACAGATGCGTTGCTACTCCTCAGGACTAAGATGTCCTCCTATAAAAGTGTATGGGCTATAACACCCTTTCGTCAAAACACAAAACTGCTTCACGCTAAGTGGTGGTACCTGCTCGGTCGAAGTACACTGGTTCTTAAAAGCATACATGTATCACAATAACTTACAATTTTATGCATCATAGGTATTCCCAGATATCACAAACACTTACTGAGGCATATGACGAGGCAGTAGCGGAGAAAAAAACAGAAGAACAATATCGAAAACGTCACTGCAGGGAAAACAAGAATCACCGAAGTATTCATTGGTAGTGTTCAATATTTCACACACTAACGTTCATTGAAAATTGAAGAAAGACATTGAATTTAATTTTTACACAATACGTAATCCTTTTACAGCCATATTTTGTTAGAATACTGGTGACTGGTTATGGTGCAAATATTAAAAACCACTTTTGTTTAACTGATAATAGCTAATATCTTATCTGTCCATATCGTAAAAGGGACTGAACTGAGTGGCTGTGACGTAAATCGTATGTTTTATGGCAAAAACGCTATTTTTATAGTAGGTACCAAAGTTATAATAAAGTTATACCTAGGTAGTAATGTAAGATATCCCTGTAATTTCGGGATCGAATAGAACTACTGTGTCCCCTGCCTGTCGTAAAAGGCGACTAAAAGGGGTTTCAGCGGTTGCGAGCGGTAATTCACAAGTTATCCCCGCGTGATCGGTCGTGCATCGCCAGTTCCCCACATTAGCTTAACTGATCTAAGCCGAGGTCCGTACCTCATAGGAGGTGCCCTTGGGTCAGCCGCAATCCCCATTTAACCAGAGGCGGAAGGCCAGGACTCCGGCATTAGCTGGATCTGCAACCGTCCCTCCCTCTAGCGAAGGAGGAAGGTGGAGGAACCCGGCAACGGGGACCAAAGCCATCCGTCCCTTCCAGCCCACAGTCTTCTTGTCCCGGCTTGAGCTTTAGGCTCGCCATAACAAACCCGGTGAAGCTGTAAAGGCTATTAGGGCCAACAGCAACACAATTGCCCAAAAAAAGCGGGCGGTAAGAGTGGGAGCTCGAACCGTCCAGCCAAGCGACCTCGTGTAGGACGACGGCATGTGTGGCCACATGCTGTCGTAAACACCTGGAGGCGCAATGTGTACAATTCTCACTGGGAAGAGCCCAAAGGGGGCATCGCTCTCGTAGGACTCGGGTTGTGTTCCATTGGAGATCCCGGAGTCCTCCACGCAGCGCTGAGGATGTCCACCGGGGGGTTTTAGTGAGGTAGAAATCTCTGGTAGTAATGTATGAGGTGCCAGTTATAAAATAAAGAAATATCTATGATGAACTTCAATAAGATCCTTTGTGCTTTATAAAGTTGCATAATGATGTACATGGACGGTATCCCTGCAACAGGTTTACTTTATGTTTGTTCGCTAATTAATGTTATATTAAAAATAGGTAGTAGGTAGGTATTTTGAACAACAATGTGAAGTATCATAAATAACTATTTTTATGTAAGACGAGATATTTTAAAAATTTTCGGATGATATAGAGTGGACGTGAATTTCCATGGAAAAAAATAATTCCATTTCACGCTGACGATACAATCATAATTGACGACCCGCGTGGCGGTGCGGTTACCATACCGGTCTGACGTGCAATGGGTCCCGGGTTCGATTCCCGGCCAGACAGGTATCTGAATGATGAGTTTAGATTCATGTTCTGGGTCTGGGTGTTTGTGTATTCGTCTTGTGTGTGTCCATGGTACCCACGACACAGGAGAAAGTCCTAGTGTGGGGCTATGAGTGTAGAATGCGTGAATGCGTGAATTTTAAGCTTGAAATATTCATAACTATCATATATTAGTGGCGCCATCTCTTGATCAGTTGTGCGAAGCCACTACAATGCTTTTCCTGCATGTCTGGTCTGTTGCTACTCGTTACATGTCTTTAAACCTACTCTCAACATAACTTTAGAGGAAATGGAATAGCAAGATTACATGAAAAATCTAAAAATGGAAAGGCCTAAGTAAGTCTTAATACGTAGGGCAGTGATAGGCTAATGGTTGAAACTTGCCCTCCAATCGGACGGTCTGAGGTTCAAACCCAGGCACGCACCACTGATATTAAGATGAAATTAATCATCACTGTTTTTCGGTGACGGAAAACATCTTGAGAAACCTACGCACCTGAGAGTTCTTTAAAAAAAAGTTCTCCGAGGTGTTTGAAGTGAAGTCCACCAATTTGCACTTGGCCAGCGCGGTGGACTATGGCCTAAAACTCTCTCATTCTGAGAGAAGACCCGTGCCCAACTGTGGGACATTAATGGTTGTACCCTAGAGTCATATTATATTTTTAGAATACCTTTGTTTAAGAATATTCAGGAATATATGTTTTATTTGCTTTGATTTACTTCACTGTTAAATAAAATAATCATAATTTGCTATATGAGATTACGTTTAATATAAAATATTTAATATTAACGTATTGTGAAGCTGCCATCTATAGTAATACTTAAGAAACTATTGGTAAGATTAGGTCAGAGTTGCTACTTGTCAATAGATGGCGCTATTCACTAAACATTGTGTACACAGTTCACGTAAATCACTGATAGGTGGCGCAAGTAGTATAAAAAAATTAGAATAATTTCATTTTACAATGAAATTAATAACGTGCAAAAATACAATAAGTATATTGTTATGTCATTTTATATATTATTTTATATAAAAACACGTAATTAAAAAAATACAGGTAATAGGCCTACCTGTCGCCGAAGCAAAGGATTTTCCAGAAAATTTCGCGCTTGTTTTTAAATATTTAGAATACTTGCTTTCCTTGAGATAGAAGCAATGTCATTGCCTTGTAACCTTAACCTCTTAAATATGTTATGTAATTTTTATATTACTTAATTCAAATTAGGAAACCTTGAATATATGAATAATTTACCAAAACAAAACATATTTTATACTCGTAAAAAACCTATTCTAGAAGGATTATTATTAACATAATTAATGTTCTGATTAAACATTGCTTAAATATAACTGTTTCATTTAATTTTCAACTTAGTATAAATAGTTCATTTCGGACCTTTTTTACTATAGAGGCTTATAGGAATTCTTTATCAAACACGCACTAATTACGCCAAGTCACCAAAAACATTTTAAACGTCAACACAGATTAAAAAGCGCGCGAACAAATGACGTGCCGGTGTTTACAGATGAGATAACTGAATTGAAAGACCATATAAATCTGGCAATAAAAATATGCATTTCAATTATAATCTGTATGGATGAATGAATGTATTTATGAGAGCTCGAAGTACGTAATTGAAGCAAAGTTACACTTTTACGTTATATCGGAGGAGAGTTTTTCTTTTAACTAAGTACATAGTGTGTTTAATAAGTAGCATACGAACACATAACTTATCTACTGATCCAAAAATGCTAACCTTTTTAAACTAACTTTAAGGTTATTTTTTAAAATAGTGAAGTGATACATGAGCACGTAGACCACTTGAATGTAAGTGGTCATCGTCCATGGATTCTTAAGATTGGAATTTTACCTTAAGCCCATAGAATATCGCTTCATCTAGCACTAATCTAGAACGTGTTTTATAACATGACGCGTGGGCTAGAGTTTAGTTCTATGGGACCTAAGCCCAGCAGTGGGCCAGAAAGAAATATAAATTACTTACGTTGTCTTATAAGCAATTCAATTATATACACAAGGAGTCCAGCCGTCATAACACACACAATCAGCAGAGGCGCCGTATCCATTTGCACGAAATAAATAAAATATTCAATCCTTTTGCGTTGATATTTTTAATAAGACTAGCAGAAAATCACAACAATTAAGATTATATCTGTGGGCGATTAGATATACATTTTGTATCTGTGTTATTAAAATACGTAAATGGAAAATGTAGATCAAAAATATTGATTAGTTTGTGTTATCTGTGGACGTTCCAATTTTGAACAACAAAATATCAAGGATTATTTACTACAGTAATTTGATTAAATAATCTTTAAATAACTTTCTAGAACGTTGACGAATAAATAGGTAATAGATATATATATCATTTTTTTTAAATCCATGCATAGGATAGCCAAAAAAGTCATCAACATTCTTTTATTTTATTTTTTTTGACAATTTATTTAGTTTAATGAGATAGAAATGGTTATGATTATGACAGAATTGTGACAAGATAAATTATTAGATTTAATCTAGATGTTAGTCAAACTTAAAAAATAAAAAGCGAACAAAAACAAACTTATAATTACGATCTACTTTAACACTGCTTAAAAAAAAAAAAAAAATATTTATTGAAGTAGCAAAGAAGTAAGCAATCAAGCTGATGACAAGAGGTCAAATTCAAAATAGAACAGAAGTTCTATCTAAACACATTATTTTACAAATGCATTGATACTCATAAAGGCTAAAAGGCTAAAATGCTTGTCTCAATACTAGAACAGCTTCTAACAATACACATGAATTGCTGTTCTATTAAAATCGATGTGATGGTGCTATCTTCCTAGTCAAACTATATGAGCTCTACTATTTTTTAAATAAAATCTTTTATAGAATATCTATAAACTTTAGGTATAAATTATTTTTCTTGAGTATTAATAAAAATATTACTTACATCTCTTTGTTACTTTTGTAACATTGATAGATTAAAAAACAAAATATAGCAAGGGTAATTGAAAATGGGACAATAATAACTTTGAACCACACTGATCTTGCTATTTGCCTTAGTTCGTCATCTAAATTCATGTTAATATTGTTTATTTTCCATTCCTTGTATTTATAATAATAAGAAACTCTTCTGAGTTTAATCTTTGCTTCATATATTGCTTTAGGCACAATAAAAAAACACAAACTGTCAAAATTACCGCCACCAATAGTTTTTTTTTCTCTTATAATTAATACAAATGCATTTTTATGATTATGCCATTTATAAGCAATTTATGTATCACTTTCAATGTTATTTTTTTAATGAGAGAACAAATATTTTAACACATCAATCCTACAGTTTACACAGTATGTTAGTGTGTGTAGCCAGGCGAATTACAATATTGATCAAGCTGTTATCATTATCAGAACTTGTCTAAATGGAGTTTCCTAGTATCTCCGTAATATAACATGGGTAAATATTGGCATTGCACGATGAGTAAATAATGACATCTCATTAGGCACTAATTGGTGTTAGTCTTATTTATTTTTGACGTTTAAAGGCTACAAGCAATCGTTCATGAATTTCTACGGTAGTTAAACTATTTGTATTAAAGATACGCTATTCGTAAGACGCGTTTAGAGCCTAATTTTACAATGTAAGAAATCGTAAGATTACTTTTATTTTTATGCCACATGAAATTATTTCGACGCGTAAGGAATAAACCATTTAAAAAAGAGGTAGGTACACTTTTAATCGAAAAAAATTTCTGGCCATATATTTTCTTAGCTTCTGTTTCTCTTTAATGCAAAAACTTACACACGGATTTCGTCGGAATTGAGTAAATAGAACAACACATCGTTTTTGACCTAGATACGAATCTTCTTTTTTCTTCTTTATAAAAATGAACGTTTGTATGTACCTATGTCCTCTATAGAATCGCAAACTATTCATTTGGTCATGTGATGATCTTTAGCAAAGCTGTTATTCATGAGCTCGCGAAGGTTTCTGGAGTATTTTTTTGTGATGGCGTAGCAACGCTCGCAGGGTACAGCTAGTAGTACATAAAACAGGATACTTATTACAAGAGCAGGCGAGATCGAAGCGGGAGAAGTTGCGGAATTAACTTAGTTTCTATATAAAGTGCAAGTAAATAATCAAATAAAGAGCGGCAGTTACTTAAAACAATAGACACACGATATTTTTTATATCTATATTATTGTATAATAAATGAATTGACCCAGAAAGGTAATCCTTAAATCCACCGACGTAAGAAGATAGATACTACAATATTTATCAATGTTAATAAATCGACAACAAATGTCATATAAACATGTAAATAAAATTTGGGTTATCGAGCTCAGTTCATACGGCTTTACCTAAAAGGCTACTACTCATTCTTATATTTCTATTTTTAGGCGCCAAACTTTCAAACTTAAAAAAATATTGCATATGCCACTTATGTTTAAATGGAATTCAATATATTATTATTTAAATGGATAGTATAAGTACATGTGAAAGTTACGAGGATGTGTGTTTGTTACTATTTCACGGGAAATTTATCACTGCTTATTACCTTCAAAATTTACCTTTTTTGCTCTCGAGGGGGAAACCGTCAAAAGGTGCCCGACATTGTGGGAGCAACGCCGGGTTATGTGGGATTTTTACCGCACTAAAACTTTTGAGAACAGTGCCACAATCGGGCTCTTGCCCGGTGAGCAAAAACGCTAAACGCATCTTCTGGCCATTACGCTCGCTACTCAGAAGCCCCCACCTATTCGCCTCTTACAGGCAGGGGGTACCCTAACTCTATTCTGATCCCGGAACCACATACGAGATAGTTTATGACTTAGATTAAGGCATAAATAACCTCAAATAAGTCTTTGATATTATCTGGAGTTCCACACACACCTGCCCACAGAAGTCTGTGGGCAGCAATGATCTGGCTTGCATGCACGTTTGTAACTTTCATGTCGTAAAAAAACTATAATAGGTCAATGATTTATCTCTATATTTTTATATATTAATACGTGAAGCAAAAATTTGTGATTCGTTTATAAGTATAAAATTACGCAATGCAAATATTTTTTGCAACTAATGCATAAAACAAACATAAAATCAACTAAAAACACAATACATTCACTTGCATTTGACATAAACGCATACAAAATAAACGAAATAGAACATTCAATGTTTTACTATGAAAACACAACGTCAAAAATGACAGATGTCTTTGTCAAAATACCCGCTATTGCTTAGCTGCTAAAGCTTAGTACATAACATCTTTTTACCTTTAACAGGTGCGTTCAAAATAACTTGAAAATTATTACAATTTATTTAAATTAGACAAATATGGGTACTACTGGGGACAATATGAAGTTTGGTTTTTTAATTTAAACTACGGTAGAATTTCGACCGTTGCGACGGGTGACAAGTACAAATAAACTTTTGTACAATGTTAGAGCTTTAAATAAGTTTTGTCGTAATATAAGTAACAAAAACGAATTTACCATAATTAAAGGTAGGTTAGATAATAAATATATTACGTGATAATCCCTACATGCATCAGTTAAAAGATTATCCTAGTTATTTTTATACCTACTTTGATATGGAACACGTCACACTAAATTATGATTATATAAAAATAAATAGGCTGAGATAAAATATTTATTATTGCTTTGTTACATTTTATTATCAAATTTTGATTGATTGATTTGGTCGTTTTTGTGTTATTGTTTAGCCTAGAAACAGCGATGCTGATAATTTTATGGTATCTACTAGCCCTTACAAGCGGCTTCGCCCGGACTGTCAAAGGAAATTAACATTACCATTTGATAGCGTGATTCAGAACTTGCAAATGAATTTTACTAACACCATCTATTAACAACGTCTAGAACTACTAAATATGTATCAAATAACAAAACATCGATATTCTCATAGGAATGAGAGAGCGCGGTAAAAAGTAGCCTACGTCACCCTCCGCCCTCCTAACTATAAACCATATCATATAATAGCTATGTGGTAACGTGAAAGAGGAACAAACAAACACACTGTCACATTCATAATATTATTATGGAAGTATGGATTTTAACCCTATTGCGTCAGAAAAATGGCTTACAAAGTGGTTGAAGAAGTGTAGTTTAACCGGGGAAGTACCACCACACACCACTTAGGGCGCCTTCACATTAGGTCGCAAGTAGCGCGGCAGCAGCGCGTCAGCCGCGCGACTGCAACGAATACTTTCCTATTACGACTATATCCGCGGCATTTTTTTTAGATTAGGGTGTACTTCTATAATGGAAATAATAATAAAAAAAAAATGAGTAATAATTTTAATAATAAGAAAGCTCGTTATACTCGATTTTTCTAGTCACTCGAGTGGAATTCCACTCGAGTTGCAAGTTTATTAATATAGGTCAATACTTGGAATATGAACAAACGACAATTTCAAAATTAAGCGTATTTGGGTTTGTAGAAACTCGGTTTGTTTGTAGGTACTCGAGGGACATTTAGTGGCAACAAAAAAATCAACTCGGTGTGCCGAGTTGACTCGACTGGCTCAGTTGACTCGGTAACTCGAGTGTATAGATCAGCGCTACTCAACCTTTTTATAATAGGAGCCTCAAACATGTTTCAGCGGAGTCCGGGCCGCAAGCAATGGACGCAGCAAGCAGTGGACGGAACAAAAAAAGGGGTCGCGAACCCTACTTACTCCAAATTGTCGACAAAAAGGTAGCCAAATCAAAACATGTTGCCCTTCCAACACTTTGTTATGATCTGGCTTGTTGCTACGTGCTATCCTTATTAAATTCAGCTCTGCCAACCAAAAGACCCCGACGGGCCACAGAGTGTAGCTGGTACAGACATTCGAATGATACATTTTTTCAATCGAATACGAGTTTGTCACAATAACACGACTCGAGGCGCATCACTACTGAGACACAATTGAGATACAAACGTCATATAGGTCGTGTGGCGTCGATAAGTGAAAGGGATTTATTATAAGCCATACTTATGAATATCAGACAGTTAATTGTCATTATCATTCTGAAGTATGTGGCGGAAAAACACGTCAATGTTTAGTTTTATATAGCTTTGGTTGAATAATAATCACACACAAAATCAAATTTTACATAAAAGTGATGTAAAAATGAAACAATCCTTACCCGATTGCGTCAGAAGGGGGTAAAACTTTTCAAGGGTATGTTTTAGTGATGTTACGAATATTCGCATTCGCATTCGCATGTTTTTAGCCACTCGCATTCACATGAATTAAAAAAATGCTCTTTTGCTACTAGATAGATATAAACAGTGCAGTGAAAAGTTACATGTGAAAGTGGCCTTAGTAAATCAAAACCGGAAAACAAATAATTAATTTTCAATGAATTCTTGAAGGATAATTACATTGTGATTTATTACAAAACCTTTCACTAAGGTTATCAATTGTTATCGAGTCATTTATTTTTTCCGTAAATTTGTTTTGCAATTTCTATCAGATTGGTTGATTATAAATCTAACATTCTGAGGTCGATTATATTTGCGTATCATAATACAATATTTTTATTTGCAAGTATAATATCGTTTTGATCAATCAGATATATTCAACGCGGCATAATATGTCTAAATAACATACCCCTTATAGGTATTACATCAGATAATTAATGAAATTTCACCGTGATTATAAGATATGAACAGAGTATATACTATATTTGTATAAAAATAGTTTAACGCAACTAAAAAGTCAATAATATCCGTAGAAACAAAGTTTCCTTAGTATTGTACACAATACAGTTGCTCAAAAAGTCAAGACTTTTAAAATGTCATATACATCGGTTCAGTCTAAACTAGGGATGTAACGGAGGTCACTTATCGGAACCAAAGTCGGAATCGGAGTTTTTAAATTCGTTTTATCGGAATCGGAACCGGAATCGGAATCGGAGGTTGTATCAGTCAATAAAATATTATGGCAAAAAAGTGTTTTATTCGGGCAAATTTGTACATGTGAAAAAAAACTGACTTAAATACAAGCACAACCCAAACGAATGTAATTAGAAATTTGCACCGTTTCCTTTTATAGTGTAGGTAAGCACCAGGAAATATTTTTTGTAAATTACTCCTTAATGGGATAAAAATTGAGACGACACGTCATGTGTAACACGATGACAACAAGAATTGGCATGTTTCCTATTAACATTTTCCCATAAACAGTTAACAAATTACTTAAATCAAATTCGCTTCAGACGACCTCCGATATAAATCTCCGATATCAAATTTCGGAACCAGAATCGGAACCGAATGTGCATTTACAATCGGAAGTTCCGACTTATCGGAATCGGAATCGGAGCTCCGTTACATCCCTGGTCTAAACGCCATAAATATGGTAACAGCCATCCCGCCAATGCGATCCCGTGCCAATTGTAAACGTTGCACTTTAAGCCTCGGCGTGACAGATAATAAAATGACAAACAAATAATATTAGGTTGCCTAAAGAGGTTTTCATCTTTGAGAAACTGTTTATTTCTATAACAAGTTAAGTAGTTTATCTTTTAATATTTTCCACATTTTTGAACGCTTACAATGCTTGGATACTGTTGGCGGTATTGACTGTAACCATATTTATGGCGTTTTGACTGAACCGATGTATATGACATTTTAAACGTCTTGGCCTTTTGAGCGACTATATTGTTGACAACGTCCCTGTAGCCTCGGGGTCAGAATAGGGCTACGGTATCCCCTGCCTGTCGTAAGAGGCGACTAAAAGGGGCTTCCGGGGTTGCAGACGGCTAGAGTGGGAGCTCGAACCGTTCGGTCAGGCAATCCCGGGAAGGACGGCGGTATGTGTGGTCGCATACCGTCGTAAAGACTAGGCGGAGCGGTGGGCCCAGCCGCCCATCTGGGAGGAGCCCGATGGGGCAGCGCGCTCGGAGGATTCCGGTTGAAGTCGTTTCGAGATCCCGGAGTCCTTCTTTTCAGAGCCAAGGACGGCCACCGGGGGGTTTTAGTGCGGTAAAAATCCCACATAACCCTGCGTCGCTCCCACGGCGTCGGGTACCTTTTGAAGGTTTCCCCTCGAAAACAAAAAAAAATATATATATTGTTGACAACAATAAAGAAACTTTGTTTGTACCCATATTATTGACTTTTTGTTTGCGTCTATTTATTTGAATACCCTGAGTGTCCCTAACTATTTGACGCTGAATGTACAGACAATACACAAGGTACCTTCTCCCGTGGCTTCGTTCGGTTCGGTCACGACTATCACGGTAACGAGTATTCTATGTCTTAAGTCTTAGTCTAGGTCATAAACTACGTGTATGCCTTCAGCTAAATCCGAACAGTCGTTTTTGCGTGAAAGAGTAACAAACACATACATCTTCAAATTTTTTTGTATTTATAATATATATTAACAGGATTTTTAAGACGTGTATAACACGAAGGCAGCTTAGTTTATCATATTAAATCAGAAGCGATATAAACTTTTTTGTTCAGTTGTTATTATATAACTTTACGTAAGTTACAGGTTCAGATAAGAATAAGTGGAACATACGGACATACAGGCAAAAAATACTATGATTAAATCATTTATCTTGTTTTCATGTTATTAAATTATTCTTTAGCTGATAAAATTGTAATTGTATTTGAATTATAAACATTATTATATAAGTTTTTCTTTTGGTATTATATTTTTATATATTGGGTAATACGTGAAGCAAAAACTTGTGATTCGTTTTTAAGATACCTACTTGCCGCAGGCGGAGGGGTATGAAATTACGCACGGTTATAGCTCAGTTATAGTTGATGTAGAAAAGGATTGCGCAACGCTAATATTTCGAATAATGTATAAAACATACATGAAATCAACTAAAAACACATTACACTCACTACCTTGAATTTGACACAAACACATACATAATAAACGAAATAGAACATTCAATGTCTTACTATGAAAACACATAACGTCAAAAATGTCATATGTCTTTGTCAAAATACCCGTTATTGCTTTTAAATTTAGCTTAGTTATTAAACCTCTTTTTACCTTTAACGGGTGCGTTCAAAATAACTTGAAAATTATTACAATTTATTTAAATTAGAGAAATATTGGTGCTACTTTGGGCAATATGAAGTTCGTTTTTTTTATTTAAATTACGGTCGAATTTCGACTGTTGCGACGGGTGACTAATCTTAATTAAATAATTATTGTTTTTTACTCTTCCACGCAAAATTGTTGGTCGTGTCGGTCACTGATATTAAGCACTTAGAGGATATTTAGTTATTTTAAAGGTGGTAGAACACTGGTTCGACCAGGGAGGTGCCACTGCCACACCTATTTCTGTCATAAAGCAGTTTTTGATAAATTTAATAATTGTATTGGTTTTATTTAGTTATGACTAAAAAACAAATTAAATAAAAGAAAATACGAATATTTCATAACTTACGAAAGTTATGAAATATTCGAAAGTTATAAAATACATAACTTATTATAGGGAGTAAAGTAAGGCACAGAATTCAAGAAGAAATTTTCTCCAAAAACATCGTGTTCTTCGAAAATATCTACGAAATTAATACGTAAGCATTGTACTCACTAAAACTGCTTAGTATGCGTAACTCTAACAACGACCTTACATTGCTGCAAGTTACTCAATATTACGCAAAACAGTTCGTCTCAACTTTCAAGGCTTCGTCATTGTTTGTCTTAGACAAAAAAAATAGACTTGGATTTACTAAGGTGACCGCGTTGAGCGATTTTTTTTATCCGATGGAAGTAGAAAATGAGCGTGCAGTCCACCTAATGGTAAGTGTACACTACCTATCGACATCTGTAAGCAACTCCATACTGAACTGGAGTTCTATGTGAAGGCAATCACAGATGCGATACTACTCCCGAGGATTAAGATGGTCGCTGCGTATAAATTGAGTTGACAACCACACCCTTCAACTCAAACGCAAAAACTGCTGCATGCTAGGAATAAACGTGGCTTGTACCTCCCTGTTCGAACTACACTGGTTCTACCATTGAATGTGACAGAACTCTTTGTGGTTCAACTCCGAAAGCAGCACCGCATCAACTATGTTTGCACAACAGCAGTGTTAAGCACTGTGCTCTGGTCTGAAGAGTGTGATAAGGGAGACATACCTATCCGAGGCGTTCCGACTTAATCCTCCTAATCCAACGCATTTGTTGCTAACCGAAAGTAAGACTGATCTAATTTAGAGTCTAGTACACAAGTCCATGACAATGGCTACTTACCGTGAGGTAGACTGCATATTTGTTTGCTACTTCAATATTTAAGAAATGGACTAGTATAATGGTCTACGCTGACACTTTTATATGCCATATCGACCCAATAAAGCTTTAATGACTATTTTGTGGCCATCAGATAAGTATATCTACCTTTTCTTGGTCTCGAGTTAGTCTGTCTAATTTTTCTTAGTCTTAGATGTTTTAAAAGTAAGCATTGTGTATGAAGCCATCGCTTTTGGACGTTAATTTGTTGGGAACAAAGCACGTTTACTTGCAGATGGATATAGATAGTCAAATGTTATAATGTCCTGGTTACTGTCGTCTAAAATAATTTAATTTTGTTCGACACAGAATACCCGACTGCAAATTTTCGATTTAGCTGTCAGGGATTTTGTTTTTGACACTATTTTTTTGTTATTTCCGTAATTATTACAGGTAAATTAAAACTTATCCATTTTGCGATAATATCTTATATATATTAAACCATGTAGAGAAGGATTGCGAAATGCTAATATTTTTCAAAAAACATAAGTACATGTTATCAACTAAAAACTCATTACACTCACTGCATTTGACACAAACACATACATAATAACGAAATAGAACATTCAGTGTCTTACTATGAAAACACATAACGTCAAAAATGTCAGATATCCCTGTCACAATACCCGCTATTGCTTTAAAATGCAGCTTACTTAATAAACCTCTTTTTACATATAACGAGTGCGTTTAAAATAACTTGAAAATTATTACGATTTATTTAAATTAGAGAAATATTGGTGCTACTTGGGACATTATGAAGTTTAGTTTTATAATTTAAATTACTGTCGAATTTCGACCGTTGCGACGGGTGACTAGTTAGTCCAAAACTGTAAAGTCACATGCTCATTCTATCGACTACTTCTTAACTATTTAACAGTCACTTTATAAAAACAATAACACTTCATGCTAATCAATTGTGACAATATTAAATTGTTCACTTATTCCTAAACTATGTCATGTGATACAAACTCATGTGATGCTGATATATCGTTTAACGTTTCTACTATGCTCTTATTTAGGGTTGGCAAACGCTTATACTTAGGGTTGGCACATTATTTGCGCAATATTATTAGGAACATGATAATATTTGTAAAGGGCGCCAAATGTAGATCCTCCGGGCCCCAACACCTTTTTTCTTTTTTTTCTCTCGAGGGAAAAACCTATAACCTTCAAAAGGTACCCGACGCCGTTGGAGCGACGCATGGTGATTTTTACCGTACTAAAACTCCCCCAGTAGCCGTCCTCAGCGCTACGAAGAAGACTCCGGGATCTCCAAAGGAACGCAACCGGGGTCCTCTGAGCGCGTTGCCCCATCGGGCTCCTCACAGTTGGGCCCACATCTCTGTCTGGTCTTTACGACGGTATGCAATCACACATACCGCCGTCTCTCGCGGGGTCGCCTGACCGATGGTTCGACTCTAGGCGCCCGTAACCCCGGAAGCCCCTTTTAGTCGCCTCTTACGACAGACAGGAGATGCGGTAGCCGAATTCTAATCTCGGAACGACAGGGACGGGGCCCCAACAGCTAGTCTTGGAGAAAACTTTTGTCTGCTTTCTTTGCACTAAATACCACACCTATTTCTAACGTTCTTGCCTAACCGGGAAAGCGTGTGTTGCCGGCTCATTCTAGTATGAAACGTCCGTGGCAAACGCATCTGTGATTCATTTCAGATAAAACCCATGTTTTTTGTGAAGTTCCTTACAGATGTCCATGGGCGGCAGTGAACACTCACCATCAGGTGGACTGCATGCTCGTTTGCTACTTCAATAAGATAAACAAATAAAAATAAAAAAAAATAAAAGAATGCTCTGGATGGGAGTGTTCTCGTTCAGACCACTTAAACACTTAACGCTGATTTAAACTTTTGAATTTTATAAAAAAACTGAAACATATTGAATATTGTCAACAGTATTATATTTTGAGTATTACATTACTTAATAGTGGAATCCAATTGAAATCATATTAGATTAAAAATATATATAATAATTTTCAGAGGAAATATTTTTTAAATAACCGCAGACAAACTTATTTTCATAAATTAATTACACCCTACTATTAATCATAGACGCGTGCGGATAAGAATTCGAACCCTGGACTCCCAGAACATATACTAAGACGCTTAAGAAAACTATGCCAGTTATAATTCTAGCTTCAATATAAACACTATAGTATGAAATGTCATTATTTGCTAGTTTTAAAATGTAATAAGATAAGATAAAAGTCATTTTGTGTGTTTGCTTTTCTGTTGCAAGGAAAATGATTCATTAAACTTGTTTAAAACAAAGACTAAATGGAAAGTTGATAATTTTCGATTTTATCGACATTTCGAATGATTTAGGGAAATACCATAATCTAAAGATATTTTGATTCAAATGTTACCACAACATCACGAGATAGTATAAAATAAAGTCGCTGTCTGTCCTTATGTATGCTTAGATCTTTAAAACTACGCTAAGGATTTTAATGCAGTTTTTTCAATAGATAGAGTGATTCAAGAGGAATGTTTAGGTTAGGGTTCCTACCCCCCTAACAGAGGCATTGGCGCAGGATACGGGGGTATCCTGTGTCAAAGTAAGTAGCCTCGAGGTGGCGCGCGCGGTGCTCCCACGCGCACCTCAAAGATGGTGGTGGGATGGAGAAACTCCAGCTCCATCCCAAAAAGAGACGTGCCCTGATGAGGGCAGACGCCGCCGGGACCTCGGACGAATGCTACTAGCGCACCCGCAGTCCCGGCAAAGGGCGTAGAGAGGAACACCGTGGGGTTTTAGCCGGTAGGAGTTCGGCATATGAATATGAGGAAACCCATGAAGGGTTTCCCTACGAAAAAAAAAGGTTAGGGAATATATAAGCTCAAATAGGACACAAGTATATAATTTCGTCGTCGTCCAGCGAAATATGGTGAGCGCCGACTTCGGGACTATGTAAAAAGTACTGTGTATGCTCTAAACCAACATTGTATTTAAATTATTTTTTACTTTTTTGTAGCATTGAAGTCGGTTGTATTTTTTGTTTCAAAACTTTTTTTAGTTTTGTAAATTGTTCGAAATCGCATCAAATATAAACTACTAAATTAATTTTAATGGAATCAAAATATATTTATAGTCTACATTATCTTGAAGTAATATTTAGTCTTTTTGTATGTAAGTATGTGTTCTGAAATAAATTTATTAAAGGTTTGAATGAACGATCATAATGAAACTTAGTATTACGTGACCACCATGAAACAAAAGCGGTTCCGTTCCCCGCACCTTGCTTCAGTCCTCGCGCATCCCCTAGTGACGTGCAGTCGGGTATCGTCTATGTGTATACGTTAGCCAGCATAAATTTAATGTTATTTCGTTATAATGAATGTAACTTTTTTCAACGCGCATTTTTTCAACGCGCATAAATGCTAATATTTATAAACACGATACTTGGGATAGATGTTTGTTACTCAATCGCTCAAAATACTCAAACAGATCTGGCTGAAATTTACACAGGCAGATAATAAGACTATAATCTTGAATAAATAAGCTTTGTACCCCACAATGTATAATTTCGGTTAGTTAAACGCTAGTGTTACTTTGGACACAATAAAACACGCTTTCTACACTCATAGCCCCACATTAGGATTTTCTCCTGTTTCGTGGGTACCATGGACACACAGAAGACGGATACCCAAACACCCAGACCCAGAACATCAATCTAAACTCATCATTCAGATACCTGTCTGGCCGGGAATCGACCCCGGGACCCATTGCGCGTCAGACCGGTACGGTAATCACTCCGCCACGCGGGTCGACACAATATAAGTTATACCTATATGTTGATACATTTGTTCTATGTAAATAACTTTTAAAGTTTACTTCTTCAGAAATTATGTAAGGCCGGTGGTATGAAAAATATAGGGATCACAATAGTGTGAAACAGTAACGTGGAGAGTGACGTTTTATCACGCAACGTCTTTTGCACACCTTTCATTTTGGAAACTTAAAAAAACTTAAAATTAAAACGCTTTCTACACTCATAGCCCCACAGTAGGATTTTCTCCTGTATCGTGAGTGTCATGGACACACACAAAGACGAATACACAAACACCCAGACCCAGAACAAGAATCTAAACGCATCAGATACCTGTCTGGCCGGGAATCGAACCCGGGACCTATTGCGTGTCTGACCGGTATGGTAACCGCTGCGTCACGCGGGTCGTCAAATGGAATCATGTATATGTATGTAACTATGTATATATGAATATGTATGTAAGTGTACTTCTATATGTGTGTGTATTTACTTGTACACAGTAAATTCCAGTCATGTTAAGAGTTGACACACACAGGTTTTTTGATTAATTTGCCAGTAGCAAGTTGTCACTCCCGCCCATGGACATATATAAACAACTTCATACAGAACAAGGGTTCTATCAATAGTCAAGCACAGATGCGTTACTACCCCCGAGGGCCAAGATAAACGCCTCATACAACTGAAAGCCGTTAATCACAGCTTTTCACTGGAACGCGATAAACGCTTTTGCACTAAAAATAGATTTAGATATAGATTTCGAATCTGATAGAACATTATTTGCGTGTTGTAGTACCAATACACAGGATATGACCGTTCTGGAAAATGTATCGGTAAACAATTTAAAACTGATTAATCATAATCAATTAAATAAATCGAAAATTATCTATCGTAATGAATATTGCAAAAAATGTTTATCACAAACATTCTACAAGAAGATTCCGGAAAGTTGCTCTACACTTTTTTGTTCGGTTATTCGGTCATTAGATATAGATATTATCAAGATGGTTAACATATTATACACAGTTCCATTATATCTAGTCATGTTCTGACATACAAATATTATAATCAATTAATTACCACACATACGGTTTTAACATTTTAGTAAAAAATCCATAATCTCTACAATCTTATCATTAAAATAGTATTTCATACCACCTGCACTACACTATGCACTGTCAATAGAACTATAAAAATGTGTGCGTGTACTAGCGTATACTCGTAAGAAGTGAAACTTCTTTATGACGCTATTTTTCAAAAAAAAATTTACTATATGCAACTTTACAGAAATTGGTTAAATAAAGTTAAATTAGATAAAGTTTAATAAAAGGCTTTTATTAAACTTTATCTAATAATCTAATCTATTATAATCTATCTAATATCACGCGTGGTAGGGTAAGAAAAAGAGTGCGCGTAACGGAAAAAGATGGCGCGTAACGAAAAAATGTTACACTAAATTTTTTTCCAACCCCGATAAAGAAGTTTCACTTCAAAAAGATACTACATACAAGATGGTAGAACTTCGTTCATCCATTACAACGTAGATTTGCTTTATTTCTATCACTACTGTCAGTGCTCATAGTGTAGTGTGTAGTGTACTGGTAGCGGTAAGAACTGTTGAACAAAACCCTTATACTTCCAGCACCCCGCCAAACACGCTTAAATATGTTTTAAGCCCCCCTTATTCCATCCATCCATCAGCCTTTTGAGGTCCACTGAACATAGACCTCCCCTAAATGGCACCACTCTAACTGGTTCAGCACTCTCTGAATCCAACGATTTCTCACTGTCTTCTTCAGGTCATCGATCCACCTTGGAGGCGACCTGTGCTCCTTTTGCCTAAACGTGGTCGCCTCAAGGACTTTTCTCCGCACTCTCTGATTATTGCTATTAGAATATGACGACATGGTATCGCAAAATAAATCAAGATCTTTGATAAATTTAAAGTAATTTCATGTTGCTAGTTGTTGAAATAACGATTATATTTTCATAAATTAATTTTCTAATCGGTGATTATGTTATTAATTAAGATAACCTACGTCATTTAGTTATCTTTCTGCTGGTGGGCATGGGTATCTTGCCAAAAATCAGTATACTATGTAACATAGTATACCACATTGGTCAATTGTGGATTCATAGACTTGTCTTTTGGTGTTGATCTTCAATTGCACCACTCTTTGTCATTCCGTGGATAACGGAGGCGATTGAGAGACGAAATATAGATAGGCAGCAGAGTTTTCCTGCATAACATTAAGACCAATTGCGGTCACCAATATGCATGCTGCATGCTGGACGCGGGGACTATTAGCAAAGAACGCCACTGGAGGAAGTCTCAGCAATGGACCTAAAGACAAGAAGGCTGTTGGACGGATGGATAAAGTGTGATGTTTAATTCCATCAGTAAAATCATCCTTTGAGAAATCATTATTGAAGCTGGGTTACAAATTCAGGCTTACTAAAGTCCGAGGTTTTTTAAACCAGTTATGTCTATATTTTGAAATGATGTCTCGGAAATCTGAGTAAATGCCGTGCTGTATAAAAATATTGGAAGGTTAACTCTAAAAATCGACATAATGAATTATAGTTAAATTTATTTCATATTTTGAGGTTTTTGGTACATTTTTCCGGGCAAGAAATCTCAGATATCGTAGAATAATTTGCTTTAAATAGTACGATTTTTATGCAGTGTCTCTGTATCTAATGTCTTTTTTTTTTTTTTTTTTTTTATTTGGCTGAAGTAGCAAACGAGCATGCAGTCCACCTGATGGTAAGTGGTTACTGCCACCCATGGACATCTGTGATCAACTTCATACAGAACATGGGTTCCATCTGAAGTCAATCACAGATGCGTTGCTACTCCCGAGGACTATGATGGTCGCCTCATGTGAAAGTGTGCCGGCAACCACACCCTTCTATTGAAACGCAAGAAATGCTTCACGATAGAAATAGGTGTGGCGGTGGTACTTCCCCGGTCGAACTACACTGGTTCTACCACCTTGTCTATATAAGCCGATATTTTTTAAAATCGTGAATCGTGAAATATTTATGCCTTGCACTTTTAATTATAAAGATAATTGGTTAAGTTTAACTTCTGGGGGTTATTTTATATGTAACGAAAAAAAACATCTTAATTTTGTAAGAACCTACGCGGGCACTTCCAAATTGTCAGATACTATATTTTTATGCGAACTCACAGTATCTTTAGTACTTTGCAAATTATAAAATATCAATTACAATTGTGTTGCGATGGGCCCTGCGTGCATGCAATGATATTACAGGCGTGCATGTTAACCTAGTTGCTATATCGATATTGATCTAAATCGTTAATGTGATAACGCCCTTAGTACCAAAATGCTATATTTATATCCTGTTGCTAGTTTATAATTAACAATACTTTCCAATCGGTAATTATGTCTGATTCATGACTTGTGAATCCGGGGCGGTATTACAGATGCGAAGTGCGAATTTTCGATCGATAAGATTTTTTTGTATGCAATCAAAGCAGCATTGTTATCTAACTGAAGTAGCAAACGAGCATGCAATCCACCTAATGGTAAGTGGTGACTGCCGCCCTGCCACATCGGTAATCAACTTCATACATGGGTTCTATCTGAAGTCAATCACAGATGCGTTACTACTCCCGAGGACTATGATGGTCGCCTCATGTGAAAGTGTGCCGGCAACCACACCCTTCTATTGAAATGCAAGAAATGCTTCACGCTAGAAATACGTGTGCAAGCAAGGATACAAGCAATAAGCTGATAGCATACCCCTGATGGTGAGTGAACACTACTCTGAATGTTGCATCCATAGTTTATTGATGCAACATTTAAACTAGGCATGAAAAATCAACGCAAGGGTTGGTGCAACGTCATAATTTTATTAAACTTTTTGTTGCAGACTTTTCTTCTTAAAACTAATGCAAGTAATAGTTGCTAATTTAAGGTTTACTAGAATGATTACTACAGTGGACAAGCAAACCAAGATTATTTTTATAGATATTAGATATTATTAAAAATATTTTTGATGTCGTTGCTGTCGAAGTTGAATAAGATGCTAGAATAGATTGATCCCTAAATATGCGATAATTAATAGATTTATGTAACGAAATGTGTAGACATGCGTAGATAAACTGTCTCTGTAAATAATGGCATTATTAATCTTGAATATATGTAGGTAAATATAATTATATATCCAAGACTATAAATGGCTAGTGTATATACACTAAACAGTCTAGCAACATGATAATAATTAATGTTAATTATTATCATGTTGCTAGACTGTTTAAAAATAACAAGTTTTATACACTCCTAATCGCTAATTACACGTGATCAATTTATAATTGACAAATCACACGGCCTTATCACATTTCCGGTTTTAGGACGCTAATCTATAAAACTTTATATTACATAGCGCACATTTATTCATAAAAGGAAATAACTCAAAATTTACGCATTGCAAGTTTATAAATTGCAAAAAAGTGTTGCCTACCACTGGCAGGCAGGGAATGCAACTTTTTGTTGTTTTATCAGCCGTCTTTTACCTATTATTAACTTTAACCTGTAACTTATAATAGGTTGCAAATCCCTATGGAATTAAGGTTGTAACATCATTAGATATACAATGACGATAGTGGTAAATAAATTTTGTTTTATTGGTTTTAGCATATTATTTTGCAGTTGGTCGTTATTAGTTCATCAACTCTTCTTAATTAAATTACTTCTCGAAAATTTAATGCATACTTTGGTTGAATTTAAAATGCATTTGTGTACAAATTCGTGTAAGTTGGTGATAACACTTCATAGGATTTTTTATGGTTTGGTTACATTTATTCCAGTTCGAATTTGCCCCGTGTATAGGTAATAATCTCAAGAAACATAAATTTTGAGTTATGTCTTTTTATGAATAAAGATGCGCTATGTAACATGACGTTTTCAATGCGTCTACGACTGATTACTTAGTTGCCATGTCCGCCGAAGTCGCACTGTGTTTATAGCCTTTTAACGTCTTTGTTTGGTCACCCAGTGTTATCAGCCCAGTTCCTAACAATTTGCCTAGAAAGTAATTGGTATGATAATCTTTATGTAAATTTACTGTCGGTCTATTTACATAAAGATTATCATATAAGGATTTCAGTAAATTTTTCTTTTGTCTTTCAGTTCTTCTTTTTTGTTTGATAGCTAATTTTTTAATCAAAGATAATCATAGTTTAATACGAATTTAGAAAGAATTAGATTTAAAAAATCCTGATAATTAGTCAGATTTGGATTTTATTTACAACTTGCACTTGTTTGAGCGACTATTTATCAATAATCTATTTATTATTAAAATAAAAATAGGGTGTGGATATGAGATGAAATATGTAGTTATGACGGTTTTCATCCGATAGTATCAGAGACACGGTAATGTTTTTCGATTTTTTGTCGTTCGCACTACCTGCAGCCAAAAATCGCTTTACGAATTTTAACATACTAATAACCCGTCACGTCGGTCGAAATTCGACCGTAATTTAAATTAAAAAACTACACTTCATATTGTCCAAAGTACGAATATTTCGCAAATTCAAATAAAATGTAATAATTTTCAAGTCATTTTGAACGCACCCGTTAAATATACGAAGAGGTTTAAATATCTAAACCGCATTTATAAGCAATAGCGGGTATTTTGACAAAGACACTGACATTTCTGACGTTGTGTTTTCATAGTAAGACATTGAATGTTCTATTTCGTTTATTACTTATGAGTTTGTGACAAATGCAAGGTAGAGTGTGTAATGTGTTTTAAGTTGATTTTATGTATGTTTTAAGCATTATTTGAAAAAAATATTAACATTCTGCACTCCTTCTTTACGTCCACTATAACCGTGCAAAGTTTCATACTAATCCGTCCGCGGCATATTACTTAACAATGCTTAACAAGTTTTTGCTTCACGTATTAATATAGATGAGCTGTCGTTAGATCCGTCTCAGTTCTTCTTCTTTCTCCTGACTATTATCCCAGTTTATCTGGGGTCAGTCCTCCTAGTATTTTTCCGCTATATCACACGTTCGTGATTTGTCAGTTAGATAATGCTTGTACATGCCAGGTCATTTCTAATCGTTCGCATCCATGTCATTCGCGGCTTGTTCTGTATTGCTCTTAATTCAAAACTTTCCTTGTCCTATGGTCATCATTTCTTCTAATTACGTGGCCGTACCAGCGGAGACGCGTTTCTCTAAGTTTTTCGTGTTTCTGAGCTACTTTAAATGTGCCAAGGACATATTCATTCCATATTTTATCCATTCTAGACACTCCACTAGACCAGCACTACATAATATCTAAAAAAATTACAGGAAATTCATATAACAGAAATGAATATTATTCATTAGCTGTACCAGCGGAGACGCGTTTCTCTAAGTTATTTGGTGTATCTGAGCTACTTTAAAGGTGCCACGGATATATTCATTCCGTATTTTATCCATTCTAGACACCACCAGACCAGCACAACATAGTATCTAAAAATTATACAGAAAATTCATATAACAGAAATGAATATTATTCATTGAATATTATTCATTTCTGTTATATGAATTTTCTGTAAAATTTTTAGATTCGTCTTAGTTGTGACGAAGAATAAACTCAGACACAAACATGCTAAAACATTGCACTAGTGACTAAACCTTGCAAAAACTATCATTACTACGTTTGTCATCTGTTAAAGCACCTTATTTTTTGTAACAAAAATAATTTCAGCATCAAAGTTATATTTGTGTAAGTCATATACATGTGTAGGATTTTCCAAGTAGCAATAAAATATTTGATAAAGCGTTCCCTCGACTGATTCAAGCCTACAGGTGATGAAAGAAAGTCGCTCTTATAAATGTTAAAAAAGATTCGTAAGCTTTCTGGAAACGTGTACCTAAATCATTAACATCAAAATGGAGTAACAATAATTTTCTTTTTTAACATTTTTTTTACTTTAATTTTTAATCTTTCATAAACAATTAAACTTAATTTTGAAGTTTTCTCTCAATATAATAACTTTCTATAAATCTTATAAGTCTTATAACTACCAATCTTTATTAAATTTTATTACTGGAATAAAAAAATTGTCTTGATTTAAGAGTTCAAGAGAATCGGTAAAAAATAAATAGTTTTTATTCAATAATTTTGCATAGTATTTCAGACTGTCTCTTTTGAACATAAACAATACTACAAACATAACTATGAACAATAACTGAATGTAAATAACTGAAATATATGTGACTTCCACTAATCTAAGTCCTAATAAAGACACCTAATCTCTTCCTACGTTCTCAGCGAAATGTAAATAAAATTATCTTTTCTCTTGGCTGTCTGTTTTCAGGCAAACATTTTTCTACGTCAATTACCCACCTATATCTGATGACGTAATTAACATAAGAATGTTATATTTTTGTCGATTTACTAAGACTCGATTTAGAGGTATTCCTAATCGATTTTTAATGTTGTCTTATTTTGTCTATGGTCTTAATATATTTTTTGTTTATTTTTATATCTTATGAATCTAAGTGAGTTTTTGTTGCTTGATTCGTAAAAGCAACCTAATGTCATGTTTTTGTGGCTTTTTGTTGCATCTTCAGTCGTATTTTTGATAAATGATTCAACCAAGATTCAATGTTTATTAAAATTGTATATTCAAAATATGTATAAAAAACAATCATAAAAATAGCCTAGCCTTACACGCTAAGGACACCCACAAAGTAAAATATAATATAATATAACAATAAATCTACACATAAATACAAAAAAATATGTGTTATTTTTTAAACTCAAATAATGGACATAATTAATAACACAAAAACTTACCACCATGTTTGTAGATTACGAAAATCAGTCTTATTATAACAATCGAAATTAACACTATCACTGGTAATAGTCCTAGAAATTGTATTTCACTATGTTCGCTTGATTCGTCTTGTGGTTCTGACGTCACTTCCGGCTCAAAGTTGTTTACTATTTCGCTCATTATTAATTATTTAAAAAAAAAAAAAAGTAAAAAAAGCGCGCCAAATATTTAACACACTAACATAGTATGAACACGAGGAAGGAACAGATTATAATTAATCGTCTTTCATTCACCGATACTTCAAATTCAAAATTCGAACATTTTATTTTTTTATTGCAAAGCAAAGTTATCGCGCGTCAGCTTAAAATACCCGTCAGTTGCGTTTTGAAGACAGTTCGGATTCGCGAATTGATTCTATTCGCGGTCGTCAGATTGCTATTGATAAAGTTTACGGCAGTATTGTAATGCCTTAAGGCGTATTTTCACGTAACAAGTGAGGGATTATGTTGGAGAATGTAAAGATATGAAGATGTATGATAAGACGTGATTCAAGTTCGTGTGTGACATCACTTATGTACACAACTTTAATGTGCTTGTAAATGAAATTAGGACAAAAGGAATTAATGTAAGTCTGTGAAATGAAGTTTTCACAAAAACAACTTCTAATATTCTGTCAGATCGTCATAAGCATCCACGAATTATGATTACCGATGGATTGTAGAAAAGAAAATAATTCGTAGACATGTTCCAAAATTAATCTTATTCTGTTTTTTTTTTTATATTTATCCAAATGAAAAGGTTTAAAGTGATCAGAAAAAAAAGATAGATAGTGTTGAAAATTGACAATAGTCCACTTTTCACTTTAATATTTTTTAATGTTATTTTATTGCATAGGTACTTTATTTTTAATTGAAATGTACAAAAGGATGACACATGATTAAATAAGAACAGTTTCATAGACATTTTTTTCTTTTTTTTTCTATTATTGAAGTAAAAACGGAATTTTTTGTGTATACCATCACAGTTGTTACTGCCTAATAAAAGCAGTGTTAATTGCTGCTATTTTCTGGTTTCAAAGGAGACAGACGTCAGAATTTAGTCCTTCGGTAAGACTAATCTTATCTGTATGATAACAATTGTCCATGGACGACACTGGCCATATATAATCAGATGACTGCACGCTCGTTTGCTACTTCTATGTTATAAAAAAAAACTTAAATAGCGTAATAAACTATGTGCTGCCTCTTATTTAAGAAAAGACACCAACAATATCACTTATTTAGCATATTCGTTAATAATTTGAAAGACGCGACAAAAGGCATTCGTGAAGTATTATTTGAAGGCTGTGGCAATCAAGCTTAGTTAAGGACAGGAACGCATTTGCGACTTAAATTATGAATCAAAGGTCATATGACTATATTTCGTCAGACATTTGATACTATAAAACGCTTATTGAATAAAAATACACATTTGAAGAACATTTTAAACCAATCAACAATTACGAATAAACAATATTTTTAATTTAGCTCACAAATATCGAATTTATAAAAAAGTTTGAACCATAGACAAAAAAAACATTTTTAACTTAGTTTACAAGCATCGACAATAAACTAAAAACAGTCATTTTAAAAAAAAAATTTAAACAAAAAATACAACCGACTTCCATGCCACATAAAAGTAAAAAATAATTTAAATACATGTTGGTTTAGAGCAAACACAGTACTTAGTACATAGTCCCGAAGTCGGCGCTCATATAAGATACATGTAGTTTCGTCATGATCCAGCAAAATATGGTAAGCGCCGACTTCGGAACTATGTACTAAGTACTGTGTTTGCTCTAAACCAACATGTATTTAAATTATTTTTTACTTTTATGTGGCATGGAAGTCGGTTGTATTTTTTGTTTAAAAATTTTTTTTCACGCTTTTCAGTCACGATAAAATCAGTTATGGCTGTTGCTAGTCGTCCGCTAACCGGATGAATAAAATTAATTATTCGTCCGATTTTCGGATGAATAAAATTATGTGCTGACGTCATCATCTAAAAATAGACTTCTTTGACACAACCGGTCGGGGGCGCTACCGCGCCCCCTCCCTTAGATTCTGAATTAGAAAAATCTGTTCGAACCTAACCTAACCGAATAAAACAACTTTTTCTGAGTAAACATTTATTTAAAGAATATACCTATAAGTATCAATATTTAAAGTAGAAAAAGTAATATAAACCTTATAACTAAGAGTATAATTCAACTGATACTGATAAAAATAATTTTGACTACCTATCCTTAGTTGGAAAACCAATACCATCAAAACCAATTTAAGTTCGGGCAGCATGGTCGTTATTCACTACATCAGGTGTACCCATAGCTTTACACAATTTATTAATCTCAGTAATATGATTTAACTCACCAGTTTCAATACGTTTTCTATTACGAGGATAATAAGTATGTTTAATATATAGACCATTTTTATTACGAATTTACCGTTTAGCGGACGATTAATTTATTTTATTCATCCGGTTACGGGACGACTAGACACTTCGATCAGTTATACGAGACCGTGTAATACATAGTATCCATAAGACTGCATAGTGCATACATAAATGGAAACGGTAATTTAAAATCAACCTTAAATGACAAGTCAAACAAAAGCCTAAGCGATATCTTACATTACTGTCACAGTGCATGTGAACTGAGCGCAACCGCTCGCAGGGCGCTGCCGCGCCCTGCTCGCTTAGTTTCTATATTTTCTTTTAAGTTCCAACCTAACCTAACCCATCCTATGTAAAAAGGTTGGCAGTACTCCTGCATCGTCCAGGTAATTGTATTCAAAGTGGAATTTGTGATCATAATTATGTCCTTTCCGGAACTCATTGTTTGTATTGCGAACAATAATTACCAAACACACATACTTTAGGCAGGCTGTATACCTATATTATTAGGGTTAAAGAGGTGAAGGTAACTTCATTAATCGTTGCCTCTGTTTATGGAACTCCTAATATATTCATAAGGGCCATATTACTATCACCTGTGGGTTAGATAGGCAGTACCACTGAATAAAAGCCCAGTTAAAGATAACGGTTTTCATAAGTCATCTCTTCTTAGCATTTCTTCAATAAACACTAAATAGCCAACTTCTATGGCTTGGGCTTACAGTACCCTGCATCATAAGGGTCGAGGACTTAAAGGTCAATTTTCTTATCATACGTCTTTGCTTTGTTAATATATTACAATTCCATAAGTATCAAATGGCCAACGCCTATGCTTTAAGCCTGAAGTACCCGTGCATCATCAAGGCTGAAGAGTTGAAGGTCAAAACTATCATGTTATATCTTTGCCTAGTAATCTCATTACATATACGTAAGCACCATATGGCCAACGCCTGTGGTTTAGGCTTGAAGGACCCCAGCATTATCAGGGTTGAGGAGTTGAAGGTCCAATTTTTCATGCCATATCTTTTCGTAGTAATAGTAGCAACTTCTATGGCTTGGGCTTGCAGTACCCTGCATCATGAGGGTTGAGGAGTTGAAGGTCGATTTTAATATTATACGTCTTTACTTTGTAAATATATTACATACCCATAAGCATCAAATGGCCAATACCTATGGTTTAAGCTTGAAGTACCCCTGCATCATCAGAGTTGAGGAGTTGAAGGTCAAATTTTTCATTTTTTATCTTTGCTTAGTAATCTTATCAGATATACGTAGCGATCATGTAGCTAACGCCAATAGTTTAAGCTTGAAGCACCCCAGCATCATAAGGATTGAGGAGTTGAAGGTCCAATTTTCCACCGTATACAACCATTTTTCTAATGTTCTACCTTACATTTTTTAAATATCATTTTGAATGCGTAAGGATGAAATAGCTAAGTTTTATGGCTTAGGCATTCAATACCCCTGCATCATCAGGATTGAGAAGTTGAAGGTCCAATTTTTCGTCGTATACCTTTGCTTAGCAATGTTATTACAAATCCGTGAGCAACAAATGTCTAACGTTTATGGTTTAAGCCTGCAGTACCCCTGCATCATCAGGGTTGAGGAGTTGAAGGTCAAATTTGTTATCGTACATCTTTGCCTTGCTATATTATTATATATCTGTAAGCACCAAATGGCCATCACCTACGGCTTGGGCTTATAGCACCCTGCATCATCAGGGTTGAGGAGTTGAAGGTCAATTTTTTTGTCATATGTCTATGCTTAGTATTGTTATTACACATCCATAAGCACCAAATGGTCAACCCCTATGGTTTAGGCTTGAGGCACCCCTGCGTCATCAGGATTGAGGAGTTGAAGGTCAAATTTTTCGTCACATGTCTTTGCTTAGTAGTCTTGTTACATATATGTAAGCACCAAATAGCTAATGTTATAGTTTAGGATAGCTGTAACCCTGCATCATCAGGATCGAAGAGTTGAAGGTCAAATTTTTTGTCAACCTATATAAGCATAGATATATAATAGGTACATATTCCAAGTTTCATAAGAATCGATTCGGCAGAAGCCGAGTTATCTCAAATTATCTAAAAAACTTGAGGAGTGGTGGTGGTTTCCACCCAATAACTCAAAGAGTTAAGCATCACAGCATACCCATGTCCAAGAGAAAAAGTTACGTGACAAAATTTCCTATCAAATGAAAGAAAGAAAATGGAAATCGGTTTAGAAACACCCAAGTTATTCAAGATTTTAAGAAACCGACATTTTCCAATTTTCCGGGAAAACCGCCGGAAGGTTTTCATTTTCCTCAATATGGGACTGCCTGTGAAACTAGCCGCATACAATGTCGTATGAATCGTGTCGGTAGGTCGACGATTTCTAGCCATTTCGCCCGAACATACATAAAAAAAAAAAAAAAAAAAAAATACGTGACGAATAGATAACCTCTTTCCTTTGGGAAGTCGGTTAAAAATGACCGACTATCAAATTGAAAGTTAAGTAATAAACCATCGAAATATAGCTGTATCTATTTACAAGGTGACGAGACGTTGCAATAATGCTAATTGTGTTCTTATATACATTAACATTTTAACATTGCCAGTAAAGGTCAATCAACATTCAATAAAGTATCGAATTTATTATTCTAATAACATAACATGGACGAGCTATGTAAATAAATGCCTAATTCAAAATGTTTGTTATGTAATTAAATTTTTGTTTATCTTCATCTATCTGACAACATTAGTTCATTGTTTATACATAAAAAAGGTTTGCCGTAGTTGTAAAGGTATAAATGCATGTTTTAATGCAAAAATAATTTTCTATACTACTCGACCAAAACAATTAGTTGCACGACAGTTGAAACGTCATTAGGACTAGGGATTTCCCATCCCGATACGAAGTATATTCTATTACCAAATACCAAAAGTATGTAAGTATACCATTATTAAAACATACACCATAATGGTGTATTTTAATAGCCGAGTATTTATTAAAGCACTTTCATGTGTTTAATATATTCGCAGACTTGGAATATTTTCTTTTTTTTATTTGTGTAAGAGACTGATGCCTGTTGCAGCACACAACCGATTTTCGACTTTGGAGACAGGTGTACCAGTACAGTAAGCCCAATACTCTTCTCTTGTTAAAAAAATGCATATTTTGAATGTAGGAGTCCTTTCGTCTGCACGAATAGTCTTTTTACTATCCATTTTGAGGTTTATTGACGAATAATCAACAAAATGTATTATTAACTTTTAGAATTCAACAATCACTCATTAAACTAACATAATAACGAAATAAAATTAAACACGTGCTGGCTAACGTAAACACCTAGACGATACACGACTGCACGTCACTAGGGGATGCGCGGGGTAAGAAGCGAGATGTGGGGTATTGAACCACTTTTGTTTTATGCGCCTAATTGTTGTGGTTGAGTAATACTAATATGTAGTTTTGTAATTTCTTTTTGCCGATAAACCTAGTTGCGTAGGTCGTCATCGTGGTCATGGTCAAAAGTTTGACCGTGACCAGTTACACATTAAAATGTGGAATGGAATTTATCCGCGGCAATATTAGTCCCAAATATTATGAAAGCATGCTAACTGACATAATATGAGCAGCATCTTAGTTTAAGTGGCAACGCAACTGAGATCGAGAATTAGTCCCAGATCCCATCCATGAACAGAAGTATCTGCTTGAGGTTCCCGACAACCCATTATTGTCCCACTGCTGGGCAAGGGTCTTCTCTCAGAATGAGAGAGTTATAGGCCATAGTCCACCGCGCTGGCCAAGTGTGAATTGGTGGAAATATTATTAAACACTTTTGAAGATGATCGTATTTCGTGTGATTGCAGTTTTTCTGCCCTTCTGAGGCTTTGGCCAAAAGTGTTCGCGCTTGGCATGCATGTTGGCGAGCGCCATTAATTGACCAAATGGTGACTTTCAAGGCCATCACCACACCACTCATTTAAATAACCTATTAATGTTATAAATGTAAAAGTTTGTGAGAATGTAGCAGAGTTTGCACACAGCTAGTTTATGGCTGGATACTCATGGGATACTCAGTAGGGTTGTTATGGATATCGTCGCTTAAGTTCTAACACCGCGTAACTCAAAAAATACCCAATTTAACTTAATGAAATAATGGTCTCTCAAAACAATATAGGAACATGTTACATTTTCATAAAAGTACTATTTTAATATGAATGTATTAATAATTTAATCGCAATATATTATTTGGGACTTGTAGAATTAAAAATAACTATTTGAAACAGTTTATTTGCTGTCCTAAAATCTTTTCAGGAGACAAAATAAACTGTTTCAAATAGCTAAATTTGAGATCCGCGCCGTTAGAACTTAAGCGAAGATATGAAATTTCTGGATCTGGATACGGGATATAGAAATAATATTATACCAGTTTCGGATACGGTTACGAAATTATTTCGAATTATCCGATGCTTTCGGATAGTTTCGGTTACAAAGAAATTAAATATAAAATTCAGTAAGTTACTATTGTTTATATATCTATTTGCACAATAAATCGTATCAGTTATTATTAATGCTATCTAATCAATATTAGGTATTATTTACTAAGCCATGTTTCACTTAGGTTCCTTCTGTATCCGAAATTATCCGAAACTTTTAAAACGGATTCGGTTTCGATTCGGATAGGTTTTTATTTCGGATATCCGATAGTTTCGGTTACGGATACGGAGCTCCCTAACATCCCTGATACTGAGTACCATATTTTTTTTGTTTTCGTGGGGGAAACCATCAAAAGGTACCCGACGCTGTGGGAGCGACGCAGGGTTATGTGGGATTTTTACCGCACTATAACCCTCCCGGTGGCCATCCTCGGCGCTTAGAAGGAGGACTCCGGGATCTTGAAACGACTTCATCGGAATCCTCCGAACGCGTTGCCCCATCGGGCTCCTCCCAGATGGGCGGCTGGGCCCACCACTCCGTCTAGTCTTTACGATGGTATGAGATCATACACATACCGCCGTCGTTCCCGGGATTGCCTGACCGAACGGTTAGAGCTCCCACTCTAGCCGTCTGCAACCCCGGAAGTCCATTTTAGTCGCCTCTTACAACAGGCAGGGGATGCCATAGCCCTATTCTGATCCCGGAACTACAGGGAAGGATACTCAGTACAATGATAAACGTGATGAAGGCAGAATGAAACCGCGGGAATAAGCTAGTGTATTATAATGTTTAACGTTTGCATCGTCTATCTATAATTAATTCATTCAGTTGTCAAAGAATCTGCATGAAAAATATACGTCTCATTAAGAGCCTGTTTTTCTTCAACTATGACATAACATTACATCCTTTTTAAAATGTCGAGTCACAATTAAGGCACTATCGCACTGACGCTCGAGTCTCCTCACTATGGCTGGTCATCTAAATTTTATACTTGATTATTTAGTGACAAACTAGACGTGCCCTCTCGATTTCACTCGCTTTAAAAATATTACGTAACATTTTAATTATGTTTTTATTCAAACTAAATAAAGAATAAGTAGCCCTTTGTACTATGTATTTTTACACGGCAAAAAAAAGCACGGCCGTACCATACTTTTCTCAAAGCATTATTATGAATTATTAAAACGCTTCATATAGCTAATGTCATGTATTGTGTGATTAGGCATCATTCACATTTTTTTTATATGGCTGAAGTAGCAAACGAGCATGCAGTCCACCTGATGGTAAGTGGTCACTGCTGCCCATAGACATCTGTAATCAACTACATACAGAACATGTGTTCCATCTGAAGTCAATCACAGATGCGTTGCTCCTCCCGAGGACTATGATGGTCGCCTCATGTGAAAGTGTGCCGGCAACCACAGCCTTCTTTCGAAACGCAAGAAATGCTTCACGCTAGAAATAGGTGTGGCGGTGGTACTTCCTTGGTCGAACTACACTGCTTCTACCACCTTGATTGTTCTATACATTGTTTGCAAAGTATAAATAGACGCATGAAAAACGCATAGCAACATAAGTTCCGTGTGTACATCGCCTAAGCCTAACATGCAGACTTGCAAGAAACACCATTGTTCTGTTTTTGTACTGATATGCACGATATAAACCATCAACTAAGTGTAAGTTGAAATTGATTATTTATTACTTGAAAATGACAGAATATTTATGAATTTATATCATGATATATCGTTAGTTTACGTTAACAGCAATGTTATATTATTTTTTAAACACAGTCTTAAATGATAAACCACTATATAGTATAAAGCAAAGCAGCTCTTCCCGCTGTCTGTCCTTATGTATGCTTAGATCTTTAAAATGACGCCACGGATTTTAAAGCAGTGTTTTTGTAATAGATATAGTGATTCAAGAGGAAGGTTTATATGTATAATACATGCATAATATAGTAGAGAAACACTGATTATTATAAATCTTAAATCTGATCATTCTATGGCGAAACGAAGCTCGCCGGGTCAACTAGTAAGTATAAATATACTTCGAATATAACAGCAGCATCCAAATTGCTCCTTACGATAAGTACCCAGAATGTCGTCAACATTACCTCGTTTGATAACTAAATTAATTCACTGGTTGATTTAAATGGAAGCTCTCAGGTCATCATCTAAAATTTCCAAAAACAATATAGTTTATTGTCTGTACCTACTCAAGGGATGCTATTTATTTTAGTCGATAGTAATTTGATAAATCGCTGGCGATAGAAATCGCATAAGCTAAATAACATTCGATTTTTCCAGCGCGGTGTTCGCACCATACGGCGAATGACTTGTATTAATTGAAGTCACTTACGATTTTAGCCAGCTGTTTGTAAGTGGAGTACCGATACGACCTGTGACGAAAATTCATCCCATTCAGATGTCTCATAAGAAAAAATGTTTCTTTTTATGGCGACCATCTTAGTCCTCAAGAGTGGTAATCATCTTTTTTTTATCTGACTGAAGTAGCAAACGAGCATGCAGTCCACCTGATTGTAAGTGGTCACTGTTGCCCATGGACATCTGTAATCAACTACATACAGAACATGTGTTCCATCTGAAGTCAATCACAGATGCGTTGCTACTCACGCATTTTATGCACAAATAGCAGTTGTATTAATAATATAATGAGCTCTAAAAACCTATAGATTATAGTAATCATTATATTATAAATTACACAATAATTATTAAATAGCCCTATACAATATTTTTCAAAGGATGATTTAAAAATTAAACCACAAAAATTGAACACGTAATTTCATTTCTTAGGCTATCAACATTTTAAGAACAAAGTAGGTAATACAAATAATCGTTATATTGAATACAAAAAAAATCAAAACACTATTGAGCTAAAATGAATGTTTTGCCATCTATCGGTTAAAGTAGCAACTAATACTATACTTTAGCAACGTACATTAATTTTGGTTTTGCTACTCAGCAATAGATGGCGCTGTAATCAAAAACATTATTAGGTGTTTTTGTGGTACTACTTTTAAAATATTTTTAATTTAGGAAGTGAAAATTTTAAATAATGTAAACAGCAATATGAAAAATATAAAACCCTTAACATTGAACATAATGAAAAAAGGAGAAGGATGTAAGGTCATATGTATAATTACACGCAAGTTGTTATCTTTATTAAATTATTCAAAGACTATAAACAATCAATATTAAGTATAATAAATTTGAAACAAATGTGTACCTAATTAATGACGTCAGTAATCTAAGATAATGTAAAATATGTTTTTCCCTTAGATGTTAAAACCAGATAAGTAAGGTTAATATTGTAATTGTCCGATTATTGAGCCTATTTATATAGATTTAAAATTAAGTAAGTATGTCATTGAATATATGTTATTGAAATCCTTAATTTTATGACTAATTAAACAGACTAATTTGTGTTAAGAAACCAAATAAATTCATCGCTTTTACGACTAATTACAACATCAATAATAATAATAAATGTTGGCCAAAACAGAACATCTCACAGATTAACAATAAAAATGAATATTTTGTAACGGAAAACAAAATTCCCGGCTGTCAATTCACTATCTTTCCTATCCTACAAAAATGAGACAATATGACGTCATACATTGGATTTTACGGAAATTTTGATAGGTAAATACTTAAATGACTCACCAAAGAGTTCACAGCATCGGAGACAAATACACGCGAACCCGTATAGTACAATAATAAACAGGAACGGCGTAAATAGCACCAAATAGTCCATTTTATTTACATATATTGCGGCATTGGGGCGAGTAACCTGCACTTCCTACAGCGTAGGTAGGTATTATCGAAAATTGTGATAATGAGTATCTATGAAATGCTGATTTGATAAATCATTAATTGGTCGGACGATGTCGTAGTCCAGCGCGATTTTTGGTTATTTACACGTTCACTTCAATTATATGAGGATATGTGAATTATGACTTACTAGTTGACCCGGCGAACTTCGTTCCGCCTAAATGTCAAAAATATAAAATTGTCACTGTTTCTCCACTGCATTATGCATGCATTATACATAAAAACCTTCCCCTTGAATCCCTCTATCTATTATAGAAAACTGCATTAAAATCCGTAGCGTAGTTTTATAGATCTAAGCATACCTACATAGGGACAGACAGCGAGAAGCGACTTTGCTTTATACTATGTTATACTAATCCACCAATTCGCACTTGGCCAGCGCGGTGGATTATGGCCTGAAACTCTCTCATTCCGAGAAAAGAACCGTGCCCAGCAGTGGGACAATAATGGGTTGACGATATAAGTCCACATAACGCTTTACTTGAGTTTTTCCTGGTGCGTCATAAGATTATGGGACCTTGTAGGTGTTGGTCACTGAAAATTTTTATATGCTTACGAAACTGTTTTTAAAAAAATTGTTTTGATCATGTTCTATTAAATGAGTGTTATTATGTATGACTAGCTTATTTTGACGTTATAAAGTTACAATCTCATTAAAATTCTATGTTATAATCCCGGCCGTAAACTATGTGTGTGCAAAATTTCAGGGTGGATTACTCAGTAGTTTTTGAGTGAAAGAATAACACACATAAATACATACGAGAACAACCTCAAAAACTTTTACATTTATACTATTAATAATAAGTAATAAGATAAGCATATTAGTAAACATAGAAGATAGGCTTGTTACCCATTATCACAAAGATGAATTTCACACGATTTCAACGATAGTAGAAATAAAAAAAATATAAAATAAATAATAAATAGTAGGATTTCGTAGTCCCAGCACCAATTTAGGTCATCCACAAGAACAGAGGGAGTGCCGTTATTTGAGACTGACATCACACTTCCTAGTGTATTTAAAATAGTGTACCTTGACCTATGCTCTACCACATTTTTTTATTATGCCACCTAATAATATCTAGGTATAAGTTACTTTCCTGTATATTTTCCTTTTTTTAGTAAAACCGAGCATTAAGATCCTGACCAATAAACGTAAAAGGTAAAACATTCAAATCTCTCATTACTCTTCAGTTTTGTATATATGTTTTAGCAATTATAAAGTACTAGAAGACCCGGCCACGCGTTGCTGTGGTTATAGAAATGTTACATAAACAAATTTTAAATTGTATAAAGCTAACAGCTGAAACTAAAAAATATATTTGCAATTAAAACTATAAATTAAGATATAAACTATCCTATCTTTCAAGTTAGATCAAAATGCACACGTTGTGTAAATTTGATTATAATCGGTTCAGAGGTTTAAGAGTCCATTGCGGACAAATAAAGTGACACGTAATTTATATATATTAAGATCTCTCTACTTATAAATATTTATAAATCCAAAAAATATTTTTACAATCTATCACAGAAGAAGCATGCCGAAAATGGGACACATTTTTTTAAATTGAAGTAGAAAACTAACACGAAATCCATCTAATTTTGTTATTTTATACCTCTTTTTTTAATAAATTTACAATTATCTGAACCCCGAAGCTTCGCCCGCTCTAACAAAAATAGATGTATCGATTGTCCTGTGGGAATAAGATATTTTCCCACACTAAAAAGTAGCATATATGTTAATCCAAAATGTCAGCTAACTCCCTACTGATGTTATGAAAATCGCTCCAGCCATTAAGACGTGAAAAAGTAACAAACATACACACTCACAAACTTTCGCCTTTATAATATTAGTGTGATCATGTTTTTTACATGTTAATTAAATTATATACGAAGGTAACAGATGCCGATGGAAAACATTGACCACTTTACAACAGCTAGAATACATGTTGTTATTAATAACTAAAGGAATATATCATTAATAATTGCATATGCATAACGAGTGATAAAATGCATAAAATGAGGGTAGCTGCTGTTGATGCATCGAACATGCATAGATTTAGCTATAAATTAAATGTTGTTCTCATGCAAGTGACCGTAAGTCTTTATAGCCTTTATAGAAGAGTAATAAACTCTTTAAACCTGTAATAAAATATATCTAGGAACTCTACACAAAACCTAGATAATTAAAGTACCCACAACATAGATAGCAGGCGAAACTAAAATCAAGAGCACGTTATTACTTTTGGGAACCACTATCTGACAGAACACGTAAAACGAACAACGAACAACATAGCAGCATTTCGATTAGTGGCTATTGCTATTTTTTTATACGCGGCGAAGTCCAAAGTTTATGTATTTATTTTGGTATTTAATTAATTTAATTTATTTCATATAGTATTTGACACACACGATCGACAGTGTAGTTCGACCGGGGAAGTAACACCGCCACAACTATTTCTAGCGTGAAGCATTTCTTGCGTTTCGATGGAAGAGTGTGGTTGCCGGCACACTTTTATATGAGGCGACCATCATAGTCCTCGGGAGTAGCAACGCATCTATGATTGACTTTACATAGAACCCACGTTCGATATGAAGTTGTTTGCAGATGTTCATGGGCGGCAGTGGCCACTTACCATCAAGTGGAAGTTCGTTTGCTGCTTCAATATTATGAAAAATACTAAATTTTCGCGAAATCTGATCGGTAGTTACGTGTAAACGAGTAAGAAACATGTACATAAAGCCTCACAAACTCTAGCAGGTATAAGATTAATAGCAATATTACTCCAAGTTAATATGTAAATCAAGTTGTAATAATCCTTGTGCCTGGTAATATTCTTCATTAAGTATTTCTTATTATTTTATATCTGACTGAAGTAGCAGTCCACCTGATGGTAAGTGGTCACCGACGCCCATGGACATCTGTAATCAACTTCATACTGAACATGGGTTCCAACTGTTGTTACTCCCGAAGACTATGATGGTCGCCTCACATAAAAGTGTGCCGGCAACCACACTTTCCCATCGAAACTCAAGAAATGCTTCACGCTAGAAATAGGTGTGGCGGTGGTATTTCCCCGGTCGAACTACACTGGTTCTGAGCCTGTTAATATTCTTCATTAAGTATTTCATAATTAAGTAGATTAAATTGCTTACTTACTAAAAATTCCGAAGACGAGTCTCGCAATAATAACATCACAAGCTTGCAAATACGCAAACACTAAACACAATATCACTAATCCAAATACAATAAAATACAACTCTTTATCGTCCAGAAACATAGTACTTTCTATTTCTGACTGACTTCTTGTGACTTCATTTGTTCAAGATTCTCAATGGAAATGTTTTTTTTTTTGTTTTGACCAACGTAACATGATAATATAAAATCACCCATAAGTTTCGACTTTACATTAGATTCTCCACACAAATTTGAACTTAATTGTACGTAAATTAGTAGTTATAAGGGTTATAATTCTTTAAAACGGTGTGGTTTATTATGAGAATATTTTGTGTTACTTGTACAGAAAGGTTATAGTTGTTTTAACATCAGCTGCTTCTTCAGATACGCCTGTAATCTATCCTGAAATCTACCAATCAAAATTTCACTCTATATTCTTAAACATAGAGTCCAAAACATCTCTGTATTAATCCATTTAATCAGCAGCTAATCCAGATAAGGTTATCTTGTTAAGGGAGATAGAAATGTCCAGTTTATAAAGACCTCTCGCGAGATCAACTCTCAAGTGACATGGGTTTAGTTTGACAGATTGTGTGAAATGAAAGGGATCTAGATTATTTGGATTAAGAGTATCAATGTCAGTTTGGAAATTAGTAGCTATTTATAAGTCGAGTTTAAAATAGCTAATACGGGCGTTGTAATATATCGGTAATATTATTAATCTCATCTTATTAATATTATAAATGCGAAAGTTTGTAACGATGTATGTCTGTCTATAGGATACGCGTCCATCAAGGAGTAGGACGGCTTGAATCCCCCTTCGGGGACTGATCCAAGTCAAAACGTGGAAATCTCTAAACACGATGTTCCTTTGATAGGCCACAACAGCTAAGGCACAAGCACGGCACGTATCTTGGTCTGCATACAGCCTCGTTCTCTGTCAGCTGTCTCTCTCAGCCTGATCTCCACCTTCGTTGTCCATGAGCTCGGGATGATGTAGTGGTTTAGGTCTAACGTTGACATGGCTAGATGATGACACACACTGGCGAATGATCTTAAAACGGTTGAGATTCGAAATTTGCTTTCGGTGGTCCGATAACGTTCGAAGATGAGAAGTACGTCCAAAGGGATGAGATACGTCCGTGCTTCACAGATGACGCTGTCTGTCATCCGTCAACGTTGTGGCCAATCAGTAGGCGTGACGAGAGCATCGACAATGGTTTATAGAATTTGTCTACATGTTACGGTAAATAGTGTCTGTTACCCTTTCTCGCAAAAATACTGGTTAGATTTTGCTGACTTTTGGCACAAATAGTTTATAACCTAAATTAACATATAGGGTACTTATTATCATGTTAGAGGTGACCAAAGCGGGTAGTTAGGAATAAGTTATTCGTTGTCCTAAGAGTATTCCATCCAACAGCCCTTTGAAGTTCTCTGCTGGATATAATGCTCTCTTAATTGGGGTTTCTGCCAATTGTTGCCGTCCCTTGCACGAAGGGGTAACATGATGTCCCTGATTCTATGCTTTTCGGTCTTTTTTTTTCTGTCGCCTGTTCGCCCTCTATGACATTCGCGGGAAGAGAAAGAGCGGTGCTTCTCAAAACTAACGTCGCACAGCACTGATCCCCACGATATTAAGAGTAAATTGCGGTATGAAATCCAACAGATTACATCTGTTGGATTTTAATTTTGTTACATGAATTGTTGATAATATGATTTGAAGTGATAGATTCACTCCTGTTTTGCCTCCGGAGCTTCTCGCCAACCTATTAATATCCGCTGGGCACGGATCATCTCTCAGAATGAGAGAATTTCAGGCTATAGTCCATCGCGGTATTTCTTAAAGAACACAATAATTGGCGTTCCTACTTAGTCTTCTATGATCACAGCGCATCTTTGACCTGAAATTTGAACATGAATTATCGATTCGATCGATCACCTCTGATTTTATAAACAACTAACTGAACCCCGCAGCTTCGCCCGCGTGAAAATAAATCGATGTATCGATTGTCCCATGGGAATAAGATATTTTTCCACAGTAAAAAATAGCTTATATTATGTTAGTCCAGAGTGTCAGCTAAGTCCCTACCAAATTTTACGAAAATAGCTCCAGCCGTTTACACATGAAGAAGTAACAAACAAACACACTCACAAACTTTCGCATTTATAATATTAGTATGATGATATGTTATACCATTTACTGCTATTATTATCCAAAATACACTCAACTTTGCTTCATTAAATATACCAGTTGTGCATAAAATTCAATTCTGGGTTTGAATATTTTGCATCGTTAAGTTTAAAAACAAACTAAGATGCATGTAAATGCATTCGTGACTGATTTACCGACGATTGTCTTCTAGATGTTATTTTTAGCCAGTTAATTACTAACTTAAGAATATTTTACATATGAATAACATTAACATTATAAATAAGCGTAAATAACATATCGACATCTTTATTATAATGTATTTACATATATCTTATTAATCTCATCTTATTATCTCTACTAATATTATAAATGTAGGTTTGTTTGTTAAGCTTCACGCAAAAACTGGTCGGATTTAGCGAAAATTTTTATAATAAACTTCCTGTTGAAATCAGAAATTTGTCAATGAGTAAGTTCAAAGCATTGATTAAGATTAAACTCTGCGTGAAGCGTATTATAAAATTTCTGATTACAAAGAAGGCAAAGCAGCTTGGGACTGAGCAATAATATATATTACTATAGTATCTATACTAATATTATAAAGCTGAAGAGTTTGTTTGTTTGTTTGAACGCGATAATCTCAGGAACTACTGGTTCGAATTGAAAAATTATTTTTGTGTTGAATAGACCGTTTATCGAGGAAGGCTTTAGGCTATACAATTATATTTATTAGTTAGATATATTTTAGAGCAAAATATTAACCTCATGTTGATACACCCGCAGTATATGCCGCATGCGCCGTCGTATACGATGAAGTGCAATAAAAATTGTTATATGTTTTACAAGACACAGGAGCAAAATGGGAAGAGTAGGTCAATGTGAATGAAAACTTTCAATTTCCTAGGTCATCCACATATTAGGTATCTTTTTTACGCGGGTGAAACCGCGGGTACTGCTAGTATTTAATAAATGTCAAAGTGTAGAGTATCTTGCCAAACAGGCAAGATAATGTTATGTGTGTCACATTGTTTAGCAAGATTATTAATATTTTTCTTAACATACATCAAATTCTCATATATAAATTGGGATAAAACAGTAAGAATGTTTATATCTATAAATAATTATTTTAGTGAACATTTTGGACTGAGGTTATAAATGGCTCGTACAGCCCTCGTCTGCAGTATAAAGACAGTATTGAGGTCTGAAGAGCACCCCCACAGCAGTATACCGTAAGACAATGCTATGAATAAGTAATGCTACAGTAATAAGTGGACTAAGCATACAATATCCAATCTATTTTACATTCCTACTGATGATAACATATTTACAATAACATCTCATCTTAACATGTTGATAATACAAGCTCAAATATTGAATGCTGCCGACTACAATAACAATTGTTTCGTTAGTCGCTTGTTTAATTGCCTAAGAGGTACGACATGTTCGCTTGGGCGAGCAATGGGCGTTGAACGAACTCAAGGGAATTTTACAAGTTACTATTTGCGGTGAAAATACGTGGCCATATAATAGGTCTAGATTTAGTGATATGGAGATTATGATCATTTTCAGTCGAGTTGTCAATAAATATTTTAATGTGAAACCAATTAGATTATTTTACCATGCTGAAATTTTAAGTTGACAAAAAAATGGTCACGAAATCTTTTTACCTGTATTATATGATCGGATACAAACATTTGTTTTTTACATACAATGATGCTTAAAGTTTAGAGGGAATATCAATTAAAACGAATGTACCGACAGGTTTATGTGATATTTAGTTTATTATTTTGACGGTTTAGAATACATTTGCATTTTTGAAGTGAAACTTCTTTGCAGTAGTTGTCATTTGAAACTTAATGAAAATGCGTTACGAAGGCAATGCTATATTTTATATTCTTTGGCAAACGGAGATCTCCTGCCAGGCTAGTGATCGTGCCTGGAGAGTGGCCGTGTTCCGATAGTCTCTGTTTGGAGCTAAGCGGAAGTTATATAGCTGCAGGATATTTAGGAGATAACTTCGATATCGTGATTCAGAATACTAGTGGCGCCATCTCTTGATGAGTTGAGGTTATCTTCTGGTTTCTGATCCAGCGGTAGTGAGTGATAGTAATATGCAAAATACAGATATTGCATTTCAACTTTTTTTTACTGACTAAAGTAGCAAACGAGCACACAGTCCACCTGGTAAGTGGTCACTACCGCCCATAGACATCTGTAATCAACTACATACAGAACATGAGTTCTATCTGCAGTCAATCACAGATGCGTTGCTACTTCCGAGGACTACGATGGTCGCCTCACATAAAACTGTGTCGGCAATTACACCCTTCCTTCGAAACGCAACAAATGCTTCACGCTAGAAATAGATGTAGCGGTGGAACTTTCCTGGTCTAACTACACTGGTTCTACCACCATACTAATGGCGCCATCTCTGGATGAGTTGAGAATATATTCTGATCCCGCAGTGTAAGAAAAAAAATCGTAATATGCAAAATACAGAATCAGATATTGCATTTCTATTTTGTTGCAGTTTTCCTCGCTCTTATATTTAATTACAATAAGAGTATGAAATATAGCTTGGCATCTGCTACACGGCATGTGCCTTACTGTTTTTCTCTGGTTTATTTTTACAGTTGTTATGACGACTGCTTAATGCACACGTCCAACCAGTTTCACTTTCTTGCGAGTTTTTTTCTTTTTAAACCAATTATGCTTAATGTAGAGTCAGTGCTGGTTGTATTTGCAGGTAACATGGTGTTTTGAATTGTTGTTTTATAACCTTACTAGCTTTTTTCCGAGGTTCCGTCCGTTTAATAATACATTTGAAGTAGCAAACGAGCATGCAGTCCACCTGGTGGTTAGTGGTCATTGTCGCCCATGGACATCTGTAAATAAATTCATACAGAACAGAGGTTAAATCTGAAGTCTGACAGATGCCAGTAGCAAACTCCAGAAGACTAAGATGGTCGCCTCAAAGGAAAGTGTGCGGCAACCAAACCCTTCCACCGAAACGGAAGAACTGGAAGACGGTGGTACCTCTCTGATCTAACCTTAGTTCTACCACCTCGAGTCCCGTTTACCATGGCAATTATAATATACCTGGATATGTATGATAATCCAGGTTATAAACTTTATGCGTCCCAAATTTCAGCCTTTTTTATTTGACTGAAGTAGCAAACGAGCACGCAGTCTACCTGATGTTAAGTGGTCACTGCCGCCCTGCGACATCTGTAGTCAACTACATACAGAACATGGGTTCTATCTGAAGTCAATCACAGATGTATTGCTACTCCCGAGGACTATGATGGTCACCTCGTGTGAAAGTGTCCGGGCAACCACACCAACCACCAACCACGATGGTGGAAACAGTGTATTTCGACCGGGGAGATCTAACCGCCATACTTATTTTTAACTTGAAGCATTTATTGCGCAAAGGATATGGCTGACAGAACATTTTCGACGATCCTCGGGTACAGCAACATCTGTGATTGACTTCAGATAGAACCCTTGTGCTATATAAAGTTGATTACAGATGTCATGAGCGGCAGTGACCACTTACTCAGGTGGACTGCATACTCGCCTGCAACTTAAATTTAAAAAAATAACAATAAAACTGCAAAATCCGATATGTAGTTTTTGCGTGAAAAAAAGACGATTTTTTACAAAATTTGACTAAGTTTTTACATTTTTAGTCTTTTTGATCAATTCCAAGTTTGAATCAAATACCTACCTGATTCTGGAGGGTAATAACGAAATAATGCCTTGGCTGGGAATCTTAAGGGTGAAGACAGGTAACAGACATTATTCATAATTAAGTTTGATCAGTCATAAGTAATTGTTCAACTTTTGAATTTGCATTTCTTGTACAGAATATTTATGGCTTTAAGTTTATGGGTTTGAGGTAGGTAACCATTAGGAGTTTAAGTTTATTATGTGTATTTGTTATGTCCTACTTTGAAGGGATTTTCTCTAAGACTGAAATAGTAGTTTTCAAGGTGGTAGAACCAGTTTAGTTCGACCGGGGAAGTACCACAGCCACACCCATTTCCAGCGTGAAGCATTTCTTGCGTTTCGATAGAAGGGTGTGGTTGCCGGCATACTTTCGCATAAGGCGACCATCATAGTCCTCGGGAGTAGCAACGCATCAGTGATTGACTTCAGATAGAACCCATGTTCTATATGAAGTTGCTTACAGTTGTCGCAGGGCGGCAGTGACCACTTACCATCAGGTGGACTGCATGCTCGTTTGCTACTTCAGTTAGATAAAAAAGCTAATGAGTATGCAGTACACCTGATAGTAAGTTGTCAATGCCTCTCATCTCATCTGTAAGCATTATTATTTGAAAACACACATGCGTTCCGTCTCTCGAAGACAAAGATCGTTGCTTCATTTAAGAGAACCGGGAGAAGAGTACACACACTCTTCTACTGAAAAGCTAGAATGACTTCATGCTACTGACGACTCGCGTGGCGGAGCGGTTACCATATCGGTCTGACGCGCAATGGGTCCCGGGTTCAAATTCAAATTCAAATTATTTATTGCAAGAACATAGTATTTTATAAGGATCTTAAAATAATTGTGAGTGCATTATGTTCTACCACACTAGGCGTGCAAAATTTATATTACAATAGGTACTTATTACATGATATTACATTACAATCAAAATATAACAAATGTTCCATCTTAGTATACAAGTCTCTTTAGGACATATATATTACTTATTTTATACAAATCATCGGATATTGTTAAAATCACATATAATTAAATGTCAAATCAAATGAAGTCATTCTAAAATTGTCAAAATACATAATTAAAAAAAAAATGCAAATAAATTAGTAATGTCCAGTTTGATTTAATTGTGAATAATAATACATTTTTAAATTACATTTATTATTCAGTTTTAGTATCAAAGTATTCGTTAAGGCTATAAAAGTTTTTTTCAAGAAGCCACTCTTTTAGCTTCCTCCTAAATGTAAGTTCGATTCCCGGCCGGTCATGTATCTGAATGATGAGTTTAGATTCCTGTTCTGGGTCTGGTTGTGTGTATTCGTCTTGTGTGTGTCCATGGTACCCACGACACAGGAGAAAACCCACTGTGGGTCTATGAGTGTAGAAAGTGTGCGTGCGTGAGTAATAAATAAAATTGTGTGTGAAACATTAATATAATAATAAATGTTTTCAGGCCGTAAAGAAAACGCGGCGACATCGCTGATTTTAATAGAACAGAGTTTAGCCGTGGTCAATGCAAATGATATAGCAAAAATTAAAAACAGTACGATAAGGTAATTTATCAATTTCCTGCAGGGTTTGCATTGAGTGTCTTTTAAACACTAAATGTTCTACAAATAGGAAGAGCAATGTACTAGGAGTACCGAATAGCAACACACTACACCTATTTCCAACGTTAAGCATTTCTTGCGTTTCGATGGAAGGTGTGGTTGCCGACACACTTTTATATGAGGCGACCATCTTAGTCCTCGGGAGTAGCAATATAATGTGCACGGGACTTCAACCACTTAAATGCAATACCCACTTTTTTTACCTAAAATATCCGCGCTTCTAGGGGTGTCAAAATGGTCCGCGCTTCTAGTGTTAATATTGTAGATCAGGAATAACAACATTGCCAAATGTAAGGTGCCATAACCATGACTCATTATCAGGTTTTAACTATAGGTTTTGTTCCAGAAACATTGCCAAGGCTATATTTTATAAAGGGAAAAAGCCCATATACTACGAAATCCGGCACTATGTCTTACACCCTGAATATTATGATAATGTTTTAAATACTTTAGCTTTGGTGTTTTTGAGTCCTGTCGTAGAAGATGAGAATTGTAAGTTAACACCCTAAAGCGATGTCTCGTCAACCCATTATTGTCCCACTGCTGGGCACGGGTCTTCTCTCAGAATGACAGAGTTTAGGCCATAGTCCACCACGCTGCCCAAGTGCGAATTGGTCGACTTCACACACCGAGAACTTTTTTTAAGAACTCTCGGGTCCTACACACCCGATAGTTCTTAAAAAAAGTTCTCGGTTCACGATGTTTTCCTTCACCAGCAGTGATAATTAATTTCTAATACGCACATCATTTTAGACAAATCAGTGGTGCGTGCCTGGGTTTGAACCTCGGACCTCACAATTGAGAGTGCAAGATTCAACCATTAGGCTATCACTGCTAACATTCCATAACAATGCTAATAAGGCTATCAAAGGAATGTAATGTATCTAGTGTCATTGAAATGGTAGAACGAACATGTTTTAACCGGAGAGGGACTATCCCTGTACCTATTTCTAGCATAAAGCCGTTCTTGCGATTCGTTAAATTTGTATACAGCCAAATATAAGGCAAGGCACTGGAGCTAACTTTCATAACCAATGTAAAAACAATATGGCAATAAAAAAAGATATACAAACAAAAAGACAAACCCGCTGAGTTTCTTGCCGGATCTTATCAGTTGAGGTCGTGTTCCGATCCGGTGGTAGGCTTCCGTAGGCCTATGCAAAATAAAGACATTTCATTTCGTTGGAGAGGTTTGTTTGCCGGCACATCTTTCTTAGTTTCTCATCTTAGAATTTCGAGAGTAGCAACGCATCTGTGATTGATAATGTCAATCACAGATGCGTTGCTACTCAAAATAGAACTACTGTTCTACATGAAGTTGCTTACACTTTTCCATGTGCGGCGGTGATCACTTATGACCACATTCCCCATCATCAGATGTTTGCTAGTTTCATCCCAAAAAAAAAATTTAAGCATTAATTAACTATAGAATTTTTAATAATTGTTAGAAGTTATAAATACATAAAATTTATTGTAATGCAATTTACTATAACTGATTACAGGGAATCCTATAAGTTGGCCTGTTGACAGGAACGTGTATGAAAACGTTTATACTTTTGAATTAACTGACAGTAAGTAATATAAAAATACATTAGTATACTGGCATAAGTTAACAAAGTAAATTTCTTACACTTATCACTTCAATTTCGTGGTCTGAATTCAAGGTGGTAGAACCAGTGTAGTTTTCAAGGTGGTAGAACAAGTGTAGTTGTGGGGTGGGGTGGCCACATCTATTTCTAGCGTGAAGCATTTCTTGCGTTTCGATAAAAGGGCGTGGTCGCCGGCACACTTTCACATGAGGCGACCATCATAGTCCTTGGGAGTAGCAACGCATCTGTGATTGACTTCAGATGGAACCCATGTTCTGTATGTAGTTGATTATAAATGTTCATGGGCGGCAGTGACTTACTATCAGGTGGACTGCATGCTCGTTAAAAAAAACACTATGCAACCGAAAAGCATGTTAAAACGCTTAAAATAATGTATTACAGCATTATGTTAGTAGTTATTATTATAATGTTTAATAATTTAATTGTTTTTAAGGTAATCAACGGATTAATCAAGTTTCCCATAAAATGGAATTAGTAAATCAAATTGATTGCGAGGGATTTTACAAAAAACAAGAGGTCAGTTTTATGAAAAAAATTAAAATGTATACTTTCAATCGCTATTAGGCCTTCTCCGAAATTAAATAGTGTCCACTAATAACTATTGCTTACACTTATCCCGTTTGTAAGTTTGTAGTAGTAAATTTGTAGTTCTAAATTTATACAAGCCAATCCATCCATCCATCAGCCCTTTGATGTCCACTGCTGAACATAGGCCTCCCCTAAATGGCGCCACTCCAACCGGTCCTGTGCCCTCTGAATTCAACGGTTTCCCGCTGTCTTCTTCAGTTCATCGGTCCACCTGGTAGGGGGGCGACCTGTACTCAATACAAGCCAATAATTAGGATATTCCCCCGAACTACAGTTCAAAAAGATCAAACGAACTGAAAGTTAAACAAAAACTGTAAAAACATTACTTGTACAGTAAAAATACTTATAAGTTCTGCGTGTTTGTACATCGTATATTGGTAGAAATTAGTTAGGGGAATACATAATAATAGAAATTAATATAATCTGTTCGTTTAAAGTTAGATGAAAATAAAATCAATGAAATTAAATAACTTATTTATTTATTTGTAAATATAATCTTTATTATAAAACTAGATGAACCCCGCAGCTTCGCCCGTGTTAAAATAAATCTATGTATCGATTGTCCTGTGGGAATAAGATTTGTTACCACAGGAATAGTAGCCTATATGTTAATCCAGAGTGTCAGCTAACTCCCTACCAAGTTTTACGAAAATCGCTCCAGCCGTTTAGACGTGAAGAGGTAACATACATACACACTCACAAACTTTTGCCTTTATAATATTAGTATGATATGATGATGTCGAAGCCACGGGGTACTATCAGTAGATGTTTAATATTTCAGTTGGAGTATATATCTCTACAGCCTGCTCATAGAGTATGTTATGAACAATCAAACTCAATAAAACAATGCCTGTGTGATTCTGGAAGGGCGTTAACTGCAAAATCTGGAAGCGCATGGGTTCTGGTAAGATTATTAATATTAATAATTATTGGAGTTTAATCCTTAAGAATCGATTTGCATATATAAGGCCCGGTATGAGAAAAATGTGAGGAATAAAATCTACTGATGAATGACCTCGTTACGTTTTTTAATTGAGTATAACGCCATCTAGTTAAAACTTTAGAACTATTTTTTCAGTACATGTGGATGGTATGCATAGGTTTCGTGATTACGTTTTAACGAAATCTCAATGGTATTTAAAATAGTAAATCGTTAAGATAAGTAATGTAAGAGTAGTAATGTAAATACTCTGTAAATATTTACAACATTTTTTTAATACGTACTTATATATTAGAAATATTTATTCAAATTGAACCATGTATTGGTATTATTTATGTCTTTACTATGGGAGTATGGCACCATCTATTTTAAGTCCAGTCGTGCGTCGGAGCTGACACACACACTCTTTTTTGTATTATATTATAATAGGTTTCTTTTCTATATAACGTACAAATAGCAAAGGGATGATTTCCAACTGATGTGGCTCCCTTTGCCAAACATATACTCATGGTTCGACGTACTAGAAGCCATGTAGCAATTTATGTGTTGCAATGGATTTGTAAGCCTGAAAACCGGTGAGGTTGAAGAGTCTGAAGATAGTACCAGTGTATTTCGACCAGGGAAGTACCACTGCCACACCTATTTCTAGCGTGAAGCATTTCTTGCGTTTCGATAGAAGGGTGTGGTTGCCGGCAACTTTTACATGAGGCGACTATCATAGTCCTCGGGAGTAGCAACGCATCTGTGTTTGACTTCAGATAGAACCCATGTTCTGTATGAAGTTGATTACAGATGTCCATGAACGGCAGTGACCACTTACCATCAGGTGGACTGCATGCTCGTTTGCTACTTCAGTCAAATACAAAAAAAAGTCCTCGAACTGAGATCATGTCTGGGCAAAGGAAGTGTAGGTCGCTCTGACCTTGGTGGACTGATGACTCTTCTTCAGAAGAAAGCGGGTAACTGCTGGATTCAGATGGCTCAGGACCGGTCGATGTTGCGCAGATTAGGGGAGACCTATGTCCAGCAGTGGACTTTTAAGGGCTGATAGATGGATGGATGAATGGATGTGTTCAAAAATATTTAATCTTTCAGATAGGTATCAGCACTTACGGTCCAGGATGTTCCTTGCCATCCCGTTTTATAGAATTCTTCCCGTACATTCCCTGGATTAAGTCCTACGTTGTCCCAGCGAAGAGGAAGCAAAACTACCGACGCTCCAACTATGAGTATGAACAAGGATTGGAAGAACCTTATGAAGATATGGACACGGTTCTTCTATCAAAGATTAGTAATAACTCTATCGTTATGAGACCAAGTAAGTTATTGAGATCTACTTTTTTACAAGAACTAAGTATTATACGACCATGACCCTGGAGTCCCAGTACCAGAATAGGACCAAAACGGTATCCCCTGCCTGTCGTACGAGGCGACTAAAAGGGATTTTCGGGGTTGCGGGCGACTAGAGTGGGAGCTCGAGCCGTCCAGCCAAGCGACTCCTGAAAGGACGGTGGCATACGTGGTCGCATGCCACCGTAAATAACAGAAGGTGCGTTGAGCTTATTCGCTCACCAGGGAAGAACCTGAAATAGACATCGCGCTCGGGGACTTTTGTTCCGTTGGAGTCCCCCATGCAGCGCTGAGGACGGCCACCGAGGGGGTTTTAGTGCGGTAAGAATCCCACATAACCTACGTCGCTACCACGGCGTCGGGTACCTTTTGGAAGGTTCCCCCCTCGTAACAAAAAAAAAATATTATACGACCATACATTCCATATGTACCCTTAGTGTGAGTTTATTGCATTATCTGAAAACAAATATTGTTTACGTTTTAGCTCAATATTGGAGCAATGTATTTTGGTAGTAAATCAAAAACTGTGTGTAATGTAGGTACATTGCAATGTGTGTTCGAAAACGTAAACAATTATTGATTTGACGACCCGCGTGGCGCAGCGGTTACCATACCGGTCTGACACGCAGTGGGTCCAGGATTCGATTCCCGGCCAGGCAGGTATCTGAATGATGAGTTTAGATTCCTGTTCTGGGTCTGGGTGTTTATGTATTCGTCTTGTGTGTATCCATGGTACACACGACACAGGAGAAAATCCTACTGTGGGGCTATGTAGAAAGCGTAAAGCGTTACGTATCCCGATCTTCCTATATTTCAATCTACTTTCCGATCCGGTGGTAGTGTAAGAAAAAAATGTAACTGACAATTTGTAAGTGCCCCCGCAGGCCTATGCTAAATAAAGACATTTCATTTCATTTTATTTCAGCCACCACTCCACGTTGACAAAACTATGAAACTATGTACCCGGCTATTTGTAGTAGTTGAAAAATCTGGAAATCCATACCATAACACTGCATTATTTTAATAATTCCAGACTTAGCATACGTGAAGGAAAGTGTCTACGGGAAGTGCGATTCCGTTGATGGTATTCTGATGTACAGAGAGTATGGCACCATAAAAGCCCCTGGACATACTGCAATAGGCGTTTATGCTGTAAGATTTTTTATACTTTAACCTAACGATAAGGCAGACGGGATACCTAATGGTATATAGTCGACTGTGGACAGATGCAACACCAGAGGAGCTGCCAATGCATCGCCGGCTTTAAATAATAATTTTAATTTTAATTTTTATTAATTTTATTATTAATAATTTTAATTTTAATTAAATTTTAACTTTTGTTACCCATGTAAAAACAAGATGGCAAATAAAAAAAAATAAAAAAAGATATACAAAGAAAAAAGACAAACCCACTGAGTTTCTTGCCGGATTTTCTCAGTTGAGGTCGTGTTCCAATCCGGTGGTAGTGTAAAAAAATATATATAAATGTAACTGACAATTTGTAAGCGCCCCCGAAGGCCTATGCAAAATAAAGACATTTCATTTCATTTCATTTCATTCCATTTCATTTCATAATGTACTGAATCTTATAGCATCATATTAGTCAATGTTGTAAGGTGGCACAAGTGTGGCTCGATCGGGGAGATATCTACCACCGCCATACCTATTTCTAGCGTTACCCAGTTCTTTCGTTGCCGTCCTCCCTGTCCTCTGCGGCCGTTTGGTGGTTTGCGGCGGAACCAAGAGCGGATCCACCGCTGGATGTTGGAGATCGGTGCCTGTAATGTGTATGTGGCTTTGTGGGTGTCCTTGTCCATGTCCACGGCTTCTGGGTGGCGGTCTCGTGGATTGGTCCGTGGCCCTGCGGATGGGGGTCTTGGAGGTGGGCTGAGTTACCCATGAGGATCACCCACTTAAAAAAAAGTGATAAACTATATATATTAACTGACTGAAGTAGCAAACGAGCATGCAGTCCACCTGATGGTAAGTGTCGTCACTGCCGCCCATGGACATCTGTAATAAGCTACATACAGAACATGGGTTCCATCGGAAGTCAAACACAGATGCGTTGCTACTCCCGAGGATCCTGATGGTCGCCTCATGTGAAAGTGTGCCGGCAACCACGCCCTTCTACCGAAACGCAAGAAATTCTTTACGCTAGAAATAGGTGTGGTGTGGTATATTTGTGTCTTGCGTGAATTTTTGTTTAATAACATTTACATAATAAATCCACAGGTTTCTATGTACGATCTGTTCTTCCCGAACATCACTTGCATAATGGTAACAGTTATGTGCAACAAGAGAAGTGAGACCAAATTTTGGTTCGACACAGGCTTCCATCAAGAAGACATAGAGAACTTCGTCAAGATCATATCCATACCCAAGAGGAATAAAGATAAAGCTCCTAAGATTTTGTTCGTAAAAGATACTTATAGCAAGTATAGGAAAATAAAAATGGCGAATTTGGATTTTAAGTTCGAGTTTACTGACCAGGCGAGAATGGATCTTGAGTTTTTTGGACAGAATGGTAAGTGAGGTTTCGTTTATGTTGTTTTTAAGGTCAGGTAAAAATATGATTTACTGTTTTTTTTACAAATAACAAACTTTTTTTTTTTATTTGACTGAAGTAGCAAACGAGCATGCAGTCCACCTGATGGTAAGTGGTCACTGCCGCCCATGGACATCTGTAGTCAACTTCATATAGAACACACAGATCACAGATGCGTTGCTACTCCCGAGGACTATGATGGTCGTCTCATGTAAAAGTGTGCCGGCAACCATACCCTTCTATCGAAACGCAAGAAATGCTTCACGCTAGAAATAGGTGTGGCGGTGGTACTTCCCCGGTCGAACTGCACTGGTTCTACCACCTTCAAAACCTTTGTGGTCTCCAAAGGAATTTCCCTCCTGATCCGTCGTCTAATAGTCCCTCAATATCCTATTCGAAACTGATTTTGAATTGCCAATCGACGAGAATGAGCCCTCTGGTTGTTTTGTGTTTCTATAAGGCAATGATTTTTGTAGTCACTTTTCCTGCCTAATACAGTAATGAATGAGCCTACTTGTTATGCAGAGAGCCTCACACAAGGTCCACAAAAAAAATTATTCGTATTGCAGCGAGAAGCTGATTTTCAGCGAATTTTTACAATTATTACTTCGATTTGCGCCAAAATGTCTTGGTCGTAAGCGTTGTAGAAAAATGTTTAAAGCGAAACTTTCGTGTCGCTGTCTTAAGACCAAGGACACCGACGCGTTCCTTTTATTCAGAACTTTCCTATATATGTATGTAGGAGATATAGGAGAGTAATATTCGTCCCTGTAGTTCCGGGATTAGAATAGGGCTACGGCTTCCCCTGCCTGTCGTAAGAGGCGACTAAAAAGGGCTTCCGGTGTTGTAGGCGGCTAGAGTGGGAGCTTGAACCGTTCGGTCGGGCGATCCCGGGAAAGGACGTCGGTACGTGTGGTCGCATACCGTCATAAAGACTAGATGGAGCGGTGGGCCCAGCCGCCCATCTGAGAGGAGCCCGATGGGGCAACGCGCTCAGAGGATTCCGGTTGCGGTCGTTTCGAGTTCCCGAAGTCCACTTTATAGCGCCGAGGACGGCCACCGGTGGGTTTTAGTGCGGTAAAAATCCCACAAAACCCTGCGTCGCTCCTATGGCATCGAGTACCTTTTGTAGATTTCCCTCTCGATAACAAAAAAGGAGAGTAATATAATCTACTTTCCTTCCAGAAGATCAAGGTAAAGTATATTTTGAAGAACAAAAAATCTTTATGTTTCAGTGAGTAGTCGGATGTCAGAACATTTTTTTCACCCAATACAAGACTCAAAAATCTTACAGAATAAGATCAAGATTATAAGAATACATGATGAAAAGAAAGTTAAAATAATCAAAGAAGATGATCCATTTTATGTCTTCTAAGTTTGTGAAACAGTTGTATCTTCCAGATAGAATATTAAGGCTACGTACTCACGGAGCGGTTTTCACCCGCGGCCGCCGCGGTTGCGGGCCCGCAGCTTTTGTGCGATACTCACGATACCGCCTATTTTTGCGGTTGCGCTGCCGTCGCGGTTGCGATTATCGACCGCAAATGTGGCGGGCGAAATCCGCAAGACGGGCGGTTTACCATCAGTTGAGGTCCTGACTACTACACTCGCCTGCCAACTGATTGCAGAGCGCGCGACTGACTACAGATGCTGCGGGCCCGCAACCGCGGCGGCCGCGGGTGAAAATCGCTCCGTGAGTACTTAGCGTAATACATCAATAAGTTTTTTTTTTTTTTTTTATTTGACTGAAGTAGCAAACGAGCATGCAGTCCACCTGATGGTAAGTGGTCACTGCCGCCCATGGACATCTGTAATCAACTTCATATAGAACACACAGATCACAGATGCGTTGCTACTCCCGAGGACTATGATGGTCGCCTCATGTAAAAGTGTGCCGGCAACCACACCCTTCTATCGAAACGCAAGAAATGCTTCACGCTAGAAATAGGTGTGGCGGTGGTACTTCCCCGGTCGAACTGCACTGGTTCTACCACCTTCAAAATGTATAAAAGTGTATTCGACTATGTTATTTCTACTGATTCACCTAACCTCTAACCCCTGTTATATATAAAGTTGAATACAGACATCTGGTAGACTGCAAATTCGTTTTCTATATCTATCTCCATCCAACCATCCATTCATCCATCCATCAGCCTTTTGATGTCCACTGCAGAACATAGGCCTCCCCTAAATGACGCCACGCCAATCGGTCCTGTGCCCTATGAATCCAACGATTTCCCGCTGTCTTCTTCAGGTCATCGGTCTACCTGGTAGGGGGTACCTATACTTCTTTTGCCTAAACGTGGTCGCCACTCGAGGACTTTTCTTCCCCACCGGTTATCGGTCTTACGAGCGATGTGGCCGGCCCATTGCCACTTCAGCTAATTTAGAGAGCTATGTCGGTAACCTTCGTTCGTCTACGGATTTCATCGTTGCGAATCATGTCTCGTAGTGAAATTCCGAGCATAACCCTCTCTATAGCATCCTGTGCAACCCTGAGCCTTCGAATGAGTCCTACAGTGAAAAACCACGTTTCGGCGACAACATCTATCTAAAACAAATTAACTAGATTGTTTACGCGGCTTTGGTTACAATATGTATAAATCCTGATCTATGCGCTAAACTTCAGTGAAATCCACTTTTCGCGTACCTAAACGAATGTCAATCATACATGCATTCTCACTAAATATCGCCTTTAAATCATATAAAGGCGATATTTATTGAGAATTTATTTTAAGTTCGTTTTGGGTTTAATTACTCTTTACAAATTCCAAAAGCTCATGTAAACGATTATGTAGTAAAATGTCGTTAGTTGATACATCAATCTGCATACAACAAGCTTCGATCGCTTAATATAATTAACACCTGAGGAGATGAACAAAAAGGAAATTATCTTGTAGCGACAGCCATTTGCATTTTAAGCGCCGGCTAGCACTCGTGGAACGGCTTTCGTAATAGATGCTGTGGCGACTTTTTGAAATCCATCAAGAAGAGAGTTTACCAGCAGGTAATCAGTGTAGTTCTTCTTACCACACACTATACCTATTTCTATCGTGATAAATTTCTTCTGTTTTGGTTGATGGGTATAGTTGCCTATTTTCATATAAGTCAAACTTGGAAATAGCAACATATCTGTGCTTGACTTCAGATGGTGCAGAAAGTTGCTTACAAATTTCCATGGATGGCAATAATCACTTACTATTAGGTAGATTGCTTGATTTAAATTTAAATCGAATATAAAGATAATGTGGTCGCTGTCCATGACTCGACAAGAGATGGCGTTCCTAGTTTTTTTTATCTAAATCATTTATTAAAGGTACCTTCACATCTTGTTTTTACACGAACTCTGAATGGTCGCTCCGTAGCCATAATATCTAATCTAACGGGAGATTTTTCTTTGTCTAAACACTATTTAACGTAAGTAGTACAGATATCTTTCATGATAAATGTAGTTATTTAAAAAACAAATTGTCTACCTACCTCAATAGTTTCGCTTCCTAAGACTGAACTCTAAGATAATTAGCGACTATAGAGAATTATAATTAATTATTACTATTATATAGAGTTATTTTACTTAGTTTAAATTTAAGTTGTGTAACTTTATTGCATATTTAATTCACGTCTTCCTTGTTGTAAATGTCGTACATGCCTGTAATCGGCTTACATACCAGTGTACTTTATTCTAATACATTATGTGTTTTGTAAAATGTTTGTGTGTTATGCTGTTGGTATGTCAAATAAATAAAATAAAATAAAAATAAAATACTAGGGGATTTCACAGATGTGCTTGTTAATCACAAACATACCAAGTGACTGTTAATAATAGCGGTTTAATATTTAGTAATTATCACAATTTTACTGTGTGTTGTACTTAAAAAATTCAAAATAATACGAATCGAACACTTCGGAAGTAACATTCACTTTCATTTTAATTAAAAGACTATGCTGCATCAGAATACAATATAACACAAGAGTGTCCAATGCAGTCACTAGAATGAGAGTGGGTATTCAAGGTATGTCTTTATGAGATTGGCCTGAAGGCAACTGTTCCTGTTTCAACTATGTGACACAAGCACCATGTTTTACCATAAATTGTATGTGATATTCAATAAATATGATAAACATGATGGAGTTTGGACTTACACAGCGTCGGTATACAATTTAATCGCAAATGCTTGTGTTTTTAGTAATTTTGTGTAGCAAACAAGCATGCAGCATGCCTATAGCAGGTGGTAGAACCAGTGTTGTTCGCCCGGGGAAGTACCACCGCCACACCTATTTCTAGCGTGAAGCAATATTTACGTTTCGATGGAAGGGTGTGGTTGCCGGCACACTTTTATACGAGGCGATCATCTTAGTCCTCGGGAGTAGAGACGCATCTGTGATTGACTTCAGATAGAACCCCATGTTCTGTATGAAGTTGCTTACAGATGTCCATGGGCGGCAGTGACCACTTACCATCAGATGGACTGCACGCTCGTTTGCTACTACAATCTTATGTACAAATAAATATATATGTACTTCCTCGGTCGAACTACACTGGTTCTACCACCTTCAATCTGTGATTGACTTTAGATAGAAACCTCATTTTACATACCTGTGGCTATAACCACTTACCATCAGGAGGGCTGCATACTCGTCACTATATATTATAAAACAAAGTCGCTTCCCGCTGTCTGTCCCATGTATGCTTAGATCTTTAAAACTACTTTCTTCTTTCTTTCTTTACTTTCAAGGTGGTAGAACCAGTGTAGTTCGACCGGGGAAGTACCACCGCCACACCTATTTCTAGCGTGAAGCATTTCTTGCGTTTCGATAGAAGGGTGTGGTCGCCGGCACACTTTCACATGAGGCGACCATCATAGTCCTCAGGAGTAGCAACGCATCTGTGATTGACTTCAGATGGAACCCATGTTCTGTATGAAGTTGATTACAGATGTCAATGGGCGGCAGTGACCACTTACCATCAGGTGGACTGCATGCTCGTTTGCTACTTCAGTCAAATAAAAAAAAAAAAAAAACTACGCTATGGATTTTAATGTAGTTTTTTTAATAGATAGAGTGAATAGAGTTTTTTTAATAGATAGAGGAAGGTTTTTATGTATATCGAAGAGATAGCGTGATGAGACATCAGGAAGGCCAGGAGTCTTCATTATTATCCATTCTTGAATAATTCAAGTAAAACACAGCAGTAAACTTCTTCGATTTATTCACAATTGACGAGGTCCGATCGCTACGACGATTAAACAAGAAATTTTTTTCTACCGGCGTTCGCTCGCCTTTTTATAACAATGTTTGGTGGTGTGACAATAACAAATTTATGGAGGGTAAACTAAATTACAATTCTAAAAATCATTAAATGTTGCTAATTCAATAAACAAACAATTTTCGATCTTTAAACTAACTAAAATAATTATTATCGGCGACGTGTTTTTCATAAATACGCGGTGTCGCGCCGACATGTAGAATAGTTGTATAATATTGTAAATAAACACTGATAAATATAGATTACTAACTTTTAGGCGGAATGACGTTCGCCGCGTCAACAAGTATAATATAAAAATATGGACTGCATGTTCCTTTGTTCTCCATAACGAAATAAAAATGCAAGCTTATACTAAATTTATGATTTTAGACTAGTATTATCGCGGAATTGATACATTATAATACTTAACGGGTACAAAAAGTTACGGGTTTTTGGCAAAAAGAATTCTATAAGAATTCATAAACCGCATATCGTGAGTACCCGTTAAGTATTATAATTATACTAAATTCTCTGCCTATATAAGACAGCTAACAATAAAAGCTCTCACGCATCATAGAGTTTAAAATCAGCAATAAAACTTAATTGGGCCCTTGTTAGAAAGTAACGGAAACGATAGCAATAACCGTTTCCGGTGGCTGCAGAACCTATTATTGTCTTCGACTGAAATGGGCCTGAAATAATGGGGAATTGAGCATGAGAGGAATGATCGCTTGGTGGTTGCGTATTTGTGTTTTAATATGTAATTGGCCATTTGCGAATCGATTTCACACACGGAGGGTTCTGTACAACCAAAGTTTAAAATATTTATCTGTCGAATTTGAATGGTTGCCGAATAAAAATTACCGTAGGTATGTTGTTAATATTAACTTTTCAAAACTGTGGACCTAGTTTATATAAATTGATAAGTGACCACTGCCACCCATGGGTTTATATCAACTCCAGATTAAACCAATCTAATTTCTAGTTGGCCACAGATGTTACACCTGAGAACTTAGTTGGAATACCTTTTTTTAGCTTAAGAGGGGAAAACCTTTAAAAGGTACCCGACGCCGTGGGAGCGATGCAGGTAATGTGGGATTCTTACCGCACTAAAACCCCCCGGTAGCCGTCCTCAGCGCTGCGTGGAAGACTCCGGGATCTCCTACGGAACACAACCGGAGTCCTCCAAGCGCAATGTCCCTTTCAGGCTCTTCCCTGGTAGGCGTAAACGCTCACCCCACCTTCTAGTCTTTACGGCGGCATGCCACCATACACGCTGGCGCCCTTCCCGGGGTCGCGTGGCTGGCCCCTTTTAGTCGCCTCTTACGACAGGCAGGGGATACTGTAGCACTATTCTGGTCCGGGAACTACAGGGACAAGACCCGTGAGAGAAGACCCGTGCTCAGCAGTGGGACAGTAATGGGTTGACTAGAGACAAGAGAAAAATTAAATAATTCGAGAGAAACAAAAAATGCGCGTGTAACCGTGTTTTAAATCTTTTACTTAAGTTTATATTACCTAACAAATAAGCAATTTATATTCTACGCGTTTGTCTTTTAGTTTTACTTAGAAAAGGCGTTTTTATTGCCCATAACGCCTAAGTTTAGTTAAAATTCTTTGTACAACACAATTCTATGGCCCAATTGGGTTAGATTACCTATTTACTTAATTAAATTTGTCTGCGACCCCAAAAGGTTGCGGGTTCGTTCCCCGTTATGGACCGTTTGTTTGAAGAGCGAATGTGATTTCTGTGCTCTACAGACTTATTTTTGCGAAGAAATACCGTTACTTATGACATGAAATGAAATATTTTTATTTAGGGAGGCACTTACAAAGTATCAGTTACAATTTTTTTCCTTACCGGATCGGAACATGACCTCAACTGAGAAAATCCGGCAAAAAACTCAGGGTTTGTCTTTTTTGTTTGTATATATATTTTTATATAGACAATCAAGTTTTTTACATGGTACTACTCGTGTTGATAATAATACTGCATTTTATTGCGACGACCCGCGTATCGGAGCGGTTACCATACCGCTCGCATAAAATGGGTCCCGGGTTTGATTCCCGGCCAGACAGGTATGTGAATGATGATTTTGGATTCATGTTGTGGGTCTGGGTGTTTGTGTATTCGTCTTGTGTGTGTCCATGGCACCCACGACACAGGAGTAAATCTTAGTGTGGGGCTATGCGTGTTGATGTGAGCGTGTTTTATCATACGTCTTTAAACACGTTTTATAACATTTCTATCATGATCTTAACAGTTACATATTCTCGAGATCTTACACTGAATGTTATAGTTACGAGAAAGAGGAATTATCCAGCTTGATATCCCGGGAAGGACAATGGTATGTGCATACCGTCGTGAGCCCTAGGCGGTGTAATGGGCTAAAATGTCCATTCCAGTTGATGACTGACGTGGAAACACACTAAGAGGATTCCAGTTGCGTTTCTTCATTACATCGTATAAACAAAGTCGCTTTCCGCTGTCTGTCCCTATGTATGCTTAGATCTTTACTACGCTACGGATTTTAATGCATTTATTTTAATAGATAGAGTGATTCAATAGGAAGGTTTTTATGTATAATGCATGTATAATGTGGTGGAGGAAATGCTGAGGCTGTCAATTTTAGATTTTTGACTTTTAGCCGTAACGAACTTTGCCTGCCAGGACTCCGAGATGTATCCCAGAGCCCTCGTCGCAGCGCCAATGACAGCCACCGGGAGGTATTAGGTGGAAAAAATCCTTATAACTCAGCATCATTCACAAGATGCCGGGTGCCTTTTGAAAGTATCCTCCTTAAAACCAATAAAGGTACAGGGCGCGCTAAGGTTGCTTTCTCGATAACGAAAAAAAAACGTGCGGCACTTGGTGACTGCCGCGGTAAAGCTTGCATTGCATAGATTTTTTAATTAACTTATGCAATTATATTTATTTATTTTTTTATGTAGTATTTTCTTCTCTGATATTAATTCAAGTTTTTGATACTATATAGTTTCGCACAAACAGCTGCTTAGATATTCATCCAATTCCCGAGCAGCTCGTCTCGATCCCTGAGAGCTTCGTACTGTTGTACCACATACATTCACGTTTAGCGAACGTTCGGCGCTATGGTAGGCGGAGTGGGTGGCGTTAGGTATTTTTCGTTACGGAATTTCTTGATTCGGTCGCCGCGCTTAAAGCCCACGATAAAAGCTATCCGACAGCTTAAAAGGTATCGTAATGGCATCTATAGAATACTTCTACCAAAAGACATGCCAATTCTACGTATAATTTAGACTATGGCACGCACTGTGCACGTACTATATAAGTCGTTGCATTATTGTCCGCAGTAATGTTAAGAACAATAGGCCCATTTAAAAGACATTTGTTTTTTAAATGTACTCGACGTTGCATTTTTCATTTCACTTTAGTTTTAACCATTGGTTTTCAGTCGAGTAATAACATTTTAGAACAGTTGGCAGATAAATATACAAGTAATGATTTTAGACAAATATTATTGCAAAATTGATAAAATTTAACGAGTAACGTGTATCCACGGTATATGTTATTTAATGTAAATTATTAATTTCAAAAACCGCATATTACGAGTACCTGTTCACACTTGGCCAGCGCGGTGGACTATTGCCCATAACTCTTTCAATCTGAGAGAAGACCCGTGGCCAGCCGTGGGGCTATAATGGGTTAACGACAAGTAAAAAAAGTGATTATGTACTTATGTATACGCGTTAAAAGTTATAATTCTTTGGCGCAACAAGATATAAATGTTTTTTAAAAAAATACGACAATGACAATAAAAAATACTAAAAAGTTCACTATAGCTGACATGAGGGTGTCGGTTTTTCGTGACGATGTGCGTGCATCGTAAAACTAAAACATTGAATATATCTAACTTCACGGTGTCGGTTTTTCGTGACGGTGTGTGGGCGCATCGTAAAAATTTACTCTCATCATTTTTTCCACGTGCCCAAAGAAGTGTAACTATATTATGATTTGAAACACAGGAAAACGTCAACAGATTTATTACCTATATCAGTGTCAGTGCCTGACTAGCCACATAGCAAGAGTAGCAAATGCTACGGGCCCCGCGACTAGAGGGACCCCGCGGCCCAATACCTATACTATTTATATTTTACTATCTTTGCTATCCTGAAAATCTTAAACTGAAAGAAGTAGATAGAAAGTGTCATCTCTAAATTTTCCTAGATTAAATCCAGAAAAGTACTTGTAACACTTTTGATTTATTTAATACCCTTACTTAAGGCAAACTATGGGCCTCCTGTGAGAATTTGCTACAGGCCCCGCGCTGGCTTAATCTGGTACTGGTCAGAGTTTAACCCACATAACCATAATCTGGTACTTCTGTGAGACTAGTGGAAGATTCAATCCAGGGCAAGTAGTGGTACATGTCTATGAAACGTGCTGGGCCGGCGCAACCGGGACCTCTGATTCCGAAACCGATCTGAAAATAGTATTTTTATCAGTCAATATAAAAAAAACAATTATTATATTTCAATTATTTACCATTAGTCATGTAGCGGCAGTGCAAGTACCGCACAATATTTATATTCTTACTACCCCCGGCTACGGTAACAATGACTTGCATCAAGTACCAACATAACATTTATTATGCAACTACCTCCGGCTATGGTTACAATGATATTTTGATTTCTTCCGAAGAGGAAACCATATAAAGACGTTCTGAATAATTTGTTTTCGAAACAAGAAACAACTCCATCGCCGGCAAAATATCTTCAGCATCTTCATCACGCAGCATCATCGCCGGAACTCGCCGCCGCTTTCCTGGAGTCAGTAGGACACCGCTACACCCTACAGTGGTGATCCTACAGTGGTGACCCCGACGTGATATGAACACGCAACCTTCTGATACGCCCCTACAGTGGTGACCCCGAGCTCGAACACCGAGGGATACCTACAACCCCATTCTGGAACACCGAGGAAGCTCTGCAACAATCCAGCGAGGAAGCTCTGCAACAATCCAGCGAAGAAGCTCTGCAACAATCCAGCGAGGAAGCTCTGAAGAATTGAAGATCAATCCCTGCAAGAAATCAGTGTAACCTATCGTCGTCACTATGGAAGAAGCCTTAAAGAAGAATCTTCTAGAAGAAATTAGGAGGATATCGGTCGAAGTTGCCGCGCTGAAAGCATCGCAGGAAACCACTTTGAATCAGTACAACACGCAAAATCACCATCACAGAAGATTACCCTATCGTCGCAGCCGTTCTACAAGTCGAAGTCGTTCAAGCTCAAGAAATTCTCTTTACTGCTACTACCATCGTCGTTTCGGTCATGAAGCAAGAAAATGCACATCTCCATGCTCATTCAAAACTGAAAACATGAAGACGAAGTCGGAAAACTAACTTCCACGCTCGATGCGACGGGATCTGGCGTCACGGAAAAATCCTACCGTCTATTTGTGACCGATAAGCGAAGCAACCTCAATTTTTTGATCGACACTGGAGCGAATATCTCAGTTATTCCGCCGCAACAGAAGATGAAGCCACTGGAATTCAAACTCTATGCCGCAAACAATACAGAAATTCCAACATACGGAGAGAAGACAATGGAACTCGATTTAAATCTACGTCGACCATTCAAATGGAAGTTTATCGTGGCGAAAGTCAGTAAACCTATAATCGGTGCTGATTTTCTAACGCATCACCAACTAGTTGTCGACATAAAGAATCGCAAGATCATCGATGGGAAGACCAATCTTTCGTGTAACTCGTTCGTGCAAGCAACAAACCTTCCTACTATAAGAAGTATAGACGTCGAACAGCCATATCATAAGCTACTAGCTGAATTTCCCGGAATAACAAGATTAACTTCAATGAAGCTCACACCGAAGCACAACGTGGAACACTTCATTGAAACAACCGGCCCACCACTTCATTGTCGCGCACGTCCAATCGCACCACACCGCTACGAGCAAGTCCGAAGGGAATTTGAGAATATGATAGAACAAGGATTATGCCGCCCAAGCAAAAGCCCTTGGTCATCACCACTTCACGTCGTACCTAAGAAGAATGGCGAACTACGAGTTTGTGGAGACTACAGAAGACTCAACTCTGTTACAACTCCTGACCGTTACCCAATACCGCGAGTCAAGGACTTCACTCATCATCTGTCGGACAAGAAGATATTCTCCACAATCGATCTCAACAGAGCCTACCAACAAATTAAAGTACGCGATGAAGACATAGACAAGACTGCAATAATCACACCTATGGGATTATTTGAATTTCCACGAATGACACCTGGATTGAAGAACGCCGGTCAAACCTTCCAAAGATTCATACACGAAGTACTTCAAGGACTCGATTTCGTATTCGCATTCATCGACGATCTTCTAGTTGCAAGCTCAGATGAAGAAACTCATAAGAAGCATCTACGTATTGTTCTACATCGACTAGAAGAAAATGGAATCACTATCAACCCATCAAAATGCATATTTGGACAACAAGAAGTTCAATTTCTTGGTTTCGCCGTTAGTAAGGAAGGAATTAAACCGCCTGCAGAAAAAGTCCGAGCAATTGTTGATTACGCCAAACCACAAACAATTGAAGAACTCAGAAGATTTCTTGGAATGTTAAATTTCTATAGAGAACACATTCCGAATGCATCCGAAATACAAGCACCGCTTCACGCCTACCTTCATAATACAAAGAAAAAAGATAGAACTGTAGTCGAATGGAACGATGACGCCACGAAGGCATTCGAAGCTTGTAAAGTCGCGATTCAAAATGCAGCTTTACTTGCTCACCCATCACATGAAGCAACACTTGCTATCTTCAGCGACGCGTCTGATAACTCAGCGGGAGCCGTACTTCAACAACATATTAATGGAAAATGGCAACCACTTGGCTATTTTTCGAAGAAATTCTCCGATGCACAACGCAACTACAGTACATTCGACCGAGAGCTACTTGCTATCTACATGGCTATTAAGCACTTCAGAAAAACTTTCGAGGGAAGAAACCTGATAGTTTTTACCGACCACAAGCCATTGACTTATGTACTTCAGAAGAAACCTTCAACATCGGAAACACCACGTCGTGCAAGACAACTAATTTTCATCAGTGAATTCACAACTGATATTCGTCACGTCAGTGGGAAAGACAACTTAGTCGCCGACGCACTCAGTCGCACACAGATCGACAGTGTATCATGTCCAACGACAATCGACTATTGCAAGATAGCAGAAGCGCAAGACAGAGATAGAGATATGATCAAGCAACTATCGAACCAAAATAACTTATCTATCAAGCAAGTTATTTTACCGATGTCACATCTACCTATCTACTGTGAAGCTTCAACATCTACTATGCGTCCATACCTACCTGAAGAATGTCGTCGTGAAGCATTCAACGCTCTTCACAACATTAGTCACCCAGGCGTCAGAACAACAAAGAAGCTCATTACAGAAAGATTCTTTTGGCCTTCAATGCAAGTTGATGTCGGAAACTGGACGAAGCAATGTCTACAATGTCAAACATGCAAAGTACAAAGACATACATCAAGCAGCCCATCTTCATTTCCACCATCGGATCGATTCGAACATCTACACATCGATATCGTCGGACCACTACCTACTTCACCTCAAGGATATCGATACCTCGTTACGATGATCGATAGAACAACGAGATGGCCTGAAGCAATACCTACAGATGACACTTCAGCAGAATCTGTTTCGAGAATTGTCTACGAAAATTGGATTACTCGATTCGGTTCACCAAAGATAATTACAACCGATCAAGGAAGAAACTTCGAAAGCAATCTCTTCAAAAAATTACTTCAAACAATGGGTATTGAGAAGACTAGGACAACGCCGTTTCATCCATCTTGCAATGGAATCTTAGAGAGGATGCACAGATCGCTCAAAAATTCTATCAAAACTCGTCTATCTGAACATACAACGTGGATTGATGAGTTACCTACAGTATTAATGGGTCTACGAGCAGCACCTCGCACAGATACTGGTATTAGCGCCGCACAACTCACATACGGATGCAGCCTACGTCTACCATGCGATTTCTTCACTTCAACATCAATAACCAACCAAGAGATGGACACCGATTACGTCAATCGACTTCAAGAATCGATTCGCAATGTATCGCATCAAATAACTTCGCACAGAAATAAGAAGCCGATATTCATCCATCAAGACCTACGTAACTGCAAAGAAGTTTTTATTCGCAACGACGCTGTAAGGAAACCATTCCAACCTACATACGACGGACCGTATAAAGTCTTAGAGCGAGATAGCAAGACTTTCAAGTTGGAATTACCCGGTCACAGATCATCCGTTATTTCAATCGACCGACTCAAGCCTGCTTATACTATCAATGAGGATACTTCGGAAGACCTACAGGTACCATCACGTCACCCACCAGAGAGGAAGCAAGACAGCTCATCAATATCTACATCAACACCTACATCAAGTCAAAGTAAATCTATCTTGAAGACTACAAGATATGGGCGAGCCGTCAAGCCTCCGGTACGCTTTCGCTAGGGGGAGAGTACTGTAGCGGCAGTGCAAGTACCGCACAATATTTATATTCTTACTACCCCCGGCTACGGTAACAATGACTTGCATCAAGTACCAACATAACATTTATTATGCAACTACCTCCGGCTATGGTTACAATGATATTTTGATTTCTTCCGAAGAGGAAACCATATAAAGACGTTCTGAATAATTTGTTTTCGAAACAAGAAACAACTCCATCGCCGGCAAAATATCTTCAGCATCTTCATCACGCAGCATCATCGCCGGAACTCGCCGCCGCTTTCCTGGAGTCAGTAGGACACCGCTACACCCTACAGTGGTGATCCTACAGTCAAATGAATAAAAAAAGCAATTAAATAGTTCCGAAATGTATTTTTGTACGATATGTAAATTTTGTAAATATTTTTTCTTCCTATATATATAATATACTAGCTCTTACCCACGGCTTCGCCCGCACAGTCGAAGGGAATTAACATTAGCATTTGATAGCATGATTCAGAACTTGCAAATGAATTTTACTAATGCCATCTATTAACAACGTCTGAAACTACTAAATCTGTATTGATTAACAAAACATCGATATTCGCATGGGAATAAGAGAGCGCGATATAAAGTAGCTCTCAACTATCTCCCAGCATATAAACCATATCATATAATAGCTATGTGGCGACGTGAAAGAGGAACAAACAAACACACTTCACATTTATAATACTAGTATGGATTTTTAAACTGATGTTATGTTCTTTGAGTAAAATTTGATAGTTATCATCATGCATCTCACCAAATTCCATCTTCCAGTTGAATTCGAAGCAAACACCATCCCGTTATCCCAAACGCAGTGTTCCTTATTATTTACCGCATACCCGCATTCATAATAAACAGGTACACTCAATTTGGTTATTTTGATCTATTATTACCAAAAAATAAAATGTTATTTAATTTTATTAAGTGATACAAGGATTAGTAAATACAAAAAAGTAGAATAAATATTAGAGTAGTAGTAGTATATAGATAGTATATTAGAGTAGCGAAAATAATTAGAGTGTGATAGATTAATAAATATGTATAAAAATATGGTTACTAGTAGATATAATATTAATGAATCAACAATATTTTTTTAACTGCAATAACTTTACATATAATTTGTTTTTTTTTTATCTGACTGAAGTAGCAAACGAGCATGCGGTTACCTGATGGTAAGCGGTCACTACATACAGAACATGGGTTCCATCTGAGATCAACACAGATGCGTTGCTACTCCCGAGGACTATGATGGTCGCTTCATGTGAAAGTGTGCCGGCTACCACACCCTTCTATCGAAACGCAAGAAATGCTTCACGCTAGAAATAGGTGTGGCGGTGGTACTTCCCCGGTCGAACTGGTTCTACCACCTTAAAAAAAAAGAAAACCTTGGGTTTTTAAAGAAAATGCAAAAAAGCATTATATCAAAGCTGGCGATGTATTGGTGACTTCTCCAGTGTTGCAAATGTCTAGGTTACGGTGACTACTCTCCATCAGGTTCCATCTTCCTAACGATTCAATTAAAACAAAAATATTCAAAAAGATAACAAAGAAAGTGATGAAATAACGGTTTAATATTACTTCAGGATACGGACGAATATATTTTATAACATGTAATTAAATTTTGTAGTTATGGTTATTGACTATTTAAAAATACTTAAGCTAAAATTGTCACATAACATTAATTATCACTGCTTTTCGGTGAAGGAAAACATCGTGAGGAAACCTACACACCCGAGAGTTCTTTATAAAAAAAAAAGTTCTCGGAGGTGTGTGAAGTCCACCAATTCGCACTTGGCCAGCGTGGTGGACTATGGCCTAAAACTCTCTCATTCTGAGAGAAGACCTGTGCCCAGCAGTGGGACATTAATGGGTTGTACCCAAGCTAAAATAATAATAAAGACGTTAAAGTAACGTTGTTTAAGGCGTATTATCAGACTTTTTACACGTGCAGCCCATAGGCTGTAAAAAGGCCTTGGTCCATAGGTCACTTGGCCCATAGGCCAAGTGTACTAGCAGGTCGCTCGGTGCCCTGTGAGTTCAATATAATAATGGGTTTAGGATGCTGATGGGGCTGCCACGCTTTTGTAGCGCATCAGGAATGTTTGCTGAAGCTCGCGTCGACAGTTTTGAGTCGATCTTGCGAAAACGCGTAGCTTCCGTGATGCGGCGAATACGGGACAGCCCTAGCAGTCTCCTAAATACTATATTGGATAGGGTAGACTGTCTAATGGCAAGACACTGGAATGCGTGCCACATGCGCTCCAGAGGGGTTAATTTTAATTTTAATGTAATATAAATTTTATAATTTGAAATCCATGTGATGGAGATAATTGACACAATTTTGTTGACATTTTTATTATGATTTTTATTTTTATTGTATTGGTATTTAATTGTATTTTATTTTAATTGTATTTATGATTTTGTTTAATGTAGAATTTTAATACTAACATACTATAAGTAATAACTAACATGATTCTTATTATTATCATTTGTATTATATGGACATGTGTCTGATTTAAATAAATAAATAAAATGTAGTATTACAATAATATCTTACCCCCGCTCGGTTGTAGAATTCATCACACAACGAACGATTGACATATTGCAATTTGTATATAACTTTCTCTAACAACTGATTTTCTGTAAAAATATTCACGTTAAATATAAAATCTCTTTATTCTGTGTATATAAGGAGACGCTTACAAATTGTCAGGAACAATATTTTTTCTTATACAAAGTAAAATACGACCTCATTGAGAAGATCCGACAGACAACTCATTGGATTTGTCTTTTTGTCATATACACATCAATACTAATATTATAAATGTGAAAGTGTGTTAGTTTGTTCCTCATTCACGTCGCCACATAGCTATTATATAATATGGTTTATATGCTGGGAAACAGGAGGGCGGAGAGTGACGTAGGTCACTTTTTACCGCGCTCACTCATTTCCATAAGAATTTCGATGTTTTATTAGTTGATACAAATTTAGTAGTCCCAGACGTTGTTAATAGGTGGCGTTAGCAAATTTCATTTGCAAGTTCTGAATCACGCTATCAAATGCTAATGTAAAATCCCTTTGACCGTGCGGGCAAAGCCATGGGTAAGAGCTAGTAGGTAATAAACCCACCTTAGTCTATAGCAGTGGCAAGGCATCTTAGAATAGAAGCCCTCTTCTGTGTTCAATCGGTTACTATATTTTTTATCTGACTGAAGTAGCAAACGAGCATGCAGTCCATCTGATGGTAGTGGTCACTGCCGCCCTGCGACATCTGTGAACAACTTCACAAAGAACATGGGTTCCATCTGAAGTCAATCATAAATGCGTTGCTACTCCCGAGGACTAAGATGGTCGCCACATGTGAACGTATGCCGGCAACCACACCCTTCTATCGAAACGCAAATGCTTCACGCTGGAAATAGGTGTAGCGGTGGTACTTACCCGGTCGAACTACACTGGTCCTACCTTGAAGAAAATCTATGGATGGCAGAGATCACTTCCCACCAGGTAAGTTCCTTGCTCGGCTGTTACTTGTGATAGAAAACTAGCTGTCCCGACAAACGTTGTTTTGCCATATAAAAAAAAATTTTTAAGGGTGGACAACCCTTAAGGGGTATGAAAAATAGATGTTGGCCGATTCTCAGACCTACTGAATAAGCATATAAAATTTGGTAAAAATCGGTCAAGCCGTTTCGGAGGAGTATGGCAACAAAAACTGTGACACGAGAATTTATATATTTTATTATATATTTTATATATTAGATACTACGTACCATCAGTATATCCTAAAGCGTAGAGATGAGTAGATGTGTTAAACGAATAGTTTGGTAAACATATCGATTTCAATGGTGCTAGAAAGTAATTTTATTGCTTATTAAATTCGTAAACAGATTATTCTAAAACTACTATGTAACTACTTAATATTATGTAACTACTTTATAAACTGAATTTGTCGCACCTATGGATACCCTTTACAAGGTGGTGGCAATATACTTGCCACCATGTATTTAGTCGATTTCCTCGCAACTTTTTCGCCGCAATGTTTTTTTTTATAACAGATGAAAATTATTTTTTTCATATTTTTTAAAGAGTGAACAATTGAAAATGAAGTCTTATTGACGGGCTGTGGCAATTATATTGCCACCACATTTTCCAAAAAAAAACCCTAGGAATTTTTGAAAAAAATATCATTTTCATCACAACCGTATATTCTTTCACTATTTGTTTGATTTTTAGTGTAAACACTTCTACTTTCAGGAGCCTTATAAAGGGTTAAAAAGTTCTCTGTATCTTTTTTTTCATCACACAAAAGTAAAATAATTATGTAAGTACCACTGAAAATCACCTTATAAGTAACCACTGAACATGTGTCATAAATCTGTTTTAGCCTTGAGTACTAAACTAAGAATTCCAAGTTTAAATATGTCACCCATGGGTGCAAAGAGCATGCTTTTAATCCAGAACACAACAACACATAACATTGCTGTTATAAGGCAGTGCACACACCCGCTCTCTACACTCATAGCCCCACACTAGGATTTTTTCCTGTGTCGTGGGTGCCATGGACACACAAGACGAATACACAAACACTCAGACCCCGAAAACGAATCTAAACTCATCATTCAGATACCTGTCTGGCCGGGAACTGAACCCGGAACCCATTGCGCGTCAGGCCGACATGGCAACTGCTCCGCCACGCGGGTCGTCAAGTAAGTTGGACAACGACGAAGTAAGTAGGTACGTTGGACAATGCTTCCAGAGTCGTACCATAACAATTAATGTTACAAATAGATGAATAGTCATCTAATTATAATATGTCATTAATGGAACGTTATAGATCCTCAACCCATTATTTATCTCTCTGCTAGGCACGCGTCTTCTCAGAATGAGAGTCCACCGAACTGGCCTTCAGCAAATTGGTACGTACAACACACCTTAAAGAATTATTATTAAAAAAAAATCAGGTGTAAAAATTTCCTCTCGATGATTTCCTGCACCATTCAGGAATGATAAAATATTTATGATTATTATTTTAGAAAAATCCGTGGTGCTTGCCTGAGTTTCAAACATTGGACCATCGGTCGAGAGGTTGAGTTTCAACCATTAGGCTATAACTGCTTCTGTTAGATAGGTTTATACCTGAAGAACTCACAAGTCATATCTTCAGTAATATCCAGCTCAATCAAAGCTATGGTGATGTATGTCGAATATTCGTATTCAGGATGAGCCATGTAGCTCTTAGGTTTGCAGTACCAGGGATTGTCTTTCTCAGGAATAAACATCGCTTTGGAGTCTTCCCTAGAAAAGGACACGCTTTATAAACACGCTTTCTACACATAAGACGAATATACAAACACCCGGACCCAGAACATGAATCTAAACTCATCATTCAGATACCTGTCTGGCCGGGAATCGAACCCGGGACCCATTGCGCACCAGACCGGTATGGTTACCGCTCCGCCAAGCGGGTCGTCAAATAAGAAATATAAAGTTAATAATTTCAGTAAAAGGATTTGATTGCCGGCACACACATATGAGGCGGCCAACTTAGTCCTCGGAAGTAGCAACGCATCACTCATTGACTTTCGATAGAATCCTTGTTCTGTATGAATTTGCTTACAGATGTCTATGGGCAGCGGTGATCACTTAGCCTCAGGTAGATGTCATTCTTATTTTGTACTGTAATTTTAAGGTGTTTCTAATTTATTTTAGTACAACTATAGACTAAGGATAAACTCTTCGAAAATTTCTCAGATCACTAATGCACGCATGGGAGCGGTAATGTTTTTATACAATACAGAACTAAACCTTGTAAGCGTCGAATAAATATTTCTACTTATCTGCAACTAAAGACACAGCCACGCTTGATATTGCTGTTACTAGGTCTAACGTTATGACCTATGGAATCGAACAATGATTGATCCGACGTTAAATAGATGACAGAGTTAAATTGTGATCAAATTCACCCATAAGCCTTTTATGTCCAGTTTTGGACGTTAGCCTTTTCAACGACCAACGATTTTTTCCGCATCAGTTTTTTTTATCTGACTGAAGAAGCAAACGAGCATGCAGTCCACCTGATGGTAAGTCACTGCCGCCCTGCGACATCTGTAATCAACTTCATACAGAACATGGGTTCCATCTGAAGTCAATCACAGAGGCGTTGCTACTCCAAGGACTTTGAAGGTCGTCTCATGTGAAAGTGTGCCGGCAATCACACCCTTCTATCGAAACGCAAGAAATGCTTCACGCTAGAAATAGGTGTGGCGGTGGTACTTCTCTGGTCGAACTACACTGGTTCTAACACCTGATGTCATAAAGGTGAGCTCAGTAGGTCGACATCTGTGAAGAAAGGAAGTGGTGCTATTCAAGATCATGATCGCCTCTGCAACGGCAAGTTAAATCTTACTTACCGGAATATATGTCGAGGAATACTCACTATGTCTTCCGCGTTGGCAATAGCATATTTATCTTTTACTAGCACGATACCTGTTAGTCCAATTTTGACTGCACTTGTCTTTTGTTCATCTGGAATAACGAAGTCTTTAGAAGTGTTTAGGAATCAACCAGGTGGTAGAACCAGTGTAGTTCAACCTGGAAAGTACCACCGCCACACCTATTTCTAGCGCGAAGCATTTCTTGCGTTTCGATGGAAGGGTGTGCTTGCCGGAATATTTTTATATGAGGCGACCATCTCAGTCCTCGGAAGTAGCAACGCATCTGTGATTGACTTCAGAATCAGATAGAACCAGTGTTGTATATGTAGTTGTCGCAGGGCGGCAGTGACCACTTACCATCAGGTGGACTGCAAGCTCGTTTGCTACTTTAATCATATAAAAAAGTGTTTAGGATCTACTTCAGCTCTTTTTGTCGAGGTAAACATTTTGACGAGGTTAAAAGATCAACAACGCATTGGATGAGTTTATATGGGATCTTGCCGCACTAAAACCCCCTCGGTGGCCATACGGCGTAACGTAGGGAACTCCGGGATCTCCAATAGAAAGCAACCAGAGTCCACAGAAATCATTACCCCTCTAGGTCACTGCCCAGGTGAACAATTACGTTCTTCCAATTCTTTGGACGATTTCGATAGTAAGCATCCACACATACCGAAGTTGACCGGATGGTTTAAGATCCCGCACTTGCCACCCGTAACTTACAAGCTCTAGATGCCTTTTAAGACAAGCGGATACCACTGGTAGACAACGGCCTGAAGCTCTCTCTTTCTTAGTGGAGATCCGTGCCTAACAGTGGGACAATAATGCGTTGACTGTTAATGCATACTGTGAAAAAACATATTATTTCCAAGGAATTCGAATAATACTTACGTAAGTGTACTCGTAAAACTCCTAGCCACTTAAAACTTCCCGATTCTCCAATGTTGCCATCTTGAAATGAGTTATTATCAACATCACATTCTTCGGGCTGTGATAACGATGTTTGAACTGAAATTTGTTTTAATTTTAAACATCTGACAATAATGTTATCTAAATAATAATAAGTTATTATTGTTATTATTTATATAGGTAATTAATTGAAGAAGCAATAACTAATTACTAATTAATTATTCTGACCATAAGTTATTATTGTTATTTTAATTTATTGAAGTAGTAATTACTAAGTAATTACTCGCCCATGTACTCTTGTAAGCAACTTCGTATATAACAGAGGTCCTCTCTGAAGTTCTCTCACACTATTTGCTGGTAGTGAAGACTAAATTTCTCGCTTCTTGTGAATTTAACTATTTACCCTTTAATTGAAATTAATGCCTGCCTTATCGAACTGTACTGGTTCTACCTAGAGGAACTAATTTTTATTGTCGACAACCCGTTATTGTCCCACTGCTGGGCCCGGGTGAAGACCCGTTCCCAGCAGTGGGACAATAACGGGTTGACGACAACTGAGAGAAATCTCAGAATGTGAGCTTTAGGCCATAGTCCACCCCGCTGGCCAAGTACGAATTGGTGGACTTCACACACCTCCGAGAACTTTTTTTCCTTCACCGAAAAGCAGTGATAATTAATTTCTAATACGCACATAAATCAGTGGTGCGTGCCTGGGTTTAAACACAGTACTAGTATCTATATTAATAATGTGGTTTCTTTAATATACCTTCTGATTGAGAGGGCAAGTTTCAACCATTAGGCTATCACTACTCTATCAATTTTTATAAACATGTAAATAACATAATTGTAAATATATTAAATAAAACGAGTTATAAAATAACAAAAAAAAACAGATCCACTGAGTTTCTTGCCGGATCGTCTCAATTGAGGTCGTGTTCCGATCCGGTGGTAGTGTAAGAAAAAAAATGTAACTGACAATTTGTAAGTGCCCCCGTAGGCATACAAAATAAAGACATTTAATTTCATTTCATTTCATTAGAAAACTGTCACTAAATCTCTATTCTCTTGCTAACATATAATTATATTTTTCTTTAACTTACCTTTCGACTGAACTAGTAGTATAACAGTAATGATTTTTATTTTGATTTTCATTTTGCAATACGCGTCTTGAGATTGCTCAAGTGTAAGTAAGATTATAACTTCTCATATCAAGCGTAAAATTGGTACTGCTGTATTTAAAGTCGATAATAATTTATGTAAGGAATTACATTAATTTAACTTCCGTGACTTGTAATTTCAAGTTAAATATATAATATAATATTTTATTCAAAAAAGGCCTAGAATTAAAAATAATGTTCTTGATATACACTGCGGTAATTGTCCTTATAATATATTTCAATTATCATATACATTAAAAAAGAAAACAAAGGCATAGTTTATTTTTTTTGGCTCTCCTGCAAAATTTGCGTGTCTGTGTATAACAATGTGTATTTTTAATTTTAGCATTTTTTTTTCTGACTGAAGTACCAAACGACCATGCAGACCACCTGTTATCCAGTCCAGTCTATTTCTAGCGTGGTTGCCGGCACACTTTCACATGAGGCGACCATCATAGGAGTAGCAACGCATCTGTGATTGACTTCAGATGGAACCTATGTTCTGTATGAGGTTGATTACAGATGAGCGGCAGTGGCCACTTACCGTCATGTGGACTGCATGTTCGTTTGCTACTTCAGTCAGCTAAAAAAAAGTACGCAAAGGATCGCTGCTTGCTTATTTATTTGCATAATAACAAAACACAAAAACTCAAATTTTGCAGAAGATTCAGGTAAAATTGAACAAGGCTTATTGTTTTTAACTGATAGCTAGTGCCTGGCAATTAGTAACAAAGCATGTTCCATGATAATTTTATAAATTAAAAAAGTAACAGCACCTTAAATAAATAGGTAGTTCTTTGACTTCATGCCTAAAATTAATAATTCATAAGTATTTACTATTTCTCTTTATTTTGTAAAAAAACATGTCATAATTCTTATATTGATGAAGAGATATTTCAAAAATCGTTCAATAACACTGAACGAAACTGACTTATCCATTATTCTAAGCATAAAGTTACCTCCACAAAACACCTTGATGTTGTGTAGATCACATCGGAGCAGCAAACAATGCAGGTTAGATTACTCGCGCACTGCTAACATCACTTGACGGACAGGTGGTACGTGCCACTTGGGGCTAAGTAACAAGTCATGTTTTATTTATATCACACATAAAAATTACTAAGAATATTAAGTTAATCAATAATGAAATGAAATGAAGTTTGTTACAAATAAAGTGAGGTACATACATGGGAATACAGGGTAAAGAAAGTAACAAATAGTAACATGTATAATCTAGTTACATATTTTCATACAGTACCTATATAACAAATGTTATACAATTGCAAAGCGTTAGTATGTATGTACAAATAATAGTTGTAGGACTCTAGGCTCCACTCTAGGATTCCCTGTATCCTGGGATCTAGTCTCATCTATAGTAGTTAGTATTAATGAGACTATGCTAGCGAGAATTTCTTCTGCGTATACACAAAGTAAAGTATAGACGTTAAAAATAATAATACGAAGAGATCACGTGATAATTAGGCCAGATAAGCGATGTAACGCTAAGTAATTTAAGATGATCTAAGATATAACCACCCATCGTATCAATAATAAATGATGAAGTAGGTAGGCAGTTATAAGGTATAGGTATAAGGTATAGTAAGGTATATTTTTTATGCTGGGTCGGAGAACAAACGCAAAAAAACTTTTGCGTTTTATCTTTATTTGAATAATGCTTTCTACACTAGTAAAAACTTTGATTTTCCTGTATTATGGGTACTAAACAAGCTACCTCAGACGGGACAGAAATCCGAATTCATCATTTAACGTCCGGCCAAATAATAAATCCGAAATGCAACGGTATCAAACCAGTAAGTGTAGTCTCTGCCACGCGGTTCATCGTCATAATAATCTATGAACATAAAATGCATTAACAACTACGTTCTGCTCAACTACATAGCTATTTACGCGGTCACTAAATAGCTCTTTACCAATCTTGGGTCTATTCCCATGAGTATTACTCTAGCTCGCAAACTGCGAGCATTGAACAGCTCTAAGTGGAATGCAGCTAGTTGTCTAATTTACGTGCACTGGTAACCGATAGCGCCGTGTAGCGCTTTGTATCTCGTTTTTACTGTAACTCAGTGTTTTTCAACTTTTTTACACACTCAGGGGGTCAATTGTACCCCTTAGTAAGTTAAAATATTTGAACGACCCACTATCTTTATAGCTTAGACGTTTATTTTACCATATAAAAATATGAACATCGATATTTTTAGTGATCTTCATAAATGCATGATTAAGTACCTACTCTCTTACGATCTTGTATCACAGGATCAGTAAAACACAGACGAGAGTAAAAACATAATTACAAGGTACTAGGTAATTCATGCGGTATCGCTTGTTTTGGTCATATCTACCTTGGTAACGGAAACAAAAAAGTTCTCAGAAGTGTGTGAAGTCTATCAATTCGCACTTGATCAGCGCGTTGGACTGTCACCTAAAAAGTCTCTCATCCTGAGAGAAAACCTGTGTCCAGCAGTGTGAAAATAGGTTGACGATGACCACGGTAATGAGTATCCTATATGTTAATATAGATCATAAACTATGTATGTGTGTTCAAATATCAGCCTAATCCGACCGGTATCTTTTGCGCAAACGAGTAGCAAACTCGCATAATAGGATTGGATTAGATTTCATTTCAAACAATTTTTTTTATATTAAGACCTAACGATAAGGCTGTCGGGCCACCTGATGGACAGCAGTCACCGTCGCCTATGGATATTTGCAATACCAAAGGAGTAACCAATGCATCGCCGGCCAATTGTTTGGAATGAAGAATACAATTGTAACATTCGGCCTCCCGAGGGATTAATCTTTGAGAACCACTGCAGTAACTTGTTGAGCACTCACTAGACACAGATGGAGTGCGTTTGCAGTTGTTCAGTGACAGGAAGGCACAAAAAATATATTCAATAAATAACCGTGCATCCTGTGACATAAAGCCTAGCCTGTTTGTAATTAAATGTTTCTATTTTAAATTAAAAAAAAATATTACGTAGAGTTAACATAAAATGTCACTAGGAGGTAGATGCACTTTAAATAGATATGTATCTACATATATATACCATATATGTAGATAGTAACTGCCTGTCATATCAATCCACAGCTCTTAGTTTAATAGTTTACAAGTCATACGTTACTAGTCTTACAGCCAAAAACGGATTTACATTTTATACACTAAACTTGTAATAAAAACGGCAACTTGGTGTTAGGCATACATTCAAATTCTTAATTTAATGTACCTAATTTAGCTTTAAATCTAAACGTGTGTGTGTGTGTATGTGTGAAGTGTAAGAGATAGTTATTTATTATTATAACTACTTTTTTTTACTATTAAGTAGAAAGTAATTTTTTTTAAAGAAAAATCTCGAGTAGATTCTCAGGGGTCCAGGGGGTTTAACTTTGAGAACCACTGCGGTAACTTGTTGAGCACTCACTAGACACAGATGGAGTGCGCTTGCAGTTGTCCAGTCACAGGAAGGCTCTATAAATATATTCTATAAATAAACTTGCATCATGTGACTTAACGCCTAGCCTGTTTGTAATTAAACCGTTTCCATAAATCTATATGAATAAAATGATTCTTCTTCTTAGTCGTTACGCTCTTGACAGAGGGGTCGTGATCGTCAAGTAGCCCTTATTTAGTTGACTGATGACGTAGTTGACTGATGTAGCGTGCCTCACGATGTCTCGCCATTTTTTACGGTTTTTTTTTTGTTTTCGAGGGGGAAACCTTCCAAAGGTACCCGACGCCGTGGGAGCGACGCAGGGTTATGTGGTATTTTTACCGCATTAAAACCCCCCCGGTGGCCGTCCTCGGCGCTGAAAAGGAGGACTCCGGGATCTCGAAACGACTTCAACCGGATTTTTTTTTTTCACGGTTAGCAGACAACCTGGTACACTCATTCAATGGGCCGTCCACAACGGATTTGATTTGGTCGGTCCATCGCATGGGTGACCTGCCACGTGCTCTAGTTCCCTCTATGCCTCCTTGCACGACCAAACGTTCGATGGCATCATCGTTTCGCCGGGAGACGTGACCGAAGAACATAAGGATTCGACTTTGTACTAAATTCGACAGACGTTGCTTAATGCCAAGCCAAATAAAATGATTACGTAAAGGTAAAACGTCATTGACAAGTTATAACTATATACTCATTACGTTCAGGATAAATATCAAACGACTAATTGAACTAAATAGGACTTCCGCCTCTAAAAACATTCAATATTATTTGCAAGTTAATTATGAGGTTTTTTTATCTGATTGAAGTAGTAAACGAGCATGCAGTCCACCTGATGGTAAGTCACTGTCGCCCATGGACATCTGTAAGCAAGTTCATATGGAAAATGGGTTCTATGTGCAGGCAATCACAGATGCGTTGCTACTCTCGAGGACTATAAGGAGCTGTAACCTGAGTGGCCATTACCACGTACATCTGCAATCAACTTAAGATGAGTCTTATTTTTTTTTTGTTAGCGTGGGGGGAAACCTTCAAAAGGTACCCGACGCTATGGGAGCAACGTCGGGTTATGTGAGATTTTAACCGCACTAAAACCTCCCCGGTGGCCATCCTCGGCGCTATAAAGAGGACTCCGGGATCTCGAAACGACCGCAACCGGAATCCTCTGAACGCGTTGCCTTCGGGCTCCTCCCCGGTGAGCATTTGCGCTCACCGTGTCTCCTGGTGTTTACGACAGCATGCGACTACTGCCGTCCTTCACGGGGTAATTTGGTTGGGCGGTTCGAGCTCCCGCTCTAATCGCCCGTAACCCCAAAAGCCCCCTTTTAGTCGCCTCTTACGACAAGCAGAGGATACCGTAGCCCTATTCTAGTCCCGGAACTACCGGGACAACCATAAGGGATCTACTACCTTTAAATTTAAAATCGTTGGACTATAATTATACTAACACTATCGTTTTTTACACTTATATCTTCTACTATATGATTTACTGTTCTTATGTACTACTATTCTTTACTGTATCTTATGTACCATGGAAACACACAAAGACCCACAAATAAACACTTAGACCCAGAATAGAAATCTAAATTCATTATTCGATCTGTGTGGCCAGGAATAGAACTCAAAACTCACTACGTGTAAACTACGATGACCGGTTCTTCGCATATGACCTAAAAACGTACTCTGAAACTACACCCAGACGCCACACTTTTATATATATACAGATAGTTAAGATCTGCACACGATAATAAATGAATACTGCAGTTAGTGGGCGGTTCGGTTAATGTAATAAGCATGGTTAATGGTTATTTATGTGGGAGCATAAACCCTAGGATATCCTGGTCTGAATCGTGCGTTTATTGTTTTAGTGGCCTTGCTTGGCTGTAATTTATTTATTATGCACATATTTCTATATAAATACAATAGGTTTTATTTTTTATTTTTAATTAACGTAGAGGCAAAGGCTTGATGGAAAGTCAACGTCACCTGTGGGCATTTGCAACATCAGACTCGCCAGTGAATCGACGGCTTTGATAGAAACATTTTAATACTTAACGGGTACTCACGATATGCGGTTTTTGAATCCTTCTCGAATTCTTTTTGGCGATATTTCGACCTAGTTGCATGGAACGTGGTCACGGCGAAACTGCGGTGGCGGGGAGAAACCGTTGACAAGCACTAGTGATAACCTATCTACACTACGTCTAGTTCGTTTTTATTTTTTTAGGTTTCATATCACGACACACAACACTACCTGTATTCTTACGCACCGAACTTTGAACTCTATGTGATTGACATAAATTTTATATTTTTGATAGAAACATCTTCTTGCACTTCTCTCTAAGACTCCGTGTCGTAAGACACCAGATCGAAGTGACCACTGTCGTATATACCCGTCAACATATTATTGATTCACTGCTGGGCACTGGGTTTTCTCTTAGAATGAGAGAGTTCAGGCCATAGTCCACCGCGCTGCCCAAGTACGAATTGGTGGACTTCACACACCTCCGAGTTTTTTTAAAGAACTTCTCGGGCGTGTAGATTTATTCACGATGTTTTCCTTCACCGAAAAGCAGTGATAATTAATTTGTAATATCCACATAATTTAAAAAATCAGTGGTGCCTGCCTGGTTTTGAACCTCGGACCTTCCGATCGAGATGGCAAGTTTCAACCATTAGGCTATCACTGCGTTTATCATATATCATATATACCATTTACCGTTCTCATGGGTAACCGCTCAATTCAAAATTCATCAAATTAAGCTAAGGATTTATTCAAAAGGGTCAAGAATTAAAAACTTGGTGCGCTACAATGATTAATCGAATCGAATCGAATCGAAACTCCTCCGAATCAGCTTGACCGATTTTGATATTTTTTATACGTATATTCAGTAGGTATGAGGATAGATCAACAACTTATTTTTACACCCCTAAGTATTAAGGGTCTGTAGCCTCGGGGTCAGAATAGGGCTACGGTATCCCTTGCCTGTCGTAAGAGGCGACTAAAAGGGGCTTCCGGGGTTGCAGACGGCTAGAGTGGGAGCTCGAACCGTTTGGTCAGGCAATCCCGGGAAGGACGGCGGTATGTGTGGTCGCATACAGTCGTAAAGACTAGACGGAGCGGTGGGCCCAGCCGCCCATCTGGGAGGAGCCCGATGGGGCAGCGCGCTCGGAGGATTCCGGTTGAAGTCGTTTCGACATCCCGGAGTCCTCCTTTTAAGCGCCGAGGACGGCCACCGGGGGGCTTTTAGTGCGGTAAAAATCCCACATAACCCTGTGTCGCTCCCACGGCATCGGGTACTTTTTGAAGGTTTCCCCCTCGAAAACAAAAAAAAAGTAATAAGGGTGATTCACCTATAAAATATTTTTTGGACTTCTTTCTATTTGGTTATTTTTATGGTGTGGAATTAAATGCTAAATTTCTACTTTTTCCTAAACCATAGTAATGGTAGCTACCTTACATTGATATTACTTTTTATGTTGTGGTTAAGGATTAGATTTAACAGGAGCGTTTTATATAGGATTGTTATGTTGATATTCTTTTTTATTCATTTTAAAATCTAAAGTCTAGTCTAATCTTTCTTTGGGGAAACAAAGTTCGCCGGGTCACCTAGTTTATTTATATTAATTTAATTCAATTAATTAAAAGGATAAGAATAAAAAGCATTGTTTAGTTTTATCTTGGTCCTCCTTAAAATATTTATTATCCCTTCTAGCAATATTTATTTAATTCAAAATAAAACAACCGGCTTCCTATTACCACGAGTTATAATGCGAATTATAAAAGCAAACATCGGAAAGAATTATTCACAGTAGGAAGGAAGCAATCCACAATTTCCAAGTATTCGATGTTATCACAACTAAGGCTGCCACAGGCTAGATCACTAACTAAATTGCACATTGTTCAGTATCTCCTATCTGTACCCTTATCTCCGTCCTTTGCGGTTATCTCCCAGACAAATTAATCTCCGTCGTCTTAATAGTTTCAGGCGGTTCAAATCGCCAGCGGAAATCATTAACGGATTCCTTTTACATTACAATATTTTACACACTTATAATACTAGTTGAATCCCGCAGCTACGCCCGCGTTAACAAAAATCGATTTTCCCGTAGGAATAACATATTTTCGCACAGTAAATGTAGCCTATATGTTAATCCAGAGTATCAGCTAACTCCCTACCAAATTTTATGCAAATCGCTCCAGCCGTTTACACGTGAAGAAGTAACAAACATACACACTCACAAACTTTATAATATTAAGTATGTTAATGAGATAGATATGTCGCTATTTATAACTTTAGTAGGCTATTTCCGCAGATTCCATGGGCGGACCACTTACCATCAGCTGGACTGCATGCTCGTTTGCTACTTCAAACAAATAAAAAATAAAATTTAAATTAAATGTATGTACAACGAATATTTTTAGCGAAAATTTATAATAGATACGTTATAAACGACTATATTATTTTGTCATACGAGTGAATACCTACTATAATATTCTTATGAGATATAGTATAATAATGTACAAACATTAAAATATTAACACTCAAATTAATAACGGGTATTTTTTGCAAACTATCAATTATTTTAACTGTGTACAATATTATGAATGTTAAGGTACTTGTTTACTATTTATGTCAAGAGTGTCTAAGAATAAAATTCATTATTATTTTCTCAATTACTTATATCAATAAACGCATCAAAGAATTGTCTTATTAAATGTTACTCGTATGGTAAATTTGGTACATCCATACTCATAATAAAATAGAAGAGCCGCGTGTCTGTGTATCTCATATATTTTGCAAAAAAGTTTAGGTGGAGGACTCAGAACAAGTAACTTTTTTTATTTATATATTTTTTTTCTTTTTGTAATTATTACCCGACTGTGCCAAAAAAGTAACATGTTTCAAACGTATGGCTGTACAAATGTCCACTATTTTGACACGCGCTACAGTGCACTATTGGCATTACAGAATATTTTAATAAAAAGTCTTGTTAGAGTTCTGTATGTGAACGCGATATTTTATTGAGAAGATGTGACATTACAAAGACACTACATACACATATACGAAATCGATGTATCGATTGTCCCGTAGGAATTCGATATTTTCCCACATTAAAAAGTAGCCTATATGTTAATCCAGAGTGTCACCTCCCTACCAAATTTTATGAAAATCGCTCCAGCCCTTTAAACGTGAAGAAGTAACAAACATACACTCACAAACTTTAGCCTTTATATTATTAGTATGATTTGAGGTTCCATTTTTAACCAACTTCCTAAAGAAATTTGGTGATCTATTCGTCTCATTTTTATGGAAGATCTTATTACGGGATGCTACAATCGACAGACACAATTCAAACGACATTGTATGTGTCGGCGCGACACCGCGTATTTATGAAAAACACGTCGCCGATAATAATTATTTTTAGTTAGTTTAAAGATCGAAAATTGTTTGTTTATTGAATTATCAACATTTAATGATTTTTAGAATTGTAATTTAGTTTACCCTCCATAAATTTTGTTGTCACACATATTGTCACACCACCAAACATTGTTATAAAAAGGCGAGCGAACGCCGGCAGAAAAGGATTTCTTGTTTAACCGCCTGTTTACTCCTGTGTTTCACTTGAAATCTTCAAGAACGAACAGTAATGAAGACTCCTGGCCTTCCTAACGTCATCACACTTTTCTTAACACTTCGATATATGCAAATTTTGATAAAACACAGATGACAAACATTGAGTACGGCTAGTTTTATTAAAACGCGGGCAAAACCGCTCAGCACTACTAGTTATCAATAAAACAGTTGCAGGCAGTCATTTAAGCTTGTTAAGTCTCTCTTATATGGCGGTTGGGCGATTCAGAGAATAACTTTAGCGTATATCGTCGGATGAGGACGTGACGATCATTTTAATTTGGATAAGTTCAAGCTGCAATTTGATCTAAGAATATTTTTAACAAAACTAGTAATGATGGAAGGATGAGAAGCTAAAATTGTATTAATTTTGAGTTACAACCAGTGGCGTTGGGTGCCTCAGAAAGAAAGAAAGAAATATTTATTGTAAAAAAATACTACAACATAATAAGACATACTTAACAGTATACATTAATTTTAAATTTGACCATTACTGCAGTAAAATTTTACAAAAGGGTCCACACTCAGCCTCACCGCGGTGAACCACGGCCACCGATTTTCAGTGTGTCCCAATTCGACGAGCAACTCGGTCGAGCGGTGCGTTGGCAAAATATAATATAAAGAAAATACACATAACAATACTTAAAATTAAAACATATCTAAATAACATGTGTAGTACATGGCAAAGTGTATCTAATAAAGAAAATACACATCACAATATTTAAAATTAAAATATAATTAAATAACATAATAGGTGAAGGTATTATGTACATACATTCGCGATACTGTACAAGGAAGACTTAATAAATTTATAACAAAACGATAAATATTTTATGAAGTTGGCATGAGTCAACAGTATTTTAGAGGGTAAGTTCAAATTTTGTTTATTGTATTACAAAAAATAATTCGTCTAACTCGACTGTGTACGTACCAATGTGCGTGTGATTGTGTGTGTGTGTGAGCGTGTATGTATTGATTATGTTCGATTATGTTATGTCAGAGGGTCTCAGTAACAAAATTAATTGGGCAAATGAAGGGAAAATGTTCACTTGTAAATGAAACAAAAACGCTTGCATTCAATCTCTTAATATTTATTCCTCATAAAAATATAACTAAGAAAAAAAAAGAATTAAAGTTTTCCGACAAATCGATTAATTTACTCATCTATAGCTGAATAGAGAGTTTAAGTGACATTGTGGATAACATTTTACGAATGGTCAAACATGACCACTGTCCCCAGTGGACATCTCTAACCATTCGACGCCGAATCAATCTCGTTATACTACTAACTACTAACTAATGTTGTTATACTCTGAAGAGCCGTGTGGCGGAGCGGTAACCATACGATATCGTCCCGGGTTCGATTCCCGGCCAGACAGATATCTGAATGATGAGTTTAGATTCATGTTCTGGGTCGGTGTGTTTGTGTATTCGTCTTGTGTGTCCATGGTACCCACGACACATGAGAATTTCCTAGTGTTTCCACGAATCATGCATAAACAAAAGATTAAGGAAACTGTTAACATAATTCTGGAAATATGCTGTTCACTTATAAACTTATATGGAAAAAATATTACGCTTGTAATTTTAGTAGGTATGCATATTTTTCCTCACTCTATGCATTTTAATATCGTAATTTGCGTCCCTAAGTCTTATTTCGTCCTAAAAAGATAGAGGAATATTGTACAATTAAGTACATAAGAGCAGTGATAGCCTAATGGTTGAAACTTGCCCTCTCGATTGGGAGGTCCGAGGTTCAAACCCAGTCATGCACCACTGATTTATGTGGGTATTAGAAATTAATTATCACTGCTTTTCGGTGAAGGAAAACATCGTGAGGAAACCTATACACCCGAGAATTCTTAAAAAAAAAAACAAAGTTCTCGGAGGTGTGTGAAGTTCACCAATTCGCACTTGGCCAGCGCGGTGGACTATGGCCTAAAACTCTCTCATTCTGAGAGAAGACCCGTGCCCAGCAGTGGGACAATAATGGGTTGACGACGAATTTTACCGCGTACCACCAATTCGCACTTGGCCAGCGCGGTGGACTATGGCCTAAAACTCTCTCATTCTGAGAGAAGACCCGTGCCCAGCAGTGGGACAATAATGGGTTGACGACGAATTTTACCGCGTACCACCAATTCGCACTTGGCCAGTGCGGTGGACTATGGCCTAAGACTCTCTCATTCTGAGAGAAGACCCGAGCCCACCGGTGGGACAATAATGGATTGACGAGAAATATAAATATCATGATAACAAAAATATACAGAAACTTATAGGCAAACCACGATCAAAATTATGTATTTACTCCGTTTCACATTCCATTTGTTTAGTTCAAGATCATTCTCATAAATCTGACTACCGTGAGATATTGCCATACGAACTATAGAATAATTTCCATAATAAAATCTCATTCGCTATTCAATAACCCACCATCCCACTAATTTTGACAAAGGCACCCCTCAATAACGGTTAATTATGATATCATACATCAAAAGTATAAAAAGGACTATTAAAATATCGTTAAAAGGAAGTTAACCGGCGAAGTGTGACTCGGACTTCACACGTAGGGATCCGTACTATTTATTTATAAAATAAATTTAAATGAATTTAAATTAAGAAAATAGTGTTAAAAATTTCAATGAATATAAATTAATAATAGTGTGAATAAAAAAAAAATATTTTATTTTAAAAAAGCGTGGGGTGCATGGTGTCAATGGTTATAGATATTTTATTGACAGATATGAGTAGAGTGACGCTTTGTTTAAAATAAAATACTTTTTTTATTCACACTAAATATTATTAATTTATATTCATTGAAATTTTTAACACTATTTTCTTAATTTAAATTCATTTAAATTTATTGTTCGGTTTTCTATAAAAAGCGTGTTTTGTAGTTTTTTTAAACGATTATTTATTTTCTACTTTTTAGTCAAATAAAAAAATGGAATAATTTTATCAAATTAGTGTATTGTCATCGGCCCTCAATAAATCTACAAAGTTTAAACGAAATCTGGCCGTTTAAAGTGGGTCAAAATCGCGCCCAAAGAAGTCGGTTACAAACATACAAACAAACATACAGGTGAAGCTAATAAAAAGCTAATAATAAAAATATTTTCCATCAGGTAGCCCGGTTGAGCAGTGATAGCCTAATGGTTGAAACTTACCCTCCTAACGGGAGGTCCGAGGTTCAAACACAGTAACGCACCACTGATTTATGTGCGAATTAGAAATTAATTATTTTGCTTTTCGGTGAAGGAAAACATTGTGAGGAAACATACACACCCGAAAGTTCTTAAAAAAAATCTCGGAGGAGTGTGAAGTCAACCAATTCGCACTTAGCCAGCGCGGTGGACTACGACCTAAAACTCTCTCTTTCTGAGAGAAGACCCGCTTAGCAGTGGGATAATAATGGATTGTCGAGAGAGCCCGGTTGCTTGTCATTAGTATTATTATTATATTAATACGTGAAGCAAAATCTTGTGACGGATTTTTAAGTATTATGCCGCGGACGGATTAGTCTGAAATTTTGCACAGTTATAGTGGACGTAGAGAAGGAGTGCAGAATGTTAATATTTTTTTCAAATAATGCATTTTTCATACATAAAATCAACTAAAAATACATTACACACACTACCGTGCATTTGTCACAAACACATAGGTACATATAGTAAATGAAATAGAACATTCAATGTCTTACTATGAAAAGACACAACGTCAAGAATGTCAGATGACATTTGATTTGAATTAGAGAAATATTCGTACTAATTTGGACAATATGAAGTTTAGTTTTTTAATTTAAATTACGGTCGAATTTCGGCCGATGCTACGGGTGACTAGTATATAAAAATTAACAAAAAAATACGTTTGTTGTATAGGAGCTCCTTTTAAACATACGTTTTTAACTTTCATTACCATGTGAAAAAAAACATGATTGTAATAATATCAAAAAAATGTATATAAATAAGAAAAAAAGACAAACCCGCTGAGTTTCTTGCCGGATCTTCTCAGTTGAGGTCGTATTCCGATCCGGTGGTAGTGTAAGAAAAAAAAGTAACTGACAATTTGTAAGTGCCCCCGCAGGCCTATACAAAATAAAGACATTACATTTCATTTCATTTCATTGTTATAGCAACAGCTAAAATACATCGTCTATAAAAATTTTAACTATTTAGCTATCACGGTTCATGAGATATACATATACAGCCTGGTGACAGACGTTTCACTTTATCTACAGAACCCTAAGGCAGAAAAAAGATAAGTCATAGGAATGAATGGTATTGGGTCTCAACCCCTAAAGGAAGTATTAAGTGTCAAACATGTTAGTTACGATTTGAGAGGGTGCGCGGGTCCATTGTTAGACGGTACGGCTTTTTTGTATTTTACGTTGAAAGGTTTATTCAATCCAAATGGTAATTGTTTTTGCAAGTAGTTTTTGGAATGTACTACTGTCACACATATTTCTTGTTAGTTGTTTTTGGAATTTTTGGAAGTTAAAACGACTATGGTTCAACTGGGAATGTATTAATAACTACACCTATTTCTAGCGTTATACAGTTTTTGGAATTCGGTGGGAAAGTGTGGTTATTAACTTAACCCTTTTTTACATTATTTTTTATTTTTTTCTTAAGGGGGAAACCTTCTAAAGGTACTCGACGCTGTGGAAGCGATGCAGGGTTTTTTACCACACTAAAACTCCCCCGGTGGCCTCGGCGCTACAAAGAGGACTCCGGGATCTCCAAAGAACGCAAACGGAGTCCTCTAAGCGCGTTGCCCCATCGGGCACCTCACTGATGGGCGGCTGAGCCCACCGTTTCGTCTGGTATTTACGACGGCATGCGACCACACATACCGCCGTTATTCGCGGGGTCGAAGTGAACGAACGGTTCGAGCTCCTACTCTAGTCACCCGCAACCCCGGAAGCCCCTTTTAGTCGCCTCTTATGACAGGCAGGAGATACCGTAGCTATTCTACACCGGAACTACAGGGACACCATCTTAGTGCATGGGGAGTTTTTTTATATACTTTAACCTAAGGCAGATGGGCTAACGATGAAAACTAATCCTATCGCTTATGGACCTAAGCAACACCAGATGACTCGCCAATGCAACCCCAGCTTTGAAAGAGAGCTTTTTTTGTCAGAGTTTTCTGTGATAGAAGACTTAGTAGACTCTACGCTTAATATTCTAAAATGCTTATTCTTACTATATTAAGTGAAGAATAGTATTGTGTGTATTATTAAATCATGTAGTTACACGTTTTAATAATAACACGTTAAGAAACATATTGCATGCAGTCACTTAGTCTGCCACATCTTGAGAAAACATACACACCCGAGTTCTTAACAAAAAAGTTCTCGGAGGTGTGTGAAGTCAACCAATTCGCACTTGGCCAGTGCGGTGGACTACGGCCTAAAACTCTCTCATTCTGAGAGAAGATCCGCTTAGCAGTGGGATAATAATGGATTGTCGAGAGAGCCCGGTTGCCTTGTCATTAGTAAATATAAAAATTAGCAAAAAAATACGTTTGTTGTATAGGAGCTCCTTTTAAACATACGTTTCTAACTTTCATTACCATGTAAAAAAACAACATGATTGTAATAATATCAAAAAAATGAATATAAATAAGAAAAAAAGACAAACCCGCTGAGTTTCTTGCCGGATCTTCTCAGTTGAGGTCGTATTCCGATCCGGTGGTAGTGTAAGAAAAAATGTAACTGACAATTTGTAAGTGCCCCCGTAGGCCTATACAAAATAAAGACATTACATTTCATTTCATTTCATTGTTATAGCAACAGCTAAAATACATCGTCTATAAAAATTTTAACTATTTAGCTATCACGGTTCATGAGATATACATATACAGCCTGGTGACAGACGTTTCACTTTATCTACAGAACCCTAAGGCAGAAAAAAGATAAGTCATAGGAATGAATGGTATTGGGTCTCAACCCCTAAAGGAAGTATTAAGTGTCAAACATGTTAGTTACGATTTGAGAGGGTGCGCGGGTCCATTGTTAGACGGTACGGCTTTTTTGTATTTTACGTTGAAAGGTTTATTCAATCCAAATGGTAATTGTTTTTGCAAGTAGTTTTTGGAATGTACTACTGTCACACATATTTCTTGTTAGTTGTTTTTGGAATTTTTGGAAGTTAAAACGACTATGGTTCAACTGGGAATGTATTAATAACTACACCTATTTCTAGCGTTATACAGTTTTTGGAATTCGGTGGGAAAGTGTGGTTATTAACTTAACCCTTTTTTACATTATTTTTTATTTTTTTCTTAAGGGGGAAACCTTCTAAAGGTACTCGACGCTGTGGAAGCGATGCAGGGTTTTTTACCACACTAAAACTCCCCCGGTGGCCTCGGCGCTACAAAGAGGACTCCGGGATCTCCAAAGAACGCAAACGGAGTCCTCTAAGCGCGTTGCCCCATCGGGCACCTCACTGATGGGCGGCTGAGCCCACCGTTTCGTCTGGTATTTACGACGGCATGCGACCACACATACCGCCGTTATTCGCGGGGTCGAAGTGAACGAACGGTTCGAGCTCCTACTCTAGTCACCCGCAACCCCGGAAGCCCCTTTTAGTCGCCTCTTATGACAGGCAGGAGATACCGTAGCTATTCTACACCGGAACTACAGGGACACCATCTTAGTGCATGGGGAGTTTTTTTATATACTTTAACCTAAGGCAGATGGGCTAACGATGAAAACTAATCCTATCGCTTATGGACCTAAGCAACACCAGATGACTCGCCAATGCAACCCCAGCTTTGAAAGAGAGCTTTTTTTGTCAGAGTTTTCTGTGATAGAAGACTTAGTAGACTCTACGCTTAATATTCTAAAATGCTTATTCTTACTATATTAAGTGAAGAATAGTATTGTGTGTATTATTAAATCATGTAGTTACACGTTTTAATAATAACACGTTAAGAAACATATTGCATGCAGTCACTTAGTCTGCCACTAAGTAACTAAGTCAGTCACGTAGTCCACCAATTCGCACTTGGCCAGCGCGGTGGACTATGGCCTAAACTCTCTCATTCCGAGAGAAGACCCGTGCCCAGCAGTGGGACAGTAATGGGTTGACGACGACGACGACGACGACTTAGACTGCCATTTTATGAAACAAAGCAATGGAAACTCACAAAACATAACAATAGTCAATAGAAATATGTAAACATCTCCGCAGCCACGCGTGATCCGTTTACGTTAATAAAAACATACATTATTATCTAAAGCCTTGCAGCTCAATGTGAAGAATGGAGCTGTGAAAAAAAATATGTAAAGGACGTTTAAGGCCAAGGAGAAGGAACGTCATTCATGGACGCTGCGTCATTTTCTACAGAACAAGTCACCCGTCACATAGGTCGAAATTCAACCGTAATTTAAATTAAAAAACTAAACTTCATATTGTCCGTACTACTACGAATATTTCTCAAATTCACATAAAATTTAATAATTTTATTTGAACAATTAATTTTGAACGCACCCATTAAATAAAAAAGCGGTTTAATTAGCTAAACCGCATTTAAAACCAATATCGGGTAATTTTCATTCTGCACTTCTACTCTACGTCCACTATAACCGTGCAATATTTCATACTAATGCGTTCGCGGCATTGTACTTAAAAATGGTTTACAAGTTTTTGCTTCACGTATTAATATATAGAAATATACCGGCGCAGTAGCGCTTTCTTCCAGCTGCCGTGTCTCACATCAGTTCCGTGTGGCCTATATTTTATGGCATAGCTAACTAAACTTGAAATAAATGACAAAAGGACTGTATACGCGTATTAATTATTGAACTATGTTTATGCATCATGTATAAAATATCATAGTGAAGGAATTAATTAGGTAGTGATATTAAAGAAAAAAATAAATATATATACGTGACGAATAGATAACCTCTTTCCTTTGGGAAGTCGGTTAAAAAGCCAGACCAGTAAAACAACACCAATCCAGGTAATATTTTTTCAAATGAACTATATAATCAGTATCGGTTTTTAATAGTAGATAAGTATTTTTAGTTATGGTTAAAACAATAATTAAATAATATTTTGATATTATTATAGAAAATTATTTTACTATAAGTATATAACAATATTAATAAAATGTATTATTACATTTTTTGTATTTGATTTTAAATAAAATAAGAGTTGTATTAAAATTATAAACCAATCATTATTGGTTGTATTGTGACTGCTTTGTTAAAAATTCCGCTTTTTAGTTTGAATATCTAGGTGATAATAATTTACCACCAATTCGCACTTGGCCAGCGCGGTGGACTATGGCCTAAACCAGTGTTTCCCAACCGGTGGTCCGCGGACCACTGATGGTCCCTGGAAGGACCCGAAGTGATAAGCCATCCAAAATATTGTAATATAGCACAATTATAGTCAGTCGTGACTGAACCAAGGATCAGGAATTAGTATAGAGTAGGCATACAGAAAGCGCATTAAATATTGTTTGCTTTGAACAATAATGTACGTAAAACTTTCTGATTTATTTAAAAGAATAGCCCCATATTTTCACATTTATTTATATCTTAAATTACACCGTCATACTGGTGTTCCATGTGTCGACAGATATTTTGCTAAACGGTCCTTGGTCACCAAAAGGTTAGGAACCACTGGACTAAACTCTTTCATTCTGAGAAAAGACCCAGCTTGGTACAATGGGTTGAAGCGAATAATTGACAAAGTGGCCGAACCAGTGTAGTTCGACCGATAAGATATCACCGCCACACATATTCCTAGTGTGAAGCAGTTTTTTCTTATATTTAAAATCACATAACCAATACAGCTGAAATTATTTTAGAAATTGAAAATATATTTATAACTAGCAGTACCCGCGGTTCCACCCGCGTAAAAAAGATACCTAATATGTGGATGATCTAGGAAATTGAAAGTTTTCTTTCACATTGACCTACTCTTCCCATTTTGCTCCTGTGTCTTGTAAAAAACATAACAATTTTTATTGCACTTCATCGTATACGACGGCGCAAGCGGCATATCTGCGGGTGGACCAACATGAGGTTAATATTTTGCTCTAAAATATATCTAACCAATAAATATAATTGTATAGCCTAAAGCCTTCCTCGATAAACGGTCCATTCAACACAAAAATATTTTTTCAATTCAAACCAGTAGTTCCTGAGATCAGCGCGTTCAAACAAACAAACTCTTCGGCTTTATAATATTAGTATGGATGTCGCGTTAAGATAGCGTATAGGCACTCTTTATTTCAATTTGTAAAGCTGTATGAAGTAATGTTGATATTTGAAAATTTATTGTACTTTTCAAGCCTAAACGCAAAATATGAGGACATTGTAACTTTTTTAATACTAACAACCTATGTAAAGCACCTTATTTTAGCAAAAAAAGAATTATTATTATTAGTACTATTATTGTTATATTACTATTGTTATTCAACAGTTATATTAATTCCATTTCCTCTAAAAAATCTTACTATCATTTAAAGAAATATAACATTTCATATACACATATTAAACCGCGATCCACAACTAACTAATAATAATATAACATTTCTTACGAACAAAAATACAAAGACACTAACATTCTATTGTGGTGCTTATCCGATAAATCACATAATATCAGGCTTTACCTTCGGTATGCTATAATCGCCCGATGACATGTTTATGTGCCCGCCCGGGCCAGAATGGGCCGATGACAAAAAATATACTAGGCCGGACTCACTCGTTTTTATTGATTTCTACATTACAATGAAAAGGGTGTTGTGATATGGTCAAACTAGGACATTTTAGTAGTTCAATATTTTTTGTATTAAATTGAAGTAACGTGAACTCTATTTGGTGGTCCCCGCAAATGGACGTTTGACTGTAGTAGTGCTGACATTATTGTCCCACTGCTGGGCACGGGTCTTCTCTCAGAGTGAGAGAGTTTTAGGCCTTAGTCCACCGCGTTGGCCTAGTGTGAATTGGTGGACTTCACACGCCTCCGAGAACTTTTTTTAAGAACTCTCGGGTGTGTAGGTTTCTTCACGATGTTTTCCTTCACCGAAAAGTAGTTTTAATTAATTTGTAATACGCACGTAATTTTTGAAAAATCAGTCGTTCCATCGAAACGAAAAGAAATGCTTCAAGCTAGAAATAGGTGTGGCGGTGGTACTTACCCGGTCGAACTACACTAGTTTTACCACCAAATCTTTTACCCCAACTTATAACTTTAATGTTAGCTACCCTGTCTCAAAAACTAGTAGCTCAAATTAACTCTAAACGCACCCTATAGAAGATCAGGATCAATTTAAACTATAAAACGCCCTAATTTACATAGAAGTGGACTAGACTATAATCCGTTCCATATTCAACGAGAACGCATTCCTGCGTCGAATAAATAAGCGTTGGTTTTCATTTAATATCTCATGAACATTCGTGTAAGTAACCATTATACATATTTAAATGTTAGGATATAAGAATATTAGTTGTTACTATATCTACACTAATATCTGCTGTTGAAATTATTCAAGCAATGTGTGTTGCCAGTGATGACCTACGGTGCCGAAACGTGGTCCTTCATTATAGGCCTCATTCGGAGTCAGGGTCGCTCAGCGTGCTATGGAGAGGGTTATGTTCGGAATTTCGCTACGAGACATGATTCGCAACTATGAAATCCGTAAACGAACAAAGCTTACCGACATAACTCTCAAAATTAGCAAGCTGAAGTGGCAATGGGCCGGCCACATCTCTCATAGGACCGATAACCGATGGGGAAGTAAGGTCCTCGAATGGCGACCACGTTTAGGCAAAAGAAGCACAGATCGCTCCCCACCAGGTGGACGATGACCTGAAGAAGACAGCGGGAAACCGTTGGATTCAGAGGGCACAGGACCAGTTGGAGTGGCGTCATTTTGTCCAGCAGTGGACCTCAAAGGGCTGATGGATATCCCTGAATCCCTGATAAAAAGCTGTCAACATCGCCTAGACACATTTGTAACGTTAGAAGAGTCAACGTTAGTAGAATAAGTCATCCTTAGCCCTCACGCGTAAAACACAGTAACTGTGACTGAACATAGTCGGCTCTTGCCACTTAGTTTTAAAACTTTGGTGTCTTGGGTGCCACAAATCCACACAAAAACGAATACACTAACACTAACACCCAACACAGAAATCTAAATTCATTTTTCACACATCAGTCTGACCAGAGATTGCACCTGGGACCCATTGCGGTTCACAACGATATGGTGATTATTTCGCCACACGTTCGATATTTGAAATTTTTGAAATCTTATTTTCGTGTGCTCTAATAAATCAATTGCAACACTTCATATTATTAATTAGACTAACATTTACTATTTTCGTAAAATGTAAATAAAATTAATCAAAATTTTATATCCAAAATGAAACCACTGTAGAACGAGCCAGCTAAAGACGTATAAAATCAACTATAACTCTTTGTTTTATCAAACCACATAGCTTTACATTAAAATAAATAAAATTGAATCATCGATACAGCCTTGTTATTTAAAGTTATTTAATTTAGAAAGCCTTAACTCTTATTCATATCTATAGGGATACTGAAGTTACGATTGTTATTTTAAAATAACAATGAAATTAATAGGTTCGATTCCCGATCAATAACATGGGAAAATGACGAATTTAAATTTTATTGTGAGGAGTGTGTAGTTCTAACTTAGTGATTTTTTTTTGTTCTCGAGGGGGAAGCCTTCATAGGTACCCGACGCCGTGGGAGAGACGCAGGGTTATGTGGGATTTTTACCACACTAAAACCCCCTCGATGGCCGTCCTCGGCGCTAAAAAGAGGTCTCCGGGATCTCCAAAGGATCAGAACCGGAGTCGTCTAAACGCTTTGTCACATCAGGCTCCTCCCAGGTAAGCAGCTGGGCCCACCGCTCCGTCTGGTCTTTACGATGTTATGCGGCCACGCATACCGCATAACGTAACGGTTCGAGCTACACTCTAGCCGCCCGCAACCCCGGAAGCCCCTTTTAGTCGCCCTTTAAGACAGGTAAGGGATACCGTAGCCCTATTCTGATACCGGAACTACAGGGACGCTAACTTAGTGCTTAGGGATACCAACGCATCTGTAGTTAAACAAAAATGGTAAAGGTGGTAGAACGAGTGTAGTTCGACCAGGGAGGTACCACCGCCACACCTATTTCTAGCGTGAAGCATTCCTTGCGTTTCGATAGAAGGGTGTGGTTGCCGGCACACTTTTATATGACGCGACCTAGTCTTTGGGAGTAGCAACGCATCTGTGATTGACTTTAAATAGAACCTACATTCCATATGAAGTTGCTTACAGATGTCGCAGGACGGCAGTGACCACTTACCATCAGGTGGATTGCATGCTCGTTTATTACTTCATTATAACGATTATGACGAATATAACGAATTCAAGACACCATGATGGAAATGGTAAAGCAAGAGCACACTTTCGGTAACGAACTTTCTTCGCCAGGTGTTTGAAATACATTATTTTAAAATGTTGTAATTTTTGAGAAGTTCCAAAGTGCGAAGTTGTAATTGAAGTCAGCTGTATATTTTGTTTATATACAGCCAACTTTAGTTATATAACAATCTTTTTCTAATCGTTATAATATAACTTGGAATTGATTTTCTTATGGTTTCCAAACCTCGGCTTCGGCCGAAGATTGTGGCAACAGTCGAATCGACGATCGAAAAAAACTACCTTCGGTCTGACACTACTGGTATTAGGGATTGCAATCCGGAAAACCGGATCCGGTAATCCGGCGGATCCGGCACAAATTTACACAAACCGGATCCGGTACCAATTCACCACCGGATCCGGTGATTGTATATTTTGACAAAGATCACATCACAAAAATAATTACCGTTAGAAATCGGTCCTTTATTTACACTGTTGTAACCGTTCGATTAATCCGGTGGGATCCGGTCGGATCCGGCCGGATTGAGAAAAAAACGGCCGGATCCGGCCGGATTGAAAATGAGGCCGGATTGCAATCCCTAACTGGTATGTTTTGTTGGCGTAATCTTTTTTTCTTTAATCTAGACACTCCCTACTTTCTTTGTTTTTATCCATCAATTTAAATCCAAGAATAAATCGTAAATTAATCCCCAATCATAACTTAAACGGATTTTTCTTGAGCAAACTCATACTAAGGGCACTTTTAGTTACAGCTTATTACGTTTATGAAAACTATAACGGATTTCTTCGCCCATACACTACAATATTGTACATTGGAAAAAAACGTAAATATGCAATACTAGCTCTTATCCGCGGGTTCGCCTGCACAATCAAAGGAAATTAACATTAGCAGTTGATAGCGTGATACTGAACTTGCAAATGAATTTTATTAACGCCATCTATTAACAACGTCTGGAACTACCAAATATGTATCAACTATCAAAACATCGATAATCTCATGGGAATGAGAGACTGCGGTAAAAAGTAGCCTACGTCACTCTCCGCCCTATCTCCCAACATATAAACCATATCATATAATAGCTATGTGATGATGTGAAAGAGGAACAAACAAACGAAAGTGTGTTTGCTTATTGTACATTTATAATGTTAGTATGGACAGTATGGATTGGTTCATTGTACCTATGACCGAAGACGTAAAAAGTATTCGTTTTGAGGAAACCTTACTCGTTCTAAAGGCACAACGTGCCTATTACTTCGTTCCAATACATCGTGCAGTAATGCAGATCATTACAGATCGTAACTCAGAACGTTAGAGTAATGGCGGCGACGTGCGCCGTGGGAATGAGATAATGTTAAACATGATTTAACGTCCTACGTAGACCGATGCCCACTTTGGGAATCCTGGGAAAAGCGATAACAAGATAATAAAAAAGGTTTGAGTTTCTTGCAGGATCGTCTAAGTTGAGGTCGTGCGGCCAATGCAGTAGGAGTGTAAGAAAAATATTGTTATTGATAATTCGTAAGTGGTCCGTTTCTCCTGTTCACCAGGTAATAGAACCTGTGTAGTGCTCATATTTTTCTCCCAGTGCAACACATTGGAAAAGAAAGCGTACGCCAATGTTAGTACATTATACGTACCTATGGCCGAAGACGTAAATGGTATTCTTTTTTTTTATCTGATTGAAGTAGCAAACGAGCATGCAGTCCACTTGATGGTAAGTGGTCACTGTCGCCCATGGACATCAGTAATCAACCTCATACAGAATATGGGTTCCGTCTGAAGTCAACCACAGATGCGTTCCTATTCCCGAGGACTATGACGGTCGCCTCGTGTAAAAGTGTGCCGGCAACCACACCCTTTATAAGAAATGCAAGAATTGCTTCACGCTAGAAATAGGCGGTGGTACTTCCGCGATCGAACTACACTGGTTCTACCTTCAAAATTCGTTCGTTCTACCTTCAAAATTCGTCTTGAGGAAACGAAATTCGGTATAAGGGCACAGCGTGCCTATTACTTCGTTCCAATACATCGTGCAGTAATGCAGATCATTACAGATCGTAACTCAGAACGTTAGAGTAATGGCGGCGACGTGCGCCGTGGGAATGGGATAATGTTAAACATGATTTAACGTCCTACGTAGACCGATGCCCACTTTGGGGATATGGGAAAAGCGATATATAAACAGGATGATGTAAAAAACCGCTAAGATTCTTGGATCTTTTCAGAGTCCGTGTTTCGATCTGGTAGTGTATGCAGGAAAATCTAATTGTGACTAAAGTCGCAAATGCCAACTTGTAGTTGTGATCATATCATATCATATCATATCATATCATATCATATCATATCATATCATATCATATCATATCATATCATATCATATCATATCATATCATATCATATCATATCATATCATATCATATCATATCATATCATATCATATCATATAATATCATCGATCTGATGGTGTTATAAGTAAAATATAATAACTGTCAAGTACAACCTTCAAAAGGTACCCGACGCCGTGGGAGCGACGCAGGGTTATGTGGGATTTTTACCGCAGTAAAGGTGGCCGTCCTCGGCACTACCAAGAGGACTCCGGGATCTCCAAAGGAACGCCACCGGAAACCTCCGAGTGTGTTGGCCCATGGGGCTCCTCCCAGATGGGCGGCTGGGCTCACCGCCCTGTCTAGTCTTTACGACGGTATGCGACCACACATACCGCCGTCCTTCCCGGGATCGCCCGACCGAACGCTTCGAGCTTCCATTCTAGCCGCCCGCAACCCTAGAAGTCCCTTTCTGCCTCTTTTCACAGCTCTGCCTGTGTGTGCCTATACCGTAGCCCTATTCTGATCCCGGAACTAAAGAGACGAAGTGTACCCCCTATTAAAAAAATTCTAACGCGGCTAAAGAAGTTTTCCCTTGATAAAAATATTAGCCCATATCTACCACGTGTAAACTTGACCGGAACCATTAACACGAAGGAACCAGTCTGCAAACGAGCGCGACCAAAACCCGCCACTATACCTGTCAACATAATATATCACCTCACGATAATTGACATTCAATTATTATATTATTCGATACATAGAATTATGTGCTAGGAAAGGTCTTGTGTGATAAAAAAATGTATGGGTAATTTTGCAGCATGTTATTTTGCTAAAAATACCATGGGTATGACAACAACTCTCCTCCATTAAAAAACTCAGTTTTTTATCTAACTGAAGTAGCAAACGAGCATGTAGTCCAACTGATGGTATGATGCCGCCCATGGACACTTGTAAGACACTTCAAATAGAACATGGGTCCTATCTGAAGTCAATCACAGACGCGTTGCTATTCCCGAAGACTAGGATGGTCGCCTCATATGAAAGTGTGCCGGCAACCACACCCTTCCATCAAAACGCAAGGAATGCTTCACGTTAGAGGTGGCGGTGGTACCTCCCCGGTCGAACTACAATGTTCTGCCACCTTTAAATAATGCCTGCCTATTAATAAAATGTTAAACTCTGCTGTAGCCTGGTCTGAAAGCTGTAAGAATGGAAACATACTCATCCGCGGCATTCTAAGTTAGCGTCAGAGATAGCAACGCATCTATGGCCAACCCCAGGTAACAGTCTAGTCCTATCTGAGGTTGATTAGTGACGTCAATGAACCGCAGTGGCCACTCACAAGTGGATTGCATGGATATTTTGCTACTAAATTACTAAAAAACCGTGGCAGAACATGTCAGTGTTTTTTGACCGGGAGGTACCACCGCCACATCTATTTATAGAGTAAAACAGTTCTTGCGTTTTGTGAAATGGTGTGGTTGCCAGCTCACTCATATATACACGCTTTCACATTTTCTACACTGATAGCCCCATATTAGGATTTTCTCCTGTGTCGTGGACACACACAAGACGAATACACAAACACCCAGACCCAGAACAGGAACATAAACTCATCATTCAGATACCTGTCTAGCCGGGAATCGAACCCGAGACCCATTGCGCGTCAGACCGGTATGGTAACCGCTCCGCCACGCGGGTCATCATATACGAGTCTTCAGTAGCAATGTATCTGTGATCGGGTTCACATAGAACCCCTGTTTCATGCAAAGTTGCTTATAAATGTCCATAAGCGGTAGTAACCACTTACCATCATTTTACGCTTGCTTACTTCTAAATTACTAAAAAACCTTGGCAGATCTTGTCACATTAAATCTACGACTCTCATCAACCCATTATTAGCCCACTGCTGGGCACGGATCTCCTCTCAGAATGAGAGAGGTTAGGCCATAGTCCACCGCGCTGGCCAAGTGCGGATTGGTGGACTGCACACACCTCCGAGAACTTTTTTTTTTTTTAAGAATTCTCGGGTGTGTAGCTTTCCTCACGATGTTTTCCTTCACCGAAAAGCAGTGATAATTCATTTCTAATACGCACATAAATCAGTGGTGCGTGCCTGGGTTTGAACCTCGGACCTCCCGATCGAGAGGGCAAGTTTCAACCGTTAGGCTATCACTGCTGCTAAATATACGACTCAATCGGCAATAACTCTTATCAAATGACGACTCTAATAGCATATAATGCTCACGAGCGACACCTGAAACGCTAAATCTTGGAATAGAGCGACTATTATTTACAGGGTTAGCACAAGTCGCATTAAGTTCACTGTATTTGCAAGTTATTTTGACAATGCTATGAACTAAATCAATATTGATATGATAACATTGTGCTGTGTCTGTATTTTACCTGCATCAGAAAGCGATGGTTTTTATCTGACTGAAGAAGCAAACGAGCATGCAGTCCACCTGATGGTAAGTGGCGCCCATGGACATCTGTAATCAACTTCATACAGAACATAGGTTCCATCTGAAGTCAATCACAGATGCGTTGCTACTCCCGAAAACTATGATGGTCGTCTCATATAAAAGTGCGCCGGCAACCACACCCTTCCATCGAAACGCAAAAAATGCTTCACGCTAGAAATAGGTGTGGCGGTGGTACTTCCCCGGTCGATTTACACTTTTTCTACCACCTTGACTTATGGATGTATATATAACAAATATCATCAGTATGTTTGTATGTTCATGTGTCCATTTACATGTTCTACAATCAAAACAGCTTCACGGATTTAACATAAATGTAAGTTTGGTATATTTGTATTAGTTGTAAAGTGACATGAATTATAATATAATTTGTAATGCATGAGAAAATAATAACAGCGATTTTTTAGCGTAAAAATGTAGATATCAAATGAAAGGTAGTAACTCTGGTAATAATCAAAGAGAATTAATCTAAGAAATAATAAGCCTCACACTAGAATTTTCTCTACACACGCAAAGACAAACACACACTCTCTAAGTCACCAAACAGAAATATAAATTCATCTTTTCAGATTTCTGTCTGACCGGGAATCGAACCCGAAGGCCTCTGCGCGCCAGATCGTATGATTACCGCTGCATCATGCAGATCGTTACACCCAGTGCTGTAATACCATAAGACACATTGAACAAAACTATAATGATTGAAATTTAAGTTCAATTTACATACCAAAGCAAGCAAAATCGAGTAAAAGACTAGTAGAATACGTTGTGTTGTTTAAATTATATTGTCAAAGCATTGATAAGTATGTCAATGTATTGTATGCGACTTAAGCAGGTTGCTTGCGAAATGCTCAATTTCATACTGCCCCATTTAAACGTTAGGAGGAAGACATTACTGTGAATTATCCTTTAATGAATTATGGTCACTTAACATGAATTGAGGCTGAATATTACTTTAAATAGTAATAAGTAGGTCCGTTTTAATTACGCAATAACAAAATGATAAGTGTTAGTAAAAAATCGATATAAAATAATTAAAAGGTGGTCAACATAACAAATTATATTAATTTCGAAGTTGACATTTATGGAATAAATGTTTCTTTCGGATAATATTAAATATCTCCGTCGGATCGTACTAGTTCTATATTTGTAATTCTTATTCGTCATTTTATCAGAACATTAGCGGCAAAGGCAGCCAGTATGAAACTAAAATACTGACCAGCCTTTACACATCAGTGGGTGTCATTCGAGTTTTATCGCTTTACACTGATTGATTCCACTTTATGGTCCTAGAACCTAATTAATGTTGTTTTCTTGCACCTAATGTGAAATGATGACAGCAATTGATTAAGATAATTGAGAATGGCATAGGTCAGTTATAATAGTCAGTTTAATGGCTCTTTAGCTATGAGATTTAATGAAATATCGTTTCAGTTTAGCGTACAAGATGGAGTGATGAGGGAACGACATAATCATTTGTTTATTTAATTATATATTGCTACAACTGTTACAATTTTGTCACAAATATGGAAATATAGTTCACCCGAGTAAGGCATGCAATTTTTAAGCCATTTTTAATTAATAATTTATACAATGTCAATAACTTAATCAATAAATTAATAATAATTATCAAGGTACTAACTCGACCAAAACAATCAGGCGCATGACAGTTGAAACTTCATTAGAACTAGGGATTTCCCATCCCGATACGAAGTATATTCTATTACCAAATACCAAGAGTATGTAGGTATACCATTATTAAAACATACGCCATAGTGGTGTATGTGGAATAGTCGTGTATCTATAAATAAATAATGTATTCGCAAACATGGAATATTTTCTTTCTTTTTTTATTCGTGTAAGAGTCTGATGCCTGTTACAACACATACTCTATTTTCGACTTGGTAGACTAGAATACTTCCCATGCATCTTTTCTTGTTAAAAAAGGCACATTTTGAATGTAAGAGCCCCTTCTCCTCCAGGAAAAGTATTTTTCCTACCCATTTTGAAGTTTATTGACGAACAATTAACTAATTTAATAATAGCTTTAAACATTCAACAACCACTCATTTAACTTACATTATAACGAAATAACATTAAACTCGTGCTAGCTAACGTAAACACCTAGACGATACACGACTGCACATCACTAGGGGATGCGCGGGGACAGAAACGCGGTGCGGGATACGAACCGCTTTTGTTTCATGCGCCTAATTGTTGTGGTCACGTAATAGTGGATTTAGAAGGCATAAAACAGATGGCGAAGATCATTACTTTACTCGATTGGGTCAGAAGCATAATTATGTCTGTATGTAAGAGCAGTGATAGAAATGGTTGAAACTTGCCCTCTCGATCGGGAGGTCCGAGGTTCTAACCCAGGCACGCATGATTTTTCTAAAATTACGTGCATATTAGAAATGAATTATCACTGATTTTCGGTGAAGGAAAACATCGTGAAGAAACCTACACACCCGAGAGATCTTTAAAAAAAAGTTCTCGGAGGTGTGTGAAGTCCACCAATTCGCACTTGTTTAGCGCGATGGACTATAGCCTAAAACTCTCTCATTCTGAGAGAAGACTCGTGCCCAGCAGTTGGATAATAATGGGATGAAGAGAGATGTATGTCCATATGTCAATTGCTTTGGCACGCGCCCCGACTCGAACGGCTTGATGAATTGCTACATATGACATTGCCTTGGAATCGACTAATTTACAGAGTAGTGATAGCCTAATGGTTGAAACTTACACTCTCGATCGGGAGGACCCAAGTACGCACCACTGATTTTTCTAAAATTTGACGAGTGACGAATTTATAGAGTGACATAAGCTATAACATTTTTAGGCCATTTTTTTGCCACGGACGTGCAAGCTGTGGAATGAGCTTCCTCCTAAGGTATTCCCGGGGCGCTATGACATGGGGTTCTTCAAGAAAGGTGCAAAAAGAGCTCTCCTACAAAGCCGGCGATGCGTTGACGACTCCTCTGGTGTTGCGAATGTCCTCGGGCGACGGTGACTACTTTCGATCAGGTAGCCCGTCTGCCTTATAGTTAGGTTAAAGTATATAAAAAGGTTCTTGTACTCAAAGGGTAAAAACGGAATCCTATTACCAAGACCCCACTGTCCGTCTGGCCGTCTGTACGTCTTTCCGTCACCAGGCTGTATCTCATGAACCGTGAGAACTTAGCCGGGTCTAAAATATCGTCGTCTACGATTACAAAAAAAAGGAAAAGAGACGTTTGTTATTTTTGTAATAATACAAATTAAATAAAATCTAGTAATAGACGAGCAAAATATAAATATTATAACACTTTCATGCCACTATTTTGACGTAAAATCCAAAAAAAAAACGGCCAACAATCATTTTTAAGCAGTAGCAATTTTTGAAGTGAAACTTCTTTAGGCGCATGAGGGTAAAATTTTTACAGATGAAACGTCACGCCGGTATGCAACGGAAGTGTCGGAAAAGAGAGAGAGAGTGATCGAGCCCGATTGAGAGAGAGTAAGACAGGGCGAACGTAGCATGAGCAACTAGCCGTGGAATGAGAGTAGGGAGCAAGCGAGTGAGAAAGATTGAGAGAAAAAGTGAGACAGAGCGAACGTCGTATCACGCCTTTTTCCCTTCCTCTTAATCTTGGAAATTTAAAGTTTTAGATTTGTATTAATATAAACAAGATTTATAAATTAGTTCGCCAAAGAAGTTTCACTTCTGACATGTGTACTTTGTACGCACGCATGTTTTTTATTTAATAATTTAACAATATTACTTTGTTTACAACTTCTATTATTTTAAAACAGAAACATAATTTATTAGTACTTTAAGATAAACTAAGCCAGAGGTGCCACAAGCGCAGTAAAACGCACTAATACATCTTTAACAAATGGCTCAAAAGCTACCCATTTCCCATTCTCACATCCGCTCGTCTGTCGGCAAATTGTTCTTGTGAAACGCTTATTGTAATTGATTGTTCACTAGTCATGATGTTTCACAATCAATTACAACCTTTGAGAACCACTTGTAAAGTAATCGTGTTAGCAGTACTTCGTGTAGAGTTAGCAAACTAATTCGATTATTTTGAAAGAAGTTTTTAAAGAATAAACTTTTATTCTTTATTTTTGATGTTATATATTATTTCAGCAATATTTTTTTATAATAGACTTCAAAAAGGAGGTTTTCAATTCGGTTGGTATATTTTTTTGTATATCCACTGATTGAACCTATTTCTTTTTTGAAGTGAAACTTCTTTAGGCGCATGAGGGTAAAATTTTTACAGATGAAACGTCACGCCGGTATGCAACGGAAGTGTCGGAAAAGAGAGAGAGAGTGATCGAGACCGATTGAGAGAGAGTAAGACAGGGCGAACGTAGCATGAGCAACTAGCCGTGGAGTGAGAGTAGGGAGCAAGCGAGTGAGAAAGATTGAGAGAAAAAGTGAGACAGAGCGAACGTCGTATCACGCCTTTTTCCCTTCCTCTTAATGTTGGAAATTTAAAGTTTTAGATTTGTATAAATATAAACAAGATTTATAAATTAGTTCGCCAAAGAAGTTTCACTTCTGACATGTGTACTTTGTACGCACACATGTTTTTTTTTTCTTTTGTGCACCTTTGTCCCCGGTTTCTCCCAAATGGGCAGAGGAAGGACACTTAGGAGGTTTTAGTGGGTAAAAAATCCCCCTATTGACCCTTAGTCCCTCCCAAGGCTTCGGTGTACCTTTTGAAGGTTTCCACCCCGACACAAAAAAGGTAGGGTGTACTTGCAGTTTGGTACCTTTGTCACCAAATTAGGATCTTTGACAGAATCTAAGATGTAGAATCTGAGCACACAGGCGGAAAGAACCAAAAATCATATTATTTTATTTCATTGGTCTATTTTGCTAACAGTACATTCACAATGGTCAACCGTAAGTATATCGATCCCTAATCGCGATATAGGGCTTTGTGTAAAATATCTGATGATCTCTTTTATGGAATACTAGTTTCGCCCTGCGGTCTCGTACGCGTATTTAAGGTTTATTTTTTTTAAAAAGCAGATGTATTTTAATGAAATACGAATAAATTTTACTATTTTAATGAAAACGCTTTAAACGCTTTCTACACTTATAGCACCACAGTAGAATTTTCTCATGAGTGTGGGTGCCATGGTCACAGACAAAGACAAATACACAAACATCCAGACCCAGAACAAGAATCTAAACACATCATTCAGATACCTGTCTGGCCGGAAATCGAACCTGGGATCCACTGAGTGTCAGACCAGTGTGTAGGAGCTGTGCCACTCGAATCATCAAAATGAAAATGAAAAAGGTCTATAAGGTATTTGTAGTGTTGGTTTGATTAAATTTCAAAGACAAACAAACAAATATTCATAAATTGTTATTCTTAGCGTTGTTATTATTATAGCGTACTTGCTTCGGCAGTACGTATACTAAAATTGGAACGATACAGAGAAGATTAGCATGGCCCCTGCGCAAGGATGACACGCAAAATCGTGAAGCGTTCCTCATTTTTGTCCCTGTAGCCTCGGGGTCAGAATAGGGCAACGGTATCCCCTGCCTGTCGTAGGAGGCGACTAAAAAGGGCTTCCGGGGTTGCAGACGGCTAGAGTGGGAGCTCGAACCGTTCGGTCAGGTAATCCCGGGAAAGACGGCGGTATGTGTGGTCGCATACCGTCGTAAAGACTAGACGGAGCGGTGGGCCCAGCCGCCCATCTGGGAGGAGCCCGATGGGGCAGCACGCTTGGAGGATTCCCACTCCCATGGCGTCGGGTACCTTTTGAAGGTTTCCCCCTCGAAAACAAAAAAAAAAAAGCTTATTATAGCACTTATTCATAGCAGCTTAGCAGCTCAAACTATTTTTTTCAAACTTATTCGATGTACAGATTCATATGCCTTTATTTTATTAGATATATCGATTTAGACCGTTTCCTCCCATTTATCCTCCCATTTCATTACTAAATCGTAATTCAATTATATGATAAGATGCGATCTTTAGGAAGGAATGTATTTTTTGATGGGTCATGCAAGTATCCTAAGTATTATGGGACACTAATATGTACCAATAAATGTTAAAAGACCATATAGTCAAAGAATTGAAAATTACATATTTATGGGTCATGTATGTGTAGAGCATTTTCTTAAAACTATATGAAAATAGGAAAAAGTAAGCCCGCGAAACTAACGTTCAAAGAACTCCAGATAAGAACCCCAGTGTTCCAATTTTAGGTGTTTATGTAATTTACAGGTGATAGAACCCGTGTAGTTCAACCAGGGAAGTACCACCGCCACACCTATTTCTAGCGTAAAACACTTTTTGCGTTACGATGGAATGGTGCGGTTGCCGGCACACTTTTATATGAGGCGACCATCATAGTCCTCGGGAGTAGCAACGCATCTGTGATTGACTTCACACAGAATCCATGTTCTATTTGAAGTTGCTTACAGATGTCTATGACTGGCAGTGACCACTTACCACCAGGTGGACTGCATGCTCGTTTACTATTTCGATCAGCAAAATAAATCCTCAGTATATTACCATGCAGTTATAAATAATTTTCATAGAAAAAGTGTCGAATGCAGAGTAACCCAATAGCCTGGCTATACTCGCTTGGCGCAGCAATTTTTTTTTATACGTTTTAAAAAACAAAAGAACAATCAGTCTACTTGATGATAAGTTTAACACTACTGCTCATGGGTATATATAAGTTACTTCATATAGAACAAGGGTCTGTACGGTGTAACCAGGTCGCGTCAGCAGTTTACGCGCCACGAGCGTTCTTTGATTATACATATTAATTTAGTACGATTTTGGATAGCAAACCGCGCGTGCTCTTCCCTAACAACATCAATCATCTTTTAAGTTAAATATAACATTTTCATGATATTAACCCGTACAGGTTCTATTTTAAATGCCACAGATGCATTGCGACTCCTTAAATTCCGATGGTCTCACTCTACCCCTTTCCATCGGAACGCAAGTGCAGTACTTGCGTTCAAGATGGTAATTTATGTGGCGGTGGCACCCCGGTAGAAGTAAATCAATATATTATTCCCAATTTATTAAAAATATATGAAATTTAAAAACAATATTTCGCTACAGACTACCAAACATTATTTCTATAAGATTTGATATACATATTACATACATAATTACTATAATCGTATGTATTAGTGGACAGGTGGTCAAAAAATTTACATATATCGTACAAAGAAACTACTTTTAGACGGTTGCAATCACCTTGCTTGTTAATAGATTATTTTATCTTTTTGTCCAAATTTATATTCGTACACATAAGGATAGAATTTCACATAAAAGTTGATACTTATGACCTCGTTTAACACTATTTATATGTTATTTATATTTATACTGCTGACTATAAAACATACATTCAGTCCACCTGGTAGTAAGTGTGTTACATACGCCCTCATACCCATGCTATTTGTTTACTCTCACTCATTGATCCTTATAATTTATTATCGTTTTATATATTAACCTTTAGACCTACAAGCATAGTAAATAAGAATCTTTTTTTTTATCTGACTGAAGTAGCAAACGAGCATGTAGTCCACCGGATGGTAAGTGGTCACTGCCACTCATAGACGTCTGTAATCAACCTCATACAGAACATGCGTTCTATCTGAAGTCATTCACAGATACGTTGCTACTCCTGAGGACTATGATGGTCACCTCATGTGAAAGTGTGCCGACAACCACACCCTTCTATCGAAACGCAAGAAATGCTTCACGCTAGAAATAGGTATGGCGGTGGTACTTCCCCGGTCGAACTACACTGGTCTACCACCTTGTAAATCTAATTTAAACAATATTAATGTACACTAATTACTAAATAAACATCCCTTCCTCTTCTACCGTTAACCTCACCACTCCAAATCATATAAAAATCCTTGAATCCCAAACTGACATCCATTCCTATATCTGACTTCATTCCTAATTTATCTTTCTAATTTATCCTTATAATTATTTCATAATAAGTAACTCAGTTTCTTTGTTAGTTAATAATAAGTAAAAAACTATATAAAATGATAATTAAATCAATTGTTTCTTAAAAAAAGACAATTTAATAGCTGGCCACGTGACAAAAGAATGCTTTCGTTTTACAACTATATCTATACCGCTACTATATACCGCGGGATTTAGATGATTAAGGTGGGGTACTCTGTACTTTTATAATGAAAATAATAATAAATACTGAATAATTATTTCAATAGTAATGTGGTGGCATTAACCTGTGAATGCACTTTGTACCCACGCGTTCCAAATACCTACCAACAATATGTCACGTTAGCAATAAGTTTCTTTTACAATATTATATTTAATAAATCAGTATGAAATCAAGTTTGGTGTGAATTACTCGTGTGTTCCCTTCATACTCACAAAATACAAATATTACCATCTTAACACACAACACACGCCACACACCAACAGTAACAAAGTATCCGTTGGAGTTGCGGGGCTGACGCGAATCTGCCCGCGCTACTTACGACCTAATGCGAAAGCGCTCCGCATGGGAACCTGCGGGATTAAACTAGTATTTCGTATACTTATTTAATGTAAATTACACACCCAATCCTGTCTGCATGATAATCTCAACCAATCAACTGTAAACCCGAAATCATCATTAACGCATGTCTTTAATAAGTCTCATTAACGATCTACGCTACTAGAAGTCATTAATAAATGCATTTGATAAATTGATGTTTCAGAGTAACCTTTCATTAAATGTTAATTTGATTTTGATAAATTGCCAAATTTGTGGTCAATTTATTGTGTGGTGATTTTGCTACCAATGAGTATTTTATCATCAATTAGTTGACCCGGCGAATTTTATTCGCCTAACAGTAAAAAATCTAAAATTATTAGTGTTCCCTTACTTTATTGTGCATGTATTATACATAAAAACCTTCCTCTTGAATCACTCTATCTCTTAAAAAAAGCTTCATTAACATCGGTAGCATAGTTTTAAGAATCGAAGCATACATAGGGACAGACAGCGAAAAGCGATTTTGTTTTATACCTACTATGTAGTGATAAATAGGTATTTAAGTCACTGTTGGACATGGGTTTTAGAGTATGAGTACTTTAGAGTATTTTATTTATAAGTATTTATTTTAGTTTTTTTAGATGGGGTTTGTTATTTCAAACTATACTCTAAAATACATTTCGACATTAATTATTATTAATATTACGAAGTACAGAGAGTAATAACAAAAGTATCTCCTCGGACTATATTTTTTGAATCAGTTATGGGCAAGGTAGATAAAAACTGTCATTATATGCATTTTCATATTTGCATATGCAAATGCATATAATGACAGTTTTTAAACGTTATTGTATATTTTGGTACTTAAAAAAAAAAAAACTTAAAACGCTTTCTACACTCATAGCCCCACAGTAGGATTTTCTCCTGTGTCGTGGGTACCATGGATACACACAAAGACGAATACACAAACACCCAGACCCAGAACAAGAATCTAAACTCATCATTCAGATACCTGTCTGGCCGGGAATCGAACCCGGGACCCACTGCGTGTCAGACCGGTACGGTAACCCCTGCGCCACGCGGGTCGTCAAAATTAGTTTTCGGCAAAACTTTCTCATTCGTTTTCTGCAAAATAGTTGGCAGTTCGTAGTTTTATTTCAAACTTGACGGCCAAAAAAGGTCGTCAAATGTTTAATGATACAAGTTTGACGACCAAAAAAAAGGTCACCGAATCTAGACCGACTTCAGTTTTCCGACCAAAAATTATATAAATGTGCCTTTCATAGTGCATATTTTATATATATTTTCACCGTTTTGGTGCATATTTTATATATATTTTCACCGTTTTGGTGCATATTTTATATATATTTTCACCATTTTGGTGCATATTTTATGTATATTTTCACCATTTTGGTGCATATTTTATGTATATTTTCACCATTTTGGTGCATATTTTATGTATATTTTCACCATTTTGGTGCATATTTTATGTATATTTTCACCATTTTGGTGCATATTTTACACTTTCATAGTGAATATTTTCATGCATATTTTGATAGTACATATAATCCAATGTCAAGTAATAACGTATACATTTCTTTTATTTCTACTTGCGGGGTGGATTTGTTATTTTTAACTGATCAAGGGAATATGTTGCTATAAGTCCTTTTAAATAAACTGTCATTTCCTTTAAATTGTTTAAAATCATATCGGTCACGTTTTTTTTACGCAGGTGAAACCGCGAGCATAGCTAGTGCATAGTTTCATGCATATGTAATGAAATGAAATTAAATGAAATGTCTTTATTTTGTATAGGCCTGCGGGGGCACTTACAAATTGTCAGTTACATTTTTTTTCTTACACTACCACCGGATCGGAATACGACCTCAACTGAGAAGATCCGGCAAGAAACTAAGCTGGTTTGTCTTTTTTTCTTATTTATATTCATTTTTTTAATATTATTACAATCATGTTTTTTTTTACATGGTAATGAAAGTTAGCTCCAGTATGTATGTACATACGCTCGACATACAGCCGGTACATATCTGCTTATGAACTTATTTATTTAGAAACGTATTTATTAGGTATATACAAATATGTTTGTAAATTGTGATAAACAAATATATTTGACGACCCGCGTGGCGGAGCGGTTACCATACCGATCTGGCACGCAATGAGTCCCGGGTTTGATTCCCGGCCAGACAGATAGGTATCTGAATGATGAGTTTAGATTCGTGTTCTGGGTCTGGTTGTTTGTGACCTCGACACAGGCAAAAATCCTACTGTGGGGCTAGAATGTAAAAAGCGTGTAGAGCGTGTTAGACTTATTAGTTGTTACAAAACGATTTATAGACACTCGTAACTCTCGTAAGAGTGCCTTTCCAAAAATAGCATATAGTTTATACAAAGTATTATTAGTATATTATGATTTATAGTATAAAGTACGTTAAATTTTCTAGCGCTCTTATAATATTTCCAATGTTATGTTATCACCGTGTTTCAGGAATCGGTACAGCGCCATCTGTGAACATATTTCGAAACTGGCTTAGTTACGTTACGTTTCCTATATGTTACCACAGCATTAATACCGTGGTATAACGTACGCTCGTAATAGTAATACAGCTAGTAAATATCTGCTAATAATATGAACTTATGTATTTAGAAACGTATTGATAACGTATTCAATAGGTACAGTCAGCAGCATATAGTTAGTGGCGTTCAAAGTGTCCATATTGTTAGATACAATCAAAGTGTTCAATAATATCGGCACAACCTACGTGTTCTAATTGTTGACAACACATTAAACTATCAAATGTCAGGACGTTCTTAAACTCATAATGTTAATACCACCCAAATTGTCACAAATATTCCGGCGTCAGTGGTAACCTAGCAACGAGACTGTTTGTAAATATAGGTACATTTTAAAATATTAAACTTTATGTTGCGAATATATTGTAAGGATCACTTACTGTGCGAGCAATTATAATATTGACATATGTTTATCTCATTTAAGGTTTTAAAATTTAATGAAGATACTTTTCATCAGTTTAAAAATAAGAAAACCGTAGAGGTAACAGAAAAACTATTATATTTTAGCTAAAATATATTGTTTGTAAAAAATATACATCGGTTTTTAATTTTTTTTAATATACATCCTTTGAAACCCTTTGAACATCCTTGCTAGTTACGATCGAATAACTTTAAGCTCGTATGTGAAAACGAATTTCTGAGGAACTTCTTTTTTGCACGTCAAATAATTGTGAACAATGTTGTTGTGGTGAATCAGCATCAGATAGTGTCACTGGCAAACGTTTATTTCCGGAGAGAACAGGAAGAAGAATCAATCGACTGAACTTGTTCTTTTTCAAGTGTGTTATGAACGGACTTAGGCCTTCTTTTTCTTGACGAGGGTAGGTTTGTAGAACTTGACGTGGTAAGTATTTCAGGTGCAATATATGGGTATGTTTCCATATACTGAACATTAACAACACTTGACGCAATTAAGCCCGGATGAGATACTCTGTCGATGGAATTATTAGAATGCAATATAATGGTGTATCCCATTGTGCCCCGTGACATTTCGCATCTTGCCTCAATTACTATGTTAAAAGAAAATATAAAATAACGGTAAGACTAAAGCAGTGTTAAAATTGCCCATCAACTTCGAGAAAAACGTAAAATAAAGGAGAAAATAATCATCAATTCAATACTATTTCTTACTTGATTCTGTAGTTATCAAGGATAAAAAAATATTATATCAATTATGCACTTAAACTAAATTTGATTGTAAATCAACTGTCATGGTCTATTGAGTATTGTTTGAAAGCAGCTTCTGATGGGCTGCAGCACCATCTCGCAAAAGCGTTTAGTTTCTGGTATGTGGGCATGACCCGTCTTACTCGTCCGTCCTCTCGTCTTATCTTATCATGCCTCTTGTTCCCCTAGACCGATTCTAAGACAATGACAGTCAATGACGTCATTGCAAGATATGAAAAGGATAGTTGTTAATATAAAAAAGAGAGAAGAGAAGAGTCATTGTTACCATGTCTTATACGGTAAGTGATCAGGAACCTTATATCCGCAACATAAGGTATAATATTATAAAATGTACCTATATTTACGAAAAGTCTCGTTGCTAGGTTACCGCTGGTGTCGTAACAGATGCTTTAACCTTCCCGCTGACAATTGCACACATGTGTGCTATAACTTAAAACTACCGCTGGCTGGACTATAGCACACATGTGTGCTATGACTACTACATGTAACAAAACCCGCTTTTTTACGTTTAATATACATTATTTCTACTAGCTCTCTTAGGCAAATATGATGATAAATAAATTATACATAAATTTGTATTATCAGATTTGATGCATTCATATAATATTTTGTATTTTGTAACATTTAAAATTGTATGCTGTCAACATCGTATTTAGCATAGATTTATTTGACTCAGTGCAATATGGCGGGAGTTTGAAGTGTCATGGTGTGATTTGTTTTGCGTGTTTATAAATTGGAAAAGTAAGTAAAGTGTCGTTCATTACTCATTATAATTATTTAAAACTTTAGAATAACTATTTATTAGTGTTTTGTGTAAATTTATACAGCAAAAATGTACTTATGAATAAAATAAAATTTAGTTCGATTGGAATCTAAACAAAAACAAATGTCTGTGAAAGATAGGATAATGAATTTGTGAAAATAATAAATATAAATCTAGAAAAACAAAATATCAAAATCATACAATAGTTTTATCATTATTATTTAAAAATTTCGTATTGCAATATTTCTATAAAAATATTAGGGATGTGCCGTACTAATAAAATTGTCTTTACGGTTTTTATATTATATCGGTATTCATAATAAACATAAATTTTAACATTATTTGAAAGAATTATACAAAACATCTATAATTTATTATAAAATATTATAAGTAAAGCATAATTGTAATTGTAAAATATAATTAATACTATAAAATTACTTATATTCTTTAAACAACACAGAATTTTACTGAACATTTTTATTTTTTTTAGAACTGGGAACCTACAGAATTTCTTTCCAAAAGGTTTTGGTGCGGTTAATGTTGGAAATAAAGAGAATTCTGAAGCAGAAAACATCAGATACCGGAGTGTTCGGAATAACTTAATTATGTAGTAAGTAAATATCGATACGATAATATAATGGATTTAATGAATGGATAAAATCGTTTTCGATATATTTTCCTATCTACTTTAATTTATGAGATTATGTTCTTTTCAGACTAGATTTAAACCAAGGCTATCGAAGAGTTTATAGAAATACGCACGAGTTTTACATTCAAGAGGGTCTGCGGGTCACACGTAAGTGATTTGGACTGGAATCAGGCACTAACGCAAATGGAGACTATAAATGCATTGGCGGGCCACATTGTGACCCGTGGGCATGAGATTGGACAGCCTTGATTTGAACGTGACTGAGTTTATCCGAAAAAGTAGAAGTTTGCTAAGTAGAAGATGTCAAACAAGCATACAGGCAACAGAACAAAACCAATATTCAAACAAAAAACAAAGTGTGTGTGTTATGTTATACTTCTTTGGCGCAACAAGATAAAAATCTTTTTAAAAAAATATCTTTCGCCTTATTCTACGTTTGTAGAAAAAACGACACTAACAATAGAAAAAACTGAAATGTTGACTATAGCTAACTTCAGAGTGTCGGTTTTTCGTGACGGTGTGCGCGCGCATGGTGAAAATTTTACTCTCATAATTTTTCCCTCTAGCGCCAAAAGAAGTATAATATCAAAAATGTTGTTTACTGTTTTGTATTCGATTGTTTATGTATAATTTATGTATGATAAAAATATTTTATATTTGTAAGTATTGTTAGAATAAGTATCATTAATCCGACCTTTTACGACACTTTTAGGCTAACGCATCTTCTAGACTAAAATTAAACGTCAGTTGATGGAAATAAGTCGTTCATAAAATTATGTATCTAGTTACTTATTACTATCATCAAGCCGTTGAAGCTGTAGTGTAACCAAAAAAAACATTACCCCCCTTCTGACGCAGTCGGGCAATATTATAAATATGATTTGAGGATCTTACAATTTTTATCTATGGAAGGTGACGTAGCTGTGAGAATACAGGCGCCAATTTTTGGGCGCTTTTTAGAGTTTAACAAATGTTTGATATAAAATTATATAAAAATAAATATATTATCATTTATTATTCAGTTTTTTAATATAAATGTGGTACAAAAATTATAAAATTAACGTGAAAATGTTTTTCGTACACTCAGATATACAATTAGGCCAGACTATAATAAAACCGATACATATTTTTTACCGATGTAAGTATGGTCACATCCCTAGAGAACAAGCTCTGTGACTATACATTTGTTTTGGCGGGAGTACAGTAAAAAAATTGGTGTAAACATAATAATGTTTTAGTGTAGCGGACGTATAAAGTGTTATTTATAATATGTAATAAGTTCAAAATATTTATTTAGTTTGTAAATAACGGAAGATTTTTCTATTACCAGTGATTTTTCGATAATAAAACGAATGTGAGTGTGGAGTGTTGTGTTGAGGTTTTCGACCTATTGTGTTACTTGAACAATCTTTTATAAATAATTTTCTGTAATTTCGAATGAATACAATGCAATGTTGTGTTTTTGTGTTGTCTTTTTATTACAATATTCATTAAATTGATAAGCACTAACGAAGCACCGTAACATATTTTTGCCTTATTATTTATACATTATTTCTCACTAAATAAAAACAAAATATGCTAAAATTGCATAGAATATTTCATTATATATTAGGAAAATAAATAGTCCAATAAATTATTACACTTTTACGGCATATTTTGTAGAAGGAGTCGCGTCACAGTATTATGTTAATTGCATCTATAAATATTATTATTCATCATCTTAATATTATATGTAGACGTAAAACGCCTAATAAAGGAACGATTACTGTTCATTCTATGCAGAAATATCAATTTATTTTCAAAGATTCCTCCAATAAATGAAACAAAAAAATTGGTAGCCATTTTCTAAAACCTCGTCTTTTCGGGTGGCAGTCAACTGTAGGTAAGCTGTCATTGACAAAGTCAGCGGAAGTGTTAATTGTGACAATTTGACTGGTTCATTATGAATTTAAGAATATTCTGTCATTTGGAAGTTTATGATGTTGTGAACAATTAGAACACGTAGATTGTGCCGATATTATTGAGCACTTTGGTTGTATCTAACAATGTGGATAGTTTGAATGCCTCTAACTATTTGCTGCTGACTGTACAAACAAATATATTTGTGAGATATTATTAAATACATATAACGTGAGAATTTAAGGACACTTGTAAGAGTGCCTTTCCAAAAATTAAATATATAAAAAGTATTATTAGTACATCGTAAAGGATTTTATGTTTTCTAGCGCTCTTATAATATTTCCAAGGTTATGTTATCACCGTGCTTCAGGAATCGGTACAGCGCCATCTGTGAACATATTTCGAAACTGGTTTAGTTACGTTACGTTTCCTATATGTTACGTTTTTATTACCTTCATATATAACTAATTGATTGCTGGCTAACATTTATATGACATTGCTGGCTAACAACAGATATATAACTAATTGATTGCTGGATAACATTTTATATGGCGAACTCAGTCCTCGGGAGTAGCAATTCATTTGGGATTGACTTTGTTCCGTAAGAAGTTGCTTACAAATGTCTATGGGCGGCAGATTCCACTTACCATCAGGTGGGCTACATGATCGTTTGCTACCTCATCTAATAAAAAAACTTCGAATACGCGGCATTATAAAGTTATCAGAATAAAATGTACAGTAATATGCATATAAAAAATTTCGATCATACTTATAAAGTATCTGCGTAATATATTTACTTCCATAAAAAGTTTCAGATGTCGCTAGTATGTATTATAAATACAAAATATTGTGAGGATGTGTGTGTTTGTCACTCATTCACACAACTACCGGTCTGATTTCGCAAAATTTGGCACACAGATAGTTTACATAAACTTTTAGTAAAAACTCCTTCCGATGAGCAGAGGCCGGACCACATTCAAACCTAATGGGGTTCGCGCCTCTAAACGATCGACCACCTCGGGGCGACCGCTCCTGCGCGAGCTCCTTGATCTGCTGACCTCCACCCATCAGATGGTAAATATTTTTTACATTTAAACTTAAACATAAACTTTTTTAACTTACACATAAACTTCTTCGATTTATTCACAATTGAGGAGGTGTGATCGCTTCGACGGTTAAACAAGAATAATTCTTTCTACCGGCGTTCGCTCGCCTTTTTATAACAATGTTTGGTGGTGTGACAATAATAAATTTATGGAGGGTAAACTAAATTACAATTCTAAAAATCATTAAATGTTGCCAATTCAATAAACAAACAATTTTCGATCTTTAAACTAACTAAATCGGCGACGTGTTTTTCATAAATACGCGGTGTCGCGCCGACATATATGATTACTATTTAGTCTAAAATTAACACCTGCCGCATATTCTCCAACCACCCAGGGTTGACTGGTAGAGAATGCCATCAGGCATTAAGTTTACCCTTTTGTTGCTTTTATTTTTATAAAGGTGCAATAAACGAATAAATTAAAAAAAATATATTACAATGTTTTTATTAACATTGTACTATTATGTACAAATGTTAAGAATCCGGGAGGTATTCGATCTCCCTGCGAATTGCCCGGCTAAAGAGGGTACCCCTCGAGGCCCGAAATTCCCTACCCACCGCCCTTATGTTGACATTGCCTCGGCATATGAGAGTCCCGGAGGGTAAGACGTCCTCCGAATGATGATGATCCTTCTTCCAACATGCAATAGTTTAATAAAATAAGATAAGATAAAGATATTTTTTATATCTTTAATACTTAGTACAAAAAATGCAAAAAATAATACATTATCATAATTTGTATTCATCAAAATTCGCACTAGGCCAGCGTGGTGGACTATGGCTTAAAACTCTCTCTTTCCGAGGGAAGACTCGTTCCCAGCAGTGGGACAATAATTGGCTGACGATGTATTCATAAAAATAAAACCCGCATCTAATAATTAAAATATATTCAAAAAAGCAAAACCAGTCTCCGAAATATGTATCGTACTTTATAATTGGACGTATCAAATTAAATTAGTTAATGCGTTGCAGTGTAAACAAAAAACCGGTTTTAAAGCATAGTTGCCAATTAAAAGGACATTAAGACGAAAGCTAAAAAAGCTTATCTTTGGACCGTTTTCAACAATATTAATAGCGTTTGCGACACCATTAATATTGCATAATGTCGTCACATGCATCAACCATCGGGTCGGGTTTTAATGACGGCGTTGTCATAAGCGGAGCGGGAATATTTTAATTAATTGATTTGTTGTTTTAAATATTTCGTTGTTTTATAAATAAAAAATAAGTATAGTTACTATTTTTGTTACAATCAAGTAGGAAACAAGCGAGCAATAATTACTCTACGAATGCAATTAGATTTAGAATTTTTCGCGAAATTTTATACGACATAATATTTATAAAATTTACTTCCATTATAGACTAAATATTTTATATTTCTTAATTAAATAAATAAAGTAATCTAACATTTAGTAGCCTTTAGTTTCACCTCTTCTTTATTTTTGCGAGAAACATGTACAAAGACCGATCTGTAATAAAAAAACTTTTGTTAAAATTTAAATATGTTATGATAATCAAATTATTCTTATTAAATAATACTCTACAATACTCTACAAATCTTTAGCCATTTCTTAACTTTAGATCTAGATTCAAGAGCATGTATATCTATTACCTACACAACCTTCACTATCCCATGTTAGTCATAGATATTTTTAAACACTCATAATACTACTTCTTGCTCTTTAAAACCAGAGCTACCACAGCATTTGCTTACTACTAAATTGTATTTTTTTGTTTCTTTCAATCGCATTCACAGTCCAGTCACAAGAAGCAAATGAGAATTAGCGTTCCGTCGCGTCAAAAGCGATAAAAACGTCGCTCGCGGTATCGCGCACAATAAAACCTCTGACAGATTGCTACCGGGAGCAGTCGCGCCACACCTCGTTAGGGTTCCGTCGTAATATTTATCCTCTATTTATTAGGTCTTGGGAGTGACTCATGCATAGAGTATCGTAGTATGTAAATTAAACAGTGTAAAAGTACCACAAATAGGGGTTGAATGTTTGTTTTAAGCCTTTTGAAACGAACCCTATAAACCATAGATACATTTCACCGTTTTCGAAAAATCAATCTTTCACGGTGCTCTAACCTCCTGTCACTTACCTACAGTGAATATATATATATATACTCATTCACAAAATAACCTTTGATACTCACTCTTCTCAGGAGAGCCACATTTGACTTCCAGATAAAAAAACGATTACAATATGACCCCGAACCTGTTCGCTAAGCGGGACTGAGTTATATAAGATCGAAATATACATAAAGTAATCGGAAAGTATATAATACAAAATAAATTTTAAGCAATGCGAATATTATATTTAAAATATTATAGCATAGAAAGAAGTCAATGCATTACGGAAACACCATAAAATAATTTATTCAATTATATTTATACCTATTTTTTTATTTATTAATAAATTATTATATTTATCTGGACAAGGAACATTATGCGATAAAATAAACTATTATTTTTTCAATTGTACGATTAAAAATATATATATAAATTTAGAATACGGAACCCACGACTGTCAAAGATATCGAGCATTACTACGAAAACGAACCTATTTTTTATCTCACCTTCTTAGACGCTGTCATTGTTTCGTGTGAGCCATTTGTTTACAAATTAATTGGAAGTAAGAATTAGTCCTTTAGATACAGATAACACTGATCTGAAATCGTAAATCAATGATAAGGGATTTGCTCTACATTATAATAGCTATGGAATCGATACTGCCTCTTGGATTGTAGATTTTTAATTTTTTATTTTTTCTAGTTCAGGAGCGTTAACGACCAGGCGTGGACGAATTCTTATATCACTCCAATACGCAGAAGGAACCGGGTTCGATTGTGGTGAGAAATGAAGTTGAGAATTTAGATTTAGATTCTTGATAGTTGTTGGTATTATTGTAGGTAGTAGGTATTGGTATTATTCGTCCCTGTAGCCTCGGGGTCAGAATAGGGCTACGGTATCCCCTGCCCGTCGTAAGAGGCGACTAAAAGGGGCTTCCGGGGTTGCAGACGGCTACAGTGGGAGCTCGAACCGTTCGCTCAGGCAATCCCGAGAAGGATGGCGGTATGTGTGCTCGCATACCGTCGTAAAGACTAGACGGAGCAGTGGGCCCAGCCGCCCATCTGGGAGGAGCCCGCTGGGGCAGCGCGCTCGGAGGATTCCGGTTGAAGTCGTTTCGAGATCCCGGAGTCCTCCTTTTCAGCGCCAAGGACGGTCACCGGGGGGGGTTTAGTGCGGTAAAAATCCCACATAACCCTGCAATAATACCAATACCTTTTTTTTGTTTTCGAGGGGGGAAACCTTCAAAAGGTACCCGACGCCGTGGGAGCGACGCAGGGTTATGTGGGATTTTTACCGCACTAAAACCCCCCCGGTGGCCGTCCTCGGCGCTGAAAAGGAGGACTCCGGGATCTCGAAACGACTTCAACCGGAATCCTCCGAGCGCGTTGCCCCATCGGGCTCCTCCCAGATGGGCGGCTGGGCCCACCGCTCCGTCTAGTCTTTACGACGGTATGCGACCACACATACCGCCGTCCTTCCCGGGATTGCCTGACCGAACGGTTCGAGCTCCCACTCTAGCCGTCTGCAACCCCGGAAGCCCCTTTTAGTCGCCTCTTACGACATGCAGGGGATGCCGTAGCCCTATTCTGATCCCGGAACTACAGGGCGTATCCAGTTTTTATCTAATCGTGGTTTACAGGTATGCAGTCTACCTGACATTAAATGGTCACTGCTACCTATCAACATCAGAAAATAGAATAATCTTACATAGAGTCAAACGTGAACTATACCATAGTAGAATAAGAATAGTAGCCCAGGTTCATACAAATCGGCCATCGCAGGTTCGTGTTTTTTTTAAAGATACTATGGGTTGTCCCTGTAGTTCCGGGACCAGAATAGGACTACGGTACCCTCTGCCTGTCGTAATAGGCGACTAAAAAGGGCTTCCGAGGTTGCGGGCGGGAAAAGTAGGAGCTCGAACCGTCCGGCCAAGCGACCCCGGGAAGAACAGCGACATGTGTGGTTGCATGCTGCCGTAAAAACCAGAAGATGCGGTGAGCAGTACACCCCCACCAGGGAAGAGCCCGATGGGGCAACACGTTGAGGACTCCGGCGGCGGTCAATTGGGGTTCCCGGAGTCCTCTTCGCAGCGACGAGGGCGGCCACCGGGGGGTTATAATGCGGCAAGAATCCCACATAACCCGCGTCGCTCCCACGACGTCGGGTAGTTTTTGAACGTTTCCCCCTCGAAAACAAAAAAAAAGATACTATGGGTGCGTTCCATTAGACGTTCACTAAGCGCACGCTCACGACCGCAGTTTTTCCCGTTCCATTAGCGTGTGAGCTTTACTGACGTATTCTCTACTGGACCGATCACTTCGACCCAACTTGTTAAATGGGTCGTCGTGAGCGTCGCGTGGGCGTAAGTCATGACGTCATGAGTGACGTTTTCATCAAGACCACGACGACCGCGGTTGTCTTGTGGAACGACGTTTTAGGCGTTTGGGGCTTGGGCGTTCAAAAAAACGTGAAATTTATGACAATTTATTTTAATTAGAGAAATATTGGTGCTACTTTGGACAATATGATGTTTACTTTTTTATTTTATTAATATTCAAGTTATTTTAATACATATCTTATTATACAATTAACAATACGGTTTAAATTAAAAAAAAAAACTATTTACAAAATGTACATATATACAAAAAAGAAAAACAAAAACATATAAACAAAAACACTACCATAAAAATTATCACCATCGCAGTCCCTGGGCAAGGTTCCCAAGATGCTGGCAGCATTTCCTCTTTGAATGGAAATACCAATTCGTTGAGCAAAATGCGTGTCAGCAGTAACGTCGACCAAACGACTGGACAGTAATTAAAAAAACTGCCAAGCGTCTGGACCCATGGTCCCAGAGTTTCAACACCAAACGCCACAAATATGTAGTTATTGCATAAACTTACATATTTACGACGTTTGTTGTTTTCAGCCGCAGCTGCCGCCGCCCCCGAAAAAAATTAATTAATTTTATTTTTATTTTAAATTAAGTTCGAATTTCGACCGTTGCGATGGGTTAGTTTAAAATCATCTTAACAACGGTCGAATTTCGACTGTTACGACGGGTGACTACTTAGTTTAAAATCATCTAAACAATTTTCCTGTTATGTCTGTTATTCACAATAACACATTTTTTTTATAATAACTTACACTACATACATCACTGCTCGTTTACCGTTTATAGTAAGACAAGCATAAAACAACACAAAACCGAGATGGCGTCGTTAATTATGTCGAAACTAATCGACAGTACTCGTTTCACATAATTTACACTAATCCCACGTTTAGCGCTAAGTAGTTAACGATAACTCGAACATTTAGTTAAACTAGATATGGAGATCAAGCCTAGACAATAAAGGTTTTCAGCACCGGAAATGTACCGGTTTGACTCGCTAAAATTGCTTGTTTATCTTGTTCGGTGTTAAATGCGAAGAAAATTTAGTTGCAGTTTGCAGATTTTCTGATTTATATTCCTAAAATTGGTGAAAAGGTCCAAGACTTTTGTAGTTGGTAGAACCAGTGTAGTTCGACCGGGGAAGTGCCACCGCCACACCTATTAGCGTGAAGCATTTCTTGCGTTTCGTTAGAAGGGTGTGGTTGCCGGCACACTTATAAATGAGGCGAACATCTTAGCCCTCGGGAGTAGCGACGCATCTGTGATTGACTTCAGATAAAACCAATGTTCTATATGAAGTAGCGTACAGATGTCCATGGGCGGCAGTGACCACTTACTACCAGGTGGACTGCATGCTAGTTTACTAACTCAATCCTATAAAAAAACGTCCTCAGGGATCGAGCCCAGAACACGACATGAAACGTAATCAGAAAACATGGTGACTACTCCATAACGAGGAATGTCATGAGAAGATATTCACTTTGAAGAACTAATGCAACAGTAGGTATAACAAGGATCATGTACCAATACGAACAAATAAAACAAGAAATAGGGTTAGCAACATTTTCGAAACATTTTTTAAAGTAAATTTCTATTTAACGCGCTATGACAGGAAAATTATTATTATTTATTTATTTATTTATACAGACTTACGTCTATCATTATGGGTAGCACCCAATAGGATAGCGTAGACAATTATTCATTTTTTTAAAAGGTTAACACTCTTTTCTATTATTATTAAATATAACTACATATTATTGTAAGATAAAATATTAAAAACAACTTTTGCGAATTCACTCAAGCTACATGAATGGACATCTAGTTTTTCATGTATCTGATTGAGTGTACAGAGAGCTTGGGTGAAAGGTGCCTTAGCTAAAAGGTTGGTCCTGGCTGTCGGTACGACCAGCAGCGGAGGGCGCCGACGTCTCCATATGTACCCATCTGGGACACAGAGTTCAAGACCATATACCACGCAGTAATTTGACTAAGTAAGTGATAAGTGCATACTCTCGACGTACACTTAATTCGTTATACGGGTTATACCCCACCATTCCTACTACAAATAATGTGGGAAATGAAGGATGGATGTTATTATTTTTGTTATGGAAACTGTTACTCTGGATCGTTACGTTACAATTGTAATAATTAATTATTGAGGTCTTAATTCGCGCTATGAGAAGGGAAAAGGGAAGGGAGAAACGGCTGTTATTATTATTGTTACGAAAACTTTTTTTAATTTCAAAAGTTTATATTATTTTTGGTTTTTCTTTCGGTAGATGTCGTAGTAAGCGGGTCCAACATAAAAAAACACATCGCATAAAGGCATGATTTAGGGGATGTCTATGTCCAAAAGGGGATCGATAATGAACGTAGGTATATATAATGTACTTGCGTAAAAAGTGTGATTTTTCGAAGCATTTTAGTCAGCATCGGTATCTACTATATAACTCAGTTATACAGAAATATATTGTCATACTCAAAATCTATCGATATGGCTTCATATACGCGTTTTTTAAAAGGAGGTAGAACATTGTAGTTTGACCGGGGAGGTACCACCGCCACACCTATTTCAAGCGTGAAGCATTTCTTGTTTTCGTTAGAAGGGTGTGATTGCCGCTACACGTTTAAATGACCATCCTAGTTCTCGGGAGTAGCAACGCGTCTGTGATTGACTTCAGATAGAACCCATGTTCTATTTGAAGTGGCTTACGGGTGTACATGGGCGACAGTGACCACTTACCATAAGGTGGAATGCATGCTCGTTTGCAACTTTACTATTATAAAAAAAATAGGATACTATATATACGATACTGTATGACCTAAAATCGAGCCTTGAACTCGACTGGCACACTATAGTCAGAAATAAATTATTTTTTAACAAAATTCGCAGCCCTATACTCTCATGAATAATGACGCATAGACTCTGCCCGCGGCGTTGCTTCATTATACTTATTACACCACCATTAGTGTGTCATTGTACAGTCTGTATGTCTGTACGTACAAAAACAGGAAAATTGTAGGAATCTTTTTATTGGTTATCTCACTAATTATACAGTTTTAGTCTGTTTCGAATCTAGTGTATGATTATTATTGTTTCTTCATTTTTATATTTAGAGAAATAATTTTGTATCATTAAGTTTATATGTTATATAATTTAAACATTCATTCCTCATATGAATGTCAAAATAATATAATATACTGTGCCTATAATATTAGTTATTAGGTGAAATATTTTTTATTCATATCATTCGATTGTTATGCTATGATATTACCAAGTTACCCGCGTTGCGGAGCGGTTACTATACCGGTTTGACGCACAATGGGTCCCGGGTTCGATTCCCGGCCAGACAGATATCTGAATGATGAGTTTATATTCAAGTTCTGGGTCTGGGTGTTTGTTTTTTTTTATCTGACTGAAGTAGCAAACGAACATGCAGTCCACCTGATGGTAAGTGGTCACTGCCGCACATGGACAGCTGTAATCAACTTCATACAGAACATGGGTTCCATCTGAAGTCAATCACAGATGCTTTGCTACTACCGAGGACTATGATGGTCGCCTCGATGGTCAGCAACCACACCCTTCGGTCGAAACGCAAGAAATGCTTCACGCTAGAAATAGGTGTGGCGGTGATACTTCCCCGGTCGAACTACACTGGTTCTACCAACTTGAGTACACTGGTTCTACCACCTTGAAATTGTTAAACGTTTGTGTATTCGTCTTGTGTGTGTCCATGGTACCCACGACACAGGAATAAAAATAGTGTGCGTTAAGCGTGAGTTATTTTTATTTATATATCTCTTTTACTGTTTTTATTTTACAGGATTCCTTTTTAGTGTTTCATACCCAAAGGGTAAAAATGGAGGTAAAGACTGCGTTATCCGTCTGTCTGTCTGTCTGCATCTCATGAACCGTAATAGCTAGACAGTTGAAACTTTCACATATGTTGTATTTTAGCTGTCGCTATATCAACAAGTATTAAGACAGGATAAAATAAATATTTAAGGGGGGTTTCCTTACAACAAACGTTTTGTTTGCCGTTTATAGACTACTAGCTGAACCCCGGATCTTCGCCCGCGTTGTAAAAAATCGATGTATCGATTGCCCCTTGGGAATCAGATATGTTCCCACGGTAAAAGGTAGCCTATATGTTAATCCTGACTATCAGCTAAATCCCCACCAAATTTAATGAAAATCGCTCCAGCCGTTTAGACGTAAAGAAGTAACAAACATACACACTCATACACTTTCGCCTTTATAATCTTGGTATGATTAGTAATTAATAATTAGTAATTAGTATTAGTATTAGTATTAGTATTAGTATTAGTATTAGTACTAGTATTAGTATTAGTATTAGTATTAGTATTAGTATTAGTATTAGTATTAGTATTAGTATTAGTATTAGTATTAGTATTAGTATTAGTATTAGTATTAGTATTAGTATTAGTATGAAGTATGATGGTATAGAACCATTCTAGCGAGAGTCCGATTCGCACTTAGCTGGTTTTATTTAATAAAATACTTTAAAGGACGTCTAGTTTAATCTTCGGCAAACGCGTTGCTAAGTAACTTCATGTTTCCGTCCAACATCTACATTGCGTTAATAAACCTTCAGGTTTCCAACATATTTTCAATGTTATTTACTAAGTCAATGGTTAATGCTCTATTTCGTAATTCATATAACGCCAGGCCAGACGGTGTGAGCGACCGAGTTTAGTTTCACACCGCGATATTTGAAAGATGATTCGGTACAGACAGCAAATAAAACCGAATATATGCGAGTCGGACCCGCGCACGAAAGGTTCTTTATTTTTTAAGCTATTACGTAGCTTTTATCGCCGGCTTTGAGCGCGGCGACCGAATCAAGAAATTCTGTAACGAAAAAACCTAACACCCCACGCCTACCATGTAGCGCGGCCGAGCGTTTGCTTAACGTGTATGTATCCCCGAGCGCCGCACGTTTTTATATTTTATAAGTTTTTGTACACGGAGATACATAATACATAAACAGACATAATGTAAATACAGTAGGTACAAAGGACTGCTTATTTCAAAATGATTTTAAAGGTGGTAGAATCAGTGTAGTTCGACCGGGGAAGTACCACCGCCACACCTATTTCTAGCGTGTTCGTGCGTTTCGATGAAAGGGTGTGGTTGCCGGCACAGTTTTATACCCCTTTATACCACTTTTTTACTTTTATTTAGGTGACCATCATAGACCTCGGGAGAAGCAACGCATCTGTGATTGACTTCAGATAGAACCTATGTGTTGTATGAAGTTGATTACAGAGGTCCATGAGCGACAGTGACCACTTACCATCAGGTGGACTGAATGTTCGTTTGCTACTTCAGTCAGATTAAAGAAACGGCAATAAATATGCCAATAAAATATCGGCCAGGAACGCAAGCTTTTGAAAATCGTTAAACAGCGTAAAGTTGCCTATCTGGGTGCTAAGGCACCACAGATATGAACTCTTGCAACTTATAATGATGGGAAAGATTGCTGGAAAGAGAAGACCCGGTCGTAGAAAAAAGTCGTGGTTGAAAAACATCCGGGAATGGACGGGCATCAAGAGTGCTGCCGAACTTTTTCGTCTCGCGATCAACAACACGAAATACGCAGAGCTGACAACCAACCTTCACTAGTTGGAGAGGCACTAGAAGAAGAAGAAGAACAAATATGCAGCATCTGTGAAAATTTCAACTATCTAGCTATCACGGTTCATGAGATACAGCCTAACAAACAGACGGACAGACGGACATCGGAGTTAGTAATAGCGATCCGTTTTTTTCCTTTAGGTGCAGAAACCTAAAATCACTCATAAGTTTCAATAAAGTGACATGTCACCCACACGCATCACTTGTCACATCACACATGTCATTGTCAGTTCACGACAAGTGACTAATAGTTTCGGTCCTTCGCACCGGATATTAAAAGTATTACTTACTTATACTTATGATGACGTAATATTTGTCATTGTCCATACTTAAATAATATATATTTTTTTTTGAGAGGGTGAGATTGTCCTCTTATGTTCAAAAGATGTGATCATCGTGGTACCCGGGAATATCAACGCAGCTGTGATTGATTTTAGACAGAACATGATGTTCATGGCTAGTAATGGCAGGGTCATGTTAGGGGTTTTTCTCCCAAATTTAGGAGATAAAAAGTACGATGGAGTTCTTTTAGGGGTGTTTTCTATTTTTAGGGGTACTTTTAGGGGTTTTTATAACTTCAACATATAGGTGTTTTTAAAGGGAAATCTCCCGAAATGCGTATGGACTTTAGGCACCAGTCGTGACCCATCCCAGATCTGACCGCGCCCGACGTTACTTAACTTTATAAGTTGATTGCGATCAACATTACCCGCGATTGTTCGCGCATCGCGTTATTATGTAAACATCAAAATTAAAAAGAGCACTGAGTGGGTATCACATATGACAACTCCATTGTTCGCTTTAGGTAATATCTAATGGGTACCACTCTTTTTTTTTAAATCCTATTATATCAAGTATCTAAACACTTTCTACACTCTTAGCCCCACATTAGGATTTTCCTCTGTGTCGTGGGTGCCATAGACACACACAAAGACGAATACACAATCACCCAGACCCAGAACAAGACTCTAAACTCATCATTCAGATACCTGTCTGGCCGGGAATCGAACCCGGAACCCACTGCGTGTTAGACCGGTATGGTAACCACCACCACGCAGGTTGTCAAAGTAGCACACAAATATCTGAATAGAATTTTTTTGACAAATGAGTTTCTGTGTAGACCGTACTCCTTCTGATATTAGGGAAAGCTGTGGTTTGCGGCTGAAATGGATCCTCATTTCATACAGTTCCTACTATAATGAAACCGGTTTTACTGATGAAATAATTTTAAATGGTACTTTCATATCTAATGAAAAAAGAAAAAAATATATAACATGGTGTAACTGACGGTTCCAGCCTATTGTCTCACTGGTGGGCAGGTTTTTTTTAATAATAGAAAAACCTGTGCCCTAATACTAACTATTATAATATTTGTTAAAGAGTGATTTTAGTAACAGTACCCTTAGTACGAAACTCAATCGAGCTCGCACGATCGACGCGAGCTCTCGGTTAAAAATCTTGTTTCGCATTTTCGGTAGTAGTACAAGTGTCAAAAATTATCGACCGAGCAGCGATCGAGTGATTTTTTATCGATAATTTTTTGTCTCCTTCACACGTTCACAAAAAAGTGAGACAGAGTATAATTATGATTCTTCCGATACAAGTAAATACGAGTAAGTTCTCGATACTTTTGTTTCGGTACCAAGTACTTTTTAGTGTCGAATCAATTTTGCGATACTTACTTAGTATTGAAATAAAAGTATTTGATATCGAATCGAATGAAAGGCCATTCAGATAGAAGTAAATACTTGATACTTTCGTCTCCGTAGGTACCAAATTCTTTTTGCAAAGATGCAAATCTTGTGATACTAACTTCTATCGAAACGAAAATGTTTGGTATCTATTTATTTATTTTTTTGATGTACACTAATTCCAGCTTAAGCAGAAGATAACATTAGAAAAACGACAAGTGTCATTATAATTAAAGGTGTAGACTGCATGCACACAAAGCGAGTGTAAACTAATGAGAAAAAAAAATACAAAATATTACAAATTATATCAGCTAATTCAAAATCAAATAACAATGTCGTAAAACAGTGGTGAATGAAATCATCGGTATGTAGGAATAATTGAAAATAAATTTATTCAAATTGATTTGTGAAATTAAATAATAAATATAATCAAATAAAGAAATATAATCGGTTAATTAAAGTAATAAAATGTGTCAATTAAATGTCGATTAAAGTATCGAATCGAATCTTACTAAACGAGTGTTACTTTAAATATTTCTTGAACGTACCTTTCAACAAGTTGTAATTGGTTAGTAAATGCTTTTTATTAAATCTTAAAAAGAATAATCCCGACTGCGTAGACGATTTTTTGCTTATAATTATATATTTAATTTAGTAGTAGCGAGTATTCGTTAAAATATTCAATGAAAAGTGGTATAATATATTATATATATTTTTTAGATTAATCTATTTAGCTTTTTTATATAGCCTATGTTACTGCAAGCTTTTTTTTTTGTTTTTGTTATCGAGGGGGAAACCTTCAAAAGGTACCCGATGCTGCGGGAGCGACTGAGGGTTATGTGGGATTTTTACCGCACTAAAACCCCCCCGGTGGCCGTCCTCGGCGCTAAAAAAGAGGACTCCGGGAACTCGGTCCGACCGTAATCGGAATCCTTTGAGCGCGTTGACCCATCGGGCTCCTCCCAGATGGGCAGCTGGGCCCACAGCTCCGTCTAGTCTTTACAACGGTATGCGACCACATATAGCGCCGTCCTTTCCGGGATCGCCTGACCGGACGGTTCGAGCTCCCACTCTAGCCGCCTGTAACCCCGGAAGCCCCTTTTACAGACAGGCAGGGGATGCCGTAGCCCTATTCTGATCCCGAAACTACAGAGACAAGGTGCCGTTGCCGGCGGCCGCGGCGGATCCTTCTCCAAGAATGTTACTGCAAGCTGAGCACATTCTTATGATATGTCATAAGTCACAAGCCATTAACCCGTTTGCGTTACAGCCGGCTACAGCGCCGGCCATCGATTGGCCAAAAAAACAAATGTATCGATATGAGTAAGTATAGATACTTTGATGGTACTCATATAAGTAGCATCGAAAAATCGATTGAGTACTACTCATATGAATAAGTATGAGTAGTACTCAATCGACATCTTAGTGGTATTGGAACATCCTTATGTCTAATACGCCATTTTATTACATTTGACATTTTTCGAAACGTTTACGTGAAGTTTTTTTTTTTAATGCAAGATAATGTATGACGTTATATAAACATTATGCCATTATATGAGTAGTTAAATTTGAATTAAATCTTTTATCCGTTATTATGAATTTGAAATAACAAATTGTGTTATGACTTTGATATAAAGCGTTCACTTAAGTATACTTGCAAATACACCATCGAAATTAAGAGGTAAATTCAATTACAAAAATAATAGTCAATACTAAAATCCATGTTTTGCATTTTTATAAGTTTGTGTATTTTAACAAAATCTTAGATGTGCCTAGATAGAATTATTTATACGTTTATGATATTGGGTTCATCGACTTTGATTTTTTAGAATTAGCAGGACTACATAGAATAAACGATAAAAACATTTTATACTGCACTTTACATTGTTTCAAAATTGAAGATACAGATAATACAAACAAAACAAGTTTACACAAATATTTATTATGTTATAAAATATAAAAACAAAATTTACTGATAGAAGTGAAAAAAATCAGGCTTAAATGCGAAGAATCCATGGCCGCATATTATTATTTATCTATGCCAATTGCCAAGGCCGTAAAAATAATTAAAAAAAAAAATATTTAAATGAAAACAACTTTCGAAGTTAATATGATAAATTACAATTTATTCTTTAATAATCGTTTAAGTTATTAAAATATTTAATCGTTTAAGTTGTTAAATCTGATAATAATATGATGATTTAAGTGAATATTATAAAGTGGCGGATATGTGAAAAGTGAAATACTAAATTGTACACAAGTGTCCATAATTTATAAAAAAAATATATTACCCTAACTAAAAAGAACATTAAACTTCTTTTGAACTATGTCGCGTAGTACTTAAGTTTAAGGTATTCATATCTATTAACTGTTGATAACTTATTTAACCTTTTATTATAGAAAATTATAAACAATAAAATCTAATGTAAAATTTTACTTTGGTTTCATGTTTTATGGTTGTATGTGGTTTCTATAGATAATTCACTAATTATTGTTTTAATCACTATTACACTTAATTAGGCTGATATGAAATAGTCATGTAGGCATCGAATAAAAGTTTTATTGTTGTATGTCCATCTGTTAAGTTTGGTTTCTATAATTTATTTTCTTTTTAGGTGACAATTTCTCTCTTGATAAATGCAAAATATTGTTTCATTGATAGTATATTAATGTGAGATGTTTTTAGACTGCCTTTTATTTTATATCAAATATAAATAGATGAACCGGATCAAACTTCTGTCAAATTAACTTTATGATTGATTTATTCACTATTATAGGTACTGATTAAACTGGTATGAGGAAATAGTCATATAGGCATAAAATAAAAGTTTATTATTGTATGTCCATTTGTTAAGTTTGGTTTATATAATAAAATTATGTGTTGTGCTTTTATTTTAAGTGGCAATTTCTCTCTTGGTTAATGCAAAGTATTGTTTGGTTAATAGTTTATTATTGTGAAATATTTTCAGAAACCTTTTATCATAAATTGTGTTATTAGATAAATCTGATCAAAGTTGTCAAATTAACATTTCTTTTAAAATATATTTCTATTACAAAATAACCATCTTTTATTAATGCATTCATAAGTATGCCTAAGTCAGAAATTAGTAAATATACATATATATGTTAGATTAAAAGAAAAAATTACTTAAAATCCACTAGTATGTTAGTATATTGGTGGTTGGGAAGGTGCGTAAGGAATAACAATGCAGGATACAATCATAGTTTTTATTCTACTACCACTTTACACAGAATAATTATGTATGAAATATATGTAGGAGAAAGAAACGGTGCAAGAAAACTCCAAATGCACTTTAAAAACACCACATTCATAGTCATCTTGGCCGGCATCACGGCTCATTCTTGCTTTACTTTTAATGGACTTCCAAAAAGGAGGAGGTTCTCAATTCGTCTGTATTTTTTAGATAGCAGGCCAAGGCTTCTAACTAACTTAGCTGATCTGAAATCAGAATAACAATGATTATTAAATACATAAAATGAACAATTTTGATAGGTACAAACCTATAAACCTAAAAAGAGGTAAAATTAGAAAAAAAACACTATTTCTTTGTTAAAACAAAGTGTTACAGGATAACATAAGAGCTATGTCCTTTTGAATCTTCATTACACACCATCATTTAGTACATCCCATAATTCCAAATAAATCAGCAACTCAATATTGTAGAATGTAAAAAAAAAACTTGTTGCTTTACTTATTTGAAATGAACATAATGTCCACATAATGTCATTAAACATTATTCATGTTACTTAAAAAATAAATAAGTCATATGGTTGCTGTATGTAGTCTGGTAGTCACCCTGTCATGAATATGACTGAATACTTATTGTGAAACCTAGAAGGCAAACAGATTCACCATTCTGATTGAATGTTTTCATAAATGTATTTATTGAGTGCTATTTAAGCAAATGAAAACTTTAATAGTTGGCTCCACCATATTTAGGTTTGACTGATAATATTCGGCTTCAATGATCAGAAATCTGACAAGATAATAACTTATAAGTTAGTTACTATGTGCATTTCTTATAAACATTTTCACTTACTATGTATATGCACATTCAGTGAGGGAAATTCCTACAATAATAATGTGTCCTAGGTAGGCTTCACTATTTTGAAATAGGAGGTGAAATGAAATAGCATCCGATAAGACTAGGAAACCTAAATATATCATAGAAACTAAAAAAAAACAGATATGTAACTTTGGTGTCACAAATGTGAGCACTAATTAATAAATGCTGCACTTTGTTTCATTTGTTGTCAATATTCTAGCAACCATGAGAATTTAATTTTTAAAATATGTACCGGCTTAGAGATATCTATGGCCGGCTTAGCTTCACTAATACTTTTACTTAGCTTTACCAGGTGACCGAACTAGTTTGATTGAAACTGGTGAAATTCCACTGCCCAACTTATTCTTAGCGTGAAGCAATTCTTGTGTTTCAATAGAAGGGTGTGGGAGCAGGCTCACTTTTATATGAGGCGACCATCATAGTTTTCGGGAGTAGCAAGGCATCTATGATAGATTTCAGATAGAAAACTTTTTTATAAGAAGTTTCATACGGATTTCTATGGGCGGCAGTGACCACTTACCATACAATACAAGTTCGTTTGTCACTTCAATCTATTTAAACCGCAAAGAACTCGTAAATAGAATTGTAATAAATATTGTACAATAAGTATCTATTAATAAACATCAACAGAAATCATACATAATCTTACCTTAGTCTCCACTAACGCACAAGCACAAAAATCACAAACTTATATTATTCTTATAATGTATATTTGTAAAATAAATATTATTCTCTCATAATAGTTGGCACAAATAATAATTAAAGGTCCATTTGGGGCTGGTACAATTGAATAAACTTTTTCTCCGAGATGCGGTTTATTTGCGATATTTTTTGTATTTCCTTTATATAACGTTGCTCCCAATCCCGACGGTCAACTTCTACAGCCTCTTCAATGACTCTCAGTGCGAAATAATACCTAGCAATAAACATTTTTCTCTCAAATTTCCTACGAATTTCGACAACTCGGTAACAAATTTTTGGTGAGTTACGACTCGATCAAAAATCTTGTAAATGACGTCATTTGCATGTTTTCGAATGTCAAATATGACAGTCATACTGCGAAATCGCGTTTTATCGACTGTTTCTGTACGATTCGCATCGTTTGACCGAGCCAGAGCTCGATCAAAAATCTTGTATTGTAAATTTTTAGTTCCGAAACAAGCGGCTAGGGGCGCTGCTTGCCATCAAATATGGGCCGATACAAGAAAAATTCTTGTTTCGCAAAAACAAGATTCTTTCGTACTAAGGGTACAGCACACCTACTATTTAATTTGGCATATTATTTTATATTTACTGATTGTTTATATTTATTAATAATTAATTGTCGAATATTGGAATTATATATTATTTAATACAATTGAATAATTTAGTAAATCAAATACTTGATTGTTCTTCTACCAACTATAAAATATAAACTTTTGTGATTTCCGCGCCTTCCGCTTCCGCGCCAGGCGCAATAATTGTTAAACAATAATTATAATGCAAGTATTATAAATTTTAGTATAAAGATAAATAATTGCATAATTATAATAATCAATTAATATTATTTATTCAACAATATTAAATTATATAAAATTGTAATCTGTAAAATCGAGGGTATAAATATCGGCGGCCATAACCGTTTAGCTCATTTCTTATTGTAATCATTATAGGGTGAAACTCTGCCCGACTGTGTGTAGAAAATAAATAAGTAATAGTGAAATAGTGTGTTATCCTTGCTGCAGTCCTCTAGAACCACTTTAACATATTACTATGAGTCAATATTAAATCGTCAATAACGCTATCTATCAGTAACTCCAATCGAACATCCGACGCTTATTGAGAGGCCGAGTTTCAACTATTCATTGCTGTAAGTAACAGAAAGTGCTATACGTGAGTAACGATCTAATGGCCGTGCCCACCGTCAAAATTAGCAAACGTCGGGATACACGGAGCGTTGCATAATGCAACGCAACGCAAATTTCTATGTAGCTTCAGGCAGCGCCGCCGAACTTGACGATCCTGTAGCGCGAGACTTTTATGAGCATCTTCCCTAATAAGTAGTCTTCTGGCTAGTATAGAAACCACGGCAAAACACGGCCTTCCCTAAGCATGATCACCTAGCCGAGTGGGAGATCTCGCTTTGTCAAACATAACGTTTGAAAAGTATATCCAAAGAAAAAATCCTTGTAAAGTATATGCAGAGAAAAAATGAAGAACGTAAGAAATAAATTACCTGAAATCGACTTCTCTATAAATGCACCCTAACGGTAAATTCAGCGAACGGATGAATAAATTCATGAATGAACGCTCAGTACAGCTAGACCTGCTTCTGAATCTGCGAACTGTAAACTACGACGAACGCGGCAGAATTTCTTCTTAATTCATTAATAATTTAAATAAGAGTTTTAATTTAAACAAGAAAGAAATAAAAGACATTTACGCAGTTCAACATTAAAAGAAAGTGATTAATAGTAGACGATTAGTAACTTACTTCTAACTTATTACTTAGATTTTGACTCGACTGCTGATACTACCGATACACTTAGTTTAACCTTTCATATGTTATTAAAATCCACCAATTCGCACTTAGCCAGCGCGGTGGACTATGGCCTAAATTCTCTCATTCTGGGAGAAGACCCGTGCTCAGCAGTGAGCCAATAATGGGTTGATGTGGATGTTATTAAAGCAGCAAATGAAAATCCGATGGTCCATCCGATGGTACGTGATCACTGCCACCTGTGGACGGTAGCAAAATCCATGTAGAATAAGAAACCTGGTAGCAATCACAGACACGTTGCACTGTCGATTTTCGCCTACCTGGGGTTGGTTATCGATGTACACAGGTATCAGGGACCACTTACAATCATGTGGACTACATACTCATTTGCCACTTCCATACCTTTTTTCACTATCGAAGGAGAAACCTCCAAAGGTACCCGGTGCCATGGGAGCGACGCTGAGTTACGTGGGATTTTTAGCGTAATGAAACTGGCCCGGTAGCAGTCCTCGGCATTACAAGGAATCCGGAATCTCCAACGGAACGCAACCGGAGTCCTCTGAGCACGTTACCCCATCAGGTTCTAACTAAGTAAGGACCGGAGCCCACCGCATCGCCTAACCTTTAGGACGGTATGCGACCACACATACCGCCGTCCTTCGCGAGGTCGCCTGACCGAACGGTTCGAGCTCCGACTCTAACCGCCCGTAACCCCGTAAGCCCCTTTTAGTTGCCTCTTACATCATGCAGAAAATACCGTAGCCTATTCTAATCCTTGAACTACAAGGACAAGTGGCTGGGCCTACCGCATCGTCAATTCCTTACGACGGTATGCGGTCACACATACCGCTGTTCTTCCTGGAGCTAGTTCTATACCTTCCATGCTTATAAAATATAGATTTACATAGATTTCGTGTCTATATTACATTATTTATTTAGATTTCTATCTTTTTCATATCTTTTTTCTTATCTCACTGAAGTAGCAAACGAGCATGCAGTCCACCTGATGGTAAGTGGTCACAGCCGCCCATGGACATCTGTAATCAACATACAGAACATGGGTTCCATCTGAAGTCAATCACAGATGCGTTGCTACTCCCGAGGACTATGATGGTCGCCTTATATAAAAGTGTGCCGGCACCCACATCCTTCCATCAAAACGCAAGAAATGCTTCACGTTGGAAATAGGTGTGGCGGTGGTACTTCCCCGGTCGAACTACACTAGTTCTACCACCTTCTATGTAGAAAAACATACAATCAAATTGTATCAAACATGACATTCGTTATCTAAACACCAAGTATCAATACTTTCTCCACAAGGTTCAACATTCCTGAACTGTTTAGCTAACCTGGCTATGTACTTGATTAACGTCTGAATAATTTGCATAATTAATTACTAAGTGCCAACCGTCTGAAAATCGTTATTTGAATCTTGTCGGAGTTACGTAGATTTATTCACAGTTTAGCTTTGCTGTTTGATTAATAAGTTACTTCCTTAAGGTATTCAAATTTTGGATTAACATCGAAATTATACCGTGTGTCCGAGTTGTTTAAGCGAAAAATAAACATAAAAGTAAAAAGTGGCAAACTATTTAGATACATTATCTAAAAGATTGTTGCATCGGCTACCATCTTTACCATTAGCTATCATATTATCATATCATATCATATCGGATAATCAATATGGCTTTAGATCTGGCAAATCCACTCAAGATGCGGTCGAAAAATTAACTGAATGCATTGTTAAGCATCTAGATCAAAAACAAAAATGCCTTGCAATATTCTTAGACCTTGCGAAAGCATTCGATACAGTCTCTATCTCTCACCTCCTACATAAAATGGAAATGGTAGGAATACGTGGAACTGTTCTGAAATTATTTAAAAGCTATTTAACAAATAGAACACAAAGAATTAAGATAGGTGGGCACATTAGTAATGATGTAGCAATAAGTTGTGGCGTACCACAGGGAAGTGTTTTGGGCCCCAGCCTCTTTCTAATATACATAAACGACCTCTGTAATTTACAACTAAAAAGTTGTAATGTGTTTACGTATGCAGATGATACCGCGTTAGTGTTTCATGGGAATAGTTGGGAAGAGACTGAGACCATAGCAGAAATGGAACTGCGTAAGACTATGATGTGGTTGAGCCAAAACTTGCTTACACTAAACTTACACAAAACGAAGTATGTCACTTTTTCAATGAGACACAATATGACGACTAGTCATAACATCAAAGTGAGAGCGCACACTTGTAGCACTTTATCACATAATACATGTAGATGTGACGAATTAGTAAGAAGCAAAGAGGTAAAGTACCTTGGAGTTATTTTGGACCAATCGCTCACGTGGAGACCACAAATAGAAACTCTTACCTGCAGGACAAGACGCCTCATATTCATATTTAAAGCCTTACGACACATCGCAGATCTATCACTTCTGAAAACTATATATTACGCACTTGTACAATCAATTGTCACCTATTGTATTACGGCCTGGGGTGGTGCTTGTAAGACGTACTTACTAAAACTCGAAAGAGCCTGAGCCAGAGCTCTCTGAAGAGCTCTGCTTAAAGTTATGTTAAATAAATCCTTTACTTTTTCAACTGATACTGTTTACGAAAATTGTGCTGTCCTATCAGTCAGAAAACTATTTGTCAGTCAAACAGTTTTGAGACAACATAGTAAAGTTCCATATAATTTTTTAAACATAAATACATTGCGTAGGAATCATAAAGTATGTGAGCTAGGAAAAGTCAACTCGGCTTTCGCAAAAAGATTTCAACATTTTATTGGCCCGTTTTTATACAACAAATTAAACAAAATATTATCTATTTACAGTCTAAACAGTACAAATTGCAAAACAAAAATAAACAGCTGGTTACATAATCAGAGTTACAATAAAATCGAGAATTTACTTGATATAATAAAATAAATATTTACATTAGCTATAATACAACATATATACACTATACGCACACACACACACACACACATACATGAGTATATATATGTATGTATATATTTTAATACACACTACACTTATTTAGGTACTCATTATTTTCTAGAGTAATAATATTATTGTTATGGGAAATTTCAACAACTATTAGTATATGCAACTTACTAAAATGTACGGAAGGATTTATTATCTAAGATACAGGCACGGCCTAGTTTAGATAATAGTAAAAACAATAGTCTTAGATCTGAAATTATACTTAAAACTACAAAACAATAAAAAAATATATATTATTTATTATTTATTTATTTATTTATTTATTTATAATGTAATGTAATTATAATGTAATTATAATGTACACTGTACATATACGTTTCTGTTTCCGGCAATACCTTGCAATGCTCTTTGCAATTATGGTTGAAAAGGTAATTTTTGTTAAACTTGTTGACCTGGCGAACTTCATTCTACAAAAATCTATAATTATCAGTGTTCCTCTATTATGTTATGCATGAATTATACATAAAATCCTTCCTTTTGAATCACTTCTATTAAAAAAACTGCATTAAAATCCGTAGCGTAATTTTAGAGATCTAAGCATACATAGAGAAAGACAGCGGGAAGAGACTTTGTTTTATACTATGTAGTGATATCATTAAGAATATTACCTCTAAAATTTTACCAACAATATTTAATACTGCCAAAGAGTTTTTTTATTATTAAAATAGTTATCATTATGGACGAAGTCAGGCAGAAAACTAGTGATTATTAAGACATTCCTTTAATGGACGTCTGAATCTTCATAAATAAATTATTCATCAGACAAAAGTGGTTGTGTTACAGCTTCACGACTTTGCCCCGTGACTTTGACTCGATTCATTGAAGAATTTTTGGTTTATACTTAGAAACTAGGTATTCTTGATGTCGTCCCTTTTGTTCCGAGATTAGAATAGGGCTACTGTATCTCCTGCCTGTCGTAAGAGGCGACTAAAAGGGTTCCAGGGTTGCAGTCGGCTAGAGTGAGAGCTCGAATCGTTCGGTGAGGCGATCCCGGAAAGGACGGCGGTATGTGTGGTCGCATACCGTCGTAAAGACTAAACGGAGCGGTGGGCCCAACCGCTCATCTGGGAATAGCCCGATGAGGCAACGTGCTCAGACGATTCCAGGTGCGGTCGTTTCGAGGTCCCGGAATCCTCATTATAGCGCCGAGGACGACCACCGGGGGGGTTTTTTTTCGGTAAAAATCCCACGTAACTCTGCATCGCTCCCACGGCGTCGGGTACCTTTTGAAGGTTTCCCCCTCGAGAACAAAAAAAAGGTATTCTTGATGTAATAAGTAGCCTGTATTACTCTTGATAATGATTTTTATTAGTGGGGGTGCCAACCCATTATTGTCCCACTGCTGAGCACGGATCTTCTCTCAGAATACGAGAGGTTTAGGCCATAGTCCACCTGATAGTAAATACTATTAATTGGACTGCATGCTTTATTACTAAGTTTATTATAAGGTATAAGAGATTTTAATACTTTAAAAAAATCATAGTATTATATCGATCCATGAATCTAAAAGTTTCAGATACATTGAACCTACAGACAAGGGCACAACCTTCTTTATTTGTATATATTAAACACGGATCATTAGTGCATTACCCATCAGTTTTGTCCGTCAGTCTTCTTGTCAGGCTGTCTGTCAAACCTGCATCATAAAGATCTGTACCCTTAGTACGAAACTCAATCGAGCTCGCACGATCGACGCGAGCTCTCGGTTAAAAATCTTGTTTCGCATTTTCGGTAGTAGTACAAGTGTCAAAAATTATCGACCGAGCAGCGATCGAGTGATTTTTTATCGATAATTTTTTGTCTCCTTCACACGTTCACAAAAAAGTGAGACAGAGTATAATTATGATTCTTCCGATACAAGTAAATACGAGTAAGTTCTCGATACTTTTGTTTCGGTACCAAGTACTTTTTAGTGTCGAATCAATTTTGCGATACTTACTTAGTATTGAAATAAAAGTATTTGATATCGAATCGAATGAAAGGCCATTCAGATAGAAGTAAATACTTGATACTTTCGTCTCCGTAGGTACCAAATTCTTTTTGCAAAGATGCAAATCTTGTGATACTAACTTCTATCGAAACGAAAATGTTTGGTATCTATTTATTTATTTTTTTGATGTACACTAATTCCAGCTTAAGCAGAAGATAACATTAGAAAAACGACAAGTGTCATTATAATTAAAGGTGTAGACTGCATGCACACAAAGCGAGTGTAAACTAATGAGAAAAAAAAATACAAAATATTACAAATTATATCAGCTAATTCAAAATCAAATAACAATGTCGTAAAACAGTGGTGAATGAAATCATCGGTATGTAGGAATAATTGAAAATAAATTTATTCAAATTGATTTGTGAAATTAAATAATAAATATAATCAAATAAAGAAATATAATCGGTTAATTAAAGTAATAAAATGTGTCAATTAAATGTCGATTAAAGTATCGAATCGAATCTTACTAAACGAGTGTTACTTTAAATATTTCTTGAACGTACCTTTCAACAAGTTGTAATTGGTTAGTAAATGCTTTTTATTAAATCTTAAAAAGAATAATCCCGACTGCGTAGACGATTTTTTGCTTATAATTATATATTTAATTTAGTAGTAGCGAGTATTCGTTAAAATATTCAATGAAAAGTGGTATAATATATTATATATATTTTTTAGATTAATCTATTTAGCTTTTTTATATAGCCTATGTTACTGCAAGCTTTTTTTTTTGTTTTTGTTATCGAGGGGGAAACCTTCAAAAGGTACCCGATGCTGCGGGAGCGACTGAGGGTTATGTGGGATTTTTACCGCACTAAAACCCCCCCGGTGGCCGTCCTCGGCGCTAAAAAAGAGGACTCCGGGAACTCGGTCCGACCGTAATCGGAATCCTTTGAGCGCGTTGACCCATCGGGCTCCTCCCAGATGGGCAGCTGGGCCCACAGCTCCGTCTAGTCTTTACAACGGTATGCGACCACATATAGCGCCGTCCTTTCCGGGATCGCCTGACCGGACGGTTCGAGCTCCCACTCTAGCCGCCTGTAACCCCGGAAGCCCCTTTTACAGACAGGCAGGGGATGCCGTAGCCCTATTCTGATCCCGAAACTACAGAGACAAGGTGCCGTTGCCGGCGGCCGCGGCGGATCCTTCTCCAAGAATGTTACTGCAAGCTGAGCACATTCTTATGATATGTCATAAGTCACAAGCCATTAACCCGTTTGCGTTACAGCCGGCTACAGCGCCGGCCATCGATTGGCCAAAAAAACAAATGTATCGATATGAGTAAGTATAGATACTTTGATGGTACTCATATAAGTAGCATCGAAAAATCGATTGAGTACTACTCATATGAATAAGTATGAGTAGTACTCAATCGACATCTTAGTGGTATTGGAACATCCTTATGTCTAATACGCCATTTTATTACATTTGACATTTTTCGAAACGTTTACGTGAAGTTTTTTTTTTTAATGCAAGATAATGTATGACGTTATATAAACATTATGCCATTATATGAGTAGTTAAATTTGAATTAAATCTTTTATCCGTTATTATGAATTTGAAATAACAAATTGTGTTATGACTTTGATATAAAGCGTTCACTTAAGTATACTTGCAAATACACCATCGAAATTAAGAGGTAAATTCAATTACAAAAATAATAGTCAATACTAAAATCCATGTTTTGCATTTTTATAAGTTTGTGTATTTTAACAAAATCTTAGATGTGCCTAGATAGAATTATTTATACGTTTATGATATTGGGTTCATCGACTTTGATTTTTTAGAATTAGCAGGACTACATAGAATAAACGATAAAAACATTTTATACTGCACTTTACATTGTTTCAAAATTGAAGATACAGATAATACAAACAAAACAAGTTTACACAAATATTTATTATGTTATAAAATATAAAAACAAAATTTACTGATAGAAGTGAAAAAAATCAGGCTTAAATGCGAAGAATCCATGGCCGCATATTATTATTTATCTATGCCAATTGCCAAGGCCGTAAAAATAATTAAAAAAAAAAATATTTAAATGAAAACAACTTTCGAAGTTAATATGATAAATTACAATTTATTCTTTAATAATCGTTTAAGTTATTAAAATATTTAATCGTTTAAGTTGTTAAATCTGATAATAATATGATGATTTAAGTGAATATTATAAAGTGGCGGATATGTGAAAAGTGAAATACTAAATTGTACACAAGTGTCCATAATTTATAAAAAAAATATATTACCCTAACTAAAAAGAACATTAAACTTCTTTTGAACTATGTCGCGTAGTACTTAAGTTTAAGGTATTCATATCTATTAACTGTTGATAACTTATTTAACCTTTTATTATAGAAAATTATAAACAATAAAATCTAATGTAAAATTTTACTTTGGTTTCATGTTTTATGGTTGTATGTGGTTTCTATAGATAATTCACTAATTATTGTTTTAATCACTATTACACTTAATTAGGCTGATATGAAATAGTCATGTAGGCATCGAATAAAAGTTTTATTGTTGTATGTCCATCTGTTAAGTTTGGTTTCTATAATTTATTTTCTTTTTAGGTGACAATTTCTCTCTTGATAAATGCAAAATATTGTTTCATTGATAGTATATTAATGTGAGATGTTTTTAGACTGCCTTTTATTTTATATCAAATATAAATAGATGAACCGGATCAAACTTCTGTCAAATTAACTTTATGATTGATTTATTCACTATTATAGGTACTGATTAAACTGGTATGAGGAAATAGTCATATAGGCATAAAATAAAAGTTTATTATTGTATGTCCATTTGTTAAGTTTGGTTTATATAATAAAATTATGTGTTGTGCTTTTATTTTAAGTGGCAATTTCTCTCTTGGTTAATGCAAAGTATTGTTTGGTTAATAGTTTATTATTGTGAAATATTTTCAGAAACCTTTTATCATAAATTGTGTTATTAGATAAATCTGATCAAAGTTGTCAAATTAACATTTCTTTTAAAATATATTTCTATTACAAAATAACCATCTTTTATTAATGCATTCATAAGTATGCCTAAGTCAGAAATTAGTAAATATACATATATATGTTAGATTAAAAGAAAAAATTACTTAAAATCCACTAGTATGTTAGTATATTGGTGGTTGGGAAGGTGCGTAAGGAATAACAATGCAGGATACAATCATAGTTTTTATTCTACTACCACTTTACACAGAATAATTATGTATGAAATATATGTAGGAGAAAGAAACGGTGCAAGAAAACTCCAAATGCACTTTAAAAACACCACATTCATAGTCATCTTGGCCGGCATCACGGCTCATTCTTGCTTTACTTTTAATGGACTTCCAAAAAGGAGGAGGTTCTCAATTCGTCTGTATTTTTTAGATAGCAGGCCAAGGCTTCTAACTAACTTAGCTGATCTGAAATCAGAATAACAATGATTATTAAATACATAAAATGAACAATTTTGATAGGTACAAACCTATAAACCTAAAAAGAGGTAAAATTAGAAAAAAAACACTATTTCTTTGTTAAAACAAAGTGTTACAGGATAACATAAGAGCTATGTCCTTTTGAATCTTCATTACACACCATCATTTAGTACATCCCATAATTCCAAATAAATCAGCAACTCAATATTGTAGAATGTAAAAAAAAAACTTGTTGCTTTACTTATTTGAAATGAACATAATGTCCACATAATGTCATTAAACATTATTCATGTTACTTAAAAAATAAATAAGTCATATGGTTGCTGTATGTAGTCTGGTAGTCACCCTGTCATGAATATGACTGAATACTTATTGTGAAACCTAGAAGGCAAACAGATTCACCATTCTGATTGAATGTTTTCATAAATGTATTTATTGAGTGCTATTTAAGCAAATGAAAACTTTAATAGTTGGCTCCACCATATTTAGGTTTGACTGATAATATTCGGCTTCAATGATCAGAAATCTGACAAGATAATAACTTATAAGTTAGTTACTATGTGCATTTCTTATAAACATTTTCACTTACTATGTATATGCACATTCAGTGAGGGAAATTCCTACAATAATAATGTGTCCTAGGTAGGCTTCACTATTTTGAAATAGGAGGTGAAATGAAATAGCATCCGATAAGACTAGGAAACCTAAATATATCATAGAAACTAAAAAAAAACAGATATGTAACTTTGGTGTCACAAATGTGAGCACTAATTAATAAATGCTGCACTTTGTTTCATTTGTTGTCAATATTCTAGCAACCATGAGAATTTAATTTTTAAAATATGTACCGGCTTAGAGATATCTATGGCCGGCTTAGCTTCACTAATACTTTTACTTAGCTTTACCAGGTGACCGAACTAGTTTGATTGAAACTGGTGAAATTCCACTGCCCAACTTATTCTTAGCGTGAAGCAATTCTTGTGTTTCAATAGAAGGGTGTGGGAGCAGGCTCACTTTTATATGAGGCGACCATCATAGTTTTCGGGAGTAGCAAGGCATCTATGATAGATTTCAGATAGAAAACTTTTTTATAAGAAGTTTCATACGGATTTCTATGGGCGGCAGTGACCACTTACCATACAATACAAGTTCGTTTGTCACTTCAATCTATTTAAACCGCAAAGAACTCGTAAATAGAATTGTAATAAATATTGTACAATAAGTATCTATTAATAAACATCAACAGAAATCATACATAATCTTACCTTAGTCTCCACTAACGCACAAGCACAAAAATCACAAACTTATATTATTCTTATAATGTATATTTGTAAAATAAATATTATTCTCTCATAATAGTTGGCACAAATAATAATTAAAGGTCCATTTGGGGCTGGTACAATTGAATAAACTTTTTCTCCGAGATGCGGTTTATTTGCGATATTTTTTGTATTTCCTTTATATAACGTTGCTCCCAATCCCGACGGTCAACTTCTACAGCCTCTTCAATGACTCTCAGTGCGAAATAATACCTAGCAATAAACATTTTTCTCTCAAATTTCCTACGAATTTCGACAACTCGGTAACAAATTTTTGGTGAGTTACGACTCGATCAAAAATCTTGTAAATGACGTCATTTGCATGTTTTCGAATGTCAAATATGACAGTCATACTGCGAAATCGCGTTTTATCGACTGTTTCTGTACGATTCGCATCGTTTGACCGAGCCAGAGCTCGATCAAAAATCTTGTATTGTAAATTTTTAGTTCCGAAACAAGCGGCTAGGGGCGCTGCTTGCCATCAAATATGGGCCGATACAAGAAAAATTCTTGTTTCGCAAAAACAAGATTCTTTCGTACTAAGGGTACTGTTCAATTCAAAGCGTATGTTTGCTGTAAATGGATCGATCCGTTACTTAATTTAATATAGGGCAAGTCGACGGTTATCCGCTTTCTGACTGCGCCTTTGTTTGATTGAACTCATTTAAAATGTCTCTCGTCAGCCCATTCTTGTCCCACTGCTGGGCACGGGTCTTCTCTAAGAATGAGAGAACTTAAGTCCATAGTCCACCGCGCTGGCCAAGTTGGAAATGGTGTACTTCACACACCTCCGAGAACTTTTTTTTAAAGAACTCTCGAGTGTGTAGGGTCCTCATGATGTTTTTCTACGCCGAAAAGCAATGATAATTCATTTCTTATACGCACATAATTAAAAACTAATCTGTGGTGCGTATGTTTGCGTGCCTGAGTTTGAACCTCGGACCATTTAAAATGTACTTTAGACAAATTATATTGTATTATTATATACCTAATGTTATAAACGTAAAAGTGTGTGAGAATGTACGTGTGTGTGTGTTTGTTACTCTTTCACACGAAAACTACAGATGATAATTCGTTGAAATTTGACACAAAGATAGTTATGAACTGGATCAAAATAATTATGAGATACTAACTACTTTAACGTCCCGCGTGGTGGAGCGGTTACCATACCGGTCTGAAGCGCAATGGGTCCCGGGTTTGATTCCCGGCCAGACATGTATCTGAATGATGAGTTTAGATTCATGTTCTGGGTCTGCGTTTGTATTCGCTTTGTGTGTGTCCATGGAACCCATGACTCAGGAGAAAATTCTAATGTGGGGCTATGAGTGTAGATAACGCGTTATTACTATGATAAACGTGATCAAAGCGGACAAAGCCGCGGGAATAAGGTAGTATAGTTTTATTAAAATGAAGGTAAACAGATGTTATTGTTGTACGTGACAGAATTATATGGGTAACATCTCAAAAAAACTTAATTATCTGAATCAAAAAATGGGATTGGCAACCGTAGGTCATTTTTAATAACATGATATCTATTACCCGTTTCGAGGTCCATTACTGAACAAAGACTTCCCCGTAATAGGGTTAGTTACAAATAGTGACCTCGTCTGGCATATAATTTGATGAGCGCAAGGCGTTTTGGCATTAAACAAGAAGTCGCTGTTGTCCATTTACTGATTTTGGCAAAGGGAGATCTCCCGCCAGGCTAGGTGATCATGCCTGGGGAGCGGCCGTGCTCCAACAGTTGATGTTCGGAACCTGTATATATGCAGGATTCTGAGAATGCTTCGATAGCGTGTTTCAGAATACTAGTAGCGCCATCTCTTGATAAGTTGCAGGAGGTCGCCACATCACCTCTGGTCTGCTCAGGCCGGAGGTCGATACGTTCCGCGAGTCTTCGCTGCACGTACCGTTGGATCGCCCTCTATCTTTCTTAGCTGCAAGCGACACCTAGGAGAAGAGTGGTGCAGTGGATTCAAGATTGACTTCACGCGTGATCTCGGAATTATATATGACGGAGGGGGTGGTTCTTTTTCGCTCATCGTATCAGGATAACCTACTGTGGGCTCTGATAGGGAATTTTAGCACGAGAATAAATTGCAGACTTGATTTTAACACACAGTATATTGCCGAATTAAACTTGTTATAATCACTGAATTAATCAAACTAAATTAAGTAAAGTAATCGTAGCACTAAGAACGCGGGTTGATAGAGTCGTCTGCTTCGGCCGACCGTCCACGATAGACTGAGGTGTCGGCCATTAAACTGGTACAACCCTCATTAATAACAACCTTAATTTCATTTCATTTCATATATTTTTTATACTTTAACATAACGATAAGTCAGACGGGCTACCTGATGGAAATTAGTCACCGTCGCCTGTGGACATTTGCAACACCAGAGGAGTCGCCAATGCGCCAGCTTTGTAGGAGAGCTCTTTTCGCACCTTTCTTGAAGATTCTGATACTGTGACGAAATTTAGAGCCAAAATTATTAACTCTTTCACATTCTGACCGGAGTTGTATTCCAACTATCATTTTGTATTTACTTGCAAATTGAAATATATTCATTTAGGCTTTGGTTATAAAAGGCATTTTATGTTTTAAAAGATACTTTATAAGTTGCAAATGTTCTATAGATTTTAGGTTATCGTACAACTGTAAAATATTGCACGCTTCTACTTTTAAGTAGAACTTTTAATTAGAATACTTTTAAGTACTACTTTTAACTAGAATTACATGTAACTAACATTAGAAACATGTACTTACATGTTATGCTAAAAATTAACAATATGAATACTTAATTTCTAATGTTATTTACATGTATGTTGTCCACCAATTCGTACTTTGCCAGCGCGGTGGACTATGGCCTAAAACTCTCTCATTCTGAAAGAAGACCCGTGCCTCGCAGTGGGACAATAATGGTTGACAAGAGAGTACTTATGTTAGTAGTTCGATAAAAAAAAAAGTAAGGATTTATAATTATTACTGAAGATACACCTCAGACCCCCAAAATAAACTAGTTAAGTCAATGTTCGATACAAAGCGATGTCAAACACTTTAATTGGTTTCATATTGACAAGGTCCGGTTCGCTTGATCCTGCGTACCTACAAGATTTGGCCTGCACTGCCTTCTAAGGTAATCGGGAGTAACAAGGAACATAAAAAGACAAGTCCAGGAAAGGCAAGGAACATGCCTTGATTCTGCGCAGCGGTGGTGAGTTTGTTATATTCGATAAGAACCCATAAATATATTTTAATGTAGTATTTTATAAAGTTATATTTTATTTATATGTAAAGATAGAAGATGCACTCATAAATAATATACCGGTGTCTTAATAATCTTTATTATAATAGCTTTGGTCATAATTAAGTACTCGTATCTATCTAGCTATGTATCTATCTAGCGGAATCTCTGAACGCGATATTGATCAACTTTGAATTAACGGATTAATTGGATTTTTTGCATAGTTGTCAAAAAAATACTATATAAATAAAATTTAAAAATCAACTGTATTTTTGTAAATAGACATTTTTGGTCAACTATTTAAATCAATATTGTATTTGGAAAGCTATTGACAGAATAGAGGGCCTTGCATAAACCTATTGAACACTCTAGAAATATTTCTTACGTGTGAAATATGTGCACATGTGCTTTATGCACATATATTAGCGGTTAAGGTAAAGAAAACAGTCTTATATAAACAATCACACACTTATATGTCGCCGATATTAATCAAATTGACGCTTGTAATAAATTGAAATGTATCGGGTGGAATCCACCGTATTTATTACTCAGCTGTGTGGTCGGAAGTACAGGCAATTTCATTTATCATTTCATTAGATACCTCATATGAATATCTCAATACATGGAGAATTCACAGGATGATTTTATTAACATTTTATTAACTATAACCAACTCGTATGTGTAATTAACTTGAGAAGAAATCGGTGCTATATATCAAGATGCATACGCATGTCCATGGGCGACAATAATCACTTCATCCATCCATCCATCCATCGGACCTTTGAGATCCACTGCTGGACATAGGCCTCCCCTAAATGACGCCATTCCAACCGGTCGTGTGCCCTCTAAATCCAACGGTTTCCCGCTGTCTTTTCAGATCATCGGTCCGCCTGGTGATGGTCGACCTATATAATCACTTACCATCATGTAAACTGCTTGCTCGTTTTTGCTAGTTTAATTGTATAAAAACCAAACGCATATTTGTACTTTTTATGTATTATATAAAAAGAGTTATTTGTTCTTTCGTCAGAATAAAAACTATGTGCATATGCAATTTCATCAAAATCGGTTTAGCAATTCAATGCCAAAATATAACAAACTTTCCGCCATTGTCAACTGGTCTTACACTCCCCAATATCCCCAGACACTGCTTAGATTATCCAAATGCGGATATTACATACAAAATATCCTTAAACCATTTTAATAATGTATTTCTATTTTTAAGTAAATAACATTAATAAGTCCCGTAACTTAGACCTGTTCAAAGAGCTAGATAACTATCAGTGAACACGGACACGGCCGTTAGCGCTCGAATGAGGAAGAAAGGGAATGTTGTTCAACATGGGATATTTATTTTCAGTATAATGGTAGAGGAATAAAGTAATGCAGACAAGCCGTGTCGTCTCCTGTTGGCTTAAGACAATGGTTTTATCGTGTGCGATAAAACAATTTACTATTTCAACAAACAAAAAAATCGAGCAATGATAACAATAATGATGCTTTATACCCTCAGCCCAACACTGGTATTTTCTCCTGTGTTGTAAGCGCACACAACAAAACCCAGACCCAAAATGGAAATCTAGACTCATTAAATCATTCAGACATCGGTCTGGCCAGGGTTCAAACCTGGAAAACATGGTATATGAGATTAATATGGGTGACAGCTACGCCGGCGGCTCGTCAAATGTCATATTATATGGTCTTTTTATTATATAGAAGTTGGAAACAAGCATGCAATTCATCTGCATGACAAGTGACGGCTGCCGTGAAGTACTACTCAACTCTAGATAAGATAAGAGGCTTACTTGATGTCGTGAAGAATACTATCTCTGAAGACCTCATATAGGTATGTCTGATCCCTTCAAATTAAATGACAATATATTTTCAACGAAATCATAATCATACTATTTCATAAAAAAAATTGTAAAGCAACATGTGCTGTAAAAATAGTACTATGAGTTACATATCCTTTGAAAGTGTATAAGTGTTATAAATAAATTTAATAATAGCTCAACATGGGCTACAACTCATTATTGTCCCACTGCAGGGCACGGGTCTTCTCTCAAAATGAGAGAGTTTAGGCCATGGTCCAACGCGCTGGCCAAGTGTGAATAGGTGGACTTCACACACCTTCGAGAATACTTTTTTTAAAGAACTTTCGGGTGTGTGGGTTTCCTCACGATGTTTTCCTTCACCGAAAAGCAGAGATAATTAATTTCTAATACGCACATAAATCAGTGGTGCATGCCTGGGTCTGAGCCTCGAACCTCCCGATTGAGAGGGCATGTTTCAACCATTAGGCTATCACTGCTCTCTATTGAGTTCAACATACTCTGTATTGAATCTCCTCAACGACACAAATTCCCTGAAAAATAGAAGATAGAATAAACTTTCAAATAACGATTTAATAATTAATTTAATGAGACTAGTTAGTGAAGCAGTATCCTTAGTTTGTTGTAAGGCTTTAGATTATCACATACCGAGCGATGCGACTCTAGCCACTATGAATGTATTTATTCGAATAATTTAATATACGTACGTATATACAATTGCGTGTGTAATAAAATCAATTAAAAGACATGTATCTCTATATATTAATACGTAAAGCAAAAACTTGTGGTGTATTTTTAAGTAATATGCCGCGGACGGATTAGTATGAAATTTTGCACGGTTATAGTGGACGTAAAGAAGGAGTGCAGAATATTAATATTTATTTCAAATAATGTATATTTCATACATAAAATCAACTAAAATCTTCCTATTATCTTCAAATCTTCTCATTATTCATACTCCTTCTCTGTTCATACGGTTAGACTGGAATTCTCTACCACCTGATATACGTCTCTCTAAAACTATCGCTTTATTTAAACGAAGAGTCAAAGAGCATTTCTTGTCGCTTTCATAATTTATACTTTATACTATATTTATTTATTATTATTATATATATTTTTTATATATTTATTACGTGTGTATTTATGTATTTATCTATATTTATTTTATTTTGTGCACGCTAAATTTGCATCTCATATACCTATTTCGATCACAGGGCCGCTGGAAGAAATTTCTTTTTGGATTAAGTAGCCCTTTGTACTAAGTATTTTTGTAATTCTATAATTTCTGTAATGTCTCTGTGTACAAAAACTTATAAATAAATAAATAAAAACACATTACACACACTACCGTGCATTTGTCACAGACACATACATAATAAACGAAATAAGTATTCAATGTCTTAATACTTAATACATAAAATGAGATGTATTTGTCAAAATACGCGTTTACCTTTAACGGGTGCGTTCAAAATAACTTCTTACAATTTACTTAAATTAGAGAAATATTGCTGCTGCTTTTTATCGGACTGAAGAAGCAACCGAACATGCAGTCCACCTGACGGTATGTGGTCACTGTCGCTCATAGACATCTGTAATCAATTACATACAGAACATGGGTTCCATCTGAAGTAAAACACAGATGCATTGCTACTCCCGAGGACTATGATGGTCGCCTCATGTGAGAGTGTGCCGGCAACCACACCCTTCTATCGAAACGCATGAAATGCTTCACGCTAGAAATAGGTGTGGCGGTGTTATTCCCCGGTCGAACTACACTGGTTCTACCACCTTGCTTACGACGATATACGATGGTACTTTCTTGAATTACGCTGGTTACTACTATCTGATAATTATCCCCCTTTTTATTCAAAATAAAAACCAAATAAATCGAATATAAAAAATAATGTGAAATAAAATCACGCTGTATATATAAACGGATAAATTTATTATTTATCGTATTAGCAAAAGCAGTCACAGTTATAACCCGTCCTATAGAAAAGACTTCAACGAGCATACTTTACTTGATTCAATAGTATTAAATCACTTGTACTAATAATGCTTCACTTACGTAACTAATATTAATATTCAATTTAATAAATAAAGAAATAATATATCATAAATAAATAACAAAGTAAACAATTACGTATTTTGTTGCTAAAATATTATAGAATGTTATTATTTTATTAATTATTTTTTTCGAGTTTACCGCATTTTTTCGAGTGCAACAGTGTTTGTATTTATTTATGTATTTTTATATATATTGGTCCGGTAATTAATTTAGTTGTATTTCGAATAATTGCAACTTTACGACAGAGCAAAAAAACGTTTTAAAATTTAATTTCTTTTATGTTAGTCTCTTGATTTTTTTTAATATTTATCTTTTATCTAAAAAATATTTAATCTAAGCCAGTAGGTTATTTCCACTACATCGAGCGCTTCAGTCACGTCTGTCTAGTAATGAAACGAATTAATTTATGTTATTATTTGACATTCGCGAATGCGAATGCGAATGCGAATATTCTTTACCGAATGTTGTTTTTTTTTCAGTTCTCGATGTAGGGTGCCGGAGGATACAGATTTTGATGACATTTTTTTTGGATTCAATTTGCAGAAACTTGGCGACCTTTTTTTGTAAATTTGCAATTCAATATTCTCAAAACATTCGCACAATTCTTACGAATGCGAATATATAAAAACATGTGAATATTCGTTACATCACTACGTCTTTTGCAGTAATAAGTATTCTATATTATGTTAATTATAATTTAAGTCATAATCCGACCGGTACTTTGTGTAAAACAATAACTCACATTCTCACAAACTTTCGCATTTTTATTAATAAGAAAAAAAATTGGGAAATTCAAAAGGGCATGATTCATTTTTTGTGAATTTAATTTTTAAATGAGATAACCATTTTCAATAACAATCATCATCTAGTAGATCTCAAGTTAATTTTTTAACTAACTAGACTGATTAAATTCATTAATTTTTACGCAAACTCTCGTATTTCAAACGAAAAAAGTGTCGATTAACGGGAATTTTTCTTCCGGTTTTATTATCTTAATTCAATTTTGACCCGTGACAAAATTAATCTCCATTAAATTATCTATAAAATGGTAAAGAAATAAAAGAGATTACATACATTAAAATCGCGTAAATAATTTAATAGTTGCGGAATCAAGGCCAAACGGATTTTTTGGTAGTAAAGCACTCTCTAATGCTACGCATTATGAGTCGTGCAATAAGATGTCACAGAGATTTTGACATCTTCTAACGACTCTAAACTCGTATTTAAATCCAACAAATTCAGTGTGAGTCATACAGAATATATTAAAATGCAAACAATCAAAATGATAGATTTATTAAAGTTGTCGGGTTTTTTGACATATACTAAGTACCTACACGTGACTTGTTCATGTTAATTGACATCTGCCAGTAATTATGAAATAATAATATTATTATAGCTCATTTAAAAATCAATTATAAATCAGTTCAATGATTTGCTTCGAAAAATAAACGACGTGTTTAATTTTGTGATACAACAATATTAAACTTATCTGTGTATTTTTAAATATTGTTTTATAGCCTTGGCATCTTGCCGTTTGCTTTCATAAGTAAATCTGATTTTTCTATGATTAAATTTTAATTTAACTAGCTGGTCCTGTGAACTTCGTTCCGTGTAAAAGTACGACATCACTTTAGAAAAATCTAAAATTATCACTGTTTCTCCACTATATTATGCAATTTTCAGCAAAATCTGACCAGAATGTTTCCAGATTTTTTTAATAACACAAACTTTTTGAGTGAAAAAAGCAGGATTTCATAGTCAAAACGGGACAACAGTCCTCGCGGTACAAAGGGTGTCTAGCTTCACAGACACACAGACAAAAAATTTAGTTTTTTCCTTAGAGTAGGGAGGGCCGGAGGATTTAGCGACCCTTTTTTTGGTCGACGAACTGCAGGTCGACGTAGAATTGTCCAGTCCTTGCCGAAAAGCGGGGGCGAGCCTGTCCCGCGCAGGACATTTAATTTTGGCTAAGAAAATCGGGACGTCCAGTCAAAATCAGGTCTGGCAACCCTGTCTGACCGGAAGATTTATCGATAAAGCGTAACAAACAAACTTACAATCATATTTATAATATAAGTAAGGATAATTTAATGTTACTTGCTTACCCGGCAAACGTTGTATTGCCATATAATTTAAAAAAATGTTAGGGTTGGTCAACCCTTATCACTAACAGGTATGAAAAATAGATGTTGGCCGATTCTCAGACCTAATCAATATGCTCACAAAATTTCATGAGAATCGTTCAAGCCGTTTCGGAGGAGTATAGAAACGAACATTTTGACACGAGAATTTTATATATTAGATAATTGATGTACAAATATCATTATTTATTGAGTTGAAATCCTTTCGGAGCGTTTTTATTACACAAGTGTAATAATATGTACAGTATTGTTAATATTTATGACTAGTTTTTACAACCGGCATGGCTCGCACAATAACAGATTGCATGATTTCACACATCTTATACAGTTTATGTGACTATGGAATGACAAAGTGCATGTCATCTCATAACTTAGTACCAACTACCAACAATTTTATGATGTATGTATTATGTATGTATGATTTGAACATCTGTTTAGGTAGTTATTCGTTTTATTGTTTTTAAACACCTGTTGTGAATTTTAATCCTTAGTGTTGTGAGATAATATTAAAATGTTAGTGGTTTTTACATTAATATGTTGTTTGATTGAGCTTTATCCATTTTTATAAATCTAAATGAACTGAACTGTTAGTAGCAAACGAGCATGCAGTCCACCTAATGGTAAGTGGTCACTGCCGCCCATGGACATCTTTAAATAACTTCATACAGAACGAGGGTTCAATCTGAAGTCTATCACAGATGCATTGCTACTCCCGAGGATTATGATGGTCACCTCATGTTAAAGTGTGGCGGCAAACACACCCTTCCATCGAATCGCAAGAAATGCTTCACACTAGGTTGTGAGTACCATGGACACACGCAAGGCGAATACACAAATTCCCAGACCCAGAACATGAATCTTAACTCATCATTCCGATAGCTGTCTGGCCGGGAATCGAACCCGGAACCCATTGCGCGTCTGACTGGTAACCGCTGCGCCACGCAGGTCGTCAAATGGAGAAAGATTTTGCTATAAGAATTAGCTATTATTATTACAGGTATCCACTAGGAAACTGTGTTCATCTCCTAAGATTCATATTTTAGTTACCTTTTCGATTTTCATAGAAAATGAAGGTGTGGTGTAATGCCACAGAAAACACTGACGACAATTCTATTCAAGTGGTTATTTTATGGTCGACCATTAGCGCTAAAATACAGCTGACAGGTTTTATATAACATGTCAAATATTATTTTTACATACGATCTTGATTGGCAATTAACGGAGTCTGCAGGTCGTTGTCCTATCATCGGCGAAAGACTTGCAGTGTTATGTATAATGAATGAATGAATGAATGAATGAATGAATGAATGCTTTATTCACAGTAACTACATGTTGCACACAATATAAAGCGTTTTATAGAAACACAAACTCAAAAAGAAATGGCTATAAATTGTATAAAGTAAGTAAGAAAAAAGTGACAATAATTGAATGCAACACAATCAGTGACTGCGAACAGGTACAGACTCAGCGAATGCCACAGCTAGGAAGACCATGCCGTGACGCTGATTTTCAGTCTGTCCTTTTGTCCTTTTGTTAATAATGCATATAGATGTCTTGCAATATTGAGCACCATTGACGTCTTTTATCAACCCAGGGTAATTTTTTATGTTATATATAAAGTACCGAATGAGTAATAGGGTACTACCATATTAATGACAATCTAGTCTGTGTCGTCAACCCATTATAGTCCCACTGCTGGGCACAGGTCTTCTCTCGGAATGAAAGAGTTATAGGCCATAGTCCACCGCGGTGGCCAAGTGCGACTTGGTGGATTTTTTTTTAAAGAACTCTCGGGTGTATAGGTTTCTTCACAATGTTTTCCTTCAACGAAAAGCAGTGATTATTAATGTCGAAAACGCACATAATTCAGTGGTGCGTGCCTGGGTTCGAACCTCGGACATATTATATTTAACGGGCGCGTTCAAAATTACTTGAAAATTATTACATTTTATTTGAATTTTTGAAATATTCGTACGACTTTGGACAATATGAAGTTTAGTTTTTTAATTTAAATTACGGTCGAATTTCGACCGATGCGACGGGTGACTAGTTAAATTCGTCTATCGCTTATCGTTTCCCGCTTTCCATCAAACAGTAGCGCAATCAAATAGTAATAATTTATTTACTGATTCTGCGTTATAACTGTTAGCTGTTAAAGAGGTAATGGTTAACGGTAATAACTGTTCAGGATTCAAGGTTCTAGATATTTTATTGCACTCTAAGACAAAAGGATGTCACGATTGCACGCACTGAACTAATTAGAGCACGAGTTATATTATTTATGTCATTATTTTTCAGGAAGTTGGGATGCATTGTATTATTAGAAACACTATGTTATTATTTATGGCATTATTTTTCACGCAGTTAAAGTTTAAACGTTGACTTTTAATCTTAGTACGGGTTTGTTATGTTTACTCAAAACAGCATTGTTCTTATTGTCTTTTTGAAGCAGTGTAGTTCGACCGGGGAAGTACCACCGCCACACCTATTTCTAGCGTGAAGCAGTTCTTGCGTTTCGATAGGTGTGGTTGTCGGCACACTATTGTATGAGTAGTGTGTAACGCAGTGATTGACTTCAGATAGTATCCATGTTCTGTATGAAGTTGATTACAGATGCGGCGCTGCTCCCGATGACTAAGATGGTCGCCTCATTTAAAAGTGTGCCGGCAACCACACCCTTCCATCGGATCGCAAAAACTGCTTCACACTATAAATAGGTCGTGGTACTTTCCTGTGCGAACTACTCTGGTTCTACAACCTATCTGGTGATACTCACGAGGATTAAGGTGCTCGCCTCATATGTAAGTTAGCCGGCAACCACACTCTTTCAATAAACCGCAAGAAGTACGGCACTAAAATAGGAGTGGCAGTGATGTGTCCTGGTCAAACTAACATAACAGTATTTTTTTAATAAGACTATTACCAGAATAGGGCGATATCCTCTGCCTGCACGAAAGTATTCCTTCAAGTCAGTCAACGTAAGGCAGCTAACGGCTATTTTCTTTTATTTTACGCACCGTTACTTTAATACGGTTCTAGTGCTCGGGTGTTGCAATAATTTTGTTTTATGTTCCCGGTTTCATTCGATTGCTATCCGCAGCCCGCGGCGTTGCTTGTCTCGTTTTTTGTGAGGCAATACCGTTCGGGTTATTTACACACGTTACGTAAGACTTAGGTACTATTTTATGTTTAAATACTTTCAGTTATAAATGGAATTCAGTATTATAACTTATTTAAGTACTTATATATTTATATAGTATTTTTATAATTGTAATAACTTTTTTTTAATAAATGTATCGTTGAAGAGATTATTTTAACACAATTTTTTAATTTTATCTAAACTTAGAAAATTAAAAGGATTATCATTTTTTTAAATCAAAATATGTATTTTATTTAATTTAGTATTTTTTCACCCCTAATTATATTATTGCAACATGGTTGTTATAAATATTACCTCAATTTTGAAGGTTGTGCAACCTTTTGTAGTTGGATTACGGAGGCACCACTGCCACACTTACTTTTACCTTATAATAACAGTATTAAACGCTGGGTTATAGTCTTAAAGCTGTGGTGAGGGATAAAATCTTATCCGAGACATTCCCAGTAGCCAGTCTCAGATAGAAGGCTGAAATTATTAGAGTTAATTAGGGTTCGCTAAGACTAAGTAAACGAGCATGCAGTCCACCTGATGGTAAGTGGTCACTACCGCCTATGGACCTCTGTAATCAACTTCATACAGAGCATGGGGTTCTATCTGAAGTCAATCACAGATGAGTTGCTACTCTCGAGCACTATGATGGTCGCCTCATGTGAAAGTGCGGCAACAACACCCTTACATCAAAAAGCAAGAAATGCTTCACGCTAGAAATAGGTGTGGCGGTGCTACTTCCTCGGTCGAACTACACTGGTTCTACCACCTTGCTGAACACACCGTCTGTCGGTCACCAAGCTGTATCTCCTGAACCATGACAGCTAGCGGCACATGACAGTTGCCGCTTTATCAGAAAATATAAAAACTTGAGAGGTGTCAAGGGACACCCGGATGGAACGAAGTTCCTTTCGATTAATTAGTGAAGGAATTATAATAAAATTTTATTTTTTTTAAGTAAAAATAATGATGACTTGGTTAGCACAATAATAAAGAGAGGTTATATACTTGCTAAAAATACAAAAGCGTTTATAATTGTCTGTATATAATCTCTACTTACCTAACTCCATCAGCAATATCCGGAACTTGTCCAAAAACACTGTCAGGATTCATTATTACTATTATTTTTTATTATTTATTATTTACAAAAAAAAAACTGTATACACTCAACAAAAATAATCGTCGCGACACCACACTGTTCAGTGACCTGTTCAATGCGAAATAGAAATGAAAATATCTGGCTTGCTTTCTATAAGAGAGAGAGAAAGAGACAGAGAAACATGCGCAGGCCGCACAGCTTACAGTAGCTTGCTATACCAAAAAGTGTCGTGACAACTTTTCGTAAGATTTTTTTCCGTCTAGCCCCCTTTCACAACGCGCGATAAGGAACATCGTTCCAATAAAATAAATATTTAAGGGGGCTGCCATACAACAAAAGTCTTTTATTTGCCGCTTTCGTAAATAACTGTTCGGAACCCTTTGTACCTTTGAACCCGGATCTCGCGCAGTCAGACTCGCACTTGGCCGGATTTTTACAAACGACCACAGGCAGTGACCACCTTCATTACGTGGACTATACGCTTCTTTCATATAATAAAGCTATAAATAATAATACTTACATATCTAATACAAACAAGAATCACTTAGTATCTAACTACTACAGAATTTTATGTAAAATAACCTGTCGCCTATAAAATGTATTTTTATTGACCTATAAAAATGATAAGAGCTATAAAATTAAGACAAACCCACATTAAAAGCTAAATCAGCATGCAAAATGAATGCAAAAACATTATAGGTATTATTTAAAAATCTTAATGTCATTGTATAATTACATTTTTATGTCTATCTCTTCATGTTTTGACTATTAAGGCATAATTCATAACCATTCTTAAGGGGATAAGGGTAATACGTAACGCCATTTTCTTGTGAAACGTTACTATTCGTTACAGGAGAGGAAGGGGGTTTGCACAAAATAATATGTAATGTCTTTTTTCATTTATTTTTTTATAAGATTGAAGTAGTTAACGAGCATGCAGTCCACCTGATAGTAAGTGGTCACTGCCGCCCATGGACTTCTGTAAACAACTTCATATAGAACATGAAGTTCTATCTAAAGTCAATTACAGATGCGTATCTACTCCCAAGGACTAAGGTCGCCTCATATAAAGTTGTGCCGGCAACCACACCATTCCATCGAAACGCAAGAAATGCTTCACGCTATATGGTGTAGCGGTGGTACTTCCCCGGTCGAACTACACTGGTTCTACCTTGTAAAAGCAAGCAAAGCCACGTCAGAACCAAACGCCACCTAAATCCCAGAAATAGTTTCATAACATACGCTTTCGATCCAGTTACAGAGTTGATACCGCAAATACCGCAAATACCGCGACCAGACAAATACCGACATAAATTAATAACACATCGACAGGAACTATTTCTGTGTATATAAAAAATGTTAAGTTTATCTGTCTGTAGTTTTAAAAAATAAATCTTAGATTAAAAAATATATGCAATTCAATTTTTGAAGTGAAACTTGGAAGGAGGACTTCTTCTCGCGGAGCGTAGCTCCGCGGGGAAACTAGATGAGGGCCTTGCCCTTTGCTAGTGGGGTTCTACCGCTGCCCGTGAACACGAGCAGGTCCTTGGAGGGGTATTGGCTTGTCAGGCGGGTTTTTTTTTTTTTTTTTTTTTTTTTTTTTTTTTTTTTTTTTTTTTTTTTTTTTTTTTTTTTTTTTTTTTTTTTTTTTATAATACATAATGTAGGAAGTATAAATCACTTATTTTTTTTTTTTTAAATATAAATGTAATGTAATATGATTAATTTTTTTTTTTTTTTTTTTTTTTTTTTTTTTTTTTTTTTTCCCCTGCCTGACTTACCATCACAATAGTGGGAGGTCTCTGTTGGTCAGGTGTTCGGCGGTGTTCACTCTTCGTTTTTGGGGTCCGCAGGTTGCCCCGCAGAGGAAGCCGGGAGTGGGCGGCCTTTATTCAGGGCCGCGGACATTCCACAGTTTGCGACGGCTTGCTACCCCAGATGATCGGATATGTTAGCAATGCCGCCGCGGATGGCTGTGCTGATATCGCGGCCCTGACCCATGGCCGCGATCACCTGCTGCAGCATCTTAGTGAGGTCCTGCAACACCTGGAGTTGTTGGTGGCAGGCCTGTTCGCTGCCCCCAAGATGGGCGGGGGCTCTAGCGGGCTGCTTCTTTCCCTTCTGCTTCTTAGCAGTGGCTTCAGGTGCGGGAGGGGTCGGCTTTGCCTTCTTCCCCTTCCGTTTCCGGCTCTTCTTTTTTAGAGGAGCCCCGCGACTGGTCGGCTCGTTTGCCGCTGCCATGAGGGACCCCTGTCGGTGTTCCTCCACTAGCTGCGGCTGTTGCGAGTCGACCGGAGGCAACCGCGGTCTCCCCGCCTTGGCGGAGAGGGCCACCGTCCCAGCGCGTTTGTTACGCGCTTCCCGCCTAAACGCCGGACACGACGTGTGGTTGGCGGGATGCGGTCCGCCACAGTTCGCACATGTGGCCGGTTCTTCGCGCGGACGCGGGCATTGGTATGCGGCGTGGTTTTCACCACACCGCACACAGGCGATCTTGCGGTGGCAGTTGTGCGAACTATGTCGAAACTGCTGGCATCGGTGGCACTGCGCGGGTCCCTTTTTCCCGCGCCATGCCTCTATCTTGATGCCGGGCATGCACATCAACTCCTTATGTGCATATATACCCGGCAAGAGGCCCTCTGTTCTTTTTAGAATTACTAAAAAGATGCACCCGGGCCGGCCACGGCGGGCACGGATGGCGCGGGCGAATTCGGGGACATACCCCAAATCGCGGAGCTCCTCCAAAATATCCTGCGGGGCGGTGTCGGCGGGCAGCCCCCGTATGGCCACCCTCACACTCTGCTCCGCGGGCAGGGAGTATGAGAACCAGGAGATATTCTCCCGGCTCTCGAGGCCAGTGAGGTATGACTGGATGAGTCTGTACTCACCGGCCTCTTGCGGAGTGAACCTCACTCCCTGCCCAAAGGGGCGGGCATTGGGAGCCCTCCCCAGCCTGGACTTTAACTCCCGGAAGTGGAAGGTCCAGTTGGGGAGTTTCTCCACGATGAGTGGAGGGAATCGGCCTCGGGGCGGCTGACCGCCGGGAATCTGTGGAGAACTCGTACCTGCGGATCCCTGAACGCTGGTACTGGGCAGCGGTAGATGTGCAGACGTCCTCGGTGCTGGTGCGGCTGCGGCTGCTGGTGCCGGTGCGGCTGCGGCTGCTGGTGTCGGTGCCGGAGCGGCGGGCGGTGGCCGCGCGCTCGGGGCCGGTTTGAGTGCCGGCGGCGTAGGAGCTCGCGCGGCAGGAGTCGTGACTGGTGTTCGGCTGACCGCGACCGCAAACGAGTACGGTGGCGGCAGCGGCTTGGGCTTCTTAAATTCATCCACGAATTCAGGAGGGCCGGGGTCCGAGTAAACCCTCTGCAGCCCTTGTTCCTGTCGTCTAATACGGAGGCGCGGGTCCAGGATGGTGCGACGTTTCGCATCCCTTTCGTCCTCCGAGTCCGGGCTTCTTGGCCTCCTCTGCAGTCTCTCCCGCTCAACGCTGAGCCAGAGATCGGCGACGGCGAACTCCTCGGGCGTCGCTCGGCCCGCGCTGTAGCGGTCAAAGAACTGCATAAAGGAGGCGTGGATCTCGTCGGGCGTGGCGTCTTCGGAGAGCAGCTGCGACTCCACCAACTGGTCGTACTTCGCTCTGGTCCCGGGCGAGTACTCAAGTAACCAGTAGGGGCCGGCTGGTCTCCGCGGGGTCGCAGCTGCTTCGGCTGCGGGGGCTATCCGCGGCGGCGGAAACGCCGGGCGGGTCTCGCGTGCACCCGCCGCAAATTGCGGCATGGGCGACGCGTACCGCTCCGGCGAGTGCGGCGTTTCCACGGCATGTGTGACGTGCGATTGCGGCCTGGCCTCACGCAACCCGGATGGGTGCGGTGGCCCGGCGGCGCGCGACGTGGACGAACATACCGTGGGGTCTTCGGTGGGCCGTAGGCGACCCGGCAGTCGAGACGCTGGTTGGGGAGTGCGCTGCACATCAGTGAGCGACTCACCCAAGGCGGTCTCGAGGCGTAGTATTGGGATCCGTGAGGCGGAGGCTTCGCCATCCGCAGCGCGCACCTCACGCGCTGCTCTGCGGGCGCCGGAGCGTCCGCGGCCGCGCTGGGAAGCGCGCTGCGGCTGGGGTGGCGCGGGATTCCCGCGAGCGTCTTGGTTGGGCATCCCGCCCTCGCTGCGTCAGCGCCGCGTGCCCGAGGGCCCGCGGCGCGGCTGGTCTTGTTTTCTGGGCTCTTCCGGGCGCCTAGGCGCCGACTTTGCCAACCTCCGGAATTGTGAAAATTCCGGGGTAGGCAGAGAAAAACAGTATGCGCACGAACGAGGGTACTTGGGCGGGATGCGGCCAGTCCAAGTGAAACTTCTTTAGGCGCATGAGGGTAAAATTTTTACAGATGAAACGTTGCGCCGGTATGCAACGGAAGTGTCGGAAAAGAGAGAGAGAGTGATCGAGACCGATTGAGAGAGAGTAAGACAGGGCGAACGTAGCATGAGCAACTAGCCGTGGAGTGAGAGTAGGGAGCAAGCGAGTGAGAAAGATTGAGAGAAAAAGTGAGACAGAGCGAACGTCGTATCACGCCTTTTTCCCTTCCTCTTAATCTTGGAAATTTAAAGTTTTAGATTTGTATAAATATAAACAAGATTTATAAATTAGTTCGCCAAAGAAGTTTCACTTCTGACATGTGTACTTTGTACGCACGTATGTTTTTTTTTTTTTTTTTTTTTTTTTTTTATTTTTTTATCTGACTGAAGTAGCAAACGAGCATGTAGTCCACCTGATGGTAAGTGGCCACTGCAGCTCATAGACATCTGCAATCAACTTCATACAGACCATGGGTTCTATCTGAGGTCAATCACAGATGCGTTGCTACTCCCGAGGACTATGATGGTCGCCTCATACAAAATTGCAACAAACAAAAATTGAACCAACTGTAAGGCATTCGGCTCTTACTATCTAATTATCAATAAGAATACTAAAAAAAAAAAAAAAAAAAAAAAAAAAATCTGTTAAATTCTCCATTTTGTTTCCCTTTATTTCCATTAATTAAGCCCTCTGCACACACAAATTAAGATTTCTTGTGTCATACATAAAGACTGCATAAACACCTAGACTCACAAGCATCTTTATTCATAATTTAAACCTGTGCCTAGTCGTAAATCGAACCCGGAACCGGTGTAACTCAAGCATGGTGACCGCCACACAGGTCAGTAAGTAAAAAAAAAAATAGCGCGTGTATCAAAGTGTATACGCGCAAAAAATTAAACTATAACAAAACAGAACATTATTACAAAATGTTTTATTCCTATCATATCATAACGTATCATATCGTATCATATCGTATTATATCGTATCATATCGTATTTATATGATACCGTATAATTTGAAATACTATTTATAAGTCGAAAGTAAATAATTAAATATTTTTATCGCAACCCAACCGTAACTAAAATCGTTCTCTTTTCCTTCTCTTATGACGCACTTAAAAATATTTTATTTCAACAAATATTCTGAAAGACACACGTAAAGCCGCGGGTAAAACATATAAGCGAAGGCATCGAAAGAATTTTCTTACCGCTTGAACCTTATTAAAAATAATTTCTCCTCTCTTAACAAGCAGTATTACAAAAACATGCAACGGAAACCAGAGCAATATTTATTAGGCCGCATGTGACATCATCGATGCAAAAAAATAACAACTAATGAGTACTTTCATCTGACGTTAGCAAAACATTCAGAAACAGCCGACAACAACAAAAAAACCAATCAAATCGTGCAATACTTGATATTACTTGTTTCCGAACGCATTTAACAAAACCGATTTTTATAAACTTATTTTTCACAATCCATTGCCGATTTTATCCTAATTGGAAGGTAAACATCTGAGTGTACATAGCAATACGCATTAAAAATTACAAGCAGCCGTCACAGATAAGCAATAAAATAAATATTGTCGTCAGAATGTTACCGGTTCATTCCATTTTCCGAAGTTAGTGGATGCTGGGAGCGTGGTCGGATCGCACGCGTCCGAGACTTTCCCGTCCCGCGTTTGAAATACGAACACGACTTCGTTCTAAATTTGGAAACGTTTGTGTTTTTTTTTTAATTGAGTGATTGTGCTTGCGTGTTTAATTTTTTAAATGTGAAAAAGGTAAAATATATTTTTAAGGTTTTACTGGTTTTTAAAGGGTTGTTAATTAATAAGAAAAATAAAATTAAGCGCTATGTTTAAAGATCTTATCTATTTAAAGAAGTGCATAATTTAAAACTACCAAAAGTAGAAGATAAATATTAGTCTCTTATAAATATGCATGTGATTTTAAATTGTCATTAATTTTCTAAAATCGTTTCCTTAGTGATAAAAACCACCATCTTCACGCTCCGAGGTGATAAGAATCACTTTCTGTTTTTTTTTTATAAATAATTGTGAATATTTAAATAAAAATATTATAATTTATTCCGAGTCGTTAAACATGTCACGAACAGAAAGAGGATAGAATTAAAAAAAAAAAAAAAAAAAAAAACTATAAAATTTTGTTGTGTATTCAACTTTAAATAGATCGTTAATTTAGAAAAACATAAAAATAGTAATCAATATTAACAACAACCTTTTAATATGCTAAATATAATAAAACAATGTTAACAACTGGCAACTTAGTTAAAATTTCATTCCAAACCAAAAATATTTTTTTAAGTCGGAGAAGTAAACAAGCATGCAGTTTACCTGACGGTAAGTGGCCACTGCCGCCCATCGACATGTGTGTGTAAGTACATGTGTACTTACAGAACAAGAGTTCTATTTAAAGTTAATCACAGATGCGTTGCTACTCCTACGGACTAAGATAGTCGAGACTTATAAGTGTGTAATTGTTTATTTTTTTAATTTTTTAATTTAATTGCGCTTGCAATATAAACCATGGGTCCATGGTCATCTGACATGAAAAAATTCATGTCAGATATTTCGACCACACTTGTTGAAGCTTGAGACCAAAAAGCTGGCGGCTACTTTGCACAACGTTTGAGTGTCGCGGTACAGCAAGGTAATGCCGCCAGTGTTTTGAGAACCATGCCTCACACGGCCATTTTTGATGGTTTGTTTTATTTATAATTTTAAGTTTCTATTAATGTTTTGTGTGTATTCTAAGAAAAATATTAAATAAAATAAACTTCTCTTTATTGTGTAAGTGAAATATAAATTTACTCCATGGATATATATATATATATATTAATACGTGAAGCAAAATATTTGGGATCCGTTTTTAAAACACTTGCCGCTAACGGAGGAGTATTAAATTATGCACGGTTGTAGTTGATGTAGAGAAGGATAACAAAACACTAATATTTATTTCAAATAATGCATAAAACATACATAAAATCAACTAAAATACATTACACACACTACCTTGCAATTGTCACAAACACATATAATAAACGAAATAAAACATTCAATGTCTTACTATGAAAACACAACGCCAAAAATGTCTTTGTCAAAATACCCGCTATTGCTTTTAAATGCAGCTTAGTTAAACCTCTTTTATCTTTAAAGTTACTTAAATATTAAACAAATTAATTGAATTTGAGAAATATTTTCGCTACTTGGAATTAAGGTCGAATTTCGACCGTTATGACGGGTGACTAGTTATAATAAATATTCAGTGCAAAGGAACTAGGATAGTCGCGTGTCTGGCCCACCTAAGGTGAAACTCCACCCATTATTAATGTTAGGGGTCACTGCATATGTCAATGAGTGTCAAAGACTATATTATAAGGTGGACTGCATGCTCGCCTGATAATAAATTAAACAGGCAGGTATGTACAGTCACGAGCAATAAGATGTGACTACGAACAGATTAGCAAAAGTATCTGACCCAAGAAGGAGTTCAATAATATCTGACCACACCAACGCAGCGAAAATAGAACATTGAAAGGCAGATAATGCTGTAGCGTCAAAATTATGTAAATGAGCGTCAAATCTCATAATTTTGACGCTACTGGATTATGCTGCCTTTCAATGTCAGATATTTTTGCTGCGTTCGTGTAGTCAGATATTATTGAATACCTTCTTGGGTCAGATACTTTTGCCAATCTTCCATAGTCACATCTTATTGCTCGTGACTGTACAACTTAAAACTCTACAAAGAGTTGCCAACTAAGCTTTTTTTGAATGGGTTCTATCGTTAGTAACTAATATATCTGGGGTTGATTAAGATATTCGTGGCCATTAACCATGAGATGAACTGCATAGTGTATCTTCTAAATATTATAAAACTAGTAGGAACTTATTCTTATGATTATTCTTATCTAGTTGACCCGGCGAACTTCGTTCCGTCTAAAGGTCAAAAATCTAAAATTATCAGTGTTTTCCTACTATATTATATGTATTATACATAAAAACCTTCCTATTGAATCGCTCTATCGATTAAAAAAACTGCATTAAAATCCGTAGTGTAGTTACAAAGATCTAAGCCTACACAGGGACAGACAGCGAGAAGCGACTTTGTTTTATACTATGTAAGTGAAAATACTTTTTCCACTGTGACCAGTTCATCTTAACATTGAAAAGGTGCCCGATTTCGTTAGAAATCCCCCTAGGCTTAAGTGTGATTTTTTTCTCATTAAAACCCGCTCTTACATGTCCCACAGCTGGGTGAACGGAATGAAACCACACTCTAAAACTTTCCCACTGGTGGGAATAAGTATCTCCACCAACAGTCACATATTGATGGAGAGACATGTTATATATTTTGAATTTGCTTTAAAGAAAATATAGATCGGCAGCATAACGTGCCTTTTGAAAACAATCATACAAAAAATGTACCCACTACCCAGTCTATCGACCGTCCAACATTGCACAATTTTTAACCAACTTCTCAGAGAAATAGGTTTTTTGCTATATATCTTACTGTACCTATCATCGTCAACCCATTATTGTCCCACTGCTGGGCACAGGTCTTCTCTCAGAATGAACGAGTTTTAGGCCATAGTCCCCCGCGCTGGCCAAGTGCGAATTGGTCGACTTCATAAACCTCCGAGAACTTTTTTTTTAAAGGTGTGTGGGTCTCCTCACCATGTTTTCCTTCACCGAAAAGCACTGATAATTAATTTCTAATATGCACATAAATCAGTGGTGCGTGCCTGGGTTTGAACCTCGGACCTGCCGATCGAGAGGGCACTACTCGTTTTAACTTAGTCCTAAGCTAAACATATGTATGTTTTCCTTCACCAAAAAGCAGTGATAATTAACTTCTAATACGCACGTAATTTAACAGAAATCAGAGGTACGTGCCAGGGTTTGAACGTCGGACCTCCTGATTGAGAGAGCAAGTGTCACCCATTAGACTATCACTGCTCTGTTACCTCTACTTAGAACGAAATCGATAAAATCTCAACGAACTTTAATGAGTGACGTATTTTTATAAATATGCATCTTTAATATGAGAAATCGTAAAATTTTACAACCGCACTAAGTAGCTATAAAATTTGACGAGTTAATTACTAATCGATTTTTGACATACATTCCATAATATTTTGACATTTACCTACTTTATAATATCGTTAACGTATTGGTCATCTCCATTATTAGCAATATGATGAGCGATGAAAATATTTCGTTCGGCGTCTAGTCATTATATACTTTTACTAGCTGTGCCGGCGACTTCGTCCGCGTAGCATGGTTTTCATACATTTCATATTTTTGGTATCTTGAACCGTTTTCGCAGCGCAAGCAACGGAAGCCCTCGAGGATGAATAATTTTCCTTGTTTTTTTCACATTTTCCATTATTTCTTCGCTCCTAATAGTTGCAGCGTGATGTTATATAGCCTAAAGCCTTCCTCGATAAATGGTCTATTCAACATAAAAAGATTTTTTCAATTCGAACCAGTACTTCCTGAGATTAGGGCGTTCAAACAAACAAACAAACTCTTCAGCTTTATAATATTAGTATAGATTTATTACCTAGAAAGAATAGTCAACGAATGATCAGAAAGCTGGCACATACCTCGGTCGACGAAGTCGCCTTGCTATTCAACGAGGTGATATTGCCAGCATTCTGGGAACTCATCCTAGGGACAGTAATTTGGATCCTGCTTTTTATATTTCATTTGGCATTTCGTTTTTTTTAAACTTTTAAGGTATTCTTTTATATATAAATATAAAATAATACCTTAAAAGTTAAAAAAAAAAAATAATACGTGTAGCAAAATTTTGTGACGTGTTTTTAAGATACTTGCCGTAGGCGAAGGAGTATGAAATACTAATATTGCGCAATACTAAGGTTTTTTTTCAAATAATGCATAAATCATACATAAAATCAACTTAAAACACATTACACTCACTACCTTGCATTTGACACAAACACATGCATATTAAACGAAATAGAACATTCATGTCTTGCTATGATACGTCACCTCCCGTCACATTGGTCGAATTTCGACCATTGTCACGGGAGACTAGTAGTTATAAAATGATGATGTCGAAATCTTAAATCTTCTCTGAGGTTGAATTAAAATGTACACTGGTGGCAGTAACTACTAACCATCATACTTCTATATCCGAAGAAAAACCTGCCTAAACAATAGAGTCTACCTAAACTTACTGGTGATTTGCGAGAACTAAGTCGGAACGTCTCGGATCCATATGTACCTTACCACACCCTTTAAACCAGAACAATGTAAAGTGGACAGTGTTATAATTAGACAAGAAAAATTCTGGCTGTGGTGCCTCCCGAGTCGATTTACAAAGTATTCTCTCATCAACCCATTTTTGTCCCACTGCTTGGCACGGGTTTTTTATCAGAATGAGAGAGTTTAGAACATAGTCCACCGCGCTAGACAAGTGCGAATTGGTGGACTCTACACCTCCACCTCCGAAAACTTTTTTTAAAGAACTCTCTGGTGTGTGGGTTTCCTCACGATGTTTACCTTCGCCTAAAAGCAGTGATAATTAATTTCTAATACGCACATGAATCAGGAGTGCGTGCCTGGGTTTGAACCTCGGACCGACCGATCGAGGGGCAAATTTCAACCATTAGGCTATCACTGCTCACAAAGGATTCTACCACCTTTCAATAAATTTAAAATGCAATTTAAGTACCAAATAAAAAAAAAACAAACATTACGAAATGTTTGTCATGTACAAATAATAAGATTTCTGATTACGAAATAACAAAAGTTATTACCCGAAGCATGTCAAAACATTACAAACAACATAGAGCAGTAAAGAACAGAGGTAGCGATAAAATAAATTACAACTAATTGTTCTCGAGAAAATGATGATGTGCTTCGTCAATCTAAATAGTCATAATTATTCTATTTTTTTTACTTCATAAAGTAATAAAGAAAATCTTTTGTTAAATCTTTGATTGTAATAATTGATAATGTTATTTTTATGTGAGATATAAAATATTTATATAATACTATGGACACATTACGGAATACCACCATAAAATAATACAAAATGATTATAGACTTATATAGACTTTATATATAGATACACAAAAACAAACCGCAAATAAAAACATTACAGGATTTTCATTGAAACATGTAGTGTAGCCAGGGATCGAACATAGATCCTTTCGCTGATCAAAACTAGACACGGATTATATATAAATAAATATAATTTCATAATTAAGAACGCAGATCAAACCCGAAACCCTTTGCGTCCGCGACCGCCCATAGATAACACTAGCATGCATGACCAACACCGAAAAGAACCAACTTACAACTCCACTCATTAAGGATCAGGACACACTCATTCATCATCGGACATACGGCACAAAAAATGTGTGAAAAAGTTGTCCAACGAAAGTTCACACCTGCCGCTTCTCGGAAAGTCAATTTCGGCCGTGGCCGATCGTAAAACCGGGCAATTTAAACAAAATGTTTTGATAAGTAAAACTTAATCAACTTACTTCATTACTTTCGAAATGAAAATATATATGAGTAGGTTATGCCCGCGGCTTTGCCCGATTCGGTCACGTTTACTATGTTAACGTGTAGACATCGGATGCACTGTAAAAATTACAAAATATGCATACAATTAAGCACTATAAAAGGGCGAAATATGCACAAAAATGGTAAATATACCTAAAATATGTATTATCAAAACACCATTTTTAGTTGGTGAAATCGGTATAGATTTTCAGTATACAATTGACGACCTTTTTTTTCGGTCGTCAAGCTTGAATAGAATTAGTATTATTAAAAAGAATGAAAAAGGACCAAAATATGCATATGCAAATATGCGAATGCATATAATCCGATGTCTAGTATTTAGTATCGTATGTATAAAATCCAGGTCATAAACTGCATGTGTGGCAAAATGTATTGATATCTGACCATTTGTTTTTGCGTGAAAGAGAAACAAACACACATACATCCTCTCAAAGTTTTACATTTATAATATAAATAGTATATTGTGAAGTCATATTTGGTCTTTTTAAGCTATTGCGTAACTTTTATCGCGGGATTTGAACGCGGCGACCGAATGAAGAAATTCCGTAACGAAAAAAACCTAACAATCCCCACTCCACCTACCATGTAGCGCGGCCGAGCGTTCCCTTAACGTGTACGTATATAGTACGACAGTACGAAGCTCGCACGGATCGAGACGAGCTGCTCGGAATTCGGACTCGAATTCGGAATATATATGCAGCTGTGTGTGAGAAAGAATATAGTATCAAAGAAAAATATACTGCATAAACAAATAAATAATTATAATAGCTTAAGTTGATAAAAATGTTATGCAATAGCTTTATCACGGCAGTGCCATGTTTATTTTTTAAATGATCTAAATACTATGTACATAAAAATCGTTTTTTTTTTCTTTTCTTTTTTATTTTCTTTTTTATCTGAGTGAAGTAGCAAACGAGCATGCAGTTCACCTGATGGTAAGCGGCTACTGCCGCCCATGGACGTCTGTAATCAACTTTATACAGAACATGGGTCTATCTGAAATCAATCACAGATGCGTTGCTACTTCCGAGGACTATGATAATCGCCTCATGTAAAAGTGTGCCGGCAAACACACTCTTCTATCGAAACGCAAGAAATGCTTCACGCTAGAAATAGGTGTGGCGGTGTTACTACCCCAGTTCTACACTTTGAAGTAAACTGAAACTGAAAAATCTTATTGCAATTTTAATTTATGTAACAGTTTTTATTGCAGTCGCTTTGTTAATAGCCTAAACTGAATCCAAATTGTTCTTTAAAGGGAAATCTATACCTAACAAGAGAAAAATGTGCTACAATGAAAACATTATATATCACCCACTTAACACCATTGCTTTCTAAATGCCAGCATTTTGCGTACAGTTATCCCCTCGTTTCGCCCATAAACTATGTGCAAATTTAGTCACGATTTGCTAACTATTGTAGTGGGAACTGAAAATTGTTTCACTGTATACTAATTTTCATTCCTGTCTGACTTTCCAAGTGCTTAATACATAAATAGGAATGTTGACTTTGAAATAGTTGCCTGTGTGTCCAAAACCGCTTATATTATAGGAGAGTCGGGAAAAAATGCTTTTTGTTATTATCTTACACGTGAATATCGTTAAAACGACGAATAATATGAAAATGCCATAAACCTTAGTGTAATTAGAACACCAATTTGGATAGAACTGTTGTGATAATATTCGTTATCATACGAAGCAACAATATGTAAAAATCCTAAATAATTAATTAATATGTAACATTGCACGTTACATAAATCATACTTCTTACTAATATTATAAAGGCAAAAGTTTGTGAGTGTGTATGTTTGTTACTTCTTCACGTGTAAACGGCTGGAGCGATTTTCGTAAAATTTGGTAGGGAGTTAGCTGACACTCTGGATTAACATATAGGCTACTTTTTACTTTAGGAAAATATCTTACTCCCACGTAACAATCGATTCATCGATTTTTTAAAAAACGGACAAAGATGCGACGTTGAGCTAGTAACCAATAAAAAGGCCGTCCACATAAGTATCATATCATCGGGAACCCATCGTGAGTCAACCCCACGCTGGCATGATGCAAAAATAGGTGTGGAGGCACCACCACCACACCTATTTCATTATATCATGCCAGCAGTGTTAAGCGCTGCTGTGCACTATTTTAAGGGTGTGATATTGAGACCAGAGCAAAGTATTTCGAATTCATTCACAATAGTCGCAACTCATTTTAGGATAAAAAAGAAAAACAGTGGAGACGGTGGCACCGCTTCACTAAAACTCGCGTTCTACACTCTCAGCATCACACTAGGATTTTCTTTGGCGTGGGTACCATGGACACACACAAGACGAATACACACACCCAGACCAAGAACATGAATCTAAAGTCATCATTCAGATACCTGTCTGGCCGGGAATCCAACCCGGGACCCATTGCACGTCAGACCGGTATGGTAACCGCTCTGCCACTCAAGTCATCTAAGACTACACTTCTAAGACCTTTTCTTTAGAAAAAAATATAAGCTCTCTTTTTGTATTTTGATTTCTTTGTGTGTGCTTAAATACATAAATAAATGATAAGACACATGAAAACACCTGCACTTTAAAATTTCAAGCTACGACCTTCACAACAGCAGGTCTTTGACCAACCTTGAATTTTTCACTTTTAACACATTTTCATTCACAACGAGTAAAGATATCTTAACTTTTCGACTTAATCGATTCCACAATTAAGTCCGAGCAGTGGCAGGTGATAAGTGGGTTCTCTCAAAACCACAACTCTTCAGTAACATTTAAAGTTATGGTCGCATTTATAAATGAATCAGGCAGCAAAAATGCTATCGTAATTATTCCGACCAGTTCTACCACTTTCGTGCGATTTATTTGTCGTATAGTTTTGTAATTAAATAAATTGTCAGTTGAAGTTGTTCAGAAAATGAGCGAAAACTCTTTCTTGAATGTGTTTTTTTCTAGATAATTAAAAAGAAAAAATAATGAAAAAAAAAAACAATTATTTTCTGCTTTACACAATTATTATTAGAATGGATAAGTTACATGCAATACATAACTTAAAGTATCTTAGTATATTTTTAGTAAATGTTGAATACTGAAATGAAATAAAATGCCTTTAAATTGCATAAGCCTACGGGGGCACTTACAAATTGTCAGTTACTTTTTGAAGTGAAACTTCTTTATCGGGGTGGGAAAAAAATTTAGTGTAACTTTTTTTTCGTTACGCGCCATCTTTTTCTGTTACGCGCCATCTTTTTTTTCCGTTACGCGCCATCTTTTTCTTATCCCTACCACGCGTGATATTAGATAGATTATTATAGATTAGATTATTAGATAAAGTTTAATAAAAGCCCTTTATTAAACTTTATCTAATTTAACTTTATTTAACCAATTTCTGTAAAGTTGCATAAAGTAAATTATTTTTTGAAAAATAACGTCATAAAGAAGTTTTACTTCTTACGAGTGTACGCTAGTACACGCACACATTTTTTTTTTCTTACACTACCACCGGATCCGAACACGACCTCAACTGATAACGTCCGGCAAATATCATTCGTATTTAAACATAATTATTATCGACTATATTGATAAAACATTAGTTTTAATTATTTTATTGCTGTATTGGGAATAATATTTTAATCATTTAATATTTCAAGAATACTATTTGTATTGTTATTTCTATTATCATATATGCATTTGAAATACTTCGATATTTTTATTGAATTAATAGATTCAATCGTCTAAGTTCGCAAAGGTTTTAGCATTAAAACCATTCAGGTATTAATAGATATATTTTGAAACGAAATTCACCGTTTGCATATAGAAAACCTCTTTTAAAACAAATTCTGAGTGATGCTAACAATGTTGTCCTCTGATTTAATTTTATCCGGATAGTTTTAACGTGATTTAATTACTGTATTTTCACCCCAATAGTATCTGTATATTTTTATACGAGGCCTTGCTTGATTAATATTCCAACTTTAACACTGAGACATACATGCACACACTTATTCACACGCACGCACACACACACACACACACACACACTCACTCACTCATACACACACGCACACTAATTATAATCTAATTTACTACTACTATTTATTTTAATTACTATTCATTGTCTGTGTGGAAGAGTGGGGTACACAGTAACTTGCCACTAGTTTTAAGAACTGTTTTGAAATGAATAAAGATATGTATATTTTTTTATTTATTTATTAAAAGCGGCACATACAGCCGACTCCAGATCTGAAATCTTAATTTTAGTATTATTAAAACCATCACCATCAAGCCAGCTGCATACTAGTATTTTCATTAATTCACGAAGTGTGACGGCATAATTAATAAAACCACATAGGTACACGTTTGCCATGTTCCTTTGCCTCTACATAATATAAGTATTATGAACTTTGTTAATAATATCAAAATAACAAGCAAAATAAATATGCGAGCTACCATTAATTCCAGTAATCATTCTAATAATAATAATATGTTATTAACATTATTTCTCTATTTCTACGTACTCTGTGTTAGACAGAAGCGCCCATGTTCGTCTAATTGGCAATAAAGTTTTACAAATCCGATGATTTGCGTAATTATAGCCTAAATCGTGGTCGACTCGGTTATTATGTTATAAATTATTTTATTCTACTTATAATTTATGAATCTATAAGTCAATCTTATTTCTTATTAATATTATATACGCGTAAGTTTGAGAAGATGTCTGTGTGTTTATTGGTCTTAATTTGGCCATACATGGTTTATGACCTATAATAATATTATCACTATACACATTACCTTGATAGACGGGGCTGGCAAAGCCACGGGAATAGCCTAGTGTCTTAATAAAATTACAAAAATAGTAAAAAACTGTCAAATTTTATGCTAAGAAGATACTACAGTTAACTCGTAATGAATCAGTCACATTAAATTTTATATCTTCAGATATCGGCCATACATACTTTTCACACATGAACCCTACTGCATCAGAAAGAGGGTGATTTTTGTCTATCATATGTGACTAAGTTCCTATTTGGCACACTCTCCAGCCCGAATGTTTTAAAGGATTTTAAAATGACGTATTGTAGGATTTTTTTTTTTTGTTTTCGAGGGGAAACCTTCCAAAGGTACCCGACGCCGTGGGAGCGACGCAGGGTTATGTGGGATTTTTACCGCACTAAAACCCCCCCCGGTGGCCGTCCTCGGCGCTGAAAAGGAGGACTCCGGGATCTCGAAACGACTTCAACCGGAATCCTCCGAGCGCGCTGCCCCATCGGGCTCCTCCCAGATGGGCGGCTGGGCCCACCGCTCTGTCTAGTCTTTACGACGGTATGCGACTACACATACCGCCGTCCTTCCCGGGATTGCCTGACCGAACGGTTCGAGCTCCCACTCTAGCCGTCTGCAACCCCGGAAGGTCCTCTTACGACAGGCAGGGGATACCGGAGCCCTATTCTGACCCCAAGGTTACAGGGACGTATTGTAGGATTAGTCTTAATTGCTATATTGGCATGAACAGCGTTAAATTACATAAAATATTAAACCGATTTCCTATAAAGTTAACAATAAAATATATACGTACATCTGAAAATATTACTAAAACTACGTTTGTTTTCACGTAATTCATTTTTCTTGTTAGCTTTTCAGTTAACTAGATCTTTGTATGATGTAGTAAAATAATTAAATCCTTAGTGATAACATCTATTACCGTTCTCAGGTAGGAGCATCAAAGATCGTCCCTGTAGCCTCGGGGTCAAAATAGGGCTACGGTATCCCCTGCCTGTCGTAAGAGGCGACTAAAAGGGGCTTCCGGGGTTGCAGATGGCTAGAGTGGGAGCTCGAACCGTTCGGTCAGGCAATCCCGGGAAGGACGGCGGTATGTGTGGTCGCATACCATCGTAAAGACTAGACGGAGCGGTGGGCCCAGCCGCCCATCTGGTAGGAGCCCGAGCGCAGCGCGTTCGGAGGATTCCGGTTGAAGTCGTTTGGAGATCCCGGAGTCCTCCTTTTCAGCGCCGAGGACGGCCACCGGGGGGGTTTTAGTGCGGTAAAAATCCCACATAACCCTGCGTCGCTCCCACGGCGTCGGGTACCTTTGGAAGGTTTCCCTCTCGAAAACAAAAAAAAGGAGCATCAAAGATGTTCATGGACACCAGTGACCACTTACGAGATTTACACAATTATTATTAGCTTTGAGATGAACCTACACATCCGAGCGTTGTTTGAAAAAAAAGTTCTGGGAGGTGTGTAGTGCACCAATTCGGACTTGGCCAGCGGCGGACTATGGCCTTAACTCTCTCATTCTGAGAGAAGACCCGTGCCCAGCAGTGAGACAATATGGGTTGACGAGAGTGAGGTGGAATCTTTCTCGAATAATAATTGTAAATTGTATAAAAATGACTAAAAATCGTGTCTTTGATTAGATCTTTTCAGTGCTAAATTATTTCATACAGATAGACAAACATTTGATATTATTTACATATAGATACAAGCAATCGATTCTATACATATTCAAGGTATTGGCGTGAAGGAATATCTTGACTAATTGCTTTATTAATAATTAATAATACTTGTTGAATCTTAATATGAATAATAAATCTATCAACGTTGTAATAGATAGATAAAACCAATTATATTATTTAATATTTTATAATAATTTATACAAAAAGATAACGTTTGGTCACTTTAATTTGAGCCATTGCTTTGTTTAACACGGTTATTTAACTAAAACAGTTAAAAATAAAATAAAGTGACGGAATTGTTTTATTTTTACGTACTAGTCAGCCGTTGCAATTAATTTAAGTCAGAAACTAAATTTCGTATTGTCCAAAGTAGCACCAATATTTCTTTAATTTAAATAAATTGTAATAAATTTCCAGTTATTTTGAACCCGTTAAAGATAAAAAAGAGTTTATTACTAAGCTGCATTTAAAAGCAATAGCGGGTATTTTGACAAAGACATGTGACATTGTTACGTTATGTGTTTTCATAGTGAAACATTGAATGTTCTATTTCGTTTAATATATATGTGTTTGTGTCCAATGCACAGTCGTGTGTGTAATGTGTTTTTAGTTGGTTTTATGTATGTTGAATGCTTTGTTAGAAAAAAATATTAGCATTCAATAATCTTTCTTTACATCAACTCTAACCGTGCGTAATTTCATACTCCTCCGCCCGCGGTAAATATGTTACAAACGGATCACAAGTTTTGCTTCACGTATTAATTTATTATCACTACATAGTATAAAACAAAGTCGCTTCTCGCTGTCTATCCCTATGTATGCTTAGATCTTTAAAGCTACGCTACGGATTATAATTAGTTTTTTTAATAGATAGAGTGATTCAAGAGGAAGATTTTTATGTATAATACATGTATCATATAGTAGAGAAACACTGATTATTTAAGATGTTAGCACTTTTAGGAGGAACGAAGTTCGCCGAGTCAACTGGTAATAAGAATAATCATATGAATAAGTTCCTTCAAATTACGAAATCGCTAATGTCTTTGTATAGATGGTAATTGATCTACAAAGTTAAGCAAGGCGCGGTCGGTGTCGGATGCGTGACCGCTTGAGGCAAAATTTCACACGCTTCCGTGCTTTTGAAAGCACATTATCGCTATGAAACATTAACTTGGCTACAAACGTCTACTTTAAGCGAACAATTTAATACTAATAATAAGTAAATATTGACCGATGTTTAATTGTTCAAAATTTAAATAATGTTAATTAATGAATTTTATAAGTTATATATAACTTTAATAACACATTTGAATACATCTACTAATGAATTAGTATATGTAGTATAATGTGTTCCTATAATGTTAGTAAAGATGATTAAATATCTGATATCTGATATATTATATCTACGTCTAATTTCCACGAAATCCGACCAGTAGTTTGTGGGTTAAAGAGTGACAAACATCAATACATCCTCACAAACTTTCGCTTTTATACATAACTTAGTTACCCCGACAAACTTCGTTCCGCCTAAAGTAAAAAATCTAAAATTAACAGTGTTCCTTTACTATATTATACATGTATTATATATAAAAACCTTCTTCTTGAATGACTCTATTAAAAAGACTTCATTAAAATCCGTAGCGTAGTTTTAATGATCTAAGCACACATAGGTATAGACAGCGAGAAGCGACTTTGCTTTATACCATGTAGTGATATTAGTCAGATTGTAAAACTCTATCCACAGTATAGCATTTAATAACAAAGTGTAAACAGTTTAACGTTAACTTGTTAAAGTCAGAGAAAGTTCATTTAACGCTAATTTGCAGCGATGACTTAGCATGCTGCGACGTCGATTTATAACGTAACATTGATATAAAACGCAGTATTGATATATGACGCAGTAATGATTTATAACGCCGTATTGATTTATATAGGCTGCGTTCGGGAAATTACATAGTATCTTCTCGTCCAAATTCATCAGTGCTTGAAGTCGTAATTATTCGAGCAATGTGTGTTGCCAGTGATGACCTACGGCGCCGAAACGTGGTCCTTCATTGTAGGCCTCATTCGGAGGCTCAGGGTCGCTCAGCGTGCTATGGAGAGGGTTATGCTAGGAATTTCGCTACGAGACAAAATCATGTCTCGTAGTGAAAACGCAACGATGAAATCCGTAGATGAACGAAGCTTACCGACATAGCTCTTAAAATTTGCAGGCTGAAGTGGCAATGGGCCGGCCAAATCGCTCGTAGGACTAATAACCGATGGGGAAGAAAGGTCCTCGAGTGGCGACCACGTTTAGGCAAAAGGAGTACAGGTCGCCCCCCACCCCTACCAGAAGGACCGATGACCTGAAGAAGACGGCGGGAAACCGTTGGATTCAGAAGGCACAGGACCGGTTGGAGTGGCGCCATTTAGGGGAGGCGTATGTTCAGCAGTGGACATCAAAAGGCTGATGGATGGATGGATTGATTTATAACGCAGCATTGATTTATGACGCAGCAGTTCATATTATTTAACTGCTATTTATATACTTCAATATATATTCAAAACTGTTGTACTTACTTACGTTATATGTGTACACAGAGTAGTAAAGTAACTAAACAGTACATATCCTTCATATAATCTTAAAATAATTAAAAATACATAGCGCCGTAAAAGCGGTACAACATCCCATATTTCAAAGATGGCACCACCGCTACGTTTGTTTTTACTTCATTATTATACTAATATGATAATATCTATGGAAGCATTAACTATTTACTATCAAATGGACTGCTTACATATTTGTTAATCTAATTTGATGCAAAAGCATATCTAAACAAATATGTCTCGAAACAAAATACGACCAATATCATTACAATGCGTAAAATACATAAAACATCCAATGTACGACGTGCATAAAAATCTAAGTTTTACTCTAAATCAGGTTGAAATAGAGATACCTAGTAAAAATCAAAGAAACTCTTTACCTCAACGCCTTGACGCGTTAATTTGCAGCAATGATTTATAACGCTACAGTGCTGATTTACAAAGCATCGTTAATTTATGACGAAGTATTGCAATATTTACTGTTATTTAAATGTCTTCAATAGCTTAAACTGTTGATAACTACTCCTTGTATATACGTGGACTAAGTATATATAACCCTCCATTTAATACTATTACTAATTATTAATATTATATAGGCGAAAGTTTGTGAGTGTGTAAGTTTGTTACTTCTTCACGTCTAAACAGCTGGAGTGATTTTCATAAAATTTGATAGGAAGTTAGCTGACAGTCTGGATTAATATATAGGCTACTATTTACTGTGTTAAAATATCTTATTGCCACGGGACAATCGACACATCGATTTTTTAACGCGGGCAAATCTGCGGGGTTCAGCTAGTCTTAAATAAATAAGAAGTTCATAACACATTCATAAATGGTAGATCATACCATGTTTAAGGTTTAAAGTGTATGCTGACACCAACGCGACATTATTTTCTTAGTATAAATATTCATTCTAATTTCATAATATCAATGGAAACATTACAATATAATCTATTACTTGTATTGAATGTAAGAACATAACTAAAATGTGTCTCGATGTCAAATAAATACAACCAATACCGTTACAAAGCTTAAAAAATATAAAACATCCAAACAATATACGACGTGCATAAACATCTAAGTTCCACTCTAAATTAGGTTGAAATAGAGATATCTAGTAAAAGTCAAAGAAACTACACGTTAACGCCGTGACGCGTTAATTTGCAGCAATAATTTATAACGCTGCAGTGTGGATTTACAACGCATTTTTAATTTATGACTTAGTATTGCATATTATTTACTGCTATTTATATACGTCTTCATCTAACTACTTCTTGTACATACGTGGACTATTTAACCCTCCATATAATCGTAAATAAATAAAAAGTACCACCTTTATAAGAGGTAGAATAACCGATGAATGCTGACACAAATGCTACGTTCTTTTACTTTATTATAAATATTCATTCTAATTTAATAACATTTATGGAAACAGTAACTATTTACAATCAGTTGGACTGCATGCTCAAATGCTCCTTCTCTTGAATAAAGGATTAAAGCTAAAAATATGCAACTCGTAGTCCAATACCAGCAATACCGTTACAAAACGTAAAAAAATATAAAACATCCAAACAGTATACGACGTGCATAAACATCTACGTTCCACACTAAATTAAGTTGAAATAGAGATAACTTGTAAACGACAAAGAAACTTTACACGTTAACGCCTTGACGCGTTAATTTGCAGCAATGATTTATAACGCTGCAGCGTTGATTTACAACGCAACATTGATTTATAACTGTCGTTATAGATAGTTTGACACGTCGCAACCGTGACCCAAAGCGGAGTTAATATTAATGAGATTTAAGGACTGCTAAAATACGATACGGATTTGACGTCCAATATTGCATATTTGAATATGCTGTTAAAATATTAGCTTCCTAGCAAAATCAACGCGACTTCGTTCGCGCAGACTATAATGTAATCTATCCAACCATTATACATTTGAGCACCACTCCTGGGAATGTCCTTCCTCCTTTCGTAATGGAGATTTGGTCAATAGTCATAGTCAGCAGTGGGTATTGATGCTATTCCGATAGTAGTCCCAAAAAAATTTGCGACGACTGCTTTGCGTAAGGGCACACTGATCATTGTGTGGCGGCGGTGTCCAAGTCTTTCGTAGATATTAATATGTTCTCTTATATTGTAGAACATTTTTTTGTTCTATTATTAATAGATATCGCATCGTATGCAATGAAAAAAAAATGACACTTTGAATCACATTACTCAAGTTTTAGCAAAGACGCCTTATTTAATCTAGTAACAAAAATAGCATATGTTGCTCAGGGATAATGTCGTATTGTAATGGTAAAAGAATTTTTAAAATCGGTTCAGTAGTTTTTAAATAATTCTTAACAAACATACAAAAATACAAAGTTTTCCTCTTTATAATATTAGGATAGATTTGTCTACGAAATAAAACTAGGACTATACACTAGTACAGTCCTAGTTTTATTTATGGTTGTAGGCAAATGGTGGTGATAGGTATCAACTTATTGTTTTTTTTATCTGATTGAAGTATCAAACGTCCATGCAGTCCACTTGACGGCAAGTGGTCACTGCCGCCAATGAAAATCTATAAGCAACTTCAAATAGACCCTGGGTTCAATCTGAAGTAATCCATCGAAACGCAAGAAATGTTTCTGTAACGTTATTATAAGAAATAGTTCCTCTATAATCGACTCGCTCGGACTATTATACTCCTTTTTAATGACTTAGATTAGATAAAGATTCCTGTCAAAAAACTCGCTGTTGTAAAAATTCCTAGGAAATTGAATTACAGATTATTCTTGCTACATAGCTATGTATGGGTATTTCGTAAATCGAGACGTGGAAAACTATTCAAGAAATCTTTATTTCGTTGCTAAATTATCTGTTTTCTCAGAAGTTCATTCGATAATTCTCGTATTAAAGTTAAGTGATGTTTTAAAGTTATCTTAAAGTGAAACCTAAAATGATTAAGTAGCATTTTCGTATTATACTAGAATACAATAAAGTTTCTATTTTAGATGTAAACAAATGCACAACAATAGTCCTATTAAATGATATATATATATATATATATCATTTAATAGGACGCAACATTCACATCGTTTGTAGGACAGACAACCAATGTGGTAGAAGAGTCCTCGAATGGAGACCACCTATATCCAGATTAGGCCTCACCTATATCCAGCAGTGCACTTTCAAAGGCTTATGTATGGATGAATGCATGGAACAATCACATGAATCTAAATGCGAGAGCTAGTGAGGATGTAAAAATCGATTCTAAGGATCGAATAAGAAAAACTCTAAAAAATAGTCTTCACTTGACAACCTTTAAAACATAAAATCCTCCATAACAGGCATCGATGTTCGTCTCTTTTAAGCTAAATTTGCACTATTTTCCCAAAGCCTATATTTCTAGTCATAAACTTGAATATTTCCATATTAAAATCACGATTTCCCATGAATATTTACATTGATGGCACACTGCTCCACGCCGTGTCGCGCGAAAATGATGCACCACTATGAATAACATATTTAAATTGCACGTAGCAAATTTTTCTTCCTTTTTTTATGAACTCGAAATCAATGTGCATGCACCTGATAGTACTTAGACACATTTATGGAAATCTAGGGAATCTATACCCTTAACACAAGTTTAGTAGATTTGATCAACTAACGTTTTAATCAAATCTGTTTATGATTATGTTTTACTAGTTGAATCCCGCAGCTTCGCCTGCGTTAACAAAAATCGAAATCGAATCGACTGCGTTAACCCATGGGAATAAGATATTTTCCAACAGTAAAAAGTAGCCTATATGTTAATCCAGAGTATCTGCTAGCTCCCTACCAAATTTTATGCAAATCGCTTCAGCCGTTTACACGTGAAGAAGTAAGAAACATACACACTCAAAAATTTTCGCCTTTATAATATTAGTATGATGTAATGTTTATGTTTACGTCCATCATTACAAAGTACCTACATATCAAATTAAGATCGACTCCGGTTGCATTCCTTTGGGGATCCCGGAGTGATCCTTGTAGCGCTTAGGACGGCCACCGGGGGGGTTTTGGTGCGATAAAAATCCCGCATAAACCGTCGCTCCCACAGCAACGAGTACCTTTAGAAGGTTACCCCTAAAAAAAAAGGTCGAGTACATAAGCGTGCAATGTACACTGCAATGTATAAACCAAAACTTTAACTGAATCGGATTATTACCTAAGAACGACTGCGAATAATAAGTAAGGAACAATTAAAAATCGCCCGTAGGAACACACACGGAACGGAACGGAACTGAACAGAACGGCCGGAACACACGGAACCACACTACAGACCAATGGCCCGGGTAACTGTTTTTCCTTACCACACTCTACAGACCAAAATATAGTACATTGAGCGATTGGCACATGTAGCGAATGATTTTTTTTATACGATTAAAGTAGGGAGCGAGCAAATAAAAATAAAGAAAATCTACCTGGTGGTATGCCGTACCTGTCGTTCATGGGCATTTACATAAAAGCGACTTCATATAAACGAATCTGCTTAAAGCAACACCTATTTCTAGCGTGAAGCAGTTTTTGCGTTTCGATGGAATGATTTGGTTGCCGGCACACTTTTATATAAGGCGACCATCATAGGAGCAGCGACGCATCTATGATTGCCTTCAAATAGAACCCATGATCTATTTGAAGTGTACCACTACACCTATTTCTATGCTTCATGCTAGAAATAGGTGTAGCGGTGGTACTTCCTCGGTCGAATTACACTGGTTCTATCACCTGGAATATTAAAGTGAATGGCAACCACTTCCACCTCGCGCAAGAACTGCTTCACATTAGGATTAGGTGTCGGTGTTGTGTCACACCTTACACATTCTAACTACCATTTAGATACTGGAGCTAACTATTGTTACCCATGTAAAAACAAGATGGCAAATAAAAAAAAGAATAAAAAAAGAAAAAAAAGATATACAAAGAAAAAAGACAAACCCACTGAGTTTCTTGCCGGATCTTCTCAGTTGAGGTCGTGTTCCGATCCGGTGGTAGTGTAAAAAAATATATATAAATGTAACTGACAATTTGTAAGCGCCCCCGAAGGCCTATGCAAAAATAAAGACATTTCATTTCATTTCATTTAATTGTTACATGACCCGGTAAGGCCATTTAATTTCGCTGCAATTTGCATAATCTATAAGATGTTAACGTCTTAAATATTAAAATAATCTTAATACTAACAAGTATCCACATTATTTTTACTTATCTAAGTATACTGCCCTACCTTGATACTATAAAGAATAGTATTATAACCAGAAGTGTAACATAATCGTAATATTTAGCGCCAATGGACCAATTTATTGCAGTTTAACATTTACTGTCAAAGCTTACTGATTTGTTCCTTAATCTGAAAATGTTTGAAAGCTACTTGTTAATGCGTAGAATTATTTTATGGAACATAACTCATATACAAATGGCTAAACTGCTATCTAAAAGACATTATTTCATATAATGAACTCTACAACAGTTCAAGTAAATGCATACTTATCTTAAAGTGTACTTAACAAATAATTTAATATTCAGTGACTTTGAAAGTATTTGTTTACGTTTTGTTTCTAATATTTTGTTAGTATGTTTATTAGGCGACATTTATTTTAAAATTGCCTCAATTTTTTATGTTAATTTTTGTGATAAATGTTAATTGCTCAGTAATCGCTTAACTTTATGGTTATTTTTTAGTCAACTGTCTCAGATGGTGCGTATTGGTCTTTCGGGCGTAATAATGAGTCTTTTTTATATGTTTTACATCCAGTTTATAAATGTTTTCTATGTATAATTTAATTTGAGAATTATGAAGTCTATGTTACTCTAAACCGATTCGATTCGATATGTCATATGGTACAATGCGTCAACCCGTCTGGGCTGTAGGGCATGCCAAAGAAGTGGACATACAAAGAGATATATATATACATACACTTGAAAAACAATACCCTTCTTCTGATCTTATAATAAGGGATTTTAAGCTATATGATAGCTTTTATTGCGAGCTTTGAGCGCGGCAACCAAATCAAGATATTTCGTAACGAAAAAACCTAACACCCCCCACTCCACCTACCATGTAGCGCAGCCGAGCGCTCGCTTAACGTGTATGTACGAAGAAAGCTGCTAGGAAATTGGACGAATATGTAAGCAGCTGTTTGTGAGAAATTATATAATGATGAAGAAAACAACTTGAATTAATTAATAAAAGAAAAAATACTCCATAAATAAATAAATAATTATAATTGCACAAGTTGATAAAAAATGCTATGCAATAGCTTTATTGCGGCTGTCCCCGAGTTTATTTTTATATTATTTTATTTATGTACTAGCCTTTGCCCGCGGCTTCGCTCGCGTGGAATTTAGTCTGCCACATAAAGTTTGCAAGGTGGTAGAGCAATGGTTCAACCAGGGAAGCATCACCGCCGCACCTATTTCTACCGTAAAGCAGTTCTTGTGTTTCATTTGAAGTGTGTGCCTGCCGGCTCACTTTTATATGAGGCGATCATCATAGTCCTCGGGAGTAGCAACGCATCTGTGATTTACTTCAGATTGAACCCTTGCCCTACTTCTTAAGGCGATTAACATACGGTACCGCTTACTGCCACGGTAGGCGGTGAAGCGGATCTCATGTTGTATTGGGGTCTAATAAATCCGTTGATGCCTCACAAACGTACACCGACTGGCCGCGCAGTCCAGCGGTGTTCTCATCACCACCGTGTCTCCGCGCGAACGACAGTGCGGGGGGTCAGTGTGTTCAAATTTCAAATCACAGGCACGTATATTAATTTGAATTAGTTTTGTCGGCAACAGATATTAATGCTTTGAAATTAAAAGTTTTAAAAAAGGGTCTCAAAACCCGTGACGGTTACCATCGCGCAGTTGGCTAGCGTGGTCAACTACGACCTAAACTACTGCTAATCTGACATATGTGCCGAGTTGTGTTACATTAAAAGGTCGATGACGATTGAATAACATATTTAACCTTTCCGCTGTTTCATTCTCATTGACTTTTTTTCTTTTTTGTCGAGGGAGAAACCTTCTAAAGGTACGCCGTGTGAGCGACGCAGGGTTATCTGGGATTCTTATAGTACAAGGACTCCTGGATCTTCAAAGGAATGCAACTGGAGTCCTCCGAGTGTATTGCCCTATCGGGCTCCTCCCAAGTGAGCGGCTGGGCCCACCGCTCCATCTGGTCTTTACCACGATATGCGACCACACGTATGCCACCGTCCTTCCCGGGATCGCCTGGCTGGACGGTTCAAGCTCCGTCCATCCTGGCTCTCACGATAGCATGCGACCACACATGCTGACATCTTTCCCGAAGTTGCTGACTGGGTGTTTGGAGCTCTCCGTCTAGCCGCCCGCAACCCCGAAAGCTCCCTTTTAGTTGCCTCTTACCACAAATAGGGGTTACCGTAGCCTTATTCCCGGAACTACAGAGACGTCATTGACCTTTCACATTTTGCTCCGTGTTATATAACCATTCAAATATTAATATCATACAACTTCGTTGTATACGGCGGCGGCGCACGGCGCGTACTGCCGGTCAATCAATTGACTACGCAATATGTTATACTCGTAATATCTTCTAAACTACTTATCCAATTTACATGGTGTAAAAGGCAGATTCAATCTTTATTAGATGCTTGATTTTTTGAAATCATTTATTTTGATAAGGATTAATATTTAGTTTGCATAAAATCCATGGAAACATCAACGTGATATTTTTAAAATTTTCAAAGTATAAAAACAGTTATTGTGGGTTATACATAAAATATAGACATATGCTGTCGCGGACTTTTATTTAGATCTATGTGAGCCAAACAATCCCACGGTACATTATATTTGGATGTCTCCAACGGTTTAGGCAGCGTACGCGAAGATAGCTCTCAGAGCACAACTTTTTTTCCGACTAACCTGATATTTCTCGTTATATTATAACCTTCTAAAAAAAAATCATTACAAATTATAGCCCATGTGTTATTCTGATGTATAACCTATACTACTGTAAAGTTTCAACCTAATCCGTTGAGTAGTTTTTGCGTGAAAGAATAACAAATACACATACATCCTCACAAACTTTCGCATTTATAATATTAGTAGGATAGGATAGGATAGGATTTATGCACACACAAAGAAATAGAAAAAGAGAACTTATAACTAACATTTAGTGCAAAGGTACTGCTTATTTCTAAAGAAATCTCTTCTAGCAAACGCTAGACTGAACATAGGTTAATACAAGGTAGTGCGTTCCTAATTAATACTAATGTAACTTCTTATGAAGGCCGACTTTAACTCTAATTCGACATTATTCTGTGCTCTTTGGCAATCAAAATCTAAAAACCTGCAACATAACTGCATTTCTTGTCCGTATCATTATAATTAGGGAACACAAAAAAAAAAAACACGCTTTCTACACTCATAGCCCCACAGTAGGATTTTCTCCTGTGTCGTGGGTACCATGGACACACACAAGACGAATACACAAACACCCAGACCCAGAACAGGAATCTAAACTCATCATTCAGATACCTGTCTGGCCGGGAATCGAACCCGGGACCCATTGCGCGTCAAACCGGTATGGTAACCGCTGCGCCACGCGGGTCGTCTATCACAAGAAACAAGAACACAAGATCTAATCTAAACAAATGATCAGAATTATTATGCAGATTAGGGTATAAAAAACTAATCAAACATCTGACAGGTCCTGACACATACAGGATTAACGTAATTGAACACGTAAGATTTGAGAACAATTTACTTGTCAGTTCCAAATAGTTTTTGTTATAGAATGAGCGGGCGTGGTTATGTCTGCGTGCAAGTTTTTCTGTTTTTGAACACTAGCCCGAGGTTTTTCGAAGTTTATAATGATTTTAAAGGTGTATACCAGTTAGAAATTCGCACCGTTTGATTTGCCGACATAAAAAAGCAAAATTTCAATGGCGCATTTTTCATTTTGTCATAAAAATGGTTATAATGTGCTGACTTATTTTTTTGCATAATGGCTAGTTCAAGTTCGTATGCAATAATAATATTAACGGTATAATACGGTATATACTCTTCCAGTGGTGGGTCTCACAGATACGCACAAACACGAATACATAAACACCCTGACCTAGAACAAACATCTGTATTATACGTTTTTTTTTATTTTTTTTTTATTATAACAAAAACTCCACAGACTGATCGTCCGTGCCTTTTTTCACAATAGTTCTTCTTTTTTTTTTAACAATAAGTCTTTATCTCTTAGGTCCACGTTAGGCCATCGCTGTCACCATCACACTGTCGTGTGCGGTGGTGGCAACGTTGGCAATTAAAGAAATCTTACAATTACGCTAATATATATATATAGGACCATTTATCCTTTTTATTTACGTTATGTATAATACGTTGAAATATCTGTCAGGCTAAGAAAGTATCTGTCAGGCTAAGAAAACACCAAGATTCCGCTGTGTATCAGGCCGATGAATAGATATGAAATTGGTTTGAAACTTTCCAACTAAAACAGAAGATAACTGACACATTGCAGTAACTATAGGACGACATTCCCGTACTATACCGGCTCCGTTTTCAAATTTAATAATAAGCTTTTTCAAACAAAGTCATGCCGCGAGACTAGTATTATAACCACAGTGGTGGTCTTAAAATCGGATTACATATGGGAACGTGCCATTTGCGTTAGCGTACCGAAAGGCTAAGTGGCATAAAATCTACTGAATTAAATATTGACTGATATCTAACACATTTGCATAGAATGTGAGATATGGATTCTAAATCAGTTGTTAATGGTAACGCATGTTGACTGAAAATGAAATGGCAATGGGCAGGCCACATCGTTCGTAGGGCAGACAACCGATGGGGAGAAGGGTCCTCGAATGGAGACCACGTCTGGGCAAAAGGAGTGCAGGCCGCCCCCCGACCAGGTGGACTGATGACCTGAAGAAGACAGCGGGAAACCGTTGGATTCAGAGGGCACAGGACCGGTTGGAGTGGCGCCATTTAGGGGAGGCCTATGTCCAGCAGTGGACATCAAAGGGCTGATGGATGGATGGATGGATGTTGACTTAGTGCGTCTCAGGTAATTCGACGATCCCGGTTCGATCCCCGGTCACTGGTATCTAAAGTAACATTTTTGATTACCCTGGGTATGGGAATGTGGGAGCAGTGATAGCCTAATGGTTGAAACTGGCCCTCTCAATCGGGAGGTCCGTGGTTCAAACCCAGGCATGCACCACTGTGCGTATTAGAAATTAATTAACACTGCTTTTCGATGAAGGAAAACATCGTGAGGAAACCTATACACCCGAGAATTCTTCAACAAAAAAAAGGTCTCGGATGTGTGTGAAGTCCACCAATTCGCACTTGGCCAACGCGGTGGACTATGGCCTAAAACTCTCATACCGAGAGCAGACCCGTGCCCAGCAGTGGGACAATAATGGGTTGACGATACAGCTTTATTTTACCCATTAACAAAGTAAAGGACAAAGTAAAGATGTTAAACGAAGCTTGAATAATGGACAGACACAAATGCCTTTAGGCTACAAGATGACGCTGCAGCCCGAAGCGTGAATAACAACTTAAAGGATCTTTATCAATGGAATAATCTAGTTTTGTCGCCATTACTTACATAAAATCAAAATCAAAGTTAGTTGTTCGTATAAAAACAATAAATATTACCTCACTAGGTTTAGGATTACATAACTTGATTAGGTGTGATTTTTTTTTCTGATTGAAGTGGCAAACGAGCATGCACTCCACCTGATGGTAAGTGGTCACTGCCGCTCATGGACATCTGTAAGCAACTTCATGCAGACCATGGGTTCCATCTGAAGTCAATCACAGAATCGTTGCCACTCCCGAGGACTATGATGGTCGCCTCATATAAAAGTGTGCCGGCAACCACACCCTTCCTCGAAACGCGAAAGCTTCACGCTAGAAATAGGTGTGGCGGCGGTACCTCCCCGGTCAAACTACATGGGTTCTACCACCTTGTGTTTGGATTCACTTAATATCCAAAACATATACCTAATCAAGTTAAAAATATCACTCAAAACGAAAGGGATTTTCAATATTCCAGCCCTAGGAGGGTTTATTATTTGGATTATTATCGACTGCGTCAGGAGGATGATATTATTCGAGCATATGTATGTATCTATGAATGCATAAAAAAATATATATCTAACAAAATAGACGAATGCAAATTTAGATTTTTGCAGTTGGGTTTTTGTTATCATATTAATTGCGTTCACTACATAGTAGTGTACACAAAACAAAGTCGCTTCGCGTCTGTCCCTACGTACGCTTAGATCTATAAAACTACTTTTTGTTTTTTTAATAGATAGAGTGTTTCAAAAGGAAGGTTTTTATGTATACATCATGCTAATATTATAAAGGCGAAAGTTTGTGAGTGTGTATGTTTGTTACTTCTTCACGTCTAAACGGCTGGAGCGATTTTCATAAAATTTGGCAGGGAGATAGCTGACACGCAGGATTAACATATCGGCTACTTTTTATTGTGGTAAAATATCTTTTTCTCACTGGACCATCATTACGTCGATTTTTTATAACGCGGGCGAAGCTGCGAAGTAGAAAGACGCAGATAATTTTTGATTTTGACTTTTAATCGAAACGAAGTTCGCCGGGTTGACTAGTGTATTATAATTGTATGTGAACGATATAGCAGGCATTAACTATTTAAGTAATAAATAACCAAATGCTTTATCCCAATTGACGATAAACATCAATTTACCCACAAACACCCATTAAGCAATTATTCTAGTGACATTTACATACCCTGCAATCAGTACGAGTCAAATGTTATTAATTACTAGGTAATCATGATTTACACATTTTGATATGATGCATTGGCTTTAATACTAGCCTAACGTCGGGGTGCTTTTTAAGATATTAATGATAATCACTCTACTCATATCTGTTAATAAAATATCTATAACCATTGACACCATGCACCCCACTCTTCTTAAATAAAATATTTTTTTTTATTCACACTATTATTAATTTATATTCATTGAAAATTTTAACACTATTTTCTTAATTTAAATTCATTTAAATTTATTTTCAAGTTTTTAGTTCGGTTTTCTATAAAAAGCGTGTTTTTTAGTTTTTTTAACTATTATTTATTTTCTACTTTTTAGCCAAATTAAAAAATGGAATAATTTTATCAAATTAGTGTATTGTTATCGGTCCTCAATATATCTACAAAGTTTGAATGAAATCTGGCCGAATTTCTAACTACATAGACGACAAAACAGCTTGGGACTGAGCAATAATATACATACATTTCTATAGTATATTTAAGTGTCAAAGTGTAGCGTATTTTGCCCATCAGGGCTCATCTTTAGTAATTGTAAGGCAAGATACTGGAGCTAACTTTTATTACAATGTAAAAAACATGATTGAAAAAAATATATATAAAAAAAAAATACAACATAACAAAAAAGACAAACCCGCTGAGTTTCTTGCCGGATCTTCTCCGTTGACGTCGTGTTCGGATCTGGTGGTAGTGTAAAAAAAATATGTAACTGACAATTTGTAAGTGCCCCCGTAGGCCTATGCGAAATTAATACATTTTATTTCATTTCAGTAATCAATTACCACATCAGATAGAACCTCAGATCTATTCGAAGTTTACAGATTTCCATTGCGTGCTTTTCTACTTTATTACAAAAAGTCCTCACGAAGTCATTCACGAAAACTATTCCGTAAAATATGTCAACAAGGCAAGGATTCTGAAGCGCTTTATTTCACTCAATGAGTTCTTCACATGGGTAACGACTGAAATAAGTATAGCCGTGGGTTCTTTTAGAGCTGAATAGGGTTCCCCGTTCACGCATCTTTTGACCCAGATTACATATCTGTTCTGAACTAGGGATCCTCCTATGGCATTGCCTACGTGAATAAATAAAAAAAGTGCGGCACTCGGGAGATGCCGCGGTAAAGCTATTGCATAGCATTTTTTATCGACTTATGCAAATATAATAAAATTATTTATTTATGCAGTATTTTTTTCTTTGATATTAATTCAATTTTTTTTCTTTGATACTATATACTTTCTCACAAACAGCTGCTTACATATTCGTCCGATTTCCGAGCAGCTCGTCTCGATCCGTGCGAGCGTCGTACTTTCGTACTATACACAAGCGAACGGTCGGCCGTGCTACATGGTAGGCGGAGTGAGGGGTATTAGGTTTTTTTCGTTACAGAAGTTATTGATTCGGTCGCCGCGCTCAAAGCCCGCGATAAAAGCCATGCAGTAGCTTAATCATAAACACAGACTATTTTCTAAAAGAAGGATTGAGAAAATAATGTTTAGGTTATTTTCATATTATATGATAAGAACCTCAATTGACACCTTTTCCGAAGGTTGGTAGAACTCTTTCCGGTTCGTCTCCAGTCTTATCACTGCAACAGCAATTTGTGCCAAATGAAACAGTGCTAAGATTGTTTGAAACTGTGTTTAGAATTGTATGGCCTTTTTTTAAGTGGGTAATCCTCATAGATACCTAGCCGCCCTGGGGAGGACTCTTACCGGGAGAACTCTTACCAGCTAAACCTAAACCTAAAGCTAAACTACAAAGAATAGTAGGGTCTGATAATGGAGACTTATCCAAGGCGTTCAAAATCTTTTGGGATAGCAACGCATTTTTGATTTTATCGTAGGTTGAAAATAAGTGTCTAAAGTACTTTCTGTTATTTGGATTGCATACTCGTTTTAATCTTATTTATCGTTGATAATATATGCCCGAAACGTGGTCCTTCACTGTAGGCCTCATTCGGAGACTCAGGGTCGCTCAGCGTGCTATGGAGAGGGTTATGCTCGGAATTTCGCTACGAGACATGATTCGCAACGATGAAATCCGTAGACGAACGAAGCTTACCGGCCGGTCACATCGCTCGCAGGACCGATAACCGATGGGGAAGGAAGGTCCTCGAGTGGCGACCACGTTTAGGCAAAAGGAGTACAGGTCGCCCCCCTACCAGATGGACCGATGACCTGAAGAAGACAGCGGGAAACCATTGGATTCAGAGGGCACAGGACCGGTTGGAGTGGCGCCATTTAGGGGAGGCCTATGTTCAGCAGTGGACATCAAAAGGCTGATAGACGGATGGATGGAATATATGCCCGTTGGATTCAGAAGGCACGGGACCAGTTGGAGTGGCGTCATTTAGAGGAGGCCTATGTCCAGCTGTGGACCTCAAATAGCTGATGGATGACAGTGGCTACCTACCATCACATGAATTGCACTTCCATTAGCTTAAATTTTGGTTGTTTGTATGAACTTAGATCTCTAGTTAAACACAGCGACAAATCATAACTATCAATCGGACAATAATTTACTATCATTCAATCGTTAACCGTTCCACAACATATCAAACGATCGGCTATCACAATAAACGCGCAATATGTCCAACAGCGCAGTTAGCAAACCCTTCGGTAGAGAAAGTGCATTAAAATTTAATATCTATCTGGCGTATTGATCACGAACTGTCGACCAAGGAACACTAGTCGATAATAATTGGCAGAACAATTAGAAACACCTACACCAGAACAAATTGGAATACGTATCATAAATTGTTACTCTACAAAGTACCGTAAGAAAATAAATAACAATATAACTCTGTACACTCTTAGCCCTATAGTTGGATTTACTTCTCATATAAAGATGAATACATAAACACCCAGACCCAGAACAGAAATCTAGATTCGCCATGGAGATATCTGTCAAGCCGGGATACGAACCCGGAACCCACTGCATGACCTATTACCGCTCCGCGCGGGTCGTCCAATAAGATTAAACAACTGGATTATGGAATTCTTACAAAACCTTTTTAAGTAGTGTCACCTTGTCTTGACGTTGACGTTAGAGAAAATGCAAGTTGTGAGAAAATATTGAAGGAAAAAGTAAAAGGAAAAAGAAAACAAGAAACAAGAACAGAACATTAAAATTTCAAACACAAGTTGCGTGCCTGAAATAGGCGGAATAACATTACAAATCAGTATAACACAAAGTAAACATAAAATGGCTTTCAATGGAAAAAAAAAAAAAAAACACGCTTTCTACACTCATAGCCCCACAGTAGGATTTTCTCCTGTGTCGTGGGTACCATGGACACACACAAGACGAATACACTAACACCCAGACCCATTACAGGAATCTAAACTCATCATTCAGATACCTGTCTGGCCGGGAATCGAACCCGGGACCCATTGCGCGTCAGACCGGTATGATAACCGCTGCGCCACGCGGGTCGTCAAATGGAATGGAATGGAGAAAGTTCTTTAAATATTAAGACCTTTTATTGATCACGACGCGTCGCAACATTATATAATCATTGATTGACACTTACCAGAACAGTCTAGAATAACAAAATGGGCATTTATGGCCATAGCAGACATGCTACTTTGAACATAGGCGTTTCAGAAGAACCTTATGTCTATTTGTTTTTGAATTAAATGGCGCCACAGCATCTTCGCAGAGGTATGGTAAGGTATGGGATTCTTGTACACTAAAACCCCCTCGATGGCCGTCCTCAGCGCTGCGTGGGGGACTCCGGGATCTCCAACAGAACCGGAGTCCTCCGAGCGCGATGCCTAATTCAGGCTCGCCCCTGGTGAGCGAATACGCTCACCGCACCTTCTGTGATTTACAGCGGCGTGCGACCACACTTGCCACCGTCCTTCCCGGGGTCGCTTGGCTGGACGGTTCGAGTTCCCGCTCTAGCCGCCCGCAACGCCAAAGACCCCTTTTAGTCGCCACTTACGACAGGCAGGGGATACCGTAATCCTATTCTGGTCCCGGGACTACAGGGCAAGGCCACTTAACACCTAGTGAACTGCATATTAATTCACATTAACGACTTACAGTCTTCAGTCGCGATATTTAAAACACAACTTTTAGCAACTGCATTAATAATACACCGCGTTTTTATCTTCAATTATTGCATCGAGCATCAAAAAAGCGCAGGCTCAAACTTAGCAAAATTCTCGATCGCCCATAAAATTAACAAGTCTCCTACACACCTTACTGTAACGTAAATTCTGAAGACTTGTAACAGGCATTGTTACACTACGTATTTATTATCTCTAATAGGCTGTGTCCCGCTGTTTACCCACGTTTAGTAACTGACACATAGCCAATGTTGCACTGGATAGTCACTTTCTAATAGTGAAAGAATTATGAGAATTGTCTTATGCGTTTATTTATTTGTAGTTTTATCACTACTGTGTTCTGGTTTGAACTGTGTCATAAATGAAAGATACACGAGGCGTACCAATATGACGACCGGCGTGGCGAAGTGGTTACCATAGCGGTCTGACGCGCAATGGGTCCCGGGTTCGATTCTTAGCCAGACAGGTATCTGAATGATAAGTTTAGATTCATGTTCTGGGTCTGGGTGTTTCTGTATTCGTCTTGTGTGTGTCCATGGTACCCACGACACAGGAGAAAATCCTACTGTGGGACTATTAGTGTAGAAATCGTGTTTCCTTTAATTCAGTCGTTAAGAACTATTTTTTAGCGCTTCTTTAGCTTCAACTCTTCTTTATCGAAGGTGTGATCAGCGAGGTACCACCGTCACACTTATTTCTAGCGTGTAGAAATTCTTACGTTTTAGTGGGTGTGGTTTCTGGGTCAATTTTATTAATAATAATAATAATAGTATTAGTCATTTATTTTAGACCATGGGGTCCATAGATTCTGTTAGTATTACAATTTTCTTAACAATATTATATAAGGCGACCCATTTAAACGTCGGGAGTAACAATGAAATATATGTAATGAAATGTCACATAACATTCCATTAATTCAAATTTGTCGCGTGAGTATCTGTGGTTATCTGTGTCGCACAAAAAGAATTGACCTGAGACTAAAATGGTGGAAGATATTTAATTTATTTTATACAATTTATTAGAAAAAGTGTTAGAAAGATAAACGAAAGGATATAATTGAGGAATCGATATAAGTTAACTTTAAATGTCGTTTCTTTGTATTTTCAGGTGAGACATTATTTGTATTCAACTATGGAATGATAATAATTAGTGTAATATTAAATAAGTGTGTAAATTAAAACAAAACTTTGTATTTTCAGAGAAACAATTTGTGTTTATTTTGAAAATCCTCAATAATATATCTTATATATATTATTATTATCTATGGATAGAACTACGAGTATATGAATAGATATTATACGAAATTTAATCAAGGTATTTTGCTACTTCTATATTATAAAACTCAAAAACTTAATAGACAGACAGTTATTATTACATATGAATATAAGTGTGATAGTTACAGTGCGGTTCCACCACTTTAGATAAAACATTAAGAAGTAAGATTGACCGAAGTTCGAACCCGGAACACTTCGTATAAAACATAATATCCGATACGCATAAAACGTGAGCAATAAATAAATTCTTGCAAATACACTATACAAATTCAGTAGTTTTCCTATTTGTTAAGTACGATCCGACATCTCAATCGTAAAGAGAAGGTCATGAGTTCAACTGCAACGCTCCACTTTAACTACACACGACTACGACTCTAACTACGAGTATTTAAATTGATTTAAATGAAGAAATCACGGTACTTTTTTTATATCTGACTGAAGTAGTAAACGAGCATGCAGTCCACCTGATGGTAAGTGGTCACTGCCGCTCATAGACGTCTGTAATCAACTTCATACAGAGGAGCATGGATTCTGAAGTCAATCACAGATGTTAGAAATTGCAACGCAACTGCGTTCCCACTCCCGAAGACTATTATGGTCGCCTCATATAAAAGTGTGCCGGCAACCACACCCTTCCATCGAAACGCAAGAAATGATACACGCTAGAAATTGACACTGGTGGGTATTCGTTTGCAAATCTCTACAAATATATTCCTTGATTCGTTGGTGGATTTCAAAAATGTGTTATGTGCCGGCTCACTTTTGCCATTACTTAATTTAAGGGTGAAGCTAAACGAACGTAATTTTGTAAGTCGAGGATTTCGATCGTAGAAATTCTACTGCATTCGGTTTCATAGAAGTTCCATTTGATTCACACGGCGACGCAAAATGAGTTGTCTGCCGACTTACACGCGTTATTCGGACAGAATCGAGGGTGCCGACGCGGACCGAGCAAAGCGTCTGACAGGTACAGATTGCTTGAAGAATAGTTATTGAATAAATGCGCTCGTCTGGCATCCAAATAGAATTTCAAGGTGGTAGAACCAGTGTAGTTCGACCGGGGAAGTACCACCGCCACACCTATTTCTAGCGTGAAGCATTTCTTGCGTTTCGATAGAAGGGTGTGGTAGCCGGCACACTTTCACATGAGGCGACCATCATACTCCTCAGGAGTAGCAACGCATCTGTGATTGACTTCAGATGGAACCCATGTTCTGTATGAAGTTGATTACAGATGTCAATGGGCGGCAGTGACCACTTACCATCAGGTGGACTGCATGCTCGTTTGCTACTTCAGTCAAATAAAAAAAAAAAAAAGAATTTCGTGCAGAATTTCCGCGACCGAAATTTTGCGACCCACGACTCACATAATAACGCTCATTTGGCCTTATAAGGCGACCATCATAGAATTTATGCGTAGCAACGTATCTGTGAATAACTTCGGACAGAACTCTTGTTCTTTATGAACTTACTAGTAACCACATACGTTCAACCTTGCCAGTTACATAATTTTAAAGAAATTTATTTCTCATAAAAAACATACAGTTTCACTTATGTGACATACAAGATTTATAATTACGTACTTACTATACTATTGCCTCTGGGCTGCTTTAACAATATATATGTTATCTGAATGACATTAGTGTTTAAATAATTTGTAAGTTCCTTTTTATACACACTTAGGATTTCACTTTCTTTTATGTAATTTGGTAACTTGTTGAGCTAGCTGTACTTTTTCAAACAAAACAGATTTCCTTCCATACGACGTTCTGACATCAACTTCTAAACTATAGTTAAACTACGCTATAGTTAACCCAAACTCCGTTAATTGTTTCAATTGAACAATCTAGTGCAGATCGGGTAAACTGCACTTGATTAGATAACAACTAGCACAATCAATTAAATAAAAGCAGGAAATGTTTAAAGAAAGCTGGATAAACTAATGGTAGAGTTAAATTAGCGGTAGTTAATCAATCACCTTTAATTGCTAATAAATTAGTTAGAATGACGTAGGTATACATGCAAAAAATCGTTGAAGTGAACTGAGAAAAGCGGCTAAGTGCGAGTAGAGCTCGCGCACGAAGGGTTCCGTGTCTTTATACATAAATGACAAAAAAGTGCGTTCCTTGTATGGAAGCATCCTTAAGTTTTTGAAGTGAAACTTCTTTATCGGGGTTGTTGAAGTGAAACTTCTTTATCGGGGTTGGAAAAAAAATTGTGTAACATTTTTTCGTTACGCGCCATCTTTTTCTGTTACGCGCCATCTTTTTTTTCCGTTACGCGCCATCTTTTTCTTATCCCTACCACGCGTGATATTAGATAGATTATTATAGATTAGATTATTAGATAAAGTTTAATAAAAGCCTTTTATTAAACTTTATCTAATTTAACTTTATTTAACCAATTTCTGTAAAGTTGCATATAGTAAATTATTTTTGGAAAAATAACGTCATAAAGAAGTTTCACTTCTTACGAGTGTACGCTAGTACACGCACACATTTTTTTCTGTATGCATCATCTTTGAAAAATTCAACTTAAACTCAAATGTAATTATTAAGCGACAACTCAAATGCATAAATTAACAATATACATTATTAACAAGAAAGTTCAGACCATAAAGAGAGTTTATAAGTAACTCGCGGTGTAGGATATGATAGGGCTTGAGCATTTGATCCGGGTCACCACCGTTAGCTAACGAGGATCAAGCCACAAATCTGTCGAGGTGTACAGTTAACACACATTTTGTGTATACAATGTACAGTATCATGTACATAGTAGCAGACATAGATAGATAGATAAAACATTTATTTCATTAAGACACAACACAATAGATTTACAAAAACATTGAACAAAGGTAGGTACATACACAGAACAACAAAAAAAAAGTATTCAAAGTATTAATCTAAGGACCAAAACAAACAATTCTATGTACATTATATACAAAATAAATTATTTAAAATAAAAAAAATATTTCTTTAAATCTAAGAGAATAATACAAATTATAAATAAAACAAAGAGTCCATACCGCTGCCTTTTGGGAGAGTCCCAAGAATGCTTGCGGCATTTCCGCGTTGTATGGCCAAACTGATAATAATTAATAACTGATATTAATCTATATATTTTCTAATTAAAACATGCTGCAGCAAAAGTCCATTAATTAGGCACCGGAGCTCAGTAAAAGCTGAGATTAAACCCCAGCACTGATTTTCAGTCCGGACCATTTCCGAACGCAACTCGGAAGGCTGTACGTCAGATTCAACAAGTGTCAAATAGGATTCCGCTCTTTAGCGAAGACGGAAGATCTAGAAACCCGGCAACTGACACCAAAACCATTTTTCCGTAAATTCTATAGTCTTCTCGGATAAACTTTAGGCTTATCACTTAAAAAACTTAAAACGCTTTCTACACTTTGTCGTGAGTGCCATAGACATACAAAGACGAATACACAAACACCCAGACCCAGAACAAGAATCTAAACTCATCATTCCGATATATGATATATGACGACTCGCGTGATGGAGCGGTTACCATACCGGTCTGACGCGCAATGGGTCCCTTGTTCGATTTCCGGCCAGACAGGTATCTGAATGATGAGATTAGATTCTTGTTCTGGCTCTGGGTGTTTGTGTATTCGTCTGCGTGTGTCCATGGTAACCACGACACAGGAGAAAATATAAAGAGTATAGAATGTCTGTATCTCACCGAGAATGGAACCAAAAACCCAATGCGTGTCAGACCGGTATGGTAACCGCACCGCCATGCGCGTCGTCAACTCGTCACTACAACCCGGTGAAGCTGTAAAGGTGATTAGGACCAACAGAAATTGTACAATTGTAAAAAAAGTAATTGCGTTGTGTCATGCTCAAGGTCTCCCACAAGGCACTTAAGACTTTAAAAAATCCGCGTGTAAATAGGTAACAACAATCGAGAAACTGTCGAATGTGAATTAAAAATGTTTTTGGAGCCGAAGCAGTTGAGGTGCTGGTGAGAGATATAAAAAAGCGAATTGGTCCTAAGCGAAGGCTTAAAGTGGAGTTAAGTAAAATGAGAAATACATTGTCAAAACAAACAACTCGTCAGTGGAGTAGCTTAAAAAAATTAACAATACTTGTGATTTTTATTGTTTACAAATTGATAGAGCTGTGATAGACGGCTGGACGGTTTGAGCTCTCACTCTTGCCACCCACGACCCCGGAAGCCCCCTTCTAGCCGCCTCTTACGACAGGTAGGGAATACTGTAGCTCTATTTTGATCCCAGAACTACATAGAAGTTTGCGAGGAAGCCTAGATACTGAAAGAACTAAAAAAACATTTTTACAAAGGTGTGTTAAGTCTATCAACTTGGCCATCGCTATCGACTATGGCCTGAACTCCTCAATCTAAATAGAGACGGTGCCAAGCAGTGAGACGATAATGGGTTGCCCAGAAGCTAATCGAACAGAAATATCTGAATTTTGTTTTTATGCTTGTCCCAAGATATACAAGATCATAAGCTAAATTAGACAATCTTGCCAGGAAGATCTGAGTACCGTATCAAATCCTTTGTACCGGCCCAATGTGGAAAATAATCTTAATAATGCCTTTTAGCATTAAGCCCGCCTATCGTAATACAAACTTTGTATTGGTAAAATAAAGCATAAAGCATAAATAAATAATATTATAAATGCGAAAGTTTGTGAGGATGTATATGTATTTATTACTGAAATTTGGCACACATACGGTTTATGACCTGAGTTAAGACATAGGATACTCATAACGGTAACAAATCAGAACCGCAGAGATAGGTTAGTATTAACTAAACTAAGAATAAACACGTTCAGTGGGAGTATCGATTGCAGAGTGGTGTAACGGTGTAAATTAGCGAGGATAACGTAATCACTCCTACTCGCTTCATATAATGGAACCATCATTCATGCTTAGAAAGTAGTTTTAAAAATTCTCTGAAGGTGGTAGAACCAGTGTAGTTCGACCGGGCAAGTACCACCGCCACACCTATTTCTAGCGTGAAGCATTTCTTGCGTTTCGATGGAAGGGTGTGGTCGCCGGCACACTTTTACATGAGGCGACCATCATAGTCTTCGGGAGTAGCAACGCATTTGTGTTTGACTTCAGATAGAACCCATGTTCTGTATGAAGTTGATTACAGATGTCCATGAGCGGCAGTGACCACTTACCATCAGGTGGACTGCATGCTCGTTTGCTACTTCAGTCAAATAAAAAAAAAGTTGAAATAGCACGAATGAAGCATGAAATCCGCCAGATGGCGTACCATCTGGTGGATTTCATGCTTCATTCGTGCTATTGCCTAACCTAACCTGACCTAGCCTATATTAAATTGTTACATTAATGAATTCTCTCGTCAACCCTTTATTGTCCCACAGCTGGGCACGGGTCTTCTCTCAGAATGAGAGAGTTTTAGGCAATTGTCCACCGCACTGACCAAGTGCGAATTGGTGGACTTCACACACCTCCTAGAACTTCAATTTTTTTTTAATAAGGAACTCTCGAGTGTGTAGGTTCCTCACGGTATTTTCCTTCACCGAAAAGCAGTGATAATTAATTTCTAATACGCACAAAAGTTTAGAAAAATCAGTGGCGTGCCTGGGTTTGAACCTCGGACCTCCCGATCGAGAAGGCAAGTTTCAACCATTAGGCTATCACTGCGCTTATGCTACATTAATGACATCAGAGAAGTAAGCAGTTCATCTGGTAAGGTCATACATACAGTTGTCATTTTGACCATCGATTTGTGTACTATTTGTCTAGTTTTGCATATTGACCCGTCGTCTGCGTCTTGTAGCTGTAAAACTATTTATTAAAACACGATCGATGTGTTTTTCTTAATAATTTATTTTAGTTAAGCAACTATCCAGTTGGTTTTATGCAGATCCACATACGTACATTTATATAATTTTTTACCTTTCAGCTAGATAGATATTCAACTAAAAGTTTTGCAGAAATGTCCTAGTATGAAGTCACAACTGACTTCCGCCGACATTTATAATGGCAAGAAGTCCTACCTGAAATCAACCAAAGTAACGCTACCACTGAGGTGTAAGCTGGAACGCTACTTATAGGTTTGTTAACAAGTATGTCACTATCCTACTATCCTTTCCTTGCTATCTACTTTCTATGTAGCGTTGCTTGGTTGTAACCACTAAAGCTTTGTGGTATTTTTGTATCAGGTCAATGTGAGGGCAAATGTTGTCTCAAATCAGTTCTGTGTCAGTGAGTTTGATCCAGAGGTTTCTGGGTTCGGGTTGTTCCGTTTTTTTTTTCATATTCCTTGATTTATTATATTCCGTTTAACTTTGTTTCATCTCCTTCACATTTCATTTTTGTTCATTTTGAAATAGCAAACGAGCATGCAGTCCGCCTGATGGTTAGTGGTCACTGCCGCCCATGAACATATGTGAGCAAGTAGAAAGTCAGTGACATCCATCCTTCCATTAAAAAGCAAAAAATGCTTCACGTTGGAAATAAGTGTGGCGGTGGTACTTCCCCAGCGAACTACAGTGATTCTACCATCTTTATTCAAATAATTCATCACATTTCTTTTAATTTCGTTTCATTTCATCATCATTTCATTATTACCATGATCATGAATCTCGGCTACATAAATCCAACGGGTCGCATGCCGCAATATATAACAATCTCCTGTTGAATCGAGGTCGCTATGTCATATGGTAATACAAAATCTGTTACAAAAACATAAGACAAAGTTTTTCAGTTTCTTACCGGATCTTCTCACTTGAAATAGTATTTCGATCAAAATTATGGCAATTTATGGAAGCCCACGTAGACCTATACAAAATGAAGGCATTTCATTTTACTTCATTTCGTTTCATTTTGTTATATTTCGCTACATATCGTTTCATTTCATTTTATCAATTTCGTTTCATTTCATCATCATCATCGTCACCATGGTCATGAATTTCGATTACATAAACCGATCGCGATAAAACAGTTGCCCGTCGAGTATCGAGGTCGCTAAGTCGCGCGTTAGCTAGAATTTTGCACGTTTATAAATTCTCCTACAAACTTGCACTTACGTCTGTCAAACGTTCAGGAAATTCATGGATAGTTTAGCCATGAAATTAATTGGTGTAACCTATGGAATTAATTTTAATCTTACTCCGTACTGTTACGTCTAAAGAATCATCGATCTCTTCACCATCTTTACCATTATGAATCTCGATTACATAAAAAGTCTCAGCATATTAACTAAACGCATGTCGCATGTCGCTGTATAACACAGTCTCTCGTATCGAGGTCGCTTAGTCGCGCGTTAGCTAGAATTTTGCACGTTTATAAATTCTCAAACAAACTTGCACATACGTCTGTCAAAACATACATTCATTTACGTCGAAGCGGCTGGCTTATACTGAATATAGATGTTTAGGAAGTCCATGGATAGTTTAGCCATGAAATTAATTGGTGTAACCTATGAAATTAATTTTAATCTTACTACGTACTGTTACGTCTAAAGAATCATCGATCTCTTCATCATCTTTACCATCAGGAATCTCGGTTACATAAAAAGTCTCAGCATATTAATTAACTAATCGCATGTCGCATCTCGTTACATTTCGTTTCATTTTGTTATATTTTTCTACATATCGTTTCATTTCATTACATTTTATTTATTTCGTTTCATCATCACCATCATCACCATGATCATGAATCTCGATTACTTAAACCGGACAGGTCGATAAAACAGTGGCCTGTCGAGTATCGAGGTCGCTAAGTCGCGCGTTAGCTAGAATTTTGCACGTTTATAAATTCTCAAACAAACTTGCATTTACGTCTGTCAAACGTTTAGGAAATTGATGGATAGTTTAGCCATGAAAGGTGTAACCTATGAAATTAATTTTAATCTTGCTACGTACTGTTACGTCTAAAGAATTATCTATCTCTTCATCGTCTTTACCATCATGAATCTCCATTACATAAAAAGTCTCAGCATAATTAACTAAACGCATGTCGCATGCCGCATGCCACAGTCTCTCGTATCGAGGCCGCTAAGTCGCGCGTTACCTAGAATTTTGCACGTTTATAAATTCTCCAACAAACTTGCACTTACGTCTGTCAAAACATACATTTATTTACGTCGAAGCGGGTGGTCGCCGAATATAGGTGTTTAGGAAACGTGTGGAACTGGTTATAGTGCGTTGAACCGATTTGAGCGGTATCTTTGTCAAAACCGTGTCAAATTGTATTATCTTTGTGTGATGTTGATTGAACTTGGCTGGATAACATTATGGGTGTTAGGACGTCTATCGTCGTTCGTCTCAAAGTCGAACTACAAAAGGTTCTATTACCTTTGAACTTCTACACAAATACAAAAATAAACAGTAAAGTTAATAAATAGTCGTTTATACATTCGGCCATTTATTTATTACTTAACAAATAGAATAAATATGCCGTTTTAGTTCACGGCAGATATTAATTATATTCAGATCAAGATAAAACTAAAGTAATTACCCATTATCAATAGCCAGAGCAGTGATAGTCTAATGGTTGAAACTTGCTCTCTCGATCGGGAGGTCCAAGGTTCAAACCCAGGCAAACACCACTGATTTAGGTGCGTATTAGACATTAATTATTACTGCTTTTTGATGAAGGAAAACATCGTGAGGAAACCTACACTCGAGTTCTTTAAAAAAGAAACTCGGAAGTGTGTGATGTCCACCAATTCGCACTTGGACAGCACAGTGGACTATGGCCTATAACTCTCTCATTCCGAGAGAAGACCCGTGCCCAGCAGTGGATCAATAATGGGTTGACGACAATAGCTAACGGAATATCAAAACAAAATGAATTCCATAGCAATACCACCTTAGCTTGTTTCAGCTTACACTTGATCGAAAAGACAGTTAACATCAGATGGATTACTTTGTTGGGTGCTTGCTATCATTAAGATCTTCGCCGCAGACTGGACTGTTAGAATAATCTTAATGCACAATCTTTTTACTATTAATATTATTAATGCGAAAGTATGATGCATGTTTCTCTTTCGTAAAAACTACGAGTCGGATTTCGCTGATATGACAATGTGACAGGAGTTCTAGACAAAAATTCTTAAAACGACACAAAATGCGTTTATACTAGACCTAAAAACATTTTTTGAAAAAATTCAAAATTTAATTAAATGGCATACTGATATCGTATCCACCAATTCGCACTTGGCCAGCGTGGTGGACTATGGCCTAAAACTCTCTAATTCTGAAAGAAGACCCGTGCCCAGCAGTGGGACAATAATGAGTTGTATCCCACTGATATCGTATGCGATAAAGTATTAAATTAAAAAATAAATCAATTATAATTAATCTTTGAAATCATTCTAACATTAGAGTAATTGATTTTATATACCTATACAACATAATTTTGTATTTTTTCAAAATACGACAAGCCCACATTCCCACGTCAAAATATATGCGATGTACGGACGAACTTCCATTTTTATTACATGTATGGACATTATAAGGTCATCGTATTAGAAAACTTCATAACAGGGTTGCCACGTTAGGGGTTTTTCTCCCAAATTTAGGGGTTTTTTAGGAGTGTTTTATTTTTAGGGCTACTTTTAGGTGTTTTTAAAGGGAAGTCTCCCACCAGGCTACATGATCATGCCTGACGACGAAAAAGAAGGTCATGCACTACACCCGATGACTTTTTTTTTCGTCGTCAGGGAAAACCTACGACCTGATTCAGAAATACGGGAGATTGCCAGGAACTCAATTCATTGTGGGGATTTTAGGGGTTTTTTTATGGAGGCTTTAGGGGGATACATTTTGAGAGTTGGTAACCCTGTTACATACGATCAAAAAAAAAAAAATTTAAACAAAAAATACAACCGACTTCCATGCCACATAAAAGTAAAAAATAATTTAAATACATGTTGGTTTAGAGCAAACACAGTTCTTAGTACATAGTCCCGAAGTCGGCGCTCACCATATTTTGCTGGATCATGACGAAACTACATGTATCTTATATGAGCGCCGACATCGGGACTATGTACTAAGAACTGTGTTTGCTCTAAACCAACATGTATTTAAATTATTTTTTACTTTTATGTGGCATGGAAGTCGGTTGTATTTTTTGTTTAAAAATTTTTTTTTCACGCTTTTCAGTCACGATAAAATCAGTTATGGCTGTTGCTAGTCGTCCGCTAACCGGATGAATAAAATTAATTATTCGTCCGATTTTCGGATGAATAAAATTATGTGCTGACGTCATCATCTAAAAATAGACTTCTTTGACACAACCGGTCGGGGGCGCTACCGCGCCCCCTCCCTTAGATTCTGAATTGGAAAAATCTGTTCGAACCTAACCTAACCGAATAAAACAACTTTTTCTGAGTAAACATTTATTTAAAGAATAGACCTATAATTATCAATATTTAAAGTAGAAAAAGTAATATAAACCTTATAACTAAGAGTACAATTCAACTGATACTGATAAAAATAACCCATCCAATTTAAAAAGGTTGGTAGTACTCTTGCATCTTTCAGGTAATTGTATTCAAAGTGGAATTTTTGATCATAATTATATCCTCTCCGAAACTCATTGTTGGTATTGTGAACAACAACATTATGTATACGTAAGCACAATATGGCCGATGCCTACGGTTTAAACTTGAAGGACCCCAGCATTATCAGGGTTGAGGAGTTGAAGGTCAAAATTATCATGTCATATCTTTGCTTAGTAATCTCATTACATATACGTAAGCACCATATGGCCGATGCTTATGGTTTAAACTTGCAGTACCCTGCATCATCAGGGTTGAGGAGTTGAAGGTCAATTTTCTTATCATACGTCTTTGCTTTGTAAATATATTACATATCCATAAGTATCAAATGGCCAACGCCTATGGTTTAAGCCTGAAGTACCCCTGCATCATCAGGGCCGAAGAGTTGAAGGTCAAAATTATCATGTCATATCTTTTCTATGTAATCTCATCGCATGCACGTAAGCAACAGATCCCCAACTTCTATGGCTTGGGCTTACAGTACCCTGCATCATCAGGGTTGAGGAGTTGAAGGTCAACTTTTTTATCATACGTCTTCGCTTTGTAAATATATTACATACCCATAAGCATCAAATGGCCAACGCCTATAGTTTAAGCCTGAAGTACCCCTGCATCATCAGAGTTGAGGAGTTGAAGGTCAAATTTTTCATCTTATATCTTTGCTTAGTAATCTTATCAGATATACGTAGCGATCATGTAGCTAACGCCTATAGTTTAAGCTTGAAGCACCCCAGCATCATCAGCATTGAGGAGTTGAAGGTCCAATTTTCCACCGTATACAACCATTTTTCTAATGTTTTACCATACATTTTTTTAAATAACATTTTGAATGCGTAAGATTGAAATAGCTAAATTTTATGGCTTAGGCATTCAATACCCCTGCATCATCAGGATTGAGGAGTTGAAGGTCCAATTTTTCGTCGTATACCTTTGCTTAGCAATGTTATTACAAATCCGTGAGCAACAAATGTCTAACGTTTATGGTTTAAGCCTGCAGTACCCCTGCATCATCAGGGTTGAGGAGTTGAAGGTCAAATTTGTCATCGTACATCTTTGCCTTGGTATCTTATTATATATCCGTGAGCACTAAATGGCCATCACCTACGGCTTGGGCTTACAGCACCCTGCATCATCAGGGTTGAGGAGTTGAAGGTCAACTTTTTTATAATATGTCTTTGCTTAGTATTGTTATTACATACCCATAAGCACCAAATGGTCAACCCCTATGGTTTAGGCTTGAGGCACCCCTGCATCATCAGGATTGAGGAGTTGAAGGTCAAATTTTCATCACATGTCTCTGCTTAGTAGTCTTGTTACATATATGTAAGCACCAAATAGCCAATGTTATAGTTTAGGATAGCTGTAACCCTGCATCATCAGGATCGAAGAGTTGAAGGTCAAATTTTTCGTCAACCTATATAAACATAGATATATAATACATATTCCAAGTTTCATAAGAATCGATTCGGCAGAAGCCGAGTTATCTCAAATTATCTAAAAAACCTGAGGAGTGGTGGTGGTTTCCACCCCATAACTCAAAGAGTTAAGCATCACAGCATACCCATGTCCAAGAGAAAAAGTTGCGTGACGAAATTTCCTATCAAATGAAAGAAAGAAAATGGAAATCGGTTTATAAACACCCAAGTTATTCAAGATTTTAAGAAACCGACATTTTCCAATTTTCCGGGAAAACCGCCGGAAGGTTTTCATTTTCCTCAATATGGGACTGCCTGTGAAACTAGTCGCATACAATGTCGTATGAATCGTGTCGGTAGGTCGACGATTTCTAGCCATTTCGCCCGAACATACATAAAAAAAAAAAAAAAAAAAAAAATATACGTGACGAATAGATAACCTCTTTCCTTTGGGAAGTCGGTTAAAAAAGTGTGCGTGTACAAGCGTAGACTCGTAAGAAGTGAAACTTCTTTATGACGTTATTTTTCAAAAAATAATTTACTATATGCAACTTTACAGAAATTGGTTAAATAAAGTTAAATTAGATAAAGTTTAATAAAAGGCTTTTATTAAACTTTATCTAATAATCTAATCTATAATAATCTATCTAATATCACGCGTGGTAGGGATAAGAAAAAGAAGGCGCGTAACGGAAAAAAAAGATGGCGCGTAACAGAAAAAGATGGCGCGTAACGAAAAAATGTTACACTAAATTTTTTTCCAACCCCGATAAAGAAGTTTCACTTCAATAATCTAGATCTCAAAGTTCCCACACTAATCGCATCTGTAAATCAATCGCTGCAATTAAACACATGACAGATTTTGTCAAACCCCACTTTGACATTTGTCATGCCATTTTTTGCGCTAACGGCACAGATCAGGCTTTTTGTGTGGTCTAAATGTCCTAAAAAGCTAGAAGTCTAGATATAAAAATGTATGAGCTTGTCAGAACAGGCTTGCCTGGTTTGAGTCATGCGCTTTCGTAGACTAGCGGTACGGATGGCTATGTCTGTCACACCTGTATTTTTTGGATTGTAACTTGAAAATATCCAAATCGAATAATGAGAATGACATCTTTCCTGGATTTTTTTCCAACCTGTATGTCTCATCTTTGTGGTCGGCTAGTTATGAAATGATATCCATTGAAGACTATATATAATCATTGTTTTTTATATAAATATTTTTTTATTTATATACTTATATACACATAAATATTTTCTGAGTTCTTGCCGGATCCTCTCAGTTGAGGTCGTGTTACGATCCGGTGGTAGTGTAAAAAAAAATGTAACTGACAATTTGTAAGTGCCCCTGTAGGCCTATGCAAAATCGTCCCTGTAGCTCCGGGATCAAAATAGGGCTACGGCATCCCCGGCCTGTCGTAAGAGGCGACTAAAAGGGGCTTCCGGGGTTGAAGACGGCTAGAGTGGGAGCTCGAACCGTTCGGTCAGGCAATCCCGGGAAGGACGGCGGTATGTGTGGTCGCATACCGTCGTAAAGACTAGACGGATCGGTGGGCCCAGCCGCCCATCTGGGAGGAGCCCGATGGGGCAACGCACTCGAAAGATTCCGGCTGAAGTCGTTTCGAGATCCCGGAGTCCTCCTTCTTAGCGCCGAGGACGGCTACCGGGGGGTTTTAGTGCGGTAAAAATCCTACATAACCCTGCGTCACTCCCACGGCGTCGGGTACCTTTTGAAGGTTTCCCTCTCGAGAACAAAAAAAAAGGCCTATGCAAAATAAAGACATTTCATATATCCTTTTTGATGTTCAAATACTTTTCCAATTACGAAATCTAAACAAAATCTAAGCATATTCTTAGTAAACTTTGAACATATTAAGTGCCGTTTAACAAACATTTTACATTAATATATGATCCGCATAATTATTCAACCTTTATTTATCGACTGTTAAGGCGACGTTCGACCCAATTCACTAAATTTACCGTTCCGACAGATATGTTTGCTTATGTTTTGCATAATACGCATATTTATTCTTATAAATTCATAAATTTATCTTGTAAGGTATTGATTTATAATATATATTAAAATATATGATTCATTATAATAATTGCGAAGCTGATATATTAATTGTTAGAGCCTTTTCCATCCATCCATCAGCCTTTTGATGTCCACTGCTGGACATAGGCCTCCCCTAAATGGCGCCACTCCAACCGGTCCTGTGCCCTTTGAATCCAACGGTTTCCCGCTGTCTTCTTCAGGTCGGTCCACCTGGTAGGGGGGTGGCCTGTACTCCTTTTGCCTAAACCCTTTCAGTTATCAGTAATCTTAATAATACTAAAAAATAATGTAATTTATTTTACTGACTTATTATTATTACATGTATATTTCTCATCCCAGACATTTCAACCTTTTATCACTTTTATAATGTATATTAAAATATTTCAGGATGTTTAAATTATTATTAATAATATTTATTTATATTCGTAGTTATATTTTAATCTAAATTACAAACATACAAAGACCGTAATTAAATTTAAATAGCGATGAAATATATTCTTATACCAAAAAATAATTGAATGAGCTTAACAATCTTCATCTTAATAATGATAGTTTAGTTAACGAGCGGTGCACGCACGTGAAATATTAATTGATCTGAACCCGCGGTGATAGTTTAACTACGTGCATACCGTGGTGCCGTTTGACCCGCCAACCACGGATTTATATAGAGCTGAATGTACCTTGTCAAAAAAATCTCTTTTTTAAACAAACCCGTCACATCGCTCGAAATTCGGTCGTAATTTAAATTAAATAAATAATAGTTTAAAAAAACTAAAAAACACGCTTTTTATAGAAAACCGAACTAAAAAATAGAAAATAAATTTAAATTAATTTAAATTAAGAAAATAGTGATAAAAATTTCAATGAATATAAATTAATAATAGTGTGAATAAAAAAAATATATTTTATTTTATAAAAAGCGTGTTTTTTTAGTTTTTTTAAAGTAAGTGTAAGGCGGCAGTGACCACACACCATCAGGTGGACTGTCTGCTGGTTTGCTACTTCAATTACATAAAATAAAGTTTTTACCAGAAAGAGTAACAAACACGAATATAAATCCTCATAAACTTTCACATTTGTAATTTTAATCGTCATCAACCCATTACTGTCCCACTGCTGGGCACGGGTCTTCTCTCGGAATGAGAGAGCTTAGGCCATAGTCCACCGCGCTGGCCAACTGGTGGACTTCACACACCTCCGAGAACTTTTTTTTTAAAGAACTCTCGGGTGTGTAGGTTTCCTCACGATGTTTTCCTTCACCGAAAAGCAGTGATAATTAAAGTATAATACGCACATAAATCAGTGGTGCGTACCTGGGTTTGAACCTCGGACCTCCCGATCGAGAGGGCAAGTTTTAACCATTAGGCTATCACTACTCAATTCAATCTCTGTAATTTTAATAACATAGATAAACTTCTCATAATACTTTTAAATAAGAATTGATCACTACACAATTATAATATTACAGCTCTGTATATATCCAAGTTATCTACGACAGTTTGATCCTTGTGATGTTACAATGTCGTGAGTATACGCTGTATAATCTCAGCATTGGTACATCGACAAATTAAATATACTCTGAGTGACTTGGATACCACCGTCAAATCTATCTCTACCTCCTTACAGCAGTGTTAAGCTAAGTATAAGACAAAAAAGTCACTTTGCTGTTCCATTCATACTTACTCTTCAGGGCTCGCAACGTAACTTAGATAACCTCAGTAGTTCCGGGATCAGAATAGAACTATGGTATCCCCTGCCTGTCGTAAGAAGCGACTAAAAGGGGCCTCGGGGTTGCGGGCAGTGAGAGTGGGAGCTCGAACCGTCCAGCCAAGCGACCCCGTGTAAGACGACGGCATGTGTGGTCACATGCTGGCGTAAACACCAGGAGGCGTAGTGATTACAACGCTCACTGGGAAGAGCCCGAAGAGGCATCGCTCTCGGTAAAAATCCCAAATAACCCGGCGTTGCTTCCCGTCAATATCAAAAAAAAAGTGTACATACTACAAAGCATTAACGAAATATAGATAAATATCTCAATATATATTATCACAACCATATCTCATAGATAAAACGAGTCTAATTTAACACGGTGTCGATATCTTCACGGTAAGAATAGAAATATGCTTATGAGTGGCGCAGGAATGTTACTGACAAACCAAAAACATGTTTTTACCACCAGAACACATGTTGACCGACCAGTAAGCAAAGATTCTATAAGATTGGGTACTAATATGTGAAAGAAACAAAAAGCACAAATTCGCTCTTCAAATATATCAAGTAAGTAGATTATTCCTGCGACTTTGTCCACGGTGATGAGAATTCTATATATTAATCTAAGTCATTACCTGTGTGTAAGCAGTGTTGGCCTAATGGTTGAAACTTGCCCTCTCAATTGGAAGGTCCGAGGTTCAAACACCACTGATTTATGTGCGTATTAAAAATTAATTATCACTGCTTTTTGGTGAAAACATCGTGAGGAAACCTACACACCCGAGAGTTCTTTGAAAAAAAAGTTCTTGGAGGTGTGTGTTGTCCACCAATTCGCACTTGGCCAGCGCAGTGGACTGTGGCCTAAAACTATCTCATTCCGAGAGAAGACCCATGCCCAGCAGTAAGACGATAATGGGTTGTACCCAAACGTATAAACAATGAGATAAAAACAATGACAGGTAAATTTTGCGTGAAAAAGTAACTAACACACATAGGATGTATGTGTGTTAGTACCATACCATACTCATACCATATAATCCTCTCAACTCGTTGATGATATGTATGGAAATAAATGAGAGGCTGCACACATCATCGTTTTCCAAAAATATATCCACTCCCTGCAGTAACTAATACACGCAGCCAATAGCAATAGCAGCGTATAGACAAAAAGGCGGAGTGGGGTGTTAGGTTTTTTCGTTAGGAACTTCTTGGATCGGTCGCCGCGCTCAATGCCCGTGATAAAAGCTATGCAATAGCTTAAAAATTGTATGTAGAGTGTTACTAGTGTAAACCATAATCCAATCCAGTATCAGTTACAATCTGCCGCAACTCCGTACATCCGAGGCTTTGCTTACATACTAAGTATGTCTAATAAAACCATCACATTAATTTCTCACATACTCTCGACATAAAATAAAACTGTAAAAAAACCTTCATAACTTCATAATATTTACCACCCAGTACACTTCCAACACATTGTTTTATTTTCCTTACCTTTTTCTTTTTCTTTGTTGTCAACATTAAAGTAACTGTAAAAAAAACCGATCAGATAACGTTACGCAAGCCTTCCCTAATCTGATCCCATCTTTACTGGACGCGATGTGTCAGTGGCGGATGCATGAGAAATGATATTACTAACGTAATTGCATTCTGCTTCGAGATATTCCGGAGAGCTATAGCCTGTACAAATTGGAGTGAATGTGACAAATTGGAAAAGATTTACTAAGACTTGTCACCCGTCGCATCGGTCGAAATTCGACCGTAATTGAACTTAAAAAGTAAACTTCATATTGTCCAAAGTAGCACGAACATCTCAAATTCAATCCAATTGTATTAATTTTCAAATTATTTTGAAGACTTATGTTCAAGTGAATTTCAAGTTATGTTAAAGATAAAAAAAAGGTTTAATTAACTCAGCAGTAGTTAAAAGCAATAGCGGGTATTTTGGCAAAGACATCTGACATTTTTGACGTTATGTGTTTTCATAGTAAGACATTGAATGTTTTATTTCGTTTATTATGTATGTTTTGATATATGTATTTGACACAAAATGCAAGGTAGTGTGTGTAATGAGATTTTAGTTCATTCATGTATGTTTTATGCATTATTTTAAAAAAAATTGCATTTGGTACTCTTTCTCTTCATTAACTACAACTTGCGTAATTTCATACTCCTCCGTCCGCGGCAAGTATCTTAAAAACGGATCACAAGTTTTTGCTTCACGTTTTAATATATAAGTACATAATGGTTATGAATTTAAGCCAGACTTTTTTCATCAGATTGTTTAAACTTCATCCTAAATTAAACGCAATAAACATAATCATTCACAGTATCATAATCATCATAATCATAATCGTTTATTTGTTAGTAAGGAATAATTATAGTAGGTGTTTACAATAGTGGAAGACGCTTACTGTGCCTAATATTGGCGTACAAATGTCAAAAAACTTATGTCTAGATTTAAAGAATTACAAATGTCATACATTGTGGTTAATTTTAAGGTAATATTTTTTAAAATTTATGTCATATTTAAAATTATATTATAAATATCAAAATTTTATCATTTACAATCGTCACATTTGAAGATCTTATCATTTATATATTCATTAATTGAGTAATAACATTTTTAATAGTTTAAATGTCAGTTTGTGTTTAAATTATTTTGAATTTATATTTTTTAATCCAAGTGGCAAGTGATTTATAATATCAGACAATAATAAATTACATCGAACGTCCACAGATTATTTTTTTAAACGCTTTCTACAGTCATAGCCCCACAATAGGATTTTCTCCTGTGTCGTGGGTGCCATGGACACACACAAAGAATGGAATACACAAACACCCAGACCCAGAACAAGAATCTAAACTCATCATTCAAATACCTGTCTGTCCGGGAATCGAACCCGGGACCCACTGCATGTCAGACCGGTTAATAATATCATTCCCAGATTGCATTTTAATCTCACTTCCAATTGTGCAAACATCACAATAGTAGTTCATTATGCGTTTGGACTATCTACAAGAAATAATTTGCTGTAGGATTATCTGCTTTGAATCTGCATTTATAAAATGCATACGATGACTGAGTGGAAAATAAAAATATACGCATGATATCATATCATCGTATTAAAATGTATGTAAGATTCAATTTTGTTTTGCATTAAAATAATCAGATAAAAATGTTTTTTTGATATTAAACTTGAGATAGAAGCAGTTCAGTTTCTTTAAAAGATGTTTCTTCAATCTTTTGAATGAGCATATAAAATAAATTTCTCATGAGGCGACCTTTCACACGTGGCACGCTTTCACATGAGGCGACCATCATAGTCTTCGGGAGTAGCAACGCATCTGTGATTAACTTCAAATAGAACCCATGTTCTATTTGAAGTTGGTTACAGATGTCCATGGGCGACAATGACCATTTACTATCAGGTGGACTGCATGCTCGTTTGCCACTTAAATCAGATAAAGAAAAGCAAAAAGCTATCTATATATAGATGTAGTTTGTAAAGTGGATACAACCCATTATTGCCCCACTGCTGGGCACGGGTCTTCTCTCAGATTGAGAAAGTTTTAGGCAATAGTCCACCGCGCTGGCCAAGTGCGAGTTGATGGACTTCACACACCTCCGAGAACTTTTTTTTTAAACTCTCGAGTGTGTAGGTTTCCTCACGATGTTTTTCTTCACCGAAAAGCAGTGATAATTAATTACTAATAAGCACATAAATCAGTGGTGCCTGCGTTTGAACCTCGGACCTCGGACCTCGGAGTTTGTAATATATATGCATAGAAAACATATAGGTATTATATATAAGTATATAGTATGTATAAACGTAAATGTAAAACCAGCTAAACAAAGTATCATGCATTAAGGTACTCATAACGAAAATGTCAACAGTATTCATAAGAAAAGGAAAATATTTAAATAGCAAATAATTCCACGTCTAGAAAGTAGAATTCAACTCTGACATTCAAATCAAAGTTCAAACAGATTAAATAAGTCGTTCCTAGTCATGTAATGTCAATATTATTTTGTATCTGTAGTAATAATGTTCGTTTTCAATAATTGAAGGACCATATTTTTTCGAAACGACCCAGTACCATCATAATGCCGTTTGGATTAAGGCTTGTGAGGTTGTTGTACTGAGTACGAATAAGCGATATGCGATGGATTAAATTCAATTAATATTATATTATACTAGTTGACCCGGCGAAGTTCGTTCCGCCTAAAAGTCAAAAATCTAATATTATCAGTGTTCCTAGATTATGTTATGTATGTATTATCCATAAAAACGGTCCTCTTGAATCAATCGCTGTATTAAAAAAAACTACGTTAATGTCCGTAGCGTAGTTTCAAAAATTTAAGCATGCAAAGTTACAAACAGCGGGAAGCAACTTTGTTTTATAATATGTAGAGATACGAAGGTTTGTGAAGATTTATGTGTGTTTTTAACCCTTCAACACAGAAACTACTGATCCGAATTCGCTGAAATTTGGCTCATACATATTTTACGATTTAGAGTAACACACGGGATCGTTAACGTGATAAACCTAACCGAAAGTATATTATAAATTTGTTCATCGACTATGCATGTATAAGAAATTACCCAGCTTAACAATTGAAAATTCAGCCCCTTCATATCGATGTGAATTTTAAAACCTTTGTCTATGTAAGACATGAAAACTTCTCGTTTCCTATGCTTGCGCACACACATTTTGTTATTACCAAACATTAAAACAGTTATAAAGAATGTGTAACTCACGTACATCTTAAAAACGACTGTTAACTCATAAAAAATTGAGAATCAGAACCTTTCAACAAGGACTTATTTGGAATTACTCTAATTTAAACAAACAAAACAAAATAAACAAATAGTGTATTCGAGATGGTTTTCTCAATGGGTTTTTATATAATTGTTGCCCTTAAAAATGAACGATTTCCCTCGCTTCACCATTAATCGTCGACGATCAAACAACTCCCTAAAGCCGGTTAATAGCATTTTCGTGTACATTGAAATAAATGCGTACTGACCTTCAGTGTCAGTGGATTCTTTATTACTCGTGTATACCATGTTCTACAATCCGTGATAAGGGATACATGGAGCAACAAGTAAACGAGAACAGACCAAAATATGGTTTGCAGTGTTAACATACGTCTTAGAATCTATGCGCGCCTAGTAGTTTGAGTTAGTACTTCCGGATTTGGGCTGGATTTACGGATTATTTGATTCAAAAGAGATCAAAATATAATAAGGGAAACATGAAGCACCAAATAAACGAGAACAAATGAAAATGTGGTTTGCATGAATAGTGTTTAGGTGCATACGTCTTAGAATCTATGCACGCCTGGTAGTTTGATTTAGTACATCTGGATTTAAGCTATATTCAAGGATTGAATCCAACTAAAACCAATATTTATTTCTAGAGTGACGCAGTTCTTGCGCTCTGATGAAAGGGTGTGGTTGCGGGGACACTTTTATATGAAGCGACCATCATAGTCATAGCAACGCATCTGTGATAAACTTCGGATGAAACGAATATTCTATGTGAAGTTGGTTAAAGATGTCTTTGGGCAGCAGTGACCACTTACCATCAAGTGAGACTGCATTATCAATGGCTACTTATAACAAGAGACCAATATATGGTTAGGAGAACAAAGGACAAAAGAAAAATCAACGCACAAAAATATGGTTTGCATCAACTGTAATAAAATACATAGTTCCAAGAATCAATGCGCGCCTAGTACTTTGAATTAATACTTCCGGATTGAAATTGGATTGACGCATTGAATCCAACCAACTAAAAGACCAAAATATGGAAATTATACGTTTACGCAATTACCAATTCACGTATTACGCAAAATCGTATGCGTATGCATGCGTAAATTACGCGAATACAATGCAAATCATGTCTATTGTGTTTATTGCAAGTAATTTGCTATAAATGGTTACATTATTTTTTGATTAAACAAATTGTAATACTCTATAATATTAACCTAAAGCAAAATCTTGTGAAGCATTTTTAGTAATATGCCGCGGACGGGTTATTACGAAACTTTGCACGGTTATAGTGGACGTAGAGAAGGAGTGCAGAATGTTAATATTTTTTTCATAAAATGCTTAAAACATACATAAAATGAACTAAAAACACATTACACAAACTACCGTGCATTTGTCACAAACACATAATTATTAAACGAAATAGAACATTCAATGTCTTACTACGAAAGCACATAATGTCAGAAATGTCAGTGTCTTTGTCAAAATGCCCGCTATTGCTTTTAGATGCGGTTTAGCTAATTAGGTACACCTCTTTTATATTTAACAGGTGCGTTCAAAATAACTTGAAAATTATTAAATTTTATTTGAATTTGAAAAATATTCGTACTACTTTGGACAATATGAAGTTTACTTTTTTAATTTAAATTACGGTCGTATTTCGACCGACGTGATGGGTGACTAGTAAATCAACCCTTGAACATAAAGTACATAAAATATATTATAACAATTATTTGCTAAGGAAAGTAGGTACGCCTACATCCGTCCAAGATATTTTTCCATAAACGTATCTTGAACAATGTATACAATTCAGCTTTTACAGATATTGCATTATATTTATGCTGTATCGCTCTAAAAAGAACTTTAAAGAGTTTAAAGTAGCAGTATTAAATATAATATTCCTAAAAAAAAATCGATGCAGAATGTATGAGATAATTCGCGATATATACCTAATTAATCGTAACTTAGATTTAATAGATGTCATATAACTAAAATACTACACATCGGTAATACTATTTTCCTATATTTAAAGGGGAACGAGAATTCATAACGAAATCCCAACACAGCGTAACAACACTCGTAACCCGCTAATAAATGGCTAATAAACTAGCAAATATACACTTTCAGTTAAGCCAGACATAATACTCGATTTCTCTAGAATAGGAGACACTTACTGTACCTGACTGCGAGAACCGTACTGATATTGCTACTGAAAGGACCCAGGTTCGACTGAAGTAGCAAACAAGTATGTAATCTACCATAGGTAAATGGTCAATGCCTTTATTGAAAAACTAGCTGAGCCCCGCAGCTTCACCTGCGTTAATAAAATCGATGTATCGATTGTCCCGTTGGAATATGATATTTTTCCACCGTAAAAAGTAGCCTATATGTTAATCCAGAGTATTAGCTAACTCCCTACTAGATTTTATGAAAATCGCGCCTGCCGTTTACACGTGAAGAAGTAACAAACATACACACTCACAAACTTTCGCCTTTATACTTACGATTACCGACTTTAAACTGAGGTGGTCGTCTCTTCTACATGTGCCGGTAACCACATCCTTGCACTGAAATACAATAACTTTAGACAGTAAATAGGTATGCCGGGGATACCTTTTTTTTCAAACTATATTACTTCTAACGGTGGTAGAACCACTGTAGTTCGACCGGGGAGGTATCACCCCCACACCTGTTTCTAACGTAAGGCATTCATTGCGTTTCATTGGAAGGGTGTAGTTGCCGGCACACTTTTATATCAGGCGACCATCCTAGTCCTCGGGAGTAGCAACGCACCTGTGATTAACTTCAGATAGAACCTATGTTCTATATGAAGTTGATTAAAATGTCTATGGGCGGCTGTGACCACTTACCATCAGGTGGACGGCATGCTTATTATAAAAAAATGTAAAAAAACTATAGCAAATTCCTTCATACACGTTTAGCTTTCGAAATCCATACACACGGTCTTAATAAATCAGTCTAATACGCCACCTGTGCGATTCCATATAAGTTTAAAATAGTTTTGTCCTATATTCTAACCAGTGGAAGTGAGAAATGTACAGCAACGTCGTAACACTAACGAATGACCAATAAACCCACAATACCGCAGTTAAATCCGACCCACTAAGTTTATAGGATTGGAAAGTACGACATAATTATGGATCAAAAATAAGTATGAGAGTAAAAGAAAGAGGAAGAGTGGAGGAAGTTAGCTCTAAACACATTGATAAAATTGAGGTGGGTTTAAAGATGCTTACACTTCATACATTTTTTTGTCTGCTATACCTAACCCATCTACTCTATTGTGAACAGACACTATTTTGAAAAGTTATAATAAAACAAATAACTTGTTAGTATGCTTAGGTTTTGATTTTCTACGAACTTTCAGTTCGACCCTCGTATCTAATAACATAAGTGTCTTTTATAAGATTGAAGTAGCAAACAAGCGTACAATTTGTAAGCCACTCAGTGGGAGAATAAGCGATTAAACAAAAATGTTTGAATACCAACTGCACTTTTGTTACCTTATTCACAAATAAATTGATTTGATTTAATTTGACAATACACCTAATTGTAAGATGTCAGTGATGCCCATAAATATCTGGAAGCAACTACATATGGAACATGGTTTTCATTTGCAATCAATCAAGATGCGTTGCTTCTTCCAACGGCTAAAAATATGTCTTCATAGGAAAATGAGAAGTTATACGCTTATAGGATTCATAAAATCACTCTTTCTAGACTCATAGCCCCACACTAGGATTTACTCCTATGTCGTAGGTACCATGGACACACACAACACGAATACACAAACACCCAGACCCAGAACATGAATGTAAGCTCATCATTCAGATACCTGTCTGACCGGGAATCGAACCCGGGATCCATTGCGCGTCAGACCGATATGGTAACCGCTCCACTACGCGGGTCGTCATTGAAGAGTGTCGTAAGAGAGATACTCGAGGCCAAGTCGTGAAAGAAGTATAGTTTATATTATAACCAAGGAGGTACCACCCCTTCATCCATTTGAGTATAGATTTCAATATCACTACACCAAATGGACATTAACGTTTACACCAGCATAATTATGATACTTTTATAAAAATAGAAAAAAATATCTACACTCACACGTCCACACACATACACCAGTATACTCGTGTATTCGTGTGAAGATAGGTGATTCTTATTTTTTGAAGAATTTGCATTAGCGGTACCGCGAGCTACTTTTCCTAAGCATTTTTTAAACAACTTGTTGACCCGGTGAACTTTGTTCCGCCTAAACCTCAAAAAACTAAAATTATTAGTGTTTCTCTACTATATTATACAAATATTATACATACAAACCTTCCTCTTAAATCACTATATCTATTAAAAAAAACTGCATCAAAATCCGTAGCGTAGTTTTAAAGATCTAAGCATACATAGGGACAAACAGCGCGAAGCGACTCTGTTTTATACTATGTAGTGATAAAAGTCACGATTTACCTATCCATCAGTTTTCCAGACAATTAATTACCCAACCACATTTAACAATAATCGACATATGATCGTGCAAACATACAATTTGATTTAATTCGATATGACGGCTTAATGATTTTTACACGAACGTACTAGCAATTTTCCGACGCGAGTGGTACTGATTGTATGAAACAGTTATAATTGTTGAGAAAACATGCACGGCCCTCAGATGTAGACTTCTGTGACACATCAGTCACGATTGTTGCGTCACTGAGTAAATAGTGAAAACGAGTGTCGTAAAATAAGTGAACGTTTGCGGTAAATATTATTGAAGACTTGAAGAGCTATAGCGCAGATTGTATGATAGTCTGCACTAAGCATTTCACACTTATTTAAATATCGCGTCCCTGTAGCCTCGGGGTCAGAATAGGGCTACGGTATCCCCTGCCTGTCGTAAGAGGCGACTAAAAGGGGCTTCCGGGGTTGCAGACGGCTAGAGTGGGAGCTCGAACCGTTCGGTCAGGCAATCCCGGGAAGGACGGCGGTATGTGTGGTCGCATACCGTCGTAAAGACTAGACGGAGCGGTGAGCCCAGCCGCCCATCTGGGAGGAGCCCGATGGGGCAGCGCGCTCGGAGGATTCCGGTTGAAGTCGTTTCGAGATCCCGGAGTTCTCCTTTTCAGCGCCGAGGACGGCCACCGGGGGGGTTTTAGTGCGGTAAAAATCCCACATAACCCTGCGTCGCTCCCACGGCGTCGGGTACCTTTGGAAGGTTTCCCCCTCGAAAACAAAAACAAAAAAAAGGGGAAGAATATCGAAAATTTCGTTAGTGGATATCTACATAGAGTTACATTCTTAGTGGATATCATGTACAGATCATGGATATTGAAGGTGGTAGAACCAGTGTAGTTCGACCGGGGAAGTACCGCCGCCGCGTGAAGCAGTTCTTGCGTTTCGTTGGAAGGGTGTGGTTGCCAGCACACTTTGTTATAAGGTGACCATCGTAGTCCTCGGGAGTAGCAACGCATCTATGATTGACTTCAGATAGAACCCATGTTCTATTTGAAGTTGCTTACAGATGTCCATGAGCGGCAGTGACCACTTACCATCAGGTGGACTGACTGCTCATTTGCTACTTCAATCAGATAAAAAGGAAAAAAATAATAGGGCTTAGTAAATATTAGTCTGTGTACTCTCTCTAGCGTGTAGAAGTTCTTGCGTTTCAGCGGGCGTGTATGGCATACTTTCATATGGCGGCCACCTTAGTAACAATACAGCTCTGATTTACTTCAGATAAAACCCCTATTCTGTATCAAGTTGCTTACAAGTATCTATGGACGGCAGTGACCATTACCGTCACGTGAACTGCATGCTAGTTTGCTACTTCTATCGTATAAATCACTAGCTGACCCGATGAACTTCGTGTCACTTAGCAGTAAAAAATCTAAAATTATCAGTGCTCCTACACTATATTATGCATTTATTATACATAAAGACCTTCCTCTTGATTCACTCTATTTATTAAAAAAACTGCATTAAAATCCGTAGCGTAGTTCTAAAGATCTAAGCATACATAGGGACAGACAGCGGGAAGCGACTTTGTTTTATACAATGTAGTGATAGTGATGATATAAAATCATGTGAAAAATGTATACGTAAACATACTATCCGTTATTAAATCTGGAAACATGCTCATCTGCGCGTTATATAATACGATTTGAATAACTTTTAACATTGTAACAGAATTACACAGGTGTTAATTGGAAAACTACCGTACATGCATATGTTACTAGCCAATTAATAACTGCTATAAAATTGTTTATGATTCCAGCAGTTCTAAACTAGCACCGAATTGAAAGTATTTAGAAGTTTCTACATTAAAAATTAAGTGGGAATTTAATATGTAGTCCATCCAATGATATGTGGTTATTATAAACTGAAAGGATGAAAATTTAGCTAAGATTATAAAAATATATTAGCTGAACCGCGCAGCTTCGCCTGCGTTATAAAAATCGATGTATCGATTTCCCGTGGGAATAAGATATTTTCCCAGTAAAAAGTAGCCTATATGTTAATCCAGAGTGTCAGCTAACTCCCTACCAAATTTTATAGAAATAGCTTCAGCCGTTCAGACGCGAAGAAGTAGCAAACACACACACTCACAAACTTTTGCCTTTACAACATTAGTATGAAGTATGATATGATATTAAGAAGTATGAATATGATATGATGATTATTATTAAGTAGATCCACGCGTTATACATATAATTTTAGCATTCACTTCTAATATACATATTAGAGCATTTTAGATAGCTTTATTTTAATTATTTAATCACACGATAAGAGGATAACATATTTAAAAATATGAAGTAAAATTCTTACTTTCACTTGTCAGTAAAAAAGTGAAATCCTTAATGACTTAAAAATAACATTTATTTTTTGTTTCAGACGTTAACAACTGCGTAAATCAAAACGTGAAATATGGTGACAAAATAAAATTACGCAACGCGCCATGACAGCCCAGTGGTCGAAAACGAAAAAGCGCTGGACAAAAAAGTGACAGTGAAAATGTGTTTAAAGAGATAAATATCGCAAATAATTAGGATGTAAAACGATGTTGGAATGCGTGCGTCGCGGCACAGTGGTACGCGCGCCGAAAAACGGACAAAACTTTTTTACGAGAGTGGTTTTGCTGCCACTCATTATACTTCTGTGCGTGAGGTGGGTATCACTTAATTTTTTTCATTACTTTTATTTCGTTTTGTATCGATTGTTTTGAGTTTAATGACCCGTTTTTGAAAGCTGCTGGTGTTACTCGTGTATTGATTGTAGCTGATACAAAATGGTTAAGAATATCAGCTGTCACTCAATGTGTTTTAAAGTATTATACGATTTTTATTAGCAAAATAATGGACAATAAGAAAGGACACGTTCCGCCATTTAAAAAGGACATCAATTGTAAAATGTCAGTCGACCAAGTAAGCGATTAAACAATCAATTAGCAAGATGTCGTCAATCGTATAAATTATATACAATCTGAAGTCAATCACAGATGTGTTGCTAAACCCGAGGACTATGATGGTCGCCTCATGGGAAAGTGTGCCGGCAACCACACTCTTCCATCGAAACGCAATAAAAATGATCACGATAGAAATATGTGTAGAAGTGGTCCTTCCCCGGTCGCACTACACTGGTTCTACCACCTCCAAAACATTGCTATTTCTGGGGTGAAAAAGTTCTGCGTTTCATTAAAAAAGTTGCCAGCTTATATATAAAACGACCATTTGTCCTAAGGAATTACATCTCATTTGTGATCGAAGTAGCGGGCTCTTTCACGCACGCCTTTTCTACATGGCGTTTATTACAAATTTTCATGAGCGGCAGTGACAATTAACTTCAAAAAAGATTTTCGTATGAGTACTAGAATTAGCAACAAGTTACCAGAATACTAGCTCTGGAAAACTGGTTTGAGGCAAAATAAGCGTAGAGGAGTTACCGCAGCCGATCTGCAAAGGTCTACCTGAAACTAACTATCATTAATATTTATTTAATCATGTATCATTAGATTCAAGTTGCAAATACTAACCAATTATCGATCCATTAAATAAATATACCTTTGATAGAAGGTAATAATACGCTTCAAACATAAATCGTTCTAAGATTACCTGTTTTTTATTTAAAATGTCAGCAAATTGCCTCGCATATCAAATTCAGCTACTAAAATAACCTATAAGGCATAATGGCGGAGCTAGAATAGGGATGTCGAAGTAAAGAATCGATTTTTGTACCAGAAATATTGACAAATCAATATTTTATGGAGTTATCTATATTTGTTACTTGAAAATTGACTTCTTTTTTTTCTGGTATAGTTACATAAAAATATATGTTTTTGTGTCAATCTATTGTTTATCTTTCATTAGTAATTTTATTTTGTCTATATTTTTTTCAACCTAGCTATTAAAAATCAAATAAGTATTATATATTTTTAAGGATCGATTTCTCGAAAGATAGAATCGATTTTTTAAGAATGATGGGCACCCCTTAGCTAGAATAAACGCCAAATTATCAAGAACATACATCATGGCGTCTTATTAAGGCATCGACGGAAGATTGATGCAAAAAATTACAAATGGAGGTTTATTTCAACAAAAGGAAGCACGCAGATAATACTGTACCCTATAATTACGTTCAATAAATCTGCGAATATAAGGAGAAGCGAACAAAACCAATTTTCAATACACACTACAAACAAAAAACGACAAATAAACGATCAAAATCTTGGTGAACATCAAAACCTATTAAGTCGGAGTATGTGACATGAATAGAAATGAACTTGTTAGCGTACTATTTTTGAAGTAATCTATACGTAAACGCGCGCGTTATACGCTTTTGTGTTTAGGGACTCGTCGGAGCCAAGTGGTCCAATTATGTTTTTTAAGGAAATAATAGCTTGTTATAAAATTAAGCCGCATGCATACTTATGCTTTGTTGTTTTTTTGTTTACTTTTGTATTCTTGGGACGTAATGTAACGGAGTTTGTCCACACAAAAGCGGTTTTTATGGAATGCATGAGCCAAAAATAGTACATACAATTTTAAAATACGTAATTAGAAATAATATGCCATTTTTATTAAAAGATCAGATTTACACACTTAAAATTCTGAAAAACAATGATAAAAAGGAAGACCAGCGCTGGCTGAAAATAATCAGCCAGCATAATGCTGAGAAGGGTCCGTTTTGTGATGTATACCACTCACATATTGCATGTTAGCTGGTACTATGTTATTATTGTGTCTATAAACTGTATGAGTGTGTATGCATTACGAATAAACGATTTCTTTCTTTCTTTCTTTTCTTTCAAAAAAGATCCAAAAAGTGAACAACTTAATGAGATGGGGACCGAGGGAAGAGAGGCTGTCAAATTAAATAGTAGTTACATGTGCAATATTTTTGGCAAAAAAAAATGCAACAATATTTTGTAGTTGAAAAGCGGGAAATATACCGTCAAATTGATAACCTCCTCCTTTTTGGAAGTCGGTTAAAAATTTGCCAACTTTTGCTGATAAGAGGGGTTATTGAAATTACTTTTTAACGTAAAGTAAAAATTGAAATATGTAATATTATTACACCAATAACTATTATTATTTAATTTGCATTACAACGCCTTTATTACGTTACAGAATTAGACAGAACCCAGAACCTAATGACAGGGAAATGATAATTCAGCATAATTTTCACATGATTACTTAAATTTAAAACTGTCAGAACTCGTCATGTATCATGCAACCTAAACCAAACGGCCTAAGTTATCATTACTGTCAATCTTCCACTCTTACCGTATACTTAAGAAATTGTGTGTAACTTGTTCCGATATAACCTAATATCCAGATGTATTTTACAATATTGAAGCAGCGAAAAAGCGAGCAGATCACACACGCACACCTAATGTTACCTGAGCCACTGAATATTCCACCTTGGAATTCTTTTTTTTCTAACTGAAGTAGCAAACGAGCATGCAGTCCACTTGATGGTAAGTGGTCACTGCCGCACATGGACGTTTGTAATCGACTTCATACAGAACTTGGGTTCCATGAAGTCAATCACAGATGCGTTACTACTCCCGAGGACTATGATGGTCGTCTCATGTGAAAGTGTGACGGCAACCACAACCTTCCATCGAAACGCAAGAAATGAAATGACCTAAGTTAGTTCTAAGTTAGGTCAGCCACAAATGCGTTGCTACCTCCTTACTAAGTGTCGATGGGACACTTTAAAAGTGTCCCTTGTCACACGTCAACCCATTATTATCCCACTGCTGGGCACGGGTCTTCTCTCAGAATGAGAGAGTTTAGGCCATAGTCCACCACGCTGGGCAAGTGCGACTTGTTGGACGTGTCCCTTGTCACGCCCTTTAAAGAACACGCTAGCACTTAACATTTCTATCATTAGATAGAATTAGATGTAGCGGTGGTATCACTTAAACCCGGAGTAATGTATGAAGTCTTCTACCTACTTTATGCCAGACTGGTTCGTAGTATTACTACTATATACCTCTTTTTACTCTACATCTGTTGTGTCGTCAACCCATTATTATCTATCGCATTGCTAGGTAAGTCTTCTCTCAGAATGAGAGAATTATAGCCCATAGTCCATCGCGCTGGCCAAGTGCGAATTGGTGGACTTCACACACCTCCGAGAACTTTTTTTTTAAAGAACTCTCGGGTGTGTAGGTTTTTCCTTACGATGTTTTCCTTCGCCGAAAAGCAGTGATAATTAATTTCTAATACGCACATAATTTCAGAAAAATCAGTGGAGCGTGCCTGGGTTTGAACCTCGAACCTCCCGATCGAGAGGACTAGTTTCAACCATTAGGCTATCACTGCTCTGCATTACTTATATACATATATATGCACCAATTTGTTGCACTACATTGCTGACTGCAAAGTGTAATAACTTTACTCCTGTATTTCAATTTCCTATAAAACTATGTTTCATTCAGCTGTATTTAATTACAAATTTGATTATAACAGCTGATCGCTTATATTAAAATAACTGACACATACAAATAATTAAAGTATTCTAAATTTAATCGCATAGATGCACCTGTTTCATTGGTCACACGATGCCAAGTTTACGACACTATCACCTCGACTCTCTATCTTTATCGTTGGTAATAATTTACTGTACTACTACTATTACTCTAACTATACTGGAAAAACCTAGAGTATTATAAGGGCAAAATATATTAGTGTATGTTTGTTTCTAATTATGCCAAACAGAACTCTTACTGAACTGTAAGGCAAGATACTGGAGCTATCTTTCCATGTAAAAACATGATTGTAATTATATTAAAAAAATGGATATAAATAAGGAAAAAGACAAACCCGCTCAGTTTCTTGCCGGATCTTCTCAGTTGAGGTCGTATTCCGATCTGGTGGTAGTGTAAGAAAAAAATGTAAATGACAATTTGTAAGTGCCCCCGTAGGCCTATACAAAATAAAGACATTTCATTTCATTTCTCTTTCACCTAAGAACTATTATTGGCCCACAGCTGGGCACGGAACTTCTCTCAGAATGAGAGAGTTTAGGCCATAGTCCACCGCGCTGGCTAAGTGCAAATTGGTGGACTTCACACATCTCTGAGAACTTTTTTTTAAGAACTCTCGGGTGAGTGAGCTTTCCTCACGTTTTCTTTCAACGAAAAGCAGTGATAATTAATTTCTAATACGCACATAAATCCGTGGTACGTGCCTGGATTTGAACCTTGGACCTCCCGATCGAGAGGGCAAGTTTCAACCATTAGGTTATCACTGCTCTTAATTAGCTCCAAACATTCTACCACCCTTAAAAACACCTATATAATAATGATCATTCCTAAATCATTATCGAATACATCCAAGGGCTATGAACCACTACTTTATAAAACAAACTTCTCATGCTCTTAGATTCCATTATACCCATGTAAGTTCAGAAAGGGTTAACATGGAACCTAATGTTAAAAATAGTATTAGAACGTGTTTCGCTGTCAATCACATGTCGGTTAATGTTGATTGTGCGGACGCATGTCGAAGGCACTCGACCGTAGTCACGACTAGAAGTAATAGCTAACTAAAAACATTGTTGAATAGCAACGTTTTATTGCATACGCGATAAATACGTGCTATAAAAACTTGCTATAAATACGTGCTATAAATACGCGCTATAAATACCCGCTATATAATTACGAATCATGCCGATTTTGTGCGCGAAAAATGTAACAATGTTAAATTGTGATATTTTTTCATAAAGTACACGGATTTAATGCAATAAAGACTATATTTTACATTCATAAGACACAATTGCCATTTATATGCAATAAATCTTTTGAAATTCATTTAAAATTATAACTGATACGATTTCAAACATATGTAAACTATTTAACGAAAATGCTATTTATTATATTTTATACATTATAAATTCTACATGAAAAATTTTGTATTTTTTTCCAAACATAGACCTATTTAGACCAACTCCTTCAAACTATTGTCATAACAAATATGCGATGTAACTTTCAAATTTTATACTAGATAAATATAACTAATAGCAACTTAGAAGATTATATAATCTGTATAAAAATAGCACGCTATATTATAGCATTATATCTCTGTAGAGCTATAATATATGCTTCATCACCAGTCACGACCGCACACTTTGCACTGGCCATGTACAATTACTAGATCTTATTTGGCGAAAATGTACAATGGAAATAACACTGACCGGAATGAACTGCGATAATAACAACTGTTTTGTTACTCAATGAAAGCTTTTTGTACCAAACGAAACTCAAGAGCCAAGAAATATTCAAGTCAAAGGGTATATGTTCACCATGATAAGTGTCGGTAACCGATTGAAATGAATAAAATTAATGTGTCCAGTTTTGTAATGCTACATAATTTTGCTAAAAACTATAGCAAAATTTGTATTTGCTTAACGCTGATGTTATGTTTCTTTGGTTGTAAACATGGACAATTTTAGTGCGGTAGAATCCCACATATACATCCACAATAGCCTTACCGCGGCAGTCCTCGAGTGCCAGGCGTTTTTTTTGTAATATAGTATGTGGCTACTGCGGCGCATTGGCATTTGACAACTCCAAGTAATATTAGAGCCTTAATAGAGGTTAATATTACACGCGTTGCCACCTCTAAGATCTTAGTTACAACGTCCCTGTAGTTCCGGGCTTATAATAGGGCTACGGCATCACCTACCATTTATTATTTTTCTCGTCCCAATGCGCCGCAGTAGCCACATACTATATTACAAAAAAAACGCCTGGCACTCGAGGACTGCCGCGGTAAAGCTATTGCATGTAATTTTTTATAAACTTATGCAATTATAATTTTTTACTTGTTTATGCCGTATTTTTTTTTTATTGATATTAATTCAAGTTTTTTTCATTGATACTGTATACTTTCTCACAAACAGCTGCTTACATGTTCGTCCGATTTCCGAGCAGCTCGAGCGTGCGAGCTTCGTACTGTCGTACTATATACATGCACGTTAAGCAAACGCTCGGCCGCGTGTTAGGTTTTTTCGTTACAGAATTTCTTAATTCGCTCGCTCAAAGCCCGCGATAAAAGCTATGCACTAGCTTAAAAATGAAGACAGAACAGTCATCCAAATTCTGAAACTGGACCCTTCTACGCGTCAGGAAGGTGACTTACCACCCAAGTCGTCAATCGTTTGTCTATAATCAATGTGGTAGCAGTTACTACGTGAGTTTCTAAGAACGTTACGAGGTTGATATACTATCTTCCTTATGTCTTAAGGATATGTTTCTCTAATATGCAAATCGGTTTTAGGATTCCGTACTCAGTAGGTAAGAATGAGGCTCTATTCGTACTATGGCAGTTAGGGCAGGGCACACAACTTCGGCAGCTATAATAAATACTGATAATAAAAAATAAATTTTTATAGGTGGTAGAGCCAATGTTTTTTTTTTTTTATTTGATGAAGTAGCAAACGAGCATGCAGTCCACCTCATGGTAAGTGGTCACTGCCGCTTCATACAGAACATGGGTTCTATCTGAAGTCAATAACAGATGCGTTGCTACTCCCGAGGACTATAATGGTCGCCTCATATAAAAGTGTGCCGGCAACCACACCCTTCCATCGAAACGCTAGAAATGCTTCACACTAGAAATAGGTGAGGCGGTGGTACTTCCCCGGTCGAACTACACTGGTTCTACCACCTTAAATGTAGTACGATTGGGGAGGTACAACCGCCACACCTATTTCTAACGTGAAGCATTTTTTGCGGTTCGATGGAAGGGTTGGTTGCCGTCATACTTTTATATGAGACGACCACCTCAGTCCTCGGTAGTAGCAACGCATCTATGATTGACTTCAGATAGAACCTTTGTTCTATATGAAGTTGCTTACAGATTACAACAGATACAAAACCTGTATTTTTCGTTTTTTTTTTTTTATTTTCAGTAAAGCTAAATATAGGCATTTATTTTTTACAATACCTGTAGTTCTTTAGCTGCTATAATTATCATACAGACAAGAAAGTGTGTATACTTTTTAAAAATTTGTCTTTCGCTGTATTCTACATTTGTAGAAAAAAACAACACTAACAATAGAAAAAACCAAAATGTAGACTATAGCTAACTTCAGGGTGTCGGTTTTTCGTGTGGCTGTGCGCACGCATCGAAAAAAAATACTCTCATCATTTTTCCCTAACGCACCAAACTTCAAAAATAAATAATTAATTAAATATTTTTGGTTAAACGACTTCTGGTACAGAACCCACCACATGCGCGTTGATTCGCACTTGACCAATTATTTTCCTTTATTCTATTAAAATTTGCGGTTTATCTGGTCTAACCGTTAACTTCTAGGAATTTAGAAACAATAAAATCCTCGGGACCTTACAAATAAAAAACGCTAACCCAATATTTCCTAGAACTGATTTAAATAAATTAAAGATGGCGACCGAGGTCAATTTTGACTAAGGTTTTGAGCTGTGTGGCATCTGTGCATTAAAACTAGGGCTTTATTTTTTGTGACCTTAAAAAGATCACAAGAGTTCTTCTTAATGATCAGTTTAGGCCTTAAGGTATCAAGGTTTTTGAGGAATAAATGGAACCTTCATTTCCTAGTGCTCGTCGTAAAGGACGCTAAGAGATTCCTTTAACATTTTTTTTGTTCCAAACCTCTTTTGTGACATATCATAACAGTAGTCTTAACTAACACCCTTCTAACCTAACGTGAGATTGTTCAAAATTTGCAATATATTATTGTATATGCAAATTAGATAATCTGTGATTTAGTTGAAACTATTTATAATAATAATATTTCATCATTTTTAATCAAGTCAATTCAAAATTAGTAAGAAAAAATTAGTAAGAATGTGTTCTTGAATCGAATTATTGAATATTCGATTAATATTTAAATTTTTGTTTAGGATTTAAGCATTTAGTACCTAGTGAATTTATCACTAAACTGAACCCAACCTTTTTGTCAAAAAATATTTATAAACAAGTACGAGCAGTAGTTTGCCTTTATTCATATTCAACGATACCTACAAACTGTTTTAGCAATAACATTAGAACGTCAAGACGTGTCGGACGAAATAAAAAATAAAAATCCATTTAGAAAATTTTACTATACTCTGTAACGGGAATAGTTCAGGCCACAGACCTACATAGATCTGAGTAAATCTAATGTGGTAATCTCGCGACATGGCTATGGCCTAAACTGTCTCATGCTGAGAGAAGACCCGTGCCCAGCAGTGGGACAATAAAGAGTTGACGATAATCTCGCGACAAGCTTTTATGTGATAGGAAATTGCACGATGCACCAAAATGATGTATTTGATTTCTACATATTTTCTTTTTTTTTTCAGTGCATTGAAATAAAAGCTTGTTTAAAAATATATATATATATTTTATTTTCAAAAACTATTTTTAATCGACTGCGTCACAAGGAGAGTACTGTTTTTCAAGCTTATAAATGTATACTAGTGTACAGAGAAATAGGCTATATAGGGTAAAAAAGAAATTAGAAAGAGAAAACTTGTTTATAATCGTAACTATATGAGTAATTTTAGAGCCATGTAAACTTACTCAAATTTACAACACTTTTATGTCAATATTGTCCCACTGCTGGGCCCGGGTCTTCTCTCAGAATCAGAGAGTATAGGCCATAGTCCACCGCGCTGGCCAAGTGCGATTTGGTGGAGCAACCAACCGGTTAAAAACAATTAGTAAAAAGATAATCAATCGTTTTTAAGCAAAGGATTTTTTTCATGTTTTTAGTAATTGAAAATGTTACTTGTTATCTACAGTATTAGTATTCCATAAAATAAACCATCGCTTACTAATTGACCAATTAATAACTAGTCATAAAAAACCCACTTTAAGTAAATCTACCAATTTAATACGATAGAACTTTAACTTTATCAGTTGACATTTCCTTCGCAAGATTAATACTTCAACCACATTATTAGTGGCTACTTTAAAAAGCTATTACTCAATTTAACATAATCTTTACTTGGATCTAAGTAATGTGCATAATTATGTCGTCTTGCCAACTTAGCTTTCGCTTTGCGGTGTATTTACCGCTAGGGATGGCTATCCCAAAAAATCGATGTAAATTTTTTTAAAAATCGAAATCTCAAGAAGTTGATCCGTAAATATATCGACTACTCTAGAAATCATCGAGAATCGAGGTTTTTAAAGTTCAACTTAAAGCTTTGACTTCTAAATTTCAGCTTTTTCATTATTGCTGTAAAGAAAAATATAGAGGATACATACCGTTTATTATCCCATCAGGTAGCAAACAAAGCGAACATAGCCGTCATTAAGTAAATGAGTAGAGAAATGGATCTAATTTTCGAATATCTGAATTCGGTAGATCGTAATATTGTTTAGAATCGATTAAAAGTCTCGATATTATTGGTCATATAAATAATTCCACGTTTAATCGATATCAGATCAACATCCCTAGTAAGTGCTCAATATCACTTATATTCAATTTATTGGCGTATTTATTAAATGCTTGCAACGTTTTATTTCGGAAAATCTAAAAGCAAATAAACGTGGGAAACGTTTAGGTCCAAAGTTGATACTGTAGATATCAGGTGGTTGGTACCTTCATGGTGGTCTGCTGATTGATATACACGTTGAATTCGTTCGTTCTACTTTCATAAACGTAATAATGCATTCAATGAAGATATATGTATAAGATTGGGATTGTATAACATCTATAAGATAAGGCAAGATGGACTGGAGCTAACTTTCATTACCATGTAAAAAAAACATGATTGTCATTATAATTAAAAAAGAATGGATATAAAGAAGAAAAAAGACAAACCCGCTGAGTTTCTTGCCGGATCTTCTCAGTTGAGGTCGTGTTCCGATCCGGTGGTAGTGTAAGAAAAAAAATGTAACTGACAATGTAACTGTAAGCGCCCTCGTAGACAAAATAAAGACATTTCATTTCATTTCATTGTAAAGTTCCAACTTATGTTCTAAGAGTGGTTTTAGTCAAATTAACCAGTTCTTCCAAAAATATTATATATCTTTTGACAGACCGCCATTTTCCGAAAGAAAACAGGGATGTTCCGATATATCTACGTTGTTCTTATCTTTATACTAGCTGCACCACGCAGCTTCGCTTGCGTTAAAAAAAACGATGTTTCGTTTGTCCTGAGGGAGTAACATATTTTGCCACAGTAAAAAGTAGCCTATACCTTATTAATCCAGAGCTTCAGCGAACTCCCTACCAGATGTTATGAAAATCGCTCCAGCCGTTTACACGTGGAGAAGTAACAAACATACACACTCACAAACTTTCGCCTTTATAATATTAGTATGAAGTATGATAAGCGTGAAGTAGAAAAAAGCACCCATCTGATGGTAAGTGATCACTGCCGCTTACCATGAGCACTATATTGCGAAAAGGATTCTATCTGAAGACAATCACAGATGCGTTGCTACTCCCGAGGTGTGAGATGGTCGCCTCATGTGAGTGTGGCGGCAACCACACCCCTCCGACGTAACGCAACAACTGCTTCACGCTAGAAAAGTGTGGCGGTGGTACTTCTCCCGACGAATTTCATTGGTTCTACCACCAGGCTTGTTATCGCCCGACTGGCCTGGCTTGTCTTATTTACGCTTCATTACATAGTATATAACAAAGTCGCTTCTCGCTGTCTGTCCCTATATATGCTTAGATCTATAAAACAACTACGGATTTCAATGCAATTTTTTTATAGATAGAGTGATTCAAGAGAAAGGTTTTTATGTAAGTATAATATAGTAGAGAAACACTGATAATTTTAGATTTTTGGCTTTTAGGCGGAACGTTGTTCCTCGGTCAACTAGTATATTATACAATGCAAAGTACATTACACGCTTATGTCTTCGTTTCCGTCCATAACATGCAATGCACTTTGAAATAATGAGCAAAAACAAAAGAATGATTGTTATGAGAAAAATATAAACTCATACTAAAGACCGAGCGTTCTCTTCTTCGGTATATTGTTTCTTAAAAGTAGGTAGCGCAACTAGTAATACTGGACGCCGACGTAACCTTTTGACGTTTTACGACGTATTTAAAACTATATTAAATGCTACAGGCGTTAAAAGTTAAATGAACATTTCTTTACGAGGCGAAACTTGTTAAGTGAGGACTGGAAGATATAAATCTCCAATTTATTGTCTTATTATTAAAACTTCTTAGCATGTCTTTGTTCGGAAAGATTTTCGGGCATTCCTTACACCTTTAGTTTGTAACCTTAAATATAAAATGTAATTTAGAATAATCGTAATGAGATGAAATGTCTAAGTCTATGAAAGCGCTTACATATTATCTGTCTTTATATCTGTGTCTATTACAATGTCTTTCTTATCTGTCAATATGTTTGTTACATTGCCACGGGATTTGAACATCACCTCAACTTAGAAGAAGAACGGCTTCATATGAACTATCATCTTAGTCCTCAGGAGTAGCGACACACCTGTGATTGATTACAGAAATCTGTTTTATAAGACATTGATTATAGATTTGCGGCAGTGACCACTTACCATGTGGTGAATTGAATACTCCACAGTTTTTTTTTTGTAATTGAAGTAGCAAATAAGTATGCAGTCCATCTGATGGTAAGTGCTGACTGCTGCCCATGGATATCCATAAGTAACTTCATATAGAACATGGCTTCTATTTGAAGTCGATCACAGATGCGTTGCTACTCGCGAGGACTATGATAGTCGCCTCATATAAAAATGTGCCGGCAACCAAACCCTTCCATCAAAACGTTAAAACTGTTTCACGCTAGAAATATGTGTGGCGGTGGTACTTACACGGTCGACTACAGTGGTTCTACCACCTGCAAAACTACTGATACTTACATCATATGAAAAAACTCAGCGTTTTGGTCCAATTTCTTCGTAATCAGCTCATCCATTTTATTAACTGCTTTGCTAGTATGTTCAAATTTAAATGATTTAAACGCTATCCAACACTATCGAATAGATAATACATCGACGATCTTTTATGATTCCGCTTATATTCCATATGGGTTTGATGTCAAATTTATTGATAATCACAAAGTGAAATTTCGCTTTCTATCCATTATTAATATAGAATGCAATAAATTTGCTTTAAACCAGAAGGTTAGATAGAGTATCCATACACGTAATAAATATCAAATATAAGCGATAATCTAGCCATTTAAATTCCTAAGCAGCTACCGATCTTGGTGTATTAGTGTGCTGTCTCCCCGTCAACTATTATCTCCATTACAAATTATGAACACGGGCCGTGGGCGTAATATTTCATCGTATTCAAATACGGATACGTTGGTTGTGGAGCTGTTTTATCGCTGGCGAGGAGCGAGTAGCGAGGGACCACAAATAATCGCATCGATTGAACGCTTTTGAGAAAATTCTTTCAACATGTTTTTTTTTATCTGACTGAAGTAGCAAACGAACATGCAGTCCACCTGATGGTAAGTGGCCGCTGCCGCCCATGGAAAACTGTAATCAATTTCCTACAGAACATGAGTTACATCTGAAGTCAACCACAAATTCGTTGATACTCCCGAGGACTATGATGGTCACCTCATGTGAAAGTATGCCGGCAACCACATCCTTCTATCAAAACGCAAAAAATGCTTCACGCTAGAAATAGGTGTGGCGGTGGGACTTCCCCGGTTAAACTACACTAGTTCTACCACCTTGAAAACGGTGGTTGTAGAACTAGTGTAGTTTAACCGGGGACTAATTAACTAGAAAACTAGGTGTAGTTTTTGGAGATTCTTAAGATATTCTTCCGAAGTCTTCTTAGCCTTAATTAGCAATGGTGGTATGGTATATCCTAATGGCTGATACTCAGTTTCCAAATCGAGAGCGCGAGATTCCGAGGTCCGAGTTCTCAAACACTGTATGAAGTTACTTACACAGGTCCATGGGCGGCAGTGGCCATTTACCATTAAGTGAAATCCATGCTCATTTGCTACTTCAATTTATATTATAATAAAAACGCATAGCACTCAATGGCGTATTACAACATTTAATAAGTATTAATAAATTAATCGGTAATATTGAACAGCGAGTAATTTTAATCGCCTCTCTTACGCAGTGACACAAGGTTAACCAACAGATTATAGGTTATAACGTAAAATTAAGACATTCTTCAAAGATTACTGTAGACGGTAAAGATTAAGTAACGTAGTTAATATTAAATTGGTTGTGAGATATTAATTTTGTAACATCCTTACTGACATTACGTTAATCGGTCTATTAATATATTATAAAAGGTTTTGCAAAATCGATGTGTGTATGTATTTATTTTTATTTATTTATTTATTTTATTCTGGACACAGACAGTCATGTATTACATAATATTGGTCTTAATATAACATAAATATAACAGTACAGACTTAGAGTGCCAACAATTTTTATAAAATACATTAGACAAGATTAAAGAGAAATGTTTAAAACGAGTAATGATAATATCAGAAAAGTTATTTAATTACAGTTAATGTATATTCAGTTTTTTTTTTTCTTAAGTAATTAAATTTTAACAAATAATGATTTGAGTAATTTTGCTAATTGAATTACAGAATGGGTCAATATGTACTGGGATTTTTTATTTAACTTGTTCTAAGTTCCAACTACAAATAAAGCTGTCTTAATTTAAAAGTAGTAGACGTTCTACCAAATAGGTAGGATAGTTCAGTTCTTAGATCATCAGAATTGTTGTTATTTAATTAAGTAGTAACGCCTACTTCACTTAACTCTTGTATATAGTCTAATTGACCCGGCGAACTTTGTTCCACCTAAAAGTAAAAAGCCTAAAATTATCAGTGCTCCTCCACTATATTATGCATGTATTATACATAAAACCTTCCTTTTGAATCAATGTATCTATTAAAAAAATGCATTAAAATCCGTAGCGTAGTTTTAAAAATCTAAGCGTACATAAGGACAGACAGAGGGAAGTGACCTTGTTTTATACTATGTAGTGAAGTACACTGCTCATGAACATTTCAAAGCAATCTCAGATTAGAATCCTAATTTATTTTGGTCACCTAAAATATAGCCACCCCTAAAGACTTAAACACATGAGAATTAAACACGTGTGTAATAAAGTACAAAAAAGTCTAACGACATGGCCTCTACCACAAGCTATGGTGTAGTTAGTTGTATATAAACTATTAGTTATTTAAAACATCTTACGCCATAGGTATAAACCACTAATGATAACTTCACATAAGGGCCGGCGCACATATGACGGAGCGCAGCGCAGAGCATTTTTCACTGTCAAACTATTATCGTCATTGTCCCTTTAGAAATAATATCCAAAATTAAATACCAATTATTTCTGAGGAGCACAGAAGCGACCACATGCGAAAGGTAGCGCGCAGGAGCGCGACCGCGCGCGCACGATTCTCGCAGTAATTGCGCGAATTTCGGCTAGTGTGTGATTCGTTTAGAAAATTTCGCGGGCATGCTCTGCGCTGCGCTCCGTCATATGTGCGCCAGCCCTTACTCAGATGCGTTAAGGATTCTATGTATTTTTTTTTTATCTAAATGAAGTAGCAAACGAGCACCTGATGGTAAGTTGTCACTGCCGTATGGACGTCTGTAATCGACTTCATACAGCACATGGGTTCCATCTGAAGTCTATCACAGACACATTGCTACTCCCGAGGACTATGATGGTCGGTTCATGTGAAAGATTCCACACACATACACATATATATGATATAACTATATATTTGTCCACCAATTCGCACTTGGCCAGCGCGGTGGACTATGGCCTAAACTCTCTCATTCTGGGAGAAGACCCGTGCCCAGCAGTGGGCCAATAATGGGTTAATGCGATATATTTGACGACCTGCGTGGCGGAGCGGTTACCATGCCGGTCTGACGCGCAATGGGTCCCGGGTTCGATTCCCGGCCAGACAGGTATCTGAATGATGAGTTTAGATTCATGTTCTGGGTCTGGGTGTTTGTGTGTCCATGGTACCCACGACACAGGAGAACATCCTAGCGTGGGGCTATGAGTGTAGAAAGCGTGCACGAAATTATTGATTTATATTCTGGGTCGAAGTGTTTATTGTTTGTCTTTATGTTCCTAAGACACTCACAGCACATAAAATCCATGGGGCTATGACCGTATAAATCGATGCTTATTAATATAACACATTACTGCCGCAATATTCAAATCCAAACATTATAACAATAATTCTCAGCTCTATAAAGACAATCATTTCTCACCAAACATTAAATGTAACATGATAGAGTACCGTATCGTATGTTCCGAAATAGAGCCTGAAGGCTTGCGTAATCCAAATACCGGGTACTTTACGCTACAAATAACACGAGGTGTTGTTAATACTAGTTTGTTACTCCCGACTTCGATCGCATAACTTTCATTAAATAAAAACGAGGTTATATGTTCGGCTATATGTATTTTTTTAAATTGAAACTGTCCAAACGTTTTATTTGTATACTAGCTGTTAGTTTTTGTTTCTATAACGGTTATACAGACAGACAGACAGACAGACAGACAGACAAAAATTTTACTGATTGCATTTTTGGCATCAGTATCGATCCCTAATCACGCCCTGATAGTTATTTTGGAAAAATATTTCATGTACAGAATTGACCTCTCTACAACTTTATTATAAGTATAGATGTCGACGGGACACCGCGTATTTATGAAAAACACGTTACCGAAAATAATTATTTTAGTTAGTTTAAAGATCGAAAATTGTTTGTTTATTAAATTAGCAATATTTAGTGGTTTCTAAAGATTTTAATTTAGTTTACCCTCCATAAATTTGATAATGTCACCTCACCCAACTTTATTATAAAAACGCTAGCGCCTGCCGGTAGAAAAATATTCTTGTTTAACCGCCGAAGCGTTCGGACCTCCTCAACTTTGAATAAATCGAAGAAGAATAACAACTGCGTTTTACTTGAAATCTTCAAGAATGGATAGTGATGAAGACCCAGACCTGACTGACGTCACGCATCCACTTGGTTATATACATATATTTCTAATATATATAGTTATACAATTTTTAACACTTCAAAGTTGGCGAAGATACAAGCTGTCATAAAATCCATCATGTATATATTATCCTTTGGGACAGCAGGTAAAATAATTAACATTTTTAAGTACATCTAAACCTGATTCCTAGCATTAGCGGTAGATTTTTCATACAAATTGTTACAAAAAACCCTATATACATACACGCTCACAAATACATTCATTCTAATTTATATATATCGCTAACGTACCTAAAGTAGGACATACATATTTCCATTACACTGACACACACATGGGATACAACCCGTTATTGTCCCACTGCTGGGCACGAGTCTTCTCTCAGTCTTCATAGTCCACCGCGCTGGCCAAGTGTAAATTGGTGGACTTCACAGACCTCCGAGAACTTTTTTTTAAAGAACTCTCGTGTGTTTAGGTTTCCTCGCGATGTTTTCCTTCAACGAAAAGCAGTGATAATTAATTTCTAGTACGCACACAAGTCAGTGGTGCGTGCCTGGGTTTGAACCTTAGACCCGACTGAGAGGGCAAGTTTCAACCATTAGGCTATCACTGCTCACACACACACATGAACCCAAAGTCAACGTCATTTGGGGCCACAGGTGAAACATCATCAATATCAATTCAATCTCTCGATCATTCCTTGGCCTACAGACTAACCAATTTATTGTCCTTTCCCACGATTAACCAATTTGCCTATTGCGTTCTAACTTTAATGGATTTCAATAATTATCTGCAAGCTCATTGATCCTCGCTATCGTAATGGAGCGGGCACATTAGCGCTGTCGGACCATTACTGCGGGGACATTCAGTATAACGCTGTTGTACCTGGCTCTGATTATAAACACATTGACACTTAACTAACACCCACAAATATACAGCTAAAATAGATGTTATTACTAAAAAACACACAGACAGACTGAAATACAGATAAACAGATTTACTGTGCCTATATTATTTATTAGTATGTATTTATTCTTTAACTCTATCACTTTAAATTAATTAAAGTTTTTTACATTCTACATAAACAAAAAAGTACTATTTGTTTTAAATTGCCTACATCATGACCAAAACAGGTCACTGTCCAGTAGGTGTCAGTTAATGACCAGTGGGAGACATTTTTTTCATAATTATGACGACACCCATTGTATTTTACTTTAGTTACCCTTGTAGTTTAATATCAAGTTTTTTTTTCAAATATATTTAAATACTAATTATAAGTAATAATTCTGTGCAAGTTTAATCGATTTCAATAATTATCTGCAAGCTCATTGATCGTAATGGAGCGGGCACATTAGCGCTGTCGGGCCTTTACCACACGGGGATATTCGGTATAGCGTTAAGCAATTGCTGTTGTACCTGTCTCTGATGATAACACATTGATACTATTTTATGTCCAGAAGAGGTCACTAAGTGTCCAGTAAGAGTTATTTAATATCTAGTAGATGTTGCTTGTTCCAATTTAGGATTCCCAATAATACATATAATTACTAAGCTTTTAATTAGGTAACAAAATCTAAAAAGAAATTGGAGATTAAACAGGTTACCTTCTTTCATGCCTATTCAAATATAATTTACTAGCACCATAGCGATATAAGTTTAATCGATTTCAATAATTATCTGCAAGCTCATTGATTCCTCGATATCGTAATGGAGCGGGCACATTACCGCTGTCGGGCCATTACCGTCCGGGGACATTCGGTATAACGTTAACCGATCGCTGTAGTACCTGTCTCTAGTGATAAACACATTGACACTTAACGAACGTCAACATATCAACAAATGTACAGGTAGACAGATATATAGACGAACAGATTGATTGTATCCATAATCAAATAATAGTTCGTAAATAAATTTTTGATTGTCTTATTTTACTTAATACAATTTAAACAGTTTAACGTTGTAAATAAATATAAAAAGTGACCATTTGTTTTGAATATTGGGTACTTCATGACCTAATGTCACTCGGGTACAGTACAAGTCACTAGTTCTTGGACAGACATAGTGATAAACATTGATTGCATTCATATTATTATTAGAGTACGCACAAAACTAGACAGATCACAGATGCAGATTGATATGTTTTACAACACCCAATTTATTATTAATGAATAATCAATAATATCGCCTGATACCCTTTAATTGATTGCAATAATTATTTTCATATTCATTGGTTTTACGACATCGTTCTGTACGAGGTATAAGCCTTCTCGTGACAAGTCTAACGGACCTTTTAACGCCCCGGGCTATTCAATTTAATGTATTATTTTATTATCTTGGTCTGAAATTGTATCTGAGTTTACACTTAACAACAATGGTACTTTGTCAAAAACCCTACCATTTAGTTAACCCCTACTGCATTGCAAAGCTCTCTTATTTTTAATCGACTTTCAAAAAGGAGGAAGTTTTGACGACCCGCGTGGCGGAGCGGTTACCATACCGGTCTGACGCACAATGGGTCCCGGGTTCGATTCCCGGCCAGACAGGTATCTGAATGATGAGTTTAGATTCATGTTCTGGGTCTGGGTGTTTGTGACATGTGTGTGTCCATGGTACCCACGACGCATTAGAAAATCCTAGTGTGTGGCTATGAGTGTAAAAAGCGCGTGTGTGTTTTTTTATTTTTGTTACCTAATTACTACGGATCCGGTGAACAACCGATTTGGATGTTTTTTTATTTGAAAGGTAGTGCGTGTCACTCATATGGAACATAGTTTCGTCACCTTCATCGAACGAAATATGGTGAGCGCCGACTTCGGAACTATGTACTAAGTAGTGAGTTTGTTCTAAAGCAACATATTTATTAAAATTATTTTTACTTTTTGTGGCAAGGAAGTCAGTGGATATTTTTTGTTATTTTTTTTATTTTACAAGTTGCAGTAGTAAACGATCATGCAGTTTACCTGATAAGTGGGTACTACCGTCTATGGACACATGTAAATAACTTCTTATGTGGCAGTGACTACTTATCAGGTGGACTGCATGCTCGGTTGCTATTTCAAATAGAATAAAAAAGCACTCATATAGTAGCAAATACTTGCAAATAAGTGCAAAAAACTATTTGTATACATGTAGTATTGAAAATATCTAAAATAGAAGCCCTAATCTCAGTGCAATATAAGTTCTATAAATATGGTGTGATATCTCACCTACCATCGGTGGTGGGTGGTGAATCGTGTTGGTGCAAAGTGGATGCACTCAGATACGATCCAAAACAAGATATTGTTCACATTCTACTTGTACTAATAATGATGCTTGGTTCTAGTTTTGACTTTATCGCGAGGAACTGATATTTAATGGCTTAATTATTATAGACTAACTTATTCACGCGGATTCGTTTATCTTTCATGTCTATCACGGTGATGAGTTTTCTGTGTTAAACTGGGTCGTTATGTATGTGTTAAATTTCCAATCGTTAGTTTATATATAAAAATATATATAGTTTATATATTATTAAAACACGTCAGCTATTCGCAACAGACTAACTTTATTCAAAAAAGTTTACACAACTTAAACTAGATGGCGTTACTATGAACTAATTTACGTTTTGATACTGCTACATACCAACATATATAAACAAACCCACATAGGTACATCGAACCTCCCAGCGTTTCGCATTTATAATACTAGATTTATACCGTGGATTGGCCCGAACCCCGATAATAAGCGCTTGTCGACTCGTTAGGCCGAGCGGTTACCATACCGGTCTGACGCGCAATGGGTCTCGGGTTTGATTCCCGGCCTGACAGGTATCTGAATGATGAGTTTAGATCTATGTTCTTGGTCTGGGCGTTTGTGTATTCGTCTTGTGTGTGTCCATGGTACCCACGACACAGGAGAAAAGCCTAGTGTGGGGCTATGTGTAAAAAGCGTGTTTTTTTTAAAGCGTGTTGCCTGAAACTAAAGTCAGTTGCTTTATAAATTTAGCTTTAAATATGTTGACCTTATAGAGTACCATCTAATCCTAATTGCCGCTCTATGTAGAGCATGTATCCACGATCCGCAGACCGTGTCGCATTGTCTGTCTGTCCATCCGGTCGCTACCTCAGTAATCATACACCATTACTACAGATCAAATTACATAGGTGCTGGTTTCAGGGTTCCGTGCCCAAAGGTAGCTTAGTGACGAAACGCCTATCAAACGATTGAAGCTCTCTGTGATTCGTATCTCCGTACGAGGCTTAATAGTCGGTTGCATGAACCTGTGAGACTGTACCAGCACTGCCAATGATGGGCTAACGCTAAAATCCAGAAAGGCAGTCAGCTACAGGTGGACCGTGGTTCCAATCACAACCACGGAGAGCCGCAATTATACTAATCAATCATACTAATATTATAAAGGCGAAAGTTTGTGAGTGTGTATGTTTGTTACTTCTTCACGTCTAAACGGCTGGAGCGTTTTTCATAAAATTTGGTAGGGAGTTAGCTGACACTCTGGATTAACATATAGGCTACTTTTTACTGTGGGAAAATATCATATTCCGACGGTACAATCGATTTTTGTTAACGCAGGCTAAGCTTCGGGATTGAGCGAGTACTTTAATATACCTACAGGATTTTTTTTGTAGGCCTAGGCTATATTTATACGTTTCAAAACAAGGTAGATTTATTTTCAACATTTCAACAATATCTGGACACAGTACTGATTAGAGGAGCATATTAGGACACAAGTAAAAAAAATAGTTTAAAATTAAGCGGCCTTTATTTTCACAACTTAAAGTTCTGCATTAGTCGGCATAAAAGAATCTAAACACTACATTGGTTACACATTTAATACTTCATTACAAGTTAATTTTTAAATTTATTTATTGACTGACAAGTTTTATGTCATTTGGGATATATTTGGGGGGCGGGCAGACCTCAACAATCTTATTACTACGAGACCCTATGACCTCAAAATACCGCCCTGTCTGGACCCTACTTAAAGCTACTTGCCAACCCTTGGTCTTAACCCTTATCTACTTAGAGAAGTCTTGTGCCCAATAAGGACAATGGGATAAAAAAAAATGTGTGCGTGTACTAGCGTACACTCGTAAGAAGTGAAACTTCTTTATGACGTTATTTTCCAAAAAATAATTTACTACATGCAACTTTACAAAAATTTGTTAAATAAAGTTAAATTAGATAAAGTTTAATAAAAGGCTTTTATTAAACTTCATCTAATAATAATTTATCTAATATCACGCGTGGTAGGGATAAGAAAAAGATGGCGCGTAACAGAAAAAGATGGCGCGTAGCAGAAAAAGATGGCGCGTAACGAAAAAATGTTACACTAAATTTTTTTCCAACCCCGATAAAGAAGTTTCACTTCAATAACCTCCACAAACTTGCATTAGATCAGCGTGGTAGTATTCCCCTAGCTTCCACCAGCACTAGCAAGACCTATGACCAGAAGTGGTACGTAAAAATAAAGTCGGTAGTACGGAACCCGTAACGTGCAATTTGAGTCCTACTTTGCCAGTTTTATCAAATAAATGGTAGCTCGTTAGGTTTTGTGTTTCAAAACAGTATTGAAATGTTTGTGGTCTGAATATTTGAAAGGAATTATTCAGATTGTACTATTCACTACTACTCATGTCATTAGTAAGCTTATTATTACTTTAATACTGGGTTGGGTGGTTTTTAGAATCACAATTGGTTGGACATAATCTATAATTTAAGTGGAAAGACTGTTAGTGTAATAAAATTGTAAGATAAATAAGATAGATAAAACATTTGACGACCCGCGTGGAGGAGCGGTTACCTTACAGGTCTGACGTGCAATGGGTTCCGGGTTCGATTCCTGGCCAGACAGGTATCTGAATGATGAGTTGAGATTCATGCTCAGGGTCTGGGTGTTTGTGTATTTCGTCTTGTGTGTGTCCATTGTACCCACGACACAAAAAATCATTGTGTGGGACTATGAGTGTAGACAGCGTGTATTTATTTCAGAACTTAAGTGTAACGAAACATGGACTATAAATAGTTAACACACACAACAAATATACATAAATATACATTTATAGGTAAGAAATAACGAACGAGCATGCAATCTCCCTGAGGATTAGTGGTTACTGCCGCCCATGGAGATCTGTAAGCAACTTCATACAAAACAGGAGTTATATCTGAAGTCAATCAGATGCGTTGCTACTCTCGAGTACTATGATGGTCGCCTCATATAAGTGTGCCGGCAAACACACCCTTCCAACGAAACGCAAGAACTGCTTCAATAGGTGTGGTGGTGTAACCTCCCCGGTCGAGCTACATTGGTTCTACGACCTTCTAAAATTTAAACGAATGCAAATAAACGTGACATGATCTATATACATAAAATGAACGTTTATCTGTATGTCCTTTATGGAATAGCATTTGATCACACCTATTTCTAACGTGAAGCATTTCTTGCGTTTCGATAGAAGGTTGTGGTTGCCGGCACACTTTCACATGAGGCGACCATCTTAGTCTTCGGGAGTAGCAACGCATCTGTGATTGACTTCAGATGGAACCCATGTTCTATTTGAAGTTGCTTACGTACGTCCATGAGCGGCAGTGACCACTTACCATCAGGTGGACTGCATGCTCGTTTGCTACTTCAATCAGATAAAAAATATATAAGTCGTATAAAGAAATCCACAACTACATTTAACTTCATTTTTGTAATATTCTTAACATCGTGTAATTCTAATCATTACACATGTACACACATAAATCCTGAGTTATTTTAATGAGCTTAGATTATTCAAATATATCGTCCTAATGATAAAATAGTGCGTCTCGATCCGAACCAATACATTCTGTGATTTGAGTTTGTTCCGCTTAAGTCTCGTATGTAACTCGTTGTTTTCTTTAAAATAATAATCGACGAGACGTTTGGTCGGTAAGCAGTTTGTATTTTATAAAAAAAAAACTTTCTATAATATTTTTACATCAATTATTATTTTCATAATTTTAACATAACTGTTATTGATTTAATTTTAAAAGAATCAGGTTAGTGGAAATTAGAAATACATTTATTTTTCTTTTTTCACAGCCATCAGAAGATTACTTTGTCCGGCCGATTACTTCAATTAAACATATAATTCAATCGATTCATTTAATATACCGGGGCTATGTGATACTTTGACCGCAGATTTAATGAATTTTGGAAGTTATCAAAAATATTTGGAATCTATCTTTATTATAATATACTCTTTATTGCTCTTTTAAGCATTTAATAACTAACAAGATCGTGAGGACTTGCCAGAGATTCTATTGTATAAATAAAAGAAGCGACTCTTTTTTCATATATTATATAGTTAATGACTTCAAAAGGCAAAACAAATTATTACATAACCACACTTTATCCAACTTGTTGAGTATACTCTTTTAGTCTCAAGTAGAACAAACCATCCTTTGCGTAACATGTATCAAGAATTCGGATACGCATGCTTCACCTTGCTACGGACCACCGGGCGCTTTGTTCCAGCTCCGCAGATTTCCCAGCGTTTTAATATTTTCTGAATTCCGCGGTGTTTGGTTTATTGGATATCTCACATGGCTTTAATGGAGGTCTTTCAAATTGCCGCCTTTTATGTTATATAGGCTATAGGCCTATATAACAAAAAAACTATAAAGGCTGTAATAAATTTTAGTGAATTTACGATAAAACTTATATTTTTCTTATGAAATTAAAGTGGTCATAGACTGCCGCGACCAAATGAAGAAATTTCGTAACGAAAATAAAGTCTAACAACCCCCACTCCGCCTACCACGTAGCTCGGCCGAGCGCTCGCTTAACGTCTTTGATATTGCCGATTTTTGTGTAGTTATTGTCTTTTTTTTTTATTTTACTGAAGTAGCAAACGAGCATGCAGTCCACCTGATGGTAACTGGTCACTGCCGCCCAAGGACATCTGTAATCAACTTCATACAGAACATGGGTTCTATCTGAAGTCAATCACAGATGCGTTGCTACTCCCGAGGACTATGATGGTCGCCTCATGTGAAGTTGTTACGGACCACCAGCGCTTTATTCCAGCTTCGCAGATGTCCCAGTATTTTAAAGATTTCTGAATTTCACGGTGTTTGGTTTATTGGATTTTTCACGTGGCTTTCATTTTTGTTTTACCTAGTATTTGTTTTTTATGTAGTATTAGCAGTTATACATTTCACTGAATCTGACCATAAAGCAAATGCTTTTTTATGGCGTTGTACTAGCCAAGGCGTGGTATGACAATGAGCGAGGATGATAAATTGATTACTGCTGTCCTGACATGTATAATGATTAATTCTGAAGTTCTACTTGAAGTTACAGTTACTTTGCTATCCCTAAAGACTAAGTTAGAACGCTCTATGTAAGAACCTTATAAACTTGAAGTGGGAAACGAGAACGCTGTACAGCTAATGGTAACTTGTCACTGCCGTCTATTTTATTATTTACTTTTATGTATTTATTTATTTTTATATCTGATTGAATTAGCAAACGAGCATGCAATCCACCTAATGATAAGTAGTCACTGCCGCCCATGAACATTTGTAATCAACTCCATACAGAACATGGGTTCTATCTGAAGTAAATCAGAGATGCGTTGCTACTCCCGAGGACTATGCTAGTCGCCTCATGTGAAAGTGTGCTGGCAACCACACCCTTCCATCGAAACGCAAGAAATGCTTCACGCTAGAACTAGGCAATAGTACTTCCCTGGTCGAACTACTCTGGTTCTACCACCTTAGAAACTTACTACCCGAGAACTAAAGTGGTCACTTCATGTAATAGTGAGATAGAAACCATATCCTTTCATCAAAACGCAAAAGCTGCTTCAGACTAGAAATAGAATAGTCTTACACCTTTCACAATAGATCACTCTAATTAATCGCTCTCCTTACAGGGCAAACCTATAAGGAGCATGTGAACATGTGACAGCAGTGGTGATGAAGTGTCCTACTCTGAAAACAAAGACTTTACTAATGTGTCAACTTATTTCCTAGTCTTAAGCAAGGATTCTCACCAAAATGCGGTTTTAAGACAGGATTAGACTTTTTTTTGTTCTCGAGGGGGAAACCTTCAAAAGGTACCCGACGCCGTGGGAGCGACGCAGGGTTATGTGGATTTTTACCGCACTAAACCGAAACGACTTCAACCGTAATCCTCCGAGCACGTTGCCCCATCGAGCTCCTTCCAGATGGGCGGCTGAGCCCACCGCTCAGTCTAGTCTTTACGACGGTATGCGACCACACATACCGCCGTCCTTCCCGGGATTGCCTGACCGAACGGTTCGAGCTCCCACTCTAGCCGTATGCAACCCCGGAAGCCCCTTTTAGTCGCCTCTTACGACATGCAGGGGATCCCGTAGCCCTATTCTGATCCCGAAACTACAGCCATTCTTCAACTCCAAACTTCAACCATTAGGCTATCACTGCTCTACCATTAGGCTATCACTGCTCTACCTGCCTGCCTACTGCATACTCGTTAGTTACTTAAATCGGATAAAAAACTTAGGAAAGAAAAATCAGACACTTTAATGTCATTAATTTAACTAATACTAACTTAGTACATACTAGCTGTACCCGCGGCTTTGCCCGCGTGCAAATCAACATGTCACAAAGTTTTACCCGCGCAAATCTCGACACCGTGGGAATTCTATGATTAAAAGTAGTAATTTTAAAATCGGTTTGGCCGCTCAACGATTACCTGGTCAAACACAGAGTGAAAAATCGAATTTAAAGTGTGTATTTGTGGGTAGGAACGTATTGTTTTGTATTTTTTTGTTTAAATTAGACGAATTCTAATATTGTAAACCGCTTTTTTGAACCAATTTACATTCTTAGCGGTCTAATTCACAATATCGGGATACTTTTTTTCAATCAACTCCTCCACATTTGAACCAACTGATTGACTTGAATTGAACTTTTCCGAATTGGAAAATACTATTTGAAGTAATTTTGGCGGATTCAAATTTCTAAGTAAGATTATACGTAAACCTACTTTTAATATTAATTTGTGTTCAGGAGTTCCGGAAGGCATTAAGGAATTCAAAAATTCTGTTGGATAATGTAATGCTTCCTCCATCTCAATGACTGTGTCTACCGAATA